>CAWUFW010005474.1:0-1325550 GCA_963921515.1 Calotriton arnoldi | reverse complement strand
TGTAAAGGTCGGCACATGTAAACAAAGCAACACAGCAGGGACTGTGAGGTTGCTCTGGAGCTGAAGTCGATTGTAATTCTAATAGTTCATCTAGTACTAGAAATCGCAGCAGCGAGAAGGAGCCGTCTTCATCCAGAAATCTGTGATGACACGAATCCTCCTATAGAGAAGACACCGAGACTACAAAGAGGTGAATCTCTACCAAAGAAGGGTGCTTCCTTCTTAACTGTAAGAAGCCAGCGCTTCTTTGTTTGTTGGAGATGTCCTCATTTTCTTTGGCATCAACAATGCATTTCAAAAATGGACTGGAAACGCACTGGAGGCCCTTTTGGTAAACTGTCCTTCATCCTGGCAAAAGACGGGAAGACCATTGCATACTTCTAAGGTGGACAGGATAGTGCCAAACTGGCGGAGCTTCAGGCAATTTTGCATATTTGAATACTTTGTCACTTAAACGGGGAAGGAGAGGATGCACGATATTCCCCGCCCTACCCCCATCCCCAGGGCCTGGACTCTTCTTGCTGGGTGACCAGGAGCCCACCCAGAGCACCCAATGTGCAATGTTGGGGGCTGCGGGGAGCCTTAATGCCCATAAGATCCCTGGCATTGCTCCCTCACGTAATTAACTGCTAAACATGCAACTTCCTGGAACAATCATTTCATCTGTTTCCTGGAAACAGATGAAAAGTCTCCCAGCTATCTGGAGCAGTTTTCCTGCTCCCGCCAGTTGGGAGTGGACTTACTGTTTGCTCTCGCTTGCTGGGAGTTCTCATAGTTCCTGCCAAGCAAGAGCAAATAGCTATGTCCCGGGCCATAGGGAGCTGGCTCTGGGGCTGGGGGGAGATGTAGCGGGCCACAGGGCCATTAACAGCTCCTTTCTGTTTGAAGGGTCTGCCCCAGGGAGGTAATGATCCCTGCGGCCGAATACGGCCCGAGAGGGGGGATCCCTCCCTTTTAGCTTATATTTTTGGCCCCGGAGAGGTGGTGGTCCCCGGGGCTCTTAAGAGCCCCAGGAGGGTGCCAGCGTGCGGCCCCACCTCCCTATTTTAAAGCATGGCCCCTGAGGAGCTGGCCCACCTGGGGGCTTACATAAAAGCAAGCGGGCAGATCGCACTTTTTTTTTTTTTTTAACTGCAAATTTGTGAACATTCACGATTTGCACGGCAAAAATAATAATTTTAAAAATGCTTTTTTGTTTTGGTGGGGTTCCTGGGACACCCCAGCACCAAGACTAGGGAGTCAGGGTATTCCGATCCTGCCACCTTTTGTTTATTTTTTAACTTTTTTTAGGACTCTGCTGAGTCCCAAAATGGCTGCCAACGTTTCCTGGTTGAAGTGTTGGCAGCCAACCTGGTTGAAGTGTAGACAGCCAATCCGATCTCAGCACTGGCACAGGAGGATTCGCGGAGCATCCGCGTCCCTAGATATACAAATTTGGATTTTCTTAATATCTCCGAAACTACTGAACGGATTTACACCAAATAACAAAGGGGGCCTTATGGACCAAGAGCTATCGTTCTGCTAAATTTGGTGTAATTCCGTCCAGCGTTTCAGGCTGTAGCCATGTCTAAAAAATCTATGGGAATTAATATGGGAAGCACACTTTCTTTTAAATCGCCCCCCTTTTTTTTTTTTTCTCGGCACCTGCTTGACGGATCACCCTGAAACTTCCCATGCCCAATAACGCTCACCTGCACATTTTTGGGGGGAAATTTTGTGAAGGTTCATTAAACAGCGCTAAAGTTATGGGCAAATTGAAAACGCTTTTCAAATGGAAACTAGGTCCTAACTATAACTACCTACTGGCGACTATATTGAATATATTTTTTTTCCTCTCCACAACCGTTTTACATGAAACGCTTACTACCCTTAATGCTTAACCATCCCTAAGCCTTGACATTTTTTAAAAATCCTTGCTAACCCGTACTGTTACCCATCACTGAACCTTAACAATCCCATACTGCCCGAACCCTAAAATACCTGTACTACCCATACCCTTATCTGAACCTTGTAAAATCCTTACTTACCCATAGCCTTACCCATTGGTGAACCTTAAAAATATTCTTCAAACTATTACTGCCCAGTACACTTACCTATCTAGAGCCCTAAATAACCTTTACTACCCAACAACCCAACCCATCCCTGAACCCTAAAAAACTATTTAAAACCCTTTCTACCCCATACCTTCACCAATCCCTGAACCCTAAAACCCCTTACTATCCTGTACACTTACAGATCTCTGAATCCTAAAAAACCCTTACTACTGTGTACCCATCCCTGAACCTTAAAACAACCCTTCTTACCCGTACCCTTATTTATTCCTGAACCCTAAAAAACTCTTAACCCCTACTACTCCATTTCCATCCTTGATCCCTAAAACCCCTTCATAAGCATACGATTATTCATCCCTGAACCATGAAAACCCCTTAGTACCCCGTGCCCATCCCTGAACCCAAAAATACTCCTCAAACTCATGCTACCCCGCACCCATACCCTTCAAACCTAAAACCGCCTTTTAAAACTCTTACCACACTCAATCCGTATCCAGCTCTCAACACTTAAATCCACTTAATTTTTTTAAATGACTTGAAATAAAAAGATACCTGCGTGATAAAGTACCATAAAAACCTGCATGGTACTTACCTGCGTGGTAAAGGCATGCATGGCAATGTCATTCAGGATAAAGACTGTATACCATCTTGCATTCTCACATGTAGCCCCACTTACTGACACACGCATGTTTTTAACGTCCAGTCTCGCTTAGTCACTATGAAAACACACAATTTGGAACACTCCTGCACAAAAACAAACCTAAATATTCATTTTATTTTTGTGCCACTCCAGTGCCATTGAGTTCGACAGTTGGCTTTATCATTTCCAAACCCGATTGAATAAATTATGGAGACCCATTTTGGGGTTGGATGCCTACACATACTAGTTCTTTAACTGTAATCTCTGAAAAACGAGCATTGTCAAATCCAATAGGTCTCTCCTGTGAGAGCTATTGGCAATGTTCAGTAGCCCTACTGTACAGCAGCGCAGATGCTTTGCAGTGTGGCTAGAACTAATTTTAAAAAGCGGAATGATGCAGCCAGGGTTATGCACCTTTTTAAATGATTTATTTATTTAAGTGCATTAGCGTTGGATGCATCATAGTCCTTTTTTATTATTTTTGGCCATGCTTCTATACAGCTATGGCTGCAAATCATTGCCAGAGTTGGCAAGTCCCATGTTATACAGCATGAATAAAAGGCAATGACAGAGCCCATAGTCTCAAGGATGAGACCATTGGCTATGCCAATGGTTGTTGGGTCTCGGCACAGCACCCCTGTGATTCTGAGCAAATCAGTTAATCTCCCCATACATGAAAAAGAGAAAAAATGACACTTGGCAAAAATGCTGTCACATAAAGAAATTGTGCCCATGTATTAGTGAAAATACATTTGGAAGTAGGTAACATCTGTAGTCACAATAAAAACAATTAACATCTGTCACAATGAAAATCCATTTCAAAGGAGAAAATGGCATCTTTGAAGTGTGTATGTGGTATAGTAAAACATAGCTACAAATAGCAAGAGACAAGGACGACAGGAAGAAGAAAAAACAAAGTAGTACCTCAATCACAGCGCGATCAGCGGAAGGACAGTAATCAGTACTTGGTCCATGCTCCAGCCGAAAGAAGAGTAAGTGAAGACAGCACATGCTGACCAATTAGAAGGCAACAAATGAGAGTGAAGATTAAGCCAACGAATGTTAAGCAATGGGTGGGCTGCAAGCCACTTGCATACAATATCTTTCGCAAGTGAGAGCGCATGAGCTGTTGCAGGGGAGACCTAATAAATAACTGGACAACACAAGCATCTGAAAATCTGGGTTAAAGACCCTAGACACATATATTCCGCTGTCTTTAACTCCTTGCTCTCCTTTCCTTCAAGAGATGGACAATAAAACAAAGTTCATTTGTCTCCTTGCCACCTGTTAGTGCAACTTAATGTTTGACTTTATAGATAATTGAAACCACTGGCCCTCAAGAGATGGAAAGGTCATTCGTTTTGCACCATGAGTGTCTGCACATCGGAATACTGAACATAAATCACTACAGGCCATTCCTCTGACTTTCCAATCAACTTTAGCAGGATGAGAAGAACCTAAAATATATTTGATTAACCAAAATTACATGCCTCAAGCCACAGATCTTCCTTGGTGTCTTGCACTGCAAGGAATGGTTTGGTATCAACAGACAGAATGTTTTTACTGCAAAATGTAAAAAGTTGCAGGAGCCTGCATTTCATTATTACCAAAACAATGAGCCATCGCACCTCATACCTGTCCAGAAAAGTTCTGCAATACGTGGTCGGCGGTCTCTATTTCTGTGGTAGACTTTATTAATTTCTCCTCTCTTTTTAGATGTGCTGTCCAAAGCACAGAGCTTGCATGAGCCATTCTGATCAATACCTCTGTGCACAGAGGAGAATTCCCTATCCATAATGTGACACCAATCCCATTGAGGCCTTCTGCATTGAGCTCGATTTGCTGACTAACACCTACTGCACCTTCACTGCCCTTTGTTTCTTGTCTAAATGAACCACTGTCTAGGTTTAGTTCAAGATGTATCTCTGTAAACGTATATTCCACGTAACTGTGGATGGCACCTTGGGCATCTTGGCAATGGAGAAACAAGTCTCCTTATTACCCGAGGCTTCACTGTGATGTTCCACTCTGTTGACTACAGAACTGTCCTGGATCTCAAGGCACGGTGTTAAGGATACTCTACATCCACCCCTGACAAAGGCATTTTGGAGTCATTTAAGGCTCTTTTGTCCCCTATGCTCACTAGCCCTTAATTGTAGGAAACATGGATATCTTATTCCACCAGTACACAAACGATTCTCAACTGTATCTTAAGATCTGTACAGTAGGAAGGCGCCTATCCCTCCATGTGTATGGCAGCTATTAAGGACTGCATGTCTCGCCATTATTTAAAAGTGAACCCCTAGCACATGCATAGGCAGCCACACCCACACCAGAGCTCACTTACCTGCAAGCATGTGTGGTGCGGTTTGTCGGCAGTCTGCCTGGTGATCTCTGGGGCCCTTGATTTTCTTGCCACCTGCTAACTTGGCCCCTTTGGTTTCTCAGCCATCCAGTAGGCAAGGCAAGTCTCTCCTGTGAGTCTCTCCTTTCTGGGTAACAGGATCATGGCCTGGACTTTCTCTTTGGAGTAAGTTTTTGACTGTCTCTGACAACAGTGGGGGCTAGTTCAGGGCCCTGGAGTTGGAGGGGTAAGAGGAGGGTGCTTTTCCCAAATCCTAAATTAGGCCTGCTACTTGCTTGGGTGTAGTTCATTCTGTGCTTTTGTGTGCTATTTTATGTAACACAGAAAGTGTGTCAAAAATATTACAAATGTTTGTGCACTGAATTAGTCCGTTACTAGTATTTAATCAAAGGAGGGAGAGAGAAGCTGAGATCCATTCGGCTTCCAGGCGAGAATCGGTAATCATAGGAGAATGGATCACTTGTACCTGTATTACAACCAGGGTCAGGTATGGTGACTGTCTAAAAAAACTCAATCACGTACAGGAGTAGTCGAGCGGTATATCTTGATTATCCGCTTATTACATTAACGTTAAAACATCATCATCGGGTCTTTTTGGAAAATATGCTTTCCTCCACCCGGAGGTAGACCAACTGGTGATAACAGTAGTGATCAGTAATGAAACGTGGTTGAGTGAGGTGAGTTAAAATTACCTACATCTCCATACTAACAAAACTTGATTCAGTCAGAGATGGGGCAAGGTTAAAATCAGGGTGGTGCGCATACAGAAATGTTACTAATCTATAGCACCTGTTTGTCCATGTGAGTGGTCGACATGTTTCAGCCCTTCTTACGCCCAGCCGGGTCGGGGAGGTTGCTAATTAAGCAGCCTGTAAGGGCAGGTAAATAACTTACCCTTCTTGATGGTTATTGGTCAAAAGTACCTATAACTTATATTTCCCAAATAGGGCTTCCTCGAGGACCGGCGGGCTCAATGACCTGCTGACGGTGTCAGGTTGCACGACTTGTGCTCGCTCTGTAACCGATCACAATCAAGAAGAAGGGTAAGTTATTTACCTGCCCTTACAGGCTGCTTAATTAGCAACCTCACTTTTGCACAGGTCCTGAAGAAAGCCCCTGACCCGGCTGGGCGTAAGAAGGGCTGAAACATGTCGACCACTCACATGTACAAACAGGTGCTATAGATTAATAACATTTCTATATGCACACCACCCTGATTGTAACCTTGCCCCATCTCTGACTGAATAAAGTTTTGTTAGTATGGAGATGTAGGTCATTTTAACTCACCTCAACCACGTTTCATTACTGGTCACTACTGTTATCACCAGTTGGACTACCTCCGGGTGGAGGAAAGCATAGTTTCCATAAAGACCCGATGATGATGCATTCACGTTAATGTAATAAGCGGATAATCAAGATATACCGCTCGACTACTCCTGTACGTGATTGAGGGTTTTTAAGACTGTCACCATACCTGACCCTGGTTGTAATACAGGTACAAGTGATCCATTCTCCTATGATTACCGTTACTCACGTTACTATACATAACAGAACGTCTCTAAAGATCTGTTACTGTAAAATGTGTAGATTATTCGTGTTTAAAAAGTTTGGTAACAGTAGTGATATTGATTGTTCCAAGATAATCCTGTTTTTATACATATCTCAAACACTGCAGATTGCATACAGAACCCCTCCAGCCCCTAGTCCTCCAAGGAGATGGCAGTTGTAGATAGCAGTGTGCAGTTTACTGAGTTAATCTTGGAACGTCAGCCTTTAGGCCCCCCACCTACACATGAAATGCTCTCACCTATATTGGTCCAATGACTCGGGCAGTGAAGCAAGTGCAAATATCTGCACTGCTTCAAAGAACGCCATGTGTAAATACCAATCCGAGTACAGCACAGGCTGGCTAAGAAAGAGTTCACATCCACTGATAGAGCTATCAGCAGTACTAATAACAGCTCAATCGATGCCACCTACGTTCTTTGTGCTGATCCCTCCCATTTTGGGCGTGCAAATGTGGTTGAAACGCAAAATTCACAATAGCAGGTCTTCGTGCGAAGTCGGAGACGAATGAAACGAAGAAATCGTGAGCTTAGTACATTTGCACTTATTTTCCTATCTTTCTACATTTCCTATTCCCTCTGTTTCTGTCCATTTAATAGCAACTTGTTTTTCTTACACAACACCTGTATTCCTTCCATTTGTCTTCATACTCCCATTTATCCTGTCCTTCTTTCCCTTTGGACACTGCCGAAAGGCAAATGCTGCTGTAAGTGTTAATAATAACTTCTACTGTATCCCCAGACAACAGAAATAGTTATCACCCTCACTGTTCAGAAGTGGCTTGGAAGCACTTGCGTGAGGGAAGATTTCCACATGGAATATCCGGCCAAGATGAATTGAGATCACACTGGAGTGCAGGCTCCACCTCGAGCTTCAAACGACAGACACAGTAAAAGTAATCCATTAGTTTGTTGCTACTTGAAAAGTGTCAAAGCTGCATGATGGGCCCAAGCCTAAGGACAGTGGTATAGACTCCAGTTCTTTACAGATAACACCAAGTGGCCTCCTTAAATGGTCTTAATAAATTCCAGTTTGGTTCCTTGGCAGCCATACTGTAAGCTTTTACCAGATGAATCTTGGGCGCTCATCTGTTCAGTCACATCATCCTGTTCCACTTGTGCTTCACTAGCTACCCTGTTTAGTAGCCTGGGTCTTTAGCAACAAGCTTGGTCTCCAGTCAGAAACTGTCTCAAGAAGAGGCCGATTTTCATTTTCTGCACCCACAGTTTTGTGTCCTACCCGATCTTTGGCTCACACTTTCACACGTCCCCATCAGAAAAGACCTGCAATAGTTTACGTTCCTTAAACCACTCGCATGCAAGCAGTGACCATTCATTTCTGTTGCTATAGCCAGTGTTGGTGGATCTGAGTGTTCGCTGTCACTGGAGATCACTGCCTTAGCCATCCGGTTAGGTGTTTTAGGTATTTTCCCAGTTGCATGGTGCTCTGTAGCTGATGCCTCCTTTACCACCTTCATTTGTAGTTCCAAATTTCAGGGAGTTAACCTGGAAAAAACAGTTTTTAATGGATTGTGTCTTGAAGAAATTAAGAATCTTGGTTTTCATCTCTTAAGTCTGTTTACTTTGTTCTGTGTTTTAGGTTAGAAGCTTCCCCAGTTCTGAGTAGACCGCTTTGTCAACTTTTTGTGTGCTTTTCTCCATGTGGTTATGCAGTAGCTAATGCTGAGCATCCCTTAGGATATTTATGGGTTCGGCCCATTTTATCCCCTCTGAGCTGGAATTGTATTTTTAGTAGGAATGCTGTCTCTTGATTTGCATCTGTTCTCTGTTTTTCCTCGTTGAATGGGTGTGGGTGCTACTTCTTGATGTTCTCGGTTCATTCCTTCTATTGCCTCCTTTTCTAGATTTTGCATGATTCGGTGTGATCACAGAAGTGTGCCTGTTGGCTGATAGTGAACTCACTAATAAGTTGTTTGTTGATACTGTATGTCTTTGATTGCATAATCGGTCATGCTGCTGCCTAGTTAGGAGGCCAGTGTACCAGATAATCATGTCGGGCCTGTTGCTCCCTGTAACTGGGCAAATGCTCCCAACAGAAAAACAGTAGAGAGTAAGAGATGCACAAGACTAGATCGCCTTCAGTGACCTCGGTAGTGATTTGCCACAAGTTTGCCTGATTTTACATTAATGAACAATCATTGTTTCAGACTAAAAACAAATGCACCCTCTTAAGAATGCACCCATTTTCCATGGCAATCTGTTTTGTACTTGCCAAAAATTTTACTCGCAAGCCACGGTGGTATGGACAAAAATACTCTAATTTCAAAATCATATCTTGATGATTGAGAAGCTGTATTTGAATTGTCCTAGTGAGTGCCCATGCCCTCATATTAAGGATTTTAACTTCCACCGATTTGCATAGGTGTAGTAAAAGTGTTGTATTATGTTTTCTTAACAATTTGTTTTTGTTGTTAGCTGTACTTTTATGAGTGTTGTACTCCAGGATGTCTCGGTCTCCCTCAGTGGGCATGCTTTCACTGTCTGTAACTCGCATTAAGGTCTCCAATTATGAGAATATTTTCCTTTCCTTGGTAGTGGAAGCTCTTTGACTCCACGATGTGATATGTCTCTTTTGTTTAGTAAGTGCACTGAAGTATGTCTTTTAGTTAGTACAATGCTATTGATATTTTGAATGATGAATGCCTTTTATTGGTAATAAATGAATTGCTAGTTTTTGTGTACCAGAGTTAATGCCCCTAATTCCCTTCTTCCTGTTTGTTTATGGATTTTCGGGGAATGTTTTACCAAAGATTTCCTCCCTCTCCAACATCTGAGCTGTGTTGCCAGGATGGTAAAGCACTCCGTCTGTTGATAATGCTTGTTGCAATGCTCAAGGTCTCTTGTGTTTTTGTTGGTTCTCTGTAACGGTATTGGTGAGGGTATTTCAGGAATGTCCCTGCATGCAGCAAGGGAGATGGCTGGCCCATAACTTGTCTGGTGGGTGGGTTGTGGACACTTCAATGCAGAGGATGCATGTGCGATCGCTGCATGGGCAGTGCGCCAGTCTCGCTTTCTTTCTTATGCAGTCGAATCTATTGCAGGAGCCAACTCTGCCAGGAGCTTTTTCTCTCCCTTTTTCCACGCCTGTATCTATCTTCAGCTCTCCCTCTGTGCCCAGGCTCCCCACCCCACCCGTTTAGGACACAGCCTAACTTGAGACACATTCTTTGTCTCTCTCTCTTGAATGTTTTTTCTACTTTCCCTTTGGTGTATTTCCCACTGTGTGGTGTAATCGTCTCTCACTCTGTCTCACTCATTCTCTTCATCCTTGGAGATATCGCTTACACTCTCTCTCTGAGGCGCACTTATTCTTTCTCAGTTGGACACTCTCTTCATCTTTTTCTCCCAGTGGCGGCCTGTCGTTAAGGGCGGAGGGGCCCAGCTTACCCCTTTTTCCAAACATGAAGTGTCTGTCAGGCTCAGCAAAGGTCAGCCTGACAGATACTCTTGTGTCAGGTCAGGCAGCTAGGCGCTGCACTTGTGCTAAATGCCCAGGCGCCTGGCTACCTGAGCTGAACTTTGCTGGGCTGAAGATGTCAAAGCCCTGGGGGCATGACCTCCTTGGCATGGCAACGTTTTGTGGTCTACCCCCTTATGACAAGGGAGAGGGTCACTGATAGCCTCGGACCTGGGTGCTCCAGTTTTAAGCCCTGAAGTGCCCAGGGCAGAGTGTCATACAGTGACACTCCGTCACAGAGTGGAGTGGGGTCAGCAATATCACTGGCCCCATCCCACTTTGTGATGAGGTAGGAACTGCTCCCTCTCTGTCATTGGCTGACCCATAACCAGGTCAGCTAATGAGAGGCTGCAGCAGTCCCAATCATCCAGAATCACCTATGCTTCCCTCCTGCCACCCAATGTCACAGCCAGAGGCCAAGTAAGTTTGTTTTTTTGTTTAAATGTTTGGTGTGACTGTGTCTACATTATTCTGTAGCACATACAGCCACCACACAAACAAGGATCCTACTGATGTAGAATAAGTAGTGATATTTAGGCTCCCAAGAATCTGTGTTCAGTTCAAAGAGGATACCTAGCATCCAGTAGTTTGTGTCACACGAAGTCAGGACCATTTAAGTAAGTGACTGGTTTCACAGTTTTTAGATCTGGATCGACAGCACTTCTGCAAGAGCTTTTGTCACTGCTCGACTAACGAAACAGGCATACAGTGAGCCTCGGAGGAATAACCATCTCTCACCTTGTGCTGTGGGCTTACTTTTTCTCCCTCCAAGTGAGTGATTCTATTGAAGTTTAGTAGCAGCAGCTGGCACAGACCATTTTTCACCTGAAAACAATCAGGAATCACAGTGCGTTTTGCCACATTCCATCCTTTGTCACACATGGAGTCTAAACACAAAACATTTTTTAGTGCATCACATGAAATGAATGCATTTTAATGGGTTTGTTGAGACTTGAGTGTGAGCCTGACCCTTCTCTATCTTTTTGCAGATAGATGTTGCCTGATCCCAAGATAGCCAGCCTAATGTCTTGTGAGGTTAACAAAAGCTGCAATCAAGCAAGACTAAGGTTGGCCATCCTGGGTCAAACCACCACCCTCTTGTCAAAGTGCAAAAACCCACAGTTCTGTCATGTTGATTAGCATCATTTTTTTCCCTCTGCACGATTCACTTTTGGACGAAAGGGGAAATCTACACTTCCACCAGGCTGTCGAACATGTTGCCTACCTCCGGATCAACAACAGGACCCCTTCTGTGGATTAGGGTGTTGCTGGAGGCCCAACAGGCTCAAGTTAGACTGTTTTGAAAGACATTGAGGGAACCTCTGAACCCATGGGGATTCTGGGTACATTGGAGGCAAGCAAATATCAGAAAACCTGTGACCTAGAGGAATCTGAGACACTAGAGTATTCTCTCTGTGAAGTAACAGATGAAAAGGTCACATGATGGCTTACTGCATGCCATTGAAATCCGTTTCAGTGAGAAGATAATACAAGCATTGGCATAGCCAATAGGTCTCGCCTTTGGGGCCTTATAAGTGTTTAGCCAGAGCTATTGACTTTGCCAATGTCTTCAAGCTGTGCTGTAGAGAAGTGTGGCTCCTGTGCGGCATGCTGAAAAGTTATAATAAAGTGTCAGAAGCATTTTGTTACTTTATATATGACCAAGAAGGCATTATGTAAAACTGAGCGACCATATTAAAAAAAGTATTTACAATAAAAAATTCTCAGTTCTTTTGTTCTTGCAATGCTGGCAACTTGTTTCTGCCTATTGCAATGGTTGTTTGTTAAAGCTTTTTTTTTTTTTTTGAGGGGGCATAAACAATCTGAGGGTGAAGGTTGGGAACTAGTACCTGTATTATAACACTAGCAGCGGCCAGACGCTAGGGGAGAATCAACAGATGCCAGATTCCGAGAGCAGGCTGAGGTGGTGCTGAGGTGGTAGTGGTGGTGGTGGTGACTGTTGCGGAGACGATGCTGAGGTGATGCTGAATGATACTCGGGTGTTGCTGAGTGATACTGTGGTGGTGCTGAGTGATACTGTGGTGGTGCTGAGTGATACTGTGGTGGTGCTGAGTGATGCTGTGGTGGTGCTGAGTGATGCTGTGGTGGTGCTGAGTGATATTGTCTTGGCGCCGAGCGATGCTGTGGCGGCGCTGAGCGATGCTGGTGGCTGCGCTGAGCGATGCTGTGGCTGCGCTAGCGATGCTGTGGCTGCGCTGAGCGATGCTGGCGCTGAGCGATGCTGGTGGCTGCGCTGAGCGATGCTGTGGCGGCGCTGAGCCGATGCTAGTGGCGGCGCTGAGCGATGCTGTGGCGGCGCTGAGCGATGCTGTAGCTGCGCTGAGCGATGCTGTGGCTGCGCTGAGCGATGCTGGTGGCTGCGCTGAGCGATGCTGTGGCTGCGCTGAGCGATGCTGGTGGCTGCGCTGAGCGATGCTGTGGCTGCGCTGAGCGATGCTGTGGTTGCGCCTGAGCCGATGCTGTGGTTGCGCTGAGCGATGCTGTGGTTGCGCTGAGCGCGATGCTGTGGTTGCGCTGAGCGATGCTGTGGTTACGCTGAGCGATGCTGTGGTTACGCTGAGCGATGCTGTGGTTACGCTGAGCCGATGCTGTGGTTACGCTGAGCGATGCTGTGGTTACGCTGAGCGATGCTGTGATGGCGCTGAGCGCATGCTGTGCTGGCTCTGATTGATGCTGTGCTGGCTCTGATTGATGCTGTGCTGGCTCTGATTGATGCTGTGGTTGCGCTGAGTGTTGCTGTGGTTGCGCTGAGTGTTGCTGTGGTTGCGCTGAGTGTTGCTGTGGTTGCGCTGAGTGTTGCTGTGGTTGCGCTGAGTGTTGCTGTGGTTGCGCTGAGTGTTGCTGTGGGTTGCGCTGAGTGAGAGATAGAGTGAAGATATAATGCCCAATTAGAGAGTGGTGGTGAGAGAAAGAGAGAAAGGGTGTACATAGAATAAAGAGTGGAGCGGGATAGAGAGAGAGAAAGAAGGGGAGAGAGAGTGAATGAAGGAGTTTGAAAGAGAAACAGATAAAGGGGTGAGAGAGAATGAAAGGCTAAAAAAGATAGAGAGGGGAGAGTTAATTAAGTGAGAGAGAGGAATTAGAGAGGGGAGAGAGAGAGAGAGGAGAGAGACAATAAGAGTGGGGTGTGGAGTTTAAATAGAGTGAAGAAGTGACGCGGAAAAAGTAACCTTAAATATAGCTTTGTGCGAATAAATATTTTTTTAAAAACAGTGAGACACAAAAATACTGGTAATTAGGCTGTGACTCCCAATATAAAACAAATAGCGATATAAGGTGAAATCAACCCACCGAAGCAATATTTCTAACTAGACAAAAAAAAGCTTGCATTTCAATGCTAATCGCTGTTGTCTTTCATGTGACTGTAGTCCAGGGCCCTCAGTTGGTAATGTGAGCTGCTGCGGCGATTGAAACATCAGAGTCCAGAGAGTTAATGAGCCATGATGAGGAAATGAGGAAGAGATAGCAAACCCAGATGGCAGCTGCGGGTGCTGCGCCATCGTGAACTCCAGCTGGTCGCCAGCCGAAAGCCAGTGTTTGCACTTCCAAAACCCGCTTACTAAAACTCTAGGCTAGACCAGCGCAGCGCTGGTGCAGGCCGAGACCTAAAAAGGAGATTAAAAACCTAGGAGTCTGGCTGGATTCTACTCTTTCTTTCGAGAGACACACTAGGAAGGTTGCAGGGAAGTGCTTTGGAATTCTCTGAATGTTGAGAAAAACTTTGGATATCCTCCCTACTTCAGCCAGGAAAATCCTGGTCCACGCCCTTGTAACGTCCCCAACTGGACTATGGAAACGTCCTCTATATAGGAGCAACAAAAAAATTGTCATAGGCTGCAATCTATCCAGAATGCGGCTGCCCGCTTAGTTCTGAATCTACCTAGGAAAGCTTCCTCTGGAAAAGCTCTTGGTTCCTTACATTGATTGCCTATTAACAAAAGGATCCTTTTTAAAGCCCTGTGCTTTTGTCATCGGAGTCTGCAGGGCAAAGGCCCGAGCTACCTTCATGATTTACTTGGCCCTTATAATCCAGTCCGATATCTCAGATCAACCGGACACTTACCTGGTCTAAGTTACCAAAGTCCAAAAAGCAAGAATGGGGGCGTGCTCATTTGGTTACTTGGCAGCCAAAAACTGGAATGCACTGCCTCTCTCTCCCCTCCAGCGCTGAGTCATCTGAGAATTTTTTCTGGAAAAGATTAAAAACCTGGCTTTTCCAGCTCTGAGGTCTGTGCCCATCTTTCCTTGTTCTCCATACCCCAGCACCCCATCCTTTCTGAAGAGTGGTCTTAGCGCGGGGACACACCAGTTGGTGTAACCAGGCGCTTTATAAGTGGTATTATTGTTATTATTTCCACAGAGAGCCTTTTTGGTAAGCTAATAACTTTGACCCTGTTTGACGAATCTTTACTGCGCTTAAAAAAAAAAAAAACGGTCCTCCACCTCAGCTTTTTCCTGGAAGTTTTGGGGTGATCTGTTAAGCAGGGGCGAGGTAGTACCAAAACACAAAATCCTTGTGCATTTCCCATAGAATTCTTTAAGACACGTTACACAAAAAACTGCTGAACAGAAATTATATCAAATTTGTCAGGAAGACTGTTTTGTGTTGTGATTTGGTGGAAATCCGTTCAGTAGTTTTGAGTTATTAAGAGCCGAAAACAATGGTATATTTTTGGCAGCTGGGCTCGTGGGCGTCCACCGCAACAGTGCAAATTCAAAAATGGAGGCCTACGATTGGTCAGTTAATCCCATAAGCTCGGAAGAGAGAGCACTCAGATTGGCTGACTGTTGAGATTTTAGAAATGAGATTGCCGCCATTAATGCTTACTGTGAAAAATTGGAGGTGTTGTGAAATGAAATAAAAAAGCTATATACGGGGGCAGCAGAAAGTCATGGCGTCCCCTAGATTACAATAGGATGTTTTTAAGGGATAACTACTGGGAACAAAATAAATGTATATTGTTTTAAGCTAATTTGTATGATCTTGCGGGACTGTGAATAGTAAAATGGAGTAGATGACTTCTCAAAACACTACTAGTATGAATGCATATTGTGGTCCTTGTTTTTTGAGAAGTGTGCAAGAGATAAGGACTGTGCTGAGTAGACGGTATATATATATTTTGTTCCAATCAGATTATCCCTTAAAAACATCTATTATCTGGGGGACCGCCATGACTCTGCTGCCTCTCACAGCACCTCAATTTTTTCATGATAAGATTAATGGCGGCGATTTCGCTGCAAAATTTCAACTGTCAGCAATCGATATTTTCTCTTGGCTTTATAGATGGCAACCAATCAGCAGACGTTAGCTACTAAACCTCTACCATTGTTTTCGGCTCTTAACAATAACTCTAAATCACAACACAAAAACAGTCTTCTATTCATTGATAATTTCAGCAGTTTTATAACATGTCTAGAAATTCTATGGGAGCTCTTACAAATTTTAATGTTTTATTACCGCCCCCTGTAACAGATCACCCCAAAACTTCAGGAAAAAACTGGAGTGGAACCGATTTTTTTTTAAACGCAGTATAGGAAATTCGTCAAACACAGGTCAAAGTTATTAACTTACCAAGGCTCTCTATGAAATAATAACAATAATACCATATAAACTGCCTAGTTGCACACCAACTGGTGTCTGCATCTAGGCTGCTCAGAAAGGATGAGATATGAGACATGGAGAACAAGAAGATGGGCACCGTCAAACAAACTGGAACAATCTTTTTCAGAAACTCAGACAACTCAGCGCGGGAGAAGAGAGGCGAATGCATTCAATTTTAACCTTAGCTAACCAGATGAGCATACAATCTGCACAGACTTTAACAACTAGACAGGTAAGTTGGTGATCTAGTAAAGGCCGAAATAAATCATGAAGATGCTCAGGCCTTCTGTGTATTCAAAGCACAGGAGCAAAAAGGATCCTTTATTAGGCAATCGAATGAAAGGGCAAGAGCACCGGAGAGCTTTTCTAGATTGGGTAGACTAAGCGGGCGGCCGACAATTAGATTGCGGCCTATGACAATTTTTGTTGCTCCTATAAGTTCCATGGTCAGTTGGGACGTTGCAAGGCGTGGGCCGGGATTTTCTGGCTGAAAGTGAGGAGGATATCAAAGTTTCTCAACATTCAGAGAAATTCCAAAGCACTTCCTGCAGCCTTTCTAGTGATACTCTCGAAAGAAAATTAAGTCAGTAAAATTCTAAGTTTTTAATCTCCTTCCGTCGGCCTGCACCAGCGCGCTGGTCTGGCCTAAATTTTAGTAAACGGGATTTTGGAAGTGCAAACACTGGCTCGGCTGGCAGCTCAGCTGGAGTTCGTGGCATCACTGCTTCATATCTGTTCTTCCTCATCATGCTCATTAACTCTCTGGACTCTGATGTTTCAATCGCCTGGCAACTATTACCAACTGAGAGGCCCTGGACTACAGTCACATGAAAAACAACAGCGATTAGCGATGAAATGCAAACTTTTGTCTAGTTAGAAATATTGCTTCGGTAAGTTGTTTCACCTTACTATATCGCTATTTATTGCCAGCCTAATTACCAGTATTTACAATGTCTCACTATTTTAAAATATTTGTCACTGCATATGACTAGGTTACTTTCCGCATCACTCTTTCACTCTATTTAAACCACCCCCATGCTTATTTGTCTCTGCTCACTTCTCTCTCTCTCTCTCCCTCTCTAATTCTCTCTCTACTAATTAACTCTCCCTCTCACAGCCTTTCATTCTCTCTCACCCCATCTGTTTCTCTTTCAAACTCCTTCATTCACTCTCTCCCCTTCTTTCCTCTCTCTAATATATACACCCTTTCTCTCTTTCTCTACTCACCACCCTCTCCTGAATTGGAATATCTGCACTCTATCTCTCACTCAGCACAGCCACAACACTCAGCGCAACACAGCAACACTCAGCAACCCTGCAACACTTCAGCAATACAGCTGCCTCAACTATTACGAAAACACTCAACTTGCTTTAACACTCAGCAACCAGCGACAATGCCTACAGCGCTCAATCAGGACCAACTTTAACATCAATCAGAATTGACTTGTATCGCTCAGCGCCATCCCCGAAATCGCTCAGCATATTACAACATCGCTCAGCATAACCCGCAACATCGCTCAATGCTATGTACGCTGAGCGATGCTGTAGTAGCATAAGGCGATGCTGTGCTAGCTCCTGATTGATGCCTGTCATAAATACAGTCAGTACTGTACTGGCTCTGATGATGCAATACGCCTGTGTTCACTTCCGTTTAGCTGTGCATGCTGTGATCCCTAGTGTTGTACCTGTTTGTGATGCTAGCTGAGTTGAGCTATGTTCCCCCAAAGTCTTCTCCCTGGGTTCTCTGTGATGTGGGTGCATGGCACATTACTGGTCATCAGGGTGTCACCCATAGGTGTGTTTGCTGTCAGGGCTGAGTTTGTGTGCAGACGCAGATGGGTCACAGTCAGGTTTCCCCTTGGCACTTGTTGTTTGCCCCTGTCATGTGATTTCCAGTTTGTGTTATCTTTCAGTGATTGTGACACGTTGTGTGTGTGACTGCTGGCACTCCTCAGGGTCCGGGCTGCAATGTTGGTTGTTGTCTATGTGTGTTCTTTGTGGGTGACCTTGGCTTCTTCATTGGTGTGTGACTGTGGCTGTGATCCCATTGGTTGGTGTGGTATTGCCGTCATGTCCATGTACAGCGTAGTGTGCAGTGTGTCAGACATTCAGGAGTCTTGTTGAGTGTCCATGTGTGATGTGTTTCTGCACCTTGGTTCCCACCCACCACCCTGGAATAGTCATGGGTGCATGTGCAATGTCACCAGTGCATGTGTGCTTCACTGCTGCACATTGTTGGAGGTCGAGGGGTGTGGTGTTGAGTGTGTGCAGATGAGAGTTGTTGCCCGGCTAGGCCCCTGCCTCCATGTTGGCCTTGGCTTACTGGCCATGCTGTTTGATTTGTGCTTGTGTAGGTGTGATGGTAGTTAGTTGCTCAGTACACATGACGGTGGTTCACAGTGTGAACCACATTTAGCTTTGTCATCACAGTGGGATTGTAATGCAGCCCAGGGTCACCACATTGTGGGGGCCCTGGGGGTGGTGCTATGGTGTGTCTGTGTCTTGCTGTTTCAGTTGCTGTCCCTACGTGCCTGTGTGACATGTGTGATTTGTGCTCCCTCTCATCTGACAATGCCTGCTTGCCCACATAGGGGATTTGGATCCATGAGTTACCTTTGTGTGGCACTGTATGCACATCTGTATGATTGGTATTCAGGTCTCCTCATGTGTTGTGTGGTTGCCTGGGGACACTGGCAACCCCCCTCACCTGTTGTGTATGATGTGCAGTGTGGGTCTGCCTGTTTGTGTTTGTGCATCTGCACCACTGCATTGGCATATCTTGGGTGTGCCATTGGCTGTATGTAGTTTGGTGGGTTTCCCCTGCTGTCCCTGGGACTCCTAGGTCATCGGTCAGCACAATGATCATGGTTTGTGTGTCCCATTGCTGCCATGGTATGGTATCTGTTCACCTCACATCTGCAGTCTCCACAGGGTATCTGCATGTGTGTGCCCATTGGTGAAAATATGTGGGTCTGCATTCTGATGGTCACTTCTGTCATTGTGTCATTGATGATTGTTGACGGTGTCAGCCCCCATGGGTGTTGTTTGTCTGCACATGGCCAAAGGTATGTCTTATTTGCACTGCAGGATTTGGCTCCCCCAATTTATGTTGCAATCGGACACATACACTACTTTGCCACTGATGTGTTTGTTGTTCTGTGACCAGGAATCATCCATGCAGTTTGGCAGTTGCACCTCTTTCTTTGTCAACACTTACATTTTGGTCACTGTGATGATGGGGGTTTGAAACCCATTGCCACAATGTTCAAAGTGTGCT
Source organism: Calotriton arnoldi (assembly GCA_963921515.1). NCBI lineage: Eukaryota > Metazoa > Chordata > Amphibia > Caudata > Salamandridae > Calotriton > Calotriton arnoldi. The sequence goes on along the minus strand of CAWUFW010005474.1, from coordinate 1,306,551 downwards.
TCAGCTATGGACCCCACACTTACATTTTGGTCACTGTGATGATGGGGGTTTGGACCCCATTGCCACAATGTTCGAAATGTGCTTCAGCTATGGACCCCACACTTACATTTTGGTCACTGTGATGATGGGGGTTTGGACCCCATTGCCACAATGTTCAAAATGTGCTTCAGCTATGGACCCCACACTTACCTTTTGGTCACTGTGATGATGGGGGTTTGGACCCCATTGCCACATTGTTCAAAGTGTGCTTCAGCTATGGACCCCACACTTACATTTTGGTCACTGTGATGATGGGGGTTTGGACCCCATTGCCACAATGGTCATGGCCTGCTTGCATTGTGGGTGCCACACACATATATGTGTGGCACATGTGCTAGGGGTCACATTGTATGCTCAAAGTCATGTTCGGTGTTGTAGGCATTTGACACAGTATACACACGCTTGTCATGGTGTTGGGGGGATGTCTTCTTCTTGCATTCCCTAGGTTGTGGTGTGCTGGTTGTGTCATGCATTGTCCATCCTATGAGTGGGGGTGGTAGTAGTGGTAGGCATCCAGCCCCCCCTGGGTGAGGGTGGTAGTAGTGGTAGGCATCCAGCCCCCCCTGGCTAAGGGTGGTGGTAGGCATCCAGCCCCCCCTGGGTGAGGGTGGTAGTAGTGGTAGGCATCCTGCCCCCCCTGGCTAAGGGTGGTAGTAGTGGTAGGCATCCTGCCCCCCTGGGTAAGGGTGGTAGTAGTGGTAGGCATCCTGCCCACCCTGGGTGAGGGTGGTAGTAGTGGTAGGCATCCTGCCCCCCCTGGGTAAGGGTGGTAGTAGTGGTAGGCATCCTGCCCCCCCTGGGTAAGGGTGGTAGTAGTGGTAGGCATCCTGTCCCCCCTGGGTGAGGGTGGTAGTGGTGGTAGGCATCCAGCCCCCTGGCTAAGAGTGGTGGTAGGCATCCAGCCCCCCTGGGTGAGGGTGGTAGTAGTGGTAGGCATCCAGCCCCCTGGCTAAGGGTGGTAGTAGTGGTAGGCATCCAGCCCCCCTGGGTGAGGGTGGTAGTAGTGGTAGGCATCCAGCCCCCCGGCTAAGGGTGGTGGTAGGCATCCTGCCCCCCTGGGTAAGGGTGGTAGTAGTGATAGGCATCCTGCCCCCTGGGTAAGGGTGGTAGTAGTGGTAGGCATCCAGCCCCCTGGCTAAGGGTGGTGGTAGGCATCCAGCCCCCCTGGGTGAGGGTGGTAGTAGTGGTAGGCATCCTGCCCCCTGGGTAAGGGTGGTAGTAGTGGTAGGCATCCTGCCCCCCCTGGGTAAGGGTGGTAGTAGTGGTAGGCATCCATCCCCCCCTGGCTAAGGGTGGTGGTAGGCATCCAGACCCCCTGGGTGAGGGTGGTAGTAGTGGTAGGCATCCAGCCCCCCCTGGGTGAGGGTGGTAGTAGTGGTAGGCATCCAGCCCCCCCTGGCTAAGGGTGGTGGTAGGCATCCTGCCCCACCTGGGTAAGGGTGGTAGTAGTGGTAGGCAGCCTGCCCCCCCTGGGTAAGGGTGGTAGTAGTGGTAGGCATCCAGCCCCCCCTGGCTAAGGGTGGTGGTAGGCATCCAGCCCCCCCTGGGTGAGGGTGGTAGTAGTGGTAGGCATCCTGCCCCCCCTGGGTAAGGGTGGTAGTAGTGGTAGGCATCCTGCCCCCCTTGGTAAGGGTGGTAGTAGTGGTAGGCATCCTGCCCCCCTGGGTGAGGGTGGTAGTGGTGGTAGGCATCCAGCCCCCCTGGCTAAGGGTGGTGGTAGGCATCCAGCCCCCTGGGTGAGGGTGGTAGTAGTGGTAGGCATCCAGCCCCCCTGGCTAAGGGTGGTAGTAGTGGTAGGCATCCAGCCCCCCTGAGTGAGGGTGGTAGTAGTGGTAGGCATCCAGCCCCCCCTGGCTAAGGGTGGTGGTAGGCATACTGCCCCCCTGGGTAAGGGTGGTAGTAGTGGTAGGCATCCTGCCCCCCTGGGTAAGGGTGGTAGTAGTGGTAGGCATCCAGCCCCCTGGCTAAGGGTGGTAGTAGTGGTAGGCATCCAGCCCCCCTGGGTAAGGGTGGTAGTAGTGGTAGGCATCCTGCCCCCTTGGGTAAGGGTGGTAGTAGTGGTAGGCATCCTGCCCACCCTGGGTGAGGGTGGTAGTAGTGGTAGGCATCCAGCCCCCCTGGCTCAGGGTGGTAGTAGTGGTAGGCATCCAGCCCCCCCTGGCTAAGGGTGGTAGTAGTGGTAGGCATCCTGCCCACCCTGGGTGAGGGTGGTAGTAGTGGTAGGCATCCAGCCCCCCCGGCTAATGGTGGTGGTAGGCATCCAGCCCCCCCTGGGTGAGGGTGGTAGTAGTGGTAGGCATCCTGCCCCCCCTGGATAAGGGTGGTAGTAGTGGTAGGCATCCTGCCCCCCCTGGGTGAGGGTGGTAGTGGTGGTCGGCATCCAGCCCCCCCTGGCTAAGGGTGGTGGTAGGCATCCTGCCCCCCCTGGGTAAGGGTGGTAGTAGTGGTAGGCATCCAGCCCCCCCTGCCTAAGGGTGGTAGTAGTGGTAGGCATCCAGCCCCCTGGCTAAGGGTGGTAGTAGTGGTAGGCATCCTGCCCCCCTGGGTGAGGGTGGTAGTGGTGGTAGGCATCCAGCCCCCTGGCTAAGGGTGGTGGTAGGCATCCTGCCCCCCTGGGTAAGGGTGGTAGTAGTGGTAGGCATCCTGCCCCCCTGGGTAAGGGTGGTAGTAGTGGTAGGCATCCAGCCCCCTAGCTAAGGGTGGTGGTAGGCATCCAGCCCCCTGGGTGAGGGTGGTAGTAGTGGTAGGCATCCTGCCCCCCTGGGTGAGGGTGGTAGTGGTGGTAGGCATCCAGCCCCCCTGGCTAAGGATGGTGGTAGGCATCCTGCCCCCCTGGGTAAGGGTGGTAGTAGTGGTAGGCATCCTGCCCCCTGGGTAAGGGTGGTAGTAGTGGTAGGCATCCAGCCCCCTGGCTAAGGGTGGTGGTAGGCATCCAGCCCCCCTGGGTGAGGGTGGTAGTAGTGGTAGGCATCCTGCCCCCCTGGGTAAGGGTGGTAGGCATCCTGCCCCCCTGGGTAAGGGTGGTAGTAGTGGTAGGCATCCTGCCCACCCTGGGTGAGGGTGGTGGTAGGCATCCAGCCCCCCCTGGGTGAGGGTGGTAGTAGTGGTAGGCATCCAGCCCCCCCTGGGTAGGGGTGGTGGTGCGCATTCAGGCCCCTGTGTGCATATGTGGCATTGGTGATGGGCATCCCGCCCCTATGGTGCTGCTGTTGCTGGTGTAAGTATATTCTGCATCCCTCTGTGTGTGTGTGATGTGTCGTGTACGTGTTGTATGTGTTTTGTGGTTGGTGTCTGGCTTACCTTCTGCGCCGTACGCGTCCGTGCCTGTTCCGGTAGTAAATGTAGAATATTGGTATGATCGGGACGAAGGGATTCATGGTTGGTTCGTGTCGTTCGTCCTTCTCGTTGCTTCGCGTCGTCCTCGTCGCTTCGCCTCGTCCTCGTCGCTTCGCGTCGTCCTCGTCGCTGCCGTGTTCGTCTCGGAGCCGTGGATCGTGTTGTGGCGCGAATCGGAGCTTATGTGCGCCTCTCCCGGATGCTTTGACGTGCCGTGCGTAGCGACGGGTTCGGCGCGTACGGAAGCGCATCGTACTCGTTCGGCCGGACGGAGCTGCATTTTCCCTTCCGTGCGACTCGATTCAGCGTTTCCGGATTCGCCTCGGTCGGGGAACAGGACCTGGTTTGGGTGAGTACGGCTCGGCCGGATTCTTTGCTGTTGTGCGCATCGTACTTACTCGTTCGGTGTGCTGTACGGATCGGTCGGGAAACAGGCTTCCGCATGGCTTTTTTCCCGACCGAATGGTGTTGGGTGCGCCGCCGACCGAGATCGGAATCGGCCCCAAAGTGCCCCAAGGGCACAACAGGCGTTTGCTCGCGCTGTGCACACCCTCGGAGCACTTTGGTGTTACAGAAGGGGCCGCAGACGCTTGTGCGGCCCCTTCTGTAATACCGATAGCGCTGGTGCAAATAAAGTGCCAGCACTATCTTCAGGGGGCGTTCCCTCATAGCATGGGGGTGTGCCTCATGCAAATGAGGGAATCCCTTTGCTTCTGCGCCCACGCCATATTACAGGCACGGGTGCAGAGGCAAAAAAGCTATCCGGAAGCATCTCAAAAGTGGCGCACTGTCAGTGCGCCCCCTGAGAGCAGCCCTCTGAAGGGGGGAAAGTGGGTTCTATGGACCCCCGGACATCCCCTTGCAGACGGATGCAGTCACTGACTTCACCCGCCTGCAAGGGGATCTCTAATCTCCCTTCAAAGTACAGGCGGGTTGCCACCTGTACTGTGAAAACACGGAGCGGCTTCAAAGCAGCCGCTCGGTTTTTCACATGAATGCGCTGCTCCTGGGGCAGTGCGAGTTTGCGGCTGCCCTGAGGGCAGCGCAGTCATCATAGTATGATGCATTTTCCTTCATTGCGCTGGATGAAGGAAAATGCACTGCATGTATAATGCGGCCCCTGATTTCTATTAGTCTCTGTGGACGCATCGTGGGAGTAGCCAAGTTTACAAAATTATTTGTGAGATCCAGTCCAAGGTCATATGAGTAGCCATTTACTACGTCAATTAGAAGAAGCCAGGGTAGTAACTGCTGCTCCTGGCTTGCTTTTTTAGCTGCTGGTATTGCCCTGGCTACCCCTGGTCTCATAAGGCAGTGGCGGGAAAAGGAAGTAAAGATGTCTTTTCTGTAGCTTTTCTTCCCTTTCTTCCATTTCTTAACATTGCCCCTCAGTAGCAAAAAGGACACTGCTGAGGAGCTGATTGTGGGTCAGTAGATCAACTTGATGTCAGCAGGTGTCAAAGGGTCTGTGATGTCACTTTCAGTACTCCTGGGAATTTTGTGAATCGATGTATATTTGACTGTCCTTATCCAGGTCAGATGCTCTGTGCAGCATGTGGAATGCCCTGGCATGTGCACTAAAGGGGCGTACCCCCACGATAATGCATGCATTATATTAAATGACAACAACATTGCATTCACGTATCGAATACCATTTCATCGCAAGGTAAGCATAGGTAAGTATAGTCTGTGAATGCAATAGTTAATAGCGGAAGGTAGAAAAAGAAAAGGTAAAACTAATAATATGTATACCATGATGAAGTAGTGTTAGACAATGTACTGGATGCAAGACTTTTGTAGGACATATTACTGACCTCAGTTTAGTGTCATACAACTATTCAAAGTCTATGGAGAAGTACCTAGAATGACTGCACATGCGCAGTTCCCTTAACTTCTTCTAAACCACTCATTGTTAATTATGTATAGGTCCAATCAATCTGTATTTGACTCCTTAAAATACAGCGAGGTTAATTAGCATAGATATTGCACAGTGTCACTTCATGATTTCCTAAACCTATCACAAATTCTTTTGCTTCCATAAGAAGGCATCTATTTTCCAGTCAAAGCTGAGATATAAGATATGTAAATATATGCAAATATATGCACACTACACAATGTACATTTTCATGTTTCAAGCATTTTTCAGTTTGATTTACTTGTTTGTATGTCACAGTAAGTCTGCACTGAATGTCTGAAACTGTTATTCTGTATATATTGAACTCATTCAGTTAATACAACTGAAGATATATTACTTTAAAATAATGTCTTTATTTATTGTTTCAGCTGCAAGCCTTACAATAATTTAAAACTACGATGTAAAAACGGTGGACATACCAAAATTACATCAGATAAAAGACATATACAAAGCCATCCGCTAAACGGCGAGATAATGTTTACACACCGTGAAAAACATCAGTCATCAAATTCATCAGATAATTAAAAGTGCAGGTGTAGTGAACAATAAAAGTACACATTTCCATCAGTGGCTTACAGCCTAAAAAAAACATTTACATCACTATCAGTTAAGTAGCATACAAACATTTGGGAGCTACATTCTTTCCGGTATAAACAATCTACCCCCACACCTAGAATGAAAAAGTGCAAAGCAGGGGGATATTGGAAAACCATGCAGTCTATACAGAAGCTAGCAGCACGTTACATCATGGAGAAAGCGCAATTCTGCAAACGCTATCTGGTTAAGCTGATACCTAACATGGTAGGTAGCTCTCTCAGGGAAGGACACGAAACCTATAGAATGACGCTACAGAATTGACCACGTGCACGTCATCTGGTTTAGTGCCCAGCGACATTGCTGATTTAACACATCTTATCCCATAGTGTTTCAAAAGCGGAAGGAGACATCACCGCCGTGGGGCATCATATTTCTTGCAAAACAGAAAAAAGTGGGTTAGGTTGTCTATCCCTCCAGAGCTACAATCATAGTGGTCAGATCTGGCAGCAACCATGTGAATTCGTATAAGATAGTCCCTGGTCGGGAGGATACCCAGCCGGAATTGTATATACAATGTTTTCTTCAATTCGGGATACAACACATCCAGTTATTCAGAGAAAGGGGGGGCCATAGCTGTTAATGAAAAAATTACTCATAATAGATCTTTTTTCAACGCCAGGCATTTTTTTGTCTGCATGCATTCATAATACTGTTCCTTCATCAGGTCTGCAGTATCCTGCCTGACTCTACCAGGGGCTACCCAAAGGGACATCATCTGTAGCTCATTTAGTATGTTCTGTACATGGGACCACCATGTGTGGCCCGACAAATGCTACTGGCAGTCACATCTTCCAGGGTTTCGAAGAAGAATGTAGCCTTAGGGTTTCTTACCAATCCAACCCAATAAAGGTTTAGCTTGAGGGCTATAATTTCTGATATTGGGATACAATTTTGCTCTGTGTACATCGCCACCAGAGGAGTGCCTGGTCCAAGCCCCAGCAGAGCTTTTAGAACGTTGTTCTCGGCTATTTGGTGTGACCGGACATTTGCATACCCCCATAGCTCCTCCACATACAGTGCGGCTGCCACTGCCCTTTGTTTCTATATTTGCAGAATTACATTAATGCTTCTGGCACTGGCCTTATGCCTAAACTTTAAAACTGCTCCTGCTCTTTGCCTGAAAGCTAAAGTAGTCTTCTGTATTTGGCTGCCCTAGTGAAAATTGTCTGAAAATCATATTCCATGTTTATCGAACTGCTTAACAGTTTCCAAGGGTACACCTTCAACCAAAGGTTTCTGCCTTAAACTGGGAGAGGGCCTCAATACCATACTCTTTGTTTTGCTTCCATTAATGGTCAAAGACTTCTTGTTGCAATATGCCACCAAATATAGTAATAACCTATGGGCAGCGTTTTCTGTTCGCGCCATCAATACAGCGCCATCTGCATATAATAATATTGGCACCCTCTTACTGGCTATAGATGGGATGTCTAATAGTCTGCTACATCATTTAAAAAGAGACAGAAAAGTAAGGGTGCCAGCACACACCAGTGCCGACAACTTTTTCAACCGTGAAGGGTTCTGTGTACTCCCCACCCAGAATACCGTAGTGTAGTTTAGCCGTATTACTGGCGTATAGGGCCCTAATGGCCATTACTAGGGAGCTATCAACTCCTAGGTCTACCATGGATCTCCACAGCTTCTCTCAGTCGACTAAACCGAAGGCTGATTTTAGATCTGCAAATATTACATACAGCAATGACTTCCTCACCACATTAAATTTGGTCGATGGTCACTATACGGGGCCTAAAACTGGCTTGCTCTTCTGTCATGATGTTACAGGCTTCAACTCATCTCTGGAGTCGATTGAGCAGGACTTTCTCTAAAGTTTTACCTGCGCCATCCAGGAGGGAGATCGGACGGTAATTAGCCGGGCTAGCTCAATCAGCTTTCTTATGGATCGGCACAATAATAGATGAGCGCCATGAAGGGGGAACGGCGTTACCAGCAAGCGCAGAATTAAACACTTTCGTGAGAATGCTGGCCCACTGCTGGGGCTCTTCACGGTACATATCAATAGGCAGCAGATCAGGGCCTGGGGCCTTGTGTTTCTTCATATCACTCAAGGCTCTTTCCACCTCTGGTACTAGGATGTCAATCACACAGGGACGAAAGCATACATTCTCTAGAGCTGGCACCGTAACTGTGGGGTTGGCACTATAGATAGAGTGACTGGCCCAATGTAGGTTTCTATGATATTTACTGACCCCTTCTCCACCCTTGATACCAATTTCCAGCATGTTTTGGAATTTTTTTCATGCAAGGCCTCCTTCAACTCCTCCCAAAGAGTCAATTGGTGAAGCAGTTTCTTAGTTTATATTTGCGCCTATAGTCTCGAAATAACAATTTGCTTTGTGGACTACAGTGCCGTTGTACTAGAGATGGAATAACTCCCTTAAATTTGAGGCATTCCTTCTCTCTTACCAGTTAACCCTTGCACTCCTCTTTCCGCCATCCGGGATGGCGGGTTTAGGGCCAATGGGCTTAGACCACAGGTCCTTCAGCTTCTTTACCATCCTGTTATAGGGTGCTAGGATTACACCATTATCATCAGAAGGGGAGTTAAAAATTAAGGATCCATACTTAGGGCCTGACTACAAGTTTGGCGGTCCTGGAGAGGGCCGCCACTCCAGTGCCCAGCACCAGGACCACCAGGACCACCAAATCCGTAGTCAGAGCCCGCTAGATTAGGAGTTTTCTCCTGGTCTGGCACGCGGTCCTTTGGCATTCCCATGGCGGTGCCTATTAAAAAGGCCCCGAAATGGGAACGCGAAAGCCTGTTCCTGCATGGCATGGACTGTAAAGTCCATGCAATGCAGCAAAGGGGGTGCATGCAGACAGGGGGTCACACTATGTGCCCTCCTGCATGCATCCCATGGCCATGAGGCATCAGAGGGCCCTGTAGGGCCTCCTAAGTTTCCTCACCGCTGCACTTTTAATGGCAAGCTCACCGCCATTGAAAGGGAGGTGGTCAGGAAACTCCTAATATACTTGGCGGCCTTGCCAAGCACATTCGGGCCTCTCATCGCCATGCTACTGTCGTGGGATCCATGATCATCGGCGGTTGCCGGCAGTCCTGTGATGGTCCCACCACCGTATTCGTAATACAGAGGGCAGACCACCAGTCTGGCGGTCCAGGGACCGCCTCCACGGGTTGGGCGGTCCAACTCGTAATCAGGCCCTAAGTCATTATACCCTATAGCTATGGAAGATGATGGGAATATTTCTCACCACTGCACTTTAATCTCTTTCTGCTATTAAATCGGGCAATCACATGCCTATAACTCCTCTCCATTGAGTTATTTACAGTGGCTCCCCACTTTGGGCATAATTTCAGACAGAGTGCCTTATGGTCATAGTCACTCTCCACTCTCCTGACAACAGTCATTTCATGCACACATTCCAAGCCCTCTGTATTGATTAGGATAAAGTCAGTTGATGAAGGACTACTCCCTTTGTTAAAAGTTGCCCTGGCAGTACTATCTGAGGGGGTGCGACCATTAATAAAGCGTAGCTGGTAGTTTATCAGGAGCTCAAAGAATGCACCATCCATCTTTGAGGATTTAAAATTGCTCATAGCTGGCTTGGGGATACCTAGACAACAGTCTTTCGTTGGAACCTCATTATTAATGATAGCATTGGATGATTGTGTATTAAAATCTCAACAAATCAATTGCATATACTTTTCCGTCCTCTATCAACTTGCGAGTAACCACATCCTCCGTGATACTATCGATGTAGGAAACTGAATTCCCCTAAATTGCCTGCACCTCTGGGGACCAACCTGGCAGGATATAAACATTCACAATGTGAACCATCCCTGCTTCGGAGCCTGTGAGCCAGATTCTCACTTATTGTACATTGGGAGCAAGTAGCTACCCCAAGCTGACCAATCCTGCATTTCAGCGTGCACGACACCCACACAGTAAGCCCACCAGAAGGGCGACTCCTCCGAAGGCAGGTAGCCTGGATGTTGTTGTCAAGAAACCCATTTACTCTGATTCCCTCAAGGGCCCATGTTTCTTGAAAACAGCATATATGATATTGCATGACAAACTTCAATCAGTCCTCACCCTCTATTTTACTACCCAAGCCTGCAATATTCCATGATAGTATATACAAATAGTCATTGCTAGACATGTCCGTAAAACTGGCCCAGACTCAGAGGGTAGGTTCTTCCATACTCAATCAGAATCCCGTCTGGTGAGGTCTCCAGGTTTAGTTGCCAGTGCTGCTGCTATTCATGTTAGTCTTTGTGGTCAGCCTCAGTTTCCTTAATCCTAGGATTTAGAAATGTAATTGTCCTGGAGTTATTGCAAGCAATGATGCTCAGGTTCTCATGGGCTACTTCATTTAAGTTCGGTGAGTCGGTCTACAATGCCCCCGCCAATAATTTATAATTAAAGGGGCGCTCAGTGCCGGAGGAGACTGTTTGTATCCCATGTTGCCTTGATGAAACGAGGTCTTCATGGTCTGGGCTTGGGCAAAGCAGAATGCAACCCCCATAATGTGGAAATCACCTATATGGCTGAGAACCTGTCTAGCAATACTGGCCAATGTGAATTCGACCTTGGAGGAATAAACGCTATTTCTCTTAAGCCTAACCCAGGTTGATGATTGATCAATTTCACTGACCTCATATCTCTTGACAAGACCAATCTTAGTTCTGGGATAGCATAAAAAAGTGATAGCAATCATGATCTATTTAAAAATTTTGTCGAACTAATGTCTGGGAAAAGGTCAATAAATTTCAGAAAACAGTCATCAATTTCCCATTTGGCTGTAATGGCACTGTCTGCCAGGGAGATTTTTCTCCAATTTGTCCTTCCCTATTTCCTCCTGGCCTTACAAAGATCGGGGCTAGGGGGTCAAGGGTGGGTACTGGCCTGAATTACCCATTATGGCCAACTCCCAGACTCCCTCACTGAACGGCGCCCGGGCTTTGCACATGAGTCATCGAAATTCCAGAGTTTGTTACCATACCCAGTTGGGGCACCTCGGCAGCTCCTTTGATAAGTTAACTTCCCCTTTTGGATTTCCTTTTCTCCTTTTGCGTTGTGCAAAGATCCTTTTCACTTGTAACTTGGTGTTTGCTCCTTGACCACCGTCGTTCTGCATAAGCATTTTAGTTTCCAGGCAAGTAGTGTTATTTGCATCGCTTGTATCATTCACTCCTCCAATAGAACGATTAGAGGTTGGTTCTTGGGTGATCTCATTCTCCGTTGTTTCTGTGCTTGCCGAGCTTTCGCTCTGGGCCAGGTCTTTATTGATCCCCTTAGAGTTAGAGAAAAGCCACTTTAATGAGTATACAGGGAAGGTAAGATCAGTCTGTTTGTTTGTTTTGGATTTACCCTTCTACCTGGTGCTTACAGATTTTTCAGTGGAGCTCATCAAAGTTTGTGGCGCGGGGATCCCTTAAATGCACGTTGCATAGCCAGAGCTTCCCACTGCAGTTCCTCTGGGCACGGACTTGTGATCTTCTGCACTAAGGGTGGAAATAGATCCTATCCTTTGGCTCCTGGTGTAATTATTAAGAGAGTCAAAAGTAGAACTGGTTTGGTTTTAGTTTCGTCATTTGAGTTTTCTATCAGAAGAACAGGCTGCTTAGTTATAACTTTACACGCTGAGCTACTTTCAACCGTTCTATCAGGTTGAATGGAGGAGATTGCCTCTTGGGCCATTAAATTACCCAACACATTTTGAGAGTCCGTCTGCGAGGCTGCATCGTGTTTCCTGCCAGCTGGCATGAGGGAACGAAGGATCAGGGTCAATAATGACTCAATATGGTCAGACCCTCCCAGGGTTTTCTCTAGGAGCCAAAGAATTGAGGATAAGACTCTATTTAGGGCAGTCATTGCTTCTGAAATTATATAACCTTGTGAGGCCTCCAAGTTGACTAAGGTACTTCCAGAAGACTGGTTTGAAGGGATGTTCTGCAAGATAGAATCATAGAAGAGAGGGCCCCCTATAGAGGCTCTACTACTTACCACAAGTGGGCCTTAAAACTCCACCTGAGCCTCCACAGTATTGGCTAAGATAATAATGGGATCATCAGAATTTCCACCCCCTTCTGTGCTTGCCCTCCCATGCACTGTGACACTCAATGGTACATCAGGCAGGGTGTAGTCCAGGAACATTAGAGAGCTGGTGCTCAGGGCATCACTGTCTGGGCATTTATCTTCCAATAGATCAATTGGTACTTCTGAGCTTTGGGCTACTGCCTCCTGTGCTAGTTACTTTGGTAGTTTGGAGGATGGGAGACTGTTAACTTTGCTGAACTTCTCTGCCAACACCTCGTTCTCAGTCTGAGGCAGAAACCCTGAGCTTTGTGTACCCTCCGTTGTACCATGCATCCCTGTTTGAATTTGTTCTGTGTCTGTGGCTGGGCATTTAGACTAACTACCCCATCATCGAATTTGGACTTGTGGGCATCCTCCTTGAGGTTTTCACCGCCAGACTTTTCTTCACTGGGGTAAGCCAGCCCACTTTTGAGAGGGGGCAGCCCCAACTCTTTTGATGTGTTGTTATTCCTGGTATTCTCTCCAGGCTCTCCGCTGCTCTAGCGGTCGGTGTGAGCTTGAGTTCTTTATTAACCTTTTGGTAAAAGCTTGTTATTAGCTTTGAAGTGGGTCTACCCATATTATCGCCACTTGGAGAGGTGATGAGTTGTGCCTCAACGGGCTCTCCTTGTGTGGTAACAGCCGCAGGCTCAGATGTGCTTAGGTTGCCCCTCTGCATGTTATCCTTCCCCTAAATTGCAAGTAGTTTGTATATACTCTTAATGAGCGCCTTGGAACCGCCTGTTTAGTGTGCCTGTTTGCCAAGGTCATGGCGCTATAACTGTAGGCACAAAGTTCTTAATGTTAGAGATATTGCAGCTGCCAGGCGCTGGCTGTAGTATTGCTTTTCTAGGTACCCAGGGCTCAGGACGCAGTGCTTTCAAGTGCTCTCAAGTTAGTACAGTCCTTCCGATTAAACGTCTCCATGTGTGTCGTGTGGAATGGTCACCAAAGATTCCTTCTTCCTTGGGCCTCTTCTCAGTCCACAGCCGACACGAGCAAACAAGGTTAGCAGATGGTACCAATGGCCTGCCCTGTAGTATCCCTGGTGCTTCATGAAGGCACAGCTGGAGCAGAACTCTATGTACCCTGCTTACCTTTTCTAGCTTGCACTCAGGCCCTTCCTAACCCACAGCAGCAAACAGACGGCCCTGAAGGGGCAAAGAGTGAGGCAATTGCTCAGCACTTTGTCGGGGGGCCAACAGATGTATGATGTCACACTGGCAATCAATGTAGACAAACTCATCTTGATAACAGAAGAGAGTAGAGGACTGATGCTATCTGCCACTGCCCTGCCGTTCTCCCACCAGCAGCCCAGCCTGCCATCCAGGGGAACTATCAGGTCTCAGACGAAGCTTTAGGTACAGAAGGGACGGGAACGCTGAATAACGGGCTAGAAGAAACTAGCCACTACACCTCTAACTGCAATGTAGCATCTCACTTCCTGGGTTTGGGGCCATTTCTAGCTGAAAGTTACTAGGGCCATATTTAAGACCTCACTTGACATTCATTCTTTGCCTGTCAATGAGTAATTAATTGCATTTGCGCTTCGCTTTTTGTATCATTTAAAACTATATTGCATTTTTGTTGGCTTTTACGACTCTGTGCACTTTGTCACTGCTAAGCAGTGCTAAAGTGCTTGTGATCCCGCCTCTAAACATGGTCAAAATGGCTTACACCCAATTGGCAACTTTAATTTACTTGTAAGTCCCTAGTAAAGTGGTACTACATGTACCCAAAACCTGTAAATTAAATGCTACTTGTGAGCTTTCAGCACTGATTGTGCCACCCACATAAGTACCCTTTAAACATGTCTCAGGCCTGCCATTGCAGCCTGCGTGTGCAGTTTGAACTGTAATTTCGACCTGGCAAAATACACCTTTTGCCAGGCCTAAACCTTCTTTTTTAATATATATAAATCACCCCTAGGGTAGGTCCTAAACCACCCATAGGGTAAGGTGTAGTGTATTTAAAAAGTGGGTCAGGTGCTTTTAACTTTGACATTTTACCGGTGCAGCACAATGCATCTCTTCGCAACCACATCAGTTCAGCTGCAGCACGATGCATCCCTGACACCAGACTTCACATCGCAGCCCGCAGTCTCATCGGAACTGCCTCTGCTCAATGCATCTCAATGCAGGCCTTTACACCACAAGCCCCACGTCAACTATGACGCAGGACTTCGCATCACAGCCCATAGCTTCTTCGAAACCGCCGGTGCGTGACACAGATGCAGGTCTTCGCATCGCAAGCCCCTCGTCTACAGCATCCTCAACGACAGCTCAAGACTCCGCATCGTCGCCTTGCAGCTCCTCTGAACCAAGGCCCTGCAATGTATCCTTGATGTGGGATCTCGCAACGCTCCTCAAACCAGGATTTAAGGGACTTTGTTTCACGGGCCAAACTTGGTCCCTGTATTCGGCCCACAGTCAATCGTGGTTGTTCTGAACTTGGGACTTTGTAGATGTCCAGTGCAACCAGATAACCACAGTTGACGCTTTGAGCTTCTAAGCACTGTTTTACTTAAAATTGCATATCTCTGGTTCAACTGATAGGAGTTTTGTTGTTTTTGTCTCAAATAACATCACATTTTACTCTATTTTTCTAATAGGTGTGGGGTTTTTCTTGTGTTGTGTTTTTACTTTATTACAGTTTGAAGTGCTGCATAAACAGTTTATAGATTGCCTCTAAGTTAGGCTTGACTGCTTTGTGCCAAGCTACCAGAGGGTTAAGCACAGGGTAATTTGGGGTTTGCTTGTGGTTGAACCTGACATAGATTGTGGTTGCTGCTTGAGTAGGGTTGCATCCCCCCTAACCAGTAACCCAAATTCTAACATCAATGCTACTTAGACGTTCAGAAAAGCATAGGACATCTTATAAGACTCAATTATCATACAATGTAAAACATTTGTCAGGGTTAACAGGGTACTGCAGTAAGGAGTAAGGAAATGCTTGGTATGGTTAACAACATGCACAAATACATTTTAGCCGACATAAACTGTAAACCAGAACAGCATGCCAAAAATAAGCTAAACTGTTATGGTTGGAGTTGTAGGAGCAGTGCAGAAATACTGTAGGTGTAAGCATGGTGTATTTACAGATTGCTACCAATGAGGGTGTAGTATTTTTCTTTTCTGGGAGCACATTACTATCAATCCAGTGGTACTCTTCCAGGAAAATGGAATTCTCTCAATGAGGACGTCCCCAAACTCGACTATAGGCCAGGTAGGTCCTTTTGCCCACTGTTTTCTGTAGACAAGCACATCTCACACCAATCCTGCTCCCCTTGACAGCTTGTTTCAAACCCCCTTATTAAAATAGGATTCTTTTCTATATTGTGCTAAAACATCAGGATGGCCCACCATACCACTCATCTTTCTGTTCCGGCCTTCTGATAACACATATTTATTTGACACTCATAGAAAGATTCCTGGTCTGGGTCCTCCGCCATCTCCGTAGGATTCATCTGGACCGCCTGCAACAGTTCCTCCTTAGAGATGTTGCCACCTGATTCAACCAGCTCTCAAGAGGAGGCTTCACTGCATCTGGAAAGAGGTAATAGAGCACTTTTGTTTTTAGGAAAGACTCTTCTGAGTACCAGAATATTCATCTTCCCTTCTCCCCTACCAGAAATTATATGTAGTTGACGAATTTAGTAGGCAATCACTTTTTTGTTTTAGGCTCCCAGTCTCGTAATCTCCTCGTGTACTGCACCCCAAGACATTTTTGAAACTTGTTTTGAGGTTTTAGCAAGAGAGCACAGCTACTCAGTTGCCAGGAGACAGACTAGGGAAAGAGGAAAGAGCATCTTTTAGTAGCTAGCCATCTTCTGAAATGTTGTTTGCCACTTCAGGAGAGGATGGACACACAGAACCGTCAAATAGTAGTGGAGGGCGACTGATTTAGAAGCCACATCTTTTTACATCGACCTCAGGATATTGGCAGAACAAGTAAAAATAATATGCTCAAAAAGAAATATTCACAGATATATAATTCTAGAAAATCTACATAAAAACCGTATCTGCACAGGCTAATGGAGCAATTTCTCTGACATTTACGCCATTCCTTTAGTGACACTTCTTCACTTTCTGATCAAGGTGTTGGAGTTATTAGATTTTTTTCCTGTCAAAGCTCAAGTTTCATAATCAGCTTTCTCTCCTTCTGCTGGTTCCAAGGTCTCGCTTTTTATTTGATTGCAGCGTCACCATGGCAACTCGCATACTATTAAACTCCTAATACGTTCACTAAATGCAATGCTGTCCATGTGATTCGGCGCAGAGACAATGCGTAGGAGCACTGACACAATGGATATTACAATAATTATAATTATTTTATGTTTCTTTCTTTGCTTTGTATCCAACAACCAAAGTGAGGCTCTCAAGAATTAGAAGGCAAGTGATTTCCAGAACTTCTGAAGCGCACAGGGGCCGGCAGCCAGCTTGGAAAGACATTGCTGCATTCACTGGTATGTAATGTTATATTATGTTTTTATAGTGCTAATCACCCACAAGGGTATCCAGGCACTTGTGGTAGGTGCGTGAGGTCAGCCCTGGAGGCTTACTCGATGAGCCCGGTCATCAGCTACTTGCAGAATTCAAGAAGGGAGGCGGAGGCTCTGATGTGTTGAGGGAGGTCATTCCAGGCATCAGCCTCTGAGAGAGCACTGGAGAAGAAAAAACTTGCCCTCAATAACAGATTGTAAATTTCAGGCCCTGATTCCGAATTGGGCATTAATCACCCCCCCCCCCACCCCCACCCCCTTGATACATTTCACCTGGTCAAACATGCTGGAATTTAAAATGGAAAAACAAGGTAGTATTTTCCGTGACATGCGGATTTTGGTGTAGCAAGTAGGCCTGGGCGGAAAACTACGCTACGCTTGCGTAGTTTGCGCAACTACGCGCTACGCGAATTGCACGTAGCACAGTGCAAAAACGCGTAGCGGGCATTTTGCTTGCTCGCGGTCCTCAACGTCAAGTTGGCGACCGCGAGCGAGCACAACGACTATCCCAGCGAGACTTTTTCCTCGTTCGCGATCAGCAACATCAAGTTGCCGATCGCGAGCGTAGAAAATAAACCTCCCGGCGAGATTCTCAATGCGGGGAGGTCAGGTTTCTCATTGCGAGTGGTCGCGTATGCTAGCGACCGCTCGCGATGAGAAACTACCAGTCCGCGTTGAGAAAACTGCTGCTCGAGTACAAATCTACTCGAGCGGCAGAAAATGACCGTTTGCACTGTGCAAGATGCCGATTGCAATGATTGCACAGTGCGGACAAACATCCGGCACTGTGCAATCATTTCGAACAGCATTTCCTACCGCACTACGCAGTTCGCGTAGTGCTACGCGTAGCTCGCGTAGTGCGAAGTGCACTTCGCGTAGCTACGCGTAGCGCTACTACGCGAACTACGCCCAGGGTTAGTAGTAAGTACCAAAATCGATATATTAGTCCCCAAAAACCTGGCGTAGGTACTATTTACTTCACCAGAAAATATCCAACTTCTCGGAGTTCTGTATTTATTGGTTGCGATAAATAGCGCCTATTCCGAGTTTTGCGGGGAATAATCAGAATGTTGGTGCCTACTGCACCAAAATCCACATGTCACAATAGAAAGCAAGGTACCCCCTGTATAATTTTAGGTCCAAGAGGAGGAAATACTCAATACTGAAACAAAGCCTCTTATCCGACCTATATTATTTTAGCTGTGGCCTCCTATGGCTCGTTGCCTAGACCAGTCCCCACCTACAATGTGACATGTAACAATTCATTAAAAAATTAGCATTTGATTATTTTTCTTTTTTATATATACATACTTGTTTTAAAAAAAAAAAATTGTATTAACAATATGAAAAATATATATAAAAAATCACTGCACTTATTAATAAAACACATTATTTACAATTGCACATCATTATTGCACAGGTGCAAGGAAGATTATCAATTTAAAAATGACCTTGTCAACAATATAAGTTTCAATTTTTAAGTTCAGATAACAAACATCAAATACAAAGGTAACCCCACACTCAAACTACACACCTACATTCTCTCCTATCACACCATCTCATTCATACCCTCATTCATACTCCAGACAAAACCGTCCTGTAGGAGATCCTCAGAGAGCTTTTCTGTAGAACCTGTTGTCCAAGACTAATCAGGTTGTTGTTTTCATTCGTATCCAATCAGATTAATTACTGCAAAATTTATGCTGGGAATTCGGACAGCTCCTTATTATTACGAGATGAACGAGGCCTCGAGGACACACTGATGGTATTACCATCCACCGGTCTACTGATATTTCATCAGGAAGTTCCAGTTCAGGGCTGTGACTGAAAACAAATATATGTATTTTGTATCTCTTTATTTTTACGTCTTATTTATGGAAATATATGTACCTTGCCCCATGCAGGCTTCGTTTCTCGAATTTCAGCCAACTGGTCAGGATGGTCTCGTCTCTCCCTCTCCTCTCGTTCATCTCATAATAATAAGGAGCTGTCCGAATTCCCAGCATAAATGTTGCAGTGATTACTATTAGATAACCCCGCGCCCACCCCATGTGAGATTTACATGGCTCTACATTTGGTCCTGATGAAGGTGGCACAGTAGATGGTCCACCAAAATGTGCATAGACCAGCAACATACGAATGGGGATCCCTCTCAGAGACACTCACAAAGGAATAATCTGATTGGATACGAATGTATAATTGAAAACAACCTGATTAGTCTTGGACAACAGGTTCTACAGAAAAGCTCTCTGAGGATCTCCTCCAGCACGGTTTTGTCTAGAGTATAAATGAGGGTATGAATGCGATGGTGTGATAGGTGAGAATGTAGGTGTGTAGTTTGAGTGTGGGGTTACCTTTGTATTTGATGTTTGTTATCTGAACTTAAAAATTGAAACTTATCATATTGTGGACAAGGTCATTTATAAATTGATAATCTTCCTTGTACCTGTGCAATAATGATGTGCAATTGTAAATAATGTGTTTTATTAATAGGTAAGTGCAGTGATTTTTTATATATATTTTTCATATTGTTTTAAAACCAAGTATGTATATATAAAAAAGAAAAATAATAAAATGCAAATTTTTGACATGAATTGTTACATGTCACATTGTAGGTGGGGACTGGTCTAGGCAACGAGCCATAGGAGGCCACAGCTAAAATAATATAGGTCGGATAAGAGGCTTTGTTTCAGTACCAAAATTCACATGTACCATAATGTTTCCCTGTTACATGTTGCTATGATTTGACCTGCTGAAATTTAATGATGACTGCGGTGTTTAATACACCCGGTACTGACCGAGTACTGACGCTCTTTTTTATACAATGCAGAAACACCTCTCCCCAAGTTGGGTTTGTGAATACACCTGATGACAGCAGAAATGGCAGTCGGTGGTGCAAGAAAACCAACCTCAGTCATTCCCCCACCTTCTGATTAAAGACACGACAGAACAACTCATCAACAGCAAATCAGGACTTCTTTTGGGCCTTTGGAGACCTGAGAGAGGTGGGAGGAGACTAGGAAGCCAAGGACTTCCCCTTGTGATCACACACTCTAAATAACAACTTTTGTTTTCCACTGTTGGGACAGAATAGCAGTGCACAACTGCATTTTCAATCCACTATTCAGGCTGCAACAATTACATTCTGAAAATGTGTATTGTGTTGAATTTTAAACTGTTTCAGATTTTAATTTTAAGAATTTATAAGTCTTTAAGTGATACTTTGGGAAGTATTTCAAACTTTTAAGGCAATACCATTCTCGCACATGTGCTAACTGATGTTGGTAAAGGTGCGACAAATCATTGTGTTTTCTAGGGAACAACAGAGGAAATGACAGGAGGGGAGGAGGGGCCTCCTGTGATTCCAGAAAATGGACTGCTGACTCTTGAGGATCATCTCCATGGCCAGACTTTGCTTTTAATCTTATTTGTATATTGGATGTATTAATGTTGATGCTTGTCTATCCTGGTGAAATATATTTTTCAATGAAGTATCAACTGTACAGAATTGTTATGTATGTTTATAAATGGATGTTAAATCAATTGTTCGAAATATGCTGATTACAGATAAATTGATTGATTATAACCATGCTTGTTTCTGGTACAAGGAGGACCTGGCCTGGTAGTTCGGGCTAGACAGTTTCCATGGGGAGCAGGGTCAAGACTGATTTGCATATGGGTGGTGTTAGACCTGGCATCCTTGGCGTGGTTTCCCCTGACTTTTTTGCCTCTACCTCCTGTGTTTTTGATGCTGTGCTGGCCTAGATGCTTTTGGCACTTTGCCACTGCTGATCAGTGTCAAAGTGCAAGTGCTACCAGTGTAAATTTATACTGTGATTGGTTCTCCCTGATTGGCATATTTGTTTTACCGGTAGGTCCCTAGTAAAGTGCACTAAGTGTGCCAGTGCGGGTAAATCAAATACTACTAGTGGGCTTGCAGCACTGATTGTGCCACCCACATGAGTAGCCCTGAAAAGAGGTCTCAGGCCTGCCACCGCAGTGCCTATGCGCAGTTTGTTAACTGCCATGTCAACTTGGCAAGTGCACACACTTGCCAGGCCTTACCCTTCCCTTTTCTTACACATAGGACACCCCTATGGTAGGCCCAAGGTACCCCCCTGGGCAGGGTGAAGTGTATGTGAAAGGTAGGACATGTACTGGTGTGTGTAACATGTCCTGATAGTGAAATACTGCCAATTTCGTTTTTCACTATTGAAAGGCTATCTTGCCCATAGGACAGAATGGGGAATGCTTTGTAACATTTTACAAGCATATCTTCCCGCAGGGATAAGATAGAAAAATGGAGTTTAGTACCCCTGAACTCAGAATTTAATAACACATCTTTTAGTAAAGATGGTTTTTGAATTGTGTGTTTGAAAATACCACTTTTAGAAAGTGGCTATTTCCTTGTTCAACCTTCCTGTGTGCCTCTGCCTGTTTGTGGATTGACTGTCTGGCTTTGGAGTGACAGGGGCTGGGGAGGTGCAGTGGCTCCAGGAGTCTGCATGAGTCAGCACTAGGCTGAATAGGCCTGATCTGCATTTGGAGTGGTGAGAGGAGTAGCACCTGTACCTGAATAGGGCTGTGCCTGCCTTCCACAATGCTGGCTCCGCCCCCCTGTGGTGTGTCTGGAGCCAAGGCTCACACTGACCAAGGAGGTTGTTGTGCACTTGCAGAGTGTCCCCCAGAACTGGTTTGAACTGGGCTCAGAGCCCCTTGCACAAAGAGAACAAAGACATTTTGGTGTATAAGTATCAGACCCAAAACCCCAGACTTTTAGATCATTCCTGGAATTCAAGAGGAACCTTTGCCAAGGAGACGAGCTGGAGAGACTGAGGAGAAGTACTGCCCTTGCTGTGTGTCTGGGGTTGGCCTGCAGTTGCTGTTTCTGCCAAGAAAAGGAGAAGGACTTTGCTGTGTGCTGTGTCACCTTCTTGAAGGAGATCTCCAAGGGCCTGAAGTGAGCTGGCCTCCTGTTCTGAAGTCTCAGGGACACAAAGACTTGACCCCCAGCTCCCCTGAACTCTGCTGCTGTGAGTTCTGACCTGCCAAGAGGTGCCTGTGCCAGTTTGGGGCCTCTGGAGGTTGTTGCTGCTGTTTGGGAGCTGGAAGAAAGAAGAAACTCAAAGAACTACAGAAATCGACGCATCGCTCTTCTTGCGGCTGTTTTCCCGACGCATCTCCACAGCGCGAGAAGAATTTCCAAGCATCGCCGCGCCGCTGCAGGAAACCACTGCAGCGCCTGTCGCCGCTGCAAGAATCAACGCATCGAGGGATCGCGGCTGAAGAGGACCGACGCAGCGCCGCTCGATGCCGCCGCATCGATCGCCGCCGCATCCCGGATTTCCACGCATCATGCCTGTGCGGCAAGTTCGTCCAATGCATCACCTGCGGACCAGAACTGTCACGAAGAATCTATGCATCACTCCCCATACAGACCAGATTCGACGCAGCCCTTCCTCTGCGTGCAGCGGGACTGTGGCATCGCCTCCCCAAGGTCTCAGGAGTGTTGCATCTCTTTGTTTTCCGACTCTGCGGCTGTTTGGCATTGGAACTTTGACGCATCTACAGGTACTTTGGTGAAAAGTCACGCATCCATAGTTTTCTATGGTACAAGTTCTTGGAACCTTTTGAAAGCCATATTTTTAACTGTGTATGTTGGATTTTTGTCGTTTTGGTCTTGTTTAGTTTAGATAAAGATATTTTATTTTTCTAAACTGGTGTGGTGTCCATTTGTGGTGTTTTCACTGTGTTACTGTGAGTGTTGGTACAAATACTTTACACATTGCCTTTGGGATAAGCCTGTCTGCTCGTGCATAGGTACCAAGGGGGTGAGCAGGGGTTATCTAGAGTGTGTATCCTCCTTACCCTGACTAGAAGCAAGGGTCCCTATTTGGACAAAGGTACCTGTCTCTGCCAACTAGAGACTCCCATTTCTAACATTGGTGGTCAGCTTTGAGGATTTGAACCTGTATTTGTACTTGACCCACAGTGATTAGTGTACATCACTAGTTTAGTGCAGACCACTATGCAACCACATACTGTGTTTTGTTTTTGGTTCTATTTTTGAGTGACCCTTAAAGTATCCACGCACCATGTCTCATAAAGGGAAACCAGCAAGTGAGATGGCAGAATTGGAGTTTGATATTGAAATGTTGCATTCCTACAAAGTAGATCAGCTCAAGCAATTTTGCAAAGATTTGGGATGTCCCATGAAGAGCAGCGCCAGGAAGGAGGAGCTACAGAAGGCCTTAAGAGCCTGGTGGGAGACCAAAGAAGCTGGGGAGACAGGTGATGCAGAGGTAGATGAGGATGCACAAGGGAATGGTTTCAGGTCACAGGATCTGCCTGTGTCAAGAGAAGCCTCCAGGGCTGGCAGTCACCATTCCGCTAGACGTTTTTCCCAAGAGGAGCTGGAGGAAAACCAAAGGGTTAGAGATCATGAGTTAGAAGTCATGAGGCTCAAGATGAAGCAATTGGAAATGGAGAAAGAAAAGATGGCAGAGGAGAGCAAGAGCGCTCGTGCCTTGGAGGAAAAGAAATTGCTTTTGGCTCATGAGTTGAGCATGAGGGAACTGGAGATTAAAGCCAAGCAAGTGGAGTCCAGTTCAAATGGTGGCAGCGCACAGCCAGTGCAAGGGGGTAAGGTTTACATACCCAAGGACCTATTGCAGAATTACCAGAGGGGTGATGATATTTATGCATGGCGTATGAGATAGCCTTGAGAATCAATGAGGTTCCTGAGAAGAACTGGGGGGCGGGTCTGTGGAAACACTTTGAGGCCACTGGGAGGGATACCCTGTCACCTTTAGAGCAGGCGGGAGTTGATGGAGCAGAGAAAATAAAAAATGTTAACCCCTAACAAATTTTATAAATAATTAATAAAATGTTCGTTTAAATGTATTAATCAACACTGTACGTGTGGGAAGGGTAATACGCAAATGTGTGTGCTAAATAATCTATTAATGGATGTCCGTGTGTCTAATTATAACGTAAAAGTAAATGCGTACTAATTTAAAATAAATGCATGTTTTTGTGCTTCATAGAAATAAAACGTGTCGTTGCAAAAACAATAGTGATGGTAAGTAAGAAACAGCTTAAATGTTGCTTTCTGCTAGGTAATAACTAATTGGGGTACGTAGATGACGGGAGGGAAACGAAAAGGCTATTTTTCTCTATTTTAATTATGTTTTGTTTACTTCAAATTAGTGCTTCTAAAGTATAACCGAGTGACGATATAAAATGGCTGCCAGTGGGTGATGTGCGCAAGCGCAAGGGAGACATGTGACACGGGAGAGAAGTCGGAGAAAAACTAACCTCGTGATGTTGCTGAGAGGCTAGGATGCGAGAAATGGTCAAGGCTGATGTGACCTAATTGAACTGATAGTGTGCCGTGGTGATCAGCAGAGACCCGTGGGAAACCAGTTTAAGAGAAAGGACAATGACTGCAGAGTTCTCGAATGTATCGAAAGAAGTTACAAATGTACTGATCGAAGCGGATGGAAACATGTCTTGAACTGTGAGAAAGGAAATGATCCAAGGACCATTGGATCCAAGAGAACTTGATTAAAAGAATGAATAAGATGACATGCATGGACCAATGAAAGAAAAGCGTGTTATTAATGTTGCAACAATTAGTTAGCAAAGTTAGAATTAGGGTATAAGAGGGCCTACTCTTAGTGGGAGGGGGTCAGTCGCAGTCACAGTCAGGAGCGGAGTTGGAGAGTCGTGTTGGTGTTGGTGGCTTCCAGTGCTGGGTGGTCCTGATCGATCCCTTACTGAGCGGGAGATGCTGAAAGACTGTTAGATGAGACGGGTTGCAGGTAGCTGATGCTGACGAGCTGAAGTTTCTGTTGCTGTCTTAATTTTCCAGTTGAGTATGAGAATCAGGTTATTTCTAATTCCCAAACTTAGGTTAGAAATCATTAGGCTAAATTAGGAAGGTAGGCAGGTAATTAGAGTTTTGCTTCATGACGAAAATTTCCTTTCTGCAATAAATTGATTATGCTTAATAAATATTTGAATTAATAATGAATGAATAATTGAATAAAAGTTTTAAATTCTTTCTCATGCTTTTAAAATTATATAAAATTTAAGTTTCTTTAAATCAAATGACTCAGTGGTTATTTTCCTAAATAATTGTGACATCAGTAATTGGTTATTGTGATTTAGCTGGTCTTAATCACTATGAACTAATTTCTTACATGAATGATTCATCGACAAAACAATGAGCAGGAATATCTTAGGAAATAGCTAAAAGAAAGCGATAAGTTAAGGTAATAAGATATCCCGGCTCCTTCCAGCGGTACATAAATGGTGTTTTCCATTTTGTTCTCATGCTTCTCCTAGGAGTACATAATTTCATAAAGTTGTAAAGGAAATCCCGGTGAGTGCGTGTGTGTTAGGCGATGTTTATGGGCCCCATCGTCATGTGGATGTGAGAAAATATAGTTTGCCCCTGGATGACCTATAAGTGACCTAGGAGGAGAATAGTTTTTATTGTACGCGCTGTATCAGATTTCTTGGTAGCAGAGTTATGGTTTTCTATAGATTAGTTTAGTGATTATTGTTTATTGATTATTGATTATTTTTGATGACTAACACTATATGTTGAGTCGTGTTATGTTATATGTGAGTTTTCACGCTTCTGGGATGTAGGAAGTGGAACACGTGTGGCAAGAGAAGTCACATGGAATTTGGTACATGGTCTGAATTCATTTTGGTAATAACACAGGTTGTGTTATGTTAGGGATTTTCTGTACGAAAAGTGTATAACTGAGATAGCAAATCACGTTTTCTTGTGAAACTTTGGCCTTAATTCTCAGGAGCCTAGTCTCCACATGTGTCTTATCCCCAGAGAAACGAGTAAATTGTTTGCTTGAAAGAAGGGTAAGGTAGAGGGAAGTGCTACTTTATCGGCGAGAGTAAATAATTCTGTGGTAGGGTAGAGGTAAGCGCTGCCTACTGGAAATACAGGATTCTTGTGTAAAAGGACAAAGCTGTCACTTTTGTTTAGCGAATCAGACTATGGAATTGTTTTAATTGTTGTAACTAACGGAGAAAACAGCGAGAAGAAAAATTGCCGATAAATTTTGTAAAGGAGGGGTAAAAGAGCAGAAGTGACGTAGAACAGTGCCGCGCTAGGATTGGATAGTGCGCCAGTCACGTGAACCCAGAGCAGGAGTGACGTAGAAAAGTGCCGCGCTAGGATTGGTTGGTTCGCGGACGGAGGGAATTGTTCTGATTGGTACGTTAGTGTGAGTCGCGCTGTAATTGGTTGAAGTTCCGTACACAGAACAGCGTTAGCGTAAAGAGAAAAACAAATAGAAAACATGCCGTATTACGAGTATGAAAGGGAGAGAACGTCATGGACGACAAAATTAAAGAATTTCTTTAAGAAAGACAAAAAGGTCGTGACTAGAGAGGGACAAGTAATTCCTCCGCCGAAATCAGCAGCTTCACATATGATGCTGAAATATGGATATCATACGTGCATATGGTTGGAAAACTGGGCAAAGTATACGAAGAATGATGGTGCTTTAGCTTTCCCTGAGAATGGTTCATTTAGTGTAGCGGTTTTGCGAAATTTGCGAGAAAAGATGACAAATCTAGAACCTAGACCTCGACCGACACAGTTTGAAGCGTTGACGGAATGGGAGGATGAGATGTATGAGCGAGAGAGATTCAGAGGTTTAAGGGATCATGAGTTTATGCCTGGAAGGATGTGGGGAATAAATCATGAAGACAGAATAAAACGATGGAGATGTGCTAACATGACAGGAGGTTTGTTTCCAGCTTTTACAGTTGAGGAAGGGACTAAGAAAAAACGGACTGAGAAAAAGAAACATATGGAGAGGGAAAAATATATGCATGAGAGCGAAACGGATGATGAATTGCTGGAAGATATTCTAAATAGAAATCCACCTCCGTATCAGCAGAGTTCTACAGTGGTGACACCAAATGCGCCGCTAATAGAGACTATGCGAAATAAAAGTCCGGAAAAAAGAATTGAAATAAATAGGTCACAAGAACAAATGAGAACTTCACAAAATGAAGGAATAGAAAGTGACAATGCCAGCGAATTAGCAAGGACAACCAAAGAACTAACTGAAAAGATTAGAGAGTTAACGAAAAATATGGAAGCAGTTACTGTGCCTGTAACAATAGGTCCAGTGATACCAGTTTTTGAGAATCAGAAAATTGATGAAAGATCTTTGGTGATTCCCATGAGTTCACAATTTCAGAGAGAAAAAGAAAGAATGGAACAAAGTGCAAGTACAAGTAATTTGGCTAGTACTTACAGACCAAGTCCACCTACAAATTTGACGGTGAATGAGTGCAATGGTAGGAAAATGCATATGGTAACAGAATCTGCAACAGAAACCCCTGAAAAGAGTGGTAATTGGGTAGAACTAAATAATACACCCATAGGTCCGACTCCTGATGAGTTAAATGAGTGGATGAAGGCATTTAAAATAAAAGAACCAGAAGAAAAACCATTAGATGTAATTAGGTTAAAAATTGACATGGAAGAATTAATTCTAGGAACGATTGGTACAGAAAAGATAAAAAATTACCAGGATGACGAAATAATGTTTTTGTGCAAAAGTATTACATGGAGAGCAAAGAATTTACATGACAAACTAGAAGAAGTAGCCAGTGAAATTGGAATAGACTTTGCGAAAGTGAAAACGTTGCAGAAACCATATAGAGTAGACTTTTGTGAAAAGGATATTGAAAATTTGAACACGGCAGGAAGGCTGACACAGATAAAAGAGTTAATTGTGTTGTTGAGAAAATGGGGTGATGTGGACAGATGGAAGGTTAGATGGACGAAGAAGAATGAGAAAACTACAGACAAAGGTTCATTGGCTTTTATGATAACTGAAAAAGAATCTGTTGCTAAAGAATACCCCATGAGAGAAACTCCAGGTGGTAGTTACGTGCATGTTCCCTGGACTAGGCAGGACATACTGTCATTTACCAATGACTTTCCGAAGCTGAGAGAGAAACCAGTTGAGTGGTACCGACAAGTGGAGAGATTTGTAAAGGTTTCAAAAGTGTTGTGGATAGATTTAGATGGATTATTTGACATAGTGGTACCAACTGATTTGTGGTCAGAATGTAAGATTACAGTTGACTGGCCAACTACAGAATATCCAAGAGATCCTAAGACAGGAGCTCCAGGTCCTGATGTGATGAAGAAGTATGATAAGGTGATTACCTTTTTGAAGAATAAGATTCCTCCTAAAGAGACAGATTGGGTAAAAATCGATAGAACTACACAAGAAAGTAAGGAGTCTGTACATGCCTATTATGAAAGGTTGTTGTTGGTTTTCAAGCAGTATAGTGGATATGAGGAATTAAGTGAAAAGGATATGAGTCATTTTGTGTACAGATTTGTGTTTGGATTGAAACCAGAGATTAGTGAAATGATTAAACAGCATATGATTAATTGGCAGAATGGCACAGTCGATGATGTGCTGAGGTATGCTAAGTATTGCAGTGATGATATTGAGAGTAGACAGCGTAAATTGAAAGAGAAGGCAATGTGGGCACAGGTGAAGGTGGCAGAAAAACAAGAAGCTCAATTGGACAATAATAATGGAAATGAAACAGGACAGAATAAAATGCGACCTAACATAGGTAAAGGAAAAGGTCAAGTGAGTCTAGAAGAGGCAAAGAAGAAATGGCCATGTCATAATTGCGGAAAATTAGGGCATTGGAGAAACGAGTGTAAATTCCCACCTAAACCTAATCCGGAAAATCAATCATTAACTCCACAGGTGCAGAATGAGGTAGTTGTTCAACAAAGTCAGGTGCCGCAACCACCACTTCCCAACACTGTTAACCAGCAAAGATACAGTACAGAAACAGGATTCTACGGAGGAGAGCAGGTAACACAGTTGCCGCGAGCAGCTAACATTTCTCAGTATTGGTTGCGTCAGAGTGAGGATGACCCGGATGAAAGATTCTGACGGTGCCCAGGAGAGGGGAAAGAGTGCGTACTTGGCGCAACTCTAGAGGTAGATCAGTCTGGTCCCTTTGTGGATGGAGAAGTGAATGGTGCAAATGTAACATTCCTTGTCGATACTGGAGCTACCCGTTCTACTGTTAGATCAGTGGAAATTCCAAACCTTCCTCTCTCAGGTGAATACATCCAAGTAGTAGGAGTAGCCAATCAGCAGATTAAAACACCACTTACTGAATTGGTGGAAGTAAAAATTGGTTCTTTTAGCAAAATGCATAAATTTGTAGTGTGCGATTGTAGTCCTGTAAATCTTTTAGGTCGTGACCTCTTGTGCAAGATGAATTGCACAATTTATTGTACGCCAGATGGAATTGGATTTCAGACCTCAGATGAAGATGTCTTGTATAAAGTAACTTTGATGAATCAGGAACCTGAAATGAATGGTTTGTTTCCTGCATTTGATGCAGAAAAACTTCCAGAAGAACTAAAAAGTGCAGTGAAAGAAAGTGTGTGGGATTTTACAGGAGAAGACATTGGATTAATGAAAGAAGTTGATCCCGTAAAAGTAACAGTAAAAGAAGGAACAACTTACCCGAATACGCCACAGTACAAATTAACTCCAGAAATAATTGAAGGAATAACTCCTGTAATAAATAAAATGATTGAACAGGGAATTCTAAAAGAAATAATGAGCAGTCCATGTAATTCACCTATTATGGGACTGAAAAAGCCAAATGGAACATATAGAATAGTACAGGATTTGAGAAAGATCAACAAAATAGTTGTGCCCTGTTGTCCAATAGTGCCAAACCCTGCAGTAATTCTATATCAAATTCCACATGAAGCTGAGTGGTACACTGTGATAGATTTGTGTCACGCATTTTTCTCTATTCCTTTGCATCCAGATAGCCAGCCATTATTTGCGTTCCGGTTCGGAGAGCGTATTTTGGCATGGTGCCGAATTCCTCAGGGGTATACAGAAAGCCCCTCAATCTTTAATCAGATTCTAAAGAAATCTCTGGAAGATTTGAAAATGCCAGAAAAGTCAGTGATGGTGCAGTATATCGATGACCTGTTGGTGGCATCGAAAACAAAAGAAGCATGTGTAAGTGATACAATTGCTTTACTGAACCATCTAGAGAAAAGAGGACATAAAGTGTCTCCTTCAAAATTGCAGTTTTGTCAGAAAGAAGTCCAGTATTTAGGGCATAAAATTGAGAAAGGAGTGCGAAAGATAGCGACAGAAAGAGTAAGAATGATTCAAGGAATGAGAGCACCAATGACGCAAAGAGAGGTAAGAATGTTTCTGGGAATGGTTGGATATTGCCGACAATGGATAAGTGGTTTCTCTTTGATTGCAAAACCATTACAAAAGTTGACCAAGAAAGATGTAAAAGACCCTTTTGAGTTAAACAATGAAGAAATGAAATCTTTCAAAGAATTGAAAAAGAAATTATGTGAGGCACCTGCATTAGGCATGCCTGATTATGAGAAGGATTTTGAGTTGTACTGCAGTGAAAGAGATGGATGTGCGTTTTCAGTACTGGTACAAAAACATGGAACAATGAAAAGACCAATTGCTTATTTTTCAGCTGTTTTAGATCCTATAGCAAAAGCATTGCCCGGATGTCTGAAAGCAGTTGCTGCTACTTGTGTAAGTCTGGAACAAAGTGAAGGTATAGTGATGGGGTATCCACTGAGAGTATATGTCCCCCATTCAGTAGAAATTCTTTTGACAAGAACAAAAACACAGTACATGACACATAGTCGGCTGACTAAGTACGAAAAAGTCATCTTGAGTGCTGAAAATGTGACCATAGATAGATGCATGAATGTGAATCCTTCAACATCATTGCCAGATGAGGAGAGTATAATTGAACAAGACGAAGTAGATCATGATTGTCTGAACGTGCTGGAATATTGCACGAAACCAAGAGCTGACATAAAAGATGAACCGTTAAAGGAATCTGATTATGTCATGTTTGTAGATGGCTCATGCTTGAGAACGAAAGAAGGAGTTTTAAGCGCAGCTTACGCAGTGTGCACAGTGGCAACTGTGATGGAAGCGTCTTGTCTGAAAGGAATAAGGTCTGCACAAGTTGCGGAACTGATTGCTTTGATTCAAGCATGTAAATTAGGAAGAAATGTACGAGTCACGATTGTGACCGATAGCCAATATGGTTTCGGTATCGTACATGACTTCGGTCAGATTTGGTCACAAAGAGGTTTCTTGACGTCTGCAGGAACACCTATCAGAAATGGAGATTTTGTTAAAAAGCTGCTTGAGGCGATACAGTTGCCTAAACAAATCGCTGTAGTGAAGTGCAAGGCGCATAAGAAAAACGAAGATTACATAGCCGTCGGCAATAATTATGCCGATGAGATAGCCAAATATTGTGCAGAGAACATGGTGTCCATGAACAAAAATAGAGAAAGGGAGCATATCTCTTCTCCTTTGCTTTTTACTAATACTGTCGAGACATGGGATGAAGTAAGACAGTTACAAGAAACTGCAAGTGATGAGGAAAAAGATTACTGGATAAAAGCAGGATGTAGAAGACAGGAAAATAATGGTGTGTGGGTATACAGAGACGAAAGACCAGTTATGCCTGATAGCATGATTGCAGACATGGCACGGATGTACCATGGACAAGCTCATATTGGGAGAGATGCAATGATCAGACTTTTTAGACAAACCTGGTATAACCCAAAATTCAGAGCCATTGCTGAAAGTCTTTGTCAAAGATGTCTTATTTGTCAGCAGTTTAACCCAGGAAGAAAAACAGTAGTGAGTCTAGGAACAATAGGACGAGAAGGAGGTCCATTCACTAGAATGCAGTTAGACTTTATCGAGATGCCCCCTAGTAACAGACTAAAATATGTTCTAGTGGTCGTCTGTTTGTTCTCTCGTTGGGTGGAGGCATACCCCACTAGAAGGAATGATGGAACAACAGTGGCAAAACTTATGCTGCGAGAGTTCATTCCAAGGTATGGTTTTCCAGTCACGGTTGAGACAGATAGAGGAACACATTTTCAAAATGAGTTGATCCAATTGATTTGCGAAGCATTGAGTATTAAACAAAAACTACATTGTGCTTACAGACCAGAGGCTTCTGGGGTAGTGGAGCAGATTAATGGAACAATTAAGAACAGATTAGGAAAAATGTGTCAAGCTACAGGACTCAAATGGCCAGATGCACTGCCTCTTGTTCTGATGACCATCAGAAGCATCCCTGAAAAGAAAACTGGACTTAGTCCTCATGAGATGATCATGGGACGAGCAATGAGACAAGCACACGTACCTGTCAACAAGTTATTGACTATAACTGATGATCTAGTACTGGATTATTGCAAGGGACTGGCTGATGTGGTGCGTTCTGTGTTTCATCAGGTTGGACCGGATGCGACCACTCTTGAAAGAAAACCAGCCCACGACTTGAATCCAGGAGACTGGGTCCGTATAAAAATCCACAGGAGAAGAAACTGTCTAGTTCCTCGCTGGGACGAACCACGACAGGTAATCCTAGTGACAACGACTGCAGTCAAGTGTGCAGGAGTGAAGAACTGGGTCCATGCCAGCCACACAATCAGAGTTCAAGAACCTACTGATCGACATGTGAGTCGACGTCTGGAAGTGTGGGATAAAAGTTTAACAGCTGGGACAACAAGGATAAGAGAAAGGGTGCCAGAACTTGAAGATCGACCTGAAAGTCGACATCTGGAAACCCCAACTGCAAACACCTCTAGAGAAGAAGAGGAAGAAGAAGAAGAAGAAAGAAATTCAGAAGTTCCAGAACCTGAAGATCGACCTGTAAGTCGACATCTGGAAATATCTGACACAAGTTCAGGATCTGATGATTCAGTTGCAAACTGTGAAGAATTCCGAAGGAGAACTTGGGGGTATAAACCAATTAGAGAAGAAAATGAGCAAGAAAATGATCTAGATGAACAACCAAGTACAAGTTATGGTGGAAATCCTTCAGAAATAATATTAATAGATGAAGTAGGGAAAGAAGTACACAAAAAGTTAGAGAATCGAGAAGAACCCCGAGGAGCAATAGGGACAGATAGAGAAACAGAAGAACAGGGAAATTTAGAAGCAGAAAGGGAGGAAAACACCAAATCGGAAGAACACCGAGGAGGGACAGTAATAAGGGAACACAAGAAGGAGAAGACAGATCCACCAGTAGGAGATGACGAGATCATAAGTTTCAAAATAAGAGACAATAGTGAAACAGTTGAAACAGAAACTGAAGAGAGTGGAGAAGAGGAGAAGGCAAAAACTGAATCAAGAAAAAGAAATTGGAAATCAGAAAGAGAAGAAAAAGAAGGTGAAGCCAAAAGGCCAAGAAAAGGAGATAATTGGCCCAACAGCTATATAAGAAAATTGAGATATAGAATAATAAGAGCAGGAGACGAAAGTGCTGAACAAGTGAATGAAATAACAAGTCAAAAGGGACAAGAAAAACCAAGTGGAAAAAGATTACAAAAGTCCAAAAGAACAAAGAAAGTGAATGCAAAGTATAAGTCACCTGAGTGGCTGTATATCGCACTGACGGATTACAAAGAAGAAGAAAACACTCACGAGAACCAGAGACTAAGAAGTCGAATGGGAAAAGGTGAGATGCAACAAACCTGAAGTGAAGACTTATAGTGCTTCTGCCGGACATGACAATTTTACTGGATGTGACAAATCACCGGATGTGACAACGAAAGAATTCTGGAGAGAATTAAAAGAAAGTACCAAGCAAAGACTTTTTGAAAGCAGAGTGGCATCTAAGTCATTTCTGAGGTGTAGTGACACAATTTTCTGAAACTTAACAAATAGAAAAAGCAAAATGGAAAATACTAGGGATAGAAGAGATAAATGTGAGTTTATAAAAAGATGGTGCAAAATGTGCTGCTTTTGTACAGGGTTATTAATGACCATATGGATAGTTTTAGCAATCACAATTCCTATTAGTTTAGCTGTGATAGAAGCAAAGAATGATACTAAACCAGAAAAAGAAACTAATATTAAAGAACCAGTTATTTTAAGAAGTAGTGCAGAATTACATAAGGACAAGTCAGTAACAGACTTTTCTAAAAATGTTTTTACAAAATTGTTGTACGAATATGTAGAGACAATGGATGTGAGAGATTGTTATGTTTGTATGCAGTTGCCTGCATCAGTGTCAGAAGGTGTGACTTATCATCACCTACCTCTAACTTATGGAATAACATGTAGTGTAATAGCAAGTTTATTTTATAAAACAGGTAGATTAGAATCTTATTATACTGACATAGATAAGATTTTTGCAAACATTCCAGTAGTACCAGAACTTAACAAAGTAAAACCAGCAAAAGTTTTAGGAGAATTCTTTTTAGAACATAGAAAATTAACGTTAGAAGAAATAGTTAGTAACAACCTTACCTGTGAGTTAAAGAAAGAAGAAAAGGTATTTTTAGAAATGGTTGAAGAAAGAAGAATGAAATTTCAAAAAGAAGCAATAAAAGAGGAAGGAACACATCTATGGACGTTTGAGGAAGGAAATCATGAAGGGAAAACGATAAATGCAGCAATGACATTAGATTGGCCGCAAACAGGAAAGTTGTGTATTAGGAGAAATAAGACAGTCTATGACAATTACTTTGTAGGTTCCAGTATCTGCCATGACAATTATCAAATTCTGGGAGGTTGGGGATTCAAAGGTGGAAAAGATCCAATATTTCCAGGTATCTATTATATTTGTGGGAATAGAGCTTATTACAGGTTACCGGACCATTGGTATGGAACTTGCTATGTAGGCCTGGTCTTTCCAAAAATCTTTCATATGGACAGAGAAGAGAAAGGAACATACAAGATGATTAATAGCTTTACACGTAGAAAGAGGGAAAGTTTTTCAGAAATTGTAGGTGATATTTTTGGAGCATTAATACCAGCAGTGGGAATATCTTTGAATGCATTTAAAATTCGGAAGTTATCCACAGTAGTAGATCGTTTGTCTACAGATACTGCGGGAGGGTTCTTAATGGTAAATACCGAAATGGTTGCCATGAGAGCTATGGTGATGCAAAATCGGCTTGCCCTTGATATTCTTTTGGCAAAAGAGGGTGGAGTCTGTGGAATGTTGAAAGTCCAACATTGTTGCACTTACATTCCTGATAAAAGTGAAAATATACAGAAGTATATTACAAATATTACAAATTTGCACAAAGAGCTAGTTCCACTGGAGGTTGAAAGTGTTTTGGGAAAACTTGGTAGAGGGTTTTCTTCAGTAGCAAATTGGTTGACCAGAATGAGTAGACTAATGATAGGGAAAGTTATAATAATAGCAACTGTAGTAATACTGTTAGCCATGGTGTTGAAGATAGTAATAACGTGTATAAAAAGAAAAGTAAGACAAAATAAGATAAAAAGAAATAACAGAATAATGAAAGAGAGAGAGAGAGAAATGGGTGAGATTGAGTTAGAGAAAATGAAAGAAAGCATGTATAAGGAGACAAGAAGACAAGATGAAAGGGAAACAGATGTGTAACTAACAAAAAGCAAAGGATAAAAGACATATACTGCCTGAAAAAGAAGTATAACTTGGGTTTTATGTGGTGATTTAAAAATCACCAAAGGGGGGAGTTGATGGAGCAGAGAAAATAAAAAATGTTAACCCCTAACAAATTTTATAAATAATTAATAAAATGTTCGTTTAAATGTATTAATCAACACTGTACGTGTGGGAAGGGTAATACGCAAATGTGTGTGCTAAATAATCTATTAATGGATGTCCGTGTGTCTAATTATAACGTAAAAGTAAATGCGTACTAATTTAAAATAAATGCATGTTTTTGTGCTTCATAGAAATAAAACGTGTCGTTGCAAAAAACAATAGTGATGGTAAGTAAGAAACAGCTTAAATGTTGCTTTCTGCTAGGTAATAACTAATTGGGGTACGTAGATGACGGGAGAGAAACGAAAAGGCTATTTTTCTCTATTTTAATTATGTTTTGTTTACTTCAAATTAGTGCTTCTAAAGTATAACCGAGTGACGATATAAAATGGCTGCCAGTGGGTGATGTGCGCAAGCGCAAGGGAGACATGTGACACGGGAGAGAAGTCGGAGAAAAACTAACCTCGTGATGTTGCTGAGAGGCTAGGATGCGAGAAATGGTCAAGGCTGATGTGACCTAATTGAACTGATAGTGTGCCGTGGTGATCAGCAGAGACCCGTGGGAAACCAGTTTAAGAGAAAGGACAATGACTGCAGAGTTCTCGAATGTATCGAAAGAAGTTACAAATGTACTGATCGAAGCGGATGGAAACATGTCTTGAACTGTGAGAAAGGAAATGATCCAAGGACCATTGGATCCAAGAGAACTTGATTAAAAGAATGAATAAGATGACATGCATGGACCAATGAAAGAAAAGCGTGTTATTAATGTTGCAACAATTAGTTAGCAAAGTTAGAATTAGGGTATAAGAGGGCCTACTCTTAGTGGGAGGGGGTCAGTCGCAGTCACAGTCAGGAGCGGAGTTGGAGAGTCGTGTTGGTGTTGGTGGCTTCCAGTGCTGGGTGGTCCTGATCGATCCCTTACTGAGCGGGAGATGCTGAAAGACTGTTAGATGAGACGGGTTGCAGGTAGCTGATGCTGACGAGCTGAAGTTTCTGTTGCTGTCTTAATTTTCCAGTTGAGTATGAGAATCAGGTTATTTCTAATTCCCAAACTTAGGTTAGAAATCATTAGGCTAAATTAGGAAGGTAGGCAGGTAATTAGAGTTTTGCTTCATGACGAAAATTTCCTTTCTGCAATAAATTGATTATGCTTAATAAATATTTGAATTAATAATGAATGAATAATTGAATAAAAGTTTTAAATTCTTTCTCATGCTTTTAAAATTATATAAAATTTAAGTTTCTTTAAATCAAATGACTCAGTGGTTATTTTCCTAAATAATTGTGACATCAGTAATTGGTTATTGTGATTTAGCTGGTCTTAATCACTATGAACTAATTTCTTACATGAATGATTCATCGACAAAACAATGAGCAGGAATATCTTAGGAAATAGCTAAAAGAAAGCGATAAGTTAAGGTAATAAGATATCCCGGCTCCTTCCAGCGGTACATAAATGGTGTTTTCCATTTTGTTCTCATGCTTCTCCTAGGAGTACATAATTTCATAAAGTTGTAAAGGAAATCCAGGTGTGTGCGTGTGTGTTAGGCGATGTTTATGGGCCCCATCGTCATGTGGATGTGAGAAAATATAGGGGCATATTAGCAAAACCCACGTTAAAATTATCGCCGTTTTAGCGACAGGAAACTGCCGCTAAAACGGCGATAATGGGCTTGCTAATATGCGTTATGGAATTCCAATAGAAGCCCAGGTTAGATGTCCTGCACATCTAACCTGGGCTTCTATTGGAATTCCATAACGCATATTAGCAAGCCCATTATCGCCGTTTTAGCGGCAGTTTCCTGCCGCTAAAACGGCGATAATTTTATCGCCGGTCTTGCTAATATGCCCCATAGTTTGCCCCTGGATGACCTATAAGTGACCTAGGAGGAGAATAGTTTTTATTGTACGCGCTGCATCAGTATCCTGACCTATCCCAACATGAAGGAGGCTTTATGCCTCAGGTATGGGCGCCCACTCCAGAGCAATACAGAGAGAAGTTCAGGAACTTCAAAAAGCTTGATTCAAGTACTTGGGTTGAATGTGTGAACATGTATACACGTGCACTGGAAAGTTGGATAAAGGGCAGCAAGGTAACTGATTACCAGGGGTTGTGCAACTTAATTAGTTGGGAGCACTTGAGTAGTCTGTGTGTTCCAGAGCTGCGCCAGCATCTATTGGATAGTAAGCTAACTGATCCCAGGGAGCTTGCTAAGGAGGCGGACCGCTGGACTAGCACCAGGGTCCACAAGGGGATTGTGGGTAACCCAGCCAAGGGTGGGCAGGGTCCCCAGCAGAAGAGTGGGGGGGACAAGGGTAACCAAAAGGAGTTCTCTAAAGGGCCCCAAAACAGTTCCCAGGGTAAGGAGTCCCAGCCCCCCAAGCCTAAGGTGTCCTGGCCCCCTAAGGGCAGGCACGACAACCGGGGTCCCCCCAAGTGTTATTCATGTGGTCAGGTGGGCCACATTGCAAGAGATCCCAAGTGCCCCAACGCACCCCCAGCACCCACTGGTGCTCCGTCACCGGGATTAGTGAGTGTAGCGCTGGGGGAGGAATTGGTTCCTAGTGAAGGGGGCAGCAAGCAGTTATGACCCTTGTCTCATTAGGAGAGAGAGAGAGATGGTCCAGGGATCCTATCTGCCTGAGAACACTAAGAAATACAGTCAGTGGGTGACCATCAATGGGAGGAGGGTGGAGGCTCTGAGAGACACAGGAGCCAGTGTGACATCTGTCAGGTGTCAATGGGTGTCTGAAGAGCAGGTTATTCCCAATGTACTTCACCCTGTAGTTGCAGCAGACAACTCTGAGCGCTTATGTAAGGTGGCGCTAGTTCCCTTTGAGTGGGGGGGTCTCAGGTTCCTTGAAGGTCGTTGTTAGTCCATCCATGCGTGTAGACTGTCTGCTTGGAAATGACTTGGAGAGTTCCCCATGGAAGGAGGTGGAACGCCAGGCTCATTTGGAGATGTTGGGTCTCCCTGAGTGGGTCTATGTGACCATTCGGTCAATGGCATCCAGTAGGGGTAATCAAGAGGATCTGGAGCCTGAAACAGTGGCCCAGGTGCCTGCCAGGAAGAGGAAGGGCAGGGGGCATGGGAAACCAGCCCCCGAAGTTCCCGCGGTCCACGAAGAAGCAGACCTTGAGGGGGATGCCCTGGAGCCCACAGGGGAGCAGGTAGCCGAACTGTGAGACCTACCAGCGCTGACCCATTGGCAGCAGGAAGGGGGTCCCTCCAGGGGGGAGTTCTGCAGAGCGCAGATGGAGTGCCCTACTCTTATTGGTTTGTGGCAACAGGCTGCAAACCAGGCAGCAGGTGATCAGTCCGGATCACATCTGATTTACTGGGAAGATGGGTTGTTGTATAGTGAACCTAAGGTCGCCTAGCCCGGTGCAGCCCGCGTGCTGGTGGTACCCAAGCGCTTCAGGACCTACCTACTGGGTCTGGCTCATGACGTGCCTCTTGCAGGACATTTGGGGTGTGACAAGACCTTTCAGAGGCTTGTCACCCACTTTTACTGGCCCCAAATGAGAAGGCACATTGGTACACATTTCAGATCTTGCCCAACATGCCAGGCGAGTGGCAAGAGTGGAGGGAGGTGTAAGGCTCCCCTCCAACCCTTTCCTGTGCTGAGCACCCCTTTTGAGCGGGTGGGAATTGACATTGTGGGGCCACTGGAACCCAAGACAGCCTTAGGCAACAAGTTTATCTTGGTCTTGGTGGACCATGCCACCCGCTACCCAGAAGCTGTCCCTCTCCGGACAATCACAGCCCCCTTGGTGGGCCGTGCATTGATGGGGATCTTTTCCCGTGTGGGGTTCCCCAGAGAGGTGGTCTCTGACTGCGGTACAAACTTCATTTCAAAGTACATGACATCTTTCTGGGAGGAGTGCAGTGTGGCATACAAGTTCACCACTCCTTACCATCCTCTTGGGAATGGGTTGAGAGATTCAACCAAACCCTGAAGGGCATGATCAAGGGTCTTGCACAACCCATGAGACTGAAGTGGGACGTCTTTTTGCCATGCCTGCTGTTTGCATACAGGGAGGTACCCCAGAAGTCCTTAGGGTTTAGTCCCTTTGAACTACTGTACGGTCACCCTGTGAGAGGACCTCTGAGTCTAGTAAAGGAGGGTTGGGAGAGAACTCCTGGTAAGACCCCACAAGATGTGTTCAGCTATGTGCTGGCCTTCAAAAACTAGACTCAACGCTTCAGGAAACCCGCTCAGCCGAACCTGGAAGCTAGCCAGGAAGAAATGAAAAGATGGTATGACCAGAATGCCACTCTGGTCGAATTTCAGCCTGGCCTGAAAGTGTGGGTAATGCCACCAGTGGAGCCTTGTGCGCTCCAAGACAAGTGGACTGGTCCATATGAGGTGGTGGAGCGCAAGAGTGAGGTGACCTATCTAGTTGACTTGCAGAATCCTAGGAACCCTTTGAGGGTCCTACATGTGAACCGCCTCAAGCCACACTTTGAGAGGTCTGAGATAACTATGCTCCTTGCAACAGATGATGGAATGGAGGAGGAGAGTGAGCCTCTTCCTGACCTCCTGTCAGCAAAAGAACATGATGGATCAGTGGATGGGGTAAACATCTCTCCTACCCTGACCCCAGAGCAGCAGAGGGACTGTCGCCAGGTGCTGGGACAGTTTGCCTCCCTGTTCTCCCTGACACCAGGAGTCACCAATGGTGCGTCCATGATGTGGACACTGGGGACAGTCTACCTGTGAAGCAGAAATTTTACAGGGTAGCTGACAAAGTCAGGGCCAGCATCAAGGAAGAAGTTTCCAAGATGTTGGTGTTAGGGGTGATAGAGCCCTCAAGCAGCCCCTGGGCTAGCCCAGTGGTCTTAGTGCCAAAAGCTGCTGCACCCAGTGCCACTTCAGAACTTCGGTTCTGTGTGGACTACCGTGGGCTCAATGCGGTCACCAAGACTGACGCGCACCCCATCCCCAGAGCTGATGAGCTTGTTGATCGGTTAGGAGCTGCCCGGTACATCAGTACATTTGATTTAACGTCTGGGTACTGGCAGATTGCCTTAACCGAGGGGGCCAAAGAGAGGTCAGCATTTTCAACACCCGAGGGGCACTACCAGTTCCGGGTTATGCCCTTTGGGTTGAAGAACGCCCCTGCCACCTTCCAGAGTCTGGTCAACCAAGTACTGTAGGAAGGAATACTGCTGGAGGAATTCAGCGCCGCCTACCTGGATGACATTGCTGTGTTCAGCTCCAGTTGGGAGGAACATTTGCAACACCTCTGCAAAGTGTTGAAGGCTCTGCAAAGGGCAGGCCTCACTATCAAGGCGAGTAAGTGCCAGATAGGGCAGGGATCTGTGGTGTACTTGGGAGACCAGGTAGGGAGCGGCCAGGTGGCGCCCCTACAAGCGAAGATTGACCCCATTCTGGCTTGGGAGCCCCCCAAGACCCAGACAGAGGTGAGAGCCTTTTTAGGTCTCACCGGGTACTTCAGACGGTTTGTCAAGGGGTATGGCACCATTGTTGCCCCCTTGACAGAGCTGACTTCAAGGAAGCAGCCCAGGAAGGTGATCTGGACTGATGCCTGCCAGACCGCTTTTGATGCCCTGAAATCTGCCATGTGTACGGCGCCCGTGCTTAAGGCACCTGACTTCTCCAAAGAATTTGTTGTGCAGACAGATGCTTCAGAGCATGGTGTGGGAGCAGTACTCTCACAATTGAACGACGAGGGCTTGGACCAACCTGTAGCTTTCATCAGTAGGAGGCTACTTCCCAGGGAACAGAGGTGGAGTGCAATTGAAAGAGAAGCTGTTGCTGTGTTCTGGGCGCTGAAGAAGCTAAGGCCCTACTTGTTTGGGACTCACTTCCTGGTTCAGACAGACCACAGGCCCCTCAGATGGTTGATGCAGATGAGGGGTGAGAATCCAAAACTGTTGCAGTGGTCCATCCCCCTACAGGGAATGGACTTTACTGTGGAACACCGCCCTGGTACAGAACACGCCAATGCTGATGGTCTGTCCAGATTCTTCCGCCTTAGTGATGAGAACTTCCAAGAGGGTGGGTAGTTCTCCCCACTTTTCAGCTGGAGGGGACACGTGTTAGACCTAGCATCCTTGGCGTGGTTTCCCCTGACTTTTTTGCCTCTACCTCCTGTGTTTTTGATGCTGTGCTGGATTTTGTTTTTGCTGGCCTAGATGCTTTGGGCACTTTGCCACTGCTGATCAGTGTCAAAGTGCAAGTGCTCCCTGTGTAAATTGATATTGTGATTGGTTCTCCCTGATTGGCATATTTGTTTTACCGGTAGATCCCTTGTAAAGTGCACTAAGTGTGCCAGGGCGGGTAAATCAAATGCTACTAGTGGGCTTGCAGCACTGATTGTGCCACCCACATGAGTAGCCCTGAAAAGAGGTCTCAGGCCTACCACCGCAGTGCCTGTGCGCAGTTTGTTAACTGCCATGTCGACTTGGCAAGTGCACCCACTTGCCAGGCCTTACCCTTCCCTTTTCTTACACATAGGACACCCCTATGGTAGGCCCAAGGTACCCCCCTGGGCAGGGTGCAGTGTATGTGAAAGGTAGGACATGTACTGGTGTGTGTAACATGTCCTGATAGTGAAATACTGCCAATTTCGTTTTTCACTATTGAAAGGCTATCTTGCCCATAGGACAGAATGGGGAATGCTTTGTAACATTTTAGAAAGTTGGTGAAGACATGGCTAATTACTCAATGCTAATTTTTCCTCTGTTCTGTCATCTCACTTGGTGTTTATCTTAGCGCTGGGACGCCCCGTTGCTGGGGCAGCCATGCGCTTTACAAATACTTTAACATTAACAAGCATATCTTCCCATAGGGATAAGATAGAAAAATGGAGTTTAGTACCCCTGAACTCAGAATTTAATAACACATCTTTTAGTAAAGATGGTTTTTAAATTGTGTGTTTGAAAATAGCACTTTTAGAAAGTGGCTATTTTCTTGTTCAACCTTCCTGTGTGCCTCTGCCTGTTTGTGGATTGACTGTCTGGCTTTGGAGTGACAGGGGCTGGGGAGGTGCAGTGGCTCCAGGAGTCTGGATGAGTCAGCACTAGGCTGAATAGGCCTGATCTGCATTTGGAGTGGTGGGAGGAGTAGCACCTGTACCTGAATAGGGCTGTGCCTGCCTTCCACAATGCTGGCTCCGCCCCCCTGTGGTGTGTCTGGAGCCAAGGCTCACACTGACAAAGGAGGTTGTTGTGCACTTGCAGAGTGCCCCCCAGAACTGGTCTGAACTGGGCGCAGAGCCCCTTGCACAAAAAGAACAAAGACATTTTGGGGTATAAGTATCAGACCCAAAACCCCAGACTTTTAGATCATTCCTGGAATTCAAGAGGAACCTTTGCCACGGAGAAGAGCTGGAGAGACTGAGGAGAAGTACTGCCCTTGCTGTGTGTCTGGGGTTGGCCTGCAGTTGCTGTTTCTGCCAAGGAAAGGAGAAGGACTTTGCTGTGTGCTGTGTCCCCTGCTTGAAGGAGATCTCCAAGGGCCTGAAGTGAGCTGGCCTCCTGTTCTGAAGTCTCAGGGACACAAAGACTTCACCCCCAGCTCCCCTGAACTCTGTTGCTGTGATTTCTGACCTGCCAAGAGGTGCCTGTGCCAGTTTTGGGCCTCTGGAGGTTGTTGCTGCTGTTTGGGAGCTGGAGGAAAGAAGAAACTCAAAGAACTACAGAAATTGACGCATTGCTCTTCTTGCGGCTATTTTCCGGACGCATCTCCACAGCGCGAGAAGAATTTCCACGCATCGCTGTGCCGCTGCAGGAAACCGCCGTAGCGCCTCTCGCCGCTGCAAGAATCAACGCATCGAGGGATCGCGGCTGAGGAGGACCGACACAGCGCCGCTCGACGCTGCCGCATCGATCGCCGACGCATCCTGGATTTCCACGCACCGTGCCTGTACGGCAAGTTTGTCCAACGCATCACCTGCGGACCGGAACCGTCACGAAGAATCGACGCATCACTCCCCATACAGACCAGATTCGACGCAGCCCTTCCTCTGCGTGCAGCGGGACTGTCGCATCGCCTCCCCAAGGTCTCAGGAGTGTTGCATCTCTTTGTTTTCCGACTCTGCGGCTGTTTGGCTTTGGAACTTTGACGATTCTACAGGTACTTTGGTGAAAAGTCACGCATCCATAGTTTTCTATGGTAGAAGTTCTTGAAACTTTTTGAAAGTCATATTTTTCACTGTGTATGTTGGATTTTTGTTGTTTTGGTCTTGTTTAGTTTAGATAAAGATATTTTATTTTTCTAAACTGGTGTGGTGTCCATTTGTGGTGTTTTCACTGTGTTACTGTGAGTGTTGGTACAAATACTTTACACATTGCCTTTGGGATAAGCCTGTCTGCTCGTGCCAAGCTACCAAGGGGGTGAGCAGGGGTTATCTAGAGTGTGTATCCCCCTTACCCTGTCTAGAAGCAAGGGTCCCTATTTGGACAATGGTACCTACCTCTGCCAACTACAGACTCCCATTTCTAACAGGTGGCTTTAAACTGGAATGGCATGGGGAGCAGAAAAATGATGGATTTAGGCCCAGATCCCTGTAATGGAGTAAAGGTTTGACATTGTTCAACATTCTGTCTATCAATTGTTCTTTTTGCATTTGTGGTCATCTCAAGGTTAGCGATGGGTGTCACATGTGCCATCCATTTCTTCCAGGCCTGCAGAAGCCATTGGAAAGGTCCTTGTTCATAACAACTACTCTGGTGGACCTGACATTTGAATTAGTTATCTTTGATTTTTGTCACAGTGCAAAATGACTGTACCCTTGATCATCACGCAGCTATGCCCTGCACACAGAGAACACTAGTCCATTTTATATTGACATCTTTGCACTCCGTTAAATACAATGACTTGTGCTTAGCTGTTTTTTTTTACAGTAGCCATTGTGCAATTGTTAACGAGTTTTATTTTTCCAGACAAAACTGAATAATTTAGGCACGCTTTAGTTATCATAACTAGGCCACACCAGGCCATATTGACAATCATTCATTAAATGATGCAGAAAAGTGCATGTTTAATTTAGGTGTATGAGCGTTCCGCATGCATGTGTCTTTCTCTGTTTCAGAAAGGCAACAAAAATAAAGTCTCAGCCATGGTCTATCCTAATACTAATGTATAATAAGTTCTTTTCTCATTAGGGAAGGATCTTTCTGTTACAAGTTCAAGGTTACTTACCAGAGCTCTGCTATAGTTGAACAAGCTATTGTGTTTCTGTGTTTCAAAATGTATGTTTTCATCTCCTTATTTAAATATGTACAACTTTAGCCAATAAGATGTTTTAGGAAGTAGGGACATTGTACCAACTAATAGACTGCTTGGTTGTCACCAATGAAACCCTTTTAATCCAACCCTTCTATGTAATGTCATCCTATGAAAATCCCTATGCCTTCCCTCCTATCCAAAAACCATTATAAAAGATGTGTTATTTTGGAGGAGAGAGTGATCTTTTGGGCTTTTTTTGGGAGTATGACAATTCTTTTGATTGATTTATTTATCTTTTTTGCTTTCTGTAATGATTCAATTTTTGATAAAACCAAAAGGATATTAACTTT
Source organism: Calotriton arnoldi (assembly GCA_963921515.1). NCBI lineage: Eukaryota > Metazoa > Chordata > Amphibia > Caudata > Salamandridae > Calotriton > Calotriton arnoldi. Next base: position 1,261,935 of record CAWUFW010005474.1, on the reverse strand, counting down.
AGAACCGTGTCAGGTGTGAGTTTTACTACTAGCCTTGGAAAAAGTCCATGAGAGACTCAGATAGCCCCATTACCGCCTAATGAACCTTAAATTTCGTAATGTAAGTGTCAACGTTGTCAGCCTGCTATATAGAGTTCATCCCCATATTTAGAGGCTGCTTCCTATAAGGTGGTCTTGGTGCCTAAAGCCACCCTTCCTCTTGTGTTTTTTTGTATCTTCTGGAGCCTCAGACTTTTTAGGATTGAAAGTCTTGTTCAATATAAACATTGTAAGTCTCGTCATATTTTGAGGATACATACTGGTCCCCTCGACAGTGATAACTGCTCAAGTCACACAGAAAACACCTTCACTGGAAGTTACCATCCTAGTTAAGGTCTCCCTTTCTTAAACAAGATCCTAGTGAGAATTTTACCAGACTATCATAATCAAAATATAATCTGTTTGAGCGCTATTTATATAAGCAATGTTTTGGACATGATAATTCTGTCAGTTGATATTTTTGCTTATAATAGTCTGACATGCAACAGTGTCTAAAAAACTGCATCTACATTCTTAAACATCATATCTGGAGGATTTACCATCCAGTTTCAGAGCACAGAATCTTTGGTTCTTGGTATAGTGACAATACTGTACAGATTTTTGCCACAGGCAGCTGCTTTTTTTACTGGAGTTGTCAGCAGAACTTGACGTGGTTCATCATGATGGCCTTCAACATTTACTCCTTACCATCCCCATACTAGCACTTCAATGCATCTAGTCGCTCATCCATTAAGCTGTTCTTCACTCATTCATCTGTCTACTCATTAATCCACCTACAACATGTTCATCTATTCGTCCATCTTCATCACCTTAAGTTACAGAATTAAACAAAATGCATAGCACCAACATCTAATACTTAACCACCTGAAATACAAAGTGTACTAGTTGCTGGGTATCCATGGAATATGATCATACATTCGTCTAGGTTTTCCTATGCAGTGGTTATGAAATGATCTGGGTGTCTACCAGTTAGAAACAAAATAAGGGCCTGATTGAAAGCCTGATGGATGGGTACTCCATTGGGCCCTCTAAATTAATGCACTTGTAATGAGGCAGATGGGATATCAGTCATGTTTGTGACTGAGGACCCATCCTCAAAACATCAGGCCCCAGGAAACACAAGTCAATAAAATGATTGTTAAATTTTAGACATTCCTACATTCATGCTCCTGAGGACTCTGCCTGAATGGACATAAAACATGATTTATTTGGTCAAAATGTCTGATTGATTGGGCACCTTGTAGTACTCTGCAGTATGTGAGCAGCTGATGCTACTATATGGGTGATGTTTTTTACCTACTGCTCAGATTCCTCTTACCTCTCCCCCACCTGGCCATTGTTTGGTTTGGAATTAGCACTACATTGTTGGTATCAGTGAAGAAGGGCGTGGGGCAACAAGTGACAATAAACTGTACAGGTTCTGCCTTAGCTAAAGAGTGCATCACTATGCATCATCCTGCAGTGCATATTGTTGTAAGCATAGCACACTGACCTTGATTTATGAAAATACATACCAAAAACTGAAAATCTTTGCTGCTGTGACAGTCTGGCAGTAAGGCTAATCATTCTGAAAAATAACAATTTGCATACACAGATCAATCACAAACCACAAAACTTCAAAAGCAAGCATGCAAACTGCATCTGTGAATCCTTTCCACTGCCCCTCTCACTCTAGGACCTAACTCTTTTACTCTGTTATTTCATCCCAGGGGCAAGAAGCCCTTATGGGGTGTAAGAGCATTCTACAAAAGACAATCATTCCTCTTCTCTCTTACCCTCTTTTCTCTTCGTCTTAGCCCATCCATCTCTCTCAAATGCTGACCCAGCCTCCCTTTTTTTTTTTTTTTTTTTAAATAATTTTTATTGAATAGAATAAGAAGTACCAAGAAATACATGTTGTATAAGAAAGGCAAGTAACATAATAATAAATACAAAATAGGTAAAATACAACTTATTAAAAAGATTAAAATAGAAGAGATTGGGGTACCTATTACTAAATTAGTTCAAAATATAATTTTTTTAAATACAGGATAGAGAAAGGGTAGCGAGAGAAAAGAGAAAGAAAAGAGAAAAGAAAGAGATAGAGGAGTGAGGGGAAGAAAAAGAGGGTAGTTAGAAAATACTTAATGTAGAGATGAATGTGCAGAAAGAAAAGTAGTGAAAGGTAACCATAGTAGATCATTTTTAATTTTTTGAGATAGAGTTGACCAGTGAAAGAGCAAACAAAACAAATCACAATTCACCTACCGGCCATAGAACATCCAGCCCTTACCCTGGTATATTCAAATCGAGAACCAGGGAGGCTAATAATTGAAAAACTAGACAAGTTAGCTGAAACCATTAAAACACTAGATCACCATGTTAACGATATCCTGGGTTCTATTCAAGCACGGCTAGCGAAGGTCGAAACAAGAACTAACTCATGCCTAGAATTCATGAATATTGTTGCGACCGCTGGCGTTCCTAAAACTCGAGAGAAGGTGTCACATTTAGCTTTACATGACACCTCAATGCAATCTGATCCCGATTCAAGTAACACTCTGGCTAATGGACCTGGTCCACAACCTTTTAATCCCCAAGGGACATATATTAATAGAACAATGGGCAAGGTGACCACAACCGCACAAGTACTCCAATTGGAAGATAGAGGAGGACACAAAAGTGGCATTGCAGCCACACCTCGGGGCTTAAGTGAGCATAAAACAGATCATACAGTACATATATCGGACCTGTTGGATTTACCACCCGTGGCTACACCGTATGTAGCAGTATTAATGAACGTCCCTCCCCTTCCTAATGACAGCAGAGAAAATTGGGTTTCGCTAAGAAACAAATCACTAAACTGGCTGGGCGCCAGAACAGGGTTAACCAACCATTTATTTAGTGAATTCAAAATGGCAAGAAGGGTTAAATGGGTAGGAAGTAGGGAAAATAAATTCCCTGGTGACTGCATTGTTTTAACGTTTAAGACACCGCTCCTAGTTGAAACCATCCTGAACCGAGCAAGATCTACTAATATACATTTAGATAGGATAGCAACCGTCCCACTAGGTTATTTTTATCAACCGAAACCTGATATACACGATGATAGACCTATACCAATAACAGTTGAGAGACCAAGGTTAGATCATTGTTATCCTGTTCAAACTTCTAATCGTTTTCACTGCCTATCAACCCTAGATGGTTTAGACTGACTCGTTGACCACCTTTCCATGGGTAACACAAAGAGAACAGCAAAATGTCTTTCCATGGATAAGGCTACTGTGGGCAAATCCTATAATCTGGCAAGCAAGGAAGCTGGAACATCCACAGAAGGTATGACAGACTCACCTAGCAGTATAAAATATAGAGAGAATAAGTGTGAACTTTTAGGATTCCTAAGTTGGAATGTGGCTGGCCTGAAGAGGAATAGATTTAACCCAGAATGGAAAGAGTTTGTGACAGCTTACCAAATCATTACCTTGCAGGAGACGTGGCTCACTGAGCCTCTCAATATTAACGGCTTTAGGACGTATTTTACCTCGGCCATTCACTCAACCCAAGGGCGGGCAAAGGGGAGACTGTGTACCTTTGTGTCGAATAGTGTACAATTTGATAGCATAAAAACAGTGACCCACAATCCATTCTATCAATTACTGTTGTGTGAGTCACAAAGGGCAACAAGATTGGCTATAATCAACTTTTACAACAATGCCATAACTGGGGAAATTATAGATACCCTGATCAGTTTGAGTAGGGAAATGGAACACATCATATCAGGCAGTAATACTCAAATTATTACTTACTGGGGGGGGTGACTTTAATATGCAACAATGTCATGTTCAGATGGATAAAATCTGTGGTCTGGTGGACCAAGAGGGTGATGATCAGTCCCATTTTTGTCATGGGTGCTATGGGGACAAGCTTAACGAAACAATGTTTAAACTTGACTTGGTTTTTGCAAACGAAATTGCCTCCCCGTCTGTGGCTCGTAAAACACGGTAGGAATAGCCAGAGTACCATTGATCACATCTTGATCTCCAACAGGTGTTCAGGCTACCTTTTTAACTTTACTACGCACTCAATGCCACCTAGTGACCATTTCCCATTGAGTATACACATTAATATGACACTATTTTTTAAGCAAGGACGTAGCAGGATGTACAAACAGATACGTGAGATTGAGCTTGCAAGGATCAACGGTTATTCCTTGCGCTGGGCCCAGATTAACCAAGACACCCTTCTCTCCAAGTTGGTAAATAATAAAAGGAGAGACTTTGAGTGCTGCCTAGATGAGTCAAGCTCAAATATCGAAATTATTACTGCTTATATATCCATAACAGAAGGCATTAAAGAAGGCCTATTTTCTGCAGGTGAAAACCTAAGGAACACGGGTGGTTTGATACAGCGTGTACTAAAGCTCTAAAAAACTAAAAGAGGAACTACATAAAACACCAAGAAACCCTATAGAAGTACGTAAGCGTAGATTTGAATATAAGCAGGCAGTAAAATCACAGAAGTTAAGTCTAAGAGAGAAGGCATGGGAACAACTGCAGGAAGCAAGCACCAGCAATGATACAAGAGCTTTCTGGCGGGTTATTAATTCTACTCCTGTTGCAAACCCTGAAGCTCCAAGGATGGAGTTTGCAATATTGGAGGGAGAATGAATTTGCCATTTTTCCAAGATTTATGCACTTCCTGAGACTCCAACAACAAGAGGGCTTGTTTATAATTATGCTGAAAATGTCACGCAACTTCAAATTTCTCCCATTACACCCTTCACTCTGGAAGAAGTTAAACACGCTATATCAGAGAGCAAGAGTTGCAAGGCCCCAGGACCGGATGCAATTCCGGTCGACTTGTATAAGGGAAACATAGATTTATGGGGGCCTATGTTAACCCTGGTATTGAGGGCTTGCTGTTTAGAAGGGAAGTTGCCTACATGGGAAGAATCTATCATCGTTCCGATATATAAAAAAGGAGACAGGCTTAACCCAGCCTGTTATAGACCTATTTCACACCTTGACTCTCTTGTTAAGATAGCAGGGTGAGTAATCTTAAAAAGGATGCAGGATTGGGCAGAATCAAATAACCTACTGTCAGATCTACAATATGGCATCCGCCCAGGGATAGGCACGATTGAGCAGAGCCTTAATTTAAACATATTAATCGGAAAGTACGTCCAGGTTAAGAAAGGCAATCTATATCTAGCCTTTGTCGATTTAACATCGGCTTTTGACTGTGTCATCCATTCAAAGTTGTGGCAAAAACTAATGGACCTGGGAGTGGAGGCACCAATCATTATTTTACTGAGGGAACTTTACTCGGACTGCAGGGCCAGGGTTAGATATGGAAATAGGGGAGAATGCACTAAACCTTTCAGCATTAACAGAGGGGTGAGGCAGGGATGCGTCCTAGCCCCCTTCCTGTTTTCATTATATATTAACAGCGTAGGGGAGGTACTTGCAATGTCAACTAAAGACTTACCACAAATAGGAACGCGCCCAGTCCCGGCCCTCTTATACGCTGATGATGCCGTCCTTATGGCTCGCACCCCCTTAGCTCTACAGTCCTTGTTGTCTAATGTTGCACATTATATGAAAGATCTTGGTCTCTTAATTAATATAGGGAAAACATACATTATGAAATGCGGAAGGGCAGCTAAAAAGTGTAGAGAGATTAAAATTGAGGATACTACAATTAACTTCACTAAGACATTCTCCTACCTGGGAGTCTTATTCGACCAAGATTGCCTATGGAATAAAGCTATTTCCAATAGAAAGTTACTCTTTAGTAAAGCCTGTATGGCACTCAGATGCTTTGCAAAACGTTTGGGCACTAACCCACCAGAGGTAATGATGAAAATATACAAAGCTAAGTGCCTGAGTATAGCGACATATGGGGCAAGCTTGTGGGGGTACAAAAATTGTATCGAATTACAAACGGCGGAAAACAAATTTTTGGGATATCTGCTCGCCGTCCCTAAAAGCACTTCTGCCTATGTCAAGCATGCCGATTTGGGGGCACAATATGTTACAGATGTGATAAAGTTGCATCCAATACTCCTTTGGCACAAAATCTGGACTTCAGAGTACACAGTACTAAACCAAGCAATTATTAGGGACTGCCTTGAATTGAGTCAGCATAAAGAAATGTTATGGTTAACGTATGTACAACGCATGTTTAAAGACATGGGATGTAGTGAATACTATGAGAGACCTGAAACACTACGCACCATCAGCAAAAAAAGCCTAAGAGAGAAAGGCCAGAGGCATTTAGAGACCCTAAGATGGACACTCGAAGTCACGAAACCTAGTGTGCTAAGGAACCAATTAATTATAACTACGTTTAATATGCAACCTTATCTTAAACTATTCTGCATGCTAGACATAGATTTGTTTTAACCCGTTTGAGATTGGATATTTTCCATCGATTAGTCACCTTTCCAAAGATGAATGACTGGGCAGCAAATTTGAACCACTGCCCTAGTGATAATCTGCTGGCCCAGGATACATTGCACGTGGTTCTTCTATGCAAGTTTTACACTAATCCACGGAAAAGATACATTGTCCCTATACTAAAACAGCAAGGCTTTACTCAATGCCGGCCTGCTTACTTATTCCTGCAATCTCTACCTTATCTAAAAATATATTTTATAATGGTGTCTTTTTTATGGGCGGCTTTTTATATCAGAAAGAACATGGTTTTAACAATATGATCAGATTGATCTGTATTTAATTATAAATGTTTTTATACACATTTTTGGTGGCATTTAGAGCTGTGCAATGTAGCATTTTTATAGTTATAATTTTTAACTTTTTTTCAGCACATAGGCACTTTGTAAAATATGGCCAGCAGGGTCTCCTATTAAACCTGTACACAGAGTGGGTCAGGATTTGTATATAATCATAATAGGTCAATATAAATTGTATTTTAAGCCTTCTGTGTATTTTCTAACTGATTATAGCAGGTTATGTATACCCTTGGATATGTATTTTAGAATGTTGTTTTAATGTTTGTTATGCTTTTTTTGGATGTCTTTTAAGCATTCAAATGAAGATTATTACTACTACTACGAGATAGAGTTGACGATGAAACAGTAGAGATTCTATGTTCGTTGCAAATAAAGTTCCACCATGTTAACATACATATTTTAGAATTGTCTTTCCAGCAAGAAAGAATGACTTTAAAGGCAAGGGCAATAAAAAGGTCAAGTAATTTAAATTTTAACGAGGTGTCATGAAAATCATCAGACATAGATCCAAGAAAAACATTATGAATTGACAATGGAGTACAAAAATGAAATATCTTGGAACATTTAGTCCAAATGGATTCCCAAAATTTGAAAACCTTAGGACAAAGGTATAATAAATGGAGTAGTGTGCCATCAACGGAAAGACATGACCAGCAAAGAGGGGAAAAGGAAGGGTTGATTTTGTGTATAAATATGGGTGTCCTAACTGCCCTATTATATATGAAAAATAATGATTGAGTAATATTAGCAGCTTTAGAGGAAGTAAAAACTTTATGCCATAGTTTGTTCCATTTTTTAATTGAAAGAGACATAGAAAGGTCTAGTTCCCATGCTAACTCAGTTGGTGATTTCTGTCTTTCAGACAAAGGAGTAGATAGAAGTTTGTATATAAGAGAGGCTTTCGGGTTAGAGTCAGGAGAGATATTATACAAAGGAGTCAGGGGAGTAAATGGAGTAATATTGGGAGGAAAGTTTCTGATAGTTAGAAATGATTGAAGTTCCTGTGATAATTGGGAGTATTGGGATAGACATTGAGAGGGTAAATCATAAAGATTGTGTAGTGTAGAGAAAGATAAAACTGATTTATGGGAAACAAGTTGGTGAACATATATGATATTCTTTTCCTTCCAGTGTTTGAAGTAGAAAGATTTATGGCAAAACTTAATACATTTATTGTACCAAATAGAGGAGGCAAGAAAAGCTTGATGAAAATTAGAGCCATCCATGAAGAGAGAATGCATCAAGTGTTGGGAGTATTTTAAAATGGGATGTTTGGATATAAAAGTGCAATTTGACATAAAACAAGTGTCGTAGAAAGAGAATTCATGTCATAAAGAACGTTCCAGGTTAATCCAGCTAGGTACTGCTTCATCATGGTAATGTCTGTTCAATGAATAAATTTGTTGTATTAAAAAGGCAGTGTGATATAATTTAAAATGAGGAAATCGTACACCCCCTTCATTTTTTGATTTGATTAATTTAGAAAGAGCGATACGAGCAGGTTTATTGTTACAAAGAAATTTAGTGCAAAGAGAGTTGATTTGGTTAAAATAATAATTGGGGATTTTAAAGGGTAGCATGGAAAGTAAGAATAGAATGAGAGGCACAATCATCATTTTAATAGTATCCAGTCTACCCCACCAGGAGACATATAGAGGGGACCAGGAAGATACTAGGATTTGAATTTTGGTTTTTAAAGTATTGAAATTGTGAGAGGGAGTTTGAGGAATGGTAGAGGAAAACCAAACGCCTAAATATTTAATTTTAGAGAGACACCATTTAAAATTGGTATCAGAAAACATAAATTGGTAACATAAGGAATTTAAGGGTAAAATTTCAGTTTTAGAAACATTCAGTTTATATCCAGATATTTTAGCATATAATTCAATTTCGTGTAGAAATGGAGGCATGGAAGATAGGGGTTTAGATAGGTAAATCAGAATATCGTCTGCATATGCAGATAATTTAATTTCATGAGAGTTGTGTTGGAACCCTGTTATCAAGGGGTTACAGCGAATACGCTCAAGAAAGGGTTCAAGACATGAAAGGAATAAGAGGGGAGAAAGGGGACAGCCTTGCCTAGTACCCCTATGTAAGTTAAAATAAGGGGATAAGTAACCATTAACAGAAACACATGCACGGGGTTCTGAATACAGTAGTTTAATAAACGAGATAAATTTAGAGCTGAAACCAAACCAGTGAAGAGTTCTGAACATAAATTGCCAATTTATACGGTCAAAAGCTTTTTCAGCGTCAAGGGATAATGCAGCTATGGGATCAGGGTATCGCTTTGCCATTGCAAGGATATTGGAGAACATTCTAGCATTATCTGAGGTAAGCCTACCCTTAACAAAGCCGGATTGATCAGGTTTTACCACTAAGGGTATAACACCTTCTAATCTAGAAGCAAGGATTTTAGCAAAGATTTTACAATCATAGTTGATTAATGAAATTGGGTGATAATTTTGACATAGGGAGTGATCTTTATCGGGTTTGGTTACAATGAGAGCATCAAGAAAGGAGCCTTCAGGTTTGGAATGTGATAGAAAACAAGTAAATAGTTTGTGTAAATGAGGAGCAAAGAAAGAAGAAAAGGAAGAAATAAGTTCAATAGAAAAACCATCTGGGCCAGGATCCTTAGCTCTCTTAAGAGATTTAATTGCATCTAATATCTCTTGAAGAGTTATGTCTTTTTCCAAGAGGGCCATAGCATCTGGTAAAGAACGAGGGGGAGGGAGGCCATCGAAGAACCTCTGGATATTGTTTTCAGTAGGGTGAGTATCTTCCATATATAATGAGTGGTAATAGGATTGAAAGGCATTGACAATATCTAAGTCAGAGTATAGTAAAGTATTAGTAGAGGTATTTTGAATAGGTCCAATGGTCTTCCTTTTATTTTGAGAAGGATGTTACAGGCATCAGTTGTAGCTAATTTGTTTAAATCAGATTTAGCCTTAATGAGATCTCTAAGATGATCAGGGGATTTAGAGGTGTAATAAGCATGTTCAAGGGTTTTAATATGTGATAGAGCAGAAAGATATTGGGACTTTAAGTGTTTTTTCTTTCTAGCAGTGTATGCAATCGTAAAAGCTCTGAAGGAGACTTTAAAGGCATCCCAGTTATTGTGAACAGAAGTATTGTTTGGTTTGTTGATTTGAAAAAATTATTTTATAAAAGAGGTGGCATCTGAAATAAAGGTTTGGTCAGATAGTAGGGAGTTATTGAATTTCCACCTATTATGTTTGAATATAACAAGGGATAAGTCAAGGGAGACTGAAACAGGGGCAGGATCAGAAATAAAAATGGAACCAGTCTCAGAAGTTTGGAGTGTGGGGAGTAAGGGTTTTGAGATCAAAATATAATCTATGCGTGACATAGTGTGGTGGACGTTTGAAAAGTATGTAAATTCCTGTTTATCAGGATTACTAGTTTTCCATGCATCATAGAGTGGACGAGAGGTAACAGCAGCTTGAAATGCTTTGTGTGATTTATCTGGTTTAAATTTACAATCTGATTTTCTGTTAGAAAAGGGGTCCATCCAGTTGTTAAAATCACCAGCTACAATAATATTGTGGTTAGTTATTGAGGATAATTTTAATTTGATAGTATGCCAAAAGTCGGTATCAGATTTAACTGGTCCATAAATATTGAAAAAGGTGACCTGCTTATTATGAACTGTGGCATTAAGAATTACCCATCGTCCACTCGTATCATTTTCTGTAGATACAATTTGCAATTTTAAAGATTTATGACATAGGATGGCGACACCACCCATACGATTAACAGCAGGGGAGAATACAAATTGACTCACCCATTGACGTTTGAGTTTGAGAGATTCGACATCGTTACAATGGGTTTCTTGTAAAAAAGCATTCTGACAATTAAGTTTCGATAAATGGGAAAGTACCTTTTGACGCTTGACAGGATTACCCAGACCACGAACGTTCCACGATACGACATTAAACATGTTGATGTTTAAAAGACATGGGTACAGGTACAATATTGATGAACTATAGGGATACCAATGATAACAAAAGGACACTGAATATCAAATGGTGGGTAACATGATGAAATAAAAAGCACGTAAGGAAGTAAAACAAATATGCACTCTTATAAAAATAAAGATAGGAGAAATAAAAAAAGAAGGAAGAAGAAGAGTAAGAGAGAAAGAATGGAGAGAGAACAAGAAAAGGAGGGTATAGGAAAGAAAAGAATGAAATAAAGAAAAAAAAAGAGATGAAGAAAAAAAGGGACAGATCAAGGACAAAAAGCCAGATCTGAAGTAAAAAGAATAAGAAACATGAACCGGGCATGTTAGCACCCAGAAACAAGAACAGCAACGGAGTGAGAGATAACGAGTAAGAAGGATGAAAGGTGAAGAGAATCAAGCCGCATATCACCTAATGAAAAAATAAAAGTTAAATATTACAACCAGAAACAAGAAAACAGGAATCGGTAATAGTTAAACAGATTAAGAACAATGAGTATTAATGTCCATGGGTATCTTAGTGATGCTTTGCAAAAACAGTTTTAGTTTGGACGGGTCTTCAAACGAGCGGGAGATACCATCATGAGTAATTTTGCATAAACATGGATGTAGTATGCCATAGCGAATGTTCATGGATCTTAGTTGAGGACGAAGTGCTAGAAATTCTTTGCGTCTAGCATTAGTTGCGTTGGAGAGATCCTGCGAGATAAAAATGTTATGACCAGACCAAGTAAGGCGACGTTTTTCTCTGGCAGATTTTAATACGCGCATCAGATCAGTGAACTCTAGGAAGAGCATTATGATACCACGTGGTCTGTTGGATTGAGGTTGAGGACGACCAAGACTGTGTGCCCGCTGAATGTTCAGAGGAGTAGAAGACCGAAGATTAAGAAGGTCAGGCAGAATTTTTTTTAAGAAGGAAAGAAGGTCAGGACCTTCAATATTTTCAGGCAAACCATAAAGACGAAGATTGTTCCTCCTGTTGCGATTTTCAAGATCTTCAGTATGAATTTTGAGTTTATGGATTTCTTGTTCCAGCAAAGGTACCTTGGTAGCAATGTCCTGTAATTGACCAATACGTTGTTCCATTTCAAATATTTTCCCTTCCATGTTGATCCATCGGTCTTCAGTTTGTTGTAATTTTTCATTAGTAGTGTTCATGAACGGTTTTAGTGCACGAAGTTCATCAAGAATTGAATCCAGGACTGGGTTAGAGGATGACTGGACTGGAGATGGAGGATCATTTTTAACTCTTTTGGGTTTGGTACCAGATGAAGAGGCTTTTGTAAGGTTAAAAGAGTCACTAGCCATCTTGATGGTATGAACCTGACGTTGAGGTAATTTTTTAATAGTGGAAAGCCTGCCCATACAATAGATGATGAATGAGAGATAGGAACAATATACTGTATTCGATAATATACACACTCTGGTAATGAGATTCAGTCAATGAACAGAAGCAAGTGTGTGATACAGCATAGTGGGTATTAAAACAGAGGATTGTAAAAAGTTCCACTGGATATCAAGACTGTAAAGAGATAACAGTAAACAGACCCTCAGTATATCGCCTCAAAATTATGTATGATCGCACTCACAAACCCTCATATACAAGCACGTTATGGAGAGAGTGGGATCAAAAACAGTAGTATCATCAGACATAAAAGTGTGACAAGAATATATACTGTTATACAGGAAACTCATGTATTATTTGCCACAATAGATAGAGAGGAGAAACATTATAGGCAGCACATTAACAAAATGGCGCTACTTTCATAGAGAGCAATGACATTTTAGTTGACCAACATAAGCAAATAGAGACCTTGGAACAATGACTTCCCATGTTTAGTATGGAGATTCACAATGCACCCATGAAGAAAAATTGCTAATGAGGTGAGTAGGAAATGAGAACACAGAACTGTGTTTGCCGTGTGAAGAATTAGAGTAGATGTATTGCGAGCAGCGCACCAGTAAAATGGTGGCCTCTCACTCTGCGAGGAGAGAGCGACGTCACAGCAAAGTCACAGATTTAGCAGGTTTGTGAACTCACCAGTTGAATAAGTAGTATGTCATTGCATATCCAGGCATGAAAACAGATTAGGGAGTTGTAGTAGAGATTTGAAAGTAGCTGAAGGTTTTGTCGTTACTTCCGTGAAAGACGGAGCTCAACAAATTACCTCCATCTAGTTTAGGCACATAAGCCACGCCTCTGCACGCATATTCCATGAGGTGTTATGAGCCCCTACACTTACTCCACATTGAAGAGTATTATGTTGTGTTAGATATTTAATAAGAAATTGCTTTGTTATCTTAAACACACTTTAGTGATGCAGTAGTTGGTGACAACAGTGATGCAATCTGCCAGCTGCAGATAATTTAGAAAGAAGTTGACCTTATTTGACTATAAATTCAAAAGGCATTCAGGTGATGAGAACAAGGCTAGATATCACTTGGCTGAAACGCTTGAGAATAAAATAAGCATCATTTAGCATCCACCGTAGCCATCAAACACGCTTAAAAAGCACTTCGTTATCCATACTGGCAAAAGGAACATCTGACAAGTGGATATTCGTAAAGGTAGGTCCAGGATTCCTCAGTTGTACATATGAGACTTGTGCTGACAAAGAAAGGGTAATCATATATATCTCTGCTTTTGTAATAGAAAACCCCACAACTGGACCTGGACCAATTGACAGTCTCTTAATTACTCACTGGACATCAGAGAAGTGATCCCTTTGCAGAATTTGCTGAGTGGAAACTTGAAGATACCAAAGGGGATGATGGACGGAGCGTTTGAGCTAATCAAACACTCACCCCCAGTCAACAGATCTGGGTTTAATCCATCATCATTCTTTAGCTCACTCCACCACCCCAGTTCAGACATGGCCATATGCAAATCAGTCTGACCCTGTGCCTCATGGGAACAGTCCAGCCCGGAAAGCCAAGCCATGTCTTCCCTGGACCGGAAACAAGCATCCTGGGACCGGTTTCTGGCTATTCAGCCGTCATCAGCCAGGCTAGCTTGAATCCAGTGGCAAAGTGAGCAAGGGACCCACGTCTGGGCATACCCTGCCAACTTAGGGCGAACAAAGCGATACCAAAGGGGATGATGGACGGAGCGTTTGAGCTAATCAAACACTCACCCCCAGTCAACAGATCTGGGTTTAATCCATCATCATTCTTTAGCTCACTCCACCACCCCAGTTCAGACATGGCCATAGGCAAATCAGTCTGACCCTGTGCCTCATGGGAACAGTCCAGCCCGAACTGCCAAGCCATGTCTTCCCTGGACCGGAAACAAGCATCCTGGGACCGGTTTCTGGCTATTCAGCCGTCATCAGCCAGGCTAGCTTGAATCCAGTGGCAAAGTGAGCAAGGGACCCACGTCTGGGCATACCCTGCCAACTTAGGGCGAACAAAGCGATACCAAAGGGGATGATGGACGGAGCGTTTGAGCTAATCAAACACTCACTGAACTGGGGTGGTGGAGTGAGCTAAAGAATGATGATGGATTAAACCCAGATCAGTTGACTGGGGGTGAGTGTTTGATTTGCTCTAACGCTCCGTCCATCATCCCCTTTGGTATCGCTTTGTTCGCCCTAAGTTGGCAGGGTATGCCCAGACGTGGGTCCCTTGCTCACTTTGCCACTGGATTCAAGATAGCCTGGCTGATGAGGGTTTTGAACCTGAAACCGGTCCCAGGATGCTTGTTTCCGGTCCAGGGAAGACATGGCTTGGCAGTTCGGGCTGGACTGTTCCCATGAGGCACAGGGTCAGACTGATTTGCATATGGCCATGTCTGAACTGGGGTGGTGGAGTGAGCTAAAGAATGATGATGGATTAAACCCAGATCAGTTGACTGGGGGTGAGTGTTTGATTTGCTCTAACGCTCCGTCCATCATCCCCTTTGGTATCGCTTTGGAAACTTGAAGAAGCAGCATTACGAGCGGCGCGCTTACAAAATGGCAGCCGCTCGTATATGAGAGGAAACGTCGTCGCAGTAAAAGTCAAAGAAAAAGCAGGTCCAGGAGTTCACCTGCTGGTTCAGTAGTGTGCTGCTACATTCATATTCGTAAAACCAGCTTAGGGAGCGGTATAAAGCAACACAGCACGGCTAAAAATTCCTTTGTTAGCTCCGTGAAAAACAGAGCTCAGCAAAACGCTGCCATCTTGTTTAGGCGCTTAAGCCACGCACCCCATCTTTCCTTCTCCTTAATGTCCATCTTCTTTCTAGCCCCTCCTTCTCTCCCGGCAGTCCATCCCATTCCTGCACCACACCTCAGCCCCCCCACTTTCTCAAGTGTCACATGGTTTATGTAATCATAACAAACAATTAACTGAACTCATTCCTTCTCTGTCTTTTACTCTCTTTTTTTTATTTTAAATAACTATGCTACCACTAAATGCCATTATGATAAATAAAGCTCCCTGAGTGAAGGTCACTGAATTTGCCATAATGCTAATATTATGTTCTGGAAATGAACACATCGAGCTAAAATGTTATTTTTAAATAATCCGAGCATTTGAATTTGTCAGACATCTGGTTGCAAAGCAGTTTAGCACATTAAGGATTACTGGTATGGATGCTTCTCTTTTTGTGGTATAAATTCTGCTTTCATTTTCATTGTGGTAGCTGTTAATACGCAAAACAGTTCTGGACATGTGGAGACTGAATGAGCAGGAATAGCTATCCTGAAAATATCAAAATATGTGCAATACAATGTAAATCAAAGTAATTGCACTTGAAGGTTATTTATGCACACTTAAAAAGGTATGCCATTTTCCAGGACTGTAAATGTCAGATGTTACAGTGTCCCAGACGAATAATAATGAATTTAGTGACCTCCTGATAGTGAAAAGCTGGGTCTGCCCTGTGGGCATATGGCAAAAGACACACAGATGATGGACGGAATGCAGAGCAAATCAAACATTCACCCCAGTCAAGAGATCTGGGTTGAATACATCATCGTTCTTTTGCTCACCATGCCACCCCAGTTTTGACCCAGCAATATACAAATCAGTCTTGACCCTGTTCCTCATGGGAACAGTCCAGCCCAAACTGCCAAGCTAGGTCCTCCAGGCTAGCTTGAATTCAGTGGCACAGTGAGCCCGGGACCCACGTCTGGGCATACCAGGCCACTGGTGTCAAGCTAGCCTGGCTGATGAGGGGTAATACCCCGAAACTGGTCCCAGGATGCCTGTTTCCAGTCCAGGGAGGACCTGGCTGGGCAGTTCGTGTTGGACTGTTCCCACAGGGAGCAGGATCAAGACTGATTTGCATATGGCTGGGTTTAAACTGGAGTGGCATGGGGAGCAAAACAACGATGGATTTAGACCGAGATCTCTGTGCTTGGGTGAATGTTTGACATTGTTCAACATTCTATCCATCAATTGTTCTTTTTGCGTTTGCCACCCCGAGTGGGAGGGGTATGCCCAGATGTGGCTCCCGTGCTCTCCATGCCACTGGAGTCAAGCTAGCCTGGTTGATGAGGGGTAATACCTCAAAACCGGTCCCAGGATGCTTGTTTCCAGTGCAGGGAGGACCTGGCTTGGAAGTTGGGGCTGGACTGTTCCCATAAGGAGCAGGGTCGAACTGATTTGCATATGGCTAGGTTTAAACTGGAATGGCATAGGGAGCAAAAAAACGATAGATTTAGGCCCAAATCTCTGTCTTGGGGTGAATGTTTGGCATTGTTCAATAATCTGTCCATCAATTGTTCTTTCTGTGGGCATATAGCAACACAAACGGCAACAGTGCCTCCTAGAATGATAGAATGTGGCAGCAATAAAGCACACATCTACTGTTCATCTGATCTGTCTGTTTTTCACACATTGCCACCATGTGGTCTTGAGCTTTGCCTTCACTTTCTTAAAAGGATTGTTGCACTGGGTCTTTATACTGACATGTTTTTTAAATAAATTGCTCTTTTTTTCAACCACTGCTGTAATACACGGAAAAGCTCAGGAGAATTCCTCACTCCTGAACACTGGGGTCTAACCCCCCCCAGGGTTTGGCTTTGGTGTCTCTCTCTATGCTGAGCTTCTATTCCATCATGCTTCTCCGAATAGACCTTTTACCACAGTGTTTCAACCCATTAGGGCTTTGGGAAAAGCCCCTTTTGTGGTTAGGGCACATTCCTTGCCATGCGCCTTGGCCAGGCTGTTGCTATGCTAATTACCACAGGGGTGTTATGTTGTTGTGTTACTTGGACCACTTTGTTGTCCAGTAACCCAAGGTTCTTTAATCCATTAGTACAATACCCTTGGACTATCTTCTGGAGCTAGTCCTAGGCGTTGCCGCTGGTCCTCTAGTATATTATAATCGTTGTGTAAACCAGCCCTTTTTAGTAGAAGCTTCATGATCTTTAGCTATGCGGGAGCCCAAGGACTCACCAGGATTGTTCTATCTTAATATACACCCACTTACAAATCTCGCCGTAGAGAATCCTTGTGGCTCCAGAGAGGTTGATGGACCTTTTCCACCGGAGGCGAATTAGAGATTCCAAATCAATTCAAAACACCAATGACATTTAGAATTTGCGATCAGTCAATAATGAGAGGGTTGTAAAAGTTTCAAAACCATTATTTATCATAAGGTTAGATTATCTATGTCTCTTTATTTAGATTAGTACGTTTACAAAAATTATAAAGTAGAATTGGTTAAAAAGAGTCTGCATTAGAAAAATATACACAGTGTTCCATAAAGAAACCATGTTAACTAGCTAAAAGGACCTATTCTAAAAGGGACCCATGAAGAGTTCCCCTGGGGAAGAGCGAATAAGAAATAATCTTCTCATAAAGAGTAGTTCTGGAAACTAAGCTGAGTTCCCTAAAGCTGCAGTAACAACTGTATATGACAATGCGATTCTTGCAGTAGCATTGATCACCAAACTCCAGATGTAGTCACCTTAGAGGAATAACAAAATAAATCAACTCTCCATAAAGAAGAGTTTAAGGATAAAGTAAGAACCAGCAGGGAGACCACTGGTAATTGGAGTCTGAGTATAAGTCGGAGAAATCCAAGAATCTCTGCCTAACTACCTTGGAACACTCATTGATATAGATTCATACTTTTGTAACATTTCAGTAGGCGTCTTCTGTCGATATCCAATAGGAGTAGTTCACGAGGTGGTGTCGTCGGTATTCTAACACATGACCTAACGTGAGGAGCTGGATAAACACAATGTTATAGTCAGCACAAATCTGGAAGATGTTACTAATGCTAAGCAGTTTTCTAAATATCTCATTCATTTAACCGTGAGCAAGAGTCAAGTGAGAAGACTTTTGGGCCTTGTTAATATGCACGTTAAGAAATGGTTGCTTAGTGCAAAAATTTCTCTGAAACTCGCATTAATATACATGCATTTACTCAATGTATTTTCACGGTTTATTTTACTAAGGTTCTAAACATTCTGCATTTACTTTTTCTACGAGTCATTTCCTAACATAGACGTTTCTACAACATTTAAAGCATTTTTAAGAGCAATTCTAGAAAGGTAAGTCGTTTTTCTAAATTTGTGTAAATTTCTTCCAGCTTTCTGGTTGTTCTGATTAGACTGGTGGCATGTGTGTTTGTTAAAAATCCCTTTTCTAAATGGGAGCAACTTAACAAGGCCCACTTCTGGCTGGTGTGGCTCGTGAATTTTGAGCAATAAATATAGTTATACCTCATCGTAGCCATAATATTGAGGACAAACAGATCAACAGGTATAGATTTTCTATACCTAACTCCATATATATGTACCTTAACGATAGATATATTGTCAAAATACGTAGATGTGAAGTTAAGAATAGGAATTATATACTTCCATGTATGCCCTTACCTTTCAATACTTTTGTCCTCAATATGAAATTAAGTTATATAGATATTCCCTACTCAATATCCCAACCCTTCTAGTTGAAGTCAATGCCTTAGCTCTTTTCTTTAGTGCTTGTTTCTTCTGCTCTTATTAATCATCATATATTTTCAACAGCAAACAGTGTTTTGCATTAGGTGGTTGTATAGTTGTTATTGACACTTCATGAACCCATTCATCATCAAACACCTGCATTCCACTTCTTTGTGCCATACTTACACAAAGGCACAAAACTGGTCAAAATGGTTAATAAGATCTTGAATTTAAAAACAAACACTATGTACTGCATATTCTAGGACTCTTAGAGTCTAATTGACCTCAGTGGAGTCAAATATTACAGAGTTTCCCTTATTCTGTGGGATGAAATGGTTTCTGTACGGTACAGAGACGTTTGCTAATTGGAGGAGAGATAACTAAGCAACATTCTTCACTAATTAGGGTTTTTGGGCAGCTTCTCAATGGTTTGGTAAGGACTCTTGTGTCTAAAAGAATACATACAAAAATAACATAAAGTCATGAAGGTTTCATCAATCCTCTTCTTCACTCTCCTTGTCTACACACACTCTGAGTTTGATACCTATTGCATTAAACAGGGAAAATGGCTGAATTCTCTTCTTCTGCATTCCCACCCTCATTCATGAGTAGAATCGTGATTTCCCCTTACTCCACTGGTTCACTCAAGCCAATTGTCCATCCATCTTCTTTCTCATGTGGCTGAGGACATAGTAATGGGCCACCATCTTGATTCTGTTTAGTTTGCCACTTAACTGCCTTTGCATTGGCCATTCTGCATTATTGGAGAGGGACAAGAGGGGAGATGAGACATTACAAGCCTTTTGGATCAACTGTAAATTAAATGACAGAGATTTATACAGTGCACAATTACCACAAGGCGCCAAGCCTCTAAAGAATGAGCGCTCCGAAGGAAAAAGATGATAGATAGGAAAATCTCCTATCCCAAGGAAAATTGCTAGCCGTAAGTTAAAGAATGAAAAGCCACTTCTTCAACGTTTCCAAAAGCTATTCTGTTCCTCCAAATCACTGATAGCTCATGGGAGAGAATTCCACAAATTTGCTGCTGTCACAGAAAAAGCCCTACCTCCCCACATGGTCTTCCTAAATTTGGGGATGACTACAAGATTGTAGCTAGCAAAACGAATCTGTCTAGTGGGGATATATCTCTGGATCATCATTGTCAGTCCTCTGGGCCCGATATTTTGCATCACCCTATGAACAATGCATAAAGTCTTAAAGCTAATTCATTTGTTCACTGGTAGCCAATGCAATTTGGAGATCCCCGCTGAGACAGATTGATGTTTAGGAATTTCAAGTATCAGTCTCGCAGCAGCATTCTGTACTAGTTGTAGTTTAGCATTTGTGGATTTATTGATCCCCAAATAAAGTGCATTGCAATACTCTAGCATAGAAGAAATCAAGGAAAGAACTACCTGGTTGTGTGCTTTCAGAGGGATAAAGAGGAACACCTTCCTCAAGGTCCTAATAATCCAAAAATAAGTGGATGCCGTACTATTGACTTGAAGGTCAGACAATAACTTGGAATCCACTAGTACTCCGAGATTTTTGGTGGAGTCTGCTGGGATGGACAATACCCCTATTATATCTGGCCACCAGGAATTATTCCAGATGGAGGGTTGGTTGCCAAAAATCAGAACCTCAGCCTTGTCCCCATTCAGTCTAAGATAGTTGCTACCCATCCAAATCGCTACTGTCTGCATACATTTCTTGAAATTGGCCGCAGTGGCATTCGTCTCCTTGGTGATGGACACGATTATTTGCATGTCATCAGTATAGGATTGGGCCTGCAGTCCGAAGCACTGTATCAACTGAACCAGAGGGGAGACAGAGAGATTAAAAAGAGTCGGGCTCAGGGAGGAGCCCTGAGGCACCCCTCATGGCAGAAAGAAGGGTTCAGAACTAAATTGGCTCATAACAACCATCTGTGACCTATCCTTCAGAAATGAAATAAGGGACAACATAATGTTCAGACTATATTAATGGCAGCGCTGTCCAAACCTTAGGACAAGCGTCATTGGAAAAAATACCATCCAATGTATGGCCCGCCCAATGGGTGGGGTCATTGACCAGTTGCGAAAGACCACAACTTAACATCCCATCCCTAACTTCCTGTGCATATCTACACTTCTCATCCTCAAAATGGAAGTTAAAGTCCCCCATGGGGCCTGTAAACAAGAATACCAGTGAACTGGAGACTGCCCATTGCATCTCAAAGGACTATGGGTGCTATGGACAGGGTCCTTCATTCTCTTTGCCATTGCCCATGGCTACCTGCAACTGTGGAACCTTTATTCACCCAAGCACATAAGCCGAGAGTTCTCATTCACCAATGGGGTGGCCCAAAGCTTACTTTGCTTGCAGAAATAAGAATCATTAGTCCTATCCAGTATGGTGAAAAAACTTAAAGACCTGAGTCAGCACTCCTGAAAGGTGTATTTGTACCACCAGAAGAAATATGGGGGCCTCAGAAAGGAATGTTAAGACCACCGGAGAAAGTACCACCACAGTAGCACATAGTAGCACACCATTCACACTTTCAACACACAGTGGTTCCCCCACAACAAACATCACTTTTGGAACACTGTATGGTTTTACAGAATGTTAGTGCTATTATTTGTTTTCTATAGAATACCCTGGCCTTGTGCATAGTCCAACAGATAACGTGGAGGTGTTTGTCTTTCCATCTTTCTCTCATAGGACTGCGAGAGGTTTCAACGACAGATGCTTGCATAGTTTCTTCCCAGCCGGGGTACCCACCAATGACAATGCCACACACAGGACTTGGTATCACACATCTTTATTCTTCTGAATGTAAATGCAAACTCAACATTATAAAGCAGCCTTCACTGCAATGCACTCTATTCATTACATCATAGCTCCAAGGAGTTCATCAGGAGCCAAAAGAGTTCAATCATTGTTAACTCGCAAGACACTACAGTTTGCATAAGTGTGCTGTATAAACCTCACCATTAGCATCTTCAGTGTGCCCATTTAGAATATCTGAGGAGCTGAGCCCTACATTCTGTGGGCGCTCCATGTAGAAAAACAAAAACCACATCACAAGGAGAGACCATTTTTTCTGAGAGGCTTCCAATCATATATTTCAGGTTCCTTTGGCACCATTCAATAAAGGTGGAAATTATAAGCCGTCACTCATTCTTTCATTGTAGCCTTCATCAAAACTGATGTGAAGTTGGTTGACCAAAGAATTTGAGAACAGCTTCTATACTTCTGTTAATTAGCCTGGGATTGGTGGGGGATGACGTCCTCCTATACTGCTGTCTGTCAAGAGACTGACATTTTGTGCTTATTGTACTTTACCTGAAATAATAAAGATGCTTTTGAGTAGTGGCTTCATGGACCATGGTCTATATCAGTTGTAAAAGATAGGAATGTTTTTTCTAACTTTTTATGTACCAGCATCTTGCTGGCTGGCTCTCCCAAAGAACTGTAGTCAGAAAACACAGCGCCTATAGCTGGGGAATTACCAAACCACATAGTACAAACTTACTGCACATGAAAGCTGATGGAGGGGAAGCCTGTTTGCAGACATCCAAAAGGGCTGGGATTTATGCATTGGAGATGATATACATCTTCTCACCACAAAGATGTTGGGAAACAGACCAGAGATCAAAAATGCAAATACACCCCAGTTCTCCGCAGAGTAGCAAAACACAATGGGGGAATATTGTTACAGCCCATTCTGGTGGGGAAATGTGTTGAAATACTGGGAAATGGAGGATCACTGGATACTGGTCAAATGGTCCGATGGCTGAACCCCTGTGGCAGCCTGGATTACACAAGTGAGGTATTTAATTGACAAAAAAATGCACTTTCAGTTGTTTAAGGATCATGGAATTTTAGTTAAAGACAAGTTTGAATGAAAAGGAAAAGAAAACACACAAAACAAAAAAGAAACTTGCTGGAGCAACATAGCAGACACCCCAGAAAGAGTCCCAGAACTTCACTAATTTGCTATTGGCAGTGATTCAGATGGGAACACTAGTATTTGTTAGCTTCACATCTTCATATCTTAGAACTAAAAGAGCAAGGCAATGTTGTGGTATGGTTGGCAAAGTTTGTGAAATGGTCCAACTTGTCTGAAAGAAGAACAAATGTTAAAAAATGTGCTGATCCAATGTTTTGAAGTATCAAGGCTCTTGTCCCCCTCATATCTAAAATAGCCTTCATGCCTCATCCTGGGAAACAGCCCTCAGAGGGGCAAATCCTAATGGGTATAATGCATAGAAAGAGGAACTTGTACCAATGACATGATAAGATATTCCTTAGGTGTCAGCACCATCGGAATTAGCTAATTTATTCCCAATCTTGCCAACGGAAGACGAGGATACTGTAGGAAAGACTATGGAGGTTGCCATTGGTAATTTAACTCAGAAAAAGAAGAAACAAGAGTCTATAACAGGACTCTAGTCTACCTCAAGAAAAGATTGAATTTAATTCAGGGTGCCCCTGAATTAGATTCAATCTTTTCTTGAAATACCTATGGGAAGAACTAGGAATTTTTGAGTGGTTGGAAAGTATGGAGAATAGCTCAAGGTAGCACAACCTAAGACTCCTTAATGTTCTGGAATTTGCATAATCCAATCAAAATATTAAAACACTTTTAGAATCTCTTGTATAATAAACCGTACTAAAAGATTAATTGTATGTGAGTTTTGTGAAAGTAATACAAAGAGTCATCATCATCGTAAACTTTATTTGGCAAGCATGTCATAAAAGTACCATAAAATTATACATTTTATAAAAATCGAAAGAGTTAGGACTCAAAAAGATGTACACTTATAATTTAAGATCAAGCCCATATAAATAGCATTTTATCCAATTGGATCTCTGAGAAACTTGAAATCAAAATGCTCAATTAATTCCCCAATATTGCATATATTACAGACTAAAATAATTAATAAATAAGTAAAATGCAGCAGTTAGATCAAATCACATTGAGCTTCCATATCTTTTCCTATTAATGCACCACGTATCAAATTATTCACAGCGAAACAGGTCTCCAAGGAATCATGGCGTTGTAGGTAAAACATGCCTAGCTTATAAATCCCTTGTGGCAGAGGCTCTCATAATTGGGGTTGGAAACTGATTGCATTATGCACTATATAGAGTGCAAAACACATTAGCACAAGGACAATTTGGCAATTTCGAGAACCAATCGCCCTGTACAAGGAAGGCTCCTAAAAAGTGCCATGTGTTTATGCTGATAGCGCATAAGGTAAAATCTATACTGTGGATTACAAATAAGGATCAAATAAGGTTCTTAACTCTAAGTAGATATTAGGCTGAAATACAAATTAAGGTTCTGCATATGTTGAGCTTGATGGAACCTATCACCCCTACAGTAATTAAAAAATAAGTTTGTAATTTGGAGTTTGCAATTAGTCTGTATAGACTAAAGTTTAAACAATAATTGGGTAGTTCCAGATTTAAAAGAAGTCTGTATTATTTAATTAAGCCATGGAATCTTTATTGTGTTATCCAGCTGTAAAGAACCTTTCAGAATTGATCTAGAGAACAACGCCTCAGACGTAATCTTGATCTTGAGCCATAGAGACAAAGTGGCTATTCTGATGGAGTCCTGCACATTCATCCCTAGTCTGTATGGCAAATGTACACAGCAATACCTTTTGGAACAGAAAGATGTCTACGTAAGAAGCAATTCTCTACTCTTTGAAGTACCTTTGGGCTGTTGTACCCTCAAATACCAGCCTCATACAGCCCCATGGGTATGAATTTGCTCAAATACAGTTGCAATAGCTCCTTCATGGTCTGTGGCCCAGCCTAGTTGCGAAACAGAAAATCGTCTCTATCACTCTGGAGAATTGTTACAATCTGATATTTAAAAGATGATCCCAATTTAACCAATTGTCAGTGGTGATACCTAAATAGTTGAAGAATTTGACCTTGCCCACAACCAATGCCCCAATATACAACTTATATTTTATATGTTTATGCCCACTAATCATAATAAAAGATTTTATAAGATTTACTTTCAGATCCAGGCCATGAATGAGTCCAACAAGGCTTGGAGTTTGTTAGCAGTTCCCGCATGGAGAACTGCATCGCCAGCGTAAAGCAGAGTTGGTATTGGGTGTTTCCCAGCTCCAGGCACCTCAGCACCTTTTTGTACGAGGTAGCTTTCCAGCCTGTTTACACAAAATAAAAACAAAAAGGGGTTAAAATACGTCACTGCCATATACCTCGCTTGGGAAGTACCTGGGCTGTACATTCACCATCAGTGCCGTATCGTATCCTGAAAAATGTGTCTGTGTGTAATCTTCTAAGAAAAGTGACTAGCGCCTCTTCCACTCCCCTATTGTCCAGCATGGCCCAGTTTGGAGTGGTTAAAATTGTCAAAAGCAGAGGAGAGGTTCATAGTGGCCATATGCAGGGTACCTTCCCTGTGACATACTTCCCAATTAGTAATGCTAGAGACCCCTTTAAGCCAGAATCCAAAATGGGTGAACATGCAAGATTTTTCAGGTTGCAAACTTAGGGCCCTATTACGATCTCGCTGGGAAAGCATTCCCACCGACTCGGATCAAGAATGGCTTCCGAACGACTCCTACGTGCGCTGTCCGAACGCCAGAGTACGATGCAATGCGTGTCGTACGGAGCACAATACAGACGATCGAGTCGTACGGAATCTAATCCATCCGAGCGTGTCGTCCGGAAACAAGGCCTATGTGAGCGATTCGTACGCGAACGTTGCCACATAGCTCACCGAGTATGGGACATACTCGGATCACCCCGCAAGTACATGATGAAGCATCCGGCGCGGTCTACGGAACCTGTCGGTCATGCGCAAGAAAGTTAAAAAAAACTGACAGAAAATGGACAAACAAGCATTGCCAATATGCAAAAAAAAAAAAATCTGCCACACCCACAACTCCACCTATATAAAGGCACAGGAAAATGACCAAGATCCCTTTCAAATTCAAAATACTGACCATGCACTCACACTCCACTCACCACACAACTTGCACACATTTTGCACCTTTGCCTAACTACACTCTCAAACACACACACATTTAATCATACATACTCACCATCCCCTTCACACTCACACACACCACCATCTCCACCCCTCCTCACCATGCCCCCAAAGAAGAATCCCCAGTTCACAGCAAAGGAGTTGGAAGTGCTTGTAGATGAAATTCTCAGAGTAGAGCCACAGTTATTTGGGTCCTTAGTCCAACAGACGCCCCAGTCCCAGAGAACTAAGATGTGGGACCAGATTGTCAACAAGGTGAACGCCCAAGCACCTTGCCCGCGCACAATGGATGACATCAGGAACAGGTACTACGATGTGCGAAGGAGGGTCAAGAAGCTCATTAACAAAGAGCATGAACTTAGTCAGCGGACTGGCGGTGGCCCTCCTGCACCACCCGTGTACTTCACTTCCTGGGAGGAGAAGGTGCGTGCCATCCTCCCGCCGGAGATCCTCCATGGAATACCAGGAGCAGAAGAGTCTGGTGAGTACATACTCAAATAGCCAACAAAGTTAACTAATACAAGGTGAGAGGGAGCACACCGCCCCTTATCCCAGCCCAGTCATCCCCATTGCATCCTGGTAAATGTAGTATGCATACTTTCAAAGTTGCTGTACTTGTTCACCAAAGTAGGTGCAGGTAGTGTACTCATCTCCAGACATGTGTAGCTGTGTTTAGGCCTTCATCAGTACTGAGCAAAAGTAGCAGAGAGCAGACAAAAGCCTTCAGGGGCTAGCTGAACTGATGAAAAACTCCTCACAGCTCACAGTACCTCTCCACAGGCACACAGGTGCATCCCAGGAGAGCTTGTCATCTCATGAGGTCAAGGGAGCCTTACAAACACAAGGGGGGAGGAGCACACCGCCTATCATCCCAGCACAGTCATCCCCATTGCATCCTGGTAAATGTAGTATGCATACTTTCAAAGTTGCTGTACTTGTTCACCAAAGTAGGTGCAGGTAGTGTACTCATCTCCAGACATGTGTAGCTGTGTTTAGGCCTTCATCAGTACTGAGCAAAAGTAGCAGAGAGCAGACAAAAGCCTTCAGGGGCTAGCTGAACTGATGAAAAACTCCTCACAGCTCACAGTACCTCTCCACAGGCACACAGGTGCATCCCAGGAGAGCTTGTCATCTCATGAGGTCAAGGGAGCCTTACAAACACAAGGGGGGAGGAGCACACCGCCTATCATCCCAGCACAGTCATCCCCATTGCATCCTGGTAAATGTAGTATGCATACTTTCAAAGTTGCTGTACTTGTTCACCAAAGTAGGTGCAGGTAGTGTACTCATCTCCAGACGTGTTTCTGTGTTTAGGCCTTCATCAGTACTGAGCAAAAGTAGCAGAGAGCAGACAAAAGCCTTCAGGGGCTAGCTGAAAGGATGAAAAACTCCTCACAGCACCTCTCCACAGGCACACAGGTGCATCAAGGAGACAGTGATACTAAATAATGTTAATAAAGCTCAAAATACCTATAGTAAAAAAGCATGTTATGTGTATGCCAATTTGACTAACAACATACCTGCAATGAAACAGGAAATATCACCATTTAAAAACATGTACATACTTATCACCTACTCATACCAAGGTTTTGTGAACCAAGCACCAGTCACCAGCGTCAGACATCTGGTCTGCACACAGTCACCCCCAGGAAAGCTGTCACATGAAGGGTGTATGGTATGGCGGACAAGGTGGGTGTGAGCACAGGCCTTTTGGGAGTCAGAGTCACAACAAACATCCTTACTCACACACATCCAAAATTGACCATATGGGTCTATGGCCACATCACAGCATGGGGAGGTGTACTCACAAGATGACTAGCACTACCACAAGGCGTTGATCTGGAAGCACAATACCACCATGGCCATGTGCCACAAACAGCATGACCCTGGGTCAGCCATCTTGCCAGTACATTTTAAATCACTACAAGGGAATGCATAGTCCCAGGGGTGCTCCTTGGGCTGGCCAGGAAGGTGTGTGGAGGACAGGGCATGATGGGAGTGGAACTCACACCTAACACTCCCCCTCCCACATAGCACAACAAGTCCACATGGAAATTTGCAGTACTCGCTGTGAGTGGAAAAGTACTGGCAACATGGCTGACAGTGGGAATTGGTGTCAGGGTCACATGGCCATCATTGTACTGGGCTTCAAGATCAACGCTGTGTAGCAGTGATAGTCAGCTCATAAGTATACTTCCCCACACTGGAATGCAGCCATAGGCCCAGATGAGAAATTTGGGAGTTGTGTGAGGAGGAGTGTACAGTGTGACTACAACTTCCATGAGGCCTGTGCCCATACCCACCTTACCTGGCATCCCAAACACCCTTCCTGTGACTCAGCTTACCTGGGATGGAGTGAAAGTGTGCGGACAGGATGGGTGACACAGGGGGCTAGCATCTGCTAGGACACAAACTTACACCAAGCACACATTATCCTCATCACAACAGTTCACAGTGACAGCCATCTTGCCTGTGTGACTGCATTCACTGTGAGTAAAGCACAGTTTATGGTGGGCTTGCCGGGCTATGTTGGAAGCTGAGTGTTAGCTGTGACTTCAACTCCCATCATGCCCTGGTATCCACACACCTCCCCAGCCAGCCCATACAGCACACCTGGCACAATGCAGTTCCTGAGAGTGGATGGGAATGTACTGGCAAGATGGCTGACACTGGGACTGATGTAGGATCAGGACACAACTACCATCAAGGCCTCATGCTCCTCATACCAGTCCACAGGGTCAGCCATCTTGCCAGTACATTTCCACCCAATCTCATGGACTGCATAGTTCTAGGAGTGTTGGCTGGGAAGGTGTGTGGATGACAGGGCATGATGGGAGTCTGAGTCAGTGAAAATACTCCTCCTAACAAATACACCAACAAGCCCAAAAGGAAGTGTGCTGCACTCACTGTGATTGGAAATACACTGACAAGATGGCTGACATTGGTGCCTGCTGTCAGAATTGTCCACAACTCCCATCAAGGGCGTGTGCTATCCACACCAGTCTCCAGTGTGAGCCATCCTGACATTGTTTGTCCACTCACTGTCAAGAAAGCATGGTTCTATGTGGGCTTCTTGGGCAATGTGGGAGGAGGTGGATTTGCTGTCAGTACAACTCCCATCAGGCCTGTGACCACAGCCACCTTCCCAGCCAGCACCAAAAGACTACCTGTTATTCTATTTCCCTGACAGTGAGTGTGGATGTCCCTGCAAGAGGTCTGACACTGAGGACTGTTGGCTATTTGGCCACAACTCCCATCAGGGCCTTGTGGTCTAGAAGACCAGTCCCCAGTGTCAGCCACCTTGACAGTATATTTCCACTCACCATCACGAACAGCATGGTCCCAGGTGTGTTGTTTGAGGTTGGTGGGAAGGTGTGTGTAGGACCGAGCCTGATGGAACATGTAGGCAGTGCAGATGCTCCCCCTCCCAGGCAGCACAACCAGGTCATCAGGAAGAGTGATGTCCTGACAATGTGGAAAGTCTACATTTAAGATGTCCAACACTTGTGCCTGCTGTCTGCATTGACCACTACTCACATCAAGGCCTCATGCTCCTCACACTAGGTCACAGGGTCAGCCATCTTGCCAGTACTTCATGCCATTCACTCTCAAGGAATGCATAGTCCCAGGTGTGCCTCTTGTGCTGTCTGGGAAGGTGTATGGAGGACAGGGTATGATGGGACTTGGAGTCAGAGCCCACATCCCTACCCACACACAAAGCAACACGGTCATCATGAGCAATGGCTATCTGACTCTCAATGGAAGTGCCCCAGCAAGAAGGCTGACACTGTTGCATGGTGGCATGTGTACCAGGCATTGTTGGGAGTTGCATTCTGGTTCCACTCCATGCAGCAGTGTCAACCACCTTGCCACTACACTACACTCACTGTCAATGAGCCATTGTCAATGAGGAGTAAGCTGTGCTGGGTGGGAGGAGGTGTGCAATTACCAGCAGCAGGACTCAAGCACACAAACCGCTGTACATCAAAGCTCCTGGCCACAGAAAGCAAGCAAGTAAACTTGCTGAATTCATCTGTCCATGGAGGTCAAGGACAATATACATGATGTGATTTTGAAAAATGATTATCAGTAACACAATCTGCTACTCACAGCTATTCCAATGTGCACAACAAGATGAGAACTATGAGAAAATCCCTCAAAACAGACTCTCAATAACACATCACATACATAGCAGCCTGTGAGTGTGTAGGTAGCCACACCAAAGGGACTGAAATAGACGTGCACAATGCCCTGCACACATGCACAAACCTTGCAGCACAACGTAAGGGAACAACTACGTATGTCATTGGCAAAGCACAGATGTGCAAAATACTAACACACCTGTGTCATGCACAGGGTGTCACTAAACAGTCAATGTATATGTACATGTAATGTCAAGTTACAACAACATGCCCATGTATGTACAGGGCTGGACAAGCACAGCAAACCCCATCTGGTACAAAGTACATTGTCCTCAGAAAACATAGGCCAGCATCAGTGCTGTAGGGGGACAATCTATGTACATCCACTGACCATAATGTACATTAGCATATGTAATGTGTATGATCCGAGGAGCTGTGAAAAACACATCAAACATTGTCTCTCTTGTCTACCTACAGGGTTGCTGGGAACACTTCAGGAATCCAACAGGACACACAGTCCCAGACTCTTGTTGAGCCACAGCTCTCTGGCATAGAGGTCTCTCACACATCTTCCAACGATGACAAACAACCTGGCACCTCTGGTGTGGGTCAGCGTGCACCACCAGCAGCTGGACCATCAGCATCCACGGTGACCACTCCTGCTACATCAGACAACACACAGATGACCCCTACCACCATGGAGCCACCAAGAAGAACAGACGAGAGCACAGCAACACAGGGCACTCTGGAGTTGGCAGACAACAACACCACTGTCAACGAGGAAGGAGGCCCAGTGCTGACTGTGCCAGCAACAACTGGTCCTGATCTGGTGGGTAGGGGTGGCAGGAGGAGCCGTGGGGACAGGTGCCACACTGCAGCTGGTGCTGATGAGGAAGATGACCCCCAGCTCTCACAGATACTCCATGCCTATGAGGGCTGCACCGGACACTTTAGCCAGGTAGTAGGGATCCTCAGGAACATGCAACAGCAGCAGGCTGACCATTACGCCCGTATGGAATCGTACATGGGCGATATTGCCAACCTGACAGCGGTGCACAGGGACATCCTCACCTGCCTCCGCAAGATAGCCAGCACCATGTCCACACCTCCCTGTGTGTCTACAGCATCTGATGCATCAACATCCGCACCTGCCACAGGGAGTGATGTGGACTCTGGCGGAGAGACCCCTGCACCACTGCGGCCTGAACCTGAGGGTCCCCCCTCCAAGCGTGGGAGGGGTCGTCCGTGGAAGTAGTAGTGAGAGACTGAAGGTACACATTAACCCCAGGAAGTGAACACCTGCTCCTGATGACCTCCATTGTGTGCTAAGTGTTCACCTTGTTGACTGTCACTGAACTATCCCACATGGGATGGAGGGTCTAAGTTGGACCTTGGACACAAATGACTGTGGTCCTGGCTCTGAGAATTCCATTCTACAATCACTAACAACTCCTTTCTTCACTCTGTCCATTTTCTTTTTGCACTGCACTACCCCATTGTGTGTTCATCACCTCATGCACTGAAATAAATCACTTTGCTCAGAATACTTGCTTATGTCGTGACTGAAACACAAATGTACTGATAGAAATTAGGCACAAATACAAATTTGTTGGAGTGTCAATGACATTGTCTGTGAAAAAGTTACTAGTTCACCTACTGGCTTGTAAGTAAATGTAACCTGACACACCATGACAGGTACACTCAACCAGTTCATCACACAGACCATTGTACAAGGAAGAGTATGTATTTTACCATACTGTTGGGAACAATATCACAAATGTAAACCCCTAACAACAACCAGGGTCAGATACACAGATCATCATGGCACATGTAAAGCACAAAGTTCAAACTTGGCTGCATGACAACAGACAAGGCACGCCTCAATGTGTAGTACAGTTTATTCTACAGGCACAACCTGGTGCCCTCACACAAAATGAGATCACATCACAATGGGTCAAAATACATAAATGAACATAAATGTAGCATTAGGTCTTAAGTGAGTGTGTAGGACGGATTCAGGATCAGTTTCAATCTTGCAATGTGTCACTGCATCATGGGTCTGGGAGGTCACAAGTCTCCAGATGACATCAAAAGGACCCTGGGAAGGAGCAACATAGAACAGTCAGGAACTCATCAATCATTTGCACACACCTTCAAGAGACTAATCAGATCCACAAATATTTATCACTGTGAACACTAGCTAGGATTCATGTTAGCACTGTACCTGTGAACCTAACCAATGACTAGACCCAAAACAATTCAGATGAACATGTTGAGTAGCATACACTCATTCGCATTAAAACATATTCTAAACCAGACACACTGAATGCAACCAAAGTGCTTTGTCAACTCCTCTCATTGGAAACTTACACTCATGTGAAGAAGTTGTTGATGAGCTGCCTCTGTAAATCCGCCTCCTCCTCATCATCCTCACTGGCAAAATGTCCCAGTCCTGGATCCTCCCTTGCTGGTGGCTGCTGGTCTCCGTCATCCTGTATGATCGGTAGCGCAT
Organism: Calotriton arnoldi; assembly: GCA_963921515.1. NCBI lineage: Eukaryota > Metazoa > Chordata > Amphibia > Caudata > Salamandridae > Calotriton > Calotriton arnoldi. Next base: position 1,229,617 of record CAWUFW010005474.1, on the reverse strand, counting down.
TCTTCACAGCCAAGTTATGGAGCATGCAACATGCAGTGATGATACGACACACCTTCAATGGTGCATATTGGAGGGCTCCTCCAGTACGATCCAGGCAGCGGAATCGGGTCTTCAGGAGTCCAAATGTGCACTCAGCCACTCTCCTGGTCCTACCATGTGCCTCATTGAAATGAACCTCAGCAGGGGTAACAGGGTTCCGGAGTGGTGTCAGCAACCACAGCAGGTTGGGGTATCCAGAGTCTCCTACACTGAACACAGAAAATACTTCAGTTGTCTGAAAACAGCTTACGATCTCACATACAAGCCACACACAACATTGACATACAACATGACCTACCAACAAGCCAGGCACGCTCAGGTTGCAGCTCAGACATCAACTGGGGGATGGCACTATTCCTCATGATGTACGCATCATGTGCTGATCAGACATGGGAGACCAGCATGTCTGCCAGACAGACCACCTGGACATTAATGGAGTGGTAGTGCTTCCTATTCCGGTAGGTCTGTTCATTGTCATGTGGTGGGACCAAACCCACATGTGTTCCATCTATAGAGCCAATGACATGTGGCACACGCCCCAATGTGTAGAAGGCCCCCTTGATGTCAGTCAACTGCCTAGGTGTTGGGAACTTGATGTACACGTCCAGGAAACGTATTAATGCCAACAACACATCCCGAAGCACATGGCTGAACATGGTCTGTGACATTCCTCCAGCAGTTCCCACAGTATACTGGAATGACCCAGTGGCAAAGAAATGTAGTGCGGCCATCACCTTCACTTTTGGGGTTAGCACAGTGGGATATGGCCGTCCAGGCTGCAAATGTGGGGCTAACTGGTCAGACAAATCCACAATGAGTTGCCTGGTGAAGGGGTATCTTCTGATGCAATCCCGTTCTTCCATGGTCTGGAGGTCGGGGAAGGGCCTGTGGACTGCCGGTCTCTTGCGATACCTATCTTCCAAGTGCAAACACAGTGGAGGTCAATTAACAATGTAGAAAGATAAATGCAATGACACACACAGACCATGCAATATATACACAATGAAGTAACAGGACTAAGGTTGAGCAGAGTTGCAAAGCACAGAATGTGACCCTTTCCAGACATGTCATCAAACTATGGTTAGCCAGCAATTAAAGTGTTGTACTGTAAACAGTCACTGGTGTGTGTCACTGTACATGTGACCAAACATCACATACTCCACAAACCATAAACAAATTAACCCAGAAATAGGTATGTTTAAAATGTCACATGTTTGAAAGGTACACACAACAGGATCATGTAATGGCCCAAATTTGGGACACTGGAAACAGACAGCAGGTCACCTTGCAAACCCTGAACACCACTGTCACAGGGAAGATACTGTCATGATGTCATGTCTGACAAACATGTACTATCACGTACACATGACACTAACAATGTGATCCCAGCATTTATTTTGCAAGCAGCCACGTATGCCTAGGACACAAAGACACAACAGCAACTCACATGACAGACACAAGCTGATGTGGCAGCCAAACATCATAGTCCACACATTACAAAGTGACTGTGTAGTACAGAACCCAGACAGTTGTGTTACAGACATAAAATTCAAACAATGCACATTGGGCCACACAATCCACCATAGCAGTGAACATGTGTGGCCACAACATGTCTTCAACAATGATCCCCTGGGTCTGCGTCCAAGCCTCGGAGGGTGTCCTGGGAAGAGTACCCTCAATGTTGTGATGGGCCACACAAACAATGTGTTGTGTGCCCCTCAAGGTTGGCTCATCATCTGAGTGTGAGCTATCAAGTCCTATGTCCAAACTTACAGATTTCTCACTGTCCCCACACATGTAATGCACCAGAACATGAAGATCCACACCACTGCCTGCCCTGCTGACCGATTCGTGGAAGGACACGTTAGCCGTATGCAAACCGTTTCCCTCGCATCCTTTGGCTGTTGTTTGTTATGGTGAACGACGTGGGTGAGTTTTCATAGGACACGTTGTCCGCATCCGAATCGATTCGTACTCATCCATTGGCTGTTGGTCGTCATGGAGACAGACGCGCGTTTCATTTCGTGCTCGACTCGCGTGCAATACGATTCGGATAACTTCCATCACCACTGTATCTAAGTCAATAGCGGATAGATTTGGTATTTTGAAAGTCGCGGTAGGCGTGTCAGATGCTAGCAATGTGATGGATTGGGCTGATTTGGATAATGCGAGGGACTCGGACCTATCGCTTTGGACGCATGGAACTGAGTCCGCCTCTGCTGCCCACATATAAGTCTGGGTGTTCCCTACTGTCCTCACTTGCCTGCACTACCTGCATCTTTGCTGCACCTCATCATCTCACAGCTGCTGTCTCAAACTCCTCTGGGAGCTAAAATGGCCGTACATTGGAGAGGGCCCCTGCCTTCACAGAGGAAGAGAACCAGGCCCTGATAGACAGCCTCCTTCCAGTGTACAGCCAGCTGTATGGCAAACCAGAGGAGCAGGTGAGTGTTGATTCCACTGCCTTTACTTTGTCCATGTGTCATACCATGCACCACTAGCAATGGAATTCCCAAGGGCAAGCATGCAAACTCAGTTCCTGTGAGTTTTGCATTCTGTACATTTGTGTTCTGGCCAGGTACCCTGCTGTAGAAGTGTGTGTACTGGGCTTGACTTCTCAGCACTATTCTAATGGTTTGGAGTGATAATTGCACAATGGACATATGCCCATGATGCCACTTGTCTAGCCCTTAGACAGTCATGCCATTCTGACCATGATCAATGTAGACAAGTGTGTGACTCAGACACATGTACCATGTGGACCAATGGTCTGTCACAATGTCATCCTTACAGGTCAACTCCCATCGGAAGGCCGAGCTATGGCTGACCCTCCTCCGGGCAGTCCGAGCCGTGGGGGTCTTCAGATGCCGTGTCCGCCACTGCTGGAAGAGGTGGCAGGACCTACGTGGCTGGGCCAGGAGATTGCAAGGGTGAAGCTGGGCCTGTCACCTCCATGCAAGAGGAGCGGACGCCGGACCCTGACCACCCACATGCTAAGGATCCTGGCGGTGGTCTTCCCTGACCTGGATGCGGAGTTGAAGGCCAGACAGCAGCAAGGAGGGGGTGAGTGTGTGCCATGTCGCACACCTATGTCCAACATGCATGTTGCACTCCCTCAGCCTGCTGTCCCTCTCACAGGTCATTAGTCAGCCAAACCAACAGATCTATCTCAAAAGCTGACTAAGCACCATGATCATTAGATGCCCAGTTGTGGCCCTTTCCATCTGTGACATGTGGGTGATTCATGTCCTTGATAGTGTCTGTAGTCCCAAGTTCATGTGATCAGCACAATATACGACATGTGCATGGACATTAACATCATGAGTGATGCTATTTGCTGACATATGTCAGCACAGTGAGTGATGAATGAACTGTACTCATTGTGTATCAAACATATATGTGCGTTAAGTTGCAATCGGAGCACACAGGTGTGCGTATACAATGCTACACTTCTGGGCAGCAGGTGATACCAATGTGTATGCCTCAGTCAAGTCAAATAGATCAGTGTGCAAAATCTTTTGCCCCAGCCGTAGTGCTCAGTGTGATCAGATGTATCCCATAGGCCAAAGACAGGTATGCCAACCCAGGCCATCTGAGACACTGGCCTATCACATGTCTGTGTGTGAGGTACCACTTTTCACATTCACATGAGTGCATCGATGTGTCAGACCCTGTGACAGTGACTACATGTGCTAGTCTTTGAAAAACACAGGTAGTCACTGTTGGAAACCTGGCTACACATCTAATGTATGTCTGTTGTCTCACAATTACAACAGTTTACATGTGTGTATCATCCTTTAAATATGCATACTTATGGCTTGGTCATCCATGTGCACGCTGCATTACTAACAGCCTGTGAGATGTGAAATGTGCATCTACACTCATCCTGTTATCTCACATACTCTGAGGGGTAACTAGAGCAATGGCAGCTTTTCAAAGTGTACAATTTGTGCCCATTTCACTATAGCCAATCTGATACCAAATCCTTAAGTTACCACTTGTGTTATTCTGAAATGGCATTCAGGAGTATGAAATTTAGGATTTAAAACTTCGCTACTCCTAAATGTCATTTTTGAAAACCAAAAGTCGTAAAGTCATGATTTGGTTTCACATGACTTTTGTGAATTGTGCCCTTTGTGTCTACCGTGTAAGGGACCTGCTGACTTGGCACATACAGATGTGGACATAAGCAACATAGACAGGATTTGGGCAGGGTGCTGACTGGAACCATGAGATGTACAGATCCTGTGCCAAGAGTCGGTACAGATGGTGCAGCCAGACAGGTCAGTGGCATAGTGTGCCACAGTAAGCATTGTGTGGATGCAGTGTTAGTTTTTGGAAGTGTGTTGAACATTCTTCACATTTGTAAATTGTGAGCTGTATACAATGTGCCTGACCTCCAGAGTAATCTCACCAACACCCTCCATAGCTGAGACAAGACAGTGGGCCATTCAACTCTCACCCTGGCTAGGCCTACGACCTTGGTGTCCCAAAGTAACATTCCGATCAGTGAGCTGACAGCAGTGGACCTAAGACACTGGACACATGCAGACAATCACTGTTAACTGTGTGAAATGAGTCATGTTAGGACTATGGAAGTTTGCTGTATTGCAGGCAGACCATTTGACTGGTTAAGTCAGAAACAAAGGTGCACATGATCATGACTTGTGATTGCAGGGGGTACACCATGTCACAATTGACACATGTGCATCCCATTTGCAGTGTCACTTCAAGACTCACTTGCAGGTGATGAGACAGGTATGTCATGACACAAGACCGTCAGGCGCATTACAGATCAGGCCACCTGTAACATAGTGTAGTAGTTGACATGGTGGTAGTGTAATCTGAGATTGATCTAACCGATGTAGCACATGGCATCATGTGTCTGGGAACAATGGTTAACTGGCAAACTGGCAAGTGCCATGTACACATATGTGTAAATTCTATGTACCTGCTGTCAAAACGATGTATATGCTTGCTCTGTGATGTGTTGTGATGATACCCATGTGCCAAGTCTAAGCAGATGACTGATGGGAATCTCTTTGTCATCGTTGTTCACAGCATCATCACCGGCTAGCGGAGGAGGCAGTGCCACGGATGAAGGGGTAGCAGCTCACCTGACTGGGTCCAGTGCGGAGGAGGAGAAGGAGGGACCCAGTGGTGCGGAGGGTGATTTGAGCCTCACTAAGAGCAGGTCGGAGACCACCACAACATCAGAAGAGCACTCCAGCTCCAGTGAGGACTCCCTTGTGGTGGTGGCTGAGCCAATATTGGATCCAAAAACATCGCAGTCCACCACCACCACCATCTCCACCCTCCCAGCTGCTCCCATTTCCCCTGTCCGTGGCCGCACCCATGTTAGGGAGCATATCTCCTTCGGGCCAGGCACCGCACCCCCTGCATCTGTCTCCCCATCTGCCCTCAGGGCAGAGGCCATGGATATGCTGAAGCAGATCTCTGTGGGTCAGACAGCAGTGCTGAATGCCCTCCAGGTGCATACCACACATTTAAATCAAATGGTTGCATTCCTGGAGGGCATTCACTCGGACATGTCTGCCCTACTGAGATCTAATCAGTCCCTGACCTCATCACTGACGCCGCAGTGACCCTCCTCCATCAGTACCTACCCCCTCCTTCCCCTGCCCCAACCACAGTCCCAACTACCCTACCTGACCCAAGCACACTCCAACTGGCACCTGCACACACAGCAACATCCACATCCAGGACACAAACACACAAACACAAGTCTGACTACACACGCACGCACACTCAGGGGACTGACAGCACACCCACTATGGAGAGGCCCAAACGAGATAAACATGCATCCACAGGCACTCCACATATCTCAGCTCCCTCTGCCTCCACAACCCTTATCCTTGACTTTCCTACTAAACCCTCTCCCCAGAAACTCTTCCTAAAAGAGTTTGACCTCTTCCCCAGTGACCCATCTGTCACCCCACCCAAAAGGAAGAGGCAAACACCCAGCCAAGGCCTGAGGTCCAAACCTGCCCCCCCCCTAAGAGGAAGAGCCCAGAGCCCTTCCCCCGAAGATCCTCACGGTCCCCAAAATCTAAAACACCACCACCAACCCACACTACCCCTGGTAAATCCAAGTCATCACAGTCCCAGGCCCACCCTCCCAAATCTCACACCTCCGAACCCATCCCTGTTTTCCCTCTGCGCCATTACACTATACCCAAGAAGGTCAAGCCCTCCCCCCCTCACACAGGCACTCCCCCTCAAACAGCCCCACCACCTCAGTCTGTTCCTGCCACTGCAGTGGACCACCCCCACCACAATCTGCTCAGGCCACTGCAGTGGACACACCCCCCCACAATCTGGCCAGGCCACTGCAGTCGACACCCCCCCCAACTGGTTAGGCAAATGCAGTGGACCCCCCCATCTGGCCAGTCCACTGCAGTGGACACCCACACACCAACAGATCCCAGCCCTCCTGAAACCCAACCCAGTCCACCCTAGACCTGTCCCTGCGGTGCCTGCCATGTCCACATAGATGCCCCTCCCAGGGGAGGTGTACCCTTGCAATTGCAGTGCAGGCAAGTTATGGATGAGTATTAGCCCTGACCCCTCCTGGACTATATATGCTATGGACTGGCCCTTGGCCTTTTGTTGAACAAACGTCAGTTTGAGTTTTCTTCTAAATGCTTATTAAAGAATGTTTCATTGTTTACACTGTTGCTTCCTGTGTTCCACAACTTGGTCATAAGTCAACTGTCCTACAAGTGCATTTCTCAACGTAGGCATACAATGATGTTCTAATGTCATGTACTGCATGTGGTCCATGGAGTGTGTGACCTATCACATTCTATATCCAAGTCATCTTTGGCTCCATTTTCAGGGTGTCATCATCTACATTATTTTGTGCCATGACGGTGATCAGATTTTGCTAAGCTTCCATGTTTCTCTGACACTTTTGCACATATGTCGTACTGCCATTTGTAGACATTGTGCAAGTCTTTCTAAGTGCAACCATCTGGGATGTGCATGCATTATAGGTTTGTGATGTACAGCAATTCATCTGTCTCCCAAGTGCATCTATGTACCCATGGAGTATGACTACGTGGTGGTGACGTTGTACCCACCCACGTACACAGGGTGATGGTACTAAACTATGATGTGAATTTGAAGTGTCGGAGCCATGTCTGTGTCTCCTTCTGACATGGTAGCCCCCTGCCAAGGACAAGCTTGCCACAGGTGTCCTTCCACTGTATGGGAATCACCTCATGGATGTGTGTTTATCTGTGACATGTCCAGAGCCCATGGTGTGTGTGAGGTGACCAGGAATCTCAGTCTTCAAAACAAGTTGCCTCCTAAGACTCCAGTCCCTGTAGATGTTCCTGCTTGTCAAGCTTTCTGTGGACTGACTAGTACAGTGCTATGTCAACCTAATGTGAGTTGTGCCAACCAGCCTTTGTCTGGCTACATCATGTTTATTGAGGGGTCTGTCTGTCTGTGCTCTGACGTCATGTATTCAGCCACATCCCTCATGTACTTGGGCATGAGATTCCTGTGTGGGTAGTGATTTCTGCTTGACCACTTATGTTTTCCTTTTGTGCTATGCATGATGCTGTACCTGGTCACACCAAGCTGGCCTAGGGATGCAGTGAGGTGTGTACTTTGGCTCTGTGCAACATGTGTTGAACATGGCGGAGTGTGTGTGCCCAGATTTGTAGTGTGTCCATCTGGCATGCAGACGCCACTGGAGCCTATTTGACATACATGCTCTTCATTTGTACACAGGGGAGTATGAGTCAATTGTTTTGTTGCATCCTAGATGCAGGTGTGTTTTGCAAGGTTGAAGTGGTATGTGCTGAGCTGGCAAACACAAGGGTAGATGTGATGGAGACTGGTGTATCGTGTGTGCATGAAGTGTATTTTCCTATGTGATGGCAGTATGACTATTTGAGATGGTGCCATGATGTGTGGGGTGTTACTTAAGTTCCTTGTCATTTCCTGTGTAGGGGACATGGAGTGTCAACATTGTCCATATGTGAGTGCTTGTCATGCAGGGGTGCAATTCTGAGTATGTGAGCTTGATTTAGTGCCTCCACCCTGCGCAAGGTATGGTAGGGATGTGTAGATGCGATAGGGGGACATCCATCCCTACAAGGTTGTGTTGTGGCATGTGATGAGAGCTGTACTCTGTGGCACTGTTGTGCTATTTGACTGTAACAGAGCAATTCTGGCTGAGTGACGTTTGTTGATACTGTGCATGAGTCCATGTGGATATTGGTGATGGAAGACCTATGTGGATGTGACAGTGCCACATTGAGACAAAGTTTTACTAGTCATAATGATACAGAGTTGATTTGTGAATGTGAAGGTATGTACACCAGGGATGTGATCATGTGTGCTGGATGGTGAACTGTGAATTGGTGTACAGTTATTGCATGTTGTGTTTGCATGTGTGGATGTTTTTTCTCTCAAGTGCCAATCGTTTGTACTTGGGAAGTATTGGATGGGTATGCAGTGAGTGCACATCCATAGCACCATGTATGTGTCTTGTTGTGAGATGTGTTGATATCTGGAGTGTGCATGTCCGGGTGTGCTGTGATGCAGCACGTTATTGCATGAGTGTAGTCAAAGGTATCACTGAGTGTGCAACTGGTGAAGAGAGTTCTCCATCTGACATGTCACGTAGTCATCTACTGAGGATGGAATGTGTACTCTACATTGTGTGCATGTCATGTATCAGAGAGCCATTGTGTACATGGCGATGGAGAGTGGTGCTGCAAGTGTAGGTGTGGATGTGATGAGTGCAGCACACACGTGGTCTTGTATGTCTTGGTTTGTTGTGCTATGTGTACTGGGCTGTAGCTCATGGGGTTGACATGCTTCTCCATCTAGATGCACCAGTGGGTCTTATGATGTGCTTTTGTGTTTGGGAGTGATGAGAGATGGGCATGTCGTGTGACATGTGTGTTGTGTGCAACAATCATGCATGTTTTGTTTTGATGCTGAACTTGTGGTGAAGTTGACATGTGCATATGTGTAGATCATGTGTAAGTGAGTGTGCAGTGTCACTGTTGCCTGAGTGAAACAGTGGCAGTTACGTTTTTGATGAAGCTTGCTGTCTGCCAATTCATGGTCATGTATGCCTTTTGGATTATTTACCGTCAGAACACTGGTGTGTGCTGTACCTATTGGCATCACAGGAGGAGTTGCCTCCACCTAGCCTTGGCTCGTGTGAGTTGTGTGTGGGCTTAATTTCTGAGTTGTCCTTTGCAGACAGTGGTGGTCTGTGATTGTTCAACAATGCCCTGGGATGGTGCCCTTAGATGTAGGTGTTGTTTGCTTCTGATGTTTAGTCATGATGCGGGAACATTGGCTGGCAGACCATTGCTCAGGGGGGTATTGTCCCCTCAAGTGAATGGGCAGCTAAATGTGTTGATATACAACCTGATTACCAAACAGTCCATAAACGCATCCCTGCAATTACAAGTAGACTACACACACGTGGGTAATCATGGCATTCAGACTCTGACAGGACAAGGTGTGTGGCCAGCAGGGGAGTGGAATAATTGTGATGACATCCCTGGGTGTGCTGAGACCAACAGCCTGCACTGTGACACAACTCACATGTGACACAGCAACAATTCAGCCAGTTCCATTGGTGTTCGCATTGTTAGCATTTTTGTGATCGGTAATCTGTTTTGGCAGGGGTGGGCCTTGTAGGTGTCCATGAGTGCTCCCACTCGGTACAATGTACACTGCCCTGGAGCCTGAGCTCAATATGTCTTTGCTGTAGGTGTGCTTGACAGATTTCAGGATATAGAGGCAGTGTTCAACTAACAAATGTGGCAAATGCGGATTCCATTCAGCACATGTCCTCAATCCTCATAGGATGTGACCATTTGCCATGGCTTGCGCCTAGCTGTGCGTATTGTGTTTGGGAGCCACAGATTGTGGCCCATCCACCCCCCCCCCCCGGCGTCGTCACCATTGCATGCAGATTCTCTTACACATTTGGCTGTGCATTGGGGCCACAGAACCCTGTTGTTGTATCCTCTGACCAGTGACTCATGTGTCATCCAACTCCTCTGCAGTACACAATCTGCATGAGCAAAATGGCATAAGTCATTAGCTGCACAGACTGCAGCTTTTGTAGGTGGATGCAGATTAGCTTGGAGAGACATGCAACAAAGTTGACTGCATGTTCAGATCTTTATTTTGCTGCAACACACCCATGCGACACATGGTGACTGTCTCCTACATTGTTGTTGCTCCATGCTTTTCTCACTTGCAAGTGGGAATGTGGCCTACAAATGCAGCACAATCAACTGTGACACAGCCACTTCTGGTTTGTTGTAGTGGGAGAGTCAATATTAAAATTTGTGTGACTGTGTACTTGTGTGGTATCAGGCACAGTCTCCTCTGTGCGTCAGTGTACACCGACTCTTCACAATGTCATCCTTCTGTGAGTAGGTGTACTCCTGTTGCCCTGCATGGTTTGAGTCGGTGTTGTGGTGGACAGATGCTGTGACTTTGTGTCACATACATATGTGTGTGTGGCACCTCCGGTTCCACCTTCAAATGTGTGTTTGGCCTACTATGTTGCGTGCTGGGTGTACCTACCTGATGCTGATGTTCCCCCATTCGTCATACAGAACAGTACATGGACCCATCACAATGATGGCTGGACAAGCATGGAGTCTTCGACATACACCCAGTGTTCCACGCTGCCATTGTGAGCTCTGCACTGTCACATTTTGAGTGAGGTTTTGATGAGGCTGGATGCTGCAGATCGAGGGGGGTGGTGTTTCGACTGGCCAAATGTGCATTAACTCCCAGCAAGGACCCTACCTCCAATGCGGCCTCCCCGCACCGGCCATGCACTAGGAGTCATGTTTGGGTATGTTAATGTTAATGTTAATGAGACTTGTTGAGCGCACGAATACCCAGAGGTGTCTTGGCGCTATGACTGCAGCATTCACCCCCAGGAAATCAGTTCTGGAAAAGCCATGTTTTTAACTTTTTTCTAAAAATGGTGAGGGAGACAGCTCCTCTGAGCTCGGCCGGTAGCGTGTTCCACAGTTTTGCGGCCCCGTAAGATAGACTTCGGCCATCCCAACCTGTGGTGCGTATTCTTGGCACTCTCATCAGTTTTGCGCCTGAGGACCGCAACTGCCTGGACGGTTGGTGCCAGACAAAAAGATTTCTAAGAGAGAAAGGTCCTGTTTTGTTCAGAGCTTTATATGCTAAACAGAGAGCCTTAAACTCAATTCGCTTAGCCACAGAAAGCCAGTGGAGTCGGCGAATCTCCTTGGAGATTGAGTCATATTTGGGGATGTTTCCCAACAGCCGAGCAGCTGTATTTTGAATCGTCTGAAGTTTTTTTAGATAATGCTTACGCATACCAAGGTAGAGACCATTGCAGTCCAGTTTTGCCTGGACCAGTGCAGTAACTACCAACTTTCTGGAATCCATAGGAATGTAAGGCATGATTTTCTATAGTTTTTTTATCAGAACGTGGGAGGCGGTGACGATAGCGTTAGTCTGGTTTGATAGTGCTAGCTTGGTATCAATCCACACGCCTATATTTTTGGCCTTTTGCACAGGTTTGGGTGCTTCACCCACCTCTGCCGGCCACCAAAGATTGTCCCATCTAGGTTTCAAATTACAGAAGATTATAATCTCGGTCTTTTCAGAGTTAAGCTTCAGACAATGTAATCCCATCCATCTGTTAACTTCTCTCATACAGTTCTGAAACTTTAGGGTGGGCGCAGCTTGTTTTCTATATGCTGCGCCGACTATCTGGGTATCGTCCGCATAGGACGTCAGACTAAACCCAAACTTTCGAATCAAAGGGGCCAGTTCCGCAACGTATATATTAAAAAGAGTTGGCCTCAAGGAAGATCCCTGAGGGACTCCGCAGGGTAAAGCATATGGCTCTGAATGAAAACTGTCCATTGTGACTGTTAATCTCCTTTCCTTCAGGAAGGAGGCCAGTAAGGTCAATGCCATTCCCCAGACCCCCATCGATTCTAGCTGCTGTTGCAACAAGTTATGGTCCACAGTATCAAATCTGGCTGATAGATCGAGGAGGATCAAGGCAGCTGTCCCTCCTCCATCCATCACCGTTCTGATTTCCTCAGTGGCATTGATCAGCACAGTTTCAGTGCTGTGCTCTCGTCGAAATCCATACTGAGAGTGATCGAGCAGATCATTGTCCTGAATGAATTGAGATAGTTGCTTATTCATGATTTTTTCAACTATTTTAGCCGGGAGTGGTAGACGGGCAATGGGACGATAATTAGATGGATTGGCCACATATAGGTTGAGTTTCTTCAACAAGGGAAGAATGGAGCAATCTTTCCATATGGAAGGTAAATTGCCTGACCTGAACATAGTATTAAAAATCTGTGTAAGTTCAGGGCTTACCACCTCCGCTATCTTTTGTATGTGAGATGACAGTGCTCCTTGCAAGGCACGTGACACAGTGTGCAACAGTGAGTCAGCTCCAAAGACTGATGCCCATCCTCAATTTGCATCGCAGCTGATCAGCAGACTGGATACTGGCACCACAATGCTGTGGCCAAGTGGGAACTGTGGAAGTGAGTTTGTCTCTTGAGTTGATTTTTGGTGGTCCCCCTTGCTTGTCCCGCATGTTACCTTGGTGCAGCCACTCATCAACCAATGCCTGATTGCCCACATTGGCAACTCAAGGCCTATATGGATTACTTCCTGATTGGACTCAACACACATCTGCCTCAATGGAGTTCGACCCCACCTCGTATGTGTCAGGCCATGCTCAGGCAGCTTCCACACTGACACACATGTTGTGTTTGTTCTGCAGTGGGTGGGTGGGCGGTTGTCTTAGTGCATCTTCACACGTGTATTTCACATGTCTTTGGTGGGCATTGAGTGAATAGTGTGCTTTGTTTATTTCTGTACTGGCCCTGGGACTCCTACATCTCTAAACTGCCCATCCCTCAGATTTCACCAGTCAACGTTGCTGCCACAGTGTGTCACTGTGTCTCATCAGAAATGGACCATTGTGATTCTATCCTCTGTGTTCACTGCTGGTTGTACCCCAAAAGTAGTTGTTGATGTATTTGGGATGGTCACATGTCACATTGTGCAATTACACATTGCTCGGAGTGTTATCCCCCCAAAGCCAAGATTGGCAGCACATGGCTGAGGGTATGTATTTCCCCCCCAAAGTGTTGCCTCTGCAGTGCTGCAGGTGTTTCCCACACATCCCCTTTTTGTCAGTACAATCCAGGTGGGGTTTGCCCCCAATACACCTATTTGCCCTACCAGGCAGGGGGTTTAACCCCACAGGCCCATATTTGTCAGTACAAACCAGGTGGGGTTTGCACCCCAATACACCTATTTGCCCTACCAGGCAGGGGGTTTAACCCCACAGGACCATATTTGTCAGTACAATACAGGTAGGGTTTGCACCCCAATACACCTATTTGCCCTACCAGGCAGGGGGTTTAACCCCACACGCACATATTTGTCAGTACAATACAGGTGGGGTTTGCACCCCAATACACCTATTTGACCTACCAGGAAGGGTGTTTTAAGCACACACAAAAAATATTTGTCACTACAGCGATGGGGGGGGGGGAGGGGTTAGCCACCATAACACTTTCTGTGTAAACGGGGCTGGGGCTTTGCACCAGGAACCCCACCACCTATTGGGTAGACATTACTGTGAGTGATAGACATCCACCTCACTATGGGGTGGCCATTACTGGGAGTGATAGGCATCCACCTCCCTATGGGGTAGACATTACTGAAGTGATAGACATCCACCTCCCTATGGCGTGGACATTACTGGGAGTGATAGGTAGCCACCTCCCTATGGGGTGGTCATTACTGTGAGTGATAGGCATCCACCTCCCTATGGGGTAGACATTACTGAAGTGATAGGCATCCATCTCCCTATGGGGTGGCCATTACTGTGAGTGATAGGCATCCACCTCCCTATGGGATGGCCACTACTGGAAGTGATAGGTATCCTCCTCCCTATGGGGTGGCCATTACTGGGAGTGATAGGCATCCACCTCCCTATGGGGTAGACATTACTGAAGTGATAGGCATCTACCTCCCTATGGGGTGGACATTACTGGGAGTGATAGGCATCCACCTCCCTATGGGGTGGACATTACAGTGAGTGATAGGCATCCACCTCCCTATGGGGTGGCCATTACAGTGAGTGATAGGCATCCACCTCCCTATGGGGTGGCCATTATTGGGAGTGATAGGCATCCACCTCCCTATGGGGTGGCCATTACTGGGAGTGATAGGCATCCACCTCCCTATGGAGTGGCCATTACTGGGAGTGATAGGCATCACCTCCCTATGGGGTAGACATTACTGAAGTGATAGGCAGCCACCTCCCTATTGGGTGGTCATTACTGGGAGTGATAGACATCCACCTCTCTATGGGGTGGACATTACTGTGAGTGATAGGCATCCACCTCCCTATGGGGTAGACATTACTGAAGTGATAGGCATCCACCTCCCTATGGGGTGGACATTACTGTGAGTGATAGGCATCCACCTCCCTATGGGGTAGACAGTACTGAAGTGATAGGCATCCACCTCCCTATGGAGTGGCCATTACTGGGAGTGATAGGCATCCACCTCCCTATGGGGTAGACATTACTGAAGTGATAGGCATCCACCTCCCTATTGGGTGGTCATTACTGGGAGTGATAGGCATCCACCTCCCTATGGGGTGGCCATTACTGGGAGTGAAAGGCATCCACCTCCCTATGGGGTGGACATTACTGTAAGTGATAGGCATCCACCTCCCTATGGGGTAGACATTACTGAAGTGATAGGCATCCACCTCCCTATGGGGTGGCCATTACTGTGAGTGATAGGCATCCACCTCCCTATGGGGTGGCCATTACTGTGAGTGATAGGCATCCACCTGGGAGTGATAGGCATCCACTTCCCTATGGGGTAGACATTACTGAAGTGATAGGCATCCACCTCCCTATGGGGTGGACATTACTGTGAGTGATAGGCATCCATCTACCTATGGGGTAGACATTACTGAAGTGATAGGCATCCACCTCCCTATGGGGTGGATCACGGTGGGAGTGATAGGCATCCACCACCCCCGTTGCCTCTACATTGCTGAAAGTATTCCCCCCACACAATGGTGACTGTGGTTTCTCACAAGCTGTGTATGAAATTAAATTAAATTACATTAATTAAGTATAGTGTTGGCTTTCGCAGGGTAGTAGCGTTTTTGTGCGGGGTAGGTGTCCGAGGTCTTCGGAGTGCGCGTCGATTGGGATTGTAGTATTGGCCGTAGACGTAGAGTACATGCGCAATAGGATACATGTCTGCACCGTCTCGTTCGCAGCAATCGTGTTGTGGCACAAATCGGACCTGAAACGCTCCATCTCCGGATGCTGTGACGTCTTGGAAGTGGCGACTAGTGCGGCGCTTAGGAAGTACGCATCGTACTTGGCCGGCCGGAATCAGATTGGGGAATGCCTCCGGACGACTCGAATCAGCGTGTACGGAGGTTTCTCGTTTGGAAACTGGAGCCCCAATCGGAGCGTACCAATCGTTTGGGCAATGGAGCCTTTTTGGCATTGTACTTGCTCATTTGGAACGGGTGACAAGTCGTACGGAAACCACGGCTCCGAATCGGATTGGTAAGGTGCGAATGCCATTTGTAGCCCTTCCCAGCTAGATGGTAATCGGCCCCTTAATTGAGACAAAAACTAGATTTTACTTTTCAACATTTTTCTAGATATTGTTCCAGTCACAAATAAGGTTGTATAATTAGGAATCAAGATCCTACCAAATTATGACCACTAATTGACTGCTGATTATAAACCCATTTTCAAGTCTTCCTAAAGAAATGATAGGATTTTCTTCTTTATTTGGGTGTGTCAGCCTAGTGGTTTAGGTTTCTTGTACCTGTCTCAAGCATTGACTTGCACTATTCCTCTGAATTTCTTTTTTTAAATTGCTGAGTTTTATCTCCTTGTGTCTGGTAGTCCAAACAACTTCCTAGGGCATAGAAGAAGCTTTGCCTGAGGATCTCTGATGGGGGGTTGAACTTTACAGACTTTCAATGGTATAAATGGGCTGCACTCAGAAGCTGAATCTACCAAACCATGAATGCTAACATTGTGAGCAATTCATATTCCTTTATCAAATTTCTTTTGACCTCTAAGATGTAGCACTTGAACTCTTAGAGCACATTCTGGCATACTTCCTTCTTGAAGCAAGTCAAACAAAAACCATCTGGGCCTAGGAACATGGTGCAACATCTCTAAGCTACAGGTGCTGCCATCCATTTTAAACATGTTTACAATACCCAAATTTGGGATAGTTCACTTTTTAGGTCGAGCCTAGAGCCAGCACCCATGCGCTGCTCTGCGAGACTTGTTGTAGTGTAGTAGGGAATAGAAGCCCCGCCCACTCTCCACCCATATTTGCCATTGGCTTGTGTCATTGTCTGTCCTAAATGCTGGCTTATGATTCGTAAATAAGCTTGTTAGTTCCTCCTTAGTACCGCCTCCTCTTCATTTGTCACCTCCCATGGCGACTTGCCCTTTTACTTCGGTTGTTACATGGTACCTGTTATTTAGTCTTTAAGCACTATTTTCTTTATCCAGTTTATCTTACTGCAGGCACGACGTGCTGTGGTGCCTTCTTTACAGCCACGCCCTCCTTCCCGTTGTCCGTGCCTTCTTTACCCCCCCGCCCTCCCTCCCGTTGTCGTGCCTTCTTTAACCCCCCGCTCTCCCTCCCATTGTCTATGCCTCCAACGCCCGCCCGCCCTCCCTCCCGCCCTTGTCCGTGATGCCTACCATTTGCAATGCAATAGGTCTCGCATTTACGCGAGATTGAGCTATTGGCATTGTAAATGACAATGTCTTTTATTTATGTTTTGGTTTAAAACATAAATAAAACGCATTGTCATTTATAATGCCAATAGCTTAAACTCTTGTAAATGCGAGATCTATTGCATTGCAAATGCTTGTTTCATTTGTTGTCAATGAAAACCTCTCTATTCATTGGTCTAAGCAGGTGGTCTCTTGTGTAGGCCACTGACACCAGTTAAGATGTTTCTGTCCTCTATGGGGATATGATTGCTTCAGGCTCTAGTTCCCTTGTGAACTTTTCATGGACATTATTCCTGCAATTAATTTTTACTAGATCTCACCATATTTACTGATTCTTTGTGAGGTGACACTTTCTTAGATCTGAATTCTATCCCTCGATTTGGTGATTTGGTAGTGATATCATTAGAAATGCACAGTTTGACGTCAGGATTTTTTCAGAAATCTTCATATTCAGACTTTTTTACACCTGTGTTCTAATCTACTGCACTCCACATTAACTCTTTAGACAGAGACTTAGACATTCTTCATCTTGCCCTATAAGTGGGGGAATTGATGGAGATCGAGCTCACATATTTGCTACTTGCCAGGATCTTTTTCCAATTTTAAGAGGAGATCTTTTTAAATTAATCTAATGTATCAATCATGATAGCAGCCATCTCTGGCTCTTCTAATCTTAGGTTGGGATCTCAAGACACCTGTATGTCTGGATCATAATTCCTGATAACTTGACTTATTTAGAGGATGTCTTTTCTTCCTGTTTGTTTGTGCACATATGTTAAGTGATTTATGTTTCACTCACAAAAAGGATTGCCTTATATTTATATTTCTGTTTCTTAATAATGTGATTGTTCTAAACTCGATTTGCGTTGTTCCATTGGCTGTATTCACATTCTCCTAATAACATAATAAAAACTGAAAGTGTGGAGAATTGTTCAAGGTGAAATAACCTAAGGCTGCTTTATATTCTAGAAGTTGCAGGATCCTATCAAGATATTAGAAACAGTTTAGAAGCTCTTAAATAATTAGCAGTACTAAAGCATGAACAGGATGTAGGCTTGGTGAAGGGAATACAAAGGCTCTATAGCATCTTCCTTAAGGCTGAATCCAAAAAGGGCATGCAATATTAGCAAACATTTAGATCTTTCAGTTATTGATGAAAATCCCATTGTGACAATTTAGATCAATTGTAATTACCATGAATCTCACTGCAATAAATCAACCTAGATACAACCATTGTTGGAGTTAGGATGGTTTCGGAGAACATAAAACTCTCTAAAACAGAAAGTCTTGATGAGCCATCTGCATATATTTTTAAAAATCATAAGAGATAAGGTGTCCCTAATCAGTTTGAAACTGCCCTAGGAGGAAACAATAGTTACTTTGATATTGACAATTAAACAAATCTGTTGAATTCAGATTTGAAGCTTTCCTGAAAATCCAGGAAAATTGTATCAATTGGATTACTGAAGATTAAATTAAATGTAATCAAAGTGCAATGACTGCAGACAGATACCTCCAAGAATTAACTCATAACTTGATTGGACTACCTTATATTGCAGAAACCATGGGCCAATTCTAATCTGCACAGCCAAGATACGTAAGCTATTTATTTGTTTCTTTTTGTGGAATACTCTAGAAATGTTTGGATAAGAAACTATAACCAAAATAAAGGTATGTTATTAGAATCTTTTGACAAGATTCAATCTCAAAGTAAACCACTAGCGAGAGATTCAGCTGGAATTTGCACACAATAGATGGTTCAAGAGAGTTTCCCTGCATGAATGTTCTTACAAGCGGCCCACAATTGGCATTGGCACTTGCTACTCTATATCCAAAATTCTAAAACCGGTTTTCCCATGAGTGTGTAGCCGACAGGAAGCCACACCTCTAGGGTGGGCTACAAAGCTTCTAACATCCAAGGAATGTTTCAGACATATTGGGAATGGGAAAAATAGTGCACCCTGGGATTGCTAGATACCACACATAGCAGGAAGTCATCACAGGGCGGGAGGGATCCTGGTAGCCCATTGGCTAGTGACTGCATCGTACCCCAGTGCACTTTCTGGGCATAAATATGGCACTCTTGGCACCCTGAACCTCAGATCATGATGGAACTAGAGAAAGGACCAAAGAAGGACTGCCCTGTTGACATCTGGACCTGGCAAGAGAGGCTCCACCATCTTCTGGGCTGCACCTGCCAGGCCAGCGGTCATCGGTGGAGTGACTATTACAAGATCACTCTGAAAATTTCTCTGAACTACTAGCCACAGTCGCCAACCTTAAACCTCCCTAGGAACCTAAGCTTGACACTCTGATGTTGGAAGTGGAGTTTTTATGAGAAACTAAAAGACACAGTGAAATTTGTGGAACTGGAGCAGGCAACAATACGCTCCTCTGTAACCAAACATGATCAACATATAATGGCACTACAGAAGGAAGTAGCGGTGCTCCGAGCCAGGGTGGATGATGGGGAGGGCTGCTCCGGGAGGAACAATATCCGGGTAGTGGGCCTACCGGAGGGAGTGGAGGGGCCAAGCATGGACTTGTACTTGGAGGCCTGGTTAACAGATAACGTTTTGGGAGGCAAGACGTCAACATTCTTCTCGGTGAAGTTGGACTATAGAGTACCAGGATCCCCCCGACCAAGGAACTCCTCCTTGGCCTCTACTGGTGCAGCTGTCCAATTTCAGAGACCGTGATAACATTCTTCAGATAGCTAGAGCCAAGGGTCCACGGACAATGAACAATAGCACCATTACCATCTTCCCGGATTACACTATAGAGGTCCGGCGGAAGCGGAAATCGTTCCAGGAGGTGATGCGCAACTCCACACTCTGGGTTTTAAATATGAACTGTTGTATCCGGCAAAGCTGAAGGTTATCCTTGGTAACTAATCTCTTTTTTTGACATCATCCAAGGAGGTACACACCTGTTTGGAGTCGAAGGGTGAATTCCAGCGCATGACTGGGGCCAAGGGGGCAAACGAGTGGCAGACCCAGAGTAGCAAGAGGCGCTCAAAGAGGCAAATCCGAGCCAAACCAACAAAAGCTTAAGCTGCCCTGCTGTGGACCAGCCTGTGGCAATAGGATTAGACTACAGAGACTCAGACACAGACCCTGTGGGGTCAGCCGGCCCTCTGATGGGTGAGGAGATACCAGAGGAACTACGGGGTGCCCCCCCAGGTCACTCCGATGACAGCAGACCTGCACATGTGTCCTTGTCTTTGATATCCTTTCATTGCTGACTCTGAATCATAGCAGGATCTAGGGTTGGGTTGTGTGGGGGGCAGGGAAGGAGATGGGTGCCGAGCTGATGTGTGAGGGGGAGTTAAGTGACATCCAGATAGTGGAGAGGCAGGCCTCCAACATGAGTCATGGCTGGTGAAATGATTAATGACTGTTTGCCGAATCATTGGAGGCACTAATTGGTTGCAGCCGATTGATGGCGTGGCCAGGAATGTGGGACTTGTTGGGGTTTGTTTCTAATGTTTCAATGTTTGGTGACCTTTTCTTGGGGGTGCGCTTGCCCAGCAATTCCCACCTGGTGCCTCCAACCACTGGCATTGATGAATGGGCTGTTTAGAACACGTGGGAGAACAAATTACTGGCTATTTTGGAGATAACGAACGGTCGGGGGCAGATGCGGTAGTGGAATGGGTCGCATTTAAGGTAGTAACCAGGGGGGTATGTATATCAACACAATATGGTATGAGATGAGGTTACAAAGGGAAGTCTCGCAACTGGAGGATCACTTGAAGGAGGCGGAGAGGGAGTGTCTGACTCTGGGTCATATGAAAACTTACAGGAGGTTAGAGCCGAACACAAGGAAGCACTATGGCGCTTGTCAGCCCTGGGCTACAAGGAGTATATTAAACACCAACATGAACTGGGTGATAAAGCCAGTCGCCTGCTGGCTTGGTTGCTATGGTCAGATACAGTGTGAGCTCCCATAGGGGCGATCAGAACTACAGGTGGACTCCTTGTGAACAAACATTTGGTTATTAGCTGGGAATTTGAAGCCTACTATAGGACTCTGTATGGAGCACCGGGAGACTTGGACCAAGAACAGATAGAGGCCTATATGCACAATGTAAGGACTCCTACTCTTGACCCCGACAGAAACAAAATTAGCGAAAAAGCAGATGGCCAGAGGCCAGACTCCAGGGACCGATGGCCTCCCCATTGAGTTTTATGCCACCTATACTGCCCAGCTATCACCTCGACTCCTACGGGTGTACGAAATGGCAAAGGAGCTGGTAGTCCACCTGACTCCATGAGAGAGGCCCTAATAACTGTACTCTCGAATCCGAGTTGTGATCCCTTGGAGGTGGTGTCATAGCATCCCTTCTTGTTGCGTAATCTTGATTACAAGATTCTAGGAAAAGTACTAGCTAACAGAGTGACCCCAGTGATGCACACACTTCCGGTAGGAACAGGTTTCTGATTCCATGCCGGTTATTCTGTACCATGGATTGGGCTTGCAGGACAGGAAATGATTGCTGGGTGGCCTACCTAGATATCAAATAGGAGTTCTATACCCTGGAGTGGGTATACCTGCAATTGGTCCTCTCCACCTTTGGGATGGGGTCCAAGTTCCGCAGGTGGATAAGGGTCCTTTATGAATGTCCTTTAGTTACAGTCCATGGGGGGGAGATTATTTCAGGAAGCTTCAACATAGAGTGGGGCACCAGACAGGGCTGTCCTCGCTCTCCCCTCCAGTTTGCTTTTGCCATGAAACCACTGGCGTGTCTCTTACACACCGAGGGTCCTCAGTGGGGGAGGGTGTGTTTCTGGTCATCTCCAGGATGTATCCATGTATGCAGGTGACACTTTGATTTATTTGAAAGCAGACATCAATGTATTACCAGAGATCATGGTGGTCTTAGACGAGTTTGGGTGGATGTCTGGGCTCTGCATTAATTGCAGGAAGTCCTGTCTGTTTCCTCTTTTGCGGGCTCCTGAACTTTAACACCGCACTGGAATGTGGACCCTCTACAATGAAAATACGACTCTATCAAGTACCTGGGGATGCAGATATATCATACAGAGAAAGATCTGGTTGATGGGAACCTGGGGAAAGTGCTGACATCGATTCAACAGTCCCTCCCCTTCTGGACACATCTGCCACTGTCACCTATGGGCAGGGAGCTGATCGCAAAAATGCTAGTCCTCACTAGACTCCTGTATTTTTTTCGGCTCTGCCAATTGTCCTGAAGAAGTCCTTTTTTACAGACTTGCAACTTCCTTGCATCCCTTATATGAAGACCTGGGAGACATAGGTTGTCAACAATGAATTTTCAAGCTGTAATGGGAGATAAGTGGTTGGGGGCACCCAACTATGAGCTTTACTATGCTGCTGCACAACTTCAATTGCCAATGCGCTGGTTGGGAGATACACCGAAGCCGGGAGAAAGAGATGATTGAACTTGAACTTTGTCACCAACCACTGCTAGAGTGGTTACGGGAATCCCCCTCCCACCATTGCGTCCACAATGTGCTACTACGGTGGCTGTCTGGTGCTGGAGGAAGTATGTGCACAGGGGCAAGCGGATGGTACCATAAGCACCAGGGCTGCCATTGTGGGTCACGCCGCTTGGTAGGCGCCTAAAGGAGACTCACCAGACAGGGGGATGTACTGAGGTTGGACTCCATAGGTGGGGAGATGTGGTTGCCGAGTGGAGGTTATGCCCATTTGAGGACCTAGTTGACAGGAATGGTCTAGACCCAGGGCAATTTCTTTTATACTCTGCCCTGCAGGGCTTAGCAGGAGAGATGTGGGGTCTGAAACTGACTTACCACAACCAACAGGTCAGATGAACATAATGCTGGATAAGAGCAGGACCAGGCAAGTGGATTCAGGCTTGTACTAGGTGTTTCTACAAGGAACCGTTGTCCCTAGCATTCAGAATCTTAGATGGTGGTGGGAAGGCAAACTATAAACGGAAATACCAGATAAGGCGAGGGTCCGCAGCCTGGGTTCTAGTAAGATGATTTCCAGGAATGGTCATTGCTGTTTTACACAATTTAACTATGGACATCATTCATTTTTAGCACCTGATCGCATTTTAAAAATGTATATGGGCACCTGACCTGTTTGTCTCCGCTGCCAGGTGGAATTAGCAGACTTCATACACATGGTATGGGAATGCCCAGTGATCACTGAGCTCTGGAAGGAGGTCTTACAATGTCTATCGACAGTGACTGCCTCCATCCTGCCACAAGACACACTGCGCTGCCTGCTCCATACGGGGATGGTTACCAAGAGGACGAGGTAACTAGCTGGATTTCACAACTTGGCCCTGGTGCTTGCTAAACACCGCATACCTATGTCGTGGAAGGCCCCTAAGGCTCCACCCGTAACTTTGTGGCGGAAGGATGTGGTCAGATGGGCATCAGCCGAGTTAGCAGTGAGGGCTGACACTAGGGCCAGGGATAGGAGGTGTCTCCCCATGGAGCAATGGGAAGTTTACTTGGAGTGGCTGAACGAGATGCCTGACCAACAGTGGGAATGGTCTGCCGCAATTAGACTGGGTACACCATTATTCCTTGAATAAAAGATTAAAGATATTTTTTTACAAAATGTGAAGGACAATTTGAAAAAACTACTTGATCAAATGTGATTTATCCCCCAGAGACTCATTGCAATGGATTTTGGTGATTGTTATCGCAAAGAAGAAATACGGTGAGATCTGTTTACGTGTGTATCTTGGCTATTTAAATAACAGCATTCTGGTAGATTGCCACCCACTTCTTCCACATATGCATGAGATGTTAACTTCATTCGGATGTGCATAGTAGCTTCCGATTATCGACTTGAGGTATCATCAAGTTCGATTATCAGTGATGTCTCAAAATCTCATTTATCACACCACTAAATGTTTTTAAATAGGTATTCCTTCCCATCGGTCTGACTTCAGCGCCAGATTTTTTTAAAAAGCTAATTGACACTCTCATGACGTCAGAGGAGATCAATTATTTCACGAAAATATTTGGATCTTCGCTTCCACTATTGAGGAACACCATGACATTTTGTGCAAAGGTTTGATAATTGTCAAACAAAGCGTGATGGATGACATTCAAAAAGGAAAACTGCAAGTTCTTTAATCAGTCTGTTGATTATTGGGGCATTTAATGTCTTCCGGAGGCACCGGCCCTAAGGCTGATTTACAGGAGGCGTTGAGACCCTTCTTGGGCATGAGTGAATGTTATGCTACACAACTATTGTTGAGTCTTTAAGGACAACTCTTATGAAATGGGTGACATTTGAGTGGGGTGTTGAGCAGAATTGGGCATTTTAGGTGTCAAGGACTTTATCACAAATGCTCCAGAGTTAGAGCTATTTTTGAGAGATGTGAAATATGCAGTGATAATTGATGCTAGTGCAATTGGGACAGGGGGTATGTTGTGTCAATCGATTAACAATAAAGAACACACTGTGGCATTTATTTTTAGATCACTACCTAACTCTGAAAAACACCTCAACAGAACAAGAGGTGTTAGCATGTGCTTTGTATGTAGAGAAATCCAGAAGTTAGTTGTGGAGACTTGTTTTGATGTATTTACTGATCACAAGCTTTTGGTGTATATGATGACTGGAAACGTCTTTTTATAACAACACTACCAAGCATGTTTCAGGAGGTAATGTCATTGGTGATTGCCTTAAAAGGCTGCCAATTGAGAAGAAGCATGAAGACAATGAGTATGATGAGCCTCAGGAGTGTGTAGTGGCAGCTGTTGATGCCTTACAGGACTGGGAGGAATGGAAGGAATCATGCATGAATGATTCAGGGCCTAATTCACAAAGGGCCTCCGCACTTGTGGCGGAGGCCCTGCAGCTGTGGGGGAGTCTCCACACTCGGAGAGGAATCTCTGCAATGAGAATTCTCATTGTGGAGAATCTGCCCCGAGTGTGGAGACTCCCCCAGGACTGCTGGGCCTCCGCCACAAGTGCGGAGGCCTTTTGTGAATCAGGTCCTCAGTGTTTTGTGATGTTGAAAGGTTCATTGTTGACAGTGGCGTAGCAAGGGGGGCGGCAGGTCGGTCCGTCCAAGGTGGCTCGAGGTTTGGGGGTGGCGGCACTTTTACCCTCATTGTCATCTGTCTCCCTGCCACCCCCTCCTCTTCAATCTTACATGCGGCCGTCGCGGGGCGGCAAACGCAGGGACTGCCACTGGCGGCAAAAGGTCTAGCTACGATTGTTGACGAGTGGTTCCAGACTGTAACTTAAGTAAGGTTGCTCTACTGCTTACCATTGATGTAGTGTTTTGGCATGATTTGTTTGTGCCTCCAGAGAGCATTCAGGAAAGACTGATTGCCGCTGTGTCTTCTGAACACCCTGGCATGTCTGCCACACAGTGAGTACTTTGCAATATCTGTTAGTGGGCAGAATGCACAAATTGAAAGATTTAGCAACTTGTGCTCAATAAGTTTATCTTCTAACAAACACTGGTAATGCAAGGAGAAACCATTTAAAACTTTTGATTTGCTGGAAACTCTCTGGGAGAAAGTAGCTATAGATTTCTCGGCTCCATTTGTGATTCTCCTTGGTCCAATAACGTATCTCATTGTACTTTGTTACTGTTTTTCAAGGTGGATTTATTATGATTCTGTTGAAGCTGCCTGTACTGATCTTGTCTTGGAATTTCTTATGAAAATGTTTGCTGTGGAAAGTGTACCCAAATATTTGATATTAGATAACAGAACGCGTTTCACATCAGAGAAAATGACATTTTAGATTACCAAGGTGTGAAACAATTGAAAACAGCTTTGTACAGTCCTCTATTGAATGGTCTGATTGAGAGATCTAACATGTTCTTGCAGGAGGAAATTCTGACTGCTATTGCTACTAGCTTGGATGTAATTGGATGTAATTGGATGTAATTGCAATTACGTGAGAAAGTGTGGATATATGACCACAATCTTTACTCAAATACTGGTGTGCTGTACCCTATTTTCTTTTTGCCTGGTCATAAAACAAGAAGCAGACTATGGGGCATATGTATGAAGATTTCATGTCGTCCTTTGCACCACACAAGGCTCACAAGAGCGACACAAAACCAACATTGGATTTATCAAGCCACGCAAGACCACCTTGCGTTGCCCTGCGTGCCTTGATAAATCCAGAGTAACGCAACGCAGCGCAAATTGCTGCCTTGCATTACTCTGCCCCAGTAGTTACCATTAGTGGTAAACATGGGAAATGAGTCAAAATGCTACGCCCCCCCCAGGTGAGGCGTAATGAGGAGAAATATCTTTATTTCTCCTCCTTTTTTCCTTATTCTATGTGTGCTGCATTCTGCAGTGAAAAGACAGGAATGCACCGTATAATGTTAACTACTGAGCATTCCTGCCCTTTCCCTTTCATGCAGCGCAGCAAAGTGGCTTGCTACGTCGAGCAGCGCTGCGTGAAAGCTACATAAATATGCCTCCATGTTGCTCCTTTGACTCCGGAAATATTTCAGGCTGTCAGAGAAAAGGTGCAAGCACAATAAATGCTTTCAAAAGAGTATTTTAACGAATTAAATGGACAAATCAAGTGTCCTTTGGTGTGGGAGGCATGACTTTAATCAAGAAACCTTGGAAGGTTATTAAAAGTGTTCCTAAGTTTAGTGATTCTGTCAGAGTTGAGAAGGTTACACCCAAAACTATGTTATTGTCTTGCAAAGGATGGTGGGATAAATGCACTGTTGGACCTGGGAGGGAGAGGCAGATGGGAATCTCGAGGAAGGAAATGTGCATTTTAATGTTAGATTTGATTGGTCCAGTATTGGAACATGGTCTAGTTGTTTTGAGGTTTGCTGTCAGTTTTTCCGAACTTATCGGGATGCGAGCTCCTCTGCATGCTTGTCAAGAGTGTGGTTTTGAGTGACAGTGCTGCTGTGGAACAGAATGATTAATGGTCTGTTTTTCTGAAAACGTCTTGAGGATGTTTTACCCAACAGCCAATATAGGTGTTGTGGCAGAGAGAGAAACAGGAGCAGTGCTTAATTTGTAAAAGAATGAGTTCTAGAAGCCCCACTTAGAAACCTGCAGCTGGTGCTATTACAAGTCAGCGAGTCAAATACCAAGGCTGTGTAGGCTGGAATCCAACTCCTGTCTCTTTATTGAACTACCAGACCCTCCTGCCCTCTTATCTCATTATTGCTGGTTTCTGCTTTTTCCCTTTGTGACAGTTTTCCGTCCTTATCATTCGCCTTCTTTCCCCTTTGTTTGTTTTTCCCTCTCTTGCTCTCTGGAAATGTCCAATGAGGAAAAATAAGTGCTTGCCCCCAAAGAAGAGTGCTGGTGTGCACCACCAGTTCAAATTAGGCACTGAACAGGAGGCAAGTTAAGGTGCCTGCCAGGCAAACTGGAATGGGGAATAATATGTGTAGTATCCTAATACCTTGTAATTTTACTCATTGGTAGGGTGCCAGCTGTGCTTGGTGCATTCAGGATCCGACGGCCTATAGGGCAATCAGGCAGTGCCCAATGGGATGGTCTCAAAGGTCAGTGTGTGGGCCTGTTTTTGGCAGCTTGTGGCTTATTTTATGGTCTGCTGAGACAATTTTTATTGTTGATCCCTCTGATATTGAAACAAACATTGCCAGCAGCAAGCTCAAATCCATGCAGTCTTCCTTCCATACCCTGCAAAACACTTGTACAGCGTGCCTTTACAAGTTTAAAATTGCCCCACTTTGCAAACATGGGGTACATTTTTAGTTATTTAATTCACTAATGGGGCCCACTTTTATTTTGGTGCCGGACCTATTTTCTGCCCCAGTCCGACCCTGGGTGTGTTGAAACCGACACTAATTAATAGGAAACCCGTACTGTCACTAGCAGTGTGTCTTCACAGGATCCTATCATCTCGATAAAATGACTTGCTTTACCACCTGTATTACAAACATCTTTGTTCTACACCCTTGCACAGAATGATGTAAAGGCGGAGTGGCGTGCCTAAGTGGATCAGACACTTCTGTCTCCTCTTCTGCAGATTAACGTACTCTCTGGGCTCCCATCCTGCATTCAGATCCACCTAGTGATGTCACAACTAGACCGTACTACTGAAATAATATACACATTTTATTAGATATGATCCTAATCATGCATATTTTGAGATGGATAATGTTGCTGCATTTATTTTAACAACATTTTTAGTTGCTGTGTTTCAGACAACAGGGACCACTCTTCATATTTTAGTTATTGTTTTATTTCAGATAAAAGATATTTGTCTTAGTCATTTGTTTAAATTAACATACGTTAAAGAGGAAACTAAACTACACTGTATAGAGGTTCAGAAGTACTTTATTTCCAAGAAATATATTCTTATAGAAATATTACACACACTTCTAGTTCATAAAAAGGAAAAGCGGGAAAAAAAATCAAACAATTTTAGTAACCTAAAACAACTACTATACTTGAGGTAGCATCCTCTCCTCTGGCCACCCCCATGGATACAACTTGATTTTATCAAAAGCAGAATTTACTTCCTTGACAAGTTGCCAAAACTTCTCAGAGATAACTTCCCCAACAATACACTTTGGTATTGTAAAAGCCACCTCACACTTGCACTTATCATTATGTTCACCCTGAACTACTGGAGGTAAGCAAGGCATACAGTCAGACTGCTGGCTATTCCTGCTAGGCTTCTTCAAGCCTCAACGCTTGAAATTTAGCAGCTAACCTAGCTAACCTAGCCATGTGGATCTTAACCCTTCCCAGAGCAAGCATGTTCACCAAAGGCTGATAATCAGTTTGAAGTAGCAGCAGGTTCCCAAAGAAACAGGAGCGAGCACAGAGTTCTCTTTTGATAACAGCATGGTGTTTGTCAGCCTCCTGCAAATCCTTGGACTCAGAGGCTACAATCACCACTGAACTTGGAGTCAAAACACTGTAAGACCTAAGAAGTATGCCAACTGATCTGTGGAAACATGGCCATGGCCATCCAGAATAGCTTTCACATGACTCAGTTTGGGGTTTATCCCCCCTTGGGAAATAGTTTGCCTCAAGTACTCAACTTCATTACAGTCAAATTTGAACTTCTGAAGTTTACACATTAGTCCTTTCTGGGCGAGAGAATTGGATCACTTTCCCCAAATTTATGTCAAGTCACTTTTGATTCTCACCAAAAACAAGGCTGTTATATTGGAAAGAGACAGTGCCAGAATCTCCCTCCAGTGTTTCCTTCATTATGCAATAAAATACAGATCCTGCACTTGTGAGGCCTACAGGCTTGCACTGTCCCTGGAGCATGCTGTCTGCTGTCACAAACGTCTTTAGGTGTTTCAGTTATTCCCTCAGTACAACCTGATGATAGACGCTTCCAAGACCTAAAGTGAGGGACACAGCTGCACTCCACAACATCACATGCATGGTTGGGAGCGGGGGCAGTCCATGCAAATTGCATTGGCCAAGCGGCACAGGCCTATACATATATATCAACATAGCAGAATGGTAATCAATATTTTTTTTAAGTTCAAAAAGAAAATTTTATTGGTAGAGTAAAGGTGTCAATACAGAGTTCATAGCATTAAATACAAATCATTACAATAAATAAATTTTGCTACAGTAAAGAATAAGAAATGAGAAGTCAGACTTATGGGTAAATTTTAAAAAATCTAAACAGTACGAATGAATCTTGTAAGTAGGTAATTAATAGATAATGTAGGAACATATAAGGGGTTTCAGGGGGGTTTTAGAACTTCTTGCTGGGATGGTTGTAATTGGAAACATTGTTTGGCACAAACATCTAGGTATACTGTGACAGGTGACCACAGATTTAAACGTTTCGTTGCCATGAATATAGGATAAACAAAGGAGGTATCCAATCTGTGATTATGGCAAACAGTATACCACCATGCCTTATAGGAGATTTTAGAGAAATCCTTCCAATTTACGGTAATTTGTTGGAATGCAACCGCTAATAACAAGTCAATAATTTTCACATTAAGTGTAACATTCTCCCAACAAGGCGAAAGACTACCTAAGAAAACATGAATGAAGGAAAAAGAAAATTTAGTTCCGAAAATCAGATTAATTTGAGACCACACTTGCCTCCAAAAATTTTTTACAATTGTACATGAAAATATCATATGGAATAGGTCAGCATTTGAAGAAGAACATGTCCAACAAGCATCTGATACAGTCACAAATCTTTTGCTCAAGGCACTCGGTGTAAGTAAAAGTCTATTGTACACAAAAAACAGCGTCTGTGTTGTGTTAGCTGCCCTGGATGATTTGCGTAGTTTAAGCCATATTTTATTCCAAAAAGAAATTGGCCATGTTGACGTGAGATCCCGTTCCCATGCCTCCTCTGTTTTAGATTTCTGCCTATTAATGTCCTCGCCCGTAAATACTTATATATAGTGGAAGCTCTGGGTCTAGTTTTTAGTAAAGTGCAAAGTATAGAGGAAGGTTCTGATGAAGTGGAGATAGTGGGTGTGGTGGATAATTGAGTGTATCTATCCATCACAGCAGTTTTAAGTAATCTATATTTGTGGATGCTCGAGGCAGGTAAGTCGAATAATTGACTAAGCGAGGGAAGGATAAAAAGTTTGATTGTGCAAATAACTGGTGGATCCAGATCAAACCCCTCTGTCGCCAAGTCTTCCAGTAGAAAGGTTTACTTCGGATAGTTAGGCCTTTGTTGTGCCAAATTGTGGAATTAAGGAATAGATCCATAGTATTGTGCGTGGAAGCAAATGTGGGTTCCAAAAGCTTCTAGGTCAATTTGATTATGGGAGTAGACAAAGCCTGTGGTTTACGTGAAAAGGAGAGGTATTCCTGAAAAGAGAAAGGGGATATGAAGAAATGCTCAGTTATGGTCCATAAAGGGCAATCGTCCACAGATTCAAGTAACCAAAAGGATGCTTGACGTAGGAGAAAAGCTGTCTGGTATGTCTGAAAATCTGGGAAGTTAACCCCACCTTCTGTAATGGGACGAGTTAATTTAGATAAAGACATTCTGGACCTCTTGTTGCTCCATAGAAAGGAAGATAGTGTGGAATTGATCTTCTTAAAAAACTTTTTAGGAATAGGAACTGGAATATTAGAGATGGTATATAAAATTATAGGTGACAACATCATCTTTATAGTGTCTAGACGACCCCACCAAGATATATAAAGGGGATGCCATTTAGCTACTAAATCCGAGACCTTTTGTATGCATTTGGCCATACAAAGTGCCACTGTGTCTGCTATTGAAGAGGTCACGTGTAAACCTAAATATTTAATGTGGTGAGGGCTCCAAGTAAAGTTGGAAGCACAAAAATCTGACTTGAAAGTATACTTAGTTAAGGGCAGAATTTCACACTTATCGTTATTCAATTTATATCCAGAGATACTAGAGTAAGCCTGTACCTCCTCCAAAAAAGTAGGTATTGAGTCATCCGGTTTGGACATGAAAAGCAGAATATCATCAGCGTATGCTGCAAGTTTAATATGGGAATTAGATGATTGGAATCCATGTAAGTCAGGATTTTGACGTAATTTGGAGAGAAAAGGTTCTAAGGCCAAGTTAAAAGGAAAGGGGAGAGTGGGCATCCCTGACGCACTCCTCTCCTTAAGTCAAAAAATGGTGAGATCAAACCGTTGGCACATACTGCCGCACGGGGATTGGAGTATAGTAAAGAGATTAGGGAGGTAAATTTAGGGCCAAAGCCAAACCACTTGAGAGTATAGAATAAGAAGGTCCATTCAACTCTGTCAAACGCCTTCTCGGCATCAAGTGCAATTGCTGCCAGGGGTACTTTAAATGGGAGGATTTAGACAAGACATTAAAAAGAAGTCTCGTATTGTCGGTAATAAATCTCCCCTTAACGAATCCAGATTGTTCTTTCCCCAATAAGTCAGGTAGGTATGAGTCTAATCGTATGGCTAATGCTTTGGAAATTTTTTTGTAGTCTATGTTAACCAGGGATATAGGTCTGTAATTCTTGCAATATTTAAAATCCTTGCCCTCTTTGGGGATGAGGCAAATATGAGCTTCTGAGAAAGAACCTGAAGAACTACCTGATGTGCTAAAGGAATTTAATAAAGAATGTAACCTGGGCATTATGAGCTTAGAGAAATGTTGGTAAAATTCTACGGTGAAACCATCTGGTCCCGGTGCTTTGTCCCTTTTAAGATGTTGGAGAGCCTTTAACAATTCTTGGTATGTTAAATCGGACTCCAGGGAGGATAGATTTGGGAAGGTGTTTTGAGGTTTTTGAATACCAGAGAAAAAGTGCAGGAGAGAATCTTCAGAGGGTTGTGTTTCAGAGTCGTACAGAGACTTGTAAAAGAGAGAGAACTCATTCAAAATGTCATTATCTTTAAATTTTAGGTTTAATCCGTTGTCATAAATGGACTCAATATTCAGCTTGTTTTGTTTAACTTTTAAATAATTAGCCAATAGTTTCCCAGCCTTATTTTTGCCCCCGTAAAATTTTGCACTGGATTTTAACAAATATAATGAGGCGTCCTCCGTTGACTTCGTATTAAATTGCATTTTGGCGTTTATGAGAGCTGTGAGGCAGTCTTTTGAATGTGAAGTGTAGAAGGAATGTTCCAATCTTTTAATATCTTGAAGGAGATCCTTAGTTAATTTGCGGAAAAGTTTTTGTTTCTTTGCAACAAAGCCAATTATGAAACCTCTCGCTGAGGCTTTGAAAGCATCCCATATGGTTGAACATGATATGGAATCTGTTTGATTCATCTCGTAGAACTCATCAAAAAAGGTAGTAAACGAGGCAGTAAACTTTGGGTCTAGAAGGAGGGCATTGTTGAAGCGCCATCTTTTGGAACCTGTAACTTTAGGTAAAATATCGAGGCCGATCGAGACATGAGCGTGATCTGATAATAGGATGGGACCAATCTCTGCATTTGTAAGATTTTGTGAGATGTTGTGAGAGACAAATATGTAATCGATCCTTGATTGAGTTTGATGGGAAGGGGAATAAAAAGAGTACTCTCTGGTAGTTGGGTTACAAAGACGCCACGCGTCCAAAAGTTTGTGTTGATTAATAGCCTGCACAAAAGATCTATGGGACTTGTTGGGAATGAAAGAAACTTTGGAATTCCTATCGATAAACGGATCAAAGGTCTGATTGCAGTCACCCGCCAAAATGAAATTATCTTCCATGTGTTGGGTGATTTGCTTAGCCAGTGTGGGCCAAAAGGAAGGTTCTCCGCATGTAGGGGCATAGACATTGAGAAGAGAGACAGGAACACCCTTCAAAGATAACTTAACATTTAGCCATCTACCATCAACATCCGAATCCTGGGACAAAACTGTAAACGAAAGGGATCTACGGCACATTATCATCACTCCATTACGTTTGCCATCACCGGGGGAAAAGAAGACCTCCCCCACCCAGCCCCTTTTCAACTTTAATGATTCAACATCCGATAAGTGGGTTTCTTGCAAGAATACAATATCGGCTTCTAATTTGGCTAAGTAGGTGAGGACTCTCTGCCTCTTGATGGGGGAGTTTAATCCCTAACGTTCCAAGTTATCAATTTTAATGACATAAATAAATAAAAACAATTTGTACTGAAATTATGAACCATAAGTCCAATTCATTGTAGTAGCAATGTGAAATAAGAGATATGCAAAACAGGAAAGGAGTATTTTCTGCAGCTTCAAAATTGAGAAAAATAGGCAAATCATGTAACAAAGGCGTAAGATGTGAGCTGAAAATAGGAAAAAGAGAAGACAAAAATCTAAGAAACGGGCGAAAGGAAGATGTAAAAATAGAAATAAGCAGAGTTATAATGATCAAGAAAGTGATAGATACCAAGAAGTGTAAAGAGTTAGTTATACATGTGACACCAGCACGTGAAAGGATACAAGCAATGAAAGAAAAAAGACAAAAACGAAAGACATACCCAGCACCAAACTTGAGGGAGTGTGGGAAAAGGACATACCTACAAAGGAAGGGTCATGGATATACGGGAGGATGGATGGGACCACATGGGTTAGGCAACACAACCGGGATCAACAAAACGGAGGACCAAGGAAAAACCACAGTACACGAGTAGAAAAACCTGTGGAGACAATAACAATCAAAGATTAGGAGTTGTTTCAAAACATAACCGTAAACCATTTATCTCATAAAACAGAACCAAGAAAACCAGCTTTTAACACTAAACAACGTGAATAGTTCTGTAACATCATAACAATCGTATCAGATATATCGCCAACTGCCAAAAAGCGCATCTAAAATGGCGGAGTATAGCTATTAAGCAAGCAGAGTCTGAAGAACTTGTGGGAAGAAGAAGAGAAGAAACAGTCAATCAAGTGTTGAATGAAGAGGAGGGTCCAGAGGAATCCATTTCGAGTGTCTTACAGGAGTTAATGAAGCCTTGTAAACGCATTGGATCTTCATACACCGTTGTTCTGTTATTATACGTGACTTTGAAGAGACAAGGATGGAAAAGACCGTATCTGGCCCCCAAGGAACGTAAATCTGCCCTCAAATTCAGGAAAGCTTTGCGTCTGTCGGCAGTAGAATTAGCATAGTCTTGTGCGAAGAATAGAGACGAGCCTGACCATGTTATTTTTGGAGAAGCTCTAACTGCCGCAAGCACCTTCAATAAATCTGTATATTCTAAGAAATATAAGATGACTCCTCTTGGTCTCTGTGATGAGCTGGTTTGAGATGGCATCCGACCTAACCTGTGAGCTCGTTGAATGTTGAGTTGAGTCCCCTCTGGCATATGAAGTATTTTAGGGAGAAAGGATTTAAAGAAAGTGAGAGAATCCGAACCTTCAAGTCCCTCTCCCATACCGTAAATGCGTAGGTTGTTCCGTCTGTTACGATTTTCAAGCTCCTCGATTTGTTTCTGGAGTGTGGATACCTGAGAGTGCAACTGAGAAACACCTTCACATGTGTCTTTTAGGGAGGAAACAGTATTTTCAACTTCTGTAACTCTCGTGTCCAGTCGGGACCAATTGTCTGTTAGAATTTGCAGCTTGGTGTTAGTCTCTTCCATAAAGGGTCGGAGGGCTCTGATTTCCTCCAACAGCATCTCCATCGATACTGGTGAGGCTGACTTCGGTGGAGAAGGAGGGTCCTTCTTGAGACGCTTGGTGAGAGATTTCCCAGCAGGGCCAGAGGGGGATCCATAGTTGTTCCTGGTTGTCGAGGTGAGGATAATGAAGACTCCTCAAATCTAGAAAATTCAGTGAAGATTCTAGAATTTTTTATAAAAATGTTTTTCTTGGAGCTGGACGAGCTGGGTACTTTTATTCTGCCCATAAACCTCTGGACAAGCCTCTCCGTCGCCAGTCAACAGTGTGGAAGTACAAGAAGCGCTCCTCCTGAGGATTTTTTATAAAACCTGAGGTCAACACTGACAAGAATCTCCGAGCATCCTCATCTACTTATTACTATCATACTTCAACAATATATCACTTTGTCTTGTAGAGAGGCCAGACACTTATCAGAGGCTGAGTTATGCTGAACGCATCCAAAAAACAGTCTGTGAATGTAGTAATGAGCTCATCTCGCTTATTCCCCTACAGCAACATGTGACGCAAAACCAATGCTCTCTGTAAAGGCTGACTCAAATGACTAAAGAGTCTTAAAATGGCCGCCATGCATTCCTGTCACAAACCTCCAAATAATTTTAAACTCGCTGTAACTTCCTAAGTCAATTCGATTGAATGATGAGTTTTCCAGCGACTTTTAGGTGAAAGGATATATTAATAACTTCAGTTCAGGAGTTATTAGAGGTTTAGGGTGCAATTCAGGAAAGTCCGCGATCGCGGCAAAAATTCAAAATGGCGGCCGCAAAATTGCGTTTCTGACGGAGAGCAGATTTTTGGTTTAAAATTACTTGCTGTTAGGGTTTGATGAAAGCGAAGGCTTCAGGTTGCTCTCCCATCCTTCATCCACGATCTGTCATCCATTCCGAGTCACCACTCGGTCCTAGAATTGGGTTTTTCCAAGACTCCTCCGGGAGCTTCACCCGTGCGCCGCCATTACCGCTGGGCGCCAAGCCACCCTCGCCAGAATGGTAATCAATATGACGTCTTTTTGTCTTGAAAATTATTTTTTCATGTTTCAAAATCAAATCTTTCAACAAGTACGTGGTGTAGCCATGGGGGCCAGCTTCTCTCCCAGCTATGCATGTTTGCACATGGGCTGGTGGGAGGAGTTGGTCCCCAGGGCAAACCATGGGGTAACATTGGATGAACATGTAATGCTGTGGTTGAGATTTATAGATGACCATTTTGTTGTTTGGAGAGGTACAGCGGAAAGTGCACTTGATTTTGTATCTGTAATCAACGATAATGACGTCAATCTCAACTAAGGCAATAAGGAATGTTCATTTACTATGAATTCTTGTTGTGTGCATATTATGGTAATTGATTTATTATTTGAATCCTTCTCTAGAATTATTGAGGTAACAAAAGAAATTTTTGGTTCTACCCAACGGAACCACTTGTAGTTTATATCATAATCTCAACTTCACAGCAACAGTGAGCACTAAATCAGTCAACGTTTTAGATGTCCAGGTCTGTATCGTCAACAAAAAGATAGAAACAAAGCTGCATCGCAAGGAAACGGCTGGTAGTTCCATACTACATGCGGCCAGTTTCCACCCTAAGCATTTGATACAGACCATTCCCTATGGGGAAATGCTTAGGATAAAGAGAATATGCAGCAATGACACAGACCTGACAATGGCTCAGCTGGATTGCAAGTTGAGATTTTTGGCATGGGGCTAAACCGAAGAAACAATTGATTCAGCAGTCATTAAAACACAATCGATTAAAAGATCTAAGCTCCTATTTGGTAAGATCAATAGTGACACAATCCCCAAACCTACAAAGACACAGGATGAAGATCAGCAAACTAGGCTAATTATCACATATAATAAACAAGAGTAACTATTGAGAAATATAGTCAGGAGAAATTGGCCATTAGTACTGGATGATCCTATTATTGGGCATCTTCTGCCCAAATCGCTCTCTTTCACTTATAGAAAAGCCATCTCCATGAGCAACGCGTTAGTCAAAAGCAGTCCAGAGCTAACAGAGGTGGGGACTTGGCTTACACACAGAAAGGGTTTCTTCAAATGTACCACCTGTCGAGCATGTAAGTTTGGGGTGAACAAGACATCATACTCGACCCCATTCCGAAATGAACCAGTCAAAATCAAAAAGTTCCTCACATGTAAAACAGATTATGTGGTGTACGTGTTGGAGTGTCCCTGTGGACTGTGCTATGTGGGCAGTACCAAATTACAAGCACACAAGCGGATACTACAACACTTACGGGCAATCAGCAACTCTGATCCAACCTATCCTGTTACCCGCCATTTTAAAGAAATTCATGGCAACAATCTGGAATTACTCAGATACCACCTACTAGACTCAGTTCCCAACTTAAGACGGGGAGGCAACAGGGAGGCTATCCTAAGAAGGTTGGAGACCCGGAATATTTTAGAATTAAATACACTGACACCTGGGGGCCTTAATGCCAGTGAGGACTTGTTCACCTGTCTTTAGCATGCACAAGTGTATGTGCATTTTACAGCTTATAATAACATACTGACCTGGCCCTTTCAGCCCCCTAGCAACCAGTAAGATCAATAAAGTCCACACTGCTAGAAGGAAGATTAGATAAAGCGAGGCAGAGATAAGATATGACTTAGCCAATCCACTGGAACGTACTTATTCAGGACATTGTGTCCGATAGTTATCATGATTTGCTGTTACCAACCTGCTGCCACACATTAGCACTTTAAGTAATTGTAAAGAGAGAGTAACCAGTTTTATAAGGCACTTTCATTTTGAGCACTTTTTCACTTTTTGCACTTTAAACAGACCACTTGCAGTAAGGACAAGGTAATACTTGATCAATAAGTGTCATATCATTTGACAATAATGGAACGTAGTGGAACATTAGTGTTGATACATAATCTTCATACAGATAAGTAAAGATTAAGGGGATTATAAATACATGGGATTGCCTAAACAGAGTCACCCGACCTGTGATAATGCATTGATGCGCTCAGTACAAATCCAATATGTCTCCCTAATTTATGTGTACAACTAAGTTTTAAATCATGTTTTATTACTTGCTCCTTACAACATGAAATTTGTATTGTATTTTACTGCAATTTTATATAATTGAGTAAGAAATGTGTATTACCTTGGGCACTACGCCTTCAGAGCAATAAGCAGTCTGTTTTTAATGTCCATGGTAAGACTAAAAGCATGTGTCGCTTTAAATAGATTGCTCCCACAATGCAGTGCCGTCGTGTGATCAAGGCCTGTCCAGGCCGAAATGCGTTATGGCAATTATCAGCAATAAACACATTGCACCAGCGATTTTGGGTCCGTGTCTGTCTTTTTCAACACAGGAAACGGAACGAGCGGAGAATCCTGATATATATATATATATATAAAATATATATATATATACACACGCATGTTCCCAGAACCTTTGAGGGAAATGACTACGAAACAGCCAAAACATAACATATGTATTTATAAAGTGCACGTTCACCCAAGGGCATCTTGGTGCTGAATACCAGATGTTTATTGTTACTCAACTCAATGGTACTCATTTTATCAACCTCAGAAGGATGAAAGGCTAAGTTGACCCGCTGGGATTTGAACATGCTCAGTGATGCCTTTGGTACAAAAGTCATTTAAGATTTACATGAACTGTCCCCAATATGAGAACCAAATGTTCCCTATTCAATCCCTCACAGGAATAGCTCCATGTTCCAGTATAAATCATTGTCTGAAATTTGTGTACTCTGCTAGCTTGCTTTAAAACACAACACTGAACCTGTCTCTCAACCTTTCAACATACATAGCCTTCCTAGCATTAATGACATAGATAGGAGGGCCTGCTCTGGGGTCCACTTAATTCCCATGTCCTCGAGATGTGTCCAGCTTACTATGGAGTTCCCCTTTATCTGACACATATATTTTCCCATGGGTCCTCTGACCTGTAAAGTTCATATCTCCCTGAAAATGTCCAAGGATGTTAAAGTTGTGCCCATTTTACGCACCTGTGCAAATGTCTGTGGGAAGCAGTGCCCTGACACTCTCTGGATAAGGACATGGATTCACATACAAGTAACATAACGTGTATTTGTAAAGCGCACGTTCACTCAAGGGTTTCTTGGCGCTGAATAACAGATGTTTATTTTTACCCACCTCAATGGTACTCAAGTTATCGACCTCAGAAGAATGAAAGGCTGAGTGGACCTGCCCAGATTTGAACCTGTGACTACGAGGTCGAACACAGGCCCCTACAGTGGACAAATTAGTCCACTGGTCCACTAAGCCACCAGACCCGGCTATGGTCTGAACTTTCTTTTCATCAAATAATATGTCACTACAGGTCCCCCTAAGCTGTGCACATGTGCGCCCAACCAGCTTTCTACTCGATACGACCTGCAGAGACCGAGATAACTTTTCAATCACAAGTCTATCTGTTGTCATTGTGATGTAAAACCCTTTCTAAACAAAACATTCCCTTTCATTTCACCTACAAAAACATAAAAAGTGAAACAAAGTTTTTGAAAAAAAGCTGCGTGGCTTTTTTCAAGAAGCATTTGTTGCAAACACAGCTTTCAAAATTTTAATTTCTGAACTTGATAGCAAGTGTTACTAGCAGCCCTGGAAACAGATTCACAGCAATAAGAAAGAAAATAGATTCTCATGTACTGATCGTTGCCAAATCCAAAGAGCCTGCTATCTTAGCAAATGTGTGAAGGAGACAGAAGAAAACCCTTGTTGCTGCAAGTCCCACTCATATTCCCAGTAGCGTCTGACAGGACTGTAGCCTCGGTCTATGATTAACAAACATAAATACAAAATTAATGAAGACCATCCTTCGTAAAAAAAAAAATAAGAAAAGGAACATTACACAACCTTCTATCAGAATGCCGCTTTTGACATGAATGTCTTGGCTAGTGATTTCAAGGTTCTCCATGGACGATCTCAACAAAGTTAAGCCTGAAACTGTATCCATTTCATAGCTGACATTGGAGGCTCAGTGGGCTACTGCATCCACTCAGAAATCTGTGTTGGGCCTCATGGCCATAGCTACGATTTCTGGCAGGTCCTATCAGCCTTTCGTCATTCCTAGGTCGATAAAATAAATATCATTGGGTTGGCTAACAATAAACACCTATTACATCTCTTTTTGTCCCTCCACGTCTTTTTGTAACACTTTTGACAATGTGTTTTCTGAGTTCCTTCTTTTTGTTCTCTCCCAGTGCCACTTGGCCCCAAACACTGTAGACTTCTATTCCTCTAATTAACATCCGTGCTCCCCAAATTTGTTGATATTTTTGCAGTCACCCCGAGCTTTATGTGCTCACATGATTCTTGATCAAGTCTCTAATGTCACCGAGGTGCCATTTCAAAGCACTTCAAAACCTGGTGTTAATATTCCCTAACTCAGTTATACTTGTTATATACCTTGTAAAGATGAAAGGAGGAGCAATCACTGGCACATGTCTAGCATGTGACTTACAGGAGGCTTCCAAAGTCCCTGAACTATCCTTATTAAGCAAGATACATTAAACAATCCTCTAAACAGTGCGGGTAACTAAAATTGGGTTAAGAGCTTGCTTTTATGAATCATAAATAATGCTACCGGCCTGGAGCTCGATAGAACTTTAAATATTGGGTACTGTTGTTATGGTACATGAAGGATGAAAGGTTGGATCTGACCTACATTTTACATGCTGATGGTGTACGCACAGTTCACTGTGCAGGTAGCTCGACCCACTGAGCTGCCTTACTAGCAATAAGGAAGATCCATGAAAGTTTGACTGCTGTAGAGCATACAACCTGATTTGGGTTAATGCCAGTTACAGTAACAGAGATGAGTATAATGTGCCCTGTTTATGCAATGCATACATAGAACATCATTGGCTGTGCCCTTTGTCTGCATTTTTAAAAACAAAGGAGCTGGAAGCAGGTAATCTTTATAGAAGCCTGAAGGCACTTGCCCCTGGAATGCCTGTGAAGCAGGTCTCAGAGAACTGTCATTCATGTCTGATTTTTTCCCCCAACTCTGCGTCCCCTACTGAAGCCAAGGACTGGTTGAGGAATTTCCTGATAAAGCTCTAGGTCAGTGTGTTGTCAAAATATCATTGTGATAACACCATCTGCCTTACATATCATGTCCTAAATATGGTCCATAAAAATATCATCCAATTGGAGCTAAAAACATAAAATTGCATATTCTCCTAGCCACTTTGTGAAGGATAGTTCTGATTTTACTAAAAATCAAAGAGGCGAATATTAAGCAGTCTCCCATTCCTGTTCCCCTGGGCAGGAATTAAACAAAATAGACAAGCAACACTACAGAGAACAAATAGGTGTAATATTTTCTTGATGATTAATGTTTTTAGAGTCTGTGAAAAAAACAAAGTAATGCAAACCAAAATCCAAGTATGAGGTTATATTATGCAAGTTCTTATAATATCTGCTACTGTCAATGCAGTATGTTGTATTGGTTTACAGTAAAAGGTCTTAAATGTCAAAACCCTAGACCATCTGTGGACTTAAAAATGTCCTCGAGCCTGGCTCCAGCCCAAAAAGCTTTTCAAGCCATAGCCGCCCTTAGGCAGAATGAGCCCTAAAAACATCCTGTATACACCCCCACCCCCCATCTACTTTAAATAGTTGAATTTACCGGAGCAAAAGGTGTACTCAAAGAGATTCATAATTGTGGGGCAGATGTTCCCAAGTTCTCTGTTACTTGCTCATACTGCTCGAGGAACCTCACCACACATAAATTAGGATGTAAAGAAAATGCTGGAAACTCTATAGCAGTGGATGCATTCTTAGCATGCCTTGTAAAGTGGACCCCTACTTGGGAAAAATGCATTGGGGAAATATCTAAAGATGTAACATCTGAAACTCTCCTAAAAGATACCAAACATAACCAACTTGATGGATAACAATTTAAATGAAAGCTTCACATTATCAATCCGCTTAGAGTAGAGCCACAGTTAAGAGAAAATGGCTTAGCAGTGCTTCTGAAGGCCCCTTGTTGCAATGCAATATTTTAGGGTCCGACTGGGTTACAGATTTTTCGACCATTTACCATCTAGAGGAGAATGCAGAGGTGACTAGATCTCTACACACTAGGCTAAACAATTCATTGCATTGCTCCGCACTGTAACATTGGCTAAATTAGAACTGGGTATATGTCAGAATTCAGGGGGGAAAGCACCAAGCCAGATGAGATCCAAATGGATCCTATAAAATGTAATATAGACCTATGGAGCCCCTTGATTGCAAATGTTTTTAATTCCTCCTTGAACACGCATATCCCAAGCTCTTGAACTCTATCCTCGGTTGTGCCTATCTTTAACAAGCATTGGCATAGCCAATAGGTCTAGGCTTTGGGACCTTATAAGTGTTTAGCCATGCAACAGTTAATGTTGTTGCACCAAGGATATTGTGCTGCATAACTAAATACTTATAAGGTCCCAAAAGCGAGACCTATTGGCTATGCCAATGCTTGT
Source organism: Calotriton arnoldi (assembly GCA_963921515.1). Lineage (NCBI taxonomy): Eukaryota > Metazoa > Chordata > Amphibia > Caudata > Salamandridae > Calotriton > Calotriton arnoldi. The sequence goes on along the minus strand of CAWUFW010005474.1, from coordinate 1,187,247 downwards.
TAACAAAGTTGCCGGTAAGGCCCATCAGTCGGGGAGGAGGGTGCAGATGAACATAAAAGGCATGAGCTGGAGAGAGGAGACCAGCAGTGGGGACTGGGTGGACAGAAACCAAAGTGGGCTGAATTCAAAAGTAGGGAGGAAGGGACGTTTTCTTACGCATAAATGCTCAGTCTTAAATTGCTGTCGTTTAAACTTTAATAGGATAACAAAATATGCGTTTTACACATACATTATGTTATAAGGTGTCTTAAACACCTTATCCACGAGTAAACCCAAGTTCATTAAAGCAACACTAGTGAGAACCTTTGAGCCAATTTAAGAAAAATGGAAACTGATTTTTTTTTTAAATCACACTAATAATGACATGTTTCTTACAGAAAAACATCGTTTGTTTGTAATTTCACAGTACTGTGTCACGGACATGTAGAATTAGAACATTGAGTTAGATGGAAAAGCGGTCTCCGTGAGAAGAAAAATAGATTAAACAATGCTTGAATTTAATTTTACCGTGTACACTTTAAAAGCACGACCAAAATTCAAATAAACCGGACAGGGTTAACTTTTTTGGGGGGAACTAAGAAGGATGATGGGTAATGCCGTTGAGAGACTCGTCGTAACTTCTGGTGTAATACTGAGGTTTCAGATGGCACCTATAGAATAGAATGCAAGTTGATCTAGAAGCCAGAAAAAAGCTCGCGACCATAAATGAGCTTTCCTGTTATTGTACGGCACATAAAAGCCCCCAGGGAACGATTCAGAGCACATTGCGGGTAAAAGTACAATAGAAGGGGCAACACTATAGACACACATGCATACATATCACATGTAAACGTATCAATCTGCATTCAACTTATCCAAAACAATCAACCACCCACAAAGATGTTTAAAGTTTTGTGTGTACTGCACTCACGTTACTTTAAAACAAAATATATACCTGAGGTTGCCATGTTTTAGTGTATGTGTGAGTGGTGCGGAAGTGAATAGAGGAATCAACCGTACACACATAGCACAGCAAAAAAGGAATCTGATGCGAGTGTTTGTGTGTGTGGCACCTTCACATAATGGTACACGGAGAGAGAGAGAGAGAGAGAGAGAGCTCGCGCGCTTATACAGTAGAGAATTACAAGTGCACTGTATATTATTTATATGTAGAGTACGGTTACATTAAAGGACGCAGCGTATGTGGCACGCAGAAATATAGTACCGTGAGATAAAAAGTCACTTAGAGTAACTTAAAAAGATGCTCTTTGTATGTGAGGCGGCGGGCGCTAGCGCACATTCACAAGAGTGCGAAAAGAGATCACTGTGTGCGCGAGTGTGTGTTTTGAACGCGGAGCACAGCGAGACAAAATGTCATTGTGTGTTTGTGGGCGTCATCCTGCATATGGAGCAAAGTAACACACATGGGCATTGTGTGTGTGGCACCAGCGCTCATACAGCACACAGAGAAAGAACCAAAGGCACCATATGTGAGTGTGGTGTCACCAGTGCACATAGACCATGAAAATCAAAGGTCCCTGGGGACATGGGTGGTGGAGGTACAGTAATTTGAGCTAATAGGGCACTGGGTTTGCTTCGCCGGTGCACACACAATAAAAGAGCACTGTAGTTATGAGAGAGGGTGTTTGCGGTGGGGTGGGGCATGCCTGCCGTGTTCTGTGATGCAGCGCATGTGGAGTGAGATGCTACAGAGGTCAGGGCACGAGGGGCCTCTGCCATTACCTGTGTCTGGAAGTTTTTGTATCTTACCTTGACGTAAGACGACGTGTCAGGGACCGTCTGGAACATCCTCTCTTGTACGACGCGTTCCTAAAATCAAACTGAGATGATCGAACTGAGATGGAGAAGGTGTGTTTTAACGCAGGGAACAGCCACGCAATGTAACAGTAAATTTCGAAAGGGATGGAAGCGTGGTCAACGCACTCAACAACTGTCATTGTGTGGTTAATAGCGATATGCCATATCTATGCTACATTCTGAAATGCTCGAAGAACGGGAGAAGCTGCCTCTGCAAAGTATTACATGACTATGTCCAGTTCGGTGGCAAGGAGGTCAGACAGTGTCAAACTATTACTGGTGGGGTGAGGCGGGAGGGAGGGGCGTAACTAGAATGTTACTGTAGCGAGGTAAACAAGCCCGGGAGTGGTGCACGCGCGCTTGTGCCCGCCGCTGCACGCGAAAAACAGATGGCACACTGCGTGCCGCTGCGCGTAACCGCAAGCCGTAGGCCGTGGGCGGCTACAATTCCTGGCAAAGGTGGGACATGCACCCGCCTTTGCCCAATTGCGTGCTGCCTTCGCACGCAAAGACCAATAGAAAGAAAGCAAAAAAAACACACGCACGAGCGTGTGAAAAGTACAGATTGATTCCAAGAGGTCGTTTTCCTAGAGCAGCGCATGCACGCTGCACTAGGCTCGACCTAAAAAGGGAGATCATATGTCCCCCAAGTGCTACAGGCCTATCTCCCTTATAGATAGTTCAGTTGAATTTGTAGGCAGAGTGGTTTTTAATTGCCTTGCCATACAGGCTTTAGAGCATAACATTCTTTCCCCCTTACAATCTGGGTTCCATCCTGGTCTGGGCACGGTAGAGCAGTGTCTAAATTTGAGCTTAATACATAAATAAATATGTATTTGTTAGATGGTGCCCTTTATACCTGGGGTATATGGACCTTTCTGTGGCGTTTGACTCCGTGACCAGGTCCAAGCTATGACCAATGTTGTTAGACCTAGGCGTGGAGTTACCCCTGGTGAATTTTCTTCATAGCTTGCATACTGGCGTTACAGCCAAAGTGCACCTGAGTACAAGCGGTGGAATGTCCCCAGAATTCGGTCTCAGGTGAGGAGTGCACCAAGGCTGTATTTTGGCCCCTTTACGTTTTATTTTTTTCATAAATGGTCTTTGTCCCCATTTGACCGCTACCCAGGTAGACACTCTCAGAATTGCTGGCACTCAGGTACCTTCACTGCTCTATGCATATGATGCGGTTCTACTGACAAGAACCCCCAAATGCTTAGCGGATGCTTGTGGACCGCTTAATCTGCTTTAGGAGCAATCTTGACCTCGTCACTAATTATGGGAATTCTCAGATCACGACTTGTGGGCCTGGTCAAATAAACACCCATAGGTTTCTTATTGAGGGCCAGCTTTTGGGTACTGTAAGCGATTTTAGCTATCTTGGAGTCATTTTTAACTCTTCAGGTTCCTGGCAGTCCCAGCTAACTAGTTCCCCCATTATGCTCAGTAGATCTGCAGGAGCACTTTTTAACCTCCCCAGATCCATGGGGAAAGGGACCATCTCACCCCTTCTAAATGTGTTCAATGCCCAGTGTGCCCCGGCAGCCAACTTAAGGAAAATCGTATATGCCGGAGGATGTTACATTTTCCTCCGACCACCTCAAGCTACATTATTCATGCAGAGCTACACCAGCAATATATTGACAATAGGGTGCATTTGGTGGCATTGTTGTTGTGCATTAGTGTCTGGGTTAACCCCCAAGTGAGCCTTTGTAAAGAAATCATTAAGGATACTCTCAGCCTGAACAAGGGATGCACCATTCCGTGACTGAGTTATATTTCAAAAACATTACATGCATTGGGGATGGCTGTTTTATTTGCATCCCCTTTGAGCATTAAGAGGAAAGAGAATTTGTGAGTCAAACAGTTGTTTCTTCATTTTAGTGAAGAAAGAAGGGCCCGATTACGATTGCGGAAGGCCCGTCACCGCCAGCCATGCGGTGGCGGTCCTTCCGCAATCGGACCGCGATTTTCCCCCTGCCTCATCACGATGGCGGAGGGAATCGCGCTGGGACCGTTGCGGACGCAAAGACCGTCCGCCACGGGACCGCCACAAGCAATCTCACAGATTGCCTGGCGGGCGGTCCAGACAGCCTAAAATGGTGGCGGTGCCTAGCAGGCACCGTCCACCAAATTGGGATGCAGGCTACAGCCGGCCTTTCCATGGCGGCGATACTGCCATGGAAAGGCTGGTGGGGATTTGTTATGGGGGCCCGTTGCAGGGCCCCGCTTGTGTTGGGGGGAGATGTGGGTGCAGGGGTGGGGGTACCCATGGTACCCCCAACATTTCACAGCACTAAGTGGCAGGCACTGTGTGGTGCCTGCCACGTAGTGCAGTGAAATGCACATCCTGCCTTTTTGGCATCGCGGCAGGTGCATAGGTGACGGTCCCTGTCACCACCAGGATGGCGGACGGACTCCTGTCTGTCCGCCATCCTAATGACCCCCTAAGTTAAACAAAGCACTGTGCAGACCTTCTACAGGCTTTTTGCCACTGTTGAGCCCGTTTTTTTTACCTTTCTCTAGACCTTACACACTGGGACAGGTCCAGCGGCGGCCGGCACAGGTAAGCGCGGTAGGGCGGGGCAGGGCGCAGCAGAGGGCGAAGCCGACAGACGAAGGAATAGGTATTATTTATTTATTTAATTATACCTATTCCGTCTTCTGTCGGCTTCCCCCCTTCTCACCCCACCCCGCCCTACCTCGCTTACCTGTGCCGGCCGCCGCTGGAGAGGTTCCTCCTTTTCCGTTTTAGAGCTGGATCGGTCTAGAGGCTTCTGTTTTTCGGCAGACAAACCGGTTTTTCAGGGGGCTCAGTCTCATCATGCCCATTTGATGCTATTGCTGAGCAGTCGCTGTTACATTTTATGTTTTTGTGCGACTATTTTAGTTACCCACGCATGCATTTCCTCAAACCTCTTTTAAACACACTGGGACACTGTGGGTGTAGAGAAGCCCTGTACCATCTACAGCTGATGAATACCCCCATCGTTTGTTTAAGGCTGAGCTCTTTTCTTAAGGCCACAGTCAGAGCGAGAAAATCAATGGAGGGGTAATCACTCTTGCCGTGTGTTTCATTTAAAATTCACTGGTTGTATTTTACCTTACAATCGAAGGGTATTTTGAAGTGTATGTATGCTGCTCCTTCACCTTAGTATTTTATTAGTTATTTAATCAGGTGTATTAGAGTCTCATTTAGAAATTCTTTCTGTACACCCGTTCCACTCACTGTGCACTTTATATGATTGCTGCTATTTTCTGGGAAATTAACTTTGACCATTTTTCTGCATTATTACTGTTGTTGCTTAACACAATGGACCATGCTATGTTTAATTTTATCCTACTTTTTTATCATGATTGTTTTTATCTTAGCATGATTTTGCAGGAATTTTAATGGCTTCTCTTTTATCTTTTATGGCCATGATTGGTCGAATAAAGATTCTTTGAATTGAATTGAATCCAGTAGAGTCAATTTCCTGAAAATACGTTTTCAAATTGTACAACCTATTAATAGCAACCAAGGACAAACTAAATGATATGTTGTCTCAAGTTATTTTTTAAAGTTGATAAGATTCCTGCCTTCTCCCTTGCTTTTGCCATCGCACTTCATCAGAAGTAATACCTTGCTCACTGATTGTACTTGACTGGTATTCCCGCTTCTGCACACAGATCAGAATATTGCACTCACAAGCATTCTATTTCCGCGCGAGAGAAAAATAATTAGAGGTAGCATTCTATGTTACTTGTAGGAAGACCTTTGCACTACTTCTCCATCCCTACACTCAATAACACATGTTGAGTAGTCTTACTCCCTTCCTTCAGCACAAATCCTGATCTGAACTCACTTACATACCCTGCTGAAATACACATTCTTACCACACCTGTTAGAAACATGTCAACAACTGGACTGTTTTTTTGAGTTCCCATGAAGGTGTTAGCGCTGGATCAGATTTCTTGGTAGCAGAGTTATGGTTACTATAGATTAGTTTGGTGATTGTTGTTTATTGATTATTGATTTGTTTTCATGTCTAACACTTTATGTTGAGTCGCGTTATGTTATATGTAAGTCGAAGTTTTCACGCTTCCGGGAAGTAGGAAGTGGAACACGTGTGGCAAGAGAAGTCACATGGAATAGTGTATTGTCTGAATTCATATTGGTGATAACACAGGTTGTGTTATGATAGGGACATTTTCCGTATAAAAGGTGTGTGAGTGAAATAGCGACCGGTTTTCTTGTGAAACTCTGGCCTTAATTCTCAGGAGCAGTATAGTCTCCACATGTGTTTTATCCCCAGAGAAACGGGTTTACCGCTTGCTTGAAAGAAGGGTAAGGTAGAGGGAAGTGCTACTTTATCGGCGAAACAGAAAATTCTGTGGTAGGGTAGAGGTAAGCGCTGCCTACTGGAAAATACAGAATTCTTGTGTAAATGGACAAAGCTATTTCTTTGGTTTAGCGAATCAGACAATGGAAATGTGTTTTAAATGTTGTAACTAACGAAGAACTGTTGAAAAAGAAATTGCCGATACATTTTGTAAAGGAGGGGTCAGGAGCAGAACTGACGTAGACAAAAGCCGCGCTGGGATTGGACAGTGCGCTAGTCATACAGAAACAGGAGCAGAACTGACGTAGACAAAAGCCGCGCTGGGATTGGACAGTGCGCTCTAGACAGAACTTGCTCTGATTGGAGCGTTGGTGTGAGTCGCGCTAGCATTGGTCGAATAGACTAGTGACGTGGAAGTTTATGATTGGAGTGTTGGTGTGAGTCGCGCTAGCATTGGTTGGAATAACGCATAGAGAACAGTGTTGAATTGCGGACTTTTGAGGAGCAAAGAGATTGTGAATCATGTCGTATTATGAATAATGTAGAGAGAAAACGTCGTGGATGTCGAAAGTTAAGAACTTCTTTAAGAAAGACAAAAAGGTAGTGACTAGAGAGGGACAAGTAATTCCTCCGCCGAAATCACCAGCTTTGCATATGATGCTGAAGTACGGATATCGGGCCTGATTCACAGAACTAACTTACGTCAAAAACGTAAAGTTAGTACTTTTTGGTATTCACAGAATACACTTACTCATTTTGGTATTCACAGAATGAATTTACTCATTTCGGTATTCACAGAAGTTAGTAGTCCTAACTTTAGGACTCCTAAATGCCTTCTGTGAATACCGAAAGTCTTAAAGTTAGGAACTTTACTACTCCTAAACTGAGAAAAATCCTAACTTTAAGACTTTCGGTATTTACAGAAGGCATTTAGGAGTCCTAAAGTTAGGAGTCCTAACTTTACTACTTCTAAACTGAGAAAAATCCTAACTTTAAGACTTTCGGTATTCACAGAAGGCATTTAGGAGTCCTAAAGTTAGGACTACTAACTTCTGTGAATGCCGAAATGAGTAAGTTCATTCTGTGAATACCAAAATGAGTAAGTGTATTCTGTGAATACCAAAAAGTACTAACTTTACGTTTTTGACGTAAGTTAGTTCTGTGAATCAGGCCCATCATACATGCATATGGTTAGAACATTGGACAAAATATACTAAGAATGATGGAGCATTGGCTTTTCCTGAAAATGGTTCATTTAGTGTAGCAGTACTTCGGAATTTGAGAGAGAAAATGATAAAACTAGAACCTAGACCTAGACCGACACAGTTTGAAGCTTTAAGTGAATGGGAAGATGAAATGTATGAACGAGAGAGATTCAGAGGATTGAAGAATCATGAGTTTGTGCCTGGAAGGTTATGGGGGTTGAATCATGAGGACAGACTAAAGCGTTGGAGATGTGCTAATATGACAGGAGGTTTGTTTCCAGCTTTTACAGTTGAGGAAGAAGCAAAGAGAAAGTGTACAGAGAAAAAGAAACATGTGGTTACGGAAAAGTATGGGTATGGTGGTAGTGAGACGGAAGATGAATTGCTGGAAGATTTTTTAAACAGAAACCCACCTCCATACCAACAGACTTCTGCGGTGGTGACACCTAATGCACCGCCAATGGAAACTGGGAGGAATAAAAATCCCGAACGAGGATATGAGATAAATAGGTCACAAGATCAATTGAAAACTTCACAAAATGAGGAGATAGGAAGTGACAATACAACTGAATTAGCAAAGACCACAAGAGAATTAACTGAAAAGATAAGAGAATTAACAAAGAATATGGAAGCTGTAACTGTACCAGTAACGATAGGTCCAGTAATGCCAGTTTTTGAGAATCTGAAAATTGATGAACGTTCTTTAGTGATTCCTATGAATTCACATTTGCAAAGAAGGAGAGAAGGGATGGAACTGGACAATGAATGTGCACACCATTTGGTTAGTACCTATAGACCAAGCCCACCTACTAATTTGACGATAAATGAGAATGAGTTCAGGAGAATACCTATGGTAACTGAGTCTGCATCAGAGACACCAGAAAAGAGTAAAAATTGGATAGAATTAAATAGTACGCCTGTAGGTCCAACTCCAGATGAGTTAAATGAATGGATGAAGACGTTAAAAACGAAAGAGACAGAAGTAAAACCACTAGATGTAATTAGGTTAAAAATAGACATGAAAGAATTGATTTTAGGGACAATTGGTACAGAAAAATTGAAAAATTATCAGGATGACGAGATTATGTTTTTGTGCAAGAGTATTACATGGAGAGCTAGAACTTTACATGACAAATTAGAAGAGACAGCGAATGAACTAGGAGTAGAATTTATAAAAGTGAGAACGTTGCAGAAACCATATAGAGTAGATTTTTGTGAAAAAGATATAGAGAATCTGAACACATCAGGACGATTGACCCAAATAAAAGAATTAATTGTTTTGCTGAGAAAATGGGGTGATGTGGATAGATGGAGAAGTAGATGGATGAAAAGGAATGAGAAAGTAACAGATAAAGCATCTTTGGCTTTTGCAGTAACAGATAAGGAACCAATTGTAAGGGAGTACCCGATGAGAGAAACTCCAGGAGGTAGTTATGTGCATGTTCCATGGTCTAGACAGGATATACTGTCATTTACAAATGATTTCCCAAAGTTGAGAGAGAAGCCAGTAGAATGGTACAGGCAAGTGGAGAAATTTGTTAAAGTTTCAAAGGTGTTGTGGATAGACTTGGATAGATTGTTTGATATAGTAGTACCAGCTGATTTGTGGACAGAGTGTAAGATTACTATTAATTGGCCAACTGTAGAATATCCAAGGGATGCTAAAACAGGAGCGCCAGGACCAGAAGTGATGAGGAAGTATGATCAAGTAATTACCTTTTTGAAAAATAAGATTCCACCTAAAGAAACGGATTGGGTAAAGGTATAGACAGAACCACGTAGGAAAGTAAAGAATCAGTGCATGCTTATTATGAGAGGCTATTGTTAGTTTTTAAACAGTATAGTGGCTATGAGACTCTAAATGAGAAGGATATGAGTCATTTTGTATATAGATTTGTGTATGGATTGAAACCAGAGATAAGTGAAATGATTAAACAGCATATGATTTGTTGGCAGAATAGTACAGTTGATGAGGTTTTGAGATATGCTAAGTATTGCAGTGATGATATTGAGAGTAGACAGCGTAAATTGAAAGAGAAAGCCATGTGGGCACAGGTGAAAGTTGCAGAGAAGCAAGATGCTCAATTGAGTAATACAGCTAATGAAGCAGGACAGGCTAGATGTAGACCAAATATAGGCAAAGGAAAAGGACAAATGAGCATAGATGAGGCAAAGAAAAAGTGGCCATGCCACAACTGCGGAAAGCTAGGGCATTGGAGAAACGAGTGTAAATTTCCTCCAAAACTTAATACGGAAAATCAATCATTAAATTCACAGGTGCAGAGTGAGGTAGTTACTCCACAGAGTCAGGTGCCACAACCACCACTTCCCAAGAGTGTTAATCAACAGAAATTCAGTACTGAAACAGGATTCTACGGAGGAGAGCAGGTAACACAGTTGCCGCGTGCAGCTGCCATTTCTCAATATTGGTTACAACAGGATGATGATGAGACGGATGAAAGCTTCTGACGGTGCCTAGGAGAGGGGGAAGAGTGCGTGCTTGGCGCAACTCTAGAGGTAGATCAAGCAGGTCCATTTGTGGATGGAGAAGTGAATGGTGCAAATGTAACATTCCTTGTGGACACTGGAGCTACCCGTTCTACTGTCAGGTCAGTGGAAATTCCAAACCTTCCTCTCTCAGGTGAACATATCCAAGTAGTTGGAGTATCGAATCAGCAAATTAAGGCGCCTCTTACTAAATTAGTGGAGGTAAAGATTGGTCCATTTAGTGAAATGCACCGATTTGAGGTGTGTGATTGCAGTACTGTGAACCTATTAGGATGCGATCTACTGTGCAAAATGAATTGCACTATCTATTGTACTCAGATGGAATTGCATTTCAGACCCCAGATGAAGATGTACTGTATAAAATGACAATGGTAAATTTAGAACCAGAAGTAAATGATTTGTTTCCTGTATTTGATGCAGAAAAGATCCCAAGTGAACTGAAAGAGACAGTGAAAGAGGAAGTGTGGGACTTTACAGGAGAAGATATAGGATTAATGAAAGGAGTAGACCCTGTTAGAATCTCCGTAAAAGAGGGAACGAGTTACCCGAATACGCCCCAGTATAAATTGACACCGGAAATAATTGAAGGAATAACACCAGTAATAAATAAAATGATTGAACAAGGAATTCTAAAAGAAATCATGAGCAGTCCATGTAATTCGCCAATAATGGGACTGAAAAAGCTGAACGGAACATATAGAATTGTACAGGATTTGAGGAAGGTAAACAAAATTGTTGTGCCTTGTTGCCCAATAGTACCGAACCCTGCTGTGATTCTATACCAGATTCCACGTGAAGCAGAATGGTACACAGTGATTGATTTATGCCATGCATTTTTCTCTATTCCGTTGCATCCAGATAGCCAGCCATTATTTGCGTTCAGGTTCGGAGAGCGTATTTTGGCATGGTGCTGAATTCCTCAGGGGTACACAGAAAGCCCCTCAATCTTTAATCAGATTTTAAAGAAATCCTTGGAAGATTTAAAAATGCCAGAAAAGTCAGTGATGGTTCAGTATATTGATGACCTACTGGTGGCATCAAAAACGAAGGAAGCATGTGTCAATGATACAATTGCTTTGCTGAATCATTTAGCCAAAAGAGGACATAAAGTGTCCCCATCAAAATTGCAGTTTTGTCAACAAGAAGTCCAATATTTAGGGCATAAAATTGAGAAAGGAGTGCGAAAGGTAACGACCGAGAGAATAAAAATGATTCAAGGAATGAGAGCTCCAATGACGCAAAGAGAGGTAAGAATGTTTTTGGGAATGGTTGGATATTGTTGACAATGGATAAGTGGTTTTTCCTTGATTGCAAAACCCTTGCAAAAGCTGACAAAGAAGGATGTTAAAGATCCTTTTGAAATGAATGATGAGGAAATGAAAGCATTTAGAGAGCTGAAAAAGAAATTGTGTGAAGCTCCAGCATTGGGAATGCCTGACTATGAGAAAGACTTTGAGTTGTATTGCAGTGAAAGAGATGGGTGTGCGTTTTCAGTCTTGGTACAGAGACATGGAACCATGAAAAGACCCATTGCATATTTTTCAGCTGTTTTAGACCCTGTAGCGAAGCGTTGCCTGGATGTTTGAAAGCAGTTGCTGCTACTTGTGTGAGTCTGGAACAGAGTGAAGGCATAGTGATGGGATATCCACTGAGAGTATATGTCCCACATTCTGTGGAAATTCTCTTGACAAGAACAAAAACCCAATACATGACACATAGTCGGCTGACTAGGTATGAAAAAGTAATTTTGAGTGCAGATAATGTGACCATTGACAGATGCATGAATGTGAATCCTTCGACATCATTGCCTGATGAAGAGAGTGTGATTGAAATGGATGACGTGGATCATGACTGTCTGAATGTGCTTGAATATTGTACAAAACCGAGACCAGATATAAGAGATGAGCCCTTAAAGGAATCAGATTATATTCTGTTCGTGGATGGCTCATGTTTGAGAACAGATGATGGAGTTCTAAGTGCGGCATATGCAGTTTGCACAGTAGCCACTGTAATGGAAGCATCTTGTTTGAAAGGGATACGGTCTGCCCAAGTAGCAGAACTAATAGCTCTGATTCAAGCCTGCAAGTTGGGAAGGAATGTACGGATTACAATTGTGACGGATAGCCAATACGGTTTTGGGGTTGTGCATGATTTTGGTCAGATTTGGTCACAAAGAGGTTTCTTGACGTCTGCAGGAACGCCGATTAGAAATGGAGATTTTGTGAAAAAGCTGCTAGTGGCGATACAGCTGCCTAAACAGATTGCTGTAGTAAAGTGCAATGCACATAAAAATGGGGAAGACTACATAACTGTCGGTAATAAGTATGCTGATGAAATTGCACAGTATTGTGCAAAGAACGTGGTCTCTTTAAATCGAAATCGGGAAAGAGAGCATATTTCATGTCCTTTGCTTTTTACTAACCCTGTTGAGACATGGGATGAGGTGAGACAATTACAGGAAGCAGCAGATGAAGAGGAGAAAGATACTTTGTGAAAAGCGGGATGTAGAAAAAATGAGGAAAATGATGTTTGGGTTTACAGAGATGAAAGACCAGTTATGCCTGATAGCATGATTTCTGACATGGCACGGATGTACCATGGACAAGCCCATATTGGGATAGATTCAATGATCAGACTTTTTAGACAAACATGGTACAATCCAAAATTCAGAGCCATAGCTGAGAGTCTTTGTCAAAGATGTCTTGTTTGTCAACAGTTAAATCCAGGACGGAAGACATTAGTGAGTCTAGGAACAATAGGACGAGAAGGAGGTCCGTTCACCAGACCGCAAATGGATTTCATAGAAATGCCCCCGAGCAATAGACTAAGGTATGTCCTTGTAGTCGTCTGTTTGTTTTCCCGTTGGGTGGAAGCATACCCGACCAGAAGGAATGATGGAATCACGGTAGCAAAACTTATGCTGCGAGAATTCATTCCGAGGTATGGTTTTCCAGTCACGATTGAAACAGATAGAGGAACACATTTCCAAAACGAATTAATTCAACTGATTTGTGAAGCACTTAGTATTAAACAGAAACTGCATTGTGCATACAGACCAGAGGCTTCTGGAATAGTAGAGCAAGTGAATGGAACAATTAAGAACAGGCTAGGTAAAATGTGCCAAGCCACAGGACTCAAATGACCAGATGCTTTGCCATTAGTTTTAATGACAATCAGAAGTATTCCGGAAAGAAAAACAAGACTCAGTCCCCACGAGATAATTATGGGACGAGCAATGAGACAAGCACATGTACCTGTCAACAAACTACTGACTATAACTGATGATCTGGTGCTGGATTATTGCAAAGGATTGGCTGATGTGGTGCGTTCTGTATTTCATCAGGTTGGACCAGATGCGACCACTCTTGAAAGAAAACCAGCTCACGACTTGAATCCAGGAGATTGGGTCCGCATAAAAGTCCACAGAAGAAGAAACTGTTTGGTTCCTCGCTGGGACGAACCGCGACAGGTGATCCTGGTGACAACCACTGCAGTCAAATGTGCAGGAGTGAAACACTGGGTGCACGCCAGTCACACCATCAGAGTTCCAGAACCTGAAGATCGACATGTGAGTCGACATCTGGAAGTATTAGATAACAGTTCAGCATCGGAAGCGGAAGAAGAAACGAACAGGGTGCCAGAATCTGAAGATCGACCTGTAAGTCGACATCTGGAAGACCCAACTACAAATGCAACGACAGAAGGAGTGGAGGAAGTAGCTGAAGTTCCAGAACTTGAAGATCGACATGTGAGTCGACATCTGGAAATATCAGACACCAGTTCAGAATCTGATACAGATCATTCGGATTGTGAGGAAAATCTGAAAGGAAATTGGAAATTTGAAAGCATAAGAGAAGAAACTGAGCACAAAGACAGTAACAGTGAGCAACCAAGTACAAGTTGTGGTAAAAATCCTTCGGAGATAATATTAATAGATGAAGAAGGGAGAGTTTCAAACAAAAAGTTAGAAAAATCGGAAGATCCCTGAGGAGCAATAGGGACAGATAGCCAAACAAAAGAACAGGGAAATTTAGAAGCAGATAGAGAAATTGACACAAATTCGGAAGAACACCGAGGAGGGACAGAAGTAGGTGAACGAAGGAAAATAAGAGAAGAACCACAAGTAGAGGAAGGAAATGAAATTATAAAATTCAAAATAAGAGACAATAAAGAAAGAACTGAAACAGAGTCTGAAGAAAGTGGAGAAGAAAGAAACCAAAAACTAGAGTCAAGGAAAAGAACTTGGAAAACAGAAAGAGAGGAAAAAGAAAGTGAGGCAAAAAGGCCAAGAAAAGGAGACAATTGGCCCAACGAAGTTAGAAAACTAAGATACAGGATCATAAGGCTAGATGGAAAAGGTGCTGAACAAGTGAATGAAATAACAAGTCAGAAAGAGCAAGACCAACAAGGTGGAAAACACTTGCAGAAAACGAAAAGAGTAAAGAAAGTAAATCTGAAGTATAAATCGCCTGAATGGTTGTACCTTGCTTTAACTGATATCAAAGAAGAAGAGAACACTCACGAGAACCCAGAACAAAGAAACCTAATGGGTGAAGGTGAAGTGCAACAAACTTGAAGAAATTTAAACAAATTTCTACCGGAATTGACGAAATACTGGATTTGACAAAGAAAGAATTCTGAAAAGAATCAAAAGATAGTACCAGACGAAGACAAAATTAGAGTGCAGGGTGGCTAAGAAGTCATTTCTGAGGTGTGGTGACACAATTTTCCCTGTACATAATAAATAGGTTATAAAACAAAATGGAAGATAATAAAGATAGAAAATGTAGATGTGAGTTTTTAAGCAGATGGTGTAAGATGTGCTTCTTTTGTACAGGATTATTAATGACAATATGGGTGATTTTAGCAATTACTATTCTAATTAGTTTAGCTGTAGAAGAAACGTCTAATCACACAGAGAAAGAAAAGAAAGCTAACATTCAAGAAACAGCTATATCAAAGGGTAGTGCAGAATTACATAAAGACAAATCAATAACAGATTTTTCAAAGAATGTTTTTACAAAATTATTATATGAGTATGTAGAAACAATGGATGTAAGAGATTGTTATGTTTGTATGCAATTGCCTGCGTCTGTTGCAGAGGGTGTGACCTATCATCACCTTCCTTTGACGTATGGAATAACATGTAGTGTTTTAGCAAGTTTATTTTATAAGACAGGAAGATTAGAATATTATTACACTGATATAGATAAGATTTTTGCGAAAATTTCTGTAGTTCCTGAACTAAACAAAGTGAAAGAGGGAAAAACGTTTGGTGAATTTTTCATAGAAGATAAGATTTTAACCTTAGATAATATAGATAAAAACAACCTTACATGTGAGTTAAAGAAGGAAGAAAAGGTATTTTTAGAAATTGTTGAGGATAGAAGAGCGAAATTTCAAAGAAAAGTGATAGAAGAGACAAAAACACCTCTTTGGGCGTTTGAGGAAGACAATCGTGACAAGAAAAAGACAAATGCAGCTATGACTCTGGATTGGCCCCAACAGGGAAGGTTGTGCATTAGAAGAAATAGAACAAGATATGACAATTATTTCGTGGGTTCCAGTGATTGCCATGACAATTATCAAATTTTAGGCGGATGGGGATTCAAAGGGGGAAAAGATCCAATATTTCCAGGGATCTATTATATTTGCGGTAATAGGGCTTATTACAGGTTGCCGGAACATTGGTATGGGTCATGTTATTTAGGCCTGGTCTTTCCAAAGATTTTTCATATGGATAGAACAGAAAAGGGAACACACGAAATGATAAAGACCTTTACACGTAGAAAAAGGGAAAGTTTTTCAGAAATAGTAGGTGATATTTTTGGTGCATTGATACCAGCAGTGGGAATATCTTTGAATGCATTTAAAATTCGGAAATTATCCACAGTAGTAGATCGTTTATCTACAGATACTGCTGGAGGGTTCTTGATGGTAAATACCGAGATGGTTGCCATGAGAGCTATGGTAATGCAAAATCGACTTGCCCTTGACATTCTTTTGGCAAAAGAGGGTGGAGTCTGTGGAATGCTGAAAGTTCAACATTGTTGCACTTACATTCCAGATAAAAGTGAAAATATACAAAGGTATATAAAGAATATTACAAGTTTGCACAAAGAACTTGTTCCACTGGAGGTTGAAAGTGCGTTTGGAAAACTTGGTAAAGGGTTTTCTTCAGTAATAAATTGGTTTACTAGAATGAGTGGATTAATAATAGGGAAAGTCATATTAATAGCAACCATGATAATCATAATAATTTTAGTACTGAAGCTTATAATTACATGTATAAAGAAAAGAAGAAGACAGAATAAAATAGAAAAAGAAAATAAGACAAACAAGGAGAGAGAGAGAAATGGGTGAAATAGAGCTAGAAGAGATAAAAGAGAACATGTATAAAAAGACCAAAAGACAAGTTGAAAGGGATACAGTTGTGTAAACTAACAAAAACAAACAGACCAAGAAATATGCTGTCTGATAGAATTGTGTAACTTGGGTTTTGTGGTGATATTAATGCTACCAAGAAATCTGATCCAGCGCTAACAATAAAATTCTTCTCCTATATGCTTCGGTCATCCAGGTACAACTATCACTCCAAACCACTTACTATATCCATATGACGGTGGGGCCCATAACACTGCATATACATTCACTCACTCATTTATTCCCTGGATTTCCTCCGTCCTTAACCTAGGAGAAAAACAGTAGAACGATTCGCTGGAAGGAGACGGGATACCTATTTTAAAACGACATAATACTTCTCATTGCTTTTAAGGTATTCCACTCATTGATCGATGGACCAACTAGTAGGAATCAGTTGATGGTGATTATGACCAGCTCAATCACAATAAACCTTTTAACATTTTACATTAATCATTGAGCTAAAGAATCACTGAGTCAGTTTAAGGATAATAAAGTTAATATAAAGTTTAGAAGCATGAATACGTTTTTAGGTTTATTATTCAGATTATTACATTTATCATCATTATAAGAATAAATTGAAATTGCAATGCATACCTATTAGATGGAAGAATAAAGTTCGTCACAGCAAGAACTCCCAAAGAATCTATCTATCTGTTCTGGAAAACAGGCCTTCTCGTTCCTTTCCCTTTCATTAATTAAAGCATAAAGTCTAATAGTTCTAATTGAAAAATCTATTAAGAATAAAAAGGTTCTTCAGAAACAGCATCCTATGCTCGATCAAAAATATAAAATAGCAGCAGCAGCCTCAGCTCGTCAGCATCAGCAGCAGCAACTCCATACGCAGCAGCCAAAAACAGCAAAAAGCAGCTAACGAACGAACGACCGAACGAACGAACCCCCTCCCCTCAAGAGTAGGTCTTCTTATACCCTAATACTAGCTTACTAAGTGAAAATGTTGCATCTTTATGGCGTGATTCTCTCTAATTGGTTCATTCGAGTCCATATACATATTATCATCAGAATCCTTGTTCTAACCAGTTCTTTTTGGAATGTCCATGCCTTCATCCTTTCACACGGTTTCATGACATTACTCATCCGGTAGTCCAATTTGTATCATTTTCCGATACTTTCTAGGTTCAACAGTTCCTTTTGTCTCTTGTTCATTCATTCTCCGTGACTTCTCACGCTTCTTGCTGATCAGTCTTGGCACACATTTACTCTGTAGGGTCACAATAGCCTTGACCATACTTCCATCCTAGGCTCTTGGTACGATCACATGATCCCTCTTGTTCACGGCCTTTCTCCTTTTCCATAACTCCCCTCGCGCGTGCGTATTCTAGCTCATGGCGGCCATTTTATATCGCTGCTCAACAGGCCTAAGCGCACTATTTATAAAGATAAACAAAATATAGTTAAGAATAAAGAATATAAACCCTTTCGTTTCCCTCCCGTCATTCTACGTACCCCAATTAGGTATTACCTAGCAAAAGCAACATATAAAGCCGTCCCTTACTTACCATCGCTTTAATTTGCCACTACACGTTTTGTTTTCAAAGCACGAATCATGCATTTTATTATTCTATTAGTACGCAAATATTAGATTTATGTTAGACACGTCAACAATTGTAAGTAAATTAGTTTGCACATACTGGCGTGTTACCTTTAGCCCTTCACATGTAACATACATTGTTGGTTATTTACTTAAACGAACTTGTTTGTTAATCATTTTACGTAAATATTAAGAGGTTAAAAATGTTTTCTTATACCCTGCTCCATCAAAGGTTACCACTGCCGCACCTATAACATGAAAAAGAATTCTTCTTATCTGGACGTTGTTCTGCAATGTGAATGTAGAACTAAGAAAGAAACTAAGAAAGAAAGTTCTAAGACTACTGTTGATCTCTGCTGTATGTGGTACCTATTAACTTCTACAAATCTCTCCAACCATTGTATGCTTTGTGCCAATTCAATAATAGTTCTTTAAAGGAGATCAGATCGTACCCAGAAGCTATTCTTTTTTCAATAGCTGACCCCTGAGACCTTGGTCATAATTAATTTTCTCAAAATGCCCATTTTCTGTCAAAGTCCTCAGCAAATAATCTTCAGTTGATTCACCTGGCTCCTGATTCCTAGAATATATTTTGCCAATGGCAACTGCGAATTCAAGCAACACGGGTAAGAGCAGTCCAAGTTCTATTCTAGGTTCCTTCATTAACAAAAACCACTCTAGATTCTCTTAAAGTCCAAGAACACTCGTTCACTAGAGAAATGGGATGAAAAACAGTCATGCGCACAATGCCATGTGACTGTTTCTGTGGATCTGGAACAACCTCTCTCCATCCATCTGACTTACATCATCACTCCAACATCTCATCAATTACTAACAAGGCAGCTGCAATTCTATTCTTTCCTGAGGGGTCTTAGTGATGTAAGTAGTTCTCGCAGCTTCTAAGGGAAGACAGCAGGTGGTTGTGTACTCATCCTAATAAACTGTGGTTGTAGCAACACAGTGTGTCCCTGCATCTTCCTTTCCTTCTCTCTCCCTATTGTGCACACAATCAGTTTCTCTTTGCTAAACGAATTCTCTGTAACACCTCTTTCAACCCAAAGCACAACATTTCTCCCCAGCTTGGTGATTTAAGCCATTAGAGATCAAATTGTATTCATACGTGCTATATACAAATAAACTGCATATGTTCATAGGGATTGCGATAGTACAAACCTAGCTAATAAGGAACTAAATGATTAACAACAGAAGGGTCGATCAATCAGGTACTTGTATAGCACAGCTACTCACCTGTAAGGGACTCAAGGCGCTGTGTGTGGGGGAGGGGGGTGCTGCGGTTCAGTCAAAGAGCCATGTCTTGAGGTCCTTCCTGAACTGAGGCAGTGATGGTGATTGCCTGAGGTGTAAAGGCAGGGTGTTCCAGGTCTTTGCAGCGAGGTATGAGAAGGTCTTGCGGATCCGTGGGATGGTGGCTTGTGTCAGTTGTTTGTGGTTGTTTGTGGGACGGGTGGTGGATCACCAGAGTATGCAGCATGATGAACAAGTGCAACCACACATGGTCGCCGAGGAATAGTGGTGGGCAGGAGCAGGGAAGGAGTAAACTGGGGCTGAGTAAGTGTCCAGGTGAGGGAGAGCGTGAGGTGGAGCTAGAAGGAAAGTGGATTTGGTGGCTCCTTGTACCTGTACCTGAACCCTTGCATGGTTATTGTGAAGAGAGTAGATTAGAGTTTTTCCTCCAAACCCTTGAATGTGAAACTTAAAGCATTGCGCATACGGCCATGGATAGAATGGATTGTGGGAGCACCTTTTCTCCAGGCTACTCTGTTTTAATAACTCTCGAGCCTCAGAGAACAGAACACGACCGTAAACAAGATAGAAAATAATTAAAAACAAGGAATAGAAACATTATGTTTGAAACCAGGGACCTCAATTTCAAAGGTTTGTTAAACAAAAGCAAAAACGCCATCTTAACAATGGATAACAGGTTCTACGTATCTGTCGACAGTTATATCAAATATTATCTGCAAATACAAATTGCAGAGTTGTGCTACATTTAATTCATCTTAGAATTGTTCCTGGATTTTAAGTAGCTGCATGTATACTGACACTGCATAACAACGCCTAAATTTGTAGTCAGTGGAAGAGGTGATTATTTGTCTAATGTATCAGCTAATTAACAGAGCTCGCACTTGTTTTTACAGAAAGCTAATTAAATAGCATTCAGTTCTACAAACTCTGGAGACACTGGGCTGACACAAGAACATTGCTGACAATGTTTCTTGAAAGTAATATCGCAATAACAAGCAATGATAAATTAATTCGTACTTTATCATTATTAATCTGCAACTGAAAAAACTTTGCAGGTAAAATATGGAACCACAAAAAGAATGAAGAGTAGCCTGACAAATAAATGACTATAAAATAGTTTATGGCCATGCCATATTTGTAATTTGGTGGGTCCAAACTGTACCCACCAAACTGTACTGAATCCTTGTGATAATAGCTCACCACGCTGTACTTTCAGGATGCAACCATGCCACACTAGATGTACTGCATTGAATAGGCACTCAACCACCAACCATCATGCTGTTTTGTAAAGACACTAGTCAACTAAAATGCATAGCAAGCTTGGAGAACAAAGCATCCACTATACACTGCATTGTAAATAACATACCCACCACACTCTACTGCATCCTAGGTACACTACCAACATCACACGTCAGTGCAGCCTAGGGGCACTAATCCGCTGCCCTGCATTCCAGGGTATTTATTTAGTTATTTATTTGATGAGTTTTATAGAGCGCTGGCTAGACTCGGAGGTATCAGAGCGCTTTAGATGAGATTCCACAAAATTACAAAATTACATCAGTTACAAGTTACATCAGTTGCTAGAAAGACATTACAAGAGCATAGAAGAAGAGATAAGTGAAGTGTAGAGGGGAAGGGGGTAAGGGTAAAGGGGTAGGAGGGAGATACGACGGAGAGAAGAAGGAAAGTCTGCCCAAAGTCCGGCTGGGTAGGTGACGGTCGAGGGGGAAGTCCAAAACCCATCTCCTCTATAGCTATCAGGTAGCTCCACCGGGCATCGGCCAAATAGCTAGGTCTCAACGGGAAAACATTTAAAGAACATAGAGGACGAAATAAATGGAGCGTAGAGGGGTAATGGGGTAGGGTAAAGGGGTAGGAGGGAGAATACGATGGAGAGACGAAGGAAAGTCTGCCCAATGTCCGGCTGGGTGGGTGACGGCCGAGGGGGAAGTCCAACAGCCCATCGCCTCTTTAGCTATCAGGTAGCTCCACCGGGCATCAGCCAGAAAGCAAGGTCTCCACGGTCGGGGGTAAGTTCACAGATTCAGTGTCCTGATGGGTCGGCACGATGGGGGAAAGGTTTGAGGTCTGGTCGATGTCAAGTTTTTTGTCCCATAGTAGTAGCACCACGTGGAAGGGACAACTGTGGCAGTCATCTTGGGGTCAGGCAAGGGGTTCAGACCTTGGTGTTACATTCAGCCGGTCCCCATCTTTATCTTTCGTTCCATAAGGGGGGGAGTTTGTTGTGCAGAGGAGCAGCTTGAGGGCAGAGCCAGTGTCCGCTTGCCTCCCGAGGAGGAGAGAAATTTGAGAGTTATAGCTGCCAGGGGGAGAGACAGCCGTCATTTGAGGATCAGGCGGGGCGCCTCCGGTGTCTCTCTCGGTTGATCATAAAGCTGATCGTGGTCTTCCCTAGAGGCCGGAGCTGTTGCTGCTATTACCATCTATTTTGCGGCCACAACGCTGTAGGTGCTAAAGGGGGCCTCCCTTGAGGTGTTGCTTTTTAGACCCCAGGCAACGATCTTCTGCAGGCACCATTTTGGGGTCAGGCGCGTTAAATAAAGGCTCTTGAATAGAACTGAATCCGTTGCCCTAAAAGACTAAGGGGTCGATTCCGATCTCGGCCGGAAGCGCACCTAACACTATTCGTCCGGAAAAAAACCAAGCCGAACGCGTGTTTCCCGACCGATTCGAACATTCGTTCGAACGAGCAAGTACGATGCGCATAACTGCCCAGATCCCGACCCAGCCATACGTACCCATTCCAGCTCCTGTTCCCCGCCCGAGCCGGATCCGTAAATGCCGAATCGAGTCGCACGGAAGCAAATATACAGCACCTTCCGGCCGGACTAGTACGATGCGCACTCCGTACGCGCCGAACCCGTCGCTACGTCCGGCACGTCAGAGCATCCGGGAGAGCCGCACATAAGCTCCGATTCGCACCACAAGACGATCCACGGCTACGAGACGAACAAGCCAGCGACGAGCACGAGTCGAAGCAACGAGAAACCCGAACGAGACGAACCAACCATGAATCCCATCGCGCAGGCCCTACCAATACTCTACATCTATGCCCGGAACTGGTACGGACGCGTACGGCGCAGACGGTAAGTCAGACACCCACTACACAAACAAACGACATGTACCCGACATATGTCACACACACATAGGGATGCAGAAATGACGTACACTAGCAACAGCAGAACCATAGGGGCGGGATGGCTATCACCAATGCCATACACACACATAGGGGCCTGATGGCTACCACTACCACCACCCCTACTCAGGGGGGGCTGGATGCCTAGCACTACTACCATCCCCACTCATAGGGGGATGGATGCCTACCACTACCACCACCCCTACTCATGGGTGCTGGATTCCTACCACCAACACCACCCCTACCCATGGGGGGCTGGATGCCTACCACTACCACCACCCCTACTCATGGGGGGCTGGATGCCTACCACTACCACCACCCCTACTCAGGGGGGGCTGGATGACTACCACTACCACCACCCCTACTCATGGGGTGCTGGATGCCTGTCACTACTACCATCCCCACACATAGGGGAATTGATGCCTACCACTACCACCACCCCTACTCAGGGGGGGCTGGATGCCTACCACTACCACTACCCCTACTCATGGGTGCTGGATGCCTACCACCAACACCACCCCTACTCATGGGGGGGTGGATGCCTACCACTACCACCACCCCGACTCATGGGGGGCTGGATGCCTACTACTACCACCACCCCTACTCAGGGGGGGCTGAATGCCTACCACTACCACCACCCCAACTCAGGGGGGCCTGGATGCCTGTCACTACTACCATCCCCACTCATAGGGGGATGGATGCCTACCACCAACACCACCCCTACTCATAGGATGGGTAATGCATGACGCAACCAGCATACTCCAACTTAAGGAATGTCAGAAAAAGACATCCCCCCAACACCATGACAAGCGTGTGTAGTCTGTGTCAAATGCCTACAACACTGAACATGACATTGAACATACAATGTGACCCCCTATCACATGTGTCACACATAAATGTGTGTGGCCTCCACAATGCAAGCAGACCATGACCACTGTGGCAATGGGGTCTAAACCGCCATCATCACAGTGACCAAAAGGTAAGTGTGGGGTCCATAGCTGAAGCACATTTTGAACATTGTGGCAATGGGGTCTAACCCCCCATCATCACAGTGACCAAAAGGTAAGTGTGGGGTCCATAGCTGAAGCACATTTTGAACATTGTGGCAATGGGGTCTAAACACCCATCATCACAGTGACCAAAAGGTAAGTGTGGGGTCCATAGCTGAAGCACATTTTGAACATTGTAGCAATGGGGTCTAAACCCCCATCATCACAGTGACCAAAAGGTAAGTGTGGGGTCCATAGCTGAAGCACATTTTGAACATTGTGGCAATGGGGTCTAACCCCCCATCATCACAGTGACCAAAAGGTAAGTGTGGGGTCCATAGCTGAAGCACATTTTGAACATTGTGGCAATGGGGTCTAAACCCCCATCATCACAGTGACCAAAAGGTAAGTGTGGGGTCCATAGCTGAAGCACATTTTGAACAATGTGGCAATGGGGTCTAAACCCCTATCATCACAGTGACCAAAATGTAAGTGTTGTCATGGAAAAAGCTGCAAATGCCAAACAGCATGGATGATTCCTGGTCACAGAACAACAAACACATCAGTTGCAAAGTAGTGCTTGTGTCCCATAGCAACATAGATTGGGTGAGGCAAACAGTGCAGTGCAAATAAGACATACCTTTGGCCATGTGCAGACAAACATCACCCATGGGGTCTGTCACTGTCAACATTCATCAATAACACAATGACAGAAGTGACCATCATAATGCAGACCCACATATCTGCACCAATGGACACACAAATGTAGATATCCTGTGGAGACTGTAGATGTGAGGTGAACAAATACCATACCATGGCAGCAATGGGACATACAAACCATGATCATTGTGCTGACTGATGACCTAGGAGTCCCAGGGACAGCAGGGGAAACCCACCAAACAACATACAGCCAATGGCACACTAAAGATATGCCAATGCAGTGGTGCAGATGCACAAACACAAACAGGCAGCCTCACACTGCATATCAAACACAACAGGTGATGGGGGGGGGGTGCCAGTGTCCCCAGGCAACAACACAACACATGAGGAGGCCTGAATTCCAATTACACAGATGTGTA
The DNA here is from genome assembly GCA_963921515.1 of Calotriton arnoldi. Classification (NCBI taxonomy): domain Eukaryota; kingdom Metazoa; phylum Chordata; class Amphibia; order Caudata; family Salamandridae; genus Calotriton; species Calotriton arnoldi. The sequence continues at coordinate 1,162,952 of CAWUFW010005474.1, read as the reverse complement.
TACAGTGCCACACAAAAGTAACTCATGGATCTGATTCCCCTATGTGGGCAATCAGGCATTGTTAGATGAGAGGGAGCCCAAATTACACATGTCACACAAGCTTGTAGGAACAGCAACTAACACAGCAAGAGACAGACCCACCACAGCACTACCCCCAGGGACCCCACATTGTGGTGGCACTGGCCTGCATGATAATCCCACTGTGATGACAAAGCTAGATGTCGCTCACACTGTGAACCACAGTCATGTGTCCTGAGCAACAAACTACCATCACACCTACACAAGCACAAATCAATCAGCACGGCCTGGCAGCCAAGGCCAATATGGAGGTAGGGGTCTAGCCGTGCAACAACTCTCATTTGCACACACTCAACACCACACACCTTGATCTCCACCAATGTGCAGCAGTGAAGCTCACATGGACTGGTGACATTGCACATGCACCCATGACAATCCCAGGGGTGGTGGTGGGAACTAAGGTGCAGAAACCCATCACACATGGCCAGTCAACAAGACTCCTGAATGTCTGACACACTGCACAGTACGCCGTACATGGGCATGACGTCAAATCCACCCCAATCAATGGGATCCCGGCCACAGTCACACACCAATGAAGAAGCCAAGGTCACCCACAAAGAACACACATAGACAACTTCCAACATTGCAGCTCTGACCCTGAGGAGTGGCAGCAGTCACACACACAACGTGTCACAATCACTGAAAACTACCACAAACTGTAAATTACATGACTTGTGTAACCAACAAGTGCCAAGGGGAATCCTGACTGTGTCTCATCTGCGTTTGCCCACAAACTCAGCCCTGACAGCAAACACACCTATGGATGACACCCTGATGACCAGTAATGTGCCATGCACCCACATCCCAGAGAACCCAGGGCGAAGATTTTGGGGGAACATAGGTCAACTCAGCAAGCATCACAAACAGGAACATCACTAGGGATCCCAGCCTGTGTAGCAAAATGGAAGTGAACACACACAGACATGCTCACACAACACACACCTTGGGCTCAGGCAATGTCACGGAATTACACACTGCTATGAAGGGACTCCACTCCTGTGTAAGGAAAGCTGTGCCATACGTTGTCTCTGCAGGGCTCTATCATGTCAGCAGAACACTTGGTCACTCAGTCAACAATTAGCACAAAATGAAGGCTCCCGTCACATCAGCCTGGTCATGGGAGTGTCACCAAAATCATCTGCACAGATCCAACACACATGTATAGCAAGGTGCACTGATAACACAGATGAGTCCTTCCCCATTGATGCCCAAACTTGCATGTCCAGTGGAGATGGTCACACGGTCAGGGAAATAGACAAATTGAACAATGGCAAGCACAACAGATGTGCAGGGGTGTAAGCCACAGATGTGATATTGCAAATAAAAGTAGGAAATCCCATTGCCAAATATTAAAAACATGACACCCTCATATTGCTGCAAAGGATGACATGGATACACACCAGGATAGGACACATTCCCCCTGGACCACATGGGGTCCTGCACAGTAACACTTCATGTTCCTGATATCAAAAATCACCATCACTGCAGCAAGGGCATGGTTAGCATCATCAACATCATGTACATCTGAAGCAAAACCACTAGAGAACAGAAAGTAGCTTTATCCAGCATATGTGGGTGTAAAATTGAAAGTCCTGAAAAAACACAAAGGCCAATGGCCAGTCCATTAGTAAAGTCCGAACAGTTTGACAGTGGCAGATGTCACCCTTTGCTTGCCTGCACTGCTACGGACCAGGGACATTCCCCTCAGAGGGGCATACGGGGGGCAGGCCAGGCACCGCAGGGACAGGATCAGGGCTCACCAGAAGGAGGCAGGGAAGGGGTGGTGGGTGCTGGAGAGTCACTGACAACTGCAGTGGAGGTGACTGACATGGTGTGTGCCGGCACAACTGGGGGGCATGAGTCAGATGGTGTGGGTGCTGGCCCAACTGCAGTGGGCTGGGCAGATGCAGTCGACAGGTTCCCCACTGCAGTGCCCAAGTCAGACGGGGTGGTAGTGGACTCCACTGCAGTGCCTATCTACAGGGGAGTAGAATGGGGTTCAGGTAAGGTGGGCAGGACAGAGGGGGAGGACACGGTCTCCACACCAGTGGCACAAACATGCGCAGCGGGGTGTGGTGCTGGAAGAGCAAGTGGTAGGGGGAGAAGGCCGGATCATTTTGGGGATGGTGTATCTGTGGGTGGGGGAACCTGGGGCAGGGTGTGGTGGGGGAACCTGTGTAGTGGGGGCCTGAGGGATGGAGGAAGGAGACTGTGTGGTTGAGCTGCAGGGCGGTGGCGGGGTCTTGCTCTTCCGGGTCTGGGGGACTTGCGGGTGGGGGCCTCAGTTTGTCTGTGCCTGGGGAGGGTGTCCGGGGGTGAGGGGCACTCCCCTCTGTGTGGGTGGACTTCCTCTTCCCCCTGTATGCTGGATCAGCTGGATCGGAGGGGAAGAGGCCAAGGTCACAGAGGAAGAGCTGCTTTGTAGGTGGGGTTGCAGGTGAGGCAAGGGAAGGGGTCTTGGAGGGAGAGGTATCGGAGGACTGCGGAGTGACTGTGGATGCCTGTGTGTGTGTCTGTTCCCCATCCCCCGTGGGTGTGGTATCAGTCCCCTGAGGATGCTTGCGTGCACGTTTTGACTTTGTTTTGGGTGTTTCTGTGCTGCTCGTGTCTGTGTGTTTGAGTGATTGTGCAGTTGTGCATGTGCTTGGGACAGGTAGGGTGCTAGAAAGTGTGGAAGGGCAGAGGTAGGAGGGGTGAGGGACTGTTGGAGGAGGGACACTGCTGCCATCAGGGAAGAGGCCATGGCCTTATTGCTCCTCTGTAGGGCAGACATGCCCGATGAGATGCCCTCCATGAACGACACCAGCTGTGTCAACAGAGTGGTGTGTGCATGGAGGACACTCAGCATTGCTGTCTGCCCTACATGGAGCTGGCGAAGTAAGTACACAGACTCCTCACTCAGGGCAGCAGGGGACACAGGGGCAGGGGGTGCGGTGCCTGGCACGAAGGAGACACGCTCCCGAACACGGGAGCCTCCACGGACCTCTGGAATGGGAGCCGATGGGAGGGCGGTGGTGGTGGTGGTGGCGGGGACAGCAATAGTAGCTGGGGTGTGGTGGCTGCTGACACCCGCCTCCACAAGGGAGTCATCCTCCGAGCTGCTGTGGTCCTCAGCTGAGGTGGATGGTGCTGAGGACTCCTCGGTGTGGCTCCCCTCGCCCTCCGTGCCACTGGGTCCCTCCGACCACTCATCGGCTGCTGACCCAGTCTGGCTCTGCAGCTCCTCCTGGTCCGTGGAGCTGTCCCCTCCTGTGGCCGTGGATGTATCTGCAAACAATTAGGGAAACAGACAAACATCAGTCACCTGCACTGACCGCACACACCACAGTAAGTACAGCACATTACAGAGCAAGCCCTGGCATCCTTAGTTGAACATTGCCAAAAGTGCTCACACAGATTAGGAGAAGCCAATTGTCAGTCTGATGGTCAACCATGGCACTCACATCCCTTCTGGCCTTGCACCCATCTGTCTGGTGCCTATCGGATGGTAATACCCCAGTGTGGACACATGCACCACCTACACAGTTGTTGGACATTGCAGAGATCATGGTGAAGTATGTGAACATGCACACATCACATCTCTTGCCACTGAGTCAGTACAGGTGTCCGGATAAAGGGATGGCCAGAGTCTAATTTGAAATGCATGTGATGCATACCAGCACCAGACACCATGATGCACCCATGTCCTGATAGTCAATGCCACAATGGGGTGCATGTAGCACATGTCACTCCCCTGCAGGATCTCTCTTAGGAAGTTTAATGCCATGGCACAGGCATGCCTGCAAAGTCATACATCACTGTCTCCAGTCACATGGGCAGGGCAGCCAGCCAACAACAGTCTGCACTGTGTCACAATCCTAGGTCATGGGGAATGCAAGTTCTGTAGCTGACAAGTGCACATGTCCATCCCCCACAAACCACATCATCTGAACTCTTATTTGTCCACGTCATACCAATTGGACAAATGGGAGACATGAAACACAACTCTCTGAACCTGAGCACCTCACAGTCTGCTGTGAATGAAAAACGATACAAAAGGGGATGATGGACGGAACGTTTGAGCCAATCAAACACTCACCCCCAGTCAACTGATCTGGGTTTAATCCATCATCATTCTTTAGCTCACTCCACCACCCCAGTTCAGACATGGCCATATGCAAATCAGTCTGACCCTGTGCCTCATGGGAACAGTCCAGCCCGAACTGCCAAGCCATGTCTTCCCTGGACCGGAAACAAGCATCCTGGGACCGGTTTCGGGTTCAAAACCCTCATCAGCCAGGCTATCTTGAATCCAGTGGCAAAGTGAGCAAGTTGGCGGGTGAATGAAAAACAGCTGCCTGAACTTCACAGTCGCATACACCATTCTGCACAGTCAAGTGATCAAACACCTATATGTCACACAAGTATCGTCTCCTATGGTCACATCTCAGATGGCATGCTGAGCCCTAACCGATAAACACCCCAGTAGTCCTGACAATGAAGCCACAGCACAATGACACAGAGGCAGACACCTGAGGGAACATTTCACTGAGCACAACGTGTCAGCTGATACACGGGAGTGGGAGTACAGAGTGTATTGTATGCCCTGGAGTAGGCATGACTGTCCGCTCCACGTGAAAGAGGGATGAGCCCTGGACAGTAGGCAGGTGGGTAAGCATGTGTGACACACTTGATATACATATTCCTGAGGCCCAAACATTGTTCCCACCCGCAGCATGGGCGTGTGCCAAATACCCCAGGCACATGTGGTGAGTCAGATCAGCAATTGGACCACATATCAAAGTTACACGCAGATTACATGTCAGAACTCAGGCATTGTGTAAGCAATTGACCCACCCATGAAGCCCACCACAAAGTTACGGGAACAAATGCTGTCCCCCACCTTGAGCTAAGCAAAATGCAAGGACACAGTACCCAAGTGACACAATTTCCTGACTGTAAGGGCCACACCTGGGTATCAGATGAGGAGTGGGCATGTCACAATTGAGGGACATGGGTCCTGGACCACAAGACCGATGTACTGTGGAAGTTTAACCAGGCCAGAGGAGGGCACATAGCATGTCAGACAAAGTTCACAGTGCAGTCATGGACTCACCCCCTCCTTGCTGCTGTCTGGCCTTCAGCTGCCCATCCAGGTCCGGGAAGACCACCACCAGAATCCTGAGCATGTGGGGGGTCAGGGTCCGGTGTCCGCCCCTCCTGCGAGGAGGCGACAGCTTCAGCTGGACCCGTGCGATCCTCCGGGTCCAGCCCCGAAGGTCCTGCCACCTCTTCTGGCAGTTGAGGATCCGGCGCTTGTAGACCCCCACGGATCTTACTGCCCGGGCGATGGTCAGCCAGATTTCCTGCTTCTGGTGGGCATCAACCTGTGAGGATGACAAAGTGAAAAGGCCATTACTACACATGCAACATTTCCGTGCATCACACAGTTGGATATACATGTCTCAATCACAGGGGCATATGATGTACACAGGCAGTGCAACTCTGGCTATGAACAGTTTGCCAGCAGTTACCAAATGGTATCATTGCCTGGGAAGTAAAACCTTGTTGGAATGCACTGTTACTGCACTATACCTGTTCAGTGCATGTAACTACACACTTTGGAGGGTGACAACTACTCAGTGAGCATGCTAGCCAGTGGTGTGCACACTGTAAGTCTTGCTAGTCAGACAACATGCACATTTAGTAAGGCAGTGGACAGCACACTCACCTGCTCCCCTGGTTTCCCATACAGCTTGCTGTACTGTGCTGTGGAAGGAGGCTGTCCAGCAGGGCCTGGTTCTCCTCAGTGCTGAAGGCTGGGGCTCTCTCCACAGTACGTGCCATTGCAGTAGCCAGAGGATGCAGATACAGCAGCAGTGGTGGTGGCAGATGTCGTCCTGGAGCATGTAGTGCAGGCAAGTGAGCTCTCAGGGGAACAGCCAGCATTATATGTGTGCTGCAGAGGCAGATACTGTCCCATGTGTCCAAAGTGATATGTCCAAGTCGTTTGCATCTTCTGAATCTGGCCAATCCATGGAATTGCACCACTTATACACGCCCACAGCATCCTTCAAAAGTTCAACTTCATGACACCCATGAATTTGCAACATTGTTGTGGGTGGCCAACTGAATTCACTGCATCAGACTCGTTAAAGCTTCGAAAACGCGTCCGTTGCCATGTCAGGCCATAGCCAATGCGTGCACACTGATCGGTCCATTGCTGTACAACGCGTATTTCGGATGACAACACGCATCCGTCCACATCATATGCAATGGCCAATGCGTGTGCACCGATCGGTCCATTGCTGTACAACGCGTATTTCGGATGACAACATGCATCCGTCCACATCGTATGCAATGGCCAATGCGTGCACACCGATCGGTCCATTGCTTTTACAACGCGCATTTTGGGAAACGACACGCATCCGTCCACATCATGTGCAATGGCCAATGCGTGCGCACCGATCGGTCCATTGCTGTACAACGCGTATTTCGGATGACAACACGCATCCGTCCACATCATATGCAATGGCCAATGCGTGCGCACCGATCGATCCATTGCTGTACAACGCGTATTTCGGATGACAACACGCATCCGTCCACATCGTATGCAATGGCCAACGTGTGCACACCGATCGGTCCATTGCTGTACAACGCGCATTTTGGAAACGACACGCATCCGTCCACATCATGTGCAATGGCCAATGCGTGGGCACCGATCGGTCCATTGCTGTAAAACGCGTATTTCGGATGACAACACGCATCCGTCCACATCATATGCAATGGCCAATGCGTGCGCACCGATCGGTCCATTGCTGTACAACGCGCATTTTGGATGACAACACGCATCCGTCCACATCGTATGCAATGGCCAATGCGTGCACACTGATCGGTCCATTGCTGTACAACGCGCATTTCGGGAAACGACACGCATCCGTCCACATCATGTGCAATGGCCAATGCGTGCGCACCGATCGGTCCATTGCTGTACAACGCGTATTTCGGATGACAACACGCATCCGTCCACATCATATGCAATGGCCAATGCGTGCGCACCGATCGGTCCATTGCTGTACAATGCGTATTTCGGATGACAACACGCATCCGTCCACATCGTATGCAATGGCCAACGTGTGCACACCGATCGGTCCATTGCTGTACAACGCGCATTTCGGGAAACGACACGCATCCGTCCACATCATGTGCAATGGCGAATGCGTGGGCACCGATCGGTCCATTGCTGTAAAACGCGTATTTCGGATGACAACACGCATCCGTCCACATCATATGCAATGGCCAATGCGTGCGCACCGATCGGTCCATTGCTGTACAACGCGCATTTTGGATGACAACACGCATCCGTCCACATCGTATGCAATGGCCAATGCGTGCACACTGATCGGTCCATTGCTGTACAACGCGCATTTCGGGAAACGACACGCATCCGTCCACATCATGTGCAATGGCCAATGCGTGCGCACCGATCGGTCCATTGCTGTACAACGCGTATTTCGGATGACAACACGCATCCGTCCACATCATATGCAATGGCCAATGCGTGTGCACCGATCGGTCCATTGCTGTACAACGCGTATTTCGGATGACAACACGCATCCGTCCACATCATATGCAATGGCCAATGCGTGCACACCGATCGGTCCATTGCTGTACAACGCGCATTTCGGGAAACGACACGCATCCGTCCACATCGTATGCAATGGCCAATGCGTGCACACCGATCGGTCCATTGCTGTACAACGCGCATTTCGGGAAACAACACGCATCCGTCCACATCATGTGCAATGGCCAATGCGTGCGCACCGATCAGTCCATTGCTGTACAATGCGTATTTCGGATGACAACACGCATCCGTCCACATCATATGCAATGGCCAATACGTGCGCACCGATCGGTCCATTGCTGTACAACGCGTATTTCGGATGACAACACGCATCCGTCCACATCGTATGCAATGGCCAATGCGTGCGCACCGATTGGTCCATTGCTGTACGACGCGTCCCTGCACAAGTCACTCGCATATGTCACCATGGTTGTCACTGGTAAATGTATGCCAGCCACAATTACTTGACAGGGACTCAGGGGCACACCTACAACACCACAGCCTGTCCACACTGTATCCTAAGGCATGTAAGGCTGCATTACCTGTGTGTGTATGGGGGTCAACATGTGGTTTGTTGTGTGGCACTTGGGGGCAGCCACTCCCAGGCTGTGCACGTGTTCATGGGGACAGAATCCTTTGTGTGTTGTGCACATGAGCACTGTGATGTGCAACTGTTCATCTCAGAGCATGTGGCATGGTCACATCTCCAGGTTGTGTATGTGTGTGTTATGTCACATACACCCTGAGTCCCATGTGGGATGGTATGTACGTCACAGGGTGACCCATTGCCACAATTGTGATGGCCCTTCACAGTCTGTGTGCATGTTGTGTTTCAGATGTCTCTGATTCAATGTGCACAATGGGAGACAGTCTCCACATCCACGTTGTTTGTGCATCGACTTTGACGTCCATGTCTGTCCTGCAGAGGCAACAGGGACCACTACCTGTGGGCGTCATGGTTGTTTTGCTGATGTGTACATGATACGCCATGTCATGCCAGTGTCCATGTGGCAATACAGGGTCCCTCGGAATCTACCTGTCAAAGAGCTGTGATGCCTGGGGCACATCTGTCCTCACTTGTCACTGTGGTGTGTGTTTGGAACGTGACAGCAGTACATGGGTACCGTGACACAGCCGAATGATTTCCCATAGCACAACCTGGAACTTGTTGTGAACACATGTTGAACTGAGATGTTAGATGTTGGCCATGTAGGTGCCATATATGTCCATATAGAACGGCACACACATCAAGTACTTGTGTCTCGTAATGATGTATCATGTGATATTGAGTATGGTCAATGCCACATATGTGGGGTGACTGACAATCTTTCTTTGTTCACCTATGCACTGCAGGGCACCAGCTGTCCATAGACCATTCCCTGACCTTGCAACCATGGTGGAACGTGACTGCATCCGACGGTACCGTTTCAACAGGCCGCTTATTGAGGAATTGGCGGTGCGCTTGGCCCCACATTTGCAACCTGGCCGGCCATACCCTGCAGCGCTGACCCCTAAGGTGAAGGTGACGGCAGCCCTACACTTCTTTGCCACCGGTACCTTTCAACACACTGTGGCGTCTGCAGGTGGGATGTCATAGACCATGTTCAGCCGTGTGCTACGCGATGTTTTGGAGGCGATGTTGAGATACTTGAACCACTACATCTATTTCCCTAAACGTCAACAACTCACTGACGTGAAGAGTGACTTCTATGCCCTGGGGAGGATGCCACATGTCATTGGATCCATTGATGGGACACATGTGGCTTTGGTACCACCACAGGCACATGAGCAAGCATACAGGAACAGGAAACATTACCATTCTATCAATGCCCTGGTGGTATGTCTTGCAGATATGAGCATCTCACATGTGTGTGCACGTTTCCCCGGTTCTGCACACGATGCCTACGTCATGAGGAGTAGTCGCATTCCGAGGATGATGTCACAGATGCCGAACCAGCGTGCCTGGCTTGTCGGTGGGTGCTGACTTTGTACCATTGTGTGTGTTCTGCAATGTTGTATTCCACCCTCTTTTCCAACTCAGCTAATGTGCAATTGTCTGTATGTAGGTGATACCCCTACATGCCGTGGTTGCTGACACCCCTCAGGAACCCTGTGACACCAGCCCAGATGCGCTACAATGAGGCACATGGTCAGGCAAGGAGAGTGATCGAGCGGACATTTGGTCTCCTGAAGAGCCGCTTCCGCTGCCTGGACAAGACAGGAGGGGCCCTCCCATATGCCACTGCACAGGTGTGCAAGATTTTCATTGTCTGTTGCATGCTACACAACCTGGCAGTGCGGAAGGAGTTGCCTCTCATCCTGGATGACGATGACCAACATCCGCCACCTGTGGAGGATCCTGGCCTGGGCCACGATGCCAGTGATGATGATGATGATGAGGGTGATGTCCGCACACAGCTCACCGCCAACTTCTTCAGCTGAATGTGAGTATACAGAGTTGGTATGTCAATGATTTGAGTTTGCATGATATGTGTTGGTGGTGCTCAGTTGCTGTTTGAGTGTGGCCATGTGCTACTTGACTGTATGCGTGCAGCGATGTGTCCTTACAGGTAGTCTGTACTCCCCAACAGTGTTGACATGCTAACTTGGTTTTGTGTAGGTATCTTGTGACATGTATTGGGCATGAGTATTGCAGTTCTGTCCTGTTCTTCAGTGCTTTTGACTGTGTGTCATGTCTGTCCTTCACAGGGTACTTTCAGAGTTGTTTGGTCAACTCGGATCCCCGACATCATGATTCAACTTCCAGGGTGGAAGCAGTCGTTTCCCTGCAGGTGATGTGCCACACACCCCTGGACTTTATTTCCTCTACACTTGGTGACTGTGTGGCCACTGCCACGTGGGATTACCTTGCATCTGTAGTGGAAACAACATGTTGCAAATGTGTAATAAACCTGTGCTTCACTTTGGGATGTGCGTTGTCTGTGGTCACACATCTGTCTGACATTTGCTTACTGCACCTGTCGGCTAGTTAACACAGACTCTGAATAGGTGTGGTGTCTGTGCATTCCACTGTATTTCCTGGCAACATCAGTGTAGGCGATGAGTCAGATGGCCCTGGTGTGTATGTGTTGTGTGGCCCTAGTGGTGTGTCTCCCTCATATGTGTCATGTCGCCATGACTCACATGACGGTGTTGAACTTGCTGTTGCAGTTAGCATGCACAGTGTCATTTACCAGATCATCATCTCCATGACAAAAACAACGTTGGAATCACAACAGAGGCAAGTATGGTGTATTAGTGAGTTTATTTACATACATGTGTGAGGATAGTGCACAGGATGGTGGGTGCTGTACATTGGGATTGGAATCCAAAGTTCCCAGATGAGTTGGAAGTGTTGGTAGCAGAAATGTCCTGAGTAAAGTCCACAGTCATCTGATACATTGGTCCAACTTAAACTCCCCATGTCATGTGGGAGAGTTGGGTTGCATTCGACAGGGTGAACAGTTTGCACACAAAGGAGAATTTCCAGAACAGGGGTTGGGTTCCTGGGGGTGGTACATGGCCATCGGGCTCTCAGTTTTCCTTCCTCGGACGACCCCTCTTCTTTCTGGGGGGACCCTCACGTGCAGGCCGCTGCGGTGCAGAGGACTCTCCGCCAGAGTCATCCTCCCTCCCTGTTGCAGTTGTTGTGGCACCAGATGTTGTGGGCACACAGGGAGGTGTGGCCATGTTGGTGCTAATCTGGCGGAGGCATGTCAATATGTCCCTCTGCACCGCTGTCAGTTGTTCCAATGTGTCCCACTTGGACTCCATGCCAGACATGTGTGTCTCCACACGGGACATGTGGGAGTCCAAGCGGGCATGATGGGCAGCCTGCTGCTGTTGAATGTCCTTGAGGATCCCCACTACCTGGCTGACCTCTCCGGTGCTATTCTGGTACGCATCAGCAATGCGTGCCAGTTGTGGGTCATCATGCAGTCCAGACCCCTCTGCAAACAGCGACCTCTGCCTACCACCCTCCCACCACCCCATGCCACACGTGCGGGACCTGCAGTGGCACGCACAGGTGACCCTAGGCCCCCTTGGGGGTTGGTACTGGGGTTGTTGTCCGTTGCTTCACGGTGGGCCGGGGTCCCTGTGCTGTTGTCATTGGTGGTCCTTGGTCTGTCCGTGTCGGCGGGGGTGGTCTGTGTATTGGCAGATGTTGGAGGAGTGGGTGCAGGGGGTGCAGATGGTGGTCCTGCTGGTGCTGCATGATGACTCACACCGGAGGGGCCAGGTAGGTCTTCGCCATCCGAGGAGGGCAGAGGCTGTTCCACACCAGAGAGCTCAAGGACCCCCGGAGCCTGGGACAGGGACTCCTCATCATCTGCTGCTGTGTCCCCATCATCACCTGTTTTTGGAAGAGACACACAATGTATGTTATGTTTCTACAGGCATCAATGGTTCAAACACCTGACAGTTGTGACTGTACCTCTGGATGCGGGCCTGTACATTGCATTGTCCTAAGTTGTCACAGTCAGAGGTTGATATTGGTGTAGCACATTGTCCTGCCAACCTGGAGCATTTCAATGTGAATGTTGAGGTGTGTGCATGGCCAGCATTGGTGGTATTTGGTTGACATCCGGCCCTCCTTCTCCCCCCAGCCCAGTTATCCCACCATGAAGCATGCCACCCTTGCAGTGGGTGCACGTTGACTATCAGGATGTCAGTCAGTGGTGTCCTGCTGTTGGTTGGTGACCAGTTCCCAGCAGGGCCTTGTGCTCCCCACAACAGAGCACCATTGTCAGACATCTTTGAAGTGGCTTTTCACTCCCTGGTAGGTGTGCATGCTTCAGTGTGAGCTTGCCGGGCCATGTGGGTGGGGGATGTTGAGCTGTGACTACCACTCCCATCATGCTATTGCCTACACCCACCTTCCCAGCATGCCCATACTTCCTTCCTTTTGAGTGGACTTCACTGTGTGTGAGTGTGACAGCAATGGCAAGATGGCTGACAGTGGTGTCCTGTTGTTTGTTGGTGCACAGTTGCCAGCAGGGCCTTGTGCTCCCCACAACAGAGAACCAGTGTCAGACATCTTTGAAGTGGCTTTTCACTCCCTGGTAGGTGTGCATGCTTCAGTGTGAGCTTCCCGGGCCATGTGGGTGGGGGATGTTGAGCTGTGACTACCACTCCCATCATGCTATTGCCTACACCCCCCTTCCCAGCATGCCCATACTTCCTTCCTTTTGAGTGGACTTCACTGTGTGTGAGTGTGACAGCAATGGCAAGATGGCTGACAGTGGTGTCCTGTTGTTTGTTGGTGCACAGTTGCCAGCAGGGCCTTGTGCTCCCCACAACAGAGTACCAGTGTCAGACATCTTTGAAGTGGCTTTTCACTCCCTGGTAGGTGTGCATGCTTCAGTGTGAGCTTGCCGGGCCATGTGGGTGGGGGATGTTGAGCTGTGACTACCACTCCCATCATGCTATTGCCTACACCCCCCTTCCCAGCATGCCCATACTTCCTTCCTTTTGAGTGGACTTCACTGTGTGTGAGTGTGACAGCAATGGCAAGATGGCTGACAGTGGTGTCCTGATGTTTGTTGGTGCGCAGTTGCCAGCAGGGCCTTGTGCTCCCCACAACAGAGCACCAGTGTCAGACATCTTTGAAGTGGCTTTACACTCCCTGGTAGGTGTGCATGCTTCAGTGTGAGCTTGCCGGGCCATGTGGGTGGGGGATGTTGAGCTGTGACTACCACTCCCATCATGCTATTGCCTACACCCCCCTTCCCAGCATGCCCATACTTTCTTCCTTTTGACTCTGCTTCCCTGTGGGGTAGTGTGCCTGTGCTGCCAGGATGGCTGACAGTGTTGTCCTTGCGTTAGTTTGGCTACAAGTCCCAAAAGTGTCCCTGTGCTTCACACAGCATAACCCAGGGTGTTGGTTCTTTGTGGGATATTTAATTAGAGTGTGAGGCAATGCATTCTCCCAGGTGAGTTGTGTGGAGTTTGTGTTAAGGGTGTGTGTGAGAAAAGCTGCTGGTAACTATGGTCAGTGCTGTCAGTCCTCCTTCCCACCCAGCCAGATATCCCACCATGGAACGTGCTTCCATTGCAGGGAGTGCAAGTTGGCTTTCAGGATGTCAGTCAGTGGTGTCCTGCTGTTGGTTGGTGCACAGTTCCCAGCAGGGCCGTGTGCTCCCCACAGCAGTACCCAGTGTCAGCCATCTTGTCAGTTCTTTTCCACTCCCTGTGATGTGAGCATGGTTCAGAGTGGTGTTGATGGTCCAATTGTGAGGGTGACCAATATCTGTGACTACAACTCCCATCATGCTATTGGCTACACTCACTTCACCAGCATACACAGAATTCCTTCCTTTCAGTCAGCTTCCCTGTGAGGTGATGTTCTAGTGGTGGCAAAATGTCTGACAGTGTTTGTTGGTTAGATTTGTGCCGCTGCCTTGCTCTATTTGTTGTTGGGTTTGTACATGTCATGACACAGTTACATTTCACTATGGGATGGCAGGTATTGTGTTTGTCTAACTAACATACACATCTTGGGATGATTCTGTTTTGGGTACTGTGGCTTTGCTGACGGTGCATGGTTTCACTATCCCCTTGACAGTGATGTGTGTGTATTGTCACACGATATTGGGTATATTGGTTGTGTACTCACCAGGCTCTGGGATGTTTGATAGTCCATGTATGCTCTCTGGTGGTAGGATGGCCCGCACCTTCTCCTCCCAGGGCCTGAGGTATACTGGTTTGGCAGGAGGGCCACTGCCGGTGCGATGGCTCAAGGTGTAATCCTTCTTGAGTAGGGCCTTGACCCTCCTGTGCACATCATACCACCTGTTCTGGATGTCTTCCTTTGTGCGCAAACATGGTGATTGTGCGTTCACCCTGTCGATGATCCTCTCCCACATCTTGGTTTTCTGCGACATGGGGGTCTGTTGGACCAGTGTACCAAACAAGTGTGGCTCTACCCTGAGGATTTCATCTACCAGCACTTCCAATTCACTGTCTAGGAACTTTGGATTCTTCTTTGGGGGCATGGTGATGGGTGGTGGTGGGGATTGATGTGTGTGTGAGTGTGCAAGTGAGGGTAGGTGAGTGTCAGTTTTGCTGGGTGTATGTGAGTGTGCTATTAGGGAGGTGCTAATGGTGTGTGGCTTGTGTGATGGATGAGTTGTGGGTGTGTCTGTGGTTGCTGTCTGATGGTGTTCTGTGCTGGCAGATCAGTTGAATTTGCAAAGGATCATGGTAGGGATTTGTGGCCTTTATATGGGTGGAGTTGTGGGTGTGTCTTTGTTCCATTTCCCCCAGTATTTATTGACTTTGTCATTGCTTGTTTGGCCCTTTTTTTGTATTTTTTCCTTTGTAGTTTCTGGGCATGTAGGAGACGTTCTTCTGACGGAGTCGGACGCTGCAGTTGGCTCGTGCGAGCTTCTCCGAGTCTTTCACGCTGTGTTTCTGATGGATTTCATGTGCGGCGTACGCATCGGTCGCGGAGTATTGGGTTGCTTCGGCTCCATTTTGTATGCGTGTCGGTCGTACGGCTTGGGCTCCGTGCGACTCGGTCTGGTTTTCCACGCATTGCATCGTACTGCGCGGGTCGGAGTTCACAGGTACGTTTCTGTCGGGTTCTTTCCTGGTGCGTGTCGGTCTGTTCGATTCGCGTGGTTTCCCTGCCGGATAGCTGGTTTCTGTGCGGTTCGGTCGTTCGGCTTGTGTTCCGTACGAGTCGGTCGTGATCCACATGCATTGCATCGTACTAGGCGGATCGGGCAGCGCCGGTACGTGTCGGTCGGACTAAATTCCCGTACCGAGTCGGTCGGTACGTTTTCTGGCCCGAATCGGAATCGGCCCCTAAGGAGGACAGTGTCGGGAGCCCCCAGCCTCGCAGGCTCACCATCGGGACTCCCGGCGATGTTAACAATGTCCCCGCTCCCCGTCTTTCGTCTCGCGGTGAGTGTCTGCAATGGTGGGCGGGATCCTCATGGGATCGGTGTTATCTTCACCCCGTGTTGTGTGCGCCCCCTCCGTACCGGCAGGCTTCTCACTGCACCTCCGCCGTGTCACTCCTGGAGGGTCGTTGCTGTCTCTGTGCGTGAAGGTGTTGCGCTTCAACTGCTCTGCTTTCTCGGGACAGACGAGCACGGAAGTGCCGATTTTGTCGTCTGCTCTGATATCTCCGCGATGCTTGATCGGAGAAGGGTAGAATTTATCTCCAGGCGATCCGCTTGCATTCTGGTGGCGGAATAGTTGCTTTAGGTAGAAAAACCATGCGGCAGAGCGCTGCTCACGAAGTTGGAAAGAGGGTTCACTACGGAGCAACAGCTCAGAGCGGCCATGATGGGCTGGCTCCGCCTTGTCTAGCTATGCTCCTGTGGTCCTGAGAACCGTGTGACCTCCTTCCTTGAGTGGCACCTCTTGGACATACTTTTAAGTACTCCTGTGCACTGTCTTTTCAAGTGGCCCCCTTCTTCGTAGCACACCAGCTACCAAAAACCTCAGCACCCTGCTCCCGTCTGAATCCAGGACGCTTCCGATCTTCTGCTGCTGGAACATTGGACCTGGTCCTGTTATCAAAAAGTGCAGGTGGATTTGTGCCATGGCGGAGCGGAACGGAACACACTGTAGTTCATTCTAGAGCTACTAGCCAAACACTTTCCACCCAATAAACCCTAACCCAGCAAATGCCCTTGGCCTTGGGACACTTACATGTCTCTATCCTATGTGCACTGACCCAAAATACAGCATCCAGAAGACACAAGCCCACAACTCAGACCTTCACTTCAAAGACATTGATCTCTATCCTAGGGGCAATATCCCATTGCATTGCACCCTCTGGGCACTGACACTAAACATCAGTGTATGTAAGAGACTCCAGTCTACCATGCTGTGAATATTGAGCACACAAGCAGAGATATACTTCATATTACAGTCAATAACTCACTATACTGAACTGTGTTAAATGGACACAAAACCAGCACCTTAATCTGCATCCTACAAGCACTAACCCATTAGATGAACCTCAACCCACCACCACCCTGCAATACAACCTGACAGAGGAAGTGCATTCAACCTAGAGAAACCCACTGAAATGCATCATAAGAGCCTTAATCCACCTACATCCTATGGATACTAACTAACCACATTGCAATGCATCCTCAGAAAATATTAAAATGCCATACCACACTGTGCCTTAGTGACAACAGTCCACAAGAATTACCTGGATTTTATGAAGCAGTGCACACCATACCACTTCCTACGGACACTAGCTCATCACTGCATCTTAATGATACTAATCCACTGAACTTCATCCATGGAACGCTAACCTAAAACACTGAACAAAAGCCACTAACACAGCACACCTCACTGGATCCCAAGAACAGTAACACACCACACTACTTTGCACACTAGAGAAAATAGCTGACCATGATGTACTGCATTCTAGGGGCATTACCCCCATCCTGGTGCCTTCTAGGGATGAAAGTTACCTGCCATGCTACAATTTATCCTAGGGGTAAAAAAGTCCACCATGCGGCACCCATGAGATGCACATTTTCTGTTCAAGGGGTGCTGAACCACAATAGTGCTTTTTAAATACAAAAACTACTCAAACTGCAAAGAACCCTAGGAACACCAACCAGAAAGCACTGCACCACAAGCATACAGACCTTTCCTTTAGTCCTTCATTGGTAAAAGATGCCGCAGTCCGAGTACTGATGATCCTGGGAGGCAGAAGATCATATTTGTCCTGCCTTTACTTCTTTAGAGTGGTAACCCATTCACAAATTTGATAAAGAAACACATATTTGCTTTGTGAAAATGGCATAGTATGAAGCCAATGGAATGTTCTTGGCAGAGATATTCTCTCTGCATCACACCAGCTGAAATCTGATTTCTTCAGTTGCTCTGCATATTTCAGTCCCCAAACTAATTAGTGATAGATGATTAAGATTTCTGTGGCCTTTTTCTGTGTCACTTTGCTTGAACCTATCCATAAACAACCTCATCTTTTGGCAGAGCAGTGAATACTTATGTTTACTCCATTTATAAGTCTTGTCTGTGCCCTTCTCTTTTTGAGAGCACAAGAAGCTTATGGACATACCTTTGGATTTTATAAATCCTAATATACATATGAATACTAACTTGTGAAACTGTGCAGGATCAATTGAATGCTAAACACAAAACTGACTGCATCTGAGGTATATTAATCCAGACTGTGCTGCATGCTGGGATTGCTGCCCTGTACAGTGTCCTAGAGGAACTGCACAAGTCATTACACTCTGTACTACACTGCACTACATCTTAACAAACTAGACAACCACATCTTAAACTATCCTAGGACCATATCTAGGGGTTGTGCAAACTGGTGATGCGCGACAGAGGCGGAATCTCCATCATCCACAAGAACCATCAGCTGCACCACCTCCACAGACATGACATCCTCCAACATGGAACACATGTTGTTCCAGCTTTACATCACACCCAACTTCACCTTAATCGGCACTGTCATCTATAGACCACCGGCACCATGTACCAACTTCCCCCGCACCATCTCGGATCACTGACAGAATATCGACCTACAGAAATATTGACCTACAGAAATATGTGACAAAAATATCGTTGTCAAAAATATCGACCTCCTATCTTCATAATGGTAAGTACAAAAATATTTTTAAAAAATATCGTTGTTAAAAATATCGAAGTAGAAAATATCGTTTTTTTTATATGTATAAAAAATAATGTAAAATAAATTAAATAATACATTTAACTTAAAAAAAATGTTTGGATTTATTTGTATATTTTAACAATTATAAGTAATAAATGTAATGTAAAAATAAATTAAACATACATATTTAAAATGTAATATATATATATTTACTTAAAAATAATTAATAAATAAGAATTTTAATTAATTATTAAATGTTAGCAATAGATTAAAATGTATAAATAAATATATATATATACACACACCTGTAACATAAAAAAAATTCAATTATATTATAAATTATAATATTAAAATATGTAATATTTTTTAAACCTACACTTTACACTACATTGACTGCAACAGTAGGGAAAGTGTTGGTTAGTGGAGGGGAATAATTTACTATTCCCACTCCAATGAGTGCAACAGTAGGGAAAGTGTTGGATAGCGGAGGGGATAAAATTACTATTCCCACTCCATGGAGTGCGACAGTAGGGAAAGTGCTGGATAGCGTAGGGGTAAAAATAACTATTCCCACTCCAGCGAGTGCAACAGTAGGGAAAGTGTTGGATAGCGGAGGGGAATAATTTACTATTCCCACTCCAGCAAGTGCAACAGTAGGGAAAGTGTTGGTTAGCGGAGGGGAATAATTTACCATTCCCACTCCAGCGAGTGCAACAGTAGGGAAAATGTTGGATAGCGTAGGGGTAAAAATTACTATTCCCACTCCAGCGAGTGCAACAGTAGGGAAAGTGTTGGATAGCGTAGGGGTAAAAATTACTATTCCCACTCCAGCGAGTGCAACAGTAGGGAAAATGTTGGATAGCGTAGGGGTAAAAATTACTATTCCCACTCCAGCGAGTGCAACAGTAGGGAAAGTTTTGGATAGCGTAGGGGTAAAAATTTCTATTCCCACTCCAGCAAGTGCAACAGTAGGGAAAGTGTTAGATAGCGTAGGGGTAAAAATTACTATTCCCACTCCAGCGAGTGCAACAGTAGGGAAAGTTTTGGATAGCGTAGGGGTAAACATTTCTATTCCCACTCCAGCAAGTGCAACAGTAGGGAAAGTGTTAGATAGCGTAGGGGTAAAAATTACTATTCCCACTCCAGCGAGTGCAACAGTAGGGAAAGTTTTGGATAGCGTAGGGGTAAAAATTTCTATTCCCACTCCAGCAAGTGCAACAGTAGGGAAAGTGTTAGATAGTGTAGGGGTATAAATTACTATTCCCACTCCTGCGAATGCAGCAATAGGGAAACTGTTGGATAGCAAAGGGGTAAAAATTACTATTCACACGTAAGAAAATTCAAATTTAAAAACAAACAAAATATCAACTACTATACAACATATAATAAAACACCCAAAAACAAAACATATCTATTATAAATTTTTACAAAACATAGAAACATATAATAATGTAAAAAAAATATAAAATTTACAAAAAAGATAATTTTTTTAATTTTAACCAGAAATTAGCAAACAAATACATATTTTGTTATAGAAATTAATTGTATTCTAAAAAAAATATTATTACATAAATATAATATTTTTTTTCCTACGTTATAACACCACACAATTTACAACACACGTCTAAATTAAATAAAAAAGTGTACCTCCATAATTAACACAATTAATTATCAATTTAAAAATTATTAATAATTAAATAACATATTTTAAAAGGTCAAAATTATTCTAGTAACCAAACATTACAGCTATACAACATAAATCCCCAAACAAAAAAAAATAACAATTACCAAAAATATTTAACAATTAGGAAATAAATATTAATGATCAAGTAATGATTAATTAATGTAAACTAAATTACTTTCCACCATCTACCCTAATAAACACCATAACACACACCTAAAAATATTTACACAATTTCCATAACTATTTTTACATTAATAAATTCATATCAATGAACAACAAATAAGTAATTAATTTTAAAACATTTACTTCCCACCATTTACCACTATAAACCCTACAACTCACACATCAAAATTATTACACAAATGACAAAATTAAAATGTAATTAATTAATTAGCATCAGTTAACAAATAATTAATTAATTAAAAATAAATTACCTCCCAACATATTACCCAATAAATGCCACCAACAATTTCGTAAAAAATTATACAATTAACATAATGAATTAACAATTAATTAACTAATTAATCACAATTAAAAATAAAAATATAAATAATTAATAATAAATACATTCACACAATTAAATAATAATTAATACATATTATATAAAAAATATTATTAAATGTATTACAATTAAATTACTTCCCACCCTAATCCCCTATCAACCCACAACCCACTCCTAAAAAAATCACACAATTAACATAATTACCAATTAAATAATAATAATTAATAACAAATTAATATATTTCCCACAGTTAACAATACAAAATATTAAACATTTAAATATTAATTATGAAAAAATATTAATAATTTAATTATAATTAAATTACTTCCCACCCTATTCCCCTAAACACCCACATCCCGCTCCTAAAAAAATGACACAATTAACATATTTACCAATTAATTAATCAATAAAAATTAACAGCCAATTATCAATTAATTAATAATAAATTAATTACCATAATTAACACTATAAAATCAAAATTAGGTAAATACTGATAAATAAAAATGTATATTCAATTTATTATAATTAAATTACTTCCCACCCTATTCCCCTATAAACCCACAACCCCCTACCGAACTAAAACGCAAAATGTTATTAAAATATAATCAATATTCAATGTATTATAATTAAATTACTTCCCACCCTATTCCCCTATAAACCCATAACCTGCTACTGAACTAAAACGCAAAGATTTATTAAAATAAAATTAATAACTTCTAAAAATTTAACACATACATTAAAAAACAAATGCAATACGTAGACAAAAAAATATAGCACATACATTTAAAATACATACTGAAATACATAACACTAAAAAAACGATCTTTTTAACAACTATGGGGGTCATTACGATGGCGGAAAATTAGCCACCGCCGAGCCGGCGGTGGCAATCATTCCGCCATCGTCATGAGATTTACCCCCGCCACATTATGATGGCGGTGAGTACCGCGGCGGAGGGAAAGTCCGGCCGCCACTTTTCCACCGGTAGCAATCGTCACGATTGCCTGGCGGAGTGGTCAGCATGCTCACAATGGCGGCAGAGCCTAGCAGGCTCCGCCGGCACAATTATGATGCCGGCGATAGCCAGCCTTTCCGTGGCGGTCAAACCGCCATTGAAAGGCTGGCGGAGAATGTCTTCCGGGCCAGTTGCGTGCCCCCCTTGTGTTGGGGGGAAGTGTGGGTGCACTGGGAGGTACCCATGGTACCCCCCCTACATTTCACTGCACCAAGTGGCAGGCACAGTGTAGTGCCTGCCATGTAGTGCAGTGAAATGCACAACATGCTCCTTTCAACATCGCGGCGGTGCTGCTGTCAGCAGCCACCGCTGCAATGTGAAAGGTGCGGAATCCGACCGCAGCGGTGGCGGTCCCATCATAATTGGATAGGCAGGACCGCCGCACACATGGCGGTCGGACCCATTCACCACTACGAGCCCCTATATTTTTGCAAACGATATTAATGACTTCAATATTTTGGAAAACGATATTTCTTACCTTAAACTCGATATTCTTGACCACGATATTCTGGCAGTCGATATTTCGTACTCGATATTCTGACCCACCATCTCAGACTTCGATGCACCACTCACCCTCGACGCTAGTAATTACATTCTAATCGGGGACCTGATCCTCCACCTGTAGGACCATGCTGACCGGAACTCAAAAGCACTCATCAAAGACCTTGGAAGCTTGAGCATCACCCCGCAAGTAAGGTCCCTACCCACGTTGCCGCCCCTGGACCTCCTCCTGAATCTTCTTTTCGCCACCTTTCACAACATCCGAGTCAATGAGCCCACACCAGTCTGAACAACCCGTGCCCTCATCAAGGTTAGTATGCCCATCTCGGCTCAACACACACGCTGCACCGCTGGACCAGCCTGTCGAAACTGGAACAGCATCATTGAGAATGACTGGAATGACCCAAACACAGCAACGGTCTCCACAAAGCCATTAAGAATTACAACAATTGGATCATCTCCTGCACCAACTACCTGGGCCCCCTCAAACACAGCAATACAACAAGATCGAGACCCCTGGCCAGTTGGAACATGAAGGAGCTCAGATTGATGAAACGCCACTGCAAATGCCTGGAGCACAAATGGAGAATGAGCCAGGGCAATGCAGACAGAAGCATTTTCAATTCCACCCTTAGATGCTACCACCAAATGATCTAGCCCACTCAATGCACCACTCTGGCAGACCGCATCAATGTCAGCACCAAAAGAAGCAAAGAAATCATTGTGAAGGATTTCATCTCACCAATGTAGTGTCTTTGATGATAGGAGTGGTAGTACAAGCATTGTTCTGGGTGAACTCTGAAAAGGAAGTTCCATTTGGAGGTGTTAAGTTGTGGCTATTACAAATCATGACGAAATGAGTGCAGAATGTGATTTTACAAGACAGAATAAAGATGTCTGTTACGGAGCTCCGTGTGTGGCGTGTTCATTTGCATGCTGGGGAGAACCCTACATCTGGCGACGAGTAGGGGATACGTGCTCTGAAAAAACAAGACTGTTCTCCCTGAGAGTTTGCAACAGTACAGCAAACTGCTTGTGTGTGCCACGTGCACCCCAAGTCGATGCAAAGCAGTCTGAAGTTGGCGTATGTGGAGTCAAAGCCCTACTCCAGCCCAGACAGGGCTGTTGAAGAAATTGAAGGCCCTACAGGGAAGCACATTCAAAAAGCCCACCAAAATCTGCTGGTAAGGTTGAAAGAAGAGATATTGCGCTGCGCCATAATGCAGAGCCATCATCCATGCAAAGCAAACGCTAAAGGCAGTGACAACCAGGTATGAAAGCAGAAACTTACCTACGGACACCCAAGTGTAAGCACGGGTTGTGTTTGCAGAAGTTGCAAGTGTTAGGGACTGTCCTCCATCACGGTCACCTAGACGGCACATGCCAACACAATGTCGGCAGAGGGGAGCGCAAAATATACAGCAGCTGCATTCCTGAAACCACCACGCCACTCAACACCGCTAAGAAGCAGAATATTGGCGCCAGATGGACTGCATAGATCGAGACATTTGATGATTTCAAGAACGACAACAAGGTGGTGAAACAATGGATGAGTTTGTCGAGAGACTTGACGTGCTTATCAAACACTGCAAGTTCAGTGATTTCAGTGATGAAGAAGCCATGCTCCTTAGAGTCACTGATGATTGTCTTTCAGCCTCTTTCAGAAGATGCATGTTGAGAGAGAAACTCAGTTTAAAGAAAGTGCTAATGGCCGTGATGGCAGAGGAACATGCAGATCCACAGGCCACTGATATGGAAGCTGGAATAGCACAAGGTGATTCAGCGCTGATCATTAAAAGCAAATGCAAAAGAAACAATTGATGGACGGAATGCTGGAAAATGCAAACATTCACCCCCAGTCACAAGGATCTGGGATTAATCCATCATTCTTTTGCTCATCACACCACCCCAGTTCGGACCCAGCCATATGCAAATCAGTCTTGACCCTGTTCCTTATGGGAACAGTCCAGCCCGAACTGCCAAGCCAGGTCCTCCCTGGACCGGAAACAAGCATCCTGGGACTGGTTTCAGGGCATCACCCTGCATCAGCCAGGCTACCTTGAATCCAGTGGTGTAGTGAGCACGGGACCAACGTCTGGGCATATCCTTCCCACTTAGGGTGACAAATGCAAAAGAAACAATTGATGGACGGAGTGCTGGACAATGCAAATATTCACCCCCAGTCACAAGAATCTGGGTTTAATCCATCATTCTTTTGCTCACCACACCACCCCAGTTTGGGCCCAGCCATATGCAAATCAGTCTTGACCCTGTTCCTTATGGGAACAGTCCAGCCCGAACTGCCAAGCCAGGTCCTCCCAGGACCGGAAACAAGCATCCTGGGACCGGTTTCAGGGCATCACCCTTCATCAGCCAGGCTAGCTTGAATCCAGTGGTGTAGTGAGCACGGGACCCACATCTGGGCATTCCCACTTAGGACGACAAATGCAAAAGAAACAATTGATGGACGGAATGTTGGACAATGCAAACATTCACCCCCTGTCACAAGGATCTGGGTTTAATCCATCAGACTTTTGCTCACCACACCACCCCAGTTTGGACCAAGCCAAATGCAAATCAGTCTTGACCCTGTTCCTTAAGAGAACAGTCCCGCCCGAACTACCAAGCCAGGTATTCCTTGGACCAGAAAAAAGCATCCTGGGACCGGTTTTAGTGCATCACCCTTCATCAGCCAGGCTAGCTTGAATCCAGTGGTGTAGTGAGCACAGGACCCACGTCTGGGCATACCCTTCCCACATAGGGCGACAAATGCAAAAGAAACAATTGATGGACGGAATGCTGGACAATGTAAACATTCACCTGGAATGGCATGGTGAGAAAAAAAACGATGGATTTACGCCTAGATCTCTGTACTGGGGTGAATGTATGACATTGTTCTGCATTCTGTCCATCAATTGCTGTTTTTGCATTTGTCACCCAGAGTGGGACGGGTATGCCCAGACGTAGGTCCTGTGCTCTCCATGCCACTGGAGTCAAGCTATCCTGGTTGATGAGGGGTGAAACCCCGAAACCTGTCCTAGGTTGCTTGTTTCTAGTCCAGGGAGGACCTGGCCTGGCAGTTCGGGCTGGACTGTTCCCATTAGGCACAGGGTCAAGACTGATTTGCATATGGCTGGGTTCAAACTGGAATGGCATGGTGAGCAAAACAACAATGGATTTAGACCCAGATCTCTGTACTGGGGTGAATGTCTGACATTGTTCTGCATTCTGACCATCAATTGTTGTTTTTGCATTTGTCAACTCGAGTGGGACGGGTATGCCCACACGTGGGTCCCGTGCTCTCCATGCCACTGGAGTCAAGCTATACTGGCTGATGAGGGGTGAAACCTCAAAACTCGTCCTAGGATGCTTGTTTCTAGTCCAGGGAGGACCTGGCCTGGCAGTTCGGGCTGGACTGTTCACATTGGGCACAGGGTCAAGACTGATTAGCATATGGCTAGGTTCAAACTGGAATGGCATGGTGAGCAAAAAAAACAATGGCTGTAGGCCCAGATCTCTATACTGGGGTGAATGTATGACATTGTTCTGCATTTTGTCCATGAATTGTTGTTTTTGCATTTATCAACCCGAGTGGGACGGGTATGCCAGACGTTGGTCCCGTGGATTCCATGCCACAGGAGTCAAGCTATCCTGGCTGATAAGGGGTGAAACACTGAAATCGGTCCTAAGATGCTTGTTTCCAATCCAGGGAGGACCTGGCCTGGCAGTTCGGGCTGGACTGTTCCCATTGGGCACAGGGTCAAGACTGAATTGCATATGGGTGGGTTCAAACTGGAATGGCATGGTGACCAAAAAAACGATGGATTTAGGCCCAGATCCCTGTACTGGGGTGTATGTATGACATTGTTCTGCATTCTGTCCATCAATTGTTGTTTTTGCATTTGTCACCCCGAGTGGGACGGGTATGCCCAGACGTGGGTCCCGTGCTCTCCATGCCACTGGAGTCAAGCTATCCTGGCTGATAAGGGGTGAAACACTGAAATCGGTCCTAAGATGCTTGTTTACAGTCCAGGGAGGACCTGGACTGGCAGTTCGGGCTGGACAGTTCCCATTGGGCACAAGGTCAAGACTGATTTGCATATGGCTGGGTTCAAACTGGAATGGCAAGATGAGCAAAAAAAAGATGGATTTAGGCCCAGATCTTTGTACTGGGGTGAATGTATGATATTGTTCTGCATTCTGTCCATCAATTGTTGTTTTTGCATTTGTCACCCCGAGTATGACGGGTATGCCCAGACGTGGGTCCCGTGCTCTCCATGCCACTGGAGTCAAGCTATCCTGGGTGATGAGGGGTGAAACCCGAAACCGGTCCTAGGATGCTTGTTTCCAGTCCAGGGAAGACCTGGCCTGGGAGTTCGGGCTGGACTAGTCCCATTGGGCACAGGGTCAAGACTGATTTGCATTTGGCAGGGATCAAACTGGAATGGCATGGTGAGCAAAAAAACGATGGATTTATGCCCAGCTCTCTATACTGGGGTGAATGTATGACATTGTTCTGCATTCTGTCCATCAACTGTGTTTTTTTGCATTTGTCACCCCGAGTTGGACGGGTATGCCCAGACGTGGGTCCCGTGCCCTCCATGCCACTTGAGTCATATTTCCAGTCCAGGGAGGACCTGGCCTGGCAGTTTGGTCTGGACTGTTCCCATTGGGCACAGGGTCAAGACTGATTTGCATATGGCTGGGTTCAAACTGGAATGGCATGGTGAGCAAAAAAACGATGGATTTATGCCCAGATCTCTACACTGGGGTGAATGTATGACATTGTTCTGCATTCTGTCCATCGACTGTTGTTTTTGCATTTGTCACCCCGAGTTGGACGGATATGCCCAGACGTGGGTCCAGTGCTCCCCATGCCTCTGGAGTCAAGCTTTCCTGACTGATGAGGGGTGATACCCCGAAACCAATCCTAGGATGCTTGTTTCCAGTCCAGGGAGGACCTGGCCTGGCAGTTCGGCCTGGAATGCTCCCATTGGGCACAGGGTCAAGACTGATTTGCATATGGCTGGGTTCAAACTGGAATGGCATGGATTCAAGCAAGCCTGGCTGATGACGGCTGGAATGCCAGAAACCGGTCCTAGGATGCTTGTTTCCGGTCCAGGGAAGACATGGCTTGGCAGTTCGGGCTGGACTGTTCCCATGAGGCACAGGGTCAGACTGATTTGCATATGGCCATGTCTGAACTGGGGTGGTGGAGTGAGCTAAAGAATGATGATGGATTAAACCCAGATCAGTTGACTGGGGGTGAGTGTTTGATTGGCTCAAACGTTCCGTCCATCATCCCCTTTTGTATCGCTTTGTTCGCCCTAAGTTGGCGGGGGTATGCCCAGACGTGGGTCCCTTGCTCACTTTGCCACTGGATTCAAGCAAGCCTGGCTGATGACGGCTGGAATGCCAGAAACCGGTCCTAGGATGCTTGTTTCCGGTCCAGGGAAGACATGGCTTGGCAGTTCGGGCTGGACTGTTCCCATGAGGCACAGGGTCAGACTGATTTGCATATGGCCATGTCTGAACTGGGGTGGTGGAGTGAGCTAAAGGATGATGATGGATTAAACCCAGATCAGTTGACTGGGGGTGAGTGTTTGATTGGCTCAAACGTTCCGTCCATCATCCCCTTTTGTATCGCTTTGTTCGCCCTAAGTTGGCGGGGGTATGCCCAGACGTGGGTCCCTTGCTCACTTTGCCACTGGATTCAAGCAAGCCTGGCTGATGACGGCTGGAATGCCAGAAACCGGTCCTAGGATGCTTGTTTCCGGTCCAGGGAAGACATGGCTTGGCAGTTCGGGCTGGACTGTTCCCATGAGGCACAGGGTCAGACTGATTTGCATATGGCCATGTCTGAACTGGGGTGGTGGAGTGAGCTAAAGAATGATGATGGATTAAACCCAGATCAGTTGACTGGGGGTGAGTGTTTGATTGGCTCAAACGTTCCGTCCATCATCCCCTTTTGTATCGGACTGTTCCCATTGGGCACAGGGTCAAGATTGATTTGCATATGGCTGGGTTCAAACTGGAATGGCATGGTGAGCAAAAAAAACAATGGCTTTAGGCCCAGATCTCTGTACTGGGGTGAATGTATGACATTGTTCTGCATTTTGTCCATGAATTGTTGTTTTTGCATTTGTCACCCCGAGTGGGACGGGTATGCCAGACGTTGGTCCCGTGGTCTCCATGCCACTGGAGTCAAGCTATCCTGGCTGATGAGGGGTGAAACCCCGAAACCGGTCCTAGGATGCTTGTTTCCAGTCCAGGGAGGACCTGGCCTGGCAGTTCGGGCTGGACTGTTCCCATTGGGCACAGGGTCAAGACTGAATTGCATATGGCTGGGTTTAAACTGGAATGGCATGGTGAGCAAAAAAACGATGGATTTAGGCCCAGATCTCTGTACTGGGGTGAATGTATGACCCGCCGACGACACCCAGCTGATCCTCTCCCTCACCAACGACCCCACCACCGCCAGAGCCAACCTACACGACGGGATGAGAGACGTCGCCGACTGGATGAGGAACAGCCACCTTAAACTGAACTCAGACAAGACGGAAGTCCTCATCCTGGGCTCATCACCCTCCGCCTGGGACGACTCTTGGTGGCCCCCGGCCCCTGGGCACCGCGCCCAAGCCAACGGACCACGCACGCAACCTGGGCTTCATCCTGGACTCCTCCCTGTCGATGACCAGACAAGTCAACGCCGTCTCATCTTCGTGCTTCAACACCCTGCGCATGCTCCGCAAGATCTTCAGATGGATCCCCACTGAAACCAGGAAGACCGTCACCCAGGCACTCGTCACCAGCCGACTGGACTATGGGAACACCCTCTACGCCGGAACCACAGCCAAACTTCAAAAAGACTCCAGCGCATCCAGAACGCCTCCGCACGACTCATCCTGGACATCCCCCGACACAGCCACATCACCGGACACCTGAAAGACCTGCACTGGCTCCCCGTCAGCAAGAGAATCACGTTCAGACTCCTCACCCACGCACACAAGGCCCTCCACGACCTGGGCCCCAAGTACCTCAACGACCGCATGACCTTCTACACGCCCACCCGCCAGCTACGATCAACCAGCCACGCCCTCGCCACCGTACCACGCATCCGCAGAGCCACCGCCGGAGGAAGATCCTTCTCCTACCTGGCAGCCAAGACCTGGAACTCCCTCCCCACTCACCTTCGGCGAACCCAGGACCATCTCTCCTTCAGGAAGCAGCTCAAGACCTGGCTGTTCGAGCAGTAACTTACCCCCTCCCCCAGCGCCTTGAGACCCTCCCGGGTGAGTAGCGCGCTCTATAAATGCCGTGATTGATTGATTGATTGATTGTTCTGCATTATGTCCATCAATTGCTGTTATTGCATTTGTCACGCCGAGTGAGATGGGTATGCCCAGACGTGGGTCCCGTGCTCTCCATACCACTGGAGTCAGCTATCCTGGCTGATGAGGGGTGAAACCCCGAAACCGGTCCTAGGATGCTTGTTTCCAGTCCAGGGAGGACCTGGCCTGGCAGTTCGGGCTGGACTGTTCCCATTGGGCACAGGGTCAAGATTGATTTGCATATGGCTGGGTTCAAACTGGAATGGCATGGTGAGCAAAAAAACAATGGATTTAGGCCCAGATCTCTGTACTGAGGCAAATGTATGAAATTGTTCTGCATTCTGTCCATCAATTGTTGTTTTTGTATTTGTCACCCCGAGTGGGACGGGTATGCCCAGACGTGGGTCCCGTGCTCTCCATGCCACTGGAGTCAAGCTATCCTGGCATATGAGGGGTGAAACCCCGAAACAGGTCCTAGGATGCCTGTTTCCAGTCCAGGGAGGACCTGGCCTTGCAGTTTGGGCTGGACTGTTCCCATTGGGCACAGGGTCAAGACTGATTTGCATATGGCTGGGTTCAAACTGGAATGGCTTGGTGAGCAAAAAAACGGTGGATTAAGGCCCAGATCTCTGTACTGGGGTGAATGTATGACCTTGTTCTGCATTCTGTCCATCAATTGTTGTTTTTGCATTTGTCACCCAGAGTAGGACGGGTATGCCCAGACGTGGGTCCCATGCTCTTCATGCCACTGGAGTCACCCTATCCTGGCTGATGAGGGGTGAAACCCCGAAACTGGTCCTAGGATGCTTGTTTCCAGTCCAGGGAGGACCTGGGCTGGACTGTTCCCATTGGGCACAGGGTCAAGACTGATTTGCATATGGCTGGGTTCAAATTGGAATGGCATGGTGAGCAAAAAACAATGGATTTAGGCCCAGATCTCTGTACTGGGGTGAATGTATGACATTGTTGTGCATTCTGTCTATCAATTGTTGTTTTTGCATTTGTGACCCATGAATATGACGGGTATGCCCAGACATGGGTCCTGTGCTCTCCATGCCACTGGAGTCAAGCTATCCTGGCTGATGAGGGGTGAAACCCCGAAACCGGTCCTCGGATACTTGCTTCCAGTCCAGGGAAGACTTGGCCTGGCAGTTCGGGCTTGACTGTTCCCATTGGGCACAGGGTCAAGACTGATTTGCATTTGGCTGGGTTCAAACTGGAATGGCATGGTGAGCAAAAAAACGATTGATTTATGCCCAGATCTCTGTACAGGGGTGAATGTATGACATTGTTCTGAATTCTGTCCATCAACTGTTGTTTTTGCATATGTCACCCCAAGTGGGACGGGTATGCCCATACGTGGGTCTCGTGCTCCCCCTGCCACTGGAGTCAAGCTTTCCTGGCTGATGAGGAGTGACACCCCGAAACCAGTCTTAGGATGCTTGTTTCCAGTCCAGGGAGGACCTGGCCTGGCAGTTCGGGCTGGACTGTTCCCATTGGGCACAGGGTCAAGACTGATTTGCATATAGCTAGGTTCAAACTGGAATGGCGAGCAAAAAAACGATGGATTTGGGCCCACATCTATGTACTGGGGTGAATGTATGACATTGTTCTGCATTCTGTCCATCAATTGTTGTTTTTGCATTTGTCACCCCGAGTGGGACGGGTATGCCCAGACGTGGGTCCCGTGCTCTCCATGCCACTGGAGTCAAGCTATCCTGGCTGATAAGGGGTGAAACACTGAAATCGGTCCTAAGATGCTTGTTTACAGTCCAGGGAGGACCTGGACTGGCAGTTCGGGCTGGACAGTTCCCATTGGGCACAAGGTCAAGACTGATTTGCATATGGCTGGGTTCAAACTGGAATGGCAAGATGAGCAAAAAAAGATGGATTTAGGCCCAGATCTTTGTACTGGGGTGAATGTATGATATTGTTCTGCATTCTGTCCATCAATTGTTGTTTTTGCATTTGTCACCCCGAGTATGACGGGTATGCCCAGACGTGGGTCCCGTGCTCTCCATGCCACTGGAGTCAAGCTATCCTGGGTGATGAGGGGTGAAACCCCGAAACCGGTCCTAGGATGCTTGTTTCCAGTCCAGGGAAGACCTGGCCTGGGAGTTCGGGCTGGACTAGTCCCATTGGGCACAGGGTCAAGACTGATTTGCATTTGGCAGGGATCAAACTGGAATGGCATGGTGAGCAAAAAAACGATGGATTTATGCCCAGCTCTCTATACTGGGGTGAATGTATGACATTGTTCTGCATTCTGTCCATCAACTGTGTTTTTTTGCATTTGTCACCCCGAGTTGGACGGGTATGCCCAGACGTGGGTCCCGTGCCCTCCATGCCACTTGAGTCATATTTCCAGTCCAGGGAGGACCTGGCCTGGCAGTTCGGGCTGGACTGTTCCCATTGGGCACAGGGTCAAGACTGATTTGCATATGGCTGGGTTCAAACTGGAATGGCATGGTGAGCAAAAAAACGATGGATTTATGCCCAGATCTCTACACTGGGGTGAATGTATGACATTGTTCTGCATTCTGTCCATCGACTGTTGTTTTTGCATTTGTCACCCCGAGTTGGACGGATATGCCCAGACGTGGGTCCAGTGCTCCCCATGCCTCTGGAGTCAAGCTTTCCTGACTGATGAGGGGTGAAACCCCGAAACCAATCCTAGGATGCTTGTTTCCAGTCCAGGGAGGACCTGGCCTGGCAGTTCGGCCTGGAATGCTCCCATTGGGCACAGGGTCAAGACTGATTTGCATATGGCTGGGTTCAAACTGGAATGGCATGGTGAGCAAAAAAACGATGGATTTGGGCCCAGATCTCTGTACTGGGGTGAATGTATGACATTGTTCTGCATTGTGTCCATCGATTGTTGTTTTTGCATTTGTCACCCCGAGTGGGACGGGTATGCCCAGACGTGGGTCCCGAGCTCTCCATGCCACTGTAGTCAAGCTATCCTGGCTGATGAGGGGTGAAACCACGAAACCGGGCCTAGGATGCTTGTTTCCAGTCCAGGGAGGACCTGCCCTGGCAGTTCGGGCTGGACTGTTCCCATTGGGCACAGCATGAAGACTGATTTGCATATGGCTGGGTTCAAACTGGAATGGCATGGTGATGAAAAAACGATGGATTTATGCCCAGATCTCTATACTGGGGTGAATGTATGACATTGTTCTGCATTCTGTCCATCAACTGTGTTTTTTTTCATTTGTCACCCCGAGTTGGACGGGTATGCCCAAACGTGGGTCCCGTGCTCTCCATGCCACTGGAGTCAAGCTATACTGGCTGATGAGGGGTAAAACCTCGAAACTGGTCCTAGGGTGCTTGTTTCTAGTCCAGGGAGGACCTGGCCTGGCAGTTCGGGCTGGACTGTTCACATTGGGCACAGTGACAAGACTGATTAGCATATAGCTGAGTTCAAACTGGAATGGCATGGTGAGCAAAAAAACAATGGATTTAGGCCCAGATCTCTATACTGGTGTGAATGTATGACATTGTTCTGCATTTTGTCCATCAATTGTTGTTTTTGCATTTGTCACCCCGAGTGGGACGTGTATGCCCAGACGTGGGTCGCGTGCTCTCCATGCCACTGGAGTCAAGCTATCCTGGCTGATGAGGGGTGAAACCCTGAAACCGGTCCTAGGATGCTTGTTTCCAGTCCAGGGAAGACCTGGCCTGGGAGTTCGGCTGGACTGTTCCCATTGGGCACAGGGTCAAAACTGAATTGCATATGGGTGGGTTCAAACTGGAATGGCATGGTGAGCAAAAAAACGATGGATTTAGGCCCAGATCTCTGTACTGGGGTGTATGTATGACATTGTTCTGCATTTGGTCCATCAATTGGTGTTTTTGCATTTGTCACCCCGAGTGGGACGGGTATGCCCAGACGTGGGTCCCCTGCTCTCCATGCCACTGGAGTCAAGCTATCCTGGCTGATGAGGGTGAAACCCCGAAACCGGTCCTAGGATGCTTGTTTCCAGTCCAGGGAGGACCTGGCCTGGCAGTTCGGGCTGGACTGTTCCCATTGGGCACAGGGTCAAGACTGATTTGCATATGGCTGGGTTCAAACTGGAATGGCATGGTCAGCAAAAAAAATAATGGATTTAGGCCCAGATCTCTGTACTGGGGTGAATGTGTGACATTGTTCTGCTTTCTGTCCATCAATTGTTGTTTTTGCATTTGTCACCACGAGTGGGACGGATATGCCCAGACATGGGTCCCGTGCCCTCCATGTCACTTGAGTCATGTTTCCAGTCCAGGGAGGACCTGGCCTGGAAGTTCGGGCTGGACTGTTCCCATTGGGCACAGGGTCAAGACTGATTTGCATATGGCTGGGTTCAAACTGGAATGGCATGGTGAGCAAAAAAACGATGGATTTAGGCCCAGATCTCTGTACTGAGGCAAATGTATGACATTTTTCTGCATTCTGTCCATCAATTGTTGTTTTTGATTTGTCACTGTTGGACTTGGCCCTTTTTGCAGGTTCATCCCTAAACTTTTTGCCTTCCTCCTATATTTTTTCTGACCTGTTGTTGGCTGTTTTATGACTCTGGGCACTTCACCACTGCTGATCAGTGCTAAAGTGCATATGCTCTCCCTATTGTAAATTGTGTTATGTATTAGTGACTCCATGATTGGATGATTGGTTTACTTGTCAGTCCCTAGTACAGTGCACTGAGTGTGCCCAGGGCTTGTAAATCCAATGCTGCTGGTGGGCTTGCAGCACTGGTTGTGCCACCCACAGAAGCAGCTTGTAAAGTGTGTCTCAGGCCTGCCATTGCAGAGCCTGTGTGCAGCCTAGGGCTGCCATGTCGACTTGGTGAGTACACCCACTTGCCAGTCCCTAAACCTTCCCTTTTCTTCATGTCAGACACCCCTATGGTAGGCCCTAGCGCAGGGTGCATTGTAAGTATAAGGTAAGACATGCCCTGGTGTGTGTGGCATGTCCTAATAGTGAATTACAGCCATTTTTGTTTTTCACTATTGCAAGGCTACCTGCTCCCCATAGGCCAGAATGGGCAGTTTTGATTACTACACCTTATAATCCTAACTGACCCAGGGAACATGGTAGAAAAACGAATTTAGTATGCCTGAACTCAGAATGATAAAATACATCTTTTAGTGAAGTTGGTTTTAACATTCTGTGTTTGAAAATACCACTTTTAGAAAGTGGGTATTTTCTTGCCTAAACTTCCAAGCCTGCCTCTGCTAGGTTGTGTATTCCTTGTCTGGTTTGTGAGTGACAGGGGCTGGGGGTGGCTCCAGGAGACAGGGTGAGTCAGCACAGGGCTGAATAGAGAGATCTGCATCCAGAGTGGAGGGAGGAGTTGCACCTGGGTCTGAATAGGGCTGTGCCTGCCTTCCACAATGCTGGCTCCACCTCCTGCTGGGCGGCTGAGCACTCTGCCCCACATTCTGAAAGGAAAGAAGGAGTCCTGTAAACAAAGTGCTCCAGGACTGACCAGAACTGGTTTTGGACTAGGCCAAGGCCTCTCTACCTTCAGAGAACAAAGAGAAAAGGTGTATAAAAAGGGGACCCAGACCCCTAGGAAATTAGATCACTTTTGGGAAACAAGAAGAAACCTTTGCTGAGGAGCGGAAACCAAGAAGAAACTGAGGAGTGACTTTCCCTAAGCTGAAGTGCTGCTTGGGGGATTGGCCTGCAGTGGTTGCCTAACTGCCAAAGAAAGGAGAGAGGAACTTTGTGTGTACTTTCATCAACTTGTGAAGGATCTCCAAGGGCTTGATTTCAGAGCTTGCCTCCTGCTGAAGTCTCAGGGACAACGGACTTCACCCACCCACTCCCCCTGTGTTCCCTTGCTGGGAATTTGGACCTTCTGACACACTTGCGTGTCTCTGGGAGCTGGAAGCGCGACTCAAGACGAAGAAGCGTGTCGCCGCAGCCGCTGATTCTCGCATCGTCGGAGAAGAGTGTCGACGTCGCAGCAGACGCCGGCGCATCCCCGAAGAAGCGCGCCGCTGACACCCTCGCATCCTTCGAAGCGCCTCGCAGCACTGGAGAAAAGTGTGGCCGTCGCAGCAGACGCCGTCGCATCCCCGGGGCAGAGCATCGACCTCGCATCAGACGCCGACGCATCGCAACACGAGGCGCCCCGCATCCCAGGAGAAGATTGTCGACCTCGCATCAGACGCCGTCGCATCGCCAGGGAAGCGTGTCGCAGGGCCTGTCGCGGCTCCAAAGACTCATCGAAATCGCCGCACGGCCGTCGGGCGTGCACGCATCACCTCTTCGTTGTCGCAACCTCAAGAAGACGCCACTTTGTTTCTTTTGCACCAGATCTTCAACGCATCACAGTCCTTGCGTGTAAGGGACTACCGCATCACCTTCCCTTCAACACTTTCCGTTGCCCTGCGTTACGCATCTCAGGTACATTGAACTCAAAGTGTCGCATTTTCATTTTAAGAGACTCAAGCTAATTCTACCATTTTTAAAGTACAGTATTGTGGATTATTTTTGTCGTTTATAGTCTTGTGGTAAATCTACCTAATGCAACCTGTGTGGTGTCCATTTGTAGTGTTGTCACTAGATTACTGTATGTGTTCACAAATGCTTTACACACTGCCTCTGAACTAAGCCTGTCTGCTCGTGCCAAGCTACCAAGAGGGTGAGCAGGAGTTATTTCAGGAGTGTACCCCCTTACCCTGACTAGAAGCAAGGGTCCCTATTTGGACAAAGGTACCTACCTCTGCCAACTAGAGACCCCCAGTTCTAACATTGGTGGTCAGCGGTGGGGATTCTGGACTTGCATTTGTGACTCATGTACAGTGATTGGTGAACACTACCTAGTGAGTGCAGACCAAAACGCAACCACATACTTTTGGTAGATATTCTTTTCTGGGACTTTCTATGTTTGCTAAAAACTGCCAAGTTTAATCACCATGGATACAGCAGCATCCAGAGCATCTGTTGATTATGATTGGGGAGGAGAGTAACTTCCCCAGCGGGTAGCAGGGTTTCTGCCCAAGGTCTGTCCCCAGAGGAGCTGGAGGACAGAGAAAAGAGTAGGATGCATGAGATGGAGCTGACCAAGCTCAAGTTAGAGGGGCAGTTGGAATTTGAATTGCAATCTAGAAAGTTGGCCTTAGAAGAGAAAAGAATGGATCAGGAGCATGAGTTGAGAATGAGGGAGCTTGATTTAAAGCTCGAGAGGCTGGAGGCCATGAGTGTCTCAGCCCAACAACAAGAAATGTGTGTAGCTCAGAGAGTGAGCTTTGCTGAGTTGGAGGGGAGTCCAGCTCAGATGGTGGCAGCAAAATTATGTTATCTAGTGCTGAGGGAGTAGTACACACACCCAGAGATGTGGCACCTGACTTGAAGGAGGGGGTTAATATACACCAGGAGGTTCAAGGATATGAGGTAGCTCTAGTGGTGCGCAGTGTCCCTGAGGTGGATTGGGGAGCTGGCACAGGGGTTCATAGTCCTAGAGGTGGGAGGGACACTCTACTGACTCTAGATGAGAGGTGCAGGGAGAGGGGTTCCCCCATGGTTGAAGTCCTGATGTGTGAGTGTGGAGACCGCCCAGAAGAGTGTGGGTTGAGTGACAGAGACAGTCAGATACTGTCTTGCCAATCTCAAGAGAGTGGTGTGGAGTACGTGTACAAGGCACTGGATGGTGAGGTGAAGGATAGTTTGGTTAACCCTTGTAGGGGGCTGTGTGATCCAATTGTGGGAGAGCATATTGTAAGTCCCTATTTTCCAGAGCTACGCCAACACCTGTTGGAGTGTGAGTTCTCTGACCCCAGGGAGCTCACAATGGAGGCAGACCTTTTGGTGGATTCCAGAGGGTCTGAAGAGGCATTGGGGAGTAACCCTAAGAGGAGTGGCTCAGGTGTCTTCCAACCCAGAGTGGTGGGAGAGGTTCAGTGTAGCCCAGCTAGGTCCCGTGGTAGTGGGAGGGGTGTAGGGACTCACGTACTGTCTCAGTGGAGAAGGAGTGAGTGTGGGGCTGCGTGTCCCAAGGTGCCCAAAACCCAGTCTCAGAGCCTGGATGGTTCTTTAAGGGAACACCAGGTAGGGAGCCTAGGCTGTCCTGATGGGCCGCCCGTTGAGGAGGATCTCCTAGTGTCTAGAGAACCTGGAGTGTCTGTAAATGGAGCTCCACTGTTTCTGGTGTCTGGCGGTGCCGCTCCACTTGGGAGGGTGCAGAAGTCCAGAGTGAGGGGTGAGAGGGGGAGAGAGTCCCCAGTGGAAGAACCAGTGGGTCAGGGACCAGCCAGAAGGGCTGAGTCACCAGTGAATGACCATGGTGACACCACTTCTGTCCTGGGGGATCTTCACGCACTGTCAGATGGACAGGGGTCGGGAGATCTGCACCAGGCAGACTGTCACACAACACATGAGAGATGTGTTACCCTCTGGGGGGCATGCGTGCTCCCAGGAAGTCCTGGTGCGCCAGGCATATTCTTACACAACTCTAGAGGAGTGTGTTTCCCTTGGGGGGTTGGTGTACCCTCCCGGAAGTCCTGGGTTGCCAGGCACAGGTCCAGCCTAAGGGTACAGACCCTGGGTTGGAGGGCCAGGTTCAGGGTGTCCCCCTGACCTGGAGGAAGGGGCCGCTGCTAACAGTGCCCCTACCAGTTTGTCTTCTGGGGGCACCGCTCCAGGTGGGAGGGTGCAGGACCCCAGTAAGGGGGCGGGGAGAGGACAGCCTCCCCTGGCCTCTGCCCAGTCTAAGGGTACAGACCCTATGCTGGGATCCCAGTTGCAGGATAGAACCCCTGAACTGGTGGGCGAGTGTGCAGGACACCTGCCACAGGTGCCCTGACAATTCTGGAAGGGGGTACCGCTCCTGATAGGAGGGGGCAGTACTCTGGAAGGGGGTGCAGAGGAGGGAGTCCTCGCCTCTGACCCCGGTTCAACTGGAGGGTTTAGACCCTAGATTGGAGGACCAGGTTCAGGGTGTCCCCCTGACCTGGACGCCCAGTTGCAGGATAGAACCCCTGAACTGGTGGGCGAGTTGTGCAGGACACCTGCCACAGGTGCCCTGGCAATTGTGGAAGGGGGTACCGCTCCAGGTGGGAGGGTACAGAGCCCCAAGGAGGAGGACCGGGTGTGGGAAAGCCCACCCCAGTCTCCAGTCCAGCCGCCGGGTATAGGCCCGGGGATGGTGGGTCAGCGCCAGGATGTCATACCTGACCTGACAGGAGGGAGAATGGACAAAGGGTGCCAAGCACCTGGGGCTACTGCCCCCGCTCTCTGATGCCACAGAGGTTTGAGAGCCCTGGGAGACATAAGGCCTGGGTCTCATCCCTGACCACTGTCAGTGGCCACTGTGGCTTGCTGTCTGTCTGTTGGGACACCCCTGTGAGCAAGTTAAGGTAAGGTGCTGCACAGGTGATGTCCACAGGTGAGGAGAAGGGTTCCCCATGGAATAGCTCAGTGGGCCCTGAGAGTATGGACAGAGGGATCCAAATAGGTTCAGATTGGCGTAGAACTGGAGTATGCCCCTGCTGTTGTGGGCCAGGGTCCAGGTTCTATCGCCCAAAGCAGAGAAGCCCATCAGGGTAGTGATTGGTCTCCCCTGCGTTTTTGGCTGGAAGGGGGTTGTGTTGGACTTGGCCCTTTTTGCAGGGTCATCCCTAAACTTTTTGCCTTCCTCCTATATTTTTTCTGACCTGTTGTTGGCTGTTTTATGACTCTGGGCACTTCACCACTGCTGATCAGTGCTAAAGTGCATATGCTCTCCCTATTGTAAATTGTGTTATGTATTAGTGACTCCATGATTGGATAATTGGTTTACTTGTCAGTCCCTAGTACAGTGCACTGAGTGTGCCCAGGGCTTGTAAATCCAATGCTGCTGGTGGGCTTGCAGCACTGGTTGTGCCACCCACAGAAGCAGCTTGTAAAGTGTGTCTCAGGCCTGCCATTGCAGAGCCTGTGTGCAGCCTAGGGCTGCCATGTCGACTTGGTGAGTACACCCACTTGCCAGTCCCTAAACCTTCCATTTTCTTCATGTCAGACACCCCTATGGTAGGCCCTAGGGCAGGGTGCATTGTAAGTATAAGGTAGGACTTGCCCTGGTGTGTGTGGCATGTCCTAATAGTGAATTACAGCCATTTTCGTTTTTCACTATTGCAAGGCTACATGCTCCCCATAGGCCAGAATGGGCAGTTTTGATTATTACACCTTATAATCCTAACTGGCCCAGGGAACATGGTAGAAAAACGAATTTAGTATGCCTGAACTCAGAATGATAAAATACATCTTTTAGTGAAGTTGGTTTTAACATTCTGTGTTTGAAAATACCACTTTTAGAAAGTGGGTATTTTCTTGCCTAAACTTCCAAGCCTGCCTCTGCTAGGGTTGTGTATTCCTTGTCTGGTTTGTGAGTGACAGGGGCTGGGGGTGGCTCCAGGAGACAGGGTGAGTCAGCACAGGGCTGAATAGAGAGATCTGCATCCAGAGTGGAGGGAGGAGTTGCACCTGGGTCTGAATAGGGCTGTGCCTGCCTTCCACAATGCTGGCTCCACCTCCTGCTGGGCGGCTGAGCACTCTGCCCCATATTCTGAAAGGAAAGAAGGAGTCCTGTAAACAAAGTGCTCCAGGACTGACCAGAACTGGTTTTGGACTAGGCCAAGGCCTCTCTGCCTTCAGAGAACAAAGAGAAAAGGTGTATAAAAAGGGGACCCAGACCCCTAGGAAATTAGATCACTTTTGGGAAACAAGAAGAAACCTTTGCTGAGGAGCGGAACCAAGAAGAAACTGAGGAGTGACTTTCCCTAAGCTGAAGTGCTGCTTGGGGGATTGGCCTGCAGTGGTTGCCTAACTGCCAAAGAAAGGAGAGAGGAACTTTGTGTGTACTTTCATCAACTTGTGAAGGATCTCCAAGGCCTTGATTTCAAGAGCTTGCCTCCTGCTGAAGTCTCAGGGACAACAGACTTCACCCACCAGCTCCCCCTGTGTTCCCTTGCTGGGAATTTGGACCTTCTGACACACTTGCGTGTCTCTGGGAGCTGGAAGCGCGACTCAAGACAAAGAAGCGTGTCGCCGCAGCCGCTGATTCTCGCATCGCCGGAGAAGAGTGTCGACGTCGCAGCAGATGCCGGCGCATCCCCGAAGAAGCGCGCCGCTGACACCCTCGCATCCTTCGAAGCGCCTCGCAGCACCGGAGAAAAGTGTCGCCGTCGCAGCAGACGCCGTCGCATCCCCGGGGCAGAGCATCGACCTCGCATCAGGCGCCGACGCATCGCAATACGAGGCGCCCCGCATCCCAGGAGAAGATCATCGACCTCGCATCAGACGCCGTCGCATCGACAGGGAAGCGTGTCACAGGGCCTGTCGCGGCTCCAAAGACTCATCGAAATCGCAGCACGGCCGTCGGGCATGCACGCATCACCTCTTCGTTGTCGCAACTTCAAGAAGACGCCACTTTGTTTCTTTTGCACCAGATCTTCAACGCATCACCGTCCTTGCGTGTAAGGGACTACCGCATCACCTTCTCTGCAACACTTTCCGTTGCCCTGCGTTACGCATCTCAGGTACATTGAACTCAAAGTGTCGCATTTTCATTTTAAGAGACTCAAGCTAATTCTACCATCTTTAAAGTACAGTATTGTGGATTATTTTTGTCGTTTATGGTCTTGTGGTAAATCTATATAAAGGAAACTTATTTTTATAATACAACCTGTGTGGTGTCCATTTGTAGTGTTGTCACTAGATTACTGTATGTGTTCACAAATGCTTTACACACTGCCTCTGAACTAAGCCTGTCTGCTCGTGCCAAGCTACCAAGAGGGTGAGCAGGGGTTATTTCAGGAGTGTATCCCCTTACCCTGACTAGAAGCAAGGGTCCCTATTTGGACAAAGGTACCTACCTCTGCCAACTAGAGACCCCCAGTTCTAACAGTCACCCCGAGTGGGACGGGTATGCCCAGACGTGGGTCCCGTGCTCTCCATGCCACTGGAGTCAAGCTATCCTGGCTGATGAGGGGTGAAACCCCAAAACCGGTCCTAGGATGCTTGTTTCCAGTCCAGGGAGCACCTGGCCTGGGAGTTCGGGCTGAACTGTTACCATTGGGCACAGGGTCAAGACTGATTTGCATTTGGCAGGGTTCAAACTGGAATGACATGGTGAGCAAAAAAACGATGGGTTTATGCCCAGATCTCTACACTGGGGTGAATGTATGACATTGTTCTGCATTCTGTCCATCGACTGTTGGTTTTGCATTTGTCACCCCGAGTTGGACGGATATGCCCAGACGTGGATGCTTGTTTCCAGTCCAGGGAGGACCTGGCCTGGCAGTTCGGCCTGGAATGTTCCCATTGGGCACAGGGTCAAGACTGATTTGCATATGGCTGGGTTCAAACTGGAATGGCATGGTGAGCAAAAAAACGATGGATTTGGCCCAGATCTCTGTACTGGGATGAATGTATGACATTGTTCTGCATTCTGTCCATCGATTGTTGTTTTTGCATTTGTCACCCCGAGTGGGACGGGTATGCCCAGACGTAGGTCCTGTGCTCTCCATGCCACTGGAGTTAAGCTACCCTGGCTGATGAGGGGTAAAACCCCGAAACCGGTCCTTGGATGCTTGTTTCCAGTCCAGGGAGGTCCTGGCCTGGCAGTTCGGGCTGGACTGTTCCCATTGGGCACAGGGTCAAGACTGATTTGCATATGGCTGGGTTCAAATTGGAATGGCATGGTGAGCAAAAAAATGATGGATTTGGGCCCAGATCTCTGTACTGGGGTGAATGTATGACATTGTTCTGCATTGTGTCCATCGATTGTTGTTTTTGCATTTGTCTCCCCGAGTGGGACGGGTATGCCCAGACGTGGGTCCCGAGCTCTCCATGCCACTGTAGTCAAGCTATCCTGGCTGATGAGGGGTGAAACCACGAAACCGGGCCTAGGATGCTTGTTTCCAGTCCAGGGATGACCTGCCCTGGCAGTTCCGGCTGGACTGTTCCCATTGGGCACAGCATGAAGACTGATTTGCATATGGCTGGGTTCAAACTGGAATGGCATGGTGAGCAAAAAAACGATGGATTTAGACCCAGATGTCTTTACTGGGGTGAATGTATGACATTGTTCTGCATTCTGTCCATCAATTGCTGTTTTTGCATTTGTTACCCAGAGTGGGGGGGTATGCCCAGACGTGGGTCCCGTGCCCTCCATGCTACTGGAGTCAAGCTATCCTGGCTGATGAGGGGTGAGACCCTGAAACCGGTCCTAGGATTCTTGTTTCCAGTCCAGGGAGGACCTGGCCTGGCAGTTCGGGCTGGACTGTCCCCATTGGGCACAGGGTAAAGACTGGTTTGCATATGGCTGGGTTCAAACTGGAATGGCATGGTGAGCAAAAAAACAATGGATTCAGGCCCAGATCTCTGAACTGAGGTGAATGTATGACATTGTTCTGCATTCTGTTCATCAATTGTTGTTTTTGCATTTGTCACCCCGAGTGGGACGGGTATGCCCAGACGTGGGTCCCGTGCTCTCCATGCCACTGGAATCAAGCTATCCTGGCTGAAGAGGGGTGAAACCCCGAAACCGGTCCTAGGATGCTTGTTTCCAGTCCAGGGAGGACCTGGCTTGGCAGTTCGGGCTGGACTGTTCCCATGAGGCACAGGGTCAAGACTGATTTGCATATGGCTGGGTTCAAACTGGAATGGCATGGTGAGCAAAAAAACGATGGATTTAGGCCCAGATCTCTGTACTGGGGTGAATGTATGACATTGTTCTGCATTCTGTCCATCAATTGTTGTTTTTGCATTTGTCACCCCGAGTGGGATGTGTATGCCCAGACGTGGGTCACGTGCGCTCCATCTCACTGGAGTCAAGCTATCCTGGCTGATGAGAGGTAAAACCCCGAAACCGGTCCTAGGATGCTTGTTTCCAGTCCATGGAGGACCTGGCCTGGCAGTTCAGGCTGGACTGTTCCCATTGGGCACATGGTCAAGACTGATTTGCATATGGCTGGGTTCAAACTGGAATGGCATGGGGAGCAAAAAAGCGATGGATTTATGCCCAGATCTCTGTACTGGGGTGAATGTATGAGATTGTTCTGCCTTCTGTCCATCAATTGTTGTTTTTGCATTTCTCACCCCGAGTGGGATGGGTATGCCAGACATTGGCCCTGTGGTCTCCATGCCACTGGAGTCAAGCTATCCTGGCTGATGAGGGGTGAAACCCCGAAACCGGTCCTAGGATTCTTGTTTCCAGTCCAGGGAGGACCTGGCCTGGCAGTTCGCGCTGGACTGTCCCCATTGGGCACAGGGTCAAGACTGATTTGCATATGGCTGGGTTCAAACTGGAATGGCATGGGGAGCAAAAAAGCGATGGATTTATGCCCAGATCTCTGTACTGGGGTGAATGTATGACATTGTTCTGCATTCTGTCCATCAATTGTTGTTTTTGCATTTGTCACCCCGAGTGGGACGGGTATGCCCAGACGTGGGTCCCGTGCTCTCCATGCCAGGTCCTAGGATGCTTGTTTCCAGTCCATGGAGGACCTGGCCTGGCAGTTCAGGCTGGACTGTTCCCATTGGGCACAGGGTCAAGACTGATTTGCATATGGCTGGGTTCAAACTGGAATGGCATGGTGAGCAAAAAAACGATGGATTTTGGCCCAGATCTCTGTACTGGGGTGAATGTATGAGATTGTTCTGCGTTCTGTCCATCGATTGTTGTTTTTGCAGTTGTCACCCCAAGTGGGACGGGTATGCCCAGAAGTGGGTCCCGTGCTCTCCATGCCACTGGAGTCAAGCTATCCTGGCTGATGAGGGGTAAAACCCCAAAACCGGTCCTAGGATGCTTGTTTCCAGTCCAGGGAGGACCTGGCCTGG
Organism: Calotriton arnoldi; assembly: GCA_963921515.1. Lineage (NCBI taxonomy): Eukaryota > Metazoa > Chordata > Amphibia > Caudata > Salamandridae > Calotriton > Calotriton arnoldi. Next base: position 1,118,808 of record CAWUFW010005474.1, on the reverse strand, counting down.
CAGTTCGGGCTGGACTGTTCCCATTGGGCACAGGGTCATGACTGATTTGCATATGGCTGGGTTCAAACTGAAATGGCATGGTGAGCAAAAAAACGATGGAATTAGGCCCAGATCTATGTACTGGGGTAAATATAGACATTGTTCTGCATTCTGTCCATCAATTGTTGTTTTTGCATTCGTCACCCCGAGTGGGACGGGTATGTCCAGACGTGGGTTCCGTGCTTTCCATGCCACTGGAGTCAAGCTATCCTGGCTGATATGGGGTGAAACCCCGAAACCTGTCCTAGTTTGCTTGTTTCCAGTCCACAGAGGACCTGGCCTGGCAGTTCGGGCAGGACTGTTCCCATTAGGCACAGGGTCAAGACTGATTTGCATATGGCTGGGTTCAAACTGGAATGGCATAGTGAGGAAAAAAACAATGGATTTAGGCCCAGATCTCTGTACTGGGGTGAATGTATGACATTGTTCTGCATTCTGTCCATCAATTTTTGTTTTTGCATTTGTCACCCCGAGTGGGACGGGTATGCCCAGACGTGGGTCCCGTGCTCTCCATGCCACTGGAGTCAAGCTATCCTGGCTTATGAGGGGTGAAACCCCAAAACCGGTCCTAGGATGCTTGTTTCTAGTCCAGGGAGGACCTGGCCTGGCAGTTCGGGCTGGACTGTTACCATTGGGCACAGGATCAAGACTGATTTGCATATAGCTGGGTTCAAACTGGAATGGCATGGTGAGCAAAAAAACGATGGATTTAGGCCCAGATCTATCTACTGGGGTGAATGTATGACATTGTTCTGCATTGTGTCCATCAATTGTTGTTTTTGCATTGATCATTAAAAGCAGGCATAAACACAAGGTAGATGCACACAAGTCGATGTCTTCGAAGAAAAATTAATTGTTTTTCATGTGTGGATTTCCATTTCCCCATGAAAGTAAATGTCCTGCCATCGGACAGACATGTAAAGGCTGTGGGAAAGAAAAATATTTCATAATGGTTTGCAAAGCGAAAGAAAAAACAAATGTGTCATAGCGAGAAGAGAAAATGGATGGCATAAAGTTCCAGAAACATTCTCTCCCTGCCCACAAAGCCAAAAGGCTACACCTGAGTTATGACACATAGAAACTAAACGAAGTTGGTTGTTGCCAAATTCATCATGTAATGACTCTTCAACTTCATCATCAAGCGCTGACAAAGACGATGGGTGTGCGCTAATGATGTCAACTAAGGAACTGAGGGGCATATCAGCAAGGGCTTTATCTCCGCTTTTTTGGCTTTAAAACCCAAAAAAGCAGAGATATAACTATCGCCCTATTACCAAGAGGGTGCTAACATGCATAATCGCATGTTAGCACCCTTTTTCCCTACGCCTCCCTTTGCATCTCTAATGAGATGCAAAGTGGCCGTTCCTCCCCAAAATAACTGGAGAAATGTCGCTAACCAACATTTCTCTAATTATCAATCGGCACGCTAACAAGCATAGCGATAAGAAAAGTAGCGCTAACCGCGGTTAGCGCTACTTTCCTTACGCCTGCTTTTAGTTTGACTTAGCCATGATATCCAATGGAAGGTGGATATCATGGTTAAGTCTGCTGTGCCCTATCAACAACATAGCGCCAAACGTTGTGCGATTATCGCTGGAATCCCAGAGATAATTCCACATTTGGCAGCTAACTCGGGTGTTTTTATCGCTCTGGAGATAAGCGTCGCTGATAGCGCGCTATCTCCGCGATAAAAACAAGCGACAGCCGGCGATAATTATCCTAGTGCTAAGTGCGCTTAGCGATAATTATCGCCGGTTGTTGATGATATGCCCCTACATTCCCATGTAGGATTAGTTGCTTGTAAAGAAGATCAAAAGTTGGAAAAGAGTCACAAGATGAAGCGACCAGATTCCTTTGGACACTGCCCCAAGATTACCTTAAAGGTAAACGGCTGCCCCATAACCTTCATTATAGACAGTGGTGCGTCAATTAACATCATGTCAGTTGAGAAGTTCATCAGCCTATCTCCTGTACCACACCTTACTTCGTCAATACGTAGGTATGCACATGGGCTGCTTCAAAACCATAACAGAGTCAAGAGTCATTCATGGCAACCATGCGACTCAAAGCGCCAATTCTTTTCCTTCAAGAAACTTCATCTAGTGCTTGTCTGCTCAGTTTTGCCTCTTATGCAGACACAGGACTGATATCTCTCAATTTCAAAGTTCATGCACAGCGTGACATTGTGAATCAGTTCCCATCGTTTCATGGTTTAGGGCGACTCAAGACAATGAAAGTGCAACTTTATATCAATGAGGAGATTCACCCTGTAGCACAAAAGGCACAGCAGAGTTGCTTTTCACTTATAAGAAGCCATTGAGAAAGAACTAGAAACACTGCTGAAGCATATCATCTATGAACGCTCCACCGGTATCAAGCCATGGGTTTCGTCCATAGTGGTGGTGCTAACAAAGAACAGTGGAGGTGCAGTGGGCATCTGTGTTGATATGCACCAGACCAACAAAGCAATTAAGAGAGAAAGCCATCCTTGTCCACACATAGCGGATATGATCATGTAACTGAACGAAGTCAAAGTGTTTCTCCACCTGAACAAGGGATACCATCAACTGAAACTGGAAGAAAACTGTAGGTACATTACTACTTTTTTTACTCATGTTGGTTTGTTCAGATATAAAAGACTCAGGGGGATATGTACAATGAAGTGGCGGAGCGTGTTGTTAGGCTCCTAGGCTTAACGACACGCTCCGTCACTTCGGAAATGCAAGGCTGCACCATATTTACAAGAATGTGGTGCAGCCTTGCGTTTCCCCCTGCGATGGCGCTAAGTTTAACAACTTAGCACCAATGCAGGCACCCTTGCACCATGTGTGCTGCACAAGGCAGCACACATGGAAAAAGCAAAAATGAGGAGAAATAATACATTTCTCCTCGTTTCGCCAACTAAAGACCAGGATTTTCCTGGTCTTCATTTTGGCGCTGCCTCCTATGTACGCCACCCTTGTACATAGGGGGCAGCGTCAAATACAATGGGTGTTGCAGTGGAACGCCCACCGCAACCCCACTGCACGCCCTTTTCACGCTAAACATAGCGTGAAAGGGTGTCTTATGTACAAGGCAGCGTTAAGCCACGTTAAGTGGCTTAACGCTGCCTTGTACACAAGGCAAGGCCCCTATCGCTACGGGAACGTCACAAAAAGTGACGTTCCCGTGGCGATAGGGGCTTGTACATATGCCCCTGAGTTTTGGAGTATCTTTGGCTGCAGAAATATTCCAAGATGTTATATGTCGAATAATTCAACCTCTTACACATGCTTTTAATTACAGTGAAGACATACTGGTATTTGGGACAAAACAAAAGGAGCATGACAAGGCTCTTACACAAGTATGCCAGCTACTTACTGATACAGGTCTCACTGAATGCAGCAAAGTGTGAGTTTCACAAGACCAAACTTAAATTCTTTGGGCACATGTTCTCTAATGGGAGAATGACTCCTGACCCTGACAAGGTGCAAGCACTATCCTCCACCTGCCCCCCAAGGGATGTAACTATGCTGAGATCTTTCCTAGGCATGGCCAATTATTGCTCAAGACACATTCACGACTTTGCCACAGTGTGCGCTCGATTGAGAGAGCTGATGGAGCGAAATGTCACATTTCAGTAGTCTCCTGAACTGCATATTGCGATCACAGTAGATGTGAGCCCGGTGGGGCTGGTCGCAATTCTTGCTCAACACAATGGTCATCAAAATGTTCAGAGACACATTGTGGCCTATGCCAGTCAAAGCTTGTCTGAGACTGAACATACCTATTCTCAGCCGAAAATAGAGAGTCTGGCTCTAGTGTGGGCCTTAAACATTTTTGTATGAAAAACGTTTCACCATTATTACGGACCACAAGGTGTTACTCACTATCTTAGGAAATTCAAAGGCTAAGATGCCCACTCGAATTGAGAGGTGGAGTTTGTGACTGCAAGAGTATGACTGTGAAATTGTGCACAAGCCGGGTCAAAGGTCAAAACCCTGCTGATTATTTTTCACGAGTGCCTCTGCATCACCACAGTTCAATGTCCAAAGCGGATGAGGAGTATGTCAATTTGATTGTGAGATCTAAATCATTATCAACTCTATCCATTGAACAGATTATTGCTTCCCCCAATACAGACAAAGACATGAGCATCCTCAAAGACATAATTTCAACTTACTTGTAGAAGACATGTATTGGACCCTTTGCCGATGATGTAGTATTTCAGAATTTCAAGAATGTGCAGGATAAACTGTCTGTCACCCGAGAGGGTATCATATTGAGAGGCCCAAGAATCGTCATTACACCCAGAACCTGAGACAGCAAGTTATTGAACTGGCTCATGAAGGACATTGTGGTGATGTAGCCATCAAAAGAGTTTTAAGAGATTGTGTCTGGTTCAATCGCCTCGATGAACAGGTTGAGAAAGAACTGACAGCCTGGCATCTCTGCAGCTGCTTATCCCTTAAGATGACGCAACATCCATTGTCAATGTCTGATCTACCTGCGCACGCCTTGGAAAAAGTTGCAGTTGATTTCTTTGGCCCTCTAGAAAATGGGCATCATCACATGGTAGTTATCAATGAATATTTGCATTTTCCTCTGGTGGAGGACTTGACAAGGTAATCGGCTGGCTGGATGCCATCTTTACGACCTGGGGCATTCCCGCTGTCTTCAAATCTGACAATGGCCTGCCGTTCGATAACAGAGACTTCATGGAATTTCTCGCTTGACTCAATGCAACGCAACAGAAAAGCACCCCTCTGTGGCCTCAAGTCAATTGTGTTGTCGAACGATTCATGGGTACCCTTAAAAGAGTGATCCAGTGAACATCAATGGGAGGAATTAGTCTGAATCAAGACCTGTGTCAAGCTCTTTATGCCTATCAATCGACTCCTCATTCCACAACTGGTGAAAGTCCTGCCACCCTGCTATTTGGGAGAGCCATTGGAACCAAGCTACTGCAATGGACTCCGACCAGATCGTGGAACGCTGAAGAGGTTTGTGTCAGAGACACTGCTGGAAAGCACAAGATGAAGTCCTATGCTGATTGGAATTGACGCATCCAAGAGACAGTTTTCGATAAGGGAGATTTGGTACTGGTCAAACAGAAACGGAAGCGGAAAATTGACACTCTGTTTGCTGCTGACTCTTTGAGGGTTGTGACAAGCAGGGAACACATGGTGACAGCACATCATCAGAAAAGCCCATCACAAAAGAAACGTCAGACTTGAAACATTTGCCTCAGTGTTTGTCAGCTCCTGAGGTGGCATGCGAGAAGGCTCAGTCTGAGAGTCCTGCTCAAGCTTCTGAGCCCACGTCATCTGTGCTTAGTCCATGTGCAACTCAACTACCTCATACTACCCAATCTGGCAGACCAGTGCGAGCACCTCGACGACTCATTGAGGAAATGTGATGCTAATTGTTATTTGTACTTTTTGTCTAACAGAGGGGGGGATGTAGTATCTTTGATGTTTTGAGCACTAGGACCTCTGTGGTTCAGGGTGGACTTTGAAAAGGAAGTTATGTGAACTGTTGGGAGGTGTTAAGGTGTAGCTATTAAAATATTCATGTAATGAGTGCAGAGGGTGATCATACGAGAGAGAATAAAGACGTCGCTCTGTGTGTAAGGTGTTCATTTGCATGTTCCCATGCTGGGGAGGACGCTAAAACAGCAGCTGCCTGCAAATCGATCCCCCTCTCAGAGGACCTCTACACCAATCTCTCTCAATTCTTTCAAAATCGCTGGCATTAAAAGCAACTTAAATCCTCAACCAGAACCGACAAACCTCGTCAAACACCTCCGATCTTATCCAACAAACCAATGCTAAACACATGGCCCATCATCACTCCAAAAGAAAATACCCCACCATCAAGTCCATCCACTCCGTGTCACCAACGGATCGCTATCCCTCACCACGGCGAACTGCAGATGACTGCAACATATCAGCACCATGCTCAAACCAATTCTAAATGACTTCACCACTTCTGCAACTTTCCCAGACACTTGAAAACACGCAACTGTCCTATTGCTGTAGAAACCCTTCATGGACCCTACAATGCTCACCAACCACAAACCGATCTCCCTGCTACCATTCCCGGCCAAGGTCTTAGAGAAAATCATCAACAGATGCTGCACCAAATACCTCAATGACCACCGACTCGTCTACACCACTCAGTCTGACTTCAAACCCAACCGCAGCACAGAAACTGCCTTCATCGCTGCCACAGATGACATCCTTATCACTCTGGATGGAGAAGACACAGCGGTCCTTATCCTCTTGGAGCTCATCCAACTCCTTCACAACATTGGAATCCAAGGACCTGCACTCTGATAGATCTGCTCCATTCTGACTGGAAGGACCAAGTCACCTAGTGTGGCACCATACACCTCCGTTGCCCGCGACCTCATCTGCTGAGTTCTGCAAGGATCCTCCCTGGGCCTGATCCTCTTCAATGCATACATGACCCCTCTAGCCAGCATCATATGCTCTCACAACATTAAAGTTCTCTGCTAGATTCACAGAAGGTTGCAGACCATTCATAACTTGGCAGCCAGAATCACTTTCAACCTTCCAAGCTGCACTCATATCACACCACACCAGAAGGAGCTCCACTGGCTCTCCATATGGAAAGGAGCACATTTCAAACTCCTCACCAACACTTTCAAGGCACTACATAACACTTACCAAGCATGCTTCAACAATCACATCTGCTTTCATAAACTTAACAGACACCTCCGCTCATTCTCTAGTGACTATGGGCGTACAGAGCGTTCTTCAGTCTGAGGGTTGACTTCTAATTCTATTTCATGGGTTTTCACAGTTTTAAAGGAGAAAGATCTTGTAACTCCTTGTGTGGTGCATCTCTCTACGTTTGCCCTTGTAACATTGTTTACCTGGTTCTGATTGATGGATATCCTGCAATTATCTCACTAAAAATGTGATTGGAATTCTTACCAGATATCAGAGAAAAGAGCAGCCTATACCTCAAGATGGCATGCCCAGAAAATCCTTAATGAACAATAGCATCCCTTAAGTTGATATATTTTTTAAGAAGATTCAACCCAAGGAGGGCACTTTTAGATTGTTTCCTATATAGTGATACATATCACACCAGTGATGTGTCTAAGCAATGCAAATAACAGGTGTTATTAATACCCATATCAAAGGTGTTAAATAAACCTGCCTCAGACCGATTAGAGGATGATTTATCCTTGCCATGATTTGAGCTTTTAGCCTGCATATAATCACATGTTTCTGCAGTGCTTGTACAACTCAGTGACCCGTACTAAGAGTTTGATCGCATATTTAGTTTCCGATGATAACACTTTTATGGATAGCCAGAATTAGAACTCCTACCCTCATCTTTGCGTGGATTTACCAGGAGAGGGATCCCAATGAGATGCATATGTTAGTGAGGAAAAGCTAAAGCTACTGCCTTTTTTAACCAGGTGATTAATTCCCTTGTCTAGAGGAGAGGAAGTTGTTTATTGGGGACTCATAAACATTTAATGAACACAATCAATGCCACAAAGTTTTTTTCATATATGGGGCCATATTATGGTAAAACAATAATTAGCAAAGGTATTTGTCTCGCTTTGGCAGTGCTCTCGGCTCACTGCTTTTGTCTTTGCCAATGGTGGAGGTTTGTAATTGCAATAACATTAGTAAAGCCGAAAGCAAGAAGTGGGCATCAACATAAAAATATAGAAAATAAAATGTTCTTTAATTTTCAGATAGCTGCTATGTTGTGTCCATACACAATGTGAAAGCCCTCTTAAAAGTATACAAAAGAACGCTTTCCATACTTTCAACAAGGGCCGGCATTAGCGCTGGTGGTGCCCCCGATGCGACAATCTTTTTTGCCCCCCCCCCCTAATGACTGCCTTCTCAATGGAATAAATTAGCATATTTGAACTCAGGTTTCTATATTGTGGTGCAAGGCCATTTTAATGTCAAATTTGTTGATCCGCAGCAGTCTAATCAGTCTGTCATTTTAGGAAAAGTATGTTCAAGGGGGGTACCCCCAGAAGGGAGATTTGAAAAGGAAAGCTCTTTTAAATATGGTTAATACTTTTGATCTCCTTAATGCATGTGCCGAGGTTGATCCTGCCTACCTGTCAAATGCCACCTTTGTAAGGGGGGACTATGAATCCATTATTGAATATATTTTTGTATCCCAGGCCCTATTGGCGAGGGTTCGGGCGGGTGGTACCATTGTAACTGTATTGAGAGATCATAATCCCTTGTGGGTGGTTTTAAACATATTCAAGGGGGCAAGCGTGGCCAGGGGTAGCCCTGCCTCAGCTTTAGCAGTTAAGTCTCAGGGGCTTTGATTGGTTTGGAGACATGCAGACTTGGTTGTTGTGATGAACAACTTCTGTGTTAACCATCAGGTCCCACTTTTGGATTGTTTGAACCCAATGGTTGATTTGCAGGATGAGGATAAGGATAATTAGAATCTTACTCATGAAACCAGCAAGACCCGATATCCCAGGGGATAGGTGGTTGGATTTATCCTGTAGGAAGGCCTCCCTCAATCTACATAGGGCTTTGAATGAGACTCCTAGAGATAGTCAGAAGATCCAAGAGTTTAGAGCTGAGTATAAAAAGAGATCAAAATGGAGTATTGGGGAGACTGGTTCAGTCTTGCAGGACGAAGGATGCCACAACTTTATAGAGGGTGGTTAAGGATATTGGCTCCCTGGGTTCAAGTATTGATTCTGTTATCACCACCATCAGCCCAGATGCTTGGGTAGCTCATGTTGGTGCCTTATATCGCTCTGACCTGCATCAAATGGGCTGGAGGTAGCGGTAGAATTGCCAATCAATATTAATTTTTCATTGGAAGAGATCTAGGATGCCATCATGAAGTCTCCATCTAATAAGGCTCCAGGGCCAGATGGGGTCCCTGGGTCAGGGAGAGGAACTTACTGTCTGAAGTGCAATATGGGTTCCGTGAGGGGCTGGGAACTGTGGAGCAATGCCTAGATTTGCATTTGCTTATTAGCAAATATACCATCGCAAAGCAGGGCTCCCTTTGCCTAGTTTTTATGGACCTGTTGAGCGCTTTCGACAGTGTGGTAAGAACTAAACTTTGGACCTTGCTGGAGGGTATGGGGGTGGATCCAGGGCTCATTCAATTTTTGCAAGCCCTCCATTTTGATCTCTCAGCATCTGTAAGAAATGGCCCTGCTGGGGAATGCACCAGCAGTTTTCCGCTGCAGAAGGGTGTTCCCCAAGGGTGCGTATTGGCCCCTATTTTATTCCTACTGTACATCAATGGCCTTGAGGCTGTGTTATCTACCTATAATGCTGATGTACCATATGTTGGTAAGAAAAAAGACCAGGCGTTACATTATGCGGATGACGCTGTTTTGCTTGGGAGAACACATATGAGCCTCAGTACCATTTTTCAGGTGTTTGTTAACTTCATGGATTCTTTGGGGTTAGCTACAAATCGTACCAAAATGTTTACTATGTTTTGTGGCCCCAAATCCATGAAGACGAGGAGTGTGCTTCTGCAGGGCCGTCCTGTTGCTCCTACACAGGATCTTTCTTATTTGGAAGTGGTTTTTGAGGCCAGGGGTAGCTGGGCCCCTTTCAGATACAAAACCACCCAAAGGTTTTCCAATGTTGTGGGCTATATTTATAACTTAGCCTCACGGATTGCCAAAAAACCTGTTCCTCTTTTGGAAGTTTTTAGGAGCAAATGTTTACCCATCCTTACCTATGGGGCTGGTATTTAGGGCTTTTCTGACACCCTCGTTCTCCAGACAGAAGAACAAAGGGTCTTGGGACATATTTGAGGTGTAACCCCAGCTTGCGCCACATACATTGCTCATCAGCAGTTAGGGTTTAAGTATGTTGCGGACCATGTTAAACTGCCCCCCCTGGAGTTATGGTGTAATATATGGGCAAATTTGCACGTGCATTTTAATAGGAAGGTGGTTCCTGACTGTCTAGCTTGCAACAGAGGCCTGGCTATACCCTGGTTATACTATGTTAAGCAGGAATTGACTATTCTAGGGAGACAAGAGCTCTTCTCTTCCCCCTCTGTCATTACTAAGGCTGATACTACCTTGGTAAAGAAAGCTTTTTTGCCAGGAAAATGCAGCTTAGAGAGGTGTAGGAATCAGCCAAAACTTCACTTAGAAAATATGGCTTGTCCACCCTAATATGGGTGGATTCCAACTGGGACAGAATTCTTCTGACTAGATTTAGACTTGGAATTATAAGGTGGTATCTGAATTTTCCTTTGGGCCAGTTTGACCCCAAAAGGTTTTAATCTGCCCCTGTGAATAGTCTTCACCCCAGAGTTTGCTTCACATTACCTTCTTTTGTAAATATTATCGGGTGCTCTCTAAGAGTTTTTTAATACCCCTAATACAAGCTTGTGGTATCAGAAGATATGCTGAGGCTCTGCTCTATTTGCAAGGGTTAAATTCTCCACACTTTTTGCTTCTATTTGTTCCTTTCTAAAGGGTGCTATTGCCAGGAGGAAACAGATGTTATTTTAATAGCATGATTCTGCCAGCTTGATCTGTTTATTTAATGACGGCAGGGCACTTTGCTCCATGATAGGTTTTTGTTTTCTTAATTTGTTTGAGTAGGGTGAATATATTTATTCTATTTGTCATTATGAGATCTGTTTTATTAAGGTAATCATGAGATGTGTGTTTTTAACAATGTATTTTATCCTTGTAATATGCTTTTATGGCTTTGTTTCACTGCCGAAATCAAGTTTATCTAAGTCTACGCTTTCTCCATGGATATCTCACTTCCACCCTGCAATAGTGCTGCTCATCTCTCGATAGGCCCCTCTCTCACATGCATTTCGTTTGTTTTAAAGTGTTGATTGGGGTTGGCTTTAGCAATAAGAAGGTATGTCTACCCAAACAACCCCTTTTTAGGAACATTAGGAATAGACAATGAAAGATTGGGGAAAAAAACCTAACATAACCTTTAGTATGCAGTTTACATGCAGCTCTTTGATGACAGTTCATAAGTCACTGTTCTAAATTAGGATTAACTTAACTGCTATAACAAAATGTACTCTGTGACAAAAGCAGTTACCCACTGAGCTTTCCACATAAAATGCAGTTCTGTGATCTGCATAGTACAGTTCTTTGCAGCATTCACATTAACACTCTGTGCTACTTTATGATGAGACAAAACTACCACTAGATAAAACTCTGATCTCTCTCCAGCAGGAGCATTAATCACAGAGTTATCTTGCCATTTTTATTGCTGCCTGAAAACTGCGCACAAGGAATTCTGCAGTAGGTGGGTTTAAAACCATGTGATTTCTAACACAGCGCCCCCTCGAGGTCTGCGGCAGGTGTGGCTGCACCGGTTGCACCGCCCTAAAGCTGGCCCTGCTTTCAACATAGCCATCAAGTTGGGTGTAGATGCAAAGTGGCAGCCATCTTGAAAGTATAGAAAATAGCATATGCTATGCTTTCAAGATTATCATGTTGCTCGTGGAAGGAAAATGCCATCCTCTTCAAAGTATAGAAAATGATATTTTCTATAACTTGACAGTATATGACTGCAGCGAAAGGCTTTGCCAATGACTGAGTCACATGTTAATGAGATGTTACTTCACCCAGTCAAATACTGAAGTAGGGTCTTGATGCAGTGGCAGGGTGTTGCTTCGTAGACAACCTTTCTGCAGTTCCTGGACTATAATCTGGTGATGCAGGTGGTGCAGGTTCTAGCGAGACAAAAAATGTGTTGATTTCGAGTGTCAGTAACTGGAATAACAATAATTTAAATAACTTATATTTTATATAACGCTTCATACCACAGTTCTGCTGTTTCTAACTGCTGTAAATAATAGGTGTTACTGTTACCCAATTGATGGCTCTCAACATACCAATGCAAAAACAACAGTTGATGGACAGAATGCAGAACAATGTCATACATTCACCCCAGTACAGAGATCTGGGCCTAAATCCATCGTTTTTTGCTCACCATGCCATTCCAGTTTGAACCCAGCCATATGCAAATCAGTCTTGACCCTGTGCCTCATGGGAACAGTCCAGCCCGAACTGCCAAGCCAGGTCCTCCCTGGACTGGAAACAAGCATCCTAGGACCGGTTTCGGGGTTTCACCCTCTTCAGCCAGGATAGCTTGATTCCAGTGGCATGGAGAGCACGGGACCCACGTCTGGGCATACCCGTCCCACTCGGGGTGACAAATGCAAAAACAACAGTTGATGGACAGAATGCAGAACAATGTCATACATTCACCCCAGTACAGAGATCTGGGCCTAAATCCATCGTTTTTTGCTCACCATGCCATTCCAGTTTGAACCCAGCCATATGCAAATCAGTCTTGACCCTGTGCCTCATGGGAACAGTCCAGCCCGAACTGCCAAGCCAGGTCCTCCCTGGACTGGAAACAAGCATCCTAGGACCGGTTTCGGGGTTTCACCCCTCTTCAGCCAGGATAGCTTGATTCCAGTGGCATGTAGAGCACGGGACCCACGTCTGGGCATACCCGTCCCACTCGGGGTGACAAATGCAAAAACAACAGTTGATGGACAGAATGCAGAACAATGTCATACATTCACCCCAGTACAGAGATCTGGGCCTAAATCCATCGTTTTTTGCTCACCATGCCATTCCAGTTTGAACCCAGCCATATGCAAATCAGTCTTGACCCTGTGCCTCATGGGAACAGTCCAGCCCGAACTGCCAAGCCAGGTCCTCCCTGGACTGGAAACAAGCATCCTAGGACCGGTTTCGGGGTTTCACCCCTCTTCAGCCAGGATAGCTTGATTCCAGTGGCATGGAGAGCACGGGACCCACGTCTGGGCATACCCGTCCCACTCGGGGTGACAAATGCAAAAACAACAGTTGATGGACAGAATGCAGAACAATGTCATACATCTCAACATACCAAGCTCGGAAGGATGTAAGGCTGAATTTGAATTGGTGGGATTCGATCTGAAGATCAGTACATTCATCAGTCGCCATTGTTCAGCTCTCTGAGCCATCCTCTGAGCATCATCTTTTTAAATACTTTTTTATTAGGTTTTAAATTCCTCCCATCATTTTTCACGACATTATATTAGATTAGATTAGAGTATTTGTAGGGCGCATGGCTGCCTCGGCAATGAGGCGTCCCAGCGCTGAAGCAAGACGGAATGGGGAGCAGGCGAGGAGTTAGCATTGAGAGAAGAGCCAGGTCTTCACAAGCTTTCTGAAGGCCAGGTGGTCAGAATTGCTGCGAATGTGTAGTGGGAGAGAATTCCATAAGGCGGGGGCCAGTCGCCTGAAGGAGCGACCGCCAGATCTGGTCCTTCGTATTCGTGGAATTCTTGCAAGAAGCAAGTTCGCCGAGCGCAGCGCTCGTGGTGGTGAGTAGTGGGCGCACAAATCGCTCAGGATTTCTGGGCCGATACCTGTCATAATCTTATGCGTGGTACAAAGCGCCTTGAATCGTACTCGGTGTTCGAGGGGCAGCCAATGCAGGCGGTGGAGGAGGTTGGAGACATGGCTGTACTTGGGGACGGCGAAGATGGCACGTGCTGCAGCGTTCTGGACCCGCTGCAATCGGTTCATCACAGACTTATTAGAGCCCAAGAGAAGCACATTGCAGTAATCTAATCGGGCCAGTATAGAGGCTTGGATGATCAGCTGACGCGTTTGGGCGTCAAATAGACCAAGTATCGGCTTAAGGCCACGAAGTAGCCCAAAGCATTTCCCAGCCACAAGTTTGGCATGCGTCTCAAAGTTAAGGTTTTTATCGAACATAATACCCAGGTTTTTCACTGCAGATTTAGGGGCAGGAGGGGCTCCAAGGGCAGGAGGCCACCATTCATTGTCCCAGAGATGGGAGTCTTTGCCCACCAGAAGAATCTCAGATTTAGCTGAGTTCAGCGGCAGGAAGTTAGCTGTCATCCACTCTGCAACGGCCAAAATGTCTTCTTTAAATTTCGCTCTATCCTGGCTAGGATTGATTGTCAGGGTGATCACCAATTGGGTGTCATCTGCATATGACACCAAGGAGATTCCCCGTGCTTTGGCCATCCGCGCCAGAGGGCTCATATAGATATTAAAAAGTGTAGGGCTCAATGCTGATCCCTGAGGAACCCCACAGCGGAGTGGGTGGACACGGGAGGCAAAAGGGGGAGCTATCACTTGGATAGTCCGGTCGGCCAGAAAGGATGAGAACCACGATAAGGCTTTGTTGCCGACCCCTATCTCCTCCAGACGGTGGAGCAGGATTAGAAATGATGCTGCTTGTGTTCATGATGCTATGAGTAGGCACAGGGAGCCAGTTTAGATCTCTGAGTTTAATTGTTCTGCCACTGACTTTTCAGAGACATTTGATGAAGTGTGCTGCATCATAAAAGATGCAGCTGAGACTTTTGGGTGTCAGGAATCCTTCAGGAGAGTCAGAATGGTAGGGCACTGCCTCCATTGGGATAAGACAGGACTAACGCTTGTGCAACAATTCTGAAGTCATTTTCTGAACTAGATGCCAGGTGGTCTTGGTGTGATCTGAAGTTGACGTTATCATCAGTATAGAAGCCAAGGAACATACCAGTGATGGCAGATCAAGGGGTGAAGTCTTCTACATGCAATCACCCAGCCCTCCATGGACCAGATATTGTTTACTGGCATTAGTAATGAGATCAATAACAGCCATGCTCGTCAGGAGCGGACACTCGTACTGTGAAGTGATGGGGCAGGGGGGAGGGGGAACACAAAAAGAGACAATTAAAAAATAAATAAAATTGCACTTACCTGCTCCGACGGCCGCCGCCTTCCTCCCGATCCTCTCGTGCTTTTCAGGAGCCTGGTGCACTGCACAGACTACCTGCTCCCAATGCTATTCCCAGCCTGTGAACAGCACTGGGATTGGTCTGAGTTCCTTGGTCCGGCACTCAGACATAGACTGGGAGCCTGTGTTGGTTTCACCACCCAGCTGTACAACACAGCTAGGTGGAGAAAGGCTAAGTGCGCATGACGGTTTGGCCGGCCCTCTAGGGCCGGCCAGACCATTATGCACATTTAGCAGTGCCCACCACTCACACCTCCTCCCTCGCGCTACAGCTGCAGCGTCACTGTGGCTGTCCTCGCCCCTCCCTCGGCTGGCAGGCAGCCTGCAGGACGCAAAATAAAATGATAATAAAAATATTTATTATCATTTAATTTATGTCCTTGACTCTACTGGCTTTCAGCATCGGGGGCGACGATCCTCCACCATAATGGAAGAGCCGCCACTGGTGCTCTTATTCAGTCTCAGATAGGCCAGTTGGGTGATGTTGTGGTTTGATTTGATTATTAGGTAACAGTGGTGGTCATTTATGTACTGGTGATATCAAAGCTTCAGGTAGGACTGACAATGGATAAGAGGAGCATGACAGCAGGTGAATAGAGTATTATTACTTTCTGGAATTCAAGAAATGGAAGCAAACTGAAGGCAAGTGGAATGAAAAATAGTGAATGGAGGAAAATGGGTTATAAATTAGCAAATCAAAACAAGGAGAAGACACAGGAGGTTTTGGGGAGGACACAAAAACAATATGAAAGAGTAGGCACGTGGTAGAAGGAATAGGTACAGGAGGTGAGAAGGGTGAAGAAGAGGCAGTGGAGAAAAAGGAAAGGGGTTCAGAGACTCATCATCCAGACAGGAAACAACTGCCAAGGGACAAACAGGAAGAAAGGAAACAGAGCAGTGGGAGTGAAGCAGCATGTACAGGAAAACGTTTGGATGTGGGTCTTGGGGGAAAACAAATATAATTAAAATGGACATAAATGATAAAAGTGATATGTGACAACTGGTTAAATAACTTTTATCTACAAATTTCAAGGATATAGGTTGGAAGATTTAGCTCCAACAGAACTAGGGTCAGGGACAGGGCTGGAATGCACTGTATTTAACACAATACAGCACCTTTCTGCTTTTCACAGTGCTGGCGCACAATGTGCTCCCTAGCGTCAACACAGGTACTCTTGCACCATGGTGCAAGGGTTCCAGCGTTGTACGCAGGATTGTTTTCGTGCATGAAGAGACACCTTCCTGAACAAAATCAATCCTCTGAGGCATTTTCCTCTTTCTGTGTGCTGCAGAATAAAAGAGGAAAAAAACAAGGAGAAGAAAGATATATATTTCCCCTGGGAAGGCGTAGTATTTTGGTGCATTCCCAGGTCTACCAATAATGGTAAATCTGGGAATGTGCCAAACTCTATGAGTGTTGCATGGGAACACCCACACACCACCCATGGAGCGCCTCCCTGGGGCAGAGTAACGCAACGCAGCGATTTGCGTTGCGTTACTCTGGATTTATCAAGCCACTCAGGGCCACGCAAGGTGGCCTTGCATTGCTTGATATATTGCATTTCAGGGTTGCGTCACACATGCACCCTGTTTCGTGTTGCAAAAGTGATGCGACCCGTACATAAATATGGCCCCTCATTTCTCAAAGCTATTTCTGACCCAGAGCAGATATAACCACCAATCATTATGAGTAGGTATGCCTTACTCCCGAAAATTGATGAATGACCAAACTTGTAACCTTCATACAACATGCCTAATCACCAAAAGAGCATTGTGAATCAGATAAAATCGCAATATTACAGCTTAACACTGTCTGCTTTTGCAATTCACTATTGCCTAGGAAGTAATCATGGGTGCAGCACTCCAGGCTCACATTCCAGTACGTTCTGCCTACTGATTAGGAAATGCTGCAGTACCTTTCCTAGGTACCTTTTTCCAAATAGGGACCCTTGCTTCTAGTCAGGGTAAGGGGGATACACACTTTATATAACCCCTGCTCACCCCCTTGGTAGCTTGACACGAGCAGACAGGCTTATCCCAAAGGCAATGTGTAAAGTATTTGTACCAACACTCACAGTAACACAGTGAAAACACCACAAAAGGAAACCACACCAGTTTAGAAAATTAAAGTATCTTTATCTAAACTAAACAAGACCAAAACGACAAAAATCCAACATACACAGTTAAAAATATGACTTTCAAAAGGTTTCAAGAACTTGTACCATAGAAAACTATGGATGCGTGACTTTTCACCAAAGTACCTGTAGTTGCGTCATAGTTCACCAAGCCAAACAGCCACAGCGTCGGAAAACAAAGAGATGCAACACCCCTGGGACCCTGAGGAGGCGATGTGACAGTCCCGCTGCACGCAGAGGAAGGGTTGCGCCGATTCCGGTTTGTATGGGGAGCGATGTATCGATTCTTCATGCCGGTTCTGGCCCGCAGGTGATGCGTCGGAAGAACTTGCCGCACAGGTACGATGCGTGGAAATCCAGGATGCGTCGACGATTGATGCAGCGGTGTAGCGCGGCGCTGCGTCGGTCCTCTTCAGCCGCGATCCCTCGATGCGTCGATTCTTGCAGCGACGACAGGCGCTGCGACGGTTTTTGCAGCGGCGATGCGTGGAAATTCTTCTCGCGCCGTGAAGATGCATCGCAAAAACAGCCGCCAGAAGAGCGATGCGTCGGTTTCTGTAGTTCTTTGAGTTTCTTCTCTCTTCCAGCTCCCAAACAGTAGCAACAACCTCCAAAGGCCCAAAACTGGCACAGGCACCTCAAAGCAGGTCAGAACTCACAACAGCAGAGCTCAGGGGAGCTGGGGGTGAAGTCTTTGTGTCCCTGAGACTTCTGAACAGGAGGCCAGCTCACTTCAGGCCCTTGGAGATCTCCTTCAAGCAGGGGACACAGCACACAGCAAAGTCCTTCTCCTTTCCTTGGCAGAAACAGCAACTGCAGGCCAACCCCAGACACACAGCAAGGGTAGTACTTCTCCTCAGTCTCTCCAGCTCTTCTCCTTAGCAAAGGTTCCTCTTGAATTCCAGGAATGATCTAAAGTTCAGGGGTTTTAGGTCTGATACTTATATCCCAAAATGTCTTTGTTCTCTTTGTGCAAGGGGCTCTGAGCCCAGTTCAAACCAATTCTGGGGGGCACTCTGCAAGTGCACAACAACATCCTTTGTCAGTGTGAGCCTTGGCTCCAGACACACCACAGGGGGGCGGAGCCAGCATTGTGGAAGGCAGGCACAGCCCTATTCAGGTACAGGTGCTACTCCTCCCACCACTCCAAATACAGATTAGGCCTATTCAGCCTAGTGCTGACTCGTCCAGACTCCTGGAGCCACTGCACCTCCCTAGCCCCTGTCACTCCAAAGCCAGACTGTCAATCCACAAACAGGCAGAGGCACACAGGATGGTTGAACAAGAAAATAGCCACTTTCTAAAAGTGGTATTTTCAAACACACAATTTAAAAACCATCTTTACTAAAAGATTTGTTATTAAGTCCTGAGTTCAAGGATACCACATTCCATTTTTCTATCTTATCCCTATGGGAAGATATGCTTGTAAAATATTACAAAGCATTCCCCATTCTGTCCTATGAGGCAAGATAGCCTTTCAATAGTGAAAAACGAAATTAGCAGTATTTCACTGTCAGGACATGTTACACACACCAGTACATGTCCTATCTTTCACATACACTGCACCCTGCCCAGGGGGGTACCTTGTGCCTACCATAGGGGTGTCTTATGTGTAAGAAAAGGGAAGGGTAGGGCCTGGCAAGTGGGTGCACTTGCCAAGTCGACATGGCAGTTAACAAACTGCGCACAGGCACCGCGGTGGCTGGCCTGAGACATATTTTCAGGGCTACTCATGTGGGTGGCACAATCAGTGCTGCAAGCCCACTAGTAGCATTTGATTTACCAGCCCTGGCACACTCAGTGCACTTTACTAGGGACCTACTGGTAAAACAAATATGCCAATCAGGGAGAAGCAATCACAATATCAATTTACACAGGGAGCACTTGCACTTTGACACTGATCAGCAGTGGCAAAGTGCCCAAAGAATCTAAGCCAGCAAAAACAAAATCCAGCACAGCATCAAAAACACAAGAGGTAGAGGCAAAAAGTCAGGAAAAACCACGCCAAGGATGCCAGGTCTAACACGTGTCCCCTCCAGCTAAAAAGTGGGGAGAACTACCCACCCTCTTGGGAGTTCTCATCACTAAGGCGGAAGAATCTCGACCATCAGCATTGGCGTGTTCTGTACCAGGGCGGTGTTCCACCGTAAAGTCCATTCCCTATAGGGAGATGGGCCACCTCAACAGTTTTGGATTCTCACCCCTTATCTGCATCAACCATCTGAGTGGCCTATGGTCTGTCTGAACCCAGAAGTGAGTACCAAACAAGTAGGGCCTTAGATTCTTCAGCGCCCAGACCACAGCAAAAGCTTCCCTTTCAATTGCACTCCATCTCTGTTCCCTGGGAAGTAGCCTCCTACTGATGAAAGCTACAGGTTGGTCCAAGCCCTCGTCGTTCAATTGTGAGAGTACTGCTCCCACACCATGCTCTGAAGCATCTGTCTGTACAACAAATTCTTTAGAGAAGTCAGGTGCCTTAAGCACGGGCGCCGTGCACATGGCAGATTTCAGGGCATCAAAAGCGGTCTGGCAGGCAGCAGTCCAGATCACGTTCCTGGGCTGCTTCCTTAAAGTCAGCTCTGTCAAGGGGGCAACAATGGTGCCATACCCTTGACAAACCGTCTGTAGTACCCGGTGAGACCAAAGAAGGCACTCATCTCTTTCTGGGTCTTGGGGGGCTCCCAAGCCAGAATGGTGTCAATCTTCGCTTGTAGGGGCACCACCTGGCCGCTCCCTACCTGGTGTCCCAAGTACACCACAGTTCCCTGCCCTATCTGGCACTTACTCGCCTTGATAGTCAGGCCTGCCCTTTGCAGAGCCTTCAACACTTCGCAGAGGTGTTGCAAATGTTCCTCCCAACTGGAGCTGAACACAGCAATGTCATCCAGGTAGGCGGCGCTGAATTCCTCCAGCCCGGACAGTACCTGGTTGACCCGTCTCTGGAAGGTGGCAGGGGCGTTCTTCAACCCAAAGGTCATAACCCGGAACTGGTAGTGCCCCTCAGGTGTTGAGAACGCTGACCTCTCTTTGGCCCCCTCGGTTAAGGCAATCTGCCAGTACCCTGACGTTAAATCAAATGTACTGAGGTACCGGGCAGCTCCTAACCGATCAACGAGCTCATCAGCTCTGGGGATGGGGTGCGCGTCAGTCTTGGTGACCGCATTGAGCCCACGGTAGTCCACACAGAACCGAAGTTCTGGAGTGGCACCGGGTGCAGCAGCTTTTGGCACTAAGACCACTGGGCTAGCCCAAGGGCTGCTTGAGGGCTCTATCACCCCTAATGCCAACATCTTGAAAACTTCTACTTTGATGCTGGCCCTGACTTTGTCAGCTACCCTGTAAAATTTCTGCTTCACAGGTAGACTGTCCCCAGTGTCGACATCATGGACACACCAATTGGTGACTCCTGGTGTCAGGGAGAACAGGGAGGTGAACTGTCCCAGCACCTGGCGACAGTTCCTCTGCTGCTCTGGGGTCAGGGTAGGAGAGAGGTTTACCCCATCCACTGACCCATCATGTTCCTTTGCTGACAGGAGGTCAGGAAGAGGCTCACTCTCCTCCTCCATTCCATCATCTGTTGCAAGGAGCATAGTTATCTCAGACCTCTCAAAGTGTGGCTTGAGGCAGTTCACGTGTAGGACCCTCAAAGGGTTCCTAGGAGTCTGCAAGTCAACCAGATAGGTCACCTCACTCTTGCGCTCCACCACCTCATATGGACCAGTCCACTTGTCTTGAAGCGCACAAGGCTCCACTGGTGGCATCACCCACACTTTCTGGCCAGGCTGAAATTCGACCAGAGTGGCATTCTGGTCATACCATCTTTTCATTTCTTCCTGGCTAGCTTCCAGGTTCGCCTGAGCGAGTTTCCTGAAGCGTTGAGTCTGGTTTCTGAAGGCCAGCACATAGCTGAACACATCTTGTGGGGTCTTACCAGGAGTTCTCTCCCAACCCTCCTTCACCAGACTCAGAGGTCCTCTCACAGGGTGACCGTACAGTAGTTTAAAGGGACTGCACCCTAAGGACTTCTGTGGTACCTCCCTGTATGCAAACAGCAGGCATGGCAAAAAGACGTCCCATTTCCATATCATGGGTTCTGCAAGACCCTTGATCATGCCCTTCAGGGTTCGGTTCAATCTCTCAACCAGCCCATTCCCTTGAGGATGGTAAGGAGTGGTGAACTTGTATGCCACACCGCACTCCTCCCACAAAGATGTCATGTACTTCGAAATGAAGTTTGTACCGCGGTCAGAGACCACCTCTCTGGGGAACCCCACACGGGTAAAGATCTTCATCAATGCACGGCCCACCACGGGGGCTGTGATTGTCCGGAGAGGGACAGCTTCCAGGTACCGGGTGGCATGGTCCACCAAGACCAAGATAAACTTGTTGCCTAAGGCTGTCTTGGGTTCCAGTGGCCCCACAATGTCAATGTCCACCCGCTCAAAAGGGGTGCTCACCACGGGAAAGGGTTGGAGGGGAGCCTTACACTTCCCTCCACTCTTTTCACTTGCCTGGCAAGTCTGACAAGACCGACAATGTATACCAACGTGCCTTCTCATTTGGGGCCAGTAAAAGTGGGTGACAAGCCTCTGAAAGGTCTTGACGCACCCCAAATGTCCTGCGAGAGGCACGTCGTGAGTCAGACCCAGTAGGAAGGTCCTGAAGCGCTCGGATACCACCAGCACAGGGGCTGCACCGGGCTCAGCGACCTTAGGCTCACTATATAACAATCCATCTTCCCAGTAAATCAGACGTGATCCGGACTGATCACCTGCTGCCTGGTTTGCAGCCTGTTGCCGCAAACCAATAAGAGTAGGGCACTCCATCTGTGCTCTGCAGAACTCCTCCCTGGAGGGACCCCCTTCCTGCTTCCAATGGGTCAGCTCCGGTAGGTCTCCCAGTTCGGCTACCTGCTCCCCTGTGGGGGAGCAGATAGCCGAACTGGGAGACCTACCGGAGCTGCTTCCTCCTGGACCACGGGAACGTCTGGGGCTGGTTTCCTATGCCCCCTGCCCTTCCTCTTCCTGGCAGGCACCTGGGCCACTGTTTCAGGCTCCAGGTCCTCTTGATTACCCCTACTGCCTGCCATTGACCGAGTGGTCACACAGGCCCACTCAGGCAGACCCAACATCTCCAAATGAGCCTGGCCTTCCACCTCCTTCCATGGGGAACTCTCCAGGTCATTTCCAAGCACAGTCTACAGGCATGGACGGACTGACAACGACCTTCAAGGAACCTGAGACCCCCCCCACTCAAAGGGAACTAGTGTCACCTTACATAAGCACTCAGAGTTGTCTGCTGCAACTACAGGGTGCAGTAAATTGGGAATAACCTGCTCTTCAGACACCCATTGACACCTGACAGATGTCACACTGGCTCCTGTGTCTCTCAGAGCCTCCACCCTCCTCCCATTGATGGTCACCCACTGCCTGTATTTCTTAGTGTTCTCAGGCAGATAGGATCCCTGGAGCATCTCTCTGTCTCCTAATGAGACAAGGGTCATAACTGCTTGCTCCCCACCTTCACTAGGAACCAATTCCTTCCCCAGCGCTACACTCATTAATCCGGTGACGGAGCACCAGTGGGTGCTGGGGGTGCGTTGAGGCACTTGGGATCTCTTGCAATGTGGCCCACCTGATAACATGAATAACACCTGGGGGGACCCCGGTTGTCGTGTCTGCACTTAGGGGGCCAGGACACCTTAGGCTTGGGGGGCTGGGACTCCTTACCCTGGGAACTGTTTTGGGGCCCTTTAGAGAACTCCTTTTGGTTACCCTTGTGCCCCCCACTCTTCTGCTGGGGACCCTGCCCACCCTTGGCTGGGTTACCCACAATCCCCTTGTGGACCCTGGTGCTAGCCCAGCGGTCCGCCTCCTTAGCAAGCTCCCTGGGATCAGTTAGCTTACTATCCAATAGATGCTGGCGCAGCTCTGGAACACACAGACTACTCAAGTGCTCCCAACTAATTAAGTTGCACAACCCCTGATAATCAATTACCTTGCTGCCCTTTATCCAACCTTCCAGTGCACGCGTATACATGTTCACACATTCAACCCAAGTAGTTGAATCAAGCTTCTTGAAGTTGCTGAACTTCTCTCTGTACTGCTCTGGGGTGAGCCCATACCTGAGACATAAAGCCTCCTTCATGTGGGATTAGGTCAGGGTACCCGCCTGCTCTAAAGGTGGTAGGGTGTCCCTCCCAGTAGCCTCAAAGTGTCTCCACAGGCCCGCCCCCAATGCTTCTCAGGAACCTCATTCATCCTTAAGGCTATCTCATACGCCGTAAACCATGCATAAATATTGTTAGAAATGGGATCTCTGGTTGGCTAAGGCTTGCGCCAAAGCCAGGCAGAGACCACCACTCTAGTCAGGGCAAGGGAGTTACACGCCAAAGATAACCCCTGCTCACCCCCTTGGTAGCTTGGCACGAGCAGTCAGGCTTATCCCGGAGGCAATGTGTAAAGCGTTTGCGCACGCACACAGCAACAACATACCAGGCACACTACAAGAAGGAACTCCACACAAGGTTATATCAAAAATAGCCTTTGTATTCTCATAACACATTAGAATAGTACTCACATAATATACATGGTGCCACCTAGCACTAGGTCATATTTACAAGGGATTATTTACACCTGAGAGGGCCAACTGGACCACTGTCCGGACCAGCACAAAGCGAACTTAGTAAATGTAGCACATATCATAAACGTACAACCCGTAATCACCGGTAACCACTGTACTCAGCATCATCCTGTAACATAAACCACCTTATGCACAGTATCACATTAGGCGCAAAACCTTATACGCCAACCTCACCAGCATAAACACATTATGCAAAACCTCATAATCATAGAACTACATTTAGAGGTATAAAACAGGGTGCGTAAATCAGAGTAAATGCATCACATTTCCTAGCACCACATAAATCACATTAGGGCCTGGCGCCGTATTAAACCTCATAGTCCCCCTGGCCAACCGGCCTTCTCAAAGGGGCTCAAATGCCCTATGTCCAAAAGTCAGGGCGCGCTGCCTATGCAGCGAAATCCAATTGTGCGCACTTTGCGCAGGCCTAAACGTAGCAGCTGGCACTAAGTGCTGCGCAGCTGTGAAGAAATGGGGGGAAAAAGGAGTGCACTTCACTCCTTACTCAAAAGACATGCCCCCAAAGAATGAATGGCCTAAACGATGCAGCTGGCACTAATTGCTGCGCAGCTGTAAATGAAGGAAAGGCCTGGGCACTCACTATGCCCTCTGAACAATTATGCCCAAAGAAATTAACACGGGCACCACTGTGCCTCTGGACCCCCACTGGGGCTCTCTAAATAAGACTTGCCCCAACGTTGCAGTTGCCCACTGTCAAGCGGGGCAACTGTAGAGAAATGTGGCCTCATGAGCCCCATTCTGGGACTCTATAAACAGAAATCTGCCCAATGTTGCAGCGGCCCGCGCTCTCGCGGTGCCGCTGTAAAACCCAGAGCTGCTTCAGGGCCCCCCCCCCTGACATGAAGATGACACGGCCCCGTCTGAACCTTTAAAACAAATATGACCCCTTCGTTGGAGCCACACGGGGCTCTGAAGCAAAACATGACCACGATGGAGCGGCGCTCTACCATGTGGGGCCGCTCAGGGGGTAGGCACCGGCACTTGGGCCTCAGTCCCCTCTCCCCCCCCAGCCCTCTTCACTCACCGGGCTGCGGGGCTTCAGAACGGAGCCTGTGTCTTTACCCGGTTCCTCTTCTCTTCTTCTTGCGGCTGCATCAGGAGAGCTCCGGTCTCCTCTCTGCCCTCGGGACCGGTGCTGCTCCCTGCTTCCCTTCACCCGGGCCCCCTCCTGGGACCCGGGACTTCTCGGTGGAGCCTGCGAGGCTCTGGGAGCATTTCTCTCGTGGCGCGGGGCTTCCCTCCATTCCTGGGAGCCCCGCGCTGCCGTCGGCGGCCTCGGCCGACTTTACTCTTCCTCGGGCCCCCTCCTGGGACCCGGGACTTTGCCGCGGTGCTCGGGAAGGCGGGGTAGGCTCCCGTTCTCCCTTCCGCCTGTAACTCTTCCGCTCCCGCCGCCGGCCCCGCCCAGAAGCAGGCGAACTCTGCCTGACTTCCGGGCCAGCGGCCATTGTTCGCTCGGGCCGCGGCGGTGGTTTCCTCGGTCAAGTGCGGGGTGGGCACCCGCTTTTAGATAACAGCACCGGCGGACCATGAGGGGTAGGCTCCCTCCCAATTAAAATTAATAAGCGGGGTGGGCACCCGCAATTACGATCAATCAGCGGGGTGGGCTCCCGCTCGGCAGCCGTCACGGGGGAATCCCTCCGGTGGGGGATTCCCTCTACAGGGCCGGGCAGCGCCGCGCTGCGCAGCCCACGCTCCTCTTCCAAGGGGGAGAGAAAAATAAAACGCTCCCAGGATAAGTAAAGCGCTCTCAAGGCGCCAGTACAGCAGAAAGTTCCTGTAGAGAGTAAAGGGCAATGCAGGGCCCAGG
Organism: Calotriton arnoldi; assembly: GCA_963921515.1. NCBI lineage: Eukaryota > Metazoa > Chordata > Amphibia > Caudata > Salamandridae > Calotriton > Calotriton arnoldi. The sequence goes on along the minus strand of CAWUFW010005474.1, from coordinate 1,093,381 downwards.
GAGGCAAGCCCTCCTGGCAGCCCCCCCTGGGCCCCAGCAGCAGCACGCCCGGTCAGGAACAAATACAGCACACTGCACAGAACTGAACAACATTATGGGGTCACAGCCCCTACATTTATACACAGAATTCCTTTGTCTAAAGGTGCAGGGTTTGGGGGATACCAGTCAGAACTGGTTTAGGGGAGCTTTGGAGCACTTTGTTTTGCTCAGCTCCTCTCTCCTTTTCATAGTGTAGGCTAGGGACATCAGACGCACCACAGGAGGTGGAGCCAGCATTGTAGAGGGAAGGCACAGCCCTATTCAGGTCCCAGGTGCAACTCCTCCCACCCATCTACATGGAGATCTCTCCATTCAGCCCTGCGCTGACTCACCCTGCTCCTGGAGCCACACACACCTCCTAGCCCCTGTCACTCACAAAGCCAGACATGCAATTCACATCAGGCAGGCAGACACAGAGCACACAGAGATGCCAACTTCTAGAAGTGACATTTCTCTACCAGTCACCATAAATCTGCGCACACCATTGCGCAGCATTTATTCTCACGAGTTCGCACATACTAAACTCGACCCTGCACTCCCCTCATACCAGGAATTACCATGGACACACATATCCCCCATGCATTCCTATGGGAGGGCAGGCCAGTCTCACCACACGTGCACAGAGAGCGCACGCACTTTCCACTGGACCACAGTGCGAAAGTGCGCAGAGGCCAAAAATCACTACCACTATGTCAGAACTTAAAGCAAAAAGTTCAGGGGTGAACCTGCCAAAAAGGGCCAAGTCCAACACAACCCCCTTCCAGCCAAAACGCAGGGCAGACCAATCACCACTGTGATGGGCTTCCCTGCTTGGGGCGATAGAACACGGACGCGGGCCCGCACTGTAGGGACACCCTCCGGTTCTACGCCACTCTGAACCCATGTGGTTCCCTCTGAAAAAAAACTCAGGACCAACTAGGCTACCCCAGTGGTACTCCCTAGTTGTCCACAGCCAGGACCAGGCCCTAGGCCACCCAGATACCACTGGTCCTTGCCAATCCACAGAGTGGGGGGCAGTAACCCCTGGCATCCAATAGCCATTCTCCACTCTCCCTCTCAGTGTAGTTCCAAACTACCACTGATCCTTCAACCTAGGGTCCGCACCCTCAGGCTGACCAGAGGTCACGGGCGAAGCATCTCCTCCCCCTACCTCTATTTCTGGGGTTGCGCACTCTCCCAGGAAAAGCACCCTCCAGAACACAACTCTCCCACCAGTTCAGGACCTCTCTCCATCAACTGGTCTACCACCTGGGATCCAAATTCACCGGCTGCACCGGGGTCAGAGGCAGATACTCCCTCCCTCTGCACCCCCTTCCAGAGTCCGATACCCACCCAACTGGAGTGGTACCCCCTAGAAGGCAAACCGGACAGGACACTGATTACAGTTGCCCTGCCGTCCAGGTCAGGCAAACACCTGAACCTGGCTCCCCAACCCAGGGACGCTACCCTTTGGTCAGATGCCTGGCGAACCAGGACTTCCGGGGGAGCACGCATGCCCCCCCCCATCCTGAAGAGCAGGGTCCCTTCACTTAAGATAGGCCCCACCTGTCCTCAAGGTAGTACTACCATACTCAGCCAGGGACCCCAAAGATCCCGGCCAGGCCTGTACCACCCCCCAGAGGGTAACACATCTAATGTGTTGTGTGACAGTCTGCCGGGCACAAACCCAGGGCAGAAGTGGTGTCCCCATGGCCCCTTCTGGACCCACTGGTTTTTCCACTGGGGAACCTCTCCCCCTCTCACCCCTCAATCAGGACTTCTGCACCCTCCACTTAGGAGCGGCGCTGCCCAACACTAGGATCGTTGGAGCTCTGATTACAGACACTCCATGTCCTCTAGACTCTGGGAGATCCTCCTCAAATGGCCTACAAGTACAGCCTAGGCCCCCAACCTGGTGTTCCCTGAAGAAACCATCCAGGCCCTGGGACTGGGTTTCGGGCACACTCACTCCTTCTCCTCTGAGACAGGACGTGAGCCCCTACACCCCTCCCGCTACACTGGGACCTAGCTGGGCTACACTGAACCTCTTCCACCACACAGGACCGGAAGATACCCGAGCCACTCTTATTGGACTCACTCCCCCATGCAAGCTCCTTATTTCAGAGAACTCACACCCAATCGTCCAGTGCAACACACCACTCATCCACAGGCGCCCCCGGACTGGTGAGACAGTATCTTCCTGCCCCTGAATCTCAACCTGCCCCCTCTTAACCGGGAACCAGGTACCACCGTCTGGGGACCGGGACTTTCTGCACTGGACTTCATATTGCTGCCACCACTGGATCCCACCCTTACTGGGGAACCCAGAAAACTCACACTGCACTTAGGGGATAATCTACCCTCCCGAGCTAGTGACTCCATGCCAATTAAGTCCCCACTGTAGGCCAACCCTAGAACCAGCAGACAGCACAGGGGCAGTCCCTCCCTCAGCTGCAGGCCAACCCAAGAACCAGCACAATGGCTCAAGGGCAGTCCCTCCTCCAGCTTTAGGCCAACCCAATAGCAGTCTGCACAAGGGCAGTCACTCCTCCAGATTCTCTGGTTTCTGTCCTTGGCAGGACACCCAACTCATAGTGCAATAAAACACATTTCAAAGAAATGACTCTTAAAACAAACTCTGAAACAATAATCCCTTTCCATGTGACTATCTAAAATGCAGAGTTTTGTAATGCAGCCAGTTGTCGCTGTGGTACTGCGCAAACGCAAGTCCTAATCCCCACCGCTGACAACCAATGTTAGAAATGGGATCTCTGGTTGGCTAAGGCTTGCGCCAAAGCCAGGCAGAGACCACCACTCTAGTCAGGGCAAGGGAGTTACACCGCCAAAGATAACCCCTGCTCACCCCCTTGGTAGCTTGGCACAAGCAGGCAGGCTTATCCCGGAGGCAATGTGTAAAGCGTTTGCGCACGCACACAGCAACAAGATACCAGGCACACTACAAGAAGGAACTCCACACAAGGTTATATCAAAAATAGCCTTTGTATTCTCATAACACATTAGAATAGTACTCACATAATATACATGGTGCCACCTGGCACTAGGTCATATTTACAAGGGATTATTTACACCTGACAGGGCCAAAAACCTTATACGCCAACCTCACCAGCATAAACACATTATGCAAAACCTCATAATCATAGAACTACATTTAGAGGTATAAAACAGGGTGCGTAAATCAGAGTAAATGCATCACATTTCCTAGCACCACATAAATCACATTAGGGCCTGGCGCCCTATTAAACCTCATAGTCCCCCTGGCCAACCGGCCTTCTCAAAGGGGCTCAAATGCCCTATGTCCAAAAGTCAGGGCGCGCTGCCTATGCAGCGAAATCCAATTGTGCGCACTTTGCGCAGGCCTAAACGTAGCAGCTGGCACTAAGTGCTGCGCAGCTGTGAAGAAATGGGGGGGGAAAGGAGTGCACTTCACTCCTTACTCAAAAGACATGCCCCCAAAGAATGAATGGCCTAAACGATGCAGCTGGCACTAATTGCTGCGCAGCTGTAAATGAAGGAAAGGCCTGGGCACTCACTATGCCCTCTGAACAATTATGCCCAAAGAAATTAACACGGGCACCACTGTGCCTCTGGACCCCCACTGGGGCTCTCTAAATAACACTTGCCGCAACCTTGCAGTTGCCCACTGTCAAGCGGGGCAACTGTAGAGAAATATGGCCTCATGAGCCCCATTCTGGGACTCTATAAACAGAAATCTGCCCAATGTTGCAGCGGCCCACGCTCTCGCGGTGCCGCTGTAAAACCCAGCGCTGCTTCAGGGGCCCCCCCCTGACAGGAAGACGACACGGCCCCCTCTGAGCCTTTAAAACAAATATGCCCCCTTCGTTGGAGCCACACGGGGCTCTGAAGCAAAACATGCCCACGATGGAGCGGCCCTCTACCATGTGGGGCCGCTCAGGGGGTAGGCACCGGCACTTGGGCCTCGGTCCCCTCTCCCCCCCCAGCCCTCTTCACTCACCGGGCTGCGGGGCTTCAGAACGGAGCCTGTGTCTTTACCCGGTTCCTCTTCTCTTCTTCTTGCGGCTGCATCAGGAGAGCTCCGGTCTCCTCTCTGCCCTCGGGACCGGTGCTGCTCCCTGCTTCCCTTCACCCGGGCCCCCAACTGGGACCCGGGACTTCTCGGTGGAGCCTGCGAGGCTCCGGGAGCATTTCTCTCATGGCGCGGGGCTTCCCTCCATTCCTGGGAGCCCCGCGCTGCCGTCGGCGGCCTCGGCCGACTTTAACCCTCACCCAGGCCCCCTCCTGGGACCCGGGACTTTGACGCGGTGCTCGGGGAGGCGGGGTAGGCTCCCGTCCTCCCTTCCGCCTGTAACTCTTCCGCTCCCGCCGCCGGCCCCGCCCAGAAGCAGGCAAACTCTGCCTGACTTCCGGGCCGGCGGCCATTGTTCGCTCGGGCCGCGGCGGTGATTTCCTCGGTCAAGTGCGGGGTGGGCACCCGCTTTTAGATAACAGCACCGGCGGACCATGAGGGGTAGGCTCCCTCCCAATTAAAATTAATAAGCGGGGTGGGCACCTGCAATCACGATCAATCAGCGGGGTGGGCTCCCGCTCGGCAGCCATCACGGGGGAATCCCTCCGGTGGGGGATTCCCTCTACAGGGCCGGGCAGCGCCGCGCTGCGCAGCCCACGCTCCTCTTCCAAGGGGGAGAGAAAAATAAAACGCTCCCAGGATAAGTAAAGCGCTCTCAAGGCGCCAGTACAGCAGAAAGTTCCTGTAGAGAGTTAAGGGCAATGCAGGGCCCAGGGAGGCAAGCCCTCCTGGCAGCCCCCCTGGGCCCCAGCAGCAGCACGCCCGGTCAGGAACAAATACAGCACACTGCACAGAACTGAACAACATTATGGGGTCACAGCCCCTACATTTATACACAGAATTCCTTTGTCTAAAGGTGCAGGGCTTGGGGGATACCAGTCAGAACTGGTTTAGGGGAGCTTTGGAGCACTTTGTTTTGCTCAGCTCCTCTCTCCTTTTCATAGTGTAGGCTAGGGACATCAGACACACCACAGGAGGTGGAGCCAGCATTGTAGAGGGAAGGCACAGCCCTATTCAGGTCCCAGGTGCAACTCCTCCCACCCATCTACATGGAGATCTCTCCATTCAGCCCTGCGCTGACTCACCCTGCTCCTGGAGCCACACACACCTCCCAGCCCCTGTCACTCACAAAGCCAGACATGCAATTCACATCAGGCAGGCAGACACAGAGCACACAGAGATGCCAACTTCTAGAAGTGGCATTTCTCTACCAGTCACCATAAATCTGCGCACACCATTGCGCAGCATTTATTCTCACGAGTTCGCACATACTAAACTCGACCCTGCACTCCCCTCATACCAGGAATTACCATGGACACACATATCCCCCATGCATTCCTATGGGAGGGCAGGCCAGTCTCACCACACGTGCACAGAGAGCGCACGCACTTTCCACTGGACCACAGTGCGAAAGTGCGCAGAGGCCAAAAATCACTACCACTATGTCAGAGCTTAAGGCAAAAAGTTCAGGGGTGAACCTGTCAAAAAGGGCCAAGTCCAACAAATATCATCACCCCTCTGGTAATTCTGCACTAGGTCCTTGGGTATGTAAACCTTGACCCTTTGCACCGGTTGTACTCTGCCACCATTTGAACTGGACTCCACTTGTTTGGCCTTAATGTCCAGTTCCCTCATGCTCAACTCATGAGCCAAAAGCAATTTCTTCTCTTCCAAGACACGAGCATTCTTGCTCTCCTCCGCCTTGGCCTGGAGCATCATGACCTCCAGCTCATGCACTCTGACCCTCTGTTTCTCCACCCGCTCCTCTGGGGAAAGACTTCCAGCGGAATGGTTGCTGCCAGCCCGAGAGGCTACTCTTGACACAGGCAGATCCTGTGACCTGAAACCATTCCCTTGTGCATCCTCATCCACCTCTGCATCACCTGTCTCCCCAGCCTCTTTGGCCTCCCACCAGGCCCTTAAGGCCTTCTGCAGCTTCTCCTTCCTGGAGCTGCGCTTCATTGGACATCCAAAATCTTTGCAAAATTGCTTGAGCTGATCTACTCTGTAGGTATGCAAAACCTCAATATCAAACTCCAATTCTGCCATCTCACTTGCTGGTTTACCCTTCTGAGACATGATGCGTGGTTACTTTAAGGGTCACTCAAAAATAGAACCAAAAACAAAACACAGTATATGATTGCGTAGTGGTCTGTACTAAACTAGTGATGTCCACCAATCACTGTGGGTCAAGTACAAATACAGGTTCAAATCCCCACCGCTGAACACCAATGTTAGAAATGGGGGTCTCTAGTTGGCAGAGGTAGGTACCTTTGTCCAAATAGGGACCCTTGCTTCTAGTCAGGGTAAGGGGGATACACACTTTAGATAACCCCTGCTCACCCCCTTGGTAGCTTGGCACGAGCAGACAGGCTTATCCCAAAGGCAATGTGTAAAGTATTTGTACCAACACTCACAGTAACACAGTGAATACACCACAAAAGGACACCACACCTAATTAGAAAAATAAAGTATCTTTATCTAAACTAAACAAGACCAAAACGATAAAAATCCAACATACACAGTTAAAAATATGACTTTCAAAAGGTTTCAAGAACTTGTACCATAGAAAACTATGGATGCGTGACTTTTCACCACAGTACCTGTAGTTGCGTCATAGTTCACCAAGCCAAACAGCCGCAGCGTCGGAAAACAAAGAGATGCGACACTCCTGAGACCCTGAGGAGGCGATGCGACAGTCCCGCTGCACGCAAAGGAAGGGTTGCGTCGATTCCGGTCTGTGTGGGGAGTGATGCGTCGATTCTTCGTGCCGGTTCTGGCCCGCAGGTGATGCGTCGGAAGAACTTGCCGCACAGGTAAGATGCGTGGAAATCCGGGTTGCGCGGCCCTGCGTCGGTCCTCTTCAGCCACAATCCCTCGATGCGTCGATTCTTGCAGCGATGACAGGCGCTGCGACGGTTTTCGCAGCGGCACGGCGATGCGTGGAAATTCTTCTCGCGCCGTGAAGATGGTTGGAAAAACAGCCGCAAGAAGAGCGATGCGTCGGTTTCTGTAGTTCTTTGAGTTTCTTCTCTCTTCCAGCTCCCAAACAGCAGCAACAACCTCCAGAGGCCCAAAACCGGCACAGGCACCTCAAGGCAGGTCAGAACTCACAACAGCAGAGTTCAGGGGAGCTGGGGGTGAAGTCTTTGTGTCCCTGAGACTTCTGAACAGGAGGCCAGCTCACTTCAGGCCCTTGTAGATCTCCTTCAAGCAGGGGACACAGCACACAGCAAAGTCCTTCTCCTTTCCTTGGCAGAAACAGCAACTGCAGGCCAACCCCAGACACACAGCAAGGGCAGTACTTCTCCTCAGTCTCTCCAGCTCTTCTCCTTGGCAAAGGTTCCTCTTGAATTCCAGGAATGATCTAAATTACAGGGGTTTTAGGTCTGATACTTATACCCCAAAATGTCTTTGTTCTCTTTGTGCAACGGGCTCTGAACCCAGTTCAAACCAGTTCTGGGGGGCACTCTGCAAGTGCACAACAACATCCTTGTCAGTGTGAGCCTTGGCTCCAGACACACCACAGGGGGGCGGAGCCAGCATTATGGAAGGCAGGCACAGCCCTATTCAGGTACAGGTGCTACTCCTCCCACCACTCCAAATGCAGATTAGGCCTATTCAGCCTAGTGCTGACTCATCCAGACTCCGGTAGACACTGCACCTCCCCAGCCCCTGCCCCTCCAAAGCCAGACAGTCAATCCACAAACAGGCAGAGGCACACAGGATGGTTGAACAAGAAAATAGCCACTTTCTAAAAGTGGTATTTTCAAACACACAATTTAAAAACCATCTTTACTAAAATATGTGTTATTAAATCCTGAGTTCAGGGATGCCAAATTCCATTTTTTTATATCTTATCCCTATGGGAAGTTATGCTTGCAAAATGTTACAAAGCATTCCCCATTCTGTCCTATGGGGCAAGATAGCCTTTCAATAGTGAAAAACTAAATTGGCAGTATTTCACTATCAGGACATGTTACACACACCAGTACATGTCCTACCTGTCACATACACTGCACCCTGCCCAGGGGGGTACCTTGGGCCTTCCATAGGGGTGTCTTATGTGTAAGAAAAGGGAAGGGTAGGGCCTGGCAAATGGGTGCACTTGCCAAGTCGACATGGCAGTTAACAAACTGTGCACAGGCACCGCGGTGGCAGGCCTGAGACATCTTTTCAGGACTATTCATGTGGGTGGCACAATCAGGGCTGCAAGCCCACTAGTAGCATTTGATTTACCAGCCCTGGCACACTCAGTGCACTTTACTAGGGACCTACTGGTGAAACAAATATGCCAATCAGGGAGAACCAATCACAATATCAATTTACAGAGGGAGCACTTGCACTTTGACACTGATCTGCAGTGTCAAAGTGCCCAAAGCATCTAAGCCAGCAAAAACGAAATCCAGCACAGCATCAAAAACACAGGAGGTAAAGGCAAAAAGTCAGGGAAAACCACGCCAAAGATGCCAGGTCTAACAGCACTCCAGGCTCACATTCCAGTACCTTCTGCCTACTGATTAGGAAATGCTGTAGTACCTTTCCTTGGTGACCTTTTGCTTTCTGAAATGTACTCAACAATAGTAATGTAACATTGTAAATGCTCCTAGGTGTGTTTTTCAAGATAACTTCAAGATGTTTTACTCTGGCAAATGCATTGTGGTGGATGATAAGAATGATTTTCTTCACAATGGACCTGATTAACCAAATTTTGTGACGTCATTAATAGTATTGGAAACTGCCAAAAAGCAGAATTCATCAATTTTAATTCAGATAACCTGCATTTTAGTATCTTCCAGCACTAAATTGAATATGCACTGTATCAGGTGGCAGATTTTAATCTGTCAATGTGGAGTATATCCGAATAAGGGTATTCCAAGGAGATAGGTAAGGAGGTAGCTATGTGGTCAATACCCAAAAGGTCATAACACTGTGGGTATTCACAAGTATTTCGAGTTGCTCTCCCCATCCAATTTGCACATTGATCTAAGTCAATATTAGGGTAAGTGTTTATTTTCTGTACACTCTACCCAATAATTAAACAGATATTTTTATCACAGCATTTGGAACTTTATATAATCTATTGGGATACACCAATGGCTTGTAATTTTACTTTTGGCATAATTTCAGCTTGATAATGTCATTTGAGAAGTTATAAGTGTTGTTATGAATGCTACGTTTTCACATGCTACAAGTGATGTAGTATGCAAGTGTATAAACAGTGCCTGGAAAAGGCATGAGTTATAGTCAATGCAGTGTTCCGAGTAAGGTGGCAAGACTGTATTCGGAGGTGCACGATTATAGTAATTTAAAGGTGGTGCGTAAATTATAAATTGAGCAATTTTTAATGTATGTGTATTTTAAGTTGGGTTTGTATAGAAAAAATACACACAGTATTTCTAACTATACATTATCCTTAAACTTTGGGTTTTCCATTGTATGTTAATGGTTTTTATTTTTTAATAAAATTGTGTTTCAAATCACAGTGTAGAGTCTCATTGATTGGAGTGTCATAAAGTGGAGTGCACTACAGTACAGTGAAGGAGAGTGTCGTAGAGTCTAGTGTCATGGAGTGGAGTATTGTAGCTTGGAATTCAGTGGAGTCGAGTAGAGTGGAGTGACGTAGCGTACAGTGGAGTAAAGTGGTATACAGTGGAGTGGTGTGGTGTGGAGTATTGTAGAGTGGAGCGTCGTATAGTGGAGCGAAGTGCTGTACACTTGTAGTGCCGTGTCGAGCAGTAGAGCTGAGTGTGGTACAGTGGAGTGTTGTCGACTGGAGTGTCATGAAATGAAGTGTGGTGTAGTGGAGTGTCATCGAGTAGATTGTCGTAGAGTTGCATAGAGTGTAACAGAGCGTTATAGATTATAGTGGCATTGAGTTGAATTCGGTGGAGTAGAGTGTCGTACATTTCAGTGTTGTCGAGTGTAGTGTCGTGCAGTAGAGTGGTGGAGTGTTTCGTACAGTGATAGTGGACTATCATTATTTGTGAAAACGCAGTGCATGGTAGAATGGAGAGTTATAGTTAGTGTTGTCTGGCTAGCAAGATGAAAAGAGTGTGTGAAACAAGGTCTGCTACTTATAATAATCTGAAGGTGGTGAATAGATTGCAAATGAAAGTTATAACTATAACGTCAGAATTTTCAAAATTGTGTAGTTTAAACTTAGTTTGTATAGGGAAAATACGTTTTCCTACCTATAACTAAGCTTTAACCTTTGGTTTTTTCATTGAATTTCAATGTTTTTTAAAAAACATTTTTTATAAAAACGTGTTTCAAATCATAGAGTCCAGTGTCGCAAGTAGAGAGTTATGTGGGTTATCATACAGTACTTTGGAGGAGAGTGCTGTAAAGTCTATTGTCATAGACTTGAGTATTGTAGAGTAGAGTGTAGTAGCATATCGCACAGTGTAGTAAAGTGTTATGTAGTGTAGTGGTATGGTGTATCATTTAGTGGAGTCAAGTTTCGTAGACTGGAGCAGCGAGTTGTACTGTGGAATGGCATTTGAACAGCAGAGTAGGGTGTTGTAAACTATCATAGAGTGTTTTAGAGTGGAATAGGGTGAAGTAGAGTGTCATAGAGTGGAGTATCGTCTCGTGAAATGTCATAGAATGTTAAAATGGCCACCAGAGGAGAAGCACCGAAGATGACCTCCTTGGCAAAAATCCTGGGTTTCCCCACATCCTCGGCCACGCAACAAACGGAATCACCTCAACTAATATAATGCACATGCAACGGTGATTTTACCTGAAAGAAAGAGACGTGACGGATGAGAAATCGAGTTGTTCTCCCGGAGTCATTGCATTGACAATGACGAACTCCCCCAAGGCAATGCTGAAAAGGCGGCGATCGAGGTGAGGAACTGGAGAGGTCGCGCGGCTGGGGAAGGGCTGCCCCAGTTTGATTGAAGGGGAAGATCCTCACCAGATACCGGAGAGATCTCCCGCCTAACGGCAGAGCGCAGAGGTGAGAGCAGAGAGTTCGCGCTGCCATGGGAAGAGGCGTAACACTCGGCCCAGATTAGAAGACACAGGGGCGTCTCACTGGCACTGCAGTGGTTCCTGGCTGGTGAGGAGCCAGATACTATGGGGACCCCGCCTCCGGTTCTGCACGGGGGCAGTGCGGTCACGCTCAGCCTGAGCACAGCATTCTTTATTGTAACGGCACCGGAGCACAGTTTGAGAACAGCACTTTATTGAAACGGCACCGGAGTCAGCGAGGAGCTAACAGAGAGCGCAGGGGTTTCTGCCGTCAGTCTACATGGAAAAGGAACGATGAAAGAAATAAATGGAATAGAATAAATGTTTAAAGGAAAAAATAAAAAACTGGGGATAACAGTCGGTAACAGATATTTGGGAGGTACTAGGGAACCACCTTGGTTTATTGCCCCATCTTCTCCCCTCACTTTCACCTCGAACTACAAAATGGCCACCACGAACTGTGCAAGGACACGCCCACCTCAATATTATTAGTAACAGAAAGAGGACATTTACCCTCAGGGAGCTGGGAAAACTGATAAACAAAGAAACAGGACTGCACTGTAGGTAACTAGGAAAACTAATAAACGTAGAAACAGGACTGCACTATAAGCTCCTAGCATTGAGGCAGCCATGTTGGAATAGCTTTCAATCAGTGATTTTTATCAGTCTATGATGAATATCCCCCATCACAGATTACTCAACCAGCCTAGGAAACGCATAGTATAAAGCATCTTCCTATTCTTACTCCTGCCACAAGATAGACTTAGCAGGAGAGGATATAATAAATAGTGACCTAATTCATTACTCACAAATATGACAGGGACCAATCTGAAATCTGAAGGAAGGAATTCCTATGCTATCTCATACCCCTAATCTCTCTAAAAATGCAACCAAAACCTTTAAACACAACCTACTTAGAAAAAACCCAGAAACCTTAATCTCAGACCCCTCCTTTAGCATAAAAAAAGGCGCCATTATTAATGACCTAATATTTTTTACTACTAAAATGGCAAAATGGCGCAACACCCTAACTAAAGTGCTAAACATATAGGAAATGAGAAACATTCCCTACGGCACAAAGATGCTGATAACACCCTCTCAAAAACTAAGAGCTACACTGAACATAACATGCTACAAAAACGGCACAATTCTTACACAAGCCACCAACAAAGATCTATAACTATTTGACAAGTACTTCACAACCTTAAAAGAATATGTTCTCAACAGCCCTCCTTCAGGAACCCTGCAGAACAACAACTCGCAAGCCGTTTCACCACACATAAATCAATCTGCTAAGGTAGCATCTGTCACTGCTAAAGAGCCCCAGCAGTCGAAACAGGAGTCCAGAATTCCCGAAGCTAAGATCAACAGCCCGCATCACACTAAAATAGCATTACCCCCACCAACCCTAGGGCCCCTAGCCCCAGGCCAAGCCCCAACACCAGTCCATACCCTTTATTGGAAAAAGTTGGTAGGATGGAATCAGCAGTCATTGCCCAGGACAATTGGAGATGCACTCATATGGCCGATAATAAGAACCACGAGATAACATAAATGAATAGGAAAGTATATACAGAAAAGACAAAAAGTAGCCTCAATCTCCAAGAGATAGCTTCACCTAGCATACCATCAGGGTCACCCCTACAACCACCCGTCTCTCCTCATCCTGTTAGGGAGTTAGAAAATTTCAGCTCTCAATCGAGCAAGACTTACAAGGCTCTGCAATTCGCTATCAGAGATATGAAGAACTTGTTACTCCTTTCAGAAAAATTCCTATCAAAATTGGAGCTCCTTCAGAAATCAGTACACGAACCCAATAACAAACTAAATACTATCCCAATGTCATCGACAAACAGACTATACCGTCCTCGCAATCAACTCAGATATCTGACAGACAATGAGATACAAACCCTATTGCTATCATATGAATCATCCCCCAATCTTCCCCCTAAGGTAGGCGAACATGTCATTCAATCAGTCCTAATCAACGCAAATAGAACCGCAAAGACTAACTTCAGAATGCCAAACCCCAACAACCTGAAAAGCAAGACTCAATAAGGGTCAAACCATAGAAACCTATAGTGTGTCTACTACTTAACTGTCGTTCAGCAAAGAAACATGCCGCAGACATAGCCGACCCCATCTTAAACCAGGAAATCGACGTAACTATCCTAACAGAATCATGGCTATCAGAATCATGATCTATTAGTCCCCCGAACTACAGCATTGTAAGACTAGATAGGCTAAACAAAAAGGGTGGAGGCATCGCCTGTATACATAGATCTGACATTGCCATTACAAAAGTACATTCAGACCCCCTTGAATCTTGTGAATACCTCGGTTTGTCCTTAAGATCCATAGATAACCAAATTGGCAAACGTCACGCGTTTTACCACCCCCCCAGGCAAAAACACCATGTTCATAGATCAGCTGATAGAAATCATCACAGCAAACTTTACTCCTCAATCCAATGATATCTTCTTAGGAGACTTCAATCTTCATTGGGAAGATCACAATGATACTCAGATCAATTTGCTCAAAGGCTTCCTTGAAGATCAATCTCTGGTTCAAGAATGCCAGCTACCAACCCATTCAAAAGGCTCTACATTAGACTGGATCATCTCTAAGGAAAAAGCTGTTGATACAATCGAGATCATCCCGTGCGACTGGTCTGATCATCACATCATTACCTTCCAAATACCCTACATAAAAAGGAAAACTTCCTCACAATCAATAAAACCCAGAAAATGGATTCGTGACACCAGAGGGCTCAATATGGAGAATCTTGTAGCACGCTGTGAGAAAGAACTGCAACCTCCTAATAACCTGGAAGACGTCAGTGAACTCACAGAATACTACAACACTATGATGACACAAATAATTGAGAACATAGCCCCTTAAAAACTCAAAAGGATTCCAGACAGAGATAAAAACCCTTGGTTCAACGGATCCCTCAATGAAGAAAGACGATCACTCAGACTCACAGACAGGAAATGGAGACAACACCCATCCTCACCCCATCTAAATCAACTAAGACAGGCCAGAAACGCCTTCAATAAAAGTATTCGAAAATCAAAAAAAGACTTCTTTAGAAAAGAAGTGGATAATGCAAAAAACAGACCGAGGAAACTCTTCGAACTGCTAAAAGATCAATCCAACAAAGCGGCCAAAGCCGCGCCAATAGCTCCAAAATCAAACATCAGCAGCGAAGAATTCTCCTCCTTCTTTACAGACAAAGCCAAAACCATGGAGGTGGAGCTAAAAAAGGCTGCGGAGATCGCTTTGATCCCAAAGAGCACTCCAGCTAAGCTTCAGTCTCAACCAGCTCTGGAATTGCCTAAAAATAAAGCTTTATGGTCAGAATTCAAGTCATATGACGACAGATATTGCCAAAATTATTTCGACCATAAAACCAAACAATCATTTCAATGATCCTCTACCTGCAAAATGCTGGTCTACAATAAACCATTTGCTTATTCCCTCTTGAACAAAGATTATTAATGCTTCTCTATCGCAAGGCTCCTTACCAGACTGCCTAAAAACAGGGCAAGTCATTCCAATCTTAAAAAACCTACAGAGAATCCCTCAGACCTTAACAACTTTAGACCAGTAACAAACATTCCCATGCTAGCCAAAGTTATGGAAAAATGTGTTCAACAACAACTGAGCCAACACATTTCTGAATTTAAACTGCTGAATGATTACCAATCAGGGTTCAGACCAAATCACAGTACTGAAACAGCAATTCTTCACATAGTGGACAACGCTCTACTTGCCCTAGACTGCAACGAAACCTGTCTCCTAATTCTGCTCGACCTTTCATCGGCATTCAACACTGTAAACCATGCCAAACTACTAGAACGCCTGAAAGAAAGGATGGGTTTGGAGGGTACAGTCCTAGAGTCATTTAGATCCTTCCTAGAGAACAGATCGCAAAGATTCATAGTGAACCAAACACTATCTACATCATCCCCAAATCTTAATGGAGTACCACAGGGATCAACACTATCTCCTGCTCTATTCAATCTTTATGTAGAACCACTAACAGAAATTTTACAGCAGACAAATATCTCCTTCCACATGTATGCAGATGACACACAGCTTTATATCAAGATTACATCAATGGAAGAGATCGGTATCATGAACCAGGCACTAAAGAGGACCGTTCATTGGCTAACTAGTAATCATCTCAAGCTTAACCCGCATAAAAAAGAATTCCTTCTGATTTCCCCCAGAAAAGCGATACGAGTATCATGGAATGGTCCAAGCTGATCACTGCGCTAAACTGTACTCTGAGTCTAGTAGACTCAACCAAATCCCTTGGAATTATGCTAGACAAAAACCTGAACATGCTAACATACCTTAACATGATAGCAAAAAATGCCCGCTTCCATTTAATCTACCTCAGAAAACTGAAACCTTTCATAACTAACTCAGACCTTAAAACAGCAGTCCAGGCATTAGTCATATCGAGGCTCGAGTACGGATGCACAACTCTAGCAGGACTACCCAAGATTTCAACGACCCCACTAAAAGCTTGTCTCAATGCGGCCACGAGACTTATAACAGTCTCCAGAAAATTCGACCACATCACCCCTCATCAATCAATCAATCAATCAATCAATCACAGAATTTGTAGAGCGCACTACTTACCCGCAAGGGTCTCAAGGCGCTGGGGAGAGGGAAGGGGGGGGGGATGCTGCTACTGGTCGAACAGCCAGGTCTTGAGTAGCCTCCTGAAGGTCAGCAGGTCTTGGGTCTGTCGTAGGCTTAGTGGAAGGGTGTTCCAGGTCTTGGCGGCGAGGTGTGAGAAGGATCTGCCGCCGGTGGTTGTTCTTCGAATGCGAGGGACGGTGGCGAGGAGAGGTCGGCGGAGCGGAGCTGGCGGTTGGGGACGTAGAAGAAGAGTCGTCTGTTGAGGTAGGCTGGGCCAGTTTTGTGGAGTGCCTTGTGTGCGTGGATGAGGAGTTTGAAGGTGATCCTCCTGTCGACGGGGAGCCAGTGCAGGTTCCTCAAGTGGGGGGTGATGTGGCTGTGGCGTGGTACGTCGAGGATCAGTCGTGCGGAGGCGTTTTGTATGCGTTGCAGTCGCTTGATGAGCTTGGCCGGGGCTCCCGTGCAGAGGGCGTTCCCATAGTCCAGTCTGCTACTGACGAGGGCCTGGGTGACTGTTCTTCTTGTGTCTGTCGGGATCCACCTGTAGATCTTGCGAAGCATGCGGAGGGTGTTGAAGCAGGAGGAGGAGACTGCGTTGACTTGCTTGGCCATGGAGAGCGTTGAGTCGAGGATGACTCCCAGGTTGCGTGCGTGGTCGGTGGGTGCCGGGGCTGCTCCCAGTGTCGTTGGCCACCAGGAGTCGTCCCAGGCTGAGGGGTTGGAGCCGAGGATGAGGACCTCCGTTTTGTCCATGTTCAGCTTTAGTCGGCTGATCTTCATCCAATCGGCGACGGCCTTCATTCCTTCGTGGAGATTGGCTTTGGCGGCGAGGGGTCCTTGGTGAGGGAGAGGATCAGTTGAGTGTCGTCGGCGTAGGAGATAATGTTGAGGTCGTGTTGTCTGGCGATGCGTGCGAGCGGGGCCATGTAGATGTTGAACAGTGTTGGGCTGAGGGACGATCCCTGGGGTACGCCGCAGATGATCTCGGAGGCTTCGGATCGGAAAGGTGGGAGGCGGACTCTCTGGGTTCTGCCGTCGAGGAAGGAGGTGGTCCATTCCAGGGCCTTGTCTCGGATCCCTGCGTCGTGGAGGCGTGCGCGTAGAGTGCGGTGGCAGACAGTGTCGAAGGCGGCGGAGAGGTCCAGCAGGATGAGGGCTGCGGTCTCACCATTGTCCAGCAGGATCCTGATGTCGTCGGTGGTGGCGATGAGGGCAGTCTCAGTGCTGTGGTTGCTGCGGAACCCCGATTGGGATGGGTCCAGGATGCTGTTTTCTTCGAGGTATCGGGTTAGCTGTTTGTTGACGATCTTCTCGATGACCTTGGCTGGGAACGGAAGCAGAGAGATGGGCCGGAAGTTCTTGAGGTCTCTCGGGTCCGCCTTGGGTTTTTGAGTAGGGCGTTGATCTCTGCGTGTTTCCAGCTCTCTGGGAAGGTCGCGGTCTCGAAGGAGAGATTGATGACGTTGCACAGGTGGGGTGCGATGGAGCTGCTGGCTTTGTTGAAGATGTGGTGCGGGAAAGGGGCTGACGGGGAGCCGGAGTGTATTGTGCTCATGGTCTTGATGGTGTCCTCGATGTTCACGCTGGTCCAGGCTGGCAGGGGGTCGTGGTCGATGGTGTGTGGCGGGTCTGGTGCATCGATCTTAGTTGGGGCTGTCAGGGTGTTGAAGCTGTCGTGGATGTCGGCGATCTTGCGGTGAAAGAAGGTGGCGAGGGAATCGCACAGGGGTTGCGACGGCGGGATGTCGTTGGTGTTGGAGCTGGGATTGGAGAGTTCCTTCACGATGTTGAAAAGCTCCTTGCTGTTGTGTGCGTTGTTGTCGAGGCGGTCTTTGAAGGGGATTCTCTTGGCGGACCTGATGAGGTGGTGGTGGTTACGGATGGCGTCTTTGTGGGCTGTGTGGCTGTCCGGTGTCTTATCACTGTGCCATTTCTTCTCTAGTTTCCGGCAGGTACGCTTGGAAGCTAGGAGTTCCGAGGTGAACCAGCTGGCTCTTTTGGTGATGTCGCTGTAGGTGAGCTTTTTCAGCGGGGCGAGGGTGTTGGCACAGTCGTCCATCCATCGTCTGAGGTTGCAGGCAGCGTCGTCGGTGTTGGATGGGTCGGAGGGAGGGCTGAGAGCGAGGGTTGCCCGGAGTTGGTCTTCGGCGACTTTGCTCCAGCAGCGGCGTGGGATCTGTTGGGTGCGGTGGTGTGTGGTGGGTTTCTGGAAGGTGAAATGGATGCAGTGGTGGTCGGTCCAGAGGAGTTCCGTGGTGTGGCTGAAGGAGACGTGGGAGCTTGAGGAGAAGATGGGGTCAAGCGTGTGGCCGGCGGAGTGGGTCGGTGTTGTGACGAGCTGGCTCAGGCCGAGGTTGGCGAGGCTGTCGATCAGGGTGGTGGAGTTGCTGTCGTTGTTGTTCTCCAGGTGAAAGTTCAGGTCTCCGAGGAGGATGTAGTCGGTAGAGGTCAGGGCGTGCGTGCTGATGAAGTCGGCGATGGAGTCGCTGAACTGGGGTCGGGGCCCAGGGGGTCTGTAGACAAGGGTGCCTCTAAGGGTGGTGTTGGGGTCCATGTGGATCTGGAAGTGCATGTGTTCGGCGGTGCTGAGAGTGTCGTCGGTGCTGGTCGAGACCCTGATGGTGTTCTTGTGGACGATGGCGATTCCTCCTCCTACTGCGTTGAGGCGGTCTCTGCGGGTGATCTTATAGCCGTCTGGGATGGCTATGGCGATGTCGGGGGCGGAGGAGTCGTTCATCCAGGTCTCTGTCAGGAAGGCGACGTCTGGTGATGATGTGTCGAGCAGGTCCCAGAGCTCGACGGCGTGTTTGCGTGCGGTGCGGGTGTTCAGTAGGATGCACCGGAGGTGGTTGAGGTCCTTCTTGGCGGGCGCCTCGGTGGCTCTGAGGCTGGTGTAGCTGCAGTTCCGGCAGGTGAAGGGACCATGGGTGCGTTTCGGGGCGGCCTTGAAGCAGTTGTGCGTCCGTCCGGGGTTGAGAGCGTGGAGTGTGGTGGCATCGTATCGGCGTCGGTCCTCGAGGCTGGAGCGGGGGGCGCGCGGTCCAGGGGTTCTGGCGCTGGGCGAGGTCCAGTCGCGGACGGGCGCAGACGGGCTTGCCTTAGGCGCGCCTTCGGCACGCCAGCGGCGCGCCCGCTGCGCACGTCCGCTGCGCGGCCGCCATATATGGGGAGGTGGGAGGGAGGAGCAGCTGGGAGGCAGGGGCAGCGAATGGGCAGTCAGAGGGGCGGGGCCGCAGGGGACGCAGCGGCGGGAATGGAGAGAGGCAGCAAGGGGCACAGAAGGCAAAAGGAGCGAGAAAACACAAGAAATACGGGCACAGTACAAATGGGGCAGCGGGGGCACAGAAGGCAAAAAGGAGCGAGAAAACACAAGAAATACGGGCACAGTACAAATGGGGCAGCGGGGGCACAGAAGGCAAAAAGGAGCGAGAAAACACAAGAAATACGGGCACAGTACAAATGGGGCAGCGGGGGCACAGAAGGCAAAAAGGACCGGGAAAACACAAGAAATACGGGCACAGTACAAATGGGGCAGCGGGGGCACAGAAGGCAAAAGGAGCGAGAAAACACAAGAAATACGGGCACAGTACAAATGGGGCAGCGGGGGCACAGAAGGCAAAAAGGACCGGGAAAACACAAGAAATACGGGCACAGTACAAATGGGGCAGCGGGGGCACAGAAGGCAAAAAGGACCGGGAAAACACAAGAAATACGGGCACAGTACAAATGGTGCAGCGGGGGCACAGAAGGCAAAAAGGACCGGGAAAACACAAGAAATACGGGCACAGTACAAATGGGGCAGCGGGGGCACAGAAGGCAAAAAGGACCGGGAAAACACAAGAAATACGGGCACCGAGGCCACAAGCGGAGGGGCGAGCTTACCAGCAGCAGCGGGCGGACAGCACAGGCGGAGCTGTGTGGTGGGGGAGCGACCTACCTGGCAAGGTCAAGGGTCGCTCTCCTCACCGCGCAGCGGCCGCCATATATGGGGAGGTGGGAGGGAGGAGCAGCTGGGAGGCAGGGGCAGCGAATGGGCAGTCAGGGGGGCGGGGCCGCAGGGGACGCAGCGGCGGGAATGGAGAGAGGCAGCGAGGGGCACAGAAGGCAAAAAGGAGCGAGAAAACACAAGAAATACGGGCACAGTACAAATGGGGCAGCGGGGGCGCAGAAGGCAAAAAGGAGCGAGAAAACACAAGAAATACGGGCACAGTACAAATGGGGCAGCGGGGGCGCAGAAGTCAAAAAGGAGCGAGAAAACACAAGAAATACGGGCACAGTACAAATGGGGCAGCGGGGGCACAGAAGGCAAAAAGGAGCGAGAAAACACAAGAAATACGGGCACAGTACAAATGGGGCAGCGGGGGCACAGAAGGCAAAAAGGACCGGGAAAACACAAGAAATACGGGCACAGTACAAATGGGGTAGCGGGGGCACAGAAGGCAAAAAGGAGCGAGAAAACACAAGAAATACGGGCACAGTACAAATGGGGCAGCGGGGGCACAAAAGGCAAAAAGGACCGGGAAAACACAAGAAATACGGGCACAGTACAAATGGGGCAGCGAGGGCACAGAAGGCAAAAAGGAGCGAGAAAACACAAGAAATACGGGCACAGTACAAATGGGGCAGCGGGGGCACAGAAGGCAAAAAGGAGCGAGAAAACACAAGAAATACGGGCACAGTACAAAAGGGCAGCGGGGGCACAGAAGGCAAAAAGGAGCGAGAAAACACAAGAAATACGGGCACAGTACAAATGGGGCAGCGGGGGCACAGAAGGCAAAAAGGACCGGGAAAACACAAGAAATACGGGCACAGTACAAATGGGGCAGCGGGGGCACAGAAGGCAAAAAGGAGCGAGAAAACACAAGAAATACGGGCACAGTAGAAATGGGGCAGCGGGGGCACAGAAGGCAAAAAGGACTGGGAAAACACAAGAAATACGGGCACAGTACAAATGGGGCAGCGGGGCACAGAAGGCAAAAGGACCGGGAAAACACAAGAAATACGGGCACAGTACAAATGGGGCAGCGGGGGCACAAAAGGCAAAAGGAGCGAGAAAACACAAGAAATACGGGCACAGTACAAATGGGGCAGCGGGGGCACAGAAGGCAAAAAGGAGCGAGAAAACACAAGAAATACGGGCACAGTACAAAAGGGCAGCGGGGGCACAGAAGGCAAAAGGAGCGAGAAAACACAAGAAATACGGGCACAGTACAAATGGGGCAGCGGGGGCACAGAAGGCAAAAAGGACCGGGAAAACACAAGAAATACGGGCACAGTACAAATGGGGCAGCGGGGGCACAGAAGGCAAAAAGGAGCGAGAAAACACAAGAAATACGGGCACAGTACAAATGGGGCAGCGGGGGCACAGAAGGCAAAAAGGACCGGGAAAACACAAGAAATACGGGCACAGTACAAATGGGGCAGCGGGGCACAGAAGGCAAAAAGGACCGGGAAAACACAAGAAATACGGGCACAGTACAAATGGGGCAGCGGGGGCACAGAAGGCAAAAAGGAGCGAGAAAACACAAAAAATACGGGCACAGTACAAATGGGGCAGCGGGGGCACAGAAGGCAATAAGGACCGGGAAAACACAAGAAATACGGGCCTCATCTGAAAGCGCTTAACTGGTTACCTTACGAAGCAAGAATCCAACTAAAGATGGCATGTATCACACACAGAGCGATACACTACAAAACACCAATGTACCTAGCCCAGAAAATCACATTATCAGGAGGATGCAGAGTTTCTCAGAGCCATGGAGATCTATTACTGAAACCTGCCCTTTTCCGAAAGAAAAGAACTTATGACCGAGCTTTCTCTGGTGCATCACCAAGAATTTGCAACGCTCTCCCCCCAAGCATTAGAAGAATATAGTCCATTTCTGCCTTCAAAAAAGAAGCCAAGTCCTTTTTTATGAACAAATTCCTCCCATAATAACAGTAGACTAGACACTGTTAGGTTACTTTCTTGTCACACACCCTGTAATACAAATTGACCTCTAGTAGTCGTTTGGAATTGTATATATGAGTATGAAAGCACAAATGTTTCTCTCTCAAATCGATGTATATTTACATTTGATCTCGTAGCACAATTGTCTCTCGCAATTTATTGTACGCTTGTTATTTTTACTTAAGTTCATGTCAACATGCTATCCTAAGTTTAAGGCTATGTAAATGCGAAGCCCTCTGATACCCTTTTTGGGTCATGTCCGCGCTATATAAAATACTGAATAAATAAATAAATAAATAGAATACAGTAGAGGAGAGTGTCGTAGAGTGGAGTGCTGTGTCATATAGTGGAGTGGAGTGGCTCAGCGTAGAGAGAAGTTGAGTGGCTTGTCATCAAGTGTCATACAGTGTAGTACAGTGGCGTAGAGTTGATGGGCATAGAGTGGAGTAGAGTGGCAGAGTGTAGTACAGTATTGTAGAGTGGAGTGGAGTAGAGTGTTATATATATATATTACAGAGAGAGAGCGAGAGAGAGAGAGATACATACTCAATAAATGGACACACCAACCTTTCTTCCCACCATGAAAAACTCCCCGAAGAGTACTCAAATATTCCACTTGACATTGCTGAAAAAGGAGGGAATCAAGGTGAAAACGGGGGAAGCATATTTTGATACATCTTGTTCGCCTTTTTTATATTCATTTAATTTTTTAGTACCTCGATATACTTCGTCAAGATCCTAAAGACAGGGTGACAGAGTGATTTAAAGAGACAAGGTATAAAATAGCAGTAAAACATGCAAAGAATATATCCTCAAACAAGAAATATATCTCTTCAGGAAGATGGTATTATCTTTGTGGTACAGGATTTGAGAAGACTAAGGGCAATAAGCGAGTACCTCTAAATAAGCACAATATTCTACCTCTCTCTCATCTGCACCACAACATTATTTTTGATCAAATTAGTGAGTGCATTTGCTAATATATTAAATAGCATTCAAATCAATACAACGTTAAACCAGCAACTCAGGTAGGGAGGCAAGGCATGGTTTCTGGCTACCTTCTACGCATTTCGTCTGGTCTCCTTATTGGGCTGACACAGCCTGCTGTCTTTAGTACTTCCACCCACAGGGTCATTTTCCATAGCGCACTTTTTCTGAGCCAGATTCACAGTGCTTCTCTATGAGCAGGTATGTCTTACTCCAGGTTCGGGCATAAATTAGATTGAGGCTTTGGCAACACAATTCCCTTCCAGGGTACCTGCACTTGGCCTTTCTTAGGCATAGTTGTAAATCACCTCTGGCATTCTGGTGTATGCAGTTCTTATTATTCTCAGTCCAATAGAGTAGAACATGGTATTTCAGGGCCTTTCTTACAGTGACTTCTAAACTTTATTTTATTTGCACTCTCAATACTGCTCATCTCTTTTTGGAAATGCTTTATGTACGTTTCATGCTTAATAGCAACAGTCAGATAAAATAATTTTAGATCTTTCTCAGGGGGAAGGTGCTGCATGTTGTTCTTCTAATTTTGGCACAGTATCTCAAGGAAAGAGGTGCACCTCAACAAGGATCAGACATCCCAAATTGTTAAAACATTTCGGGTGCTGCCAGCAAACCATTTCAGTTTACCAGCACTTGTCCTTTATTGTGCAGAGCTAGAAACCAACCTGGGACATTTTGGTATATGTAGCCATCATTAGACTCAGCCCAATGCTGAGGAGCAAGTGGGCATGGGGGCATGGTGCCACACAATTGTTGTGAATGTTAAAGTTGCTGTACTGTATAATTCCTGTAGGATCAATCTTTCCCAACACTTGCTGGAAATGTGTTTATGCACAATTCATTGTCATTAGCAATGGTTAGAAGAAAATACTCTAAAGTTTTTTCATGGACAAAGGTGGTGGCATGCTGTTCATCTAGTCAATTTTGGCTTAATACCTCCAGGAAAGGAGGTGCTTTTCAGAGGGATCATATGTTTCAATATATTGAAGACACAGTACACATTCCTTCAGCTAATCAGCACTTGAAATGTATTAGTACTGAAAAAAGGCCTGTCCAAGTTGGATTATTGATCTTCGAAGGTGCCCTCTTGTCTAGGATTGTCAGGGGACTAATAGAGGCCAATTTCCTCTATCCTTTGATAATCACCTCCAGAATTTGGATACATAGGAGAGCAGGAACCAATGCCTCAGTTCTCTCCCTGGCCAACAGCAAGGAGATGCCCTCTCCTGTTTCTCCTTCAAGTACAATAGTGTTATATCCTCAGTATTACATTTACATGCAAACCAGCCTAGGTCCTCCTAGCTGCTCATCCAGAGTGTGAGTTGGTTGCGGAATGTTGGTGTGACTGTGATGCGTGGAATGCCTGGGTGCCTGAGTGGATGAGTGTTGACAGTTAGAGATGGGCTGAGCAGCTAGGCAGGCTGCTCCTGGTGGGGCTGGTACTTGACCAGAGCTGGCTGGACAGAGATTGATGCTACCTTGACATGGAACCAATAAAGATGACTTGGAAAATACTACCTGGCTACCAGTGTCTCTATGTACAGGGTACAACATTATTTTGGCGACGAGCGGACCTGGACCCAAGCGTACTTAAGGATAGTACAGAAACCAAGAGTCTACAAAGAAACTACAGTAACCAGAAATACCACAAGAAACTAAAGAAACCAGAAGAACCAAGAATGTATTTCCAGGCAAGCCAGCGCCAGCCCCACCAGTGTCCTTGTCATTGGACAGCCCCACCCTACTACAACAACTACAGCCTGGAAATACTCAAATGGATTTGCCACATGTAGGTGTTCCAGGCACAGCGATTCCTACAAAAAAGGATTCAGTGAGTTGGAGGAGTAGTTACTACAGCCACATCTGGTGTTCCAGCCACATCAATCTACAAAGACCACAGTGACTTCTAAGAAAAAGCATCTCTTTGGATACTTTTGACATATTGTTTATTTGCCTTCATGAAGTCACAACAAGCTGAAGGATTTGACTACAGGTATGGTCTGTCATGTTAGGGGACGTATGGATTAAGTCTCACCCCTACCACATCCTTTTGTGTTTGCCGCTTGGATGCTTCTAAAGGATTTGTGGCTGCACAGATGTGAGTTATGGACTAACTCAGTGATCTTAATTCACAAGTACCGCACAGGATCAACATGATGGTGTCTAGTTTTGTCTCTGGCAACCCCTTTACTGTGTGACTGTCCCTGCAGCTGCTTGTCCTCAAAATGTGTTTGTATGCCGTTTTCATCTCACGCAGGAGAAACATTGTGACTGACGCTTTGGCCGGTTGCCGGATTAGAGGTACATTTCTTGTTTTTTTTAATCATTTTGGCCATGAGTCCAGGGGAATTTCAGTGGCTGCGCAATTGTCTGTTTAACCGCTGCGCATTATTTAAAAAAAGACTGAGGCACGAGCCATGAGCTGCACGCGCTCGCTTACCTTCCCAGTGGTATCGCGCATAAGTCTCCATGGCACCGATGTTACGTCTTGTCTTCTATGAGGTTATCTCAGCTGCTGATGGACGTTTAGCAGCACGGCAGCGCAAGGAGCCATCCGGTGCGGTCGTAATAGCGTGCCGCCATTTTGTGGTTGGCGTCTGCACGCATTCAGCAGGATTTGTTTTTGGGGCCATCTAGCACAGTGTTCAGGAAGCGAGGAGAGTTCTTTGGAAAATTTATATTGGCGATGTTCACACGTCACGGAATCGTATTCTCTGCTTTGCTGGTCTTTCCATGAACGGATTGTAATGCTGGTTACTCAGTTTTGGGAAGTTTCGCATCGTCGTGGGATTCTTCAGTGAGACACTCCGTTTCAAGTATGTCGGAGGTTTTGTCACTTTTGGTTTTGCATTACGGAGCCGTTTCATGAAGGTTTAGTCTTGAGCATGACTATGACCACGCATGTCATGGGTAGCGAGTCGTTCATCAAACTTTGGATCATTTTGCGGAAGAGCTGTTTTTTCAATGTGAACACTTAATGACATGCTTGTGCTTTGTGATTTCAACTTTCTATTCATGGGTTTATGTGGGTTGTCATTGCTGTTATTTTCACTGCTTATGCGTCAATAACTGAGTGTTCATTAACTTTGCCAAGTGGGTGATTATTCTAATGTGTTTATTAATGCAATTGCCATGTCTCTACATTTTCCGTTGGTATCTTTAACGTGTTTCAGGTGGTGTGCGCAGTTCCTGCAGTCCAATACAACTCGTGTGAGAAACCGCTCACCGGTGTGTCGCATAGTGGCATAGCAGTCTTCTGAGTGGCATGATCTATTAGTTTGCCAAGAGTGTTGTATTTCAAAGATATATAGTCTGCATTACTTAGAGTTTAAGTTTAAGTAATTTTCTCCTACAGCATACTTGTTGTTGTGATGCCACAGTCTATGTGTCCCCATTTATGGTGATCTGTGAGTTTTATGGGTGGTTATCACAGTCAGTTTTATTCCTTACATGAGGGATGGCTTTGGGGCTATGGCAATAGTCCCATCACAGTTGTATTCCTTATGTCAGGGATGGGGTTGGGTTTGAGTCCCAGTTAGTGACCTCTACATGAAGGTTGGGCCATGGGTTAGTTCCCATACATAATCGTTATTGAGTATAACCCTTACACAGGGTTGGGATATGGGTTTAGACCCCATTTACATGTTGCACGCAGTACAAAGGTACATCCCTACACGGGCGTTTCTCCATGGGTTATAGTCCCATATTCTTGTTAGTTCCCTTGCAGCTGGGATTGGTGTTGCGGGGTGTGTTACCCTTTGCTCTATTCTACTTTATGTTTATTGAGATTGGTGTTGCGGGGTGTTTTACCCTTTGCCTTACAGTACATAATTTTACAGTTTATGTTACAAAGTATTATAATTTGAACTTGAATCTCCACAAGGTTACGCTTCACAATGTTTTGATAATTTTTCATGGGGGATATTGATGCTCATATTTTTGATGTCGTATTTTGCCCATCTTTTCTTGGTTTGTACTGTTCACTCTCTCGTGATGTTTTGCTATTTGTTGCATCCCTGAGTTTAGAACACTACTGCTGTTTTGTGCATAGTTCTTCTCTTTAAGTTTTTCATTTTTGTTTTTATTTAAAGAAAAGGGATAATGTTATATCCTCAGTATTACATTTACATGCAAACCAGCCTAGGTCCTCCTAGCTGCTCAGCCAGAGTGTGAGTTGGTTACGGAATGTTGGTGTGACTGTGATGCGTGGAATGCCTGGGTGCCTGGGTGCCTGAGTGGATGAGTGTTGACAGTTAGAGATGGGCTGAGCAGCTAGGCAGGCTGCTCCTGGTGGGGCTGGTACTTGACCAGAGCTGGCTGGACAGAGATTGATGCTACCTTGACATGGAACCAATAAAGATGACTTGGAAAATACTACATGGCTACCAGTGTCTCTATGTACAGGGTACAACAAATAGTGTTCTGAGTTCCAGGTGGTGGGATCCCTAAGACATAGATTTAAGCCAGGAGTGGTTGGTCGATCGCCCTGAGTCTACCCCACTAGGTATACACACAGCACCTTTCCAAAAGTTTCACCAGTTCTTCTGGTTTATGATTTAAATAATCCTAGGGCTCCCTATTCTAGGAGTTTTCTAAGTTGTCAGAACCCTTTCTCAGATGACGGAGCCCTTCCAGCCCACACATGGGCTTGTTGAAAACATACTCAAACTGGTCTGTTCCTCTGCCTGCAATTAGAGTGGCTATTTGATTTTCATTTTCTCCCATCTCCCTCCACATTCCTCAGAAAAGTGTAGGTTGATATTCCTGTGATTAACCTTCTTGCCCTCCTGCCAGGAATCCTCCAGAAGGATAGCTGCTTCAAGAGGAACGTTTAGTCTAGACAGCTCTAATGGGGGTGCTTACAAGTAAACAAGGTCATCTGCAGACTGAAGAAATCTAATTATAGCCACTAAAGGCAGAAGGGCCTGGTAGAACCAGTTTATGGGGCTTCTGTGGCTCAGGAAATAATGAACCACTTTTCTAAACACCACCTACGTGATATTTGTACTAAAAAAGTAAATAAAAAAATGATTTACACACAACTTGCACAATTCCATGAAGATGAATTTTCTAGTTCAAATTATACTGTGTCCCGTATATAGCATCTAGTGCACTATTTTCCTTCATCTTAATTCTCTGTGTTTGTACCTCCGGAGAGGGTAGATGCTAGACTATCTAGTGTAATAATGTAGGTACCAGCTAGTTGGAAGGTGGGTTTTAGGGAGTGGTAGGTAGGCACCTAACACCAGCAACAAGGTCACCAACACAGTACTGGGTCCTAAATGGGGTCTTTATAAATGAGTCCCTTGCTCAACCCTTGGTAGCTGACAGCGAGCAATAAGGCTTCTCTTCACAGACAGGCATGTAAAGCATTTAAAAACACCAATACAGTAAATAACTAAGACACAATACACAGTAAAAATCCCACACCAATTCCTAAAAATAGGAAATATTTTTATATTTAAAATGAAAAACCATGAAAGTCCAATGTAGGGAACCAGAGATAAGAATTTCTAAAGAATAAACACTTTCTAGTGCTTCGAAACAAATAGCGCCACGTCTGGACATCTAGTCGCCCTTGACCGTTACAAAGTGAAAGTTTGAGGCCGACTGCTATGGGGCCCTGCTCAGATAGCCCATGGTAGGCCTCGGTCAAAATTGTAACTTTCGACGTAGAAATTTTTCTGGAGCTTTTTCTGCTGAGGGCCCTTGCTGCTCTCCACCAGTCCAGATTCGGTGAGGGTTCGCCGGCTTGACTTTCAGGGAGTTCTGGGTCAAACTCTGGAAGTCGGACCGGGAGCTCTAAAGTGGGACAAACCTGGAATCCGGGCTGGGTTGCGGTTGAAGGTGACCGGCTTGGCTCTCGCGGTCAGGTCGGTCACCTCCTGGAGCTTTTTCTAAAAAGTTTCCCAAACTTCTGGAGGTCCTTCCAGAAGGTCTCCTGGTGGGTTCCAAGTGTTCAAAACACAAATCCATGGGTCTGGAATCTCCTAGATGGTCCTTCGCAGGCCTTGACTTCACCTCCCACAATGCACCTAATCAACCCCTCAAAACTCCACTGGGCCCACTCCAGGAGGTGGACTCTGGCTGGAGAAGGGTCAGTTAAGCTCTGTTAACCTGTAGCTGCATGGAGTGCACTCCTTACTCCTTCTTGAAGCAAGGCAAAGTCCTCAGAGCAGTTGCATGATAGAAGCATGAATGGTTTTACCATGTGTGCCTCTACCACGCAGACCAACCACAAATGTGTCTTAACCACGAATTGCTTTATCACGCATGCCTTTACCACGAACGTTCGTGGTATAGGCATGAATGGTAAAGGAGGTATGTGTGGCTAAGGTTACCACTACCCTGCCTCCCCTATGATCACCCAGCCACCCCTGCCCCCGCGCTGTCCCTTTAACTACCCCAACGCCTTCCACTGCCCTAAAACCTACCCCGACCCCCCAACACTAAACACTACTCCAACTACCCATTCCCCTCCCACTGCCCTAAGGCTTAAAACCCTACACTACCCCGCCCGCGCCGTCTCTTAAACTACCCCAACCCCTTCCACTGCCCTAAAAACCTACCCTGACCACCGCCCTAAAAACTAACCCAACTACCCATTCCCCTCCCACTGCCCTAAGGCCTAAAACTCTGCACCCTGACTTGCACTATCCCAACCCTACCGCCCCCTGCGCTGTCCCTTAAACTACCGCAACCCTTTCCACTGCCCTAAAACCTACCGAGATCCCCTCCCAGCCCTAACAACTACCCCAACTACCCATTCCCCTCCCACTGCCCTAAGGCCTAAAACCCTACACTACCCCGCCCCCGCCCACGTGCTGTTCCTTAAACTACTCCAACCCCTTCCACTGCCCTAAAACCTACCCGACCCCCGCGCTAAAAACTAACCCAACTACCCATTCCCCTCCCACTAAGGCCTAAAATCCTGCACCCTAACTTACACTACCCCGCCCTCCTGCGCTGTCCCTTAAACTACCCCAACCCCTTCCACTGCCCTAAAACTTAACCTAACCCCCTCCCAGCCCTTAAAAAAAAACAGCCCCACTTACCTCACCGTGGCGTCTTTCTGCTTCCGTCTTCCAGCAGCTAGACCGCACACTGCCTTAACCACGCATATGCGTGGTTAAGGCATATGCGTGGTGTAGGCATGCATGGTAGAGCTTGCGTAGTCAGAACACGCGTGGTACAGACCGTGGTGTTCTGACTGTTTCCCTCTCAGAGCTGTAGTTTCAGATAGTACAGCAGGTGCAGTCAGAATCCTCCTTCTCCTTGTAGTTTCAGGCAGCAGAACTGGGAGGTTCTGCACTTCTCACATATTTATCCAGTGTTCTTTGGTGACAAGCATGCAGGCACCCCTGTCCAATGAGGTGCAGGACAACACTCCAAAGCATGACAACTTCCTCCAAAGTGTGGCATAGTGTTGTCTTAGAAAGCACTATTCTCTCAATATCCATCATGGCTGAAATTTCAGCAGAGCAGCAAGAAATAACTAAACCAAACTCAGAGTATTGCTTATTTCCATAACCCCCCCCCCCCCACCATACACATCTGTGAATTCCTTCCTTAAGCCTCCCATCTGGCAGGGAGAGGGGGTGGCCCTGGCTGACTGGCTTGCTTGTCCTGTTCTTCCTTTGAAGCTGATGCTTTATGGCCCAACCCCCAGCTCTGGCATGTCTGTGCCCCACAGAGCTCGCTCCATCAGATAGCTTCAGCCCGGCCAGGCCACTTATCACCTAATCAAGGCAGCTTGGCTAATCCCCTCAGGGCTGACCAATCTGGGAAGAGTGCTAGAGGCTGGAGTTTGGCTTACAGAAAAGAAAGTCTAATAATGTATTTTCTGTACAAGTTATGATAAATTCAACAATGCAGAGTTGCTGGATTTATCAATTCCATTATGTTCAGTCTTTGAATGATATTTTCACAATCTCCTAGCAATAATTATGCATCCATAAATTATTGCCATGTTAGCCGAATAGGCCAACTATCTTCAAGGGGAAAAATTAAATGTGCAAATTCTTTTTCACAAGGGTTTATAAAATCCTCTTTTATAAAGCCCCTGCCCATAATTACAGGACCCCCCACCCCCACTCCTGGAACTCCTAGGGGAGACCTGGGGGGTTCATAATATGCAAAAACAATTCTGGCTATTACTTCACAGTGCCCACAGTACCAAAGTCGACTTTGTAGTGAATTTCCTACACTGGGGAAAATAAAATGGTCTTTTATAGGGACCCTGCTTATAGTTACATGACCCCCACCCGTGGAACACCTAGGAGAGGCCTTGGGGGTACACCCAATGAAAAAATAAGGTTGATTATCACTTTTAAAGTGCACATACCACCAAAATCGAGTTTGCAGGGAATTTTACTTTTAAAAGCAGTGCTGCAACACAGGGCTGCTTTTAAAATTACCTCAGGCTCTCAGCTGTGTGCACATGCAAGTGCAACAAAGGCTGCTGGCTTCTAAACTGCCATGCCCTATTATATACTAGGGACTTATAGGTAGTTTTTATCCCCTTGCCCTATTATCTTCTAGGCACTTATAGGGCAGGTCATGCCGATTGTAAGTGTACCTCAATGCATGTGTTTATGTTTAACATGTCACTGGCCCTGGGCCTGACTAGCAGAGCCCAGGGCATAGTCATAGTCAGCGACCACCACTGTCAGTCAGTACAAAAAAAATGGGGTGTGAACATGCAAAAAGGGTGACATTCTAACACCGCTCTCCATAGTCGATATTCAGTCCTTAAGCCCTTCATAGATTGAATACCGTGCATACACGTCATTAAGTTGCAGGTTTTATTGGGAATCTAGTCCCTAGGCAAGAGTCCTTATTTACTGCAATCTTTTTCCGGGGAAACGGTTTCCTTAGAAATGTCTAAATGATTTGTGGTCAGGAAATTGACAAACCCAACTTGATGAATGGCCTTCATATAGAAATATTTTATTCACCAAATAATTGTTTATTTGGCTCCTTTCCATTTATCCTTTCCTCTCGTCCCTTCATTCACTAGCCCCCTTTCACTTCTATAAAGTCTCATAGGGTTACTCCTCCATATCATCATTTCCTAGCCCCATTCCACCTCTGCAGACTTCAATGGGCAACTCTTCTTTATCCCTTCACTCTCTTCCATTTCACTTATCCATCCTCCTCAATGCTACCCCTAAATATCCCTTTCTAAGCTATTTCTTTTCTTTTCGTTTCCCAGAATAGAGGCCTGCCCTCATCCTTATTTTTCTCTCGCATTTGTCTCACATCTTCTCCTATCTCCTCCTTTATCCTTATAACTTTACCGCCCCTTTTCTCTGACATTTTTCTACTCTCTCCCTCTACCCTTTACTCTGTACCAATTTGATAATGTTTCTTCTCCTTTCTCTTTCCTACACCGAAGAATGCTAGAGGTAGAAGAAGACTACTGTTCCAATTCTTTACAGCCCTCTCATTTTCCTTATTTTCCATGTATCTTCATTTTTCCATGCCCAACTTCATATTCCTTGCACTTTGCAAATTGTCAGAACTTTTTTTTTACTTTTAGTATGTAAATTCCAGCATTTCATGGGGTTGCTTAGGCTGGCTCCCATCACACTGCAAACTGTGTAGATCTGTCAGCCATACACAGGGTTAGGTGTAGGGAGCAGTTACCTTGTTGCTATGAATTTCCGACATGTTGTGTCTAGTATTACCAGAGTTGGGTACTTACTCCACCATCAAAAACTTTGTTGCATGAAGACATACCCTCTACAGTACGTGCCCCTATGGTTCTGCCATCTGAACTTTGGTTTCTGGGTTGTTTTTATGTTACCAGGTGGGAGGATTTTGCATGATGCACAAATAGGTGTGGGGGGGCAACTTCTGCTGACATTCTGGGCCATAAGTGCAGCAGATGTTTTGAACATTTCCAGTGATCTTTCAATGACAACTGATTCAGCATCAGGGACATTTAAATTCAGTTCCTTCTCTTTGACTTTCTATAGCAGAGCACTGTGAAGAAAGTAAACTTATTATTCATTACAATGCATTATGCTCTCTGCACCAATTATCCTCGCCCCAGTGTTATGAATCATGAATTCAATTCGCTCTGAAACAATGCCGAAAAGCCTTTATGATGCTAATGTTGAGTTAATAGATAACAACATGTCACCAGGGAAAAGTTCTGTAATATTTCATAGTCAGCAGACATAAAGTACAGGAGCATGAGTGATGAACTCCAAGGCTACTGGGAAATGTATTAATCACCTTGTGAAGGTCAGTCCATTAAAGCATTAGGCCTGGCAAGAAAAACATGGGATTCAAAATGAAGATCTTCTTCAGATTGGTATAATGAGACACCCACAACATCATTGGTATTGAGCGGATAATAATAAATGGCTTTTACGCTACACTTCATAACCCATTTTTTTGTAACATCAAATAGTGCAGTTAATTGACCTCAGACAGATTGAAGGGTCTGTTTGGCTTGCGAGGATTCAGAATTCTAACCCGAAGAGCATACCTTCTCCCAACAATGAGATTTGAACTTGTTGACTCATCTTCCCAGTTAAATGAAAAAAGCAGCAAACATGTTGGTGACTTCTAATGAATGTTATTACAATATTAAGCATCTTTTAGCCTACATAAGAACAGTGCGCCACTCTCCTGCCACTTTCCTGCCGCTCAGTCTATTGAGTCAGCTCCTCGCCTCCAGGCTCAAGGACACGGGTGCGGTCCCAGGTGACCACTGCCACCGACGCCCTCGAGCCGCCACTCCTCTAGCCTCATTTAATTTCTTATTCCTATTTCTTAGGTGTGTTTGAGTTAATTTTTCCTGCGGGATTACAGTTATTTTTAGTGGGCTGGGTTAGGGTTGCTAGTTGGGACCAGTCCTGTTTCCCGATCCCCGCCCTCCCGCCTCCCTGCTTGCACCTCAGGCATACAAATGGAGGCCGCAGCATGGCTGCGCCACCAGCACACCAAAAGTGCGCCACAGGCAAGCCCGTCTGCTCCTGTCCGCGCTTGGACCATGCCCAGTGCCAAGATCCCTGGCCCACCCATCACCCACCGATACACTGCCAAGGAACTCCTGAATCTGGACCCGGACACCGAAACGACAGTTGCTTCACCTCATCACCTCGATTAACTAAAGGACCCTTCACCTGCCGACACTGCCACTTCTCCTGCAACACAACTTACGAAGGACCTCGCGCCACTCCCTCCCAGAGCATCACGAACATCCCTGAACCGCTCCAATGCACCCTGCTCAATGTCTTCTCCCTCTGCAAGCACACCATGGAAATATGGGACATCATCATCACCCTGTCCACTGACGTCACCTTCATCACCAAAACATCGCTCAACCCCTCCTCAAACCCCGACATTACCAGCGCCACTCCAGACGGCTACAAGATGATACACTGACACCGCAAAAAACAAACAAGGTGGAGGCATCACCATCATCTTCAAGAAAACCATCAGATGCGCCATCACCAAGGATGACCCCACGCTTCTCATGGAACACATCAACTTCCAAATACAGACAGACATGAAGACCACGATAAGAGGCACCCTTGCCTACAGACCCCCGGACCCTGAC
The DNA here is from genome assembly GCA_963921515.1 of Calotriton arnoldi. Classification (NCBI taxonomy): domain Eukaryota; kingdom Metazoa; phylum Chordata; class Amphibia; order Caudata; family Salamandridae; genus Calotriton; species Calotriton arnoldi. Next base: position 1,059,136 of record CAWUFW010005474.1, on the reverse strand, counting down.
CAACTTTCTGCGACACCATCTCTAACCTCATCTCCCCACTGGCCATCGACTCCCATCACTGCGTCCTACTCAGCAACCCAACTTCCACATCAACAACCCCAACAACGCCAACTCCATTGCCCTCCTGGATAACCTGAACAACATTGACCTCACCCAACTGATCACCAAACCGACCAACAAGGCCGGACACACTCAACCCCATCTTTACCTCCAGTGACAGAATCAAATTCAGCCACACCATAGAACTCACCTGGACTGATCACGCCATCATACACTTCACCATCTCCGACGCCCAGCACGTCATCACAGAGCGTCACACTGCTTCCCATCGTAGCTGGATCAAGGTCACCGGAACTCAGTGGACACAGGCCCTCACCACCACCCAACCCCAAGCCTCAGCAGACCTCAACCAACCGCACAGAACTTCCCCACCTGGATCACCAACTGTGCTGACAGAGTCGCCCCACTGAAACCTACGAAAGCCAACAAAATCTCCAAGCAAGCCAGCTGGTACACCCCCCGAGCTCAGGACCACCAAGCACAACTGTACCAACTGGAAAAGCTCTAGCACATCACAAAAAACTCTGACAACAGACCGCTCACAAATTAGCCCTCAACATCTATCACCAACACATTAAGGAAGCCAAGAAAGCAGCCATTACCACCGGTATTGACACAGCAGCCAACCCAACAGTCACAGATAACATCATCCACCCCTCCCAAGAACTCTGTGACACCCTCTCAGACTGATTCCACAGCACGATTACCACCATCTACAGCAATTTTTTCCCCAACCCACCACCTTCAACCTCAACGACCTCAACTAACCAGAGAACATCAGCCAAACGATCATCATCTGGTCTCCTCTCACGACCCAGATCATCACAGAAATCATGTCTTCCATCCACTCCGGGGTGACCACCGACCCCTGGCCCCACTACTTCTTCAACTTCAGAATTAACCCAATCAGCATGGAACTCTCCAGCATCCTCAACACCTCCATCACCACAGCAACCTTCCCAAGCAGATGGAAACACGCAGAAGTCAGACCCCTCCTAAAGAAACCCTCTGTCGACCCCAGTGATCGAAAAAAAATTATTAACCAATCTCCCTGCTCCCCTGCCCGGCAAAAGTACTCGAGAAAGCCATCAACCAACAACTCACTGAATTCCTGGAACAAAACCACCTACTGGACACCTCACAATCAGGATTCCGGGTCAACCACAACACTGAGGCCACGCTGATTGCTGCCATGGAGGACATCAGAACCCTCCTCAACAACAGAGAAAATGTGGCCTTATTCTTCTCGACCTCTCAGCGGTGTTTGACACCGTCTCCCACAGCACCCTCATCAACAGACTCCACAACATCGGCATACAACAAGACACCCGTGAGTGGATTGCCTCCTTCCTTATAGGATGCACAAAGAGTATCTGGCGACCTCCCTTCACCTCCACACCCAAGAACATCATCTGCAAAGTACCCCAAGGATCATCACTCAGCCCCACCTTATTCAACACCCACATGACCCCTCGCACAGACATCGTCAGATCCCACGGCCTCAAAAACATCTCCTACACCAACGACACTCAACTCATCCTCTCACTCACTGATGACCCCTCCAACGCCAAAATCTGCCTCTCCAACGCCATGTCCAATGTAGCCAACTGGATGAGAGACAACTGTCTCAGACTGAACTCCGACAAAACAGAAGTATCTTTGGAACAACACCTCAGCCTGGAACCACAGTTGGTGGCCAGCTGACCTAGTACCAACTTCATCACCAACAGACCACACATGCAACCTAGGGATCATCCTCGACAACCAACTGACCATGAAACGGCAAGTCAACACAGTCGCCTTCTCCTGCTTCCACACTCTTCGCATGTTTTGCAGGATCGTCAGATGGATCCCAATCGACACCAGAAAAATCATTACCCAGGCCCTTGTCACCAGCCGCCTCAACTAAGGCAATGCTCACTTCACTGGCATCTCCACCCAGCTCCTCAGGAGACTCCAGACCATACAGAACACGGCAGCCAGACTCATCCTGGACCTTCACAAAAGGTCACACATCACCCCCCACCTCAGAGCTCTCAACTGGCTCCCAGTTGAGTTGAGTCAACATGGGCCCCCGTCGTGTGGACCCTATTTGTCGAACCTGATGGTGATGATAATGTTTCAGAATAGCAGCGAAATCTAGATAAGCCAGTTGGACATCTTTCCCATAATTATCCCACTGTACAAACCTGTCTTTCAAATCATGGTGGTACTGCTTTGAGATCTTCCCCATGAGCTGGAGGAAAACTCTCAGGATGCAGGAATATTTTGCTTGTGGAAGTGGACTTGCACTTTATGGGCCTATTTCCACTCCTCACATTGTGTCTCCACTTCATCAGAATGTCACCATTGTGACTGGTGCTAGGACTTCAGCAAGTTGCTTAGACAGAGACCCTAACATAGCAACAAAAAGAGATATTCTGACTCACTTGGAGAACCCCAAATGTTAAGAACAACAGGGTGGTGGAGGGCACAATTTAGAGTTGAGAAAATTCCTGTCCATATATGCGGTGAGTGAGCACAGAGAGTGGGGTCTATAGGACAGGCACAAATGGGTTTTGGCCTCAACCAGTTTGGTTCTCTCAACAACTGCGGGGACCCAGTTTGGGGTATTGTGGAAAGACATTGGGGCATATTCTCAAGGACTCATCGTCGATTTATCGGCACTTTAGCGCCGCAAAAGTGGCAATAGATTTATCGCCCAATTCCCAAGCTGGTGCAAACTGCCGATATCGCCAGTTTTCCAGCGATAGCTTCCGCAAAAAACATCGCCACGGATGAGAGCGACAACTAACGCTAATGATATGCAGAGTAGGCGTTCCCGTGCAAAAACACACGAAAACACCACTTCGCGATATTCTCAACGACCAGCCAGATCTGCGATGCGATCCAAAAACAGGCGATAAGGCGCGTTAGCAGCAGGGATTTAACACCTGCCTTTTACTGGTGTTAAGCAGGACGACAACCTGCAGTATGAAAGGGAGCCCAGCCCAGAGCCACATCTGAAGACCAACACATGCCATGGAGCTACTGATCATGCAGCTCGGAGACCCAAGAGGTCCACAATACCCACCGCCACCATCCCCAGGCTCCCTCCGCCCCCCCGGACTACCACCCAGGCAGCGCAGAACAAGACAGCTGACCTTTCGAAAACGGCATGGCCCCTCAGCCACACAATTGCAGAATGTGGGGAGAGGTGGGAACCAAGTATGTGTGAAGGAGGCAAGTCACCCATGAATAAGAATGTACACAATGCCAAGTGTGGCGGTGATGTGCTGGACAGACTTCAGTATGCAGAGCACAGACATGTCCATGTGGACATATACTGCTGGTGTTTGTAGTGTTGTGGACAGTGGACGCAACCATGTTACCTCAGGCAGTGGGGAAGACCTCGGTCATGTAGCTGTGTCGTCCCCCCTGTAAGCGTAAGCGGAGTGGGCTTGTCCGGCGTACGCCAGTCCAGCGTAGGAGTGTGAATAAATAGGCCGGGGCTCTGGGCGTGGTCCACTTCCGGGATGGCCAACGCGTCTGCCAGGGCGGCGCCCCTCACCTTGCCACGAGTCTGCCGCCGTGACCGCCAGCCTCCTCAGCCGATCGCTGGCTTCCGCGACACAGGCCCCCAGCGCACCCTGCGGCACAGCACCGTGGAGTTATGTGTGTGCTGACTACTGCCTTCGGCCTACACTGCGGTCAGCAGGTCCCCCAATTCAAATCGAGTCTTGATTTATTGATGGCGCAGTCCAGTAGGCAACAGACATTGCTTCCAGTGCGGCCCGCCCGGACGACGCATCATCGCAGGCTGCGCACCCGCTGAGCGCTTCAGGTGCCACTAACTCTGTGCAGCTCAAGTCAACGCCACGTGGCTGTGGGCCCTTGCTGACCGCTGCCTCCGGCCTACACTGCGGTCAGCAGGGCTCACACATATCAAATCCAATCCTGACCTGCAAGGACACGCCATCATCGCTGGCTGCACACCTGCTGAGCGCTTCAGGTGGCACTAACTCTGTGCAGCTCAAGTCAGCGCCACGTGGCTGTGGGCCCTTGCTGACCGCTGCCTCCGGCCTACACTGCGGTCAGCAGGGCTCACACATATCAAATGCAATCCTGACCTGCAAGGACACGCCATCATCTCTGGCTGCACACCCGCCACCACCGCCAGGACCACCTCCAACCAACAACTGCCAGAGTCGGAGGAGTCTTACAGCCAGCCTATCAAAGTTGCTCACACCTGTCTTGGATGCCATCATCAGCTTGATACCCTGCTCAGCTCTTCAGGTGCCACTAACTCAGTGCACCACAAGTCATGGACCCTTTATGATTGAGTCTTGTGTGTGTGATGTCAGAGCTAGTGCCCCTACCTCAGTGCACCACAAGTCATGGACCCTTTATGATTGAGTCTTGTGTGTGTGATCCGATGATCACTGTTCTAGTTGTTGCCAGCACCAACCACTCCCTGAGGGCTGGCTTACACTCACCCCACATCCATCCAGCACAGGCGTCACTGGACGTGACCCTGGTAATAAAAAGGGGCCGGGTGCACGTGCCCGTAGCCAGTTCCACCATCTATCTAAGTGTGTCCGTGTGGTCATTATGTATGCAGGACAGCGGGCGCAACCATGTCACCTCAGGCAGTGGGTAAGACCTTGGACACGTAGCTTTGTCGTCGTCCCCTGTAAGCGTAAGCGGGATGGGCTGGGCCGGCGTACGCCAGTCCAGCGTAGGGGTGTGAAGAATTTGCCCGGGACTCTGGGCGTGGTTCAGTTCTGGCCTGGACAAGGAAGTAACTAATGCGTGTGTCTCTGTTGTAGTGTCGGCGCCACCAGGCCCGCAATCGACAATGTTGCAATGTAGCATGCACCCGAAGGGCGGGCTCGCACGAACGGAGAAATGAAGGAGCGCAAGACCGCTCGGGGTCTTGGCTCATACATGCCAAGTGTTGTGTGTATCTGTATTGCAGCAGCATGAGCAAAATGCCTAGCCTTAATCGCAGCGCGAGTTCAGCCAGGCATGAACTCTACATCTGTGTCCGCCCTATCCTTACCATAGGCCTACACTCACGTGGCCGCCCACCTTCAACGGCCAACATCACAGTGTCATTGTCAGGCTTGTGGACATGCACAGACAGGCATGACAATGGTGTGCCGTAGGAGTGCAAGTGATGCAACCGCGCAGCGCATACAAGTAAATAGGCTCGGGGGGAGGGAGGAGCAGCTGTGAGGCAACGTAACACACAGTGATGGTGCTCATTTGCCACATGCAAGACATGTCAAACATGAATCCCAAAGTCGCACACATCCCACCCCAACAAGCCACATCACATTTCCTGAATGCAAGCAGATGACAAACTAACATTAGGGATAAAAGCTCCTTTGTCTGAACTATCAGGCGGAAGCACATCTGCACCTCCGACCTCGGAATTGCATGTGCCCGGCACCCCTGACAGATACTATAGCAGCTGATGATGACTCCACACTACGCACAGCCCGACGAAAGACCAACGTATACACACCCCACACACAGAAGTCCTTGCTCGAAGTTATCTTGCATGGATTGGCCTTCACACTTACTCCCACACCATACCAGGCATACAACCGTTGCACACTAAAACAACTCATTGATCCGAGCTGTGGCATTTCATCCACAGAACCGGCGCAGGTCAGAACAGTGCCGCTTCAACCAGAGCCACTAACGCAATGGCAGAACATCCCGGACACATGCACAACCCCTGTCACGTGGAACTGTACAGTGCACGTATGCTGCATTTACTGGGGGCACTGCCATTGGCAGTGCTGCGGATCAGTTACCGGCTAAGCTTCCGCCTTGCCAATGTCACCTGCGTTCAGCCTGTGTTGCATTGTCGATCGTGCATATTCGAGTGGTCCATGGATGTCTGCCTATCCAACAGGACAGTGCGCAGTTAAAATATCGATTTTTTTATATCGCCCTACACTAATATCGAGTTTTTAATATCGTAGGGACACAATATCGATTTCAAGAATATCGGTGACCAGAATATCGACCTTAAGGTAAGTAATATCGTTTTTTTTTATATCGAAGTAAGTAATATCGAAGTAAGTAATATCGAAGTAAGTAATATCGTTAGCAAAAATATTGTTGTTAATAATATCGATATTTATATTAGTGTTATGTATTTTAGTATGTATTTTATATGTATGTTTAACATTTTTTGTAATGTATTTTTATTATTTTTAAATATATGTATTAAATGTTTAGAAATTAGTAAAAAAAAATTAAGTAAATTTTGCGTTTTAGTATCAGAGCGGGTTGTGGGTTTATAGGGGAATAGGGTGGGAAGTAATTTAATTATAATGAATTAATTAATATGTTTTTATTTATTGTTATTGATAATTAATTTATTGTTAATTAATTATTAATTGGTAATTAATTTTTATTAATTGATTAATTTATAATTATATTAATTATAATTAATTTATTATTATTATTTTATTTATTGTTATTGTTAATTAATTTGTTGTTAATTTATTATTAATTGGTAATTAATTTTGATTAATTGATTAATTGATAATTACATTAATTGTGTTCTTTTTTATGTGTAGCAGGTTGTGTGTTTATGGGGGAATAGGGTGGAAAGTAATTTAATGTTATTTAAGTAAATATTAATTTAATTTTATTGGTATTTATTATTAATTTGTTAGTTAATTAATTATTAATATGTTATTTATTTTACAAAAATTATTTAATTAATAAGTATGTTAATTTAACCCCTACGCTATCCAACACTTTCCCTACTGTTGCACTCACTGGAGTGGGACTAGTAATTTTTACCCCTATGCTATCCAACACTTTCCCTACTGTTGCACTCCCTGGAGTGGGAATAGTAATTTTTACCCCTACGCTATCCAACACTTTCCCTACTGTTGCACTCACTGAAGTGGGAATAGTCATTTTTACCCCTACGCTATCCAACACTTTCCCTACTGTTGCACTCCCTGGAGTGGGAATAGTAATTTTAACCCCTACGCTATCCAACACTTTCCCTACTGTTGCACTCACTGGAGTGGGAATAGTAATTTTTACCCCTACGCTATCCAACACTTTCCCTACTGTTGCACTCCCTGGAGTGGGAATAGTAATTTTAACCCCTACGCTATCCAACACTTTCCCTACTGTTGCACTCACTGGAGTGGGACTAGTAATTTTTACCCCTATGCTATCCAACACTTTCCCTACTGTTGCACTCCCTGGAGTGGGAATAGTAATTTTAACCCCTACGCTATACAACACTTTCCCTACTGTTGCACTCACTGGAGTGGGAATAGTAATTTTACCCCTACGCTATCCAACACTTTCCCTACTGTTGCACTCCCTGGAGTGGGAATAGTAATTTTAACCCCTACGCTATCCAACACTTTCCCTACTGTTGCACTCACTGGAGTGGGAATAGTAATTTTTACCCCTACGCTATCCAACACTTTCCCTACTGTTGCACTCACTGGGGTGGGAATAGTAATTTTTACCCCTATGCTATCCAACATTTTCCCTACTGTTGCACTGTTTGGAGTTGGAATAGTAATTTTATTACCTTTGCTATCTAATATTTTTTTTATTATTTTAGTTAATGTAGTATATAATTAATTTTTTAAAGATTAAAAATAATTATAATTTTTTTAATTTGTTATATATATTTATTTCATTTTTATTTATATTATTGTTTTATGTGTATAGATGTATTTATAATTTATATGATATTTTTTTAAATTATAAGTTAATAAAATAATTATTAAAAATTATTAGTAAGTAAGTATATATATTATATATTATATGTATATGTTTAATTTATTTTTACATTACATATATATTACTTATAATTTTTAAACATTTTAAAATATTTTAACTATGTTTATTTTAATTATATGTATTATTTACTTTATTTTACATTATTTTTTTAACTTAAATAAAAACGATATTTTTAACAACGATATTTTTGACATATATATATATTTTTCGATATTTTTGTACTTACCATAATGTAGATAGGATGTCGATATTCTTGACTTCGATAATCTTGCGTTGATATTTCTGTAGGTCGATATTCTGACCTTCGATATTTTGTCAGTGATTCCAACAGGACGGTAGCTGAACTGGATTTTGACATGTGTGTGCACCCCCTGTTGGCCCACGACCAGGAGTGTCACCGTGATACCCGTTTATGGGATGCCTTGATACTTGGCATACATGCTGGCAGCTGGACCTGGGAGATTGCACAACTCCTCGTGTGCAGTGACCACATTGAACCGCTCCCCTTTTGGGCTGTAGTGCTAATTGTTGAAAGGGGGTGGACGCAGCACATCTGTCCGGACCTGCTAATGGATTGCCTCGCCGTCCTGTTTGATGAAGTCGACAACGACCTCATGTTGGAAATGATAGCCTACGAAGCTGCAATCGCTTTCATGGACGAGTAACTACGTACCATCAGCACAACAGATTGGAACCCATTGCAAATGTCCCAACACCTTGTTGCATCTTGGAGATCTGGTCACATATCCCACGACAACAGTGGACATGGCTGCATTCGCCTGGACTCCGAATACATGAGTGGACAACAACGCGGGTTAACACACACCTGTGAAAGATGAGGCACTCCCCCGGAGTGGACAGCGGCGCTTGGCAATGTTCCTCATTCTGATATACTGCTGCATTGGTCTGCATGTTGTGGCACTTATCTTGCCCGTACTGGCACGCATATGCTAATATAGTCTACGCACCTTCACTTGTATTCAACTGTGATGAGTGTTGATTTGAATGACAATGTGTGTCTCACTGCCTATCTGGGTCACGGCCATACATGCGCATTGATAGCATTACCCAGGGAGTACCTTTTGTGGAATCACTGTCCCTACATTCATCCATACTTTCATACTTGATTGATCATAGCCATGACACATCTGTGTGAATTAGAATGTTTTATTCGCATTCAGTGGAGTGTTGAAGCTGGACCAGTACAGGGCCATGCAAACCCCACTTTACATTGTTGCCCCGTGGAGGGCCAGCCAGAGTCCTTTAGGGATTGACAAGTTCATCGGAAGAGGAAGACTTCAGTCCGCAGTGTGATTGCTGTGTCATTGGTAACCAAACAAAATATGGCAGTCCATGTCGAGGTCCAAGGTGAGTGTCGCTGAGTGTATCGGGGGACAGTGGAAGGTGTTATTCCAGGGCATGATGCAGAGGGCAGAACCAAGCTGAAACAGGCCATATTGCGGTGATGAATGCTACCACTTCATTCTTACCACAAAGCCAGATTCATCATCATCTTCGTCCTCTGATGTGTCAGGTGCCTCACATGTGGGTGGTGGTGTTTAGTCTGCATCACTGTGTGGCACTGACACATCAGGGGCCGGAGGTGGAATGTCTGCCACACTGTGTGGCACTGACACTTCAGGGGGCGGAGAGGTGGATGGAGTACTAGCACAGCATTCATCCACGCCAGGCCTTGTGGCGGCAATGCCATGACCAGGATCTGCAGGGCATGGAAGATCACAGCTACATCTCGCTGGTGTGCAGCCGTGGCAAACATTCTTTCCACCTGCATCCGCTCCAAGCTCTCCATCATTCTCCTTATGTGTCCCAACTCCCGGCTGACATCGCTGGTGCCACTCTGACTAGACAGTTGTTCTTGGCTCAGAGTCATGACTCCAGCGATGTCAGCCATGGATTGTTGGAGAGCATGGAGCGGACAGTGGGGGTCCGTTAGGGACTGTAAGCTGTCCCTGATGGGACTTAGACACCCACCTATGGCATCTAGTTTGGCTGCCATGAGGTCGAACCCCACCCGCAGCTGATCAGCCATCTTCTCCTGGCACCCTAACACACGGTGTTGGAATGCCATGTGTTGGTCGTGGGGGTCCTGGGAGACAGCCGTGGTGGTGGGTGCTTCCTGCTGTGTGGTCTGTGCAGGGGTGGGGTCTCCTCGATGCAGCTGGGCTGCCCTGCTCCTGGAGGTGGGGTGCCGAAGCTGTCCATGGGCTGTTGGAGGGCGTCAGTGTCGATGTTGGGGAGGTCCTCTTCATCATCAGTGCTGAGTTGTTGGGTCTGCCCTGCAGGAGGTGTTGATTCTCCCTCTGCAATGTGAAGGGGAGATGCAGATTGACATTGTGTTCACATGTATGTTCACGCATTGTACAAGTTTACTAACAGACTGCATGACAATGTACATTGTGACTGTTTGTGAGGAGATGCCTATTTGATGCGGGACAGTTGACATTTCTACACCATCAGGGATGTGAGGTTGTACTCGTACATTATCATCTCACAGTTTCCTGCTATGCCAAATGCGAATGGCCATTTTCTACACACAAGCGGCAGCAGTTGTGTCCTCTGTTCTGTTGTGAAAGTGTTGCAGTTTGTACCACATTGTTGTCAATGTTGAGGTGCTCTGATTCTTATGTGTGTGTGCTGCATTGTGGGTGTGTTGCCCCTTCAGCTCTGATTTGGCTGGCCCTTATCCCTTTCAGGCGGTGCGCCTTTCACTTCTGTGCTTATACAGTGCTGAGATATTGCAGACTTGGGTAAATTGGGCTCTTGGTCGGAGTTGTGACTCTTGGGCATGGTTTGTCCGCAGATGTGCTACACTTAATTGTGCATGTGTGCCATTGTGCCCATCTCCCCCCGTACCCACAGTCCCTGGTCGTTACTCACCCTGCTGCTGTTGGCTCAGGTCATGTTGTGCAGTGTCCGGTCTCCCAACTCCTGCCACCGTCTCCCCAATGATGACTCGGGTCACCATTTCCTCCATCTCATCCAGCTCCTGGTGTGTCGCTGGACTCCCACCTCCAGTCTGCATTGCTGCTTTCAGGTTGGCTGCGAGTTTCAGCTTGGTTTTGCGCTTCACATCAGTCCAGCGCTTCTTGCAGTCATCCACTTCCCTTCTCTTCACTCCGACTGCATTCACCTTGGCCAAGATGGACTGCCATATTGTATTTTTAGTTGCCAATGACACAGTGGAGGTGATGAACAGTTGGTGGTGGTGTTCTATCACCTCCGAAATGAGGATCTGGTTTTCCTGCGTACTGAAACGCGGGTTCCTCTTCTTCTTCTCCTTGCCCTTCCCTGACCCCGAGGTCCCAGGCTGGTCCTCCGTGGGGCTTGTGGGGTTCTGGTTGTCCTCTGTACTTGCTCCGGCTACCTCCATGGTGCTTCGCAGTTGTTTGTGTTTTGTTTGTGTTTTTTGTTGCTGCTTTTATAGTGGTTTTTCCCGCCTCACTAGTGGGACTTGCAGGCCTGGTGCTGCTTATCGCTGAATTTTTTATCGTAGTTGGGCCCATCGCAACTTTTTTCACGTTCGGGTTTAGATTTTTATCGCCGTCCCGGTAATTTTATCACGGACATTTGACGCGTTATCGGGAAACTATCGCATGTAACCGCTGTGTTGAGAATACGACGTTAACACAGAGTTATTTTCCCGCGATAGACGGCGATATGAAAAATTGTGTTAACCTATTTTGGCGATGATTATCGCACGTTCTTGAGAATATCCCCCATAGTAGGGGAACTCCATAGGAGAGGTAATTTCGCACTCAGAACCCAGATTTTTGAAGAGACTTTGATTTGGAGAAACATACTGAGGTTGTCAGGAACCACGACTTACTCATATTATTAGCGAGCCAACTGAGATTGCCCATATTGTTTGTGGCCACAAAAGAAAGGAGGCAGTACCAGAACGTACCACTAAACAGCAGGCCCCTCTGTCATTTGTTGGTGATTAACGGATCATCTTGACATGAAACAGAGAGCACTGGAATCAGAGGACATTTTGAGGGGCATAGAGAAGGTTTCCTGGAGATGCCGACAGCTGCCATTGTCACAAGGCAGTGGAAGGAGGTGTGCACAAAGAGTGGGCAGGCTTACTAGCTTTAGGAGGAAAAACAGACCTGCCCAAAACTGTAAATTGACCCATCAAAATCCCCAGCACGAGAGGCGTGGCCAACCATCATGGCCGAACGGACGTAACTCTGCTCGGCTTCGCGCCAGGCCTGATGAGATTAGCCTGATCGGAGGCATCCTAACTCCTGTAAATGCCCAAAACCGGGTCCCCCATGCTGCTGGACAATGGGGGACCCCCTTGGAGGCAATAAAACTGTTTTAGACGCCATCTGCGGGGCGCGGCGGTGAGGACAGGAGCCGCGGGGCTCAATCCAAGATGGCGGCCCGGCCTTGAGCGGAGTTCGGCGGCAGCGTTTCCTGCTAGATCAGGCACTAATCTTGAAGTATGACCACCGGCGGGAGGCAGCGGCCGTGTCCGCGTGGGGCAGTTGCAGCTCGGGCCTGAAGGGCGGCCGGCCCGGGGAGCTGATTGCGAGTTACCACCGCCGTGGCCCGGCCAAACACAGCAAATCCCCCGCATGGCCCCCGAGGTGAGGAGCTGGGCCTATAAAGTGAGGAGGAGGACCCCAAGCAAAGCACTCTCCACCTCAGTGCACCCGGGAGCTAGGGGGGGGGGGGGCCCTGACCTGCCTACCTCTGCTGCAAAGCCCTGGAACTGGGTTGCCTGACCCTAATATGGCGGGGTTCAGGCGGCCTCAGGCATAGCAAATCAGCCTCGTGACTGGGCCTCGGTCTGGGCCCCTTGTGTAGCTGCGTCCGTTTTGACCTATCCATGCCCCGAGATCGGGTCCCAAAGCACAGACCCGCCCAGGGATACGAGCACAATTTTTCACCACTGCAGCCCATCCAAGCGCACCAAATTTCCCACATGATACCTGAGGTGAGGAGTATGGGACTACAAATTAAGGTGGAGGGCCCCAGGAGAGTCAACGCTTAGCGCACTGCCCCCGGGGGAGCGGAGGGGTCCCCTGATCTACCTGCAGCTACAGAAGAGTCTTGGAGCTGAGCTGCCTGGCCCTAACATAGCAGGGGTCAGACAGCTTCAGGCTTAAAATTACAGCCTCGTTACTGGGCCTCAGAGCGGACCTCCTGCACTTCAGCGCCGGTACTCACCTGAGGGTACCACCCTGAGCCCCAAGAGGCGCCCAGTGCGAGACCGGGGGGAGTGGAAGGGTCTCGGGGCGCCCCGACCGCAGTGAGACGGAGGCCCTAGGCATCGGCGCTGCGCAGCAGGATCTCCGCACCTTCCCACTGCGTTTCCGCACTGCTCCGCCATCACCTCACTACCAGGGGACCTCTGGCTGACACCACGCCCCGGTCCATATGCCGCCAAAGAAAGCGTAGAACACTAACGTTTCCAACTACTTCACCCCAGCCACCTCGGGTGCGGACAAGGAAGGGAGGGCCCCTACTGGCGGCGACATGGCGCTTACAAGAGAGGACCTGATGGCGTCACTGAGGGAGTTCAAAAAGGAGCTCAGAGAGGACATTAAAGTGGATATGGGGGCCTCGTTTGACGCTTTTAAAGCAGAGATGGGAGGAAAATTGATGGCCCTGCAGGCGGATGTGGATGCGATTGGGGCTCGCACCTTAGACCTAGAGCCGAAGTGCCAGGAACTGTCGGATCGTGTTCAGCCTCTTGCAGAAGGTTCTGCGGACCTACGCAACCAGCTTAAGGCCACGTTACTTAAGTGCGAAGGCCTCGAGAATCGCTCTAGACGCAACAACATCCGAGTGAGGGGCCTGGAGGAAGGCTGCGAGGGCCCTGATCTGGAAGCATTCATGGTGGGGATGTTTGCAACAGTGTTGGGTGAAAATGGTCCGAAAGTGCGGCTTGAGAGGGTCCACAGGGCGGGGCCGCGACCACCAGGGGACTCCAGAAAACCCAGGGATGTTCTGGCAAAATTCAACTCCTTCAAAATCAAAGAACTGATTCTTCAGAAGGCACGCGCTCTGGAAAAAATAACATTTCAGAATGCTTCCTGCTGGTTTTTTCAGGATGTGGTCCAAGCAACACTTGCTCGCCGCCAGCAGTTCCGGCCGATCACAGACGTCCTGATGGAGCGTATAATAAAGTACCGCTGGACGTATCCCTTTGGCCTGGCCTTCTCGTTGGACAGCAGAAGCCTCCATTGCACGGAAATTGAGGAAGCAGCATCCATCCTGGGCATTGAAATCTCCACCCAGAAGCAATCGAAGGGAGCAGGAGGCACAGGAACAGACTCACAAATGGAAAGACGCGACGGAGGTCCATGGCTGCAACAGAAAAGAGGCGGCAAGAAAATTTCGGGATGATTTATAAAGAGTCTCTTTGGTCCGGTAACAATTCTGAAATGTAGATGGAGTCTAGTGAAGTACTGTAGCGCTCAGACTCCAAGGGGGTCTGACCCCATTTGAAGATGACACAGACTCACTCAGTTTCCACGGAAGCTAGGGGGGGTGTGCTTGTCAAAGGGAGACAAGTTATAGGTTTTAGTCTTCAGACTGACAATGAACAATGGCTAATTCTAAATTCATTTCAACTAGCTGTGGGGAGGGCCTGGGTGGCGGAAATGGGTCCGCCTCAGGTGATGCTCAAGGTGAGGTTCTCTTCTGAGATAGAGCACCTCGGAGCTCAACGTTCTAGTTCACACATGTTGTTGTTGAGAATGTTTTGGTATCACTGAACTTTTCGATCGGACTGTATGGTTGGGGTCAGGGTGGGGGGTCTTCGGGGGGGAGGAGTCTCCGGCTTTCATGGGCGATCTCTGAGGGGCAGAAGGGAGTCTCTCTGCATGAATAATGTCGGTTAACTGTTTATCTTGGAATGTGAGGGGACTTAACTACCCTAATAAGAGGCATAGCATGTGGAAGTTTATACTAGACCATAACGTAAAAATTGCTGCCCTGCAAGAGACCCACCTACCAAAAAAAGATGAACAGCGGCTGAAACACAGGGCCTTCCCACAGATTTTTCGTTCATCCGCACACACGAAACACAATGGGGTGGCTATCCTCTTCCATTCCTCTGTTCCGTTTCTCCTTCAGGATTCAAAATCAGACAAAGCAGGGAGATTCCTGATGGTCAGGGGTGAGCTGAGGGGTAGATCATGCACTGTCGCATGAGTCTACGTGCCCAATGTTGGGCAACAAGAGTTCCTGAACGCATTTCTGGTCACATTGGAGGGATTCGCTACGGGAGACATCCTGTTGTTGGGAGATTTTAACTCTATCTGGGATCTGTCACTAGACACTACCCATCCACATAGGGCAATAGGGGGTGTGTTTAACAAGACACTTAAATCGGCATTACAGGGCTTGGGTCTTGTGGACGCCTGGAGGGAACTTCACCCATCAACAAGGGACTTCTCCTTTTTCTCTCACTCTCACAGGACCTACTCCAGAATAGATCATGCATTCATTAGCCAATCCCTGCGTCACACGCTCTCAGGATGCCAGTTCCACCCGATTTGCCTCTCAGATCACGCCCCTTTAGAGCTGGCACTAGGTTGGCCCCCCCCCGTGTGCTGAACACGCTAGATGGTACTTCCCTAACTTTCTTAGCAGGAATCGGCTCCTTAGGGATGAATTAAGAAAAGCAATCACAGAATTCTTAAAAAACCAGCATAAGGGGGAGAGGATACTCCTAGAAGGGGAGTTACAAAACGCAGAACGGGCTCATAAGGTCAACCCCTCGGTTTAGAACCTAGGAAAAGTCACACAGCTAAAAGGAAAATTACAGGCTATCTACACCAACAGGGCGGAAAAAACCATCCTGCAACTACAAGCCCGAAGTTACGGAGGGGGAAATAAAGTGGGAGCCCTCCTGGCTAGACAATTTAGAGCGAAGCAGGAAAAAGAGTATATAGCACAAATTGTGGATAAAAATGGGACTTTTCAGAAAAGTGAGGAGGGGAAGGCTAGAGCCTGTGGGGATTTCTACCGGACCCTATACACTGCAGACCCCTTGGTGGTTGACGACCAAGAGAAATACTTAGAAGCGCTCATGTTACCACAGATCCCAGCCTCTACGAATGAGGACTTAAGCAGACCCATATCCAGTGAGAAGGTACAAAAGGCAATTGACACACTTAAATTGCAAAAAGCTCCTGGCCCTGATGGCCTAAATGCTCACTTCTATCGTACCTTTGCCACCGAGATGGTTCCAAGTTTGGTGGCCTTATTTAATGATATTGCAGCCACGCAACAGGTGACCCCCTCCATGGGAGAAGCGTTAATCTCAGTCATCCCCAAACCAGGAAAGGACCACACAAATTGTGCCTCTTACAGGCCTATTGCGCTTCTGAACCTAGATGCCAAATTATACTCTAAAATTCTGGCCACGCACTTAGAGAATGTCATGCTGTATCTTATTAAAGCGGATCTAGCAGGGTTCATTAAGGTGAGGCAAACGCATGACAATCTGAGGAGAGTGGTACACATTATCCAAAAAGTGCAGAAAAAAGACATCCCCGCAGCGGTTCTCTCGCTAGACGCGGAGAAGATCTTTGATTGGGTCGATTGGGCCTTCTTGACGCGAACAATGAGGACATTTGGTTTCAACAAGACCATTATAGGCATGGTGCGGGCTAACTATTCCTCTCCCCGATCGCGGGTTCTGGTAAATGGGGTGGCTTCGGAACCCTTTGGTCTCTTGTGGGGTACTAGGCAGGGTTGTCCGCTATCCCCCCTGCTCTTCGCCCCCAGTATTGAACCCTTCGCGAAATGAATCAGGGACAATCCAGACATAGGTGGGGTGCCTTTTGGGTCGGACGAACACAAAATCTCCCTCTTCGCAGACGATGTGTTGCTCCCAATCACAAGGCCGTTGTCCTCTCTCCCGGCCATCCATAATGAGCTCACTTCCTTCAAAAAGGCCTCGGGGTTTAAAGTTAATTAATCAAAGTCCTATCTCCTCAATCTGACACTACCCAGGGAATCCATGAGAGCCATGGAAGAACTGTCCCCCTTTCAAAACATGCATAAAGACATCACGTACTTGGGCATTAACCTTACCCCTAAGCTATGGAACCTCTATGGGGCTAACTATCCTCCCTTGCTTAGGCACTTTAAGGCGGATCTGACCAGGTGGAGAACCTCCTATACTTCCTGGATAGGACGCATCTGTTACATCCTACCTCTTTCATGTTGTAATGCATGCTATGTTATTTTATGCCCTGCATTCTGATTCCATATAGAATCCTATGGTAGAACCTCTGGTAGCTGAAATGAGACTGCTCTATGTTGCTGTGCTGCAAATGAAATTAAAGCTTTTTAAATAATACTGGACTGAATACTTTCTACAGCATCAATGCCGTCAAAATGAATGTGCTTTCTAGGTTGCTTTACCTCTTTCAGGGCCTTCCAATACCAGTGGAAAGGGCTCTATTTGTTGATTTGAAAAAGATGATCACTAAATTCATTTGGCAGGTGCAGAGGGCACGGTTATCCTACTGTCTGCTCACCAAGGCGAGAGTGGAAGGGGGATTAGCACTCCCGGATTTCCTGGGCTACTATAAGGCGGCGCAACTCCGGGTGATCACAGAGTGGTCTCTTCGCGAATCGGAAAAACTCTGGCTCCAAATGGACCGGCAAATAGTGGGTAGGATGATTTGGGACCGCCTCTGGAAGTCAAAACAAAATCGGCCTTTAAATGCTTATATTAGCACCCCCACGGCTACCACTCTGCGGGTATGGGATAACCTTAACAGATCAATACCCCTGACCACTTTCCCTTCTCCCTACACCCCCATTCACTTTAATCTCAAGTTCCCACCGGCGCATCAAGAGGGTCAGTTCGAAGCTTGGCGGGAGGGATGTTGCCTTATGATCTCGGATCTCTTTAAGGGGGGGAAGATGTTGACTTTTAAGGAATGCACCAAAACTTTTAAGCTGCAGCCCTCTGAAAAATTCCACTACATACAACTTAAACACTGGGTACAACAACCTCAGATCCGGCTAGCCCAACCAGAGATTTACTCCCAATTGAAAAATTTGCGCAATCGGGGTCTTCCTCGAGGGGACCACCTCTTTCCTTTACTCTCTCATACGGACTCTGAGTCCCCGCTCCACCCCTAGACACCAAAGATTCTGGGATTCTCTTCTCGCTACCCCGCTGGGGGAAAAACAGTGGGGCTCCTTATTTAAGGACATCTCCAAATACAATCGCTCCATGTTTCTAAGAGAGGCTCACTATAAAATTATGTACGAGTAGTACTTGCACCCCCAGAAGTTGAGCAAAATATTCCCTAACACCGCCGATAGATGTTGGAGAGGTTGCGGTCTCCTGGGGGATTTTAAGCATATATGGTGGGATTGTCCCTCAATTCAGCCCTTCTGAAAAGAAATTTTATCCCAAAGTAAGACGATACTGGGTTATCCAATTCCCGCTACAATTGAACACACTCTCCTGGGCATTCGGGACCCTAGTCTGAAACGCCAAACCTACGGGGACCGCTCTGTTATGTGGTTGTGTTTAGGGGCCGCCAAAATGGCAATAGCTGCAGTGTGGAAGAAGGTGGAGGCCCCCTCCCTAACTCAATGACATGCTAGGCTATGGCGAGTTCTGGCAATGGAAAGAATGGCAGACATAGCAGAAGACACAAGAACAGGGTATGACTATACTTGGGCCCCCCTGGTTGAGTTTCTGTCAGAGGATCTAACCCTCTTCGCTTGTGGCCCCAGGTTGAGAGCTCGTCATCTCTTTCATATCTAACACATGGGGCGACTGTGACTCCTGAGAGGAGAGGCTTGGAGGATCTGTCTCGGACCCTGCCTGCAATAGAATGTCCACACTATTGACCAACCATGACTTTGTGATACAGTGATACTATTGTTTGTTTAGTCTTGTTTTGTGAGTTATTTGGGAAGAATGGTTTTGGGTGGGAGTTGCAAGTGCCAATTAGGTAACAAGACCCATGCTGGGAATTAAAAAACGATATCTTCTTGGTCAACTTCTCCTGCATCCAGATGAGGTACATAAAGTTTGTAGTTATCTCAGGTCGAGTCCTAGTACACAAGATGAACATGTCATTTGAGTTGCTTATATTTCTTGATCTGTAAGATATGCTGGTGCCTCCCACCGCTGTTTGTTTTGTATGTGTTTTGCAACTGAAACCAATAAAAATATTTTGAAACAAAATCCCCAGCACTCAGATGACAGGAGTCACTTGCATCTGCAGGTTCAACCAAATGAGCTAAGAGTATAGGCAAGGCCAGCAAGCCGCGAGCCCACACAGTGTTTCTTGGAGCGTTTGTAAATCCCTAAAGCAATGGACAGCCAGTCTTATAAAATAGATTTCACTGAAATAGTAGATAACCGATTTATTATATAGTTACAGAACAGACTGTGAAGTGGACATCACCAGAGTATGTGGGTGAAGTCCGCTGGCATGGCTAAGCAGCAGGGGCAGGAGGCTACCTCCTGTGGAAAGCATTATTAATGGCTGCAGGAGAGAGATAGGATCTATGTAGTATGGAGTTTTGTATTAATTTATATTTCGCATTATGAAATATCAAATGGGAAAGTTCTAAGGCATGCGCCCATTCCTTATTTTGAAAGGCTCTATTTACTTCTGTCTCCCACATCTCATGCAATGGAATTAGCGTTGGGGGAAGCAAGCAGTATAAGGGACCTTTAAATCCAGGATATGAGACTGGCATCTGACCTAAAGTGTACAGCGCTTGGATGAACGGATGGGTCTCTGGGGGAGAATTGGTGAATGGCCAGAGTCTGTGAAGAGCATGTTGAATAGTGTTATAAAACAAGTACTGGCCACAGTGAAGGCCAGAGCTGTCTGCAAGTTCTTCAATATTTGTCTTCAAAGAGTTTGTTATTGTTTCTAGATTTGAATCATGCATGATGCTACGGTCTCTTGTGCAGATGGGGCTGGTGGGAGTGGACAAATTAAGGAAGAGGGCAACCGAGGCATATGGAGTTGCCCTCCCTTTTAGATTTAGTGCTCATTTAAGTGATAGCACAATTTCACGTAAAGGATTTGGGTATGCTGGAGGGATCCACTGAATGGCTTGAGTAGAAATGTGTTCAAATCTGCCTCTCTTAAAGGTGGTGACTGTGAATCAATGTCCTCAAAGGAGAGGACAGAAAGCCATCTGCTCAGATAGTACAACTCTAGGTGTGAGGAACCCACCCTCCCTGCAACTACTGGGAGGTGGAGTTTAGGGAGTGCCACTCTTTTTCTCCCCATGTGCCAAATGAGTTCACCAAGCAATTTATCAAGATTGTGGAAGAATGTTCTGGGTAAAGCTGAACATAGATTCTCTGGAGTATTCTAACTCAAGGGAAAGGCACATGAATTGACCCGAAGGCCAGAGACAGTCACAAAGTCTGCAGGGATTCGCCTTATGTCGAGTGGAGTGTCCAGGCAATCATTCAGGTAGAGGAGTAGATCGTCAGCGTTTGAGGAAACTTCATGGACCCTGTCAGAGAGAGGAATTCCTCATCCCGACCTGGCAGTAGAGAGATTGATTGCCAATGGCTGCATAGCCAAGTCAAAAAGGAACAGCGGGCAGCCCACCCAAAAGGAAGGAGAGAAGGGTTTCCAAACTCAAAATCTTGCTGTTGGATCGGTGTAGAGAGGTTATATGAAACGGATAATGTAAGGACTAAAACCAAAACGACAGATGACCTCCAAGAGGTAGTTTCACGTAATGGTATCAAATGTCTACTTGAGGTCAAGACTCAGGGCCAGAGCTCTCGGCCAACCTGGAAGTGCCTCCAGCATCCAATACAAGCGACTTAGGATTACTGAAATTTTTCTGATCAGGGTGGATAAGCTTGGAAAGGAGGGGGAAGATTCGAGAGACCAGAACTTTACTCAGTAGCTTAAATTCAGAATAGACAAAGCCCAACTGTCAACTACACATAGTCATGTGACCCAGAGACAGGCTTCAGGCACCAAATGGCTAAGGGAAGAAAATGCCAACATTCTAAGTGGCATTTTCAAAACTGTAATTTAAAATCCAACTTCACCATAAGATAGGATTTTAAAATCCACTTCCGGAGACACTAAACAATAATAATAATAATCCATACTAGCGCGAACATATCACCCCTTAATGTTTCATGGCGCTGGGGGCCGTCGGGGAGATTAAGTGAGCTATTGCCCAGAGTCACATGATGCTGAGCTGCCACTGTTGTGTAGTTCCTATAAACCTATATAGGATCTGCGCGTTTAGACAACATAGACTGTGGGATTGGTGTCCAGACTGATTCCAGACACCCCACTGGGTATGTTTGCCGGTATACCAGCTAGCTCCCAGTGCCACTAGAAACCCCTCTTACCAAGGAGAGAATAGTTCTTGGCAACTATCGAACATGACAACTCTGTCCCATCAGGGACTTTGTCTCAGAGAGATACACAGAATAAACGGTGGGGACGTTTTCAATAAGCATTTATTGAACCAGGATCATTCTAGAGTAAAATAGGTGTGCTGAAACAACCATAAGACAGAAACAGATATAAATGATTATAAGCACCAACAGAGTAAAAGGATGGTAGATTTCTACCATAGTGCTAAAACAATGAATACAGGCAGGTATAAAAATACATGACAGTAATATTGTGTACTCCTACGTTGCGACCCTAGCTAAATGTACCTAAGTGTACCTAGCATGTATGTAGGTGTGGAGCCAAGAATCCCTCTAGGATAAAGTCAACCCAATTACCTGAAGTGAGAGACTGTGGGACATCGTCTTGGTCTCGAGATGGACACCCTGTGAGGGATGTCAGACCACTGCGAGCTGGAGTGTCTGCGTGCAGGAACCTCAGCGTCTCGCGTCAGTGTGTCAGCATGGAAGTCCTTTTTCTCCTGCCCCTGCCTCAGCAAAGATATGGTGTTTATATACCCAAAGTGGTATCCTCAGGGGATCTACCTTGCTGTGTCGTGTCGGACTTAGGATGACGGAAGGAATGACCCTTATACATAGTTATTATGCAGGAGATGGTAGTCCTGCTGAGTTTCCAAGAATCCTCATGCATAATGAATGAGGCTAGTTTTCAGGGAAAACCCCACATCCTGTAACCAGTACAGTGACTAGGTAAAAGGTCAGTCCCAAGAACCGTTATGTAGTGTAATGGCAGGGGAAATATAGGTGAAAGGTTTGGTTGCTACCTGAGTCTATATTGGGGTACCTATATGAAACATAACACCCACTCCTCATCCGACTGGACGACATACTAAAATTTTAATGTACTTCTAGGCATTGTTCACAAACAACTAATTAGTCCAAAAAATAGTGCGTAAAAAAATGTAAAAATGTAAAAAATGCTAGCATTTTATTTTAAGCGGTAGAAGTCTTACTAAAATATGTTCGTATATAGAGTTCGAACAACTATGAGTGTCTGAAAGCCATGCTGTTCAGTAAAAAGAATAGTGTTAGTTGTTTAAAATTCAAAATTTGGTTGTTTTGAAAAAGGACAAATTTTTCCCAGCACAGGATGAGCCAAATGTTTATGTGTCCTGGCTGGGAGCAGCAACATCACTGTTGCTTGCCATCGTAGATGACGGTCCCTGCAACACCTCACAGATCAGGTCAATCGAGCACAGATGATCTTCCGAATTGCCCACAGCGGATGCTGGGGAAGCCTGTATGACATCCAATGCCTGAGTGTTTGTAGAGGAGTCGGTATCCATTCCAGCAGGAGCTCAAGCGTCCTGTGGTGGCTCTAAGAATGCAGACATCAACATGGGAATACGCTGAGGACACAGCAGTACATGGGCCATTATCGGGTCCAGTAAAACATCGACGTCCGGTGGCGCAACCGATGGAAGTGTTAGACAGAGATCCAACACACATTCTTGTCCGCAGAACAGGCATCAGAGGACAGACAGAACACAGTCGATCCAGACTGGTCTAAATGACAGGAACCAAGACTCACTCAGTTCGCGAAGGTGAGGTGTGCCCAGATGGAGTACCATGCGATCACGGTATCAGCACTCCAGGAGTGTTTTTTCCATCTCCTTGGTGAGTGGGACGTCCATTGCGTAGCAGAAAAATTACAATCAGGATTACTGCTATTAGTAACAGGTTCAGTGGAAGTCCTCCAAAAATGCTTCCGAATACGGAGTGTATGAATGCTGGAATCACTCCAAAGAATGTCTGAAAGGTGCTTAACAGTCCATGGTCTTGAATAGGTGTACTATACCCGTCATATCAGACATGTTAAAGATTTCTGTGAAATGGAAAGGGCAGTTCGTTCGTACAAGTGCCTGTATCTCAGCTGAGGACCTTGCGACCTGAAGATCAAAAGTGTCTCAGGCGGAGGTTAAGGGCATGGTTTTCTGTAAAATCATGGCTTTCATTAGACTCAGAGTATCAAACCGTATGACAGGATAAGTTTGCAACTGAACTCTTAAAGGCCCCATGAAGCATGATATCCTGGCATATGAGAGATCCACTTAAAGAGTTTGCGCAGTTTTTACAGCTTAGGAACACTTCCATGTCCCCACTCCTGCATCGAAATATGTATGGCAATTCCCAAGATTCCTTGATGAATTCCCTACCCATTGCTTCATAGCTGCCTGCCTGTTGTTGTTCAAGGCAATACTGGAACTGGAAAGTTGTTTTGGATTAACCATTCTGTGGATGGTGACTCTGCCATAGTGAAAGGTAATTGATCTAGTTTTTTTATACGCAACATTGTAAGAACAAGGAAGTACTGTTAATAAATCGCCAAGGCACATAACCGGAACGCAATGATTGTAGTGTCCAGCTTAACAACATAATAGAACGTAGCTGAGACTGTCCGTGCTGTAGTATGGACAAATCCTGTTCTAGTATATCTATAGCAGAAGATACAATGTTGCCCAGTGAATAAATCCTGGATGTTAATGTAGTCATACCATTATCAACTACAGCTAACGCTTTTTCTAGGTTCATTCTATTAATTTCACGAAGTCTCTCCGCAGCTTCTTGTTGAGAGATCTTCCAGATTTCATTATAAATAGCATATAAGAAACGTTTCTGGCGTGGCTTTTGGGGGCCCAATAAAAAGTCTCTTAGATCCATGTCTTCTGATAGAAAGGATAAGTGTTGTTTCACCTGGGACAGTGTTGAGGTTTTTAGCCACTCAAGGCATAACTTCCCAATACTGAATGATGTCACCACCCCCGGATGTTCTCGTTGTACATAGCGTTGGTCCGGCCTATGGATACTAAACCCTTCGGAAATACCCCTGAATCTTGTTTGACACCTATTTGTGTCTGGGGGCCAAACTAACCATCCCTTCCAATTGGGGTCTGATGAATTGTATGAAACTGTATGTATGATGTCATGTACTGTATCCCCACCACGTCTCGTAAAATTTTGCAACTCCTCAAAGTATGATGGTGAGGGTATCCGTGGTGTGTTCAAGTCTTTGTTCTTGGCTATTCCAAGACAAGAAGTCTGTTGCACAGTGTTGTTCAGAAATATGATCTGCTATGGAATGAGGCACGCTAGAAATAATGCTTCTGTTCCCTGAACTTGCCATTCCTTCGAACCCCAGACTGATTTTATGTCTATAGTGTCCTTCCATAAGTCGAAACCCTGTTCAGACAGTTGGGAAATAAAGGATAAAGTAAATCTGTTAGGTGTTAGTTAGCATATTTTTCTGTGCAGTTGTTGGTGCAACCTTATAGTAATATGAGGTCGGGTCAGAAGTGTTAAACCCTGAAAAATAAGAAAATTTCTGTGCAAATGTTCGTGAACTACTTTACGGTGGTGTTGAACGAGTTCCATTTCATTGTTGGAAAGTCCATTACTCTGTATTGGTGACACTTCAAATGTTATGAGTCTTTCTGTCTGAACTTCCTGTATGGTAGCGAGAGGAGAGCGTCGGCTACCCAGGAGCCCACGAGGCCTACTATTCAGTATCGGCCACATAGTGTGGTTTGATCAGATCGATTTTCTTTTTTGCCGTTCAAGAGGCGGAAGAAGTACTGTTCTTGTTCCTTCGACAGCCAGGACAGGTACATGCTTTCTGTATGATGGCCCAAATTCTTTCTTGTCCACAATCTTTTCTCTGACCAGATCCCCGACTTTAGGGATCCAGGCAGGCCTTGCCGTGACTGATTTGACTTCCCCAGTGGTGGTGCGTTTTACTTGCACGTTGCTTTGTAGTGCCCGGAATTCGTTGAGATCCTGTAAAACAGCCAAACGTTTATTGATGTCAAGTGGTTTTTCATCCGCCACTGTGCTTTCACAATCGAGATCAGGTACCCACATTCTCGTTCCAAATAGGACTTTGTAAGGAGTGACACCTCCTAGGGAACTTCTTGGCATATTGTTGAGAGCCCTCTGGACCCCATATAAGTGATTGACCCAACTACCACCCGAACCTAATACTCTTGCTGTTAAAGATTGCTTTAAGTCTTGGTTTTTCCTCTCTATGACCAAATTTCCCTTTGGATGGTATGGAGAGGAGTACCGCAATGCAACACCCAAACTTCCCATGGCTTCCTTGTAAGCCCTAGAGCTAAACGCGGGGTCGCGGTCAGAATGTAATGTGCCAACTGCGTATGTCCCTGTGAAGACTCGCAAATCTTTTATAACAGTTCGAGCGTCAGCCGAGCGCTGAGGCCAAACCCAGAGGAATCCAGAGAATGAATCTACTGCTACCAAGACATACTTGTAAGCCCCATCTTATTTTAGGGGGCCACAGTGGTCCAAATAGACACAGGCGAGTGGTCTGTCTGATATTAGTAATGGTATCTGCGCCGGACGAGCCATGGTGGAACCCTTCATCTGCTGACAGATGTCGCACTTTAAGACAAAATTCTTCCTCTGTTTAGTTACTCCTGGCCACCAATAGCGTTGTTTCAGTAAAGAAACCGTTGCGGTAACTCCTGTGTGTGCAGAACCTAGACCCTCGTGTGCAGCTAGTATTAAGCCTAATCTGCGATCCATGTTTGGTATTGCTCTATCCCCCACTGCTGGAATTTGAGCATACAGAATATTTTTTTGCATCTAACTTGTAGGAGTACTTGAATAGAAAACCTTTTGGTAAGGCTGTGCTGTTTTTGCGTGAAGCAATGACAGCTACCATTATCTGTCCGTCTATTCTCGTACTAGAACGAGTTATTGCAGCTACGGCAGCAGTTCGTACTGCCCCTTTTGCGGCTTCATCAGCCAATGAATTCCCTTCAACGTGAACGCCATCACGTTGATGACTCAGCGTGTGTATCAAATGAGCTCTCGGTAATTCGTTTTTCAACTCAGCTACCTGTTCCCATAGCAATTTATGCATAATTGTGCCACCTTTTGAGTCTTTAAACCCATTTTGACCCCAGTAGTGAAGATATTCATTGTATGACTGGACACAGTAAAAAGTATCTCACAGAATTAGTGTGGGGAATTATCGATCCGTATTTATTAGTGCCAGTAACAGGGCGCGCCAGTGTGTCAGCATGGAAGTCCTTTTTCTCCTCTCCCTGCCTCAGCAAAGATATGGTGTTTATATACCCAAAGTGGTACCCTCAGGGGATCTACCTTGCTGTGTCATGTCGGACTTAGGATGACGGAAGGAATGACCCTTATACATAGTTATTATGCAGGAGATGGTAGTCCTGCTGCGTTTCCAAGAATCCACATGCATAATGAATGAGGGTAGTTATCAGGGGAAACCCCACATCCTGTAAGAAGTACAGTGACTAGGTAAAAGGTTAGTCCCAAGAACCGCTATGTAGTGTAATGGCAGGGGAAAAATAGGTGAAAAGTTTGGCTGCTACCTGAGCCTACATTGGAAACATAATACCACCAACACCGGAGATCAAACTGTGTGCCTCCGCTCCAGAGTCAGCCGCTCTGGGCGCTGCGCCACACCTCTCCCAACATGAATTATTCACCTGTTCCCATTTGAAAATTACACTTATAAAATGTAATAAGGTAACTCAAATGTTATCCTATGAGAGAGAAAGGTCTAGCAGTAGTGAAAAATGTAAAAATGTAAAACTTAAAAGTATATGTCTGACTTTTTAAATGCATTGCACCCTGCCCCCTGGGCAGTCTAGGGCCCAGGCACATGTACTGGCACTTTACTATGGACTTAAAAGTAAATTAAATTTGCCAATTGGGTAGAAGCGTATTCTACCATGTTTTTAAGAAGCAAGCACAAGCACTTTAGCACTGGTTAGCAGTGGTAAAGTGCACATAGTGCTAAAGCCAGCAAAAACGAATTCAAAGTTCAATGAGTTTGGGGGTGACCCTGCTGAGAGAGCCTGGTCCAACAGGTATGGTAAACATCCATTGGAGAGGCCAGCTGTCCCTGGCATCTTACCTGTGTGAAGGTCAAGGATTGCGGCCTTAATTACATAAGGAGTTTTAGGGGTATCCAGGTCCTCACGTTTATGTTGGGTAACTCGGGGAAGTGGGAGGTCAGAGAGGGAAGTCGCTTTAAGTGGAATTAGGTTTTCTGAGATCTGGAAATGATGGAAATTTCAGAGGTGTCAGGGGCAGCGAGCCAGGCTGGAAGCCTATCCTATTTGTCCCCTTCTGTATTCAGTTGGTATTCTGGAGATAGTCAAATCACTGAAGTTTCTCCTATAAAGGGGTC
The DNA here is from genome assembly GCA_963921515.1 of Calotriton arnoldi. Lineage (NCBI taxonomy): Eukaryota > Metazoa > Chordata > Amphibia > Caudata > Salamandridae > Calotriton > Calotriton arnoldi. Next base: position 1,031,681 of record CAWUFW010005474.1, on the reverse strand, counting down.
CCGGCAGCCTGGGCGACATTGAAGGCATCTGTGAGGGTCGAGTCAATAGCAAACTGATGCTTAAGTGTTTTGATTGTCTCTTCTGCCTTGGTGAGGAACAACAAAGCAATACAACCTAACAGCTAAATGTATTCAGTTTGTAATTTAAATTTTCTATCATGGAGGCTATGTTTCCAGATCCTGAATACTAAATATTCTTCAGTTTTGTGCCTATTCTGCCTGAATATCCTTTTTTACTAACAATATTGCATTTTTTCGATGTTTGTATACCTATTTTCTAGATATTATTCTTTGATTTTAGTTATGCTTTCCAATTTGTGTTTTTTCACATTGAGTTAATTGTTTTTGTTAAATAAGGAGCAGGAGAGGAGTCTGTCTGTGCAGTAGCTGGAGCTGAGCACAAGGCACTGAGATGAGCAGATTTACTAATGGAGTAGGAGAAAAACAAGGGTAAATATATACTATCATACATACCCTGCAGAAAAGAAAATGCATTAATGGCAGTTGAACAATTTGAAAATGATAAAGGTGATTGATCACGATTGAGGCTCGTATGGCCTTGAGACTGCTCGCAGACTCTGATTACAAGTGGACTTTGTTCTGGGCAGTGATGTCTGGTGATCCTTGAGAGTGGTGGAGTTTAACACCTGTCCTGACTTTCAAGGTGTGAGCGGATCATGGAAGCTTGACTTTATCGCAAGCTTTTAGAGGGGTAGGGGGTCAGCTGAGAAACTTTTTAAAAAAAATTGGGTGAAGTTGCATTTTACAACACATTATCACGTATATTTTCTAAAAAGGGAAGGCTCTCAAAGGAATATCTCATAAGGGCCTGAAATGGCACTCAGTAAATATTTCAGCACTCTCATAGAGTGCCAACTAAGCCGGACCCTCCCCAGAAGAGTTGTAGGACCACATGCTCTAAAATAATCTGCCAATTTGCTTTAGGCGGGTTCAAAATGCTAAGAATTACTGCCAGTAAGCCAGGCTCAACATGTTCTCCCATGAAGCCACCATACTGCCATAGATGGGCTCAAAATGACAGGAATGCTCATCACTAAACCACACATTAGCTAAAAATGCTAGAAACTACCGCCATATTTCCAGGTCCAGTATTTTGCCCAGTGAGGAGAGTGGACTATACTGACATAGATGGCCCCAAAATGCCTAGAATTACCACCTATTCGACCTGGGTGGAGTTAAAATGCTACCATAATATACCAAGACTAGACTTTTTGCCTTAGTGAGGCAACACCCTTGCCTTGAAGGCCCCAAGATGCCAGGATGTGCACAAATTAGCCATGCGTCTTCAGAAAAGTTTTAAGAATCACAGCTTACTTTCCAGTGACAGGAGCCAGTCAGCACAATAGCTCACACGTACATAAGCATGCACTCAAAGAGAATTTATGTTTATGTATATGTATATATATATATATATATATATATATATCGAGAACCACAATCCTGATGCAACATCCTCATAGGAACGGGAAATCAGGTACGGACCACCAAATAACATAAATATTGCTGTGCTTTATTGTGATTGTCAGCAGCATGACGGGTTTCGACCGAGTTTCCTCGGTCTTGATCACATGACATGTCAGGACACAATAACATTTATATACAGTGCACCATGAGAGCCGTCCCTCCCATATCGTTCATGGAGCTAGACAACAGACTGTTAAATCATACTGTTCAAGCGGCTACTTATATCATAGCAATGTTGTATCCAATCAGGTATAAATACAAATAAATAATTTCTTTCTCCGTTAATACTAGATACAAATCATTGGCCATTTTACTACCAAAATGCAGTTAATACAGAAACATAGTTTCTACAAAATACAGGGCCAGTGCCCAATGATATGGTATTTTAAAGTAACCAAACTTCAACATATCGCTCATTGTGACTCACATCTGTTGATCAACTAAAGTGCATAGTGCAGAGTTCATACCAAAAAAGTGCAAATAGTGCTTAACAACTATAATAGTAAAAAGTAAAAACGAGTCAACTATTAAGTCATAGTTGATTCACTTACTAAAATAATAAAAATTTCATAGGATGGCTGGACATAAGCTCAAAACCTTAATATCATAAATATAAAGTGCAAAACATAATAAATATGCAAAACAATGTGTTATGCCTGATACCTGAGACCTATATTGTATCAATTTCATTATTTTCATGGGCAATTCTATCCTTTCATTTAAATGTGCAAAAAACAGCAATGCAAATACGCAAATTGGAGATAACCAAAATTAAGACATCTTATTACAATACATTTCATTTCACCCTGATATAACATTAGTCATTACTACAACTCTACAGCCCAACCAATAATCGCCAGATCACACACCCTACAGACACCGAATAAAAACCAGTAAAACCAGTAAAAACCAGTAAAACCAGCTAAGACCCGGTATAAATAAGGCTAAAATCCAACATAAAAATCAGTCAAGCTAAAAAGATGCATAAATACTAAAACCTCATTTCATATATATATAGCAGCAATAAAAAGACAACAAATACAACTAGAAATAGAAATAGAAAAATGTGCAGGTCAAGATCAGGGGATCTCCATATAATTAACACCTATTTAATAAAAGCTTATTCATTAATAATGATGTTAAAAAACATAGTTATAAAAAATTATAGAGATCCTCTCCAGTGTTCAAGCCATTTGGCATCTTTGTGTCAAGTTGTAAAATATATCGACTCTCAAGCTGCCGCAACTTCCTTTCCCTGTTACCCCCTCGTATGGACCTGGGGACTGCATCAATTACAAAATAACAAAGATCGTTTAAATTATTTTGATGGACAAGTTTAAAATGGCGAGCAACTGGATAGCTGGGATCTGAATTTACAATCGCACGTACGTGTTGTAAAATGCGATTAAAAACCTGAAGCTTGGTGCTACCTACGTACTGAAGATGACATGTACATTCTAGTACGTATACCGCATAATCAGTTTTGCAAGTAAATAGCCCATTAATTTTACATGGGGTATGTGCGAAAGCATCCAAGTACTCCTGTTTATTGATCCCGAACTTACTAAACCCTGTCCTAGTAGAAAGCCAATGTTTTGTATTGCATACTTCTGGACTAGTTTTCACAAGAGCATCCCTCATAGAGGGTGCCCTTCTAAAAGTAATTGCTGGCCTTTCATCCAGTACTGGGGCGAGAGTAATATCAGTTTTCAATATAGGCCAGTTCTTATTAATAATATTTCTAACTTGTTTCTGGTGGCAACTATATGTGGTTATTAAACGTACCGCACTGTTCTCCCTGTGCGGTTTACTTACTCCCCCTATTAATTCTTTGTCAGCTCTACTTGACAGGACAGTTTCACTCCCTATGTTGTGTACTTTAGTTAGTGCTGTTTGCAGATCCCTCATATCATATCCGCGGGCCTGAAACCGTTGTACAGAGTCAGCTAGGCATTCGGTAAGGTCAATATTATTGCTGCATATTCTTTTAATTCTTAAAAACTCCCCATACGGGATGCTTTTAATGAGGTGTCTGGGGTGGGAGCTGCTAGCGTGTAGAGTCGCATTTCCAGATGTTGCCTTTCTATGGAGTTTAGTTTGGATAATATTATTCTCAATATAGATTTCAACATCCAGGAATTCCACCCTCTCATTGCTTATGGTAGCAGTAAACTCAAGATTTAAGATGTTAACACTGATAGCCTTAACAAAGTTCTGTGCCGATTCTTTGGACCCATGCCAGATTATACACACATCATCTATAAATCTCCACCATCTGATAACATGGCTGGCAACCAGCTCCCCGTGAGCTTGGCCGAGGACATGTCTCTCCCACCAGCCTACGTGCAAACACGCATAACTGGGGGAGAAACATGCCCCCATAGCCACCCCACGCAGTTGCTGATACACCAACCTGTTGAACAAGAAAAAGTTATTCCGTAAACACAGCTCAATCATTCTTAATAACATTTTGTTATGCTGATTGAATTGCACATTCCTACTGGATAAAAAATGTTGAACTGCATTTAAACCATCACAATGATTAATACTTGTATAGAGGGAACATATGTCCATAACTATAAAGTGATAGCCTTCATTCCAGGTGACTTCTCTAAGTTTACTGAGGAAATGGCCTGTGTCCTTAATATAAGATGGAAGATTTTCCACATATTCATGTAAATAGAAATCCACATATTTTGATGTGGCTTCAAGAAGGCTTCGTTGTGCCGAAGTAATCGGACGTCCAGGCACAGGAGATGTTTGTTTATGCACCTTTGGAATAAAATTTAGTGTTGGGATAATTGGATGATCATTCCTAAGGAACTCGTGTTCATGTTTGCTGATCAAACCTTCTCTTTTCCACTGTGCCAACTCTTTGAACACTTGATCTTTTACTAGTTTTAGTTCTTGAAATGAAGCTTTTCTATAGCACAATGGATCATTCAAGTGCCGTTCAGCTTCCTCTAAATATGCATCACGGGGCCACAACACTATATTTCCCCCTTTGTCAGCTTTGTTAACAATTATATTTCCATTGTCATTGATTTTGCGCATGAGTTTGGAGTATTGTGTCTCCGAATAACTTCTATGTTTATTCTTTAGTACAACAGTACGATTAAGTTTCTTCAAATCCTCAATTACGCAATCACTAAAAGTATCTATTGCGTCTTTAGGCATCAGAGGAATGAAAGTTGATGGTGGGCGGAACGGACTTGCAGCTGCACACCCACTTGCAATGCCCATTTGTTGGAGCTCTGCCTGTGTATCCAGAATGGTATCTTCGGTATGTCCTGCCAATGCATACATAGATCTTAATGTAGAGATATCTGCTGTTTGTAAATTAATGCTTGGTTGATTTGCAGCACTGATAGTGGCAGCTGCCTCACTAGCTTTATTCAACTTGAAATGTTTAATCAATTTAAGTTTACGTATGAATTTAAACACATCAATACGCGATTGCACATATTTGAAAACATTCTTAGGGCAAAAAGATAGTCCCAATGCCAATAGTTGAGTCTCAGCAGTATTCAATTCAATCTCGGTCAGATTAATGACTGTATTGGCGGTACTAGTCATGTTCTTTACTGTAGGGGCCGTTGGTTCCCTCTCCCACGTTTCCCTTTCCTTCTGCCTCCTTCGTTTGCGCCTTTGTTTGCGGCATTCGTTACGCCTGCGTCGTTTTTCATCTTCTGGGGGATTCTCGGCCTGAGTGTGTGTTGGCGATCCTCTATTATAAACCCCAATTCCTCAGATGGAGTAAAATTACTTAGAGGCTGCACACCTTGAACCGCTGAACTACCATCATCAGAATCAATACTGCTTGCCTGGGAACTTAAATCAGTGTCAGATGTCTCTGTACTTCCTTGATTTTGTACAAGAGCAAATGGAACTTTTGTGACTAATGCTTGCCTTTTAACTGATTCAAACTTTTTAGAGAAAGTGAAGACTCTGCCCGTCTCGTAGTCCCTTTTGTCGCGTGCAAATTTAAAAACCTTGCGCGCTTTTATTATTTCTTCATGTTTATCCAGGCGCTTTTTAATTTCAACTCTTCCCTTTTAACAGCTTCCTGTTGTTCCAAGGCGTCTAGTTGTTGATTTAAACTGTCAATTTGCTTTAAAATGTCAATCCTGTCAATTTCCGCATACTTGATAAGTATGCAGACCATGTTCATGGATGCCTCCAGATTATTAGTTGCCCATTCCTTTAACATTAAAGGGTTCGGATTCTCAAAAGATGGTGCAATGAGTACACGCACCCCCCGTGGTACTCGACCTGCTTCTTTATATTTTTCGAGAGATTTCTTCTCCCACCACTTTGTTAGCTCTGTACGAAGCAGTTTCTCCAATTTTTTAAGCAATGTTTTTACATCATTACATTTCTCCAAATTGATATTCCCATTCGTATTTGTCTCATTGATATCAGGCAGGTTAAGGAATAGAGCGTCTGCCACCGCCTCCCGGTCCCGAAACACATCAGCTGCCGTAGCCATTGAGGCTTAGTGTTTACACAAAAAGTTATGCACTCTGTTAAAGAAGCCTGCAATCAACGTGAGTTGTCGTGCCGGCTCTTCTTAATGATTATGTTCAAATCTCTTCACCCGCTATAGTCACATGAATCACATGGGCAATTGCAGCGCATACGGCTTACCACAAGTTGGAGCCTGGCTAGCTCTCGGGGTCCTCCGGCTCCTTGAACACCTCCAAGGTTTCAACACGGGAAACGCCGAATTACAAACGCTGCCCTGCACTTCCTTCAGTTTCAACTGCGGTGGGCTGGCTCCAATAACTCCATCCGGGTTAGAACACAAATCGCCAATGCGATGTCAGCTGCAACCGGCCAGCCGCTTACGAAGAGAGGGTCCGTTTAAACAGCGGAGACAGCCGCACTCCGCCGAAATGAAATCGAGAACCACAATCCTGATGCAACATCCTCATAGGAACGGGAAATCAGGTACGGACCACCAAATAACATAAATATTGCTGTGCTTTATTGTGATTGTCAGCAGCATGACGCGTTTCGACCGAGTTTCCTCGGTCTTGATCACATGACATGTCAGGACCCAATAACATTTATATACAGTGCACCATGAGAGCCGTCCCTCCCATATCGTTCATGGAGCTAGACAACAGACTGTTAAATCATACTGTTCAAGCGGCTACTTATATCATAGCAATGTTGTATCCAATCAGGTATAAATACAAATAAATAATTTCTTTCTCCGTTAATACTAGATACAAATCATTGGCCATTTTACTACCAAAATGCAGTTAATACAGAAACATAGTTTCTACAAAATACAGGGCCAGTGCCCAATGATATGGTATTTTAAAGTAACCAAACTTCAACATATCGCTCATTGTGACTCACATCTGTTGATCAACTAAAGTGCATAGTGCAGAGTTCATACCAAAAAAAGTGCAAATAGTGCTTAACAACTATAATAGTAAAAAGTAAAAACGAGTCAACTATTAAGTCATAGTTGATTCACTTACTAAAATAATAAAAATTTCATAGGATGGCTGGACATAAGCTCAAAACCTTAATATCATAAATATAAAGTGCAAGTGCAAAACATAATAAATATGCAAAACAATGTGTTATGCCTGATACCTGAGACCTATATTGTATCAATTTCATTATTTTCATGGGCAATTCTATCCTTTCATTTAAATGTGCAAAAAACAGCAATGCAAATACGCAAATTGGAGATAACCAAAATTAAGACATCTTATTACAATACATTTCATTTCACCCTGATATAACATTAGTCATTACTACAACTCTACAGCCCAACCAATAATCGCCAGATCACACACCCTACAGACACCGAATAAAAACCAGTAAAACCAGTAAAAACCAGTAAAACCAGCTAAGACCCGGTATAAATAAGGCTAAAATCCAACATAAAAATCAGTCAAGCTAAAAAGATGCATAAATACTAAAACCTCATTTCATATATATAGCAGCAATAAAAAGACAACAACTAGAAATAGAAATAGAAAAATGTGCAGGTCAAGATCAGGGGATCTCCATATAATTAACACCTATTTAATAAAAGCTCATTCATTAATAATGATGTTAAAAAACATAGTTATAAAAAATTATAGAGATCCTCTCCAGTGTTCAAGCCATTTGGCATCTTTGTGTCAAGTTGTAAAATATATCGACTCTCAAGCTGCCGCAACTTTCTTTCCCTGTTACCCCCTCGTATGGACCTGGGGACTGCATCAATTACAAAATAACAAAGATCGTTTCAATTATTTTGATGGACAAGTTTAAAATGGCGAGCAACTGGATAGCTGGGATCTGAATTTACAATCGCACGTAGGTGTTGTAAAATGCGATTAAAAACCTGAAGCTTGGTGCTACCTACGTACTGAAGATGACATGTACATTCTAGTACGTATACCGCATAATCAGTTTTGCAAGTAAATAGCCCGTTAATTTTACATGGGGTATGTGCGAAAGCATCCAAGTACTCCTGTTTATTGATCCCGAACTTACATGCCCTGCAGGAGCTACATTTATAAAACCCTGTCCTAGTAGAAAGCCAATGTTTTGTATTGCATACTTCTGGACTAGTTTTCACAAGAGAATCCCTCATAGAGGGTGCCCTTCTAAAAGTAATTGCTGGCCTTTCATCCAGTACTGGGGCGAGAGTAATATCAGTTTTCAATATAGGCCAGTTCTTATTAATAATATTTCTAACTTGTTTCTGGTGGCAACTATATGTGGTTATTAAACGTACCGCACTGTTCTCCCTGTGCGGTTTACTTACTCCCCTATTAATTCTTTGTCAGCTCTACTTGACAGGACAGTTTCACTCCCTATGTTGTGTACTTTAGTTAGTGCTGTTTGCAGATCCCTCATATCATATCCGCGGGCCTGAAACCGTTGTACAGAGTCAGCTAGGCATTCGGTAAGGTCAATATTATTGCTGCATATTCTTTTAATTCTTAAAAACTCCCCATACGGGATGCTTTTAATGAGGTGTCTGGGGTGGGAGCTGCTAGCGTGTAGAGTCGCATTTCCAGATGTTGCCTTTCTATGGAGTTTAGTTTGGATAATATTATTCTCAATATAGATTTCAACATCCAGGAATTCCACCCTCTCATTGCTTATGGTATCAGTAAACTCAAGATTTAAGATGTTAGCACTGATAGCCTTAACAAAGTTCTGTGCCGATTCTTTGGACCCATGCCAGATTATACACACATCATCTATAAATCTCCACCATCTGATATCATGGCTGGCAACCAGCTATATATATATCCACGTTTCCAGCTAGTGACTCGCTCAACTCATGGCGGGTGCTTTCTCCGTAAGGCGAGGGTGGACAAGCTTTCAATGTTACAAACTTATCCCAAAGGACGACACGGAGCACTCGTGGGGAGACTTCCATCAATTTATTGCCACAAGTAGACGCTGTTTCAGCATTTCGCCTTCTGCAGTACTGAAGAAGGCGAAATGCTGAAACGCGTCTACTTGTGGCAATAAATTGATGGAAGTCTCCCCGCGAGTGCTCCGTGTCGTCCTTTGGGATAAGTTTGCAACATATATATATATTTACAAAACAAAGGCCCAAGCTTTCAAGGAGGCACTCAGCAGCTTGCCTGTTACCTAGGCATCCCAGTAAGTAATTATTGCGCCCTACGCGTTTGGAGGCCGTTCGCCTCTCATCAGGGGCTGGCTTCTTCCATCTCTGGCGCTTGCGACGTCTCTTTTCTGCATACATAATTAATTGATTAATGGCCCTCAGTGGGCCGCGCTAAGTGCGCTTTGAAACAGACTGCACGATGGGACATGTGGTCCTAAAAGAGTTAATTGTTACCCCCAGTGGGCTCCAAGCGCCAAAGTTAAAGCATGTCTTTTCCTTTGTAGGAGGGCAATTGTCGAGGCAGTTTCCTTTAGTAGTTTGGGCTCGCTGTTCTGTCGGTTCGGACATAATTCCAAGCCTCAGCCTCTTTAAATTCACGATGGTGCTCTCCTTCACGGCAAGACAGCTGTGTCATAATTTTACAAAACAAAGGCCCAAGCTTTCAAGGAGGCACTCAGCAGCTTGCCTGTTGCCTCGGCATCCCAGTAAGTAATTATTGCGCCCTACGCGTTTGGAGGCCGTTCGCCTCTCATCAGGGGCTGGCTTCTTCCATCTCTGGCGCTTGCGACGTCTCTTTTATGCATACATAATTTATTGATTAATGGCCCCCAGTGGGCCGCGCTAAGTGCGCTTTGAAACAGACTGCACGCTGGGACATGTGGTCCTAAAAGAGTTAATTGTTACCCCCAGTGGGCTCCAAGCGCCAAAGTTAAAGCATGTCTTTTCCTTTGTAGGAGGGCAATTGTCGAGGCACTTTCCTTTAGTAGTTTGGGCTCGCTGTGCTGTCGGTTCGGACATAATTCCAAGCCTCAGCCTCTTTAAATTCATGATGGTGCTCTCCTTCACGGCAAGACAGCCGTGCCATAATTTTACAAAGCAAAGGCCCAAGCTTTCAAGGAGGCACTCAGCAGCTTGCCTGTTGCCTCGGCATCCCAGTAAGTAATTATTGTGCCCTACGCGTTTGGAGGCCGTTCGCCTCTCATCAGGGGCTGGCTTCTTCCATCTCTGGCGCTTGCGACGTCTCTTTTATGCATACATAATTTATTGATTAATGGCCCCCAGTGGGCCGCGCTAAGTGCGCTTTGAAACAGACTGCACGCTGGGACATGTGGTCCTAAAAGAGTTAATTGTTACCCCCAGTGGGCTCCAAGCGCCAAAGTTAAAGCATGTCTTTTTCTTTGTAGGAGGGCAATTGTCGGGGCACTTTCCTTTAGTAGTTTGGGCTCGCTGTGCTGTCGGTTCGGACATAATTCCAAGCCTCAGCCTCTTTAAATTCATGATGGTGCTCTCCTTCACGGCAAGACAGCCGTGCCATAATTTTACAAAGCAAAGGCCCAAGCTTTCAAGGAGGCACTCAGCAGCTTGCCTGTTGCCTCGGCATCCCAGTAAGTAATTATTGCGCCCTACGCGTTTCGAGGCCATTCGCCTCTCATCAGGGGCTGGCTTCTTCCATCTCTGGCGCTTGCGACGTCTCTTTTCTGCATACATAATTAATTGATTAATGGCCCCCAGTGGGTCGCGCTAAGTGCGCTTTGAAACAGACTGCACGCTGGGAATGTGGTCCTAAAAGAGTTAATTGTTACCCCCAGTGGGCTCCAAGCGCGAAAGTAAAAGCATCTTTTCCTTTGCAGGAGGGCAATTGTCGAGGCAGTTTCCTTTAGTAGTTTGGGCTCACTGTGCTGTCGGTTCGGACATAATTCCAAGCCTCAGCCTCTTTAAATTCACGATGGTGCTCTCCTTCACGGCAAGACAGCCGTGTCATAATTTTACAAAACAAAGGCCCAAGCTTTCAAGGAGGCACTCAGCAGCTTGCCTGTTGCCTCGGCATCCCAGTAAGTAATTATTGCGCCCTACGCGTTTCGAGGCCGTTCGCCTCTCATCAGGGGCTGGCTTCTTCCATCTCTGGCGCTTGCGACGTCTCTTTTCTGCATACATAATTAATTGATTAATGGCCCCCAGTGGGTCGCGCTAAGTGCGATTTGAAACAGACTGCACGCTGGGACATGTGGTCCTAAAAGAGTTAATTGTTACCCCCAGTGGGCTCCAAGCGCCAAAGCATGTATATAGGCGCTCTCTCCAGTGCACACCCACACAAGGGAAACACACAATTTGTAAAATGAGTTTGTTTGTGTCAGGAAACTATCCTCTGGCTTTTACATTTCAATTCTTTCCTCTCCTTTTCTATTTTGCTGCCTCTAGTGCCTTGAAGTGGTTGAACAGTGGTGTTACGTGTCATAAAAGCGACCTACATGAAATAACATGAATATACCCTCTCCCTTTACTTATACCGTCCATTTATATATCCCATCCAGTCCAAACCTCCTTGCTTCTCTCTTCATTTTCAGTTCTCTTTCGGGCTTTGCAGTTATCATTGTTTGTAGCATTAAATTGCACACGTGGCTAAACAGTGGCATTGAGCACAATAGAAGCCACACAAACCCTATATGATATAGCATCACATTCTCTCCTTTCTCTCCCCATAGGTTCTGAGGCTTCAAGTACAAATTCTGCCTTTCTACCATATGAGTTTGATGCCAAAGTAGTCTCTGATTGTGTCAGTTCACGACTAGGCTGCTTGAACATTCTGTTCTGTGGACTATCTGGTTTCACCATTGTTATGTAATGTTATGTTGTTATGTTATGTGTTTTCAGTGGCGGCTCCTGCAGCGTTGTGATTGGCCCAGGGGAGCCTGTGTGCCGGGTGCTTCCTGCTGCCGGCCGGACTGCAGAGGAAGAAGGAAGAGAACACAGGGGAGGTGGTGGCTGGCCAAACATTCTAAGGTAAGTGTTTTTTTTTATTAATTAACCCCCCGCCTAACCACCCCCGTCCGGTAGCAGCCGCTACTGTGTGTATTTGCATAGCACGCTACTCACCCAGTAGGGTGTCCCGGGGCTGAAGCATGGGCTGTATGGGGCAAGCCTGGGTCGGAGTTATGTGACGAGCCAGGTCTTCAGTCTCTTGCAGAAATTAAGAAATTAGGAGGTGGTTCTGATATGCATGAGCAGGTTGTTGCAGGCTTTTGGTGCGAGGAAAGAGAAGGCACAAATGCCGGATCTGGTTCTGCGTACACTGGGGGGGGGTGAGTAGGAGTTTGGTTGAGCAGAGATGTCTGCTAGTTTTGTGGACGTTTATGTGAAGGTTGAGGTATGTGAGGCCATTATTGTGTAAGGCTTTGAATGTGTGCATGAGGAGTTCAAAGAAGGCTCATTTTGGATTGGGAGGCAGTGGAGCTCTTTGAGGTGCGGTGTTATGTGAGTGTGATGTGACAAGTTAAGGGTGAGCCTGGCCGCTGAGTTTTGCATGGTCTGGTGTCTTCTGGCCAGTTGAGCATTGATTCCAGCATAGAGTGTGTTTCTGCAGTCCAACTTGCTGGTGTGAAGAGGGCTTGGGTGATGGTTTTGCGAGTGTTGGTGGGGAGCCATTTGAAGACTTCTTGAGCATCTTTAGTTAGCGGAAGCAGAAGACCAAGAAATCATTTACTCGGCCAGTCATGGTGAGTTAGTTGTCGATTGCTATTCTGAGGTTCGTTGTGTGGATTACCGGGAGTCGTGTGGGTCTAAATTTGGCAGGCCACCAGCTGGAGTCCTAGAGCGAGTTGTCTTTGGTGAATATTACTACTCCCCTCTTGTCTGTGGGGTGACAGAGTCTGAGGTGAAGGGGGCCAGGCTGACCAACCATGTTTCCTGTCAGGAAGGAGCAAATCCGGCAAAGTGTGGACACTTGGATGCCGGCTTTGTGCAGTTTTTGGATAAGGTTGAAGTGGAAGACAATATCAAAGGCTGCCCAACGGTCCAGTAGGAAGAAGGTGGTGATATCACCTCTGTCCATGAAAATTCGAATGTCATCCACGGCAGAGATGATTTCAGTCTCTGTACTGTGATTGAGCCAGAATCCGGATTGAGTGGTGTCGAGGAGGTGGTTGTCATTGAGGTGGGTAGCAAGACATTTATTTATCATCTTTTCACAACTTTTGCTGGGTAGGCTAGGAGGGAGATAGACCTGCAGTTGGCTAGCCTCTTAAGATCTGCTTAGGGTTTCTTCAGGAGGGGGAGTACTTTTGTGTGTTTCCAAGCATCTGGGTAGGCAGCAGTGATGATTGAGTCATTTAGTGACAGCTGCACAGTTAGGGTCCAGTCTGATTGGGGCTCAAAGTTGTCATAGATGCTGGCAGTTTTGTGGCTGAAGAATAGGGACAGCTGAGTGCAGAGGTCCTGATAAGTGGTTAAGAGGGTGGAGCTTGCTGCAGGAGAGGTGAAGTCTTTCACTATGGCGAAGATTTCCTTGGTGCTGCTTTCAATGTGGTCGGTAAACACTGAGGGCCTCATTTATGAGCCCTTTACGCCGCCATTGCGTCACTTTTTTGTGACATTGCAGCAGTGTAAAATATGCACCACACTGCACCATATTTACAAAGTGACACATCTAGGCAGATGAGTCACTGTGTAAACCCCTCCACTACATTATAGCTGAGTCAGGCATAATATATGCAGGGTGGGCGTTCCCCCTGGGGGTCCGGGACACCTACTCAGGGGGTCCGCGACTGCTTAGAAAATTAAATAAAATTAGCAGGTTAATAAAGCGGATATACATAGAGAAACAAAATGTACATTGACAGTGCACAGTGCCCAACCACTGACTCAGTTAGTGTCCCAGATTCTAGTAATTATTCTGTGGGGGTACCAGCAATGATTAAGTGGGGGATCCACAGAAGTCAAAAGGGTAAGAACTGCTGCACTATTAGTATAGCAAAAAAAGGGGGCTTAACATAGGTAGGGCTGAAGTTCAATGGCAATATTAGGAAACCACTACAGGTTGTAGGTGGTAATTCCAAACTCGTTGAGTTAACAATACCAGGGATAAGGGTACTTCGGAGATGTGGTGATACCTTTCAATCAATCAGGATTTATAAAGCACAGCTAATCACCCAATAGGGTATCCAGGCACTTGACCTTTGATACCCCTCGAAGCTTCAATGAGGAATAGGGAATTACTGGGGAACTAGTTATTCTTCATTTTCCCCTGCAGTTTCTCCTGGAGATTTTAAATGGTTCCTGTAGCTGGGATCCCCAGGAGAATATTACTGGGATGCATATTTATCATAAATGTTGGAATTCTAATTGGGATTTTAACTCCTGTTATCAGCTGTATCGGAGACTCCAAGATTTGCAACTAATAATGGAGGTGTCGGAAGAGAAAAAGGCTAATGCCGCATGTACAAAGCCTTTTTGTGGTCGCAAACAGGCTGATCCACAGAATCAACCCCTTTGTGAATGCAAAAAGGCATTTTCAAATGTGCAACGCCCTAATTGCGATTTGGCAACCTATTGCCAAATCGCAATTTGGGTTTGCGAATCGGTATTTGAAGGGGCGTGTTTAGGGTGTCCTTTCCAAATACTGATTCGCATTGGCATGTACAAATGTTTTGCAACTGAAATGCGGTGGCCAAACATTCACACTTTACCACTAACTCAAAGTTGGTGGTAAGCCATTTGCAAATGGGAATGGCTCCCCTTGGAACCCCTTCCCGTTTGAAAATTAAAAAACATATTTTTTAGGAGCAGGCGCTGGTCCCACGGACCACTGCCTACTCTTAAAAAATGAAAACTTAAATGTTTAATTTTTTTCTTTTTAAACGCATCCCAGTTTCCTTTATGGAAAGGGAGCTGTGTTTAGAAAAATAGATTGCTTTATTAAAAAGCAATCACAGACATGGTGGTCTGCTGACCCCATCAGGCCACCATAACTGTGGATTTTGCGATTCCCAATGGGTAGCAAATGAGACCTACCTCATTAATATTCATGTGGTAGGTCTATTTGCGACCCACTGGGAATCACAGATAGTGTTAAACACAATTTTGTACATTACCAAATAGCGAATCGCAAAAATTCACTATTTGTTAATCACAAGCACTAAGCTTCTTACATGTGGCCCAAAGAGTACTGTGGAGGAAGTTGTTTGTGAAACCAAAGCAAGATCTATTAGCTGCACTGAGTCACGGTTAGCCTATTTCAAGTAATTGTGGTAGATAATATCAAAGCCAAAATATCAACGGGTTAAATGTGACCAGAATATTGAGGCACAAAATCGAAGAGCTAAGTGCACACAGCGAGGTATGGATTTACTATTCTAAACTCTGCATCTACATACCATGAAGACATATATCACTAAGGTACGTAGATGTGGAGTTAGGTATGAAAAATCTATACAAATCTATATATTTTGTTGCTCGATATTCTCCTCATGATATTGTGACCCGCTGATCAGTGGCGTCACTAGGGAGGTGCGGGGGGTGCGGACCGCACCGGGTGACACCATCACATGGGGTGACACCTTTCCCAAATGAGACTATTTACTAAATAGTCTCATTTGGGAAAGGTGTCACCCCATGTGATGGTGTCATGGGGTAAGTCGTGAGGGAGTGACACCATGAGTTACCGCACTGGGTGACACCAACCCTAGTGACGCCGCTGCCGCTGATATTCTGGCTTCAATAATCCCAGCCCACACCTTTAAGGCTTGTGGAATAAGGTAGGAAGAAGCTATACCTCCGCTTCAGGCTCTGTGAACATGGCCGGACTGACCATAGCGGGCATCGGGCGTTTCCCAGGGAGGCTGGAAGGGTGGGGCCGGTTTTGCAGTGGAGGGGGTTGGTTTTGTTACTGGGGGCCAGTTTTGCAGCGGTGCTGCTATATCGGCCACCAGTAACAAAAGCAGCAGTGCTTCACAATTGCAAACCCAGGAGGCTGGTCTGACAATATTTGCAGGGCTGCTTTGGGTTCCCAGTCTGTAAATAGTTGGAACACATTGTAAATATGCAGCTTGTACACAACTGTGCAAATCATGTTTATCCAATTACAAAATGTGCAAACTAGCTCATGTATATTGCAATAATAACAAAACTGAGAGATGTAGCCTTCTCGGGTCCCTGCAGTACACAACAGCTTGAGGACGATTTATATAGGATGTTCTTCAGCAGAGAAACAGAGCGAGATCAATGTGTGACAACAAGCTGTCTCCATGGCAACTCTATGGAATAAACATGTAGTGACAAATGTCAAAGCATCTTGGTAAGAGTCTGTCATTTACGGCAGCGAATGTTTAGTGAGCTATTCTTCTCAACAGACTCCTGAGGTCTGTGGCTGGCACCAACAATTGTGGTATCCTGCCTGTGGCACGGTATGAGGGCGGTGCGAAGAGTGCCACCGCACCGGATGCTGCCTAAGGGTGGGGCAACAATAAAAATGTCAAGATAACTCTGGTCATTAATGTATCTGCTGGAGACAGAGATTGGAGTTTTGTCTAGTGGAAGTTTTGACTCATGTAAGGTAGTGCAGAGGGTTAATATGTCTGCTGCAGAGAACGTGAGCCATGCAGATCACATGTGCATGTTAAGGTAATAGGTCAGTGGGTTATTGCTTTTGTCAGAGAGACCCTATTGTAACTTGCAGTTTACAAGTTGAAATCCTAATGTAGAACAGTGAGCATTTAACTGTCATCAAAGAGCTGCATGAAAACTGCAAGGTATAGGTTGGAGCGTTATGATTTTTCCCCCCAGTCTTCCATTATCCTAATGTTGCAAAATGGGTTCCTTTAACCCTTTCCGTGCTCATGACGAGCTCAGCTCGTCATGCTGCGCGGTAGCGCTGTGCGCATGACGAGCTGAGCTCGTCACGACCCCACCCGCGATCGGAATGTCCAGCATACGAGCGGAATTCCGATCGCGGTCAAGGGGTTAAAGAGAAACCCCAACGATGGTTTTACGCTTTAAATTCTGAGTTTGTGCTTCTCCAGACCAAGCACTCTTAAGCTATACTGCCTACCAGTGTGGATGACATGTGACTCCTACACCCTGTAGTCCTCTGGCTTATTTAACGTTTCCTGTACACTGATTTACACATGTATGATTCATTGTATCTGTGTAATGTGTGTGTGATGTAAAGTGCTCTGACACCCTACACTGATATGATTGGCGCTATAAAACGAATTAAGTGCATCTGATAGAGAGTGGCTATGGAGACTTGAGAGGCACTGTTAAAGGGTGGTAGTGCATGAATCCGTGGTAGAGGTGGTCACTGGGGAGAGGGCACCAACAAACACTGTCGACCAGGCGCTACCAGCGCTGAAGTCAGCCCTGTGAGCTTCCACCCTTGTTATCTATGTCGCAAAATGATCCTATGGGTGACTGGGATATTGGTGTGACCCTCTCACCATTGTGAGATCTGGGGGTCTGAGCTCTCTTGTGCACCCAAATGCTGCCCTAAGATGTACTGACCTTACTTGTATAATGAACACCAGCACTTCCGCTGTTACGTTCAGTCATAAAGAGTTTCCAGATTCAAGAGGAGCCGGAGGTGTTGTAGGCAGCAGGACTCACAGATAGAAAGCCACAGCAGGGGTATAGCTATCAAACGTGCATTAGGGGCAGGTACACCAAGGTCCAGGGGTGTTAGGGGTCCAGTGCACCCCAAATTAAGATGGGGAGTCCGTGTGACATGTGCTACCACACTGAGTAACGGTCCTAACACATAACTTAGGGCTACTCTTTAGCTCATGAATCACATGAATCACTCTATAGGGGAAACAGCCTTTACACCGCAACCGTTACAAAGCATGCATTTACCCTGCATGCCGTTGCAACGAAAAAGGTGTGTAGCAGTGGGTAGAAGGTGTTGGATTTAACTCCAACACCTTCCCTACTGTTGCACACACTGGAGTTGGAATCGAAAATTAATCTATTCCAACTTCCAGCGCTCCCCCAACAGCAAGTCGGGGTAAAGTTTGGCGTTACAACGGCATGCGGGGTAATGGCATGCGTTGTAACCTCACATAACCCTCTCTAGTCATGGCTAAACTGGACTACTGCAATGGGCTTTATCTCGGAATGCCCATGAAGCAGCTACATAGATTGCAGATGATCCAGAATGCACCTGTAAGGCTCCTGCTGGGGATCCCTAAATTTCAATCAGTAGGCAAGCATCTTCGGAGACTGCATTGGCTCCCAGTCAAGGGTCGCATTAAGTTTAAGGCCTTATGTGTCACATACAATGCACTTCACGGTACCGGTCCTCAGTTTTTGAGACGATCATTAAACTGGTACTCCCCAAACAGATGTCTTAGGTCTGAAGGGGCAAAACTAATGCTCTCTCAGAGATTCTGTAAGGCTAATTGGGGCAGCAAAAGCTTCACTGTGGGTGCTACGAAACTCTGGAACACCCTCCCTTTCTCCATCAGAAATCTTCCATCCTTAACATCCTTTCTTAAAGCCCTTAAGACCTGGCTATTTAATGAATAGTGCACTAGCCTGCTTCCGGATCATTAGCACCAAGACACCTTTTGGTATTCCTGCGCTGTATAAATTTCAATAACATAACATAACATCAGCAATACCAAACACAGAGGAAACATTTTTGCCAGTTTCTTAGTACAATTTAACACGTACATCAATTTCAGTAGTAAGGCCATCAAGGTCGGTGTGGAAATACAATTACCTCCCAAGTAATGCTAGCACTGATGTAGTCTGGACCCCACTTTTCTTACCCGGTCACATATCCGAAGTGCTCCCTGTGGCATGAAACCTGCTCATGTTACAGGACACTGGTAGGTCCCCATATCTATCTAACTTCCTAACACCAGGATTTACATATATAATCTAATGGTTTTGTGTGCAGGGTAAATAAACATACGTTTTGTCTCTCCGTGACCATTATTGCTACAAGCATAATCTCCATTTTCAATGTTCCGAATCAGGAACACAAGCCTGGTGACTGGTCAGGGCCTGTTTGTTGTCATCATTGGCACCCTGTGGAGTACACACAAAATCTGCGACAAATACCTACATGCCACCACAATTTATAGCGTATGCTCTTTCAGCAACCTCTATCCCTTTAGACCGCTATTGTGTGGGAACACAAGAACTCAAGATGGTGCGCATCAACAGACTTATGTCTGCCCAGAATCTCATCTGAAGTTCAATCAAACTCCTGCCATTCAAGGAGACATCTGCACATGTCTAATCTATTCATTTTAACATCCTTTTAACATTCCTTTAACAACTAACTACATTCTAGAGAGTGGCATTTAATCCTACCTAATTGCTTGCTTATGTTCAAACTGTCAGCCCTGAGGGTTGACAATGGATTTTCAAACCTGTTATTAGTCCAGTCACCCTACCTGGTCTAGTGGACAGCCATTCTCACCGGGGAAAAGTGGAATCCTAGAGCTCAGCCTGAATATTTTAATTTGGAGCTCCATGCTCCATCTCTCATCCACCTCCTGAATTCATGGTAAGTGGATCATGCTTCCTGCGAAGGAGGAGATTATGGGGAACCGTCATGAGTATCAGCAGGAGGACTCAGAGAAAACTAATATCAAATCTATCTATTGAGATTACCCTGGGAGTCCTATGTCCACACCCTTTTCACTGGTGATACACAATAAAAGGTCCTCTCAATACTTCTTTTCTATGGTCTGACACACGCACATACACACACACACACACTCTCTCTCCTCTCTCTCTCTCTCTTTCTTTCTCTCTCACTGTCACCCTCCTAAAGTGTAAGTTTACCTTTGTGAATTGGACCCTTAGACTTCAGGTCTGAGTTTACCTTTGTGAATTGGGCCCTCATCTTTTCTTCTAGGCACTCTGTTAAATGCATGCTAATTTAAACTTTATATAATACCCTATTTTAATTCAGACATCCCACTGCCTTACTTTGGCTCCTGATACTTTCCTCTTGATAGCTCATATGCCTTAGTTTTATGTGATGGTAACGTTACTGCTCGTTCCTAACCATGTTGTCTTGCATTATGTTAATTAAATGCAACCCTTTTCCCTCCGGTTTCATCTTAAGGACTTTGGGGCCCTGGCAAGAAATACTTTGGGTGTCCCTGCTCAGAATAATTTTGAAGTCAACTACCCATTCTTTGCTAATTCAAGCCGCATGATGACAAACAGTATTGAATTGTATGTTAAGGTTGAGACAGAGAAATAGAAGATATTAAAACAAGTGTGGTTTCCCAGTGCCCCTGAGAAGGCAGGGACACTCCTTTTATCCTATTTTAGCTTTAAGTACTCATCAGTGTCTTTGATTGGTCTGGCTTACTCGCAAAGCTGCGTGACAATGCTTTTGTCATGCCATGCTCAATCATAACACAAAGCTGCTCACTGGAATCTAAGGCCCAGGGATCTCCGTCTGACCTCTGACCACGCCAGGTTTAGAAAGAACCTAAAAACCTGGCTCTTCTCAGATTAAGACTAGTGCAGTAATTCTTAGGGCCTATAGCAATTAATCGCCGTGATATCCCTCTGGGGCTGAGAGTCTGCGCTTTAAAATTATCGTAAATAAATAAATAAGGAGGAGTAAAAACAAATGAGCCTCAAGATTGAAATGTTTATTACAGTGATTCCTAAAACAGTAGCAGTGTGGTTGTAAGGTAATCAAGGATTGTAAATCACTCTAAGTTTAAGCAACAGCTAAAGATTAGGCCTGTGCTGATCATTTGGATTAACTGATATTGAAAATGATCATTCTCAGGACACCGCCTCAACAGATCGGAAATTTCACAGCCAGGTGTGCAATCTCCTCCCAGGACAAATATCTTTTAGGTTAGGCTGCAAGTCTTAAAAAGAATATGAAAGTGAACTGGCAGTCTACGAAGGTGAAGCAGAGAAGGGAGATATGATGAAAGCTTCATGTTCGTAAGCTTAGCCTCACTTCAGAGTGGAGAATCAATGGCGGAGGAATGAAGAGGGTGGGGGGCGGTCTGCCCCGGGCAGCACAAGTTTTGGGGGCAGCAGCACTTTTACCCTCGTTGCCAAAACTATCTGAGAAACATATAATGAGAGTTGTTCTAAGCCAAAACTGTAGAGGCAGCCAATTCTTAGCATTCCAGTATGTCAAACACAGCTTCCGGACACAAACCATCTAACCTACGTTTCAACATAGTTTACCATTCTCACTTAATTGATAACACTACCATATTTTTTAGCAAGTCCTTCTACCTCAGTCCTTGACCAAAATGCAACACTGTCTCCCCTTTACCTGGAGTCAACAAAATAGTAAGTATTCTCTGAGATGCCAAACCAAATTGGATAGACTAAGTAGGCAACATACCCTCTCACTATGGCTTTGCTTAAACGATATGGCAGCATGATCATGTCTGATCATTTTCATACTACTCCTTGTATGCAGTTCCCAGTAGACTTTAGTTTTCTTATTTGGAGTCGCTTGAAATTAGACTATGCCAATAATGGCATATTTGCCACCTGAATAAAGTTGCATATTGATTTTAGAAAGCACCTTGTACAAAACCCCAAGTGTGAGATCAGTTTCTGGAAAACTTAAAGCTTCAAGCGCATCTTGCACAGCAACAACTTAAAATAGTATTGAACCTTTACGATAAATTCATTGCTTCTACTTAACATTACTTCGACTCTGTTATTTTCACCTACACCATTGGTTCCACTGCCATTTCTTCTAATGCCATCACTTTGAATGGTGATCTTTGAATTTGCACTTCTACTTAAACGATAAATTAAAAATCTACTTTTACAATACACATTACAGGGTTAGGATTATTTTTAGGGTTAGAAATGAGACATAATAAAAGGATGAGGGTCAGATTCTGGATTAAGTTTGGTACATACACATTAAAGTAAGAGATTGAAAAAAACTTTAAATTAGCTCTGAATTGCCAGATATAGGCCAAAATATCTGGAAGTCCTGGTGAGTGGAATCTTTCTTAGTCATGGTGTAGGTGACAAGGAATGTTGGCCTACTGGGTATGAAATTTGGTGGCATTGGTGTACATCTGGAAATATACCTGGTATTGTTGGCATCTATGGATCTTGTGGCACTTGGGGAGATCACTAATCTTTGGCAATGAATGTAGCTATAACTGTTGGAGAGCCTCATCAAACTCATTTGCACTAAACCCCATGTCTCATTTGTTACTTGAGTTGATGTCTGAAAATAGTGGATCTCTTTGATTCTAAACACTGAATTGAGTTTCTTTACCCCTAGAAGAAAAAAGAATGTTTCTCACATTGCCTCTAAATTATTAATAAATATCTCCCTCCCCTGTTTCCTAGACCATTACAAATTTCTTGAGCTTTGTAGGAAATATGGATGAGAACAGATCTGCTGCACTTTTACCTACTACAAATAAATACAAAGAATTTGAAAATCACAACAGAAATACACAGCCATGTTCAATTAACAAGTTAAAGTAAGATATGAGGATAATTCATCCAAATGCGCAAGGAAGAGCACACGTCCACCCACGCCATGGGGCTCAGTTGCTTAATGTATGTAGAGATGCTTTGCATTTGCATTTTACCCTCTAACACCTGAAAGTACATCATTGCCCATGAAGATGTGCTCCCAAATCCTTCAGCACTGAAATGGATATGCAGTTAGTGCCTCCACAAGAAGACAACTCCAGAGTAACTACGTGCAATCTTTAGCTGGCCTTCAGAGATATTAAATTCCACTCCATTCTTTATATCAAGGAGGTAGCCAGAAAATTAAAATGCTCCTGACTTCGAAGCAAACTGTTATGGCACCAAGGAAGCAAAGCAAGTCATCATGGCCCTCCCCTGAAGAGCTCTCGTCTCTTCCATCCAAGCATATATCTATTCATTCTTTCATCCTTCTATCTAACTGCTGATATCCACAATTTCCCCTTTACATTCTGTCATCCATTCATTCTTTCATCTATCATTCAGTCTTTTACCATTCCTTCTGTCTGTCCATCCATATCCAAACATATCCATACATCTACAAAACTATCCATTAAATCTATCTAACTATTCATTAAATCTATCTATCTATTTATCCATCTATCTATTTATCTATCTATCTATCCTTTCAGTCTTTTACCATTCCTTCTGTCTGCCCATCCATATCCAAACATATCCATACATCTACAAACCTATCCATTAAATCTATCTAACTATTCATTAAACCTATCTATCTATCTATCTTTCTATCTATCTATCCATATATCCATCTATCTATCCTTTCAATCATTTACCTCTCCATCCACCCTTTGACTCATCCATCCATCCAGTCTTTTATCCATCGATCCACACTTTCACTCAATTCACCCTTTCACGCATCCATCCATCCTCCATTTCACTTATTCACCCATCCATGCTTCCACGTATTTGCCCATCCATCCTTTCACTCAGTGATCTATCCATCCTTTCACTCATCCATTCATCCTTAGACCTATCTAGGCATACATCTATCCATTTACTCTATCACCCATCCACCCTCCCTTTCACTCATACTTCCTTCCATCCACCCTTTGATCCATCCACCATACCTTTCACTCATCCATCAATTCTTTCACTCTTCCATCCTTTCTCTCATCCATCATCCTTTTGCTCATCAATCCATATACCCTTTTACTCCATCCATCCACCCTTTCACTTCATCCATCCATCCATTCTCCCTTTCACTCATCCCATCAACCCTCCCTTTCACTCATCCATCCTTTCTCTCATCATCCATCCATCCTTTCTCTCATCATCCATCCACCCTTTCACTCATTCACCCATCCATCCACCCGTCTGTCCTGTCATCCAGCCATCCACCCTCCTTTTCACTGATCCATCCATTCTTTAACTCAACCATCCTTACATCCATTTTTTCACTCACCCATCCATCCACCCTTTCACTCACACATCCATCCATCCATCCATCCTTTCACTCACTTACTCACCTTTGTCTGCCAATGTGCAGACAGAAGAGGCCTATCAAGAACATCACCCTGCTGTAGCTGCTAAAGTTGGGGGTTCACAATGCCTAAGCATCCACTCTTTCACTCATCCATCCATCCATCCTTTCTTCCATTCATCTAGCCACACTTTAATTCCATCCAACCACCCCTTCACTCCACCCATCCATTCACCCTTTTGCTCACCCATCCATCCTTTCTCATCCTCCATCCACCCTTTCACTTATCCATCCATCCGTTATTTCAACCATCCATCCACCCTCCCTTTCACTCATCCATCCATCCCTCCATCCATCCTTCACTCACTCAAACCTACCCACCATTTCACGTTAGTTATGAGCCTTTGTCTGCCAAGTTGCAGATAGAAGAGGCCCATCAGGAACTCCACCCGCTGTAGCTAGTAAAGCGGGGGTTCCCGACACCCCTATTTTATATAGTTGTGCATGTTAAATGTGTTGAGACGACACATTGCCTTTCTAATCACCTTGTGAACCACACTCCTCATGCACAGGTACAGGCCTAGGCAGAGTCATACTCACAGCATGAACAAATTGTGTCACACTTCACTCTCACTTTGCCCCACACTCCTACTTGTGCTAACAGTGTCAGAGATTATCCCATGCTAAACGTGCACCACCCGAAGCCATGGCAGACATTATGAATTGTCAAAATGCAATTGTAAAACCTCAGACAGAGGGCTTCGGCTAATGCCCTCTGTCTGAATGGAGAGGTGTGGTGCAGCGGCCAGGGCAGCTGACTTCGGAGCACAGGTCTCATGGTTCAATCCCCGGCTCTAGCGGCAGCTCAGCACCATGTGACTCTGGGCAATAGCTCACTTAATTTCCACGACGGCCCCCAGCGCCTTGGGACCCGTAAGGGTGAGTAGTTCGCGCTTTACAAATACGGATTTACATTTTATATATGCATGGCCCACAAGAATGTGTAACATTGCTCAGTTTCTGCAATGTTGGAAAACAATACACCAGCTCACAAATAATAGCAAAATACATCAATCAATCAATCAATCAGCATTTGTAAAGTGCAACTCTGTCATCCCTAGGGGTATCTGGGCAATGTGTCCCTGTCAAAGAGCCAGGCCTTGAGTCTCTTTTTGAAGTCTGCCAGCAAGCGGGCCGTACGGAGATGGGGGGAGGTCATTCCAGGTCTTGGCTGCGATGTGGGAAAAGACGTGGCTGCAGCTGCAGGTGTGGCGGATGCGGGGTGTGTGTGCAAGTGCAAGCGAAGAGGAGTGTAGGTGTCTAGCAGGTTGGTGGAAGTTCAGTCGATGGTTGGGGTAGGCAGGTCCTAGGTTGTGGAGGGCTTTGTAGGCGTGCATAAGGATCTTGAACTGGCATCTTTTCTGGATGGGGAGCCAGCGATATGTTCCACAAAGATTGAAGCAATTGACAGAGACCAGTCATTCTCTATAGAAACTCAACCTGCCTACAATTGACCTGCAAGTTGTGAATATTCAAATTTACTTGTCATAACATCATTCAGACATGACCTCACAGACAGCCTTTGTATCAAATCCATCTTTTCTGCATGGTAACCACTGGTTTTTGCTTTTTTCTGGGTACTCTTTTTGCTGGCTTTTGGACTCTTGAGAACTTTACCATTGCTACACAGTAGTAAAGTGGTTGTGTTTCCCCTCTAAAACATGTGCTGTACATTACAACTCCCTATTTGACCTATTTAGCCTCTCTATAAGCCGATTGTAGATGGTGCCTAAAGTGCACCTATGGCATGGAAAGTTACATGTCATATGTGGGCTACAGTGTATATTTACATTACCCACATTTGTGACAAAGATATAATTTTGCCAGGAGCACCACTGTTTAAATGCACTTCAGTGACACATGGCTTGACAAATTGCCTTTGCCATCCTATTTCCATATGTTCATGTCTCCCCTAACGTGTACCTTGTGTTAATATATAAAAAGTAGAACACCATGCATATTCAGGTTTGTGTGCCCTCACAGTGAACTAACATCTATTTCAGCCTAACCTATGTTAGGCTGTGATAGACTTTTCCCTAATAACTTTATTTTCCTCCTTTACTTAGGAAAAGGCTAGAAAATGCTTCAAAGTTATTTCATGCTTAGTTTGACATAATGGTGAAATAAGATGTTTTCATTACTTAGGCAGACTTCTACTTAAACGATAAGTAAAAAGGTTACTTTTACAATATGCAGTACAGTTAACTTTATTTAATTAGGAATACCATTTGAGTTATTAGAAAATGTGCTTTAGGCTGCCTGAGCCAGAACTTACGTAAAACCAGTTCTGCCACTCATCACACCTCCAGTGCTATGAAACACATCCTTGGCTCGGAAAGTTAACCACCCTGGCTCAGAGAAACTGATGACTTCTTAGCAGAGATTAGCTATCTGGGAGTGGATAGAAATAGATGGCACAACAAAAGGCAGCTTTGGTTTACTTCTTTTGACTTGAAGATGCTAGGGGAAGGATTCTCCTATTCATCCCCAGGACCCTCCTATATAGTTAGTATCCAGCCAGAATAGGAAGAAAATCAGATTTAATCTATAAATTAGGCTAGTGGCAAAGAAGTTGAAGACAGGGCTGCCTGGTGACAGCTGAGTCCTACCAAGTTGAAACAGGGGATTCTAGGTAATTTTACAGTAATGCAAAGAGAAAGTGCTGAAATAGGTGGTTGGGGAACTGTGAAAAATGGTTAGTATTGGGTGGTAGAATTTCTCCAGTCACTGGCTACCTCACAGGACTGACACCTTCACCACCACCCTTTCAGACCAGGCCAAGTTGACTCTATCTGAAGAAGACGGCCCGGAAATCCTGATTTCCGACTCCTGCTAGAAGAGGGCTCACACAAGGACAGCTGAATCCTGCAGGAACCCAGGGTCAAGGGCCAATACATTGGTCTCTTATTTACCTGCTTATGGGACATAAAATCAGAAGCACTCTGTCTCAAAGAGGGCCATGCTGACTAATGAGAACTACAGCCTGCAGGAGTCCTGTATGGAGGGAGATCTGGTGGCAACAAGGGTTGTTGCCACCAGGTCTCCCTCCATCCAGAAGCTAGAGACCAGAAGAAGCTTATCCAGTTTTTGGAGGCTATTGGAGGCTAAGGGCCTCATTTACAATGAATTGGTGTAGGGCAGCGCCACTGCCCTATGCCAGTTCAAAAGGGTGAGAATGCACTATATTTACAAGATACAGTGCATTACTGTCCTTTCAGCCAGTGCCGGCACACAATTTGGTGCTTAACGTCAATGCAGGCACCCTTGCACCATGGTGCAAGGGTGTCTGCATTGTGGACAGGATTTTTTTGTGTAGGAAGGGACGCCTTCCTGCACAAAAACAATCCATGGCGGGTATTTCCTCTTTCTGTGAGTGCTGCAGGATGCAGTACACATACAAAAGAGGAAAAACCGAGGAAATAAAAATATGTTTCTCCTCGTTGTGCCTCCCTTGGGGAGGCGTGTAGTTTTGATTCATTCCCAGGTTTACAGATCCTTGTAAATCTGGGAATGTGTCAAAACCCATGGGAGTTGCATAGGAAAACCCATCACAACACCCATGGAATGCCCCCCCCGACACAGTGTAAGGCAACGAAGCGACTTGCATTGGTGTTGGCTTACACCATATCTACCAGGCTATGAAAAGCCACACCAAGTGGCTTTGCTTGGTCTCGTAGATATGGGTCTGCACTCTGCGCTGCTGGAACGCCATAAAAAATAAAGCACCGGTGGTGCAAGGGACTTGTAGATAAACCCCCTGCAGACTGCAGACCATACAGAATTCAGCTGCCAGACTTATTCTCGACCTCCCCAGATGAACCCACATCACCTCCCACCTCAGGAAGCTCCTCTGGCTCCCCATTCAGAAGAGATGTCAATTCCAGATGCTGATCCACACCTACAAAGCCCTACACAGAAAAAGACTAGCATACATCAACTACCGCCTAAACTTCCACCAACCCACCAGGCACCTGCGCTCTGCCTCCCTCTCCCTCGCTCACATGTCCCATATCTGGCGAAGCAACGGTAGAGGGCACTCTTTCTCCTACCTCGCTGCCAAGTCCTGGAACGACCTGCGCCTCCACCTTCGAACCTCATCCTCTCTGCTGGAATTCAGAAAGGACTCAAGACCTGGATGTTCAACTGAACCCGCTCTCTGCCGCAGGGTTTGGGGCGCCTGGATACCCTCACGGGTGATTAGCCGTGCTTTACACGTCCCGATTGAATGACTGATTGATCAACCGACCGGGACAACCAGCTTGGTGTATCTGTGCTCTACTCCATTGCAGTAGGCCTGTAAATATGTATAGGTCCCGGTCCACAGAGAACTTCAGTTTTTCCATAGTGCTTGACTTTAATTTTTTTCTGGGCAGTTCTTGCCTTACAACTTCAAAAATAGTTGTCTCCTATTTCCCTTAAACTACTTTGATAATCTTGATGTCTTTTTCCCTCATTATCATCATTTTCTACATTGGTTTGGAAATTACATTGTGTTGTGTTATTTACATTAAAAGTGGTGGTACTACTTGAACCTAGCATGCACTTCTCTGAGGATTGCCAGATGCTTACTAGCTACCAGGTGCAAAAATAACAAATGCTGGACAGAATGTTGAACAATACAGTACAGAGATCTGGGCCTAAATCCATCGTTTTTTTGCTCCCTATGCCAATCCAGTTTAAACCCAGCCAAATGCAAATCGGTCCAGTCCCAGGATGGTTGTTTCTGGTTAAGGGAGGATCTGGTTTGGCAGTTCAGGCTGGACTGTTCCCATGAGGAACAGGGTCAGGACTGATTTGCATATAGCTGGGTCTGAACGTCTTGGGGCAAGCAGTATAGACAGTTCAAGACTGATTTGCATATAGCTGGGTCTGAACTGGGGTGGCGTGGTGAGCAAAAGAACAATGGATTAAACCCAGATCCTTGTGACTGGGGGTGAATGTTTGTATTGTTCAGCAGTCCGCTCATCAATTGTTCCTTTTGTTTTTGCTACCTACCAGGGGCAGAGCAAGGATTCTCTGAGAACTGTGTTTTAACTCAGACAGAATGGGTGTATTGGGTTGGTATGGGTGACCCTGCCAAATTAATAACTCCATTTCTGAAAGCCATCAAATAGCAGGATATATTGTTTACAAAATATTCCTGACCTACTTGACTCTGAATGATTTTTCTGCCGGTTGCATGTTGGATAACAGCATTAGCATTCTACATTTCAGCCTCTGCTAAAGCTTGTTCAAATGCTCATGGTTCATCCGCTCTCCTTTATTCCTCATTGAATGCATGGAATGCTGATTCATGGCCACCATGTTCTCTCAATGACAATTCACATTTTCTTCTAGTAAGTATTTGTAGGGGGCATTACAGAAAATGTTGCATTTCAATGCGATTGTTTTATGTCAGTTCAGTGTGATTCAGTACTTGCTTTGCCATGTTTCATAGTGACCCGTCAAGTCAGTCATTTGCCATATATTTGAATGAATAAATGGGGAAAGGGTAAAACCCTGTAGTGTGCTGTAAGCAACTTTAAGGGGCTGAGAGGCATAAGGTACTATTGTAACAGACTGGTAAGGAGTCAAAAGAAGCAGGTAGAACCAATGCTTAATTTGAGGTGGTGGTTGCAGGTGGGACCTACTAGCACTTATTTTTGGGCACCAGCACTTTGTTCACCTCATCAGACTTGGACTCAGAACAAGAGAGAGAAAAGCACTAAAGGAGGAAGCGAAAGACGGGAAAACAGTGACAGCGGAAGAAAGCAGGGACGAAAAAGAAACTGAGAGAGAGAAAAAAAGGGGCATGGGGAGAATTAAAGATAGATGAAGGGGAATCAGGACTACGCAGCCGTTTTGGAAACTCCTTTTGGTTGGAGTTTAATGCATTTCAAAACGTAAATCACTATTTGCTAAATAACCTGGACCTGTGTACACAGTGCTTTATATAGACAGACATCTCTAAAGAAAGAGGACCTGTGTCGACATACATCTCTAAAGAAAGAATCTGTAAAGGAAGAAGACCTGTGTACGGACATCTCTAAAGGAAGAGTACCTGTTTAGACAGACATCTCTAAAGGAAGAGGACCTGTGTACAGACATCTCTAAAGAAAGAGGACCTGTGTAGACAGACATCTCTAAAGGAAGAGGACCTGTGTACAGACATCTCTAAAGAACGAGGACCTGTGTAGACAGACATTTCTAAAGAAGGAGGGCCTGTATAGACAGAAATCTGTAAAGGAAGAGGACCTGTGTATGGACATCTCTAAAGGAAGAGGACCTGTTTAAACAGACATCTCTAAAGGAAGAGGACCTGTGTACGGACATCTCTAAAGGAAGAGGACATGTTTAGACAGGCATCTCTAAAGGAAGAGGACCTGTGCAGACATCTCTCAAGGTAGAGAACCTATGTAGGCAGACATCTTTAAAGGAAAATGACCTGTGCATACATCTCGAAAGGAAGAGGACCTGTTTAAACAGATATCTCTAAAGGAAGAGGACCTGTGTATGGACATCTCTAAAGGAAGAGGACCTGTGTACGGACATCTCTAAAGGAAGAGTACCTATGTAGGCAGACAACTTTAAAGGAAAATGACCTGTGCAGACATCTTTCAAGGTAGAGAACCTGTGTCGACAGACATCTCTAAAGGATGAGGACCTGTATAAACAGACATCTCTAAAGGAAGAGGACCTGTGTACAGACATCTCTAAAGGAAGAGGAAATGTTTAGACAGACATCTCTAAAGGAAGAGGACCTGTTTAAACAGACATCTCTAAAGGAAGAGGACCTGTTTAGACAGACATCTCTAAAGGAAGAGGCATGTGTACAGACATCTCTAAAGGAAGAGGACCTGTGTATGGACATCTCTAAAGGAAGAGGACCTGTGTAGACAGACATCTTTAAAGTAAAATTACCTGTGCACAGACATCTCTAAAGGAAGAGAACCTGTGTCGACAGACATCTCCAAAGGAAGAGGACCTGTTTAGACAGACATCTCTAAAGGAAGAGGACCTGTGTACAGACATCTCTAAAGGAAGAGGACCTGTGTAGAAAGGCCTGTCTCTTTAAAGCTATGTCTTTACATAACTTCCTGTATTTTAGATGTGTTTTCTTGCTCTTTGTAATTAAAATTAAATACAATTTAAAAGTTGAATGTCACTTAGTGATGGACAAAGCATCACCCAGAATCCCCAGTGAGCAGAGCAACCAGGACTTAATTTTCCTTTTCCGTAATAGCGGTATCTCCAAGTGAAAATATTGTATCCCCATGTAGTGAAAAGCAAGTGTTGTGGTGTTACAGCCAACACAATGGTTGATGTTTGGGTGAACTGGACTTTCTGAAAGTCAGCACCTGCAGGCCACCTGGCACGAGTGGCCTTTATAATGGGTGGGTTGAGTGGAATCCTCTAAAATAAACAAATTCTTCTTTCCTAGGACGGTCCACCCAACCATTACTGAAAATTGTTACTGTCAATGTCCTTTTAGCTGTAGTGATATTGCTTATTATCACCATAACATAACTTTATCTTGTTTTTAATCACGTAGAGAAAAGTGTATTTTTTTTTAAGTTACAACCTAATGCCCCGTTTCATGAAATCGATGATTCCAGGATAAACCTTGATGGCAAAGCTTCATTATTTCTGAACTAAACCTGGCTATGAAACCAGCACATATAAGACATAGGAACCTTCATCTATGGCGCCTTTTTCCAGGCATAAATCCGATTTATTGAGGGGAAAAGGCTTGCGAATCTACCGCCATATACTCTAGAGCAAATGTAAAAATCCTAAGGTTACCATAAACCAAATAAAGTAACTGTCGTAGAACAAAAAAATAATAAAATGAAAATACGTTGAATAAATAGGGTTATCCTATCACTGATAGAAACCTGTGACTTACATTGTTGCACCTCCCACCCTGTGGGTGTTACTTCCGCTTCATTCACATTGAAGGGTCACAGAGAGGACATTGTATCATTTCCCAGATGAATGACAGCTGAGTACTTACACTTGGAACTACTGGAGATGGTAACAGACTCGCTTACACTGAAAGCCTAGAGCTAGGTCTTGAACCTATGGAAGTACAGAATCCAGGCCGGCCTGGTTGCGCAAGGTGAAATATATTATCAGACACATTTGTTAGAGCTCTTTCACTCTGTGTCAGTAGACAACTGAATGATGCACAATAGTGCATGTGACCAGGGCCGGCTTTAGCGCTGGTGGCGCCCTGTGCGACAATGTCTGCTGGCGCCCCCCCAATGACCACCTCTGCCACAGATTCCCTCACTAGCACCCTTTAACAGTGCCTCTCGTCTCCATAACCACTGTCTCTCAGATTCATTTAGTTTTATAGCACCACTCATACCAGTGTAAGGTGTCAGAGCACTTTACACCACACACACATTGCACAGAGACAATCATATGTGTGTAAATCAGTCTATAGGAAATGTTACATCAGACTGTACTACAAGGTGTAGTGTAGGAGTGACATGTCATCGATACTGGTAGGCAATATAGTTAAAGTTCTTATTCAGGAAAGGCACAAATTGAGAATTTAAAACGTAACATCATTGTTAGGGGTTCTCTGTCATAATAAGAATTGTTTTCTACCTAAATGAACCCTTTTCACAAGATTAGGATAATGAAAGACTGGGCAAAAAATATGTAGCTCTAACATATACCTTGCAGTTTGCAGCAGCTCTAGGGTGATAGTTAATAGCGCAATGTTCTATATTAGGATTTTGACTTATAAACGACAAGTAACAAAAGGAGCTCTCTTACAGAAGCAGTAACCCACTGACCTATTTAGATTATATGCACTTCGTTATCTGCATGGTACACGTTCTTAGCAGCAGGCATTATAACCCTCTGCGCTACCTTAGGATGAGTCAAAACTTCCACTAGACAAACCTCCCGTCTCTTTCCAGAAAGATGATTAATCACCGGACTTGACATTTTAATTGATGTCTGAAAGTTGCTGGAGGCCAGGAAGGAGGCAGCAGGTGCTTTTAAAATAATACACATTTTCAAAAATGACGCCCCACCCCAAGTCAACACCCGGTGCGGTCGCACCGATCGCACCGCCCTAGAGCCGGCCCTGCATGTGACTCTGCAACTACAAGTGGTCTGGTGTTGCCAAACCTAAAGTTACCAGGTCAGGAAACACACGTACCAGGTTCACAGGAAGTGGACACTCATGGCCTCATTTATGGGTTTGTTGTCGTAGGGCAGCGCCGCAGGCCTTGCTGCTGCGCTGCCCTACGGCAATAAAAAGGGCAGAAATGCGCCGTATCTACTAGATACGGCGCATTGCTGTCCTTTTCACCTGCGCCGGAGCAAAATGGGCTGCCGTGCACCAACGCAGGCACCTTTGCACCATGGGGCAAGGGTGCTTGCGTTGCGGGGATGATTATTTTTGTGCAGGAAGGGAAACCTTCCTGCACAAAAACAATCACAAGAGGCTTTTTCCTCTTTCTGTGTGTGCTGCAGTATGCAGCATACATAGAAAGAGGAAAACTGAGGAGAAATAAAGATATTCCTCCTCATTGTGCCTCCCTTATGCCTCCCCTGGGGTGGCGTAAGTTTTTGGAGCTGCCTCAGACTTACTTACAGCAACACCCATGGAACGCCCTTTTCACGCAGTTTTGTGCATGAAAGGGGCACATATTTATAAGGCCATGAAAAGCCATGTAATGTGGCTTTACGTGGCCTTATAAATATGCCAGTGGCACATTGCGCCATCGGAACATCAAAAAAGTGACGTTCCGGCAATGCAATAGTGCCGGTAGGGCCTCATAAGTGAGGCCCTGAGTGCTTAATTTGAGCTGGTGGTTTCCAGTGCGCGCCACCGGCACTTAATTGTCAGCACTGGCTCTAGTGACAGTCCACCACATGGTGGCGCTGCCTGTCAAATTTTTAAGTTAGCACAACAGTGTTTAATAAGTCAATATACGCAAAAAATAAATAACATCTGTCGCTCACACCATGATTATAGTTTTGGGTGTCCTGGGATAGTTTGAATTGCCACACTTATACCAGTGTGATGTTTAGTACTTGTGTTGGTACTGCCATTGGCAGCACTGGCAGGGGCAATGAGGTGTGCAGGCAGCAGTGGCCTCCCAAGAAGGGCCCTAGCACTTCCTTTTTTTTACAATTAAGCACTGTGATACTCACCTACTAAAAGCAGAGTGGGAGAGGGATGGGGTTGCGGGGTGTGGCCCACAGAAGGGAGTAAATATTAGAGGTGAACTCCTCGGAATCGGGGTCTGCATTAGAAAACGTGGTGATTAGAGGCACCACAGGTTGTTCCTCATTCCGTGCAGTTTATCTCATGATCTCTGTTAACTCAGCCAGAATCGTTAATTCCATTCCTGGAAAGCAAAAGTTGGTTTCTGGTTATAACCATTTGAAACTCTAAATAAGGATAACAACAAGCTTTTCTGCTCCCTGAAATTGTTGGGGTCACACCTAGTAGACCTAAGCCCTAAAAGGAAACTGCAACCTTTCCGGAGAAAAGGAAAACCTGGTACCTGGTCCTAGTGCTGAGCTAGTGCTCAGGTGGGTGAGGTTCTTAGGAGGCAGAGACTCTGTCCTCTCTACGTGATAATGCAGAGCCCCACCTCGTACCCTGAAATGGGTATACTCACAATTATTGTTATTTTAAACAAATAAATATTCATTATGTGCTAGTGTGGTGAATGGGTTCTGACCAGATATAAACTCCCTAAAATGTTTGCTTTTGGACCAGCTGGTTTTTGGATCCATGCTGTGAGTGAGACTCTGAAAGCTTTGGTAAAATGGATTTGAGTGATAACAGCCCGTGTCTGCTGGTCCAATACTGCTGTGCAGCTGGGGTAAGAGGCTTTGACCTGGGTACACAAGATCACCCATGTGTGGGCTGAGCAAGCGCGCTATGTGCACACAGGTAGCCTGTTGCGGATAAGACCTTTAATAAATCAATTATGGGCTGTGTAGGCCTTATAATTTATTTGGGCATTCGCAATGAAATATCTTCCCACAAAACTTATAACGTGTAATCTTTATAAAATGATTCCTCCACTATTTCTGCACCTTTTTCAAAACTTCCTTCATGCGATACCCAGTCATTGGTGCAAAGAGATGGACTCAGTGGTGAAGACATTCATATGGAACAAATTCAGACTGAGGATTGCCTTAGCCAAATGCCAGAAGGCTACGTATTATAGGGGCTTGGGCATGACTAACCTCTACTTGCCTGGCATCTCAGACGCTTGTCATCAACAACTGGTTTAGTGGGGGCTGGCTGAACCCAGCGTATGGAGTTGAGCTAACCTCAATGGGCTTTGAGGCTGTTCTAAGAATGCTATATGGCTCCCCCATTCCCTGAGTGATCGTCGACGTTACCGGGGTTGTCCTTCTCTGCTGGCGTGCAGCTCTTCGATACACAGGCTGGGACTCCCAACCTACAATGCAAACCCCCTTGTGGTCAGGGACCTGGTTGCGTGAGATGGCCAGCCTGGAAGGCTTTACCCAATTGGGCTTGATAGTTATTTCCCTGTTGGGAGACGTCTAGTTATGGTGGCCATATGCACTCCTTTCAGGAGCTTCAATCGACCTTTGTACTGTCGTCCACGCAGTTCCATAAACATATTCAATTACAACACACTCCAGACAAGGAACTCCCCGAACACAGTCCACTAGAGGCCAGGGTATTGATGGGTGTGCTGCTTAAAGGGTCTCTCCCAAATCTATACTTCCCTGGTCATTAACGCCCCAGACAAGTTTGCGCTACTGCGAACCCCTTGGGTTGGACCCTTAGAGGAAGGAGACTGGTGAGACATTAGGATGGCCCCTCGTATCATAACCTCATCTAAATTAAGATTAGTGCAAGTATACTACCGCCACTCCATCTCACCCCTAATCACCTACATCGAGCGCATCTCCTCCCCAGCCCCTCATGTTTCAGATGCCCCCACGCTCCAGCAGACTTCTATCACATGGCATGGACATGCCCCTTAATTGCCAGTTACTGGGGTGAGGTAAGTCAGAAGGGGATGAGGGGCACGAGAGCCAGCCAAGCATTAATTGGCATAGCCACAACAGTTGCAAAATGGGACATAGTCTGTAGATGGAAAATGCCCACACTGCCCTTACTGACCCAGTGGTACCGAAGCGTAGACTGGTGTGCACAACAAGAGAAGTCGGTGTATGAAGAACGGGGTTGCCCGAAAAAAACACACTAAGCTATGAAGCAAGTGGTAGGACTGTTTTGGGCTTGGCACTCTGCAGTAATGCACATGTGCACACGTAAGGGCTCGTACAATACTTATTCATGACGTGGAGCTTAAACTAAGGCTTGGTAATTACACTTGTTATGGTGGTTATATGTGGCTGTTTGCTGCTTATGCTTTTTGTGCAATAAATCAATAAATGTGGTTATAAAAAAATATATATCTAGAAAGGGCAAAGCCTTTTTGGCTTTCTAATTCTTTGTTTCATTCAGAGCAGCCAACAAAGGGAAGAAGGTGTCAATTTATATCGTCAAGTCGATGTGTGAAGGGGGTGATATTGCATGCTTACAAGTCAGCTAATGTTAATCCCCCTCAACATGTCCAAGGTCGATTGAGAAACAGCAGTTTCAGCTTCTTGGGGTGAGGCAGGTGGTGTATCATTTTTGGAGATCTGCAGGGAAGCTATGTGGTCAACCCAGCAGATATTTGTTACGCATTAGTGATTGAATTTTTCCCAGTCATTTATATTGCTGTAGTTATTTTGAAGTTATACATGCATATATAATCATGTTGTCGAAGTGCACATTGTAGTTTCAAAATTTATTTTTCAGTTTCCCTTGCATGTTCTCACCTCTGCAGGTGCGGTTTTAAGGCTTTGTTAGCTAGAGAAAGGAGTATTGTGTATTAGTGATAGAGAGGCCTGAGAGAGAAAACCTTGGCAGAGATGTGAAGAGTTAACGAGCTTCCTATTCATCTTGTATCAGGAATGATGGGATACTCAAGGTGGTTGTGAGTGTCCAGGTTTTGTGGGATGAGAAAATCTGGAAATGTTGCTATCGCACAATGTGAAGTTCAACACCATTGGTTCTTGGAGGGGTGGTGCAAGATATGGTCTATGATGAGAGTTTTGTGTGTTTTAATTAATGTATGCACTGTTAGAGTTTAGAGCAGATCCCTTTGGACCTTGAGAGGTACAAACATCTCTTGCCCTATTCTTGAGAGTATACAGCTATACACTAAACACTTGTTCCTTTTAGAGGATTTCTACTGAAATCATCTCTATGCTCACAACTTCCTGCATTTCTAAACTCCCAGCTGGCCTTTTCCCGTAGGATCCTTTCATAGATAGATTCAAGACTTAGGTTAAACTACTTTAGAAACTATTCATGTTTAGGAAAGAGGAACACAGAGTCATACTTATGTATCTGGATTATCTAACAGCAGTCTTTATCGGCCTTCTCTTCTCTTCCCAGAATCCGCTTTGGCACATTATTATACTACTTGTAATGCTTCATGTTCATAATACGTTCTTATTCTGTCTATTCACTCGATTGATTATTAATGTGTAATAAAACCACTCAACTTTAGTAATGATTTCTGATCTTTATTGTGTGGCCAAATGGGCTATACGAGTACTACATTTTTTATGTGAATGCCGTCGCCCTTTTGCCTCTCAGTCAACCAGAAAGATCCATCAGGTGAGAAATGGTAATCGCTTTCTGTGCGCTCACAAGATGGCAGCATGTCGGACGGTTGGTTACTGAAGCAAAGGGAGGTAGTGTAGCAAATTTTAGACTTGTCCAAACCCAGCCCGAGTCCCTAAAGCCCATGTCTTGCTTCAAAGAACTTGTGTAGTTCCAGCAGTTCAGGAGACACTTGTAGCAGTGGAGGAGTATCAATAGGGTGCACGTTGCAATTGCTTTTGTCTAGCTTGCAGTGTTTTGTGGAGATTGCGTGGTGTGATGCAGTAATGTTTTTAAGTTTTTGTGTGAGTGTGGTGTTTAATGCAGAGAAGCTGAAGTTGTTATCTGGCTTGACGTAGCCTAAGATCCCAGGATGATATTAAATAGTGTAGAAGACACTATATTGTAATTCTTTGCTAATCTTTGTGGGGTTTGTCGTGAGACACCGTCAACGGCACAATTGAGATAGGGACATTTATCTTTGCGTGAGTGTGGTGTGTGGTTGGTGTAGTGGATCCTTTGTGCAGGGAGAAGCTGCACTAATCTGGGTGATTCTCCACTAGTCGAGGTTTCATCCAAGCTTGAGTCCGAGTAGGTTGGAAAGTGTTACTCAGAGCCGTTTCTTGTGTGATTGAACTGAGAAGAGTGCTTTTAATGAAAATTGTAAAGGAGTGTGAGCAGCTGCGAGGAGTGAGACCTACGTCACAGTGTGCAGTGCTGAGATTGGTCGGTTGATGTTGAGCCACGCTGTTATTGTTTGACTACGTTATAGAGTGTCCAGCTGTTATTGGTTGTTGATGCAGGATGAGAATTGTGGGTAGATAATTATTTCCTGGTTTGAAACTAAATTTACTTGTGATTCCTGAAGTTATTATTGCAAAATGAAACGTTTTACGGCAATGCGAGATCTAGTAACTGGAGAAGTGAGTATACCTGTTAGGGAGGGAGAAGAAGCACCACCTGAAGATATGCCAGGTTATTATATAACCATAAATGTGGGTCACCACATATGTATTTGGCTGAATCAATGGCATACGACCACTGAGAAAGAAGGTCCATTGATTTTTCCATGCTATGTCACATTTAATTTGAGAATAATTGAGAATTTGAGAAGAATACTGTACGAAATGAAGGCACCTCCTAGACCTGCACAGTATGAAGCACTTGGGGGCATATGTATGAAGCCTTTTTCCCGTTTGCAAACGGGCCGATTCTCAGAATCGTCCCGTTTGCGAACGGGAAAAAGCCTTTTGGGATGTATCATCCTAAAAGGCCCTCGCACAATAGGGATTCGCAAAATTTGCGATTCCCTATTCTGCAAATGCATTTAAGGAATCGCAAATTGCGATTCCTTAAATGCAATTCTGGAAGCACCCAAGTTGTGCGATTTTGCCTTTAGAAATCGTAAATTACCACCAACTTCAAGTTGGTGGTAATTTGCGATTTCTTTGAAAATGCACTTTCTTGCATTTTCAAAGTGCCATGTGGCGCACATACATGCCCTTAGGGCATGTATGTGCGCCACATGTGCACACATGCTTATTTCAGGGGTGCAACAGGGTGTCCTTTTGACACCCTTGCACCCTTGAAATAGCATTCGCAATTTGCGAGTACCTAATGGGTACTAGCAAATTGCGAATGTCTTCCCATTCATTCCTATGGGCCTCTAGGCCTCTAGGCCCATAGGAATGAATGGGAATGGGAAGGTATTCCTTAATTGCAATTTGCGATTCGCAATTAAGGAATACGTAGGAATCGCAATTAATATTGCGAATCCTACATACATTGCCTTTTGCGAGTCCTTAATAGCGAATCGCTAAAATTCCCTATTAAGGACTCGCAAAACGCGTTCTTGATACATATGCCCCTTAATGCTTGGGAGTGAGCAGCTTATGCTAGGCAGAAGGAAAAGTATCAGGGAAGAGCTAGAAAGGCAGTGCATACTTATGTGGATGCTAGGTGGGATGCTGAGCAAATTATAACCTGATGGGAGAGAGTACAGGGATTAATAACCCTAATGTTTTGAATGCCTCTAATGCATTTACTGTTCCAGTTACTTTTGGCCCCGTAGACCCTTTGTATAAACCTGTATTGACAGGAAAGACAACATATACTTTGGCAGTTCCTACTGGAATGGGTACCCCAGGTAACACTGCTGTGGGCCTGACAATGGGAGAATTTCCTCTAGTCCCTTTTGTCCCAACTCAGATGAATACCCCTTGTGATGCAAGTGCAGATCCAACCGACACTAGACACAATTTTTCCAGACAGGAGGGTTTGCCCAAATATCACCAAATTCTGACATTTCCATTTGGAATTCACTAACGAGTGTTAACCATAGTACTCCCAGAGAAGGGATAGTGTCTAATGCCCCTGCAACACAGAGAGGCCCTAGTGTTAAAGAATTTGATGATTGGCCTAAAGGTTTAGTGGAACCCTCTCGAGAAAGTGCAGGATCAGGAGCGGGTAAGAAAATGATTCTGTCCCTAGTAAGAGAGAATGCAGTGAATGTGGCAAGACTGACGTTAGAATTGGATGAGATCATACTAGGAAATCTTGAACTTTCTAGAAGAGACGGCTACCAAAAGAATTAACTTGTTTTTGTGTGTAAAGATGTGCTGGATAAGCTCATGAAAAACTGTCTGAATTAGTGAGATCAATCTTAATAGGACCAAGTTATTACAGAAAGGTTATTGTGTATGTTTTGATGAGAATTACAAATCTAGCATGAGCATATCAGGAATGAAATTACAGATTAACCCTTTCCGTGCTCATGACGAGCTCAGCTCGTCATGCTGCGCGGTAGCGCTGTGCGCATGACGAGCTGAGCTCGTCACGACCCCACCCGCGATCGGAATGTCCAGCATACGAGCGGAATTCCGATCGCGGTCAAGGGGTTAAAGAATTAATGAGTAACATTAAAAAATGGAGTGAGCTAGATAAGTGGGAAGGCAGATGGGCAAAGAAGAAAGAACAGAAGAAACCTAGAGGAGAACCACCTCCGTCCACAGTGGAAGGAGAAGGTACCACAATCTTTCCATTAAGGGAAATGCCTGGTGGAGGTTATGTCCATGTGCCTTGCAGTAGAAGTGATCTTGCGTCATTCACAAATGATTTCCCCAAATTGAGAGAGAAACCAGTAGAATGGTATACACAGGTTGAGCGGTTTGTGAAGATTTCAAAGGTTTTGTGGGTGGACCTGAAAACTTTGATTGACATTGTGGTCCCAAGTGATTTGTGGCCAGAATGCAAAATAGCCATTGAGTGGCCAGAGAAAGAGCTTCTGAGAAATCCGGTGTCAAATGGGCAATCAGCACTAGTGATAAAAAAGTTTCCACTGGTGATGATATTTTTTAAAGCGAAGGTATCGCCTAAAGACACTGATTGGGTCAAGACTGACAGAAAGACCCAAGAACCCAAAGAGAAGATACATGCCTACTATAAGAGACTGTTGCAAGTGTTTAAACAGTACAATGGAATATAGGGTCTTGAGCCCAAAGATATGCGACACTTTGTGTTTATGTTTGTAACGGGATTGAGACTTGAGGTTAGCATGTTGATTCAGCAGCATTTGATTTGTTGGCAGAACAAGTCGATTGATGAGATTTTGAGATACACAAAATATTGTAGTGATGAATTGAAAATGAAGCAGAAGATATTGAGAGAGAAATTGATGGTGGAGCAGATGAGAGTCGCACAAAGAGGAAATTCAAGTCACCCTTTTATAGAGAACGTTGGGTCTATGCAAGGGGTATATCAACAGGGAGCTCCTATGATCAAGGCAGAAATGGGTTCCCTCAGCAAGGTAGAGGTCATGGTGTTCCGACTGACTTGTGTACTGGGATTGATGAGGCAACTCTGAAGAGAACGAATCCTTATCATTAGTGCAATAAATTGGGGCATTGGAAGCGGGAATGTCTTCTTAATCCCAGTAACATGGTGAATAGGAATCAGGTTCAGAAATCAGGATATACCCAGCCTCAGAATAATAACCCCGTACAGTCACAGAATGTGCGGAGACCAAGAATGCAGAATTTTAATGTGCCCAGGCTAGGGGCGGATTCTCTATTAGGGCTCTGGGGCTGCGCCCCCCTGAAATTATTTCCTTCACATTGCTGTACAAATATTAAATAGATCAATTTATTTAGAGATAAAATTGTATCTCTAAACAAATTGATGTATTTAAGCATGGGCTGTCTGTCCCAGGCTGCCTGCTCCACCTAATTCTGAAGCAGGAGACAGAAGCCAGGTAACAAATCAACTTTCTGAACTGTAGCGCACGACGCAGGGCTTACTGTACAAAGCCCTTCAAAATGGATCAATGCCATTATATTCTATGGCAGTATCCACTGTAGGCCAGTGATGCTTTCAGCGTCATAGTTTTGGGCATTGAAGTCTCCGTCCCTGCTTGAGAGCAGCCGTCTGTCATTCACAGGCATAGATCCCACCTTTTCCCATTCGTCACACATAGGAGTGGATGCATGCACATGTGTTTTGGTGCCTTGTCCTCGGTAATTGTAAGTGTTTGAATGATAATCTTCTGTATTGTAGATTGTTCTGAGACCCCTCGCCACCCTAACCTCCCCCACTGTGACACCCCAGACCCTGGCTGCATGTCGCTGGCCCCGTTAGAAGTGGAGCTGCTGCAGTTGTTCCTCCGTGAAATGTATCCAAAAGACGAGCAGGGGGGGCGTGGCCAGCAGCCGACAGGAATGGCCGCGCATTAGCGAGGCTCCAGATCCCTCGCCGTATGTCCTGCAGATATCCTGTCAGCTAAGCCGCACTTTCTGAAAAATCTGGTGAATCTCCAGTCCCTGATCCCGGTGACGACAGGTGTTGCCCAAAGCCGTCCCCGAACAAAGACTGGGGCTGGATTACAGAGCTGCGGCAGCCGGGGTGTAGAAAATGGCGGCGTCCTAGATGAGGAGTGGAAGCAGAGGTCCCCGAGAGGCTTCCTTGGCTCTCCCGCATACCGGAGAAGCCGGAAAGTAGAGACTGTCAGCGGAGCTCGGCGCGTGACGGCTACGGTACCGCCGATGCAGCGGAGTGGACTCGAAGCGGCAGGTGGCAGTAAGGTGAGCCGCGACGAGCAAAATCGAGGCCCCGGCTTCAGAGGCCTGTGTGGCCCACGGATCCGGCGCTCTGGGCGCGATCGCATGCAGAGTGTGGCGGGGGCACTTGGAACGCAACCGACAAGAGACCCTCATCGGAGTGGGGACGACATCGCAGCAGCCGGAAGCAGAGAGTGTAAATGTGACATTCTGACCCAAATAGATTGCCAGCGCTGCAGTGGAAGAATAGAGGCGGTATGCAGCAGTGGGGTGAGCCGCGATGAACAAAACTGAGGCCCCGGTTTTAGAGGCCGGTGGGTTACAGTGCATCGGCGCACCGGGCGTGGTCGCCCCACACGCTCGCCAACAGCAATCAGTGCCTGGCCTGTGATCCGTGCCTAACTGGGAGCGGGAAACCTCCTCAGACTGGCAGACTGCGGCAAAGGAGGCTAAAGAGGAAAGTATCGGCAGGCGCGTTCGCAGAGTCCGTCTGCGACACGGCGCAGGTTCGCCAAAGCGTAATGGAATATATGTGCGGGGTACCTCCAGGCACATAGTGAGGAGCAGGGTGCAGAGTGCAGACTCCCCCATCCTGAACGGCGTCCTGGACCCAGCTCAGGGATACTACAGCGCTGGGAACGGTGGGTGATAGTCAGGGCGCCACGAGATAGCACCTCCTACCCCGAGAGACATAAGGCCATGCAAGGTGCCGGGAGTGGTAGCTAGGGGCTAGTTTCCAGAAAACCCGACAGGCCGCCAGAGGGACGAAAACCCCCTGGGCAGGCGGCGGAGAGTACTGGGACCGGGCCTGAAGGACCTAAGCACAGCGATAATTTGCTGCCTGGCAATGGCGAGCGGAAAGGGTCCCAAACCACCGGCCCAAAATAAACTGGCCAAATTCGCCTGGACTAAAGCGGTGGAGGGGCAGGAAAGCACACAGCAAGAAGACCCAAATAAGCCGATTAACCCCCAACCACAACCTGATCTAACGCTCCATGACATAATGGAAGCAATAACAGGAGTGCGCACATCCTTGGAAGCCCGCATCGATACAGTTAATATTGAAGTGTCCCTTATCCATGCAGACCTTCGCAAAATGGACGCTAAGGTGAAAGACCTAGAAGATACAACTACAGAACTTCGTTAGGACACTTCCCTGCTCCAACAGCAAGTGAGTAAACTACAAGACCAGCATGCTGCTATGGAGAAACAACTAGACGAATACGAAGGCAGGGCCCGCAGAAACAATGTATGCATTCTTGGGGTCCCGGAACGGGTGGAGGGACCGGCGGTGGATTTCTTCGAGGAAGATCTGATCCTAAAACATTTGCAGCCCAAGAGACTTCTCTATTGAACGGGCCCATCGCGTCCCGGGGGGCGACCTAAACCAGGGGCACCCCCGCGGCCGATCATCGCGTGAGTCTTTAACTACAGGATGTAATACTTCAAACCACACGAGCCAACCCTCTGCTCAAATTCGAAAACAGTGTGATCACCTTCTTCCCTGACTTCACCACGAAGGTCCAAGCTCAACGTCGCAGCTTCCTCGCAGTGAAGAAGGCGCTGCATGACAAGGGGGTGAAATACGCCATGCTTTTCCCAGCAAGGCTCAGAATAGAATCGGATGGCAAGATATGGTTCTTTTTTTTCTCGCCAGAGGACGCATGGGACTGGCTGGAGGGATGGCGGCGCATTGAAAAGCCAAGCAGAGGAGGGAATGACGGCCTTCGACCAAATGGATCCAATCAGGAGGCCGACTGAAGTGACGATCC
Source organism: Calotriton arnoldi (assembly GCA_963921515.1). Lineage (NCBI taxonomy): Eukaryota > Metazoa > Chordata > Amphibia > Caudata > Salamandridae > Calotriton > Calotriton arnoldi. The sequence goes on along the minus strand of CAWUFW010005474.1, from coordinate 987,376 downwards.
TTCCCGGGAGGAGTTGGGAGTGACCATGCGCAGTTGCAAAGACGACTCTTCAAAATACAGATGGGGCAGCACCAAACACAGATAAGTGACTCCAATAGTGTGACTGTGCGACAGGGACACCGGGGTATTTTCCCCCTTCACCAGGGGACTGTGGTGGTTGGGGATCTGGTGTCCCGGCCGGCCACCTGTGAACTGCTACAAACTGAAGGGACGGCTATTGTTGTGGGGGGGGACCAGATTCACACTTCCATTCGAAATGAGACAATTGCTAATTCAGCCCAAGGCGAGGGAGGAATGGCTGACTGCCAGCACCTATTAGTATTTAGGGGGGGGCGATAGGCACTCTGCCTGGTTTGGGTGTGGGTAGTTTTAAATCCACTGGCAGGGGGGCAGGGAGGGGGGAGGCACAGGAGTTGAGGGAGGAGGGTTAATGTTTATGTGTGTTTAAGAGTCACAAAAAGCAACAAGTCATACATGAATACAGTTATTGCTACTACCCACCTAGACAGTAGAGTCACGGGTCTCCTCTATACTTAGGCGCCCACTCATCTGAGGAGAGGTATGCAAAGGTCACCGAAACAGCGGAATACAGGGGATGAGCCCTGGGGTTATGCTAGATACTCCTATCTCCCTACCCACGGCCAGTCTGATGGAAGCTAAGAAAGAAGCATCACTCACGGCGCTGACCTGGAATGTAAATGGGATGAGGGACAAAATCAAAAGGGTATTGTACAACACTATCTTAAAAGACAGGCCCCCAATATTGTGTTACTGCAAGAAACACATTTAGTTGGTAACAAATCCAAAGCTCTCACGCGGTGGGGATACAAGCTCCTGATTCATGCCGACTATTCCTCTGGATCCCGGGGGACAGGTATCCTGGTTAAAAAGAATCTGGCACTCACTCGGACACGTACCTGGGCGGATCCGGGGGGAAGATTTGTTGTATTGGAGGCGCAATGGGAAGGGAAAGCGCTTAATGTGGTCTCAGCATACCTTCCGCCAGCACTAGGTAAAGAAGCATTGATAGACCTGGGGGAAATATTGGTAGACCTCCCAATGGGTACCCTGATCGCGGGGGGAGACTTCAACATGACCATGGACGACCAAAGAGATAGGCACCCAACACGTAGCCAGTCACGTCCTCATACACACATGGCCGAGTTTACGAAGGCCATGGGCCTCACAGACATATGGCGATCTCTACAGCCAGATGGGACCCACTACACTTACTATTCTAACGCCCACAAAAGTATGTCCCGCATTGACTACTTCTTGACACAGGCTGCAGACATCGGTTACTTCCGCAATCCCCATGCTCTACCGAGAGGTATTTCGGATCACTCCCCAGTGTGGGTCGAACTTTCATACTTCACACACCGCCCACGGGCCACCATAGTTCTCAGCCGGTGGCTGCTTAAAATCCCGGATATCCGAGCGAACCTACTCACACAGATCATTAACTACTTCAAAGATAATGTCTGATCAGTGGACTCAGCACAGACCTTATGGGAGGCCTTTAAAGTGGTGGTGAAGGGGCAAGCACTGGTGTTAAAAGTGGGCTATAGTAAAAAACGACAGCAACAGATTTCGCAGTTGGAAAGCGAACTGCAACAACTGGAAGAAGAGAGCATAAGATCTCCCACAGATACAGCTATACACCGACTCACGATTAAACAGCTAGAATATAAGACCTTAGTGGAGGAACATATGAGGGCCAAACTTCTACATACCAAACACAAGCTTTATGAAATGGGGGACAGGGCTGGGAAGCTGCTAGCCTGGCTGGAAAGGAGAGAGCAGGGTGAGAGGTGGGTGCCCAAACTGACCCTTCATGATACACAGCAGATTACAAACCCACAAGATATAGCAAATGCATTTGCTGACCATTTAGAAACAATATATACCCCTTCAACCACTTATACGGCTGAAGATTCCCGACAACTCTTCGTGGATATGCAACTGCCTACACTTTCAGAGAAAGACAGAGATTCTCTAGAAGAAGAGCTTACAGATGACGAAATTAAGAAAGCTATCAACACTATTCAGTCAGGGAAGGCGATGGGTCCAAATGGGTTGCCAATAGAATTTCTGAAAATGGTTGCCTCCCACGCAGCGCCTCATCTGCGGGCTATGTATGACGAAAGCTATGAGAAAGGGGTCTTGCCAGAGGACCAAAGGCTAGCCTCAATAGTGGTTATCCGTAAGCCGGGGAAACCTGCCGAGGACTGTGGCTCAAACAGGCCAATTTCCTTAATAAATGTGGAGGCGAAAATCCTGGCGAAACTGCTGGCCCTATGTTTGGTCTCAGTGATTCCATCTTTCGTACACCCTGACCAATCGGGCTTTATGTCCGGACGGAACACGGCGCTCAATATTCGTCGCTTACATAATGTCCTGGCACGAAGACAATACATTGAGGAAGATGCTGTGGTACTCTCCTTAGATGCGTCGATGGCGTTCGACTCTATAGAGTGGCCGTATCTGTTTGAAGTACTGAAACGCATGGGATTAGGCCCGAAATTTTTGGGCTGGGTAAAACTGCTGTATACAAATCTGCAGGGTCAGTTACGGGTTAATAACCACACGTCAAGAGTATTCCAACTCAAGAGAGGCACCAGGCAGGGCTGCCCCCTGTCCCCCCTAATTTTCTCCCTGATGCTAGAACCACTGGCATCCTGGGTGAGAGGGGATGTAATGGTGAGAGGGTTGAAATGGGCGGAAGGGCACGATGACCGAATATCGCTGTATGCTGATGATATCCTGCTGTACCTCGCATCCCCATATGCATCCCTGCATAGGGTGTTAAATATTTTCACGAACTTCGGGAAATACTCTGGGTATGCGATCAACTGGAGTAAGTTGGTGCTTTTTATCCTCCGGGGACCGACCCCCTGGCTCCCCCCGGGTTGCACAGTGGAGGTAGTACATGACGGATTTCGATATCTCTGAATTTTCATAACCCCGGATCCCCTACTTTTTCATGATCGGAACTTGGCAGTACCCTTGGGCAGGTTGCGTAGTGATGTCAAACACTGGAGATCCTTGCCCTTATCGCTACTGGGCCGAGCTGCCCTATTTAAGATGTTAGCCCTCCCGGGCTTTTTATACGCCCTTCAGAATTGTCCAAACAAAGTTCCGGATGCCTATTTTTTAAACGTAGAAAGTGAGGTCCGAACGCTGCTGTGGGACGGAGGGTCACCTCATATTGCGTTGCGAAAGCTGACTAAGGGATGGTACGATGAGGGGATCGCTCTCCCGGACGTGCGACTCTACTATTGGGCCTCGCAGCTGGCGGTGGTTAACCACTGGATGTACCGTTCCCCGGTTGATCCAGCATATATACTGGACAGGTACCAGATGGGCTGAGAGGGTTATTTGGGAGCGTTGTACACAAAGGCCCGCAAGGGACGATATATCGGCCCAACGGCCCATACGGTGGAGATATGGCATCTAGCGACTAATCGTCTCGGATGGTCGAATGTACTAACCCAAGCCACGCCACTATGGTTTACCCCAAGATTGGGACTGCTATGTAATCAGCCTGGGTTTGAAATGGAATCTCCAAGATAGGGGACCTGGTAACAAAGGGCAAAATCCTTAAATTCCGGGAACTAAGGGAGAAATACGATTTAGCTCAGGGGGAGACTTTCAGATACCTACAGATCAGGTATGCCCTCACTACAGCACTCCCAGACATGAGCGAGATACCAGAGTCGTCCCCTTTGGAAGATAGGTTGCTGGATGAGCCAATTCTAACTAAAACTATATCACTAACATATAAGAAATTGTGTAATAACCTACCTGACCCGTTCCATGCACTTCGAGAAAAATGGCAGACAGACCTAGGGCCTATTGAAGACGAGGATTGGCAAGCGGCGCTGATGTCCCCACGGGAGGCGGCTATTTGTCTCCGGTTCCGCTTGATCCAACTAAAAATCCTGCATAGATCGTATCTCACTGGGAGTACCCTGGCGAAGATAGGTTCAAGGTTAGACACGCTCTGTCTTAGAGGCTGCAGTCAAGAAGCAACCTTTTTCCATACCATCTGGGCCTGCCAGTGTATACGACCCATATGGGAGACGGCCACGAGACATATTCAAGATGCATTAGGGAAGGCACTTACTCTAACACCACAACTTGGACTACTCAATATCTGGGAAGGTACTGACCTTACAGAGGTGGAACAACAGTTGACCAGACTGGGGTATACTCTTGTGAAACGTGAAATTGCCAAGAAATGGGGAGTGGCGGATAGGCCGTCTCCGAGATTATGGGTTAAGGAATTGGACAAGAATCTGATTGCTGAGACGGAGGTTTTTAAGTCTAGAGGGTGCCCCAAGAAATGGGACAAGAAATGGGGCAAGTGGAATGAATATCGGGGGGGCCTGTGTATTTCCCCAACTGTTGAAATGGAAATGCAACAGAGATCGTCGCAATCATTGGAAGACAACCAATGATTTTTGGGTATATCTTGGAAGTTGTACGTGATTTGTAGATAATTATGCTGTAAAATGACTGATAATTGTGACTCTCATTGTTTGTTTTTGATTTCATTGCATAAAAACAATAAAAATATTATAAAAAAATAAAAAAAGACGAGCAGGCCAGGGTTCTTGTTCCCTTGTGAAGTTGATACAAATATCCAAGTCAAACACAAAGCGAGAGAAATGTGCTTACAGTAGACAGTTATCTGCTGTATGACATTAAAACTGGCCCTGAGTACCGAGTCCTACAGAGAAGTGCATGCTGTGCGTCTTAAAGTCTCTCCTGTCCAGCTGAGCTATGTTGGTCTAAATGCATTTGATCTAAATGCATTGCAGTTCTAATGCGGTCTACCAGCAGAGTGTCTTTAAATCAGCTGCATGCCTCACTGCAAGTACTACTAGATCCCTGCAGGTGCATGGCCATGCTACTTAGTCTCCATACCGAGCATGCAATGCAGACTTTAACAATAACATGGTATTAATGGCACAGTTTTATGTTCCCAAGGTTTGATCAAGTAATACTTTGAAAAGAAAAGCATTGTGTGTAGTTTTTTAAAATTTGATTTACAAGATAAAGGTGGAAATTAGCAATCATAGTAGTCCGAACCATGGCCCTCCAGCCCGCATTACCGCAGTCTTGCACGCCAGTGACATGACCATAACAACATTAATGCCAAAAACATGGATTGATTTACAAACAATGGCCCCAATTTACAAAGGTAAACTGAGAGGAATGTCGAACTTTATGACTTTTGGGATTCCCAAAGGGCATTTACTACTCGTAAATGCCCTTTAAGAATACCAAAAGTCGTAAAGTTTGTCTTTCGGTATTCACAAAGGACATTTGCGAGTAGTAAATGCCCTTTGTGAATACCGAAAGTTGTAAAGTTCGACTTTCCTCTCAGTTTACCTTTGTGAATCGGGGCCAATGTGTGTTAAAAACTCTAAGGCAATGCATGTCAGCTATTTAGTTCCTCATTAATTTCAAGTTATACTTAATCTTACCTCCCTCAGAGTTAGCTATTTAATCATGTTGTGTTTCTTTCTGTATTTTTTTTCCCATACCTACTTTGAGCTGCGCAGGTATTATTTTTGAATGAGAGCTCTGACTCCGACGCTGAAGCCAAAGCAAAGTGTCTGTCAATGGGCTGGCCTCTCTGCAGAGCACACAGAACAATGGTCATGTATTCCAGTTGTAATTGCAATTTTGTGAAAATGTGTGTGAAGGGGGTGCACAGATGGCAAACTATTTACAGGGCAAAAGTAAATAAATTGCTTAAATGTGGTTGCACTGTATGTTTGGAAGTGGTGATGTGAGGGAGATGCAAGAAAGGGCATTCGGAGAAGAGTGAAATGAGGGTGCTGAAGAGGAAAGAGAGGTTGTTGAAGATATGCAGATGGATGAGATGTGCAGAGAAAAAGGACATATATATCTAACATAAAGCGCACATAATTGATAGCCAGAACTCCTTTCACAGGCCTCAATACTACTGAAATTTCAGAATTTAAACATTTTGAAGGTTAATTATTTATAACAAATCCTTGTTGTTACTCATTTATGCGAAACAACTACTGACAAAGCCAATCATACTGACAGGTTTTAGGTGTAGGTCAGTTTTTGTGTTATATATATGAATGCAATTACATCTCAGAGAGAAACCAAAATACCAGTTGGGTAGCATACTATGGGAATCACAGAAATGTATTTTACGCCAACACATTTTTCATCCCACTTAAAGATTTGTCTTCACATATTTCTATATGGCTGATTGCAATCAGCAGCTGGGGGTCCTTCCCGAAGCCTGGTTAGAGCATTTTCTTTCAAAGTTGATGCCGCATGCAGTGCAAAACACTGGGCAAGCACACACTTTAAAAGGCTGAGGTTGCCGCGCTCTACAATTTGCACATTACAGTAACTGTTAAACATATTAATGCAGTAAGATATAGGGACGTTTTTTATGTGTTTAATATTTCAAAACTATATGTCCCCACTGCTTTATAAGCCTTGCTTTATCACTAAATTATTTTGCTTTAAAATACACCATTTGCCAATATTTTTTTCAATTGTATTCTCTGGAGGAGGGGGGAGGAACCAGCCTGGACCCCATGTTTCTCCATTAAGCTTGCCCGCGTCGCTCACTACATAAAAGTCATACCAAACTTTTACGCCTCACTACTTTCAAATGTCACCAGCCGCCACTGGCCCAAGCTCTAGTGATGCAGGTTCCACAAGCCCTGATGCCACAGCAAAATCCAAATGGCCCCAGATTTAATTCAAATCACGTCCGGAACGTAAATCAGAATCCCTTCCAAAATCATGGTACTTTTCAACAATTTCCTATGTTGGAAGCGCTTGAAGATTACGGTTCTGACTTGTCACATTGACGGTGCCTGAGAAGGAGGAGGATTGCGTGCTTGGTACAGTCTTAGAGGCAGACCAGAGTGGTCCATTCATAGAAAGTGAGGTGAAAGGCCACCATGTATCATTCCTGATTGATATTGGTGCTACCCACCCTACTGTAAGAACAGTGGAAGTTCCAAACGTACCCCTCTCGGGAAAATGAATCCAAGTTGTAAGAGTTACAACAAGCATATGACAAGCCCACAGACAGAGGAAGTATCTGATAAAATATGGTATTTTGAGGAGAATAACTGATTTCTGGTGTGTGATTCAAGCCCTGTAAATTTATTAGGCCATGGCCTGTTGTGCAAATTGAACTGCCCCATTTACTGCACCCCAAATGGAGTTCCAGACACATGATGAAGATGTTGCCCTCAAACTGGCAAGGCATGGTCCAGACATTAGATTGCATCCCATGATGACAATTGATGAATTACCAACAGATCTTAAAGATACCATGAAACTAGAATTCTGGGACTTGTCAGGAAAGGACATAGGTCTCATCAAAGGAGTTGAGCCTGTCCGCATAAAAATAAAACCCAATGTTGAGTGCCTAAGAACCCCACAATATAATTCTCCAGGACTCCAGAAATAATTGCTGGGATACAGCAAGGCATTTTGAAATAGATCATGGGGAGTCCATGCAATTCACCCATGATGGGCTTGCAGACGTTTAGCAGTAAGCACTGCATTGTCCAAGATCTATGAAAGATAAACACTATAATTGTTCCTTGTTGTCCCATGGTACCGAATCCAGCTGTGATTTTATTTTTAAAATTCCATGTGAGGCTGAGTGGTTCATTGTCATTGATTTGTGTTAAGCCTTCTTTTCCATACCGTTGCCTGAGGACAGCCAGTTCCTCTTTGCATTTCAATTCCAGAACCATGTTTTAGCATGGTGCTGGGTCCCACAAGGGTATACAAGAGTCCGTTGATCTTTAACCAGATCCTCAAAAAGAATCTTGAGTCCTTAATAGTGCCCTGTAACTCGGTTTTAGTGTAGTACATTAATGGCATGTTGGTTGCATCCAACACACAGGCGGCTTGGAAACAAGATACTATTGTCCTGTTGAACCACCGAGCTAAGAATGGACATAAAGTGTCCCCGCGTAAGTTGCAGTATTGTCAAAAGAAGTCCCATATCTCAGATATCACATTGAGAAGGGAGAAAGGAAGGTGTCACAAGAAAGAATCTTAGCGATTCTGAAAATGAATCAGCCAACTACTCAGAAGGTGGTCAGGATGTTCTTGGGAATGGTGGGCTACTTTCATCAGTGGATTCCCAACTTTTCCCTAGTGGCCAACACTTTACAGAGGCTGACATGCAAAGATGCATCTGGTCCAGTAGCTTGGGATAATAGCTGTTTGGTTGCCTTCCTAAAGCTGAGAGAAAGTCTCTGTCATGCCCCAACACTGGGAATAGCTGATAATAACAAAGTGTTTACGCTCTTCTGCAGTGGGAGGGATGGCTACACTCTCTCGGTGCTTACACAGCTTCATCATCATCATCATAACTTTATTTCGATCACACAGATCCAAAAAGTACACAGCACAGGTATCAAAAACAGAAGTCTAAAAACAGTATGAAATAAATATGTTAAAAACCAGTACCATAAAATAGTTGTGCAAAATAAAGGGTTCAACGACTTTGAAGAGAGTAAAGTGCTTCATGCAAATGATTTCCCACGCCTGATCCACAGTGCATACCAGAATCTTGAGAGGCCAAAAACCATTACTCTTCGAGTGTCAGTACACAAGATTCTCATCACCTCGAGATAATGACCCGGGCCTGCGAGTCTACACAACGGAAATATCAATTTTTTCCTCAGAGATGAATAGTGTGGGCAGAAGAAAAGTAGATGAACAATAGATTCCGGGCAGGCTTTACACACAGGGCACAGATCGTCAGTAAAAGCACTACGGCACCACTTGGAACAAAACAGTCTGGTGGGCAAAGTCTTATAACGGAACTGTAAAAAAAGTTTTCGTGCCAAAGGGGGAACTATTTCATCAATGCTAAACTCGAAGCAGGGGACAGGTTTAAGATTCAAAAAGTCGTTGGTCAGACTGGTCACAGGTTTTACCAGGTCCTTTACAAGTGTCAGTTCCCAATACATTTCTTTTAACTTTGCCCTCGGAATTCAGATCATGCTTTCCGGGTTGGACCAGAATGCCTCCATCCCCAACCTCCCCAATAGTTCCCTTAAGGAAGTGAACCACCTGATCGATGTAGCTCTAGGAAATTTCAGAAGATCAGACAAAGCCTCTCGATAGGTTTCTAGTTCTTCCACTGTCCATAGCCTATACCAGAACATTAAAAGTTTATAATTCAACTTGTGTACCAGCTGTCTGTGAGCAAGGTCCATATACAGGGGTATCAGAGGGGAGCTAGAGGGAGATCTACCAGTGATCTTAAGAAACGATTTTCAATAGTAGTGAGGCAGGTTGAATTGCCCGTACCCCACAACTCTGCACCATAGAGTACCCCCCCTAGGATCCTAATGATGTAAATTTCAAGTGCTGGAGCAATTTGACAGGAAACCGTCTTCCAATGGATTTTACTAATGTGGGCGCACTGGTGGATTAGTTGTAGCTTTACTTTCTCAATATGGGCACCCCAGTGAGCTTACACAGCTTCATGGAAACGCCAGAAGGCCAGTGGCCTATTTCTCTGCTACCCTTGATCCCGTAGCTGCAGCACTGCCTGGATGCTTTAAAGCTGTGGCAGTCACAGGTGTCCCATAGAGTGGTGTGAATGTATTGTTGACCCATACCCATTCCCAACATTTAACCAACAGCCGTCTGGCCAGATATGAGCAGACCATATTGCAGACAATGTTACATTGAAAAGGTGTGCTACCTTGATTCCTGCCACGTTGTTGCCCCTTCCTGAAACTGAGGAAGAGGATGGAGAAATAGAGCATGTCTGTCTCGATGTTACTTAACTGTGCGCCAAGCCAAGACCAGATGTTCAAGATGAGCCATTGCCTGATTCTGATTTTGTACTGTTGATCGATCTTGCCTAAGAGACAACGAAGGAAATTTGAGAGCTGCATATGCTGTTTGTAAAGTCTCAGGCATAATCAAAGCTTCCTGGCTTCAAGCAGTGTTTTCTACACAAGTGGGTGAATTGATCACTCTTACTAGGGCGTGCAGTGTTTCTGCACAGCTGAAAGTGACAATCTTCATTGATAGTCAGTATGGCTTTGGTGTTGTTCATGCCTTCGGACAGTTATGGTCACAAAGGGGTTTCATGACCTCTTCAGGTTCCCCCATATGCAATGGTGAAGATGTAAGTAGATTACTTGAGGCACTGCAGTTGACTACCCAAATTGCAGTTGTGGAATGTTCTGCCCACCGCAGCGGAGATGATTATGTGCCAGTCCGCAACAGATATGCTGACGAAACTGTACAATACTGTGCCCATGGAGCTTGTACATTTAATGGTAAATACAGTAAGAAAGATTACACCAATCACAACCTGACACATGGGAGGAGGTCAAGAGGTTACAGGAAGAAGTGTCAGAGGCAGAACAGCAGAATTGGGTCAGAGCAGGTTGTGTTAAAAGGTATGGTGAGATTTGGGTTTCAGGAGATGGAAGACCTATGTTGCCATATTGTCTGTTACCCCCAATGGCGAGACATTACCATGGCCCCACTTGTTTAGGTAGGGAGGCTATGGTCAGACAGTTCCGGCAAATGTGGTATAACCCCAGATTCAGGTTGATGGCTGAAGGACTGTGTCACAGATGCATTGCCTGTCAACAGATGAATGTAGGGAAGAGAACTGCAGTAACATTGAGCCACATAGGGAGATCAGGAGGTCCCTTCAACAGGGTGCAGTTGGACTTTATCAAAATGGCTGTGTGCAACGGGCTGAGAATATGTCCTAGTAATTGTGTGCATCTTCTCTTGTTGGGTCAAAGTCTGCCCGACCAGACGAAATGACAGTACTACAGTAGCTAAATTGTTGTTGAGGGAGCTCATACCACGGTTCGGTTTCCCGTCCTCTCTGGAGTCAGACCGAGGGACTCAATTTAATAATGTGGTCCTGAAGATATTGGGCCAGATGTACGACCAAGACAATTGCGCATCGCAAATTGTGACTCTTTTGTGAGTCGCAATTTGCGAGGCGCAATTTCCGATGTACAACAGTGTATTGCACACTGTTTGCGATTCCCAATGGGGTCGCAAATTGCGAGGCTCATTAATATTAATGAGCCTCTTGCAATTTGCGAGCCCATTGGGAATGACAGCCCTCCCAGGGATGAGGCCTGCTGGGCTCAGCAGACCACCATGTCTGGGACTGCTTAAAGGAAAACGGGATGCATTTAAAAAAGAAAAATGAAACTTTTCAGTTTCATTTTTTTAAGGGCAGGCAGTGGTGTCTGGGACCACTGCCTGCTCTTAAAAAATATTTTCCAACATACTCACAAAGGGGAAGGGGTCCCCTGGGGACCCCTTCCCCTTCGCGAGTGGTTTACCACCTACTTGAAGTAGGTGGTAAACTACGTGTGTTTTGCGGCCGCAAATGATGTTGCAAAACACTAGTACATAGAATGTTGACTCGCTATTAGGAAGGGATGCCCCTTCCTAATATCGAGAATCGCAAATGCTATTTTGCGAGTAAGGGACTCGCAAAATAGCATATGTACATGCTATTACCCTTTTTTGCGGTTATCCCGTTTGTGGCCGCAAAAAAGGGTCGTACATCTGGCCCATTGTGTGCTGCATTGCAAGTGGAGCTGAGACTATATTGGCGTTATCAACCTGAGGCTTCAGGGATTGTAAAGCAAGTGAATGGAATGCTGAAATGCAGACTTTGCTAAAGAGTGTGCTTCTACTTCTTTAAAGTGGCCTGATGCTTTGCCTCTGGTGTTGATGAGTCTCTGCAGTATTCCTGATTAGGTGTGGGTGTAACTCACAGAGTTTTACTCCACATGATTCCACAGAGGTACATAAAATCTCCACAAGATTCCGTGGAGTTCAGCCCATCCCTACTGCTGTTACCTTGGCCTCTGCAGCAGGCGCGGTTAAGCTGCAGGAACAGCTCGGGTTAGCAGCTAATTCACACCAGCCCAATTGTGACAGGAAGGAGCAGAGGTGAACCGCAAGAGACATACAGAACCTCAAGCAAGCTCGCTGCCTCTGGTCTTTCCGTTGTGTATGTTTCATGCTATACAACACTGGTGTGGGAGGTGCTGAAGGCACTGAGGGGTTCGTGCAGTGCCTGTTGAACACACCTCAGAAGCCCCCGTCACAATAAAAGGGACAAGATGTTCACTAGGTGGGCAAGGTTGGTTTTGTCACTGCCCCCAAACCGAATAAAAAAATGTAATATAAACCACAGGGCAGATTGGTGCAACATGTATGACAGCAAAGTATACATGACAACATAAAAATGTGTGCTCGCTGTATTATTTTAGTGGAATCTCGGTGTGGACCAGTGTCTCCTCTCCTCAAAACCCTTGCATCGTGCCTGATAGGAAATGCAACAGAGTATGAGACTGTCCTACAACATCGGCCCCAGCCCTGTTTCCTCTAAAGGAGTCTTAACTTTAACGAGTGTCAGTGAAAAGAGAAGACACACAACCCATCGCGTACCTACTGCATAGGACAGCAGCATATCACAGAACACCGAGTCCCCCAAGCCCTCTGCGGCAAAGGCGCTTCCAGAGCTGGCCAGCTCTCCTGAAGACCCCACAGCAGCTACATTAGAACACAAAGAATCAAAATCCACTCTATTAGGACTCACAGGCTGCTCTTCTGGCTCAAAAGAGGCTGCAAACTCAACAGGTTAATCCTCCCGACTAATTACCCTGCACAATTAAGTAAAACCAGTTGGGATATCGAAGAAGGGAAATGTATAAAACCTCTAATGTCATTACCGGGCTCCTCTATGATCCAGGCAATTAGATTGGAGCTGGGTATGACATCATGGAATGTACAGGTGCAAATGGCCCTTTTAAGATTCTGGAAAAGAATGAGTCTCAGCATAGTGACCTAAAATGGGCTAAAGAGGACAGAAAGAAACTGCTCTCTGAATGTGAAAATCTAAACGTGAGAATTGATCAGCAGACTCTTCTATTAGAAGTAACAAAGGGTGAACTCAGAACACTAGGGAAGGAAACATCTAGGTTGGAAGATATGGGGTACCTGAGAAAGAAAGAATCTGTGAAATTAATGATGAACAGTTGGGAGAAAGAAATCTGGTACCCCTATCTGGAAACGATACCTAACCAATGCCTTAGAGCTGAAGTACTAAGATGGAGAATAGGCATTAATCCTTGTGTATCGAATGCAAGAATAAAACCAGTAATGTTACGACCTGATGGTAAATGCTCATGTAGGCTGGGCACAAAATGTGATAATTTACATATTATAATGGACTGTCAAAAATTTCTACCTTTCTCCCATCTTTTAAAATATGGTGTCGCTTTGCGTTCCCAAGCGATTGAACATCTTGTTGATATGCCAAACCTTGATATTGCAGTAGCCATTGCGAAGTATATGAAGGCGGTAAAAAGATTTTTGGGGAGAAAAATAAATGGATGGTTGAAATATAGGCCAGACGTTAGGATGGTTACAGATTTTAAATAATTTTGACCTGATATTTACCTTTAGAAATACATTTTAGAATAGAACTTTTATCGATTTTAGAATACTATGTTTACTTATAGGTATGTCTATGAATTATATATGGAGTATTGTGTAAATTGAAAGGAAGTAGGCAGAAATCGGACTATTACAATGATGTTGTTGAAGATTTGTATGTAATGATTTTAAAACATTTATTTAGTGTGCCATGTTTTTATGTTGTTTAAAGACCTACGGTCTAAATAAACTTATTTTTGGACTGACTGACTGACTGACAGCATTGCCTCTAAATTAAGCCTGACCTCCTTTGTGCCAAGCTGCCAGAGGGTTGAGCACAGATTAGTTTGGGGTTTGCTTCTGTCTCACCCTGACAAGAATCGTGGTTGCTGGTTGAGTAGGGGTCCCCCTCTCAACCAGTAACCCAATTTCCTACATATGGTCATTACGATCAATTCTGACTAAATGAAATTAATTTTTGCATGTCTGAAACAAATACATTAATAATCTAAAGGTTAGAAAACCCAGTGCACTCTTTATACCGTGGGTGCAAGGAGTCATAGCACATCAAGGTGACCATAAACAGACATTCATTTAAGAGTAGGTGCTAACTGACTCCTTTGTAGTCCAATGAAAATAATCAGGAAAGGTACAACCGTTCCAAAAATTGAGTGTAAAGGTATTCACACTGTTGGATTATTTGTTCGCTCCAATTATCAGAGTGAACGCCAGCCAATTTCTTGCTCTTACAAAAAATCTACAAGTACTGGGTCGGCTTTAGCACAAACCATCTAATCACAGCATCCTTCATGCACTCATATGTCAGATTGTCATTCTCAGGCATCCTTCAAATTTCCTCAGCCCTTCAAAATGGAGAAATCTCAGTGGATCCACTATCTTGGATTTATCATTCAGCATTTGAACCTCAAAACTGTGGAACCACTCTAGATTCTTTTGGTACAGTAGTGAATCCTTGGATTTTGAGTTGGATTCGCTCTTAGAAGAGCTAGCCCTCTTTCTGCTGCTAATTTGAGTCTCTATTTTTCTAGGCTTTCCATTACTTCTCCAATCTCTTGTCTCTCCTGTCTCCTGCATCTCCTGGCCCCTCTTTCTCTCTTCCTCAGTCCACTCATCCTGTATATTCCTTTGCCTCTCCTTGCTTGCAGGTGAACTAAACTTTAACTCCTAGAATTCTCCCCTAACTCCTCCTTAGCTTCCTGGAGTGCCAGCTCAAGTTTCACGGTCTCAGTGAAATTTAATCCACCTAAAGGAATAATCCCTGGGACAGGGGATATGGGTACTACAGCGATGGGGTGTGTCTGTCTCAGAGAATTTCTAGAGAACAATACAGGGGGCACTGTGATGGGCAGTCTAAGGGAAGCCTACACATGAGGACCTGCTGGGGTATATTATACTGAACCCTCCCCTGAGCTTCCTGCAACCTTCAGCGGGTCAGTGAGGGCCTGTTTCTCCCACTGATATACCATGAAATCTATAATGCTCTCCCTATCCCAGGAGTCAACCCCATCTCAACATATCTGTTTCAATTAAGCTAGAGCCAAGTTTTTCAGGCTTGCTTACGCCCATTTGCTGTCTACAATTCTTGTAAGAATGTGGATTATTAGATGCCTCTTTTTACATGATCACACCCTAACGTTTGGACTGATGCTGTTTGGACTGATGCTTTACTCTGAAAGTGCACTGACTTCTGCCAAACAGGACTTCTGCCAAACAGGACTCAGTGCCTGTACTCGGACCCTCTAAATGTATATGTCTAATTGGTCTACCCTCAATTGGCATAAATTAAGTTACATATAAGCCCCTAGTATATGGTACCAGGGGTACCCAGGGCCTGTAGGTTCAGTGTCCCTTATGGACTGCAGCACTCATTGTGCCACCACGCATGTGACAGAGGAAAACATGACTCCCAGCCCATCATTGCAAGCAGGCAGATAAGTTTCAAACTGCTAACTTGTCTTTGCCATTTAAACCAATGTAAAACCCCAAACCTTCCTTTTTAATATGTATAAGTCACCCCTAAGGCAGGCTGTTAGACCTGTCAGCCTTAGGGTGGTCTTCCCCAAAACTTTTGCCTGTTTCCTTCCAATTTTTGCTGAACTTTGTTTTTGTTGGCCTTAGGACTCTGTGCACTTTATAACTACTCACTGCACTAAACATGGTTAAATTGGTTTACACCTGATTATCATATTTAATTTACTTATAAGTCCCTTGTAGAGTGGTATACCATATACCCAGGGCCTGTAAATGAAATGCTAGCAGTGGGCCTACAGCAGAGGAATGACACGAAACACCTGGCGCTGAGGCCTCAAGGCTGACTGCAAGGAGATAGGTTACACCTGGAGTCAGATTGAAAGAAAAGTCCAGGACAGAGATGGCTGGAGAGCATTGGTTGAAGGCCTATACCCCAGGAAGGGTAGTAGGCATATGTAAGTAAGTGGGCTTACAGTACTTATTGTGCCACCAACTTAAGTACCCCCTTGAAACACGTCACAGGTGTGCCATTGCAGCTTGAATTGAATTTTTATACTGCCACTTTCCTTGGCAATCTAACTCCCTTGCCAAGACTTAAACTCCCCTTTTATTGCATGTAGGTTATCCCTAAGGTAGTCCCCTGGTAGCCCATAGAGCAAGGTGCATTGTAATTAAAAAGGTTGGACATGTACTTTTAAGTTTTACATGTCCTAGTAGTGAAAAACTCTTAAATTCATTTTGCACTACTGTGAGGCCTACCTGTCCCATAGGATAACATTGGTTTGCCTTATTACATTTTATTAAGTGGTTACTTTTAATTGGATACAGATATGAATTTCATGTTTGGTATCTATGAAATTGTAATTAAAAATCTTCTTTATAGGTAAAGTCGGGTTTTAAATTACATGGAAATTCCAATTTTAGAAAGTTGGCATGTTCAAGCCCTTAGCCATTTGTTCCCTTCAGCCTCCCCAGGGTCACGTGACTAAGTATAGCTGGAAGTTGGGCCTTTGTGAATTTCTCCCAGACAGTCACACAATAGAGGGATTAGGTGTGCCTGAATGGGCCATCTGGTAGCAGGATGGGGAGGGCAGAACTGGGCATAGCCCCACTTGCAACTGAATAGGCTGTGCTCTGCCTTCACACAAAGGACTTCTCACCACTGCATTGTCTCTGCAGCCAGTTTGGAGCCAGGGCATCGGAGTCGGGAAATTCCGAGTACTTCAAAGAGAAACCTCTAGAAACATCTACCACAGCAAAGAAGGCAGCAGGTATAAAAATAGGACCCTCTGACCCGCTCTTCAGTTCACTTTCTGGACCTGCATAAGGACTCTCAGAGGACTGCCTGTGCAGTGGACTGCTGTGTACTACACAAGACTGCTTTGCTGCACATGGAAGGATTGGTTTGCTGCCTGGAGCCTGCCTTTAACCCTCAGAGGCATGCCCTGATGTTGAGCCCTACTTCTCCACCTGAACCCAGGACTATCAGAGTGACTCAAAGAGTGAGTTTGCTGACCTCCTGTTTAGAGCCACAGGCACATATCAGGCTCCCACTATTTTGAACCCGCACCAGGACCCACTGTGAGTGAGTCCTACCCACCAGGTGGTACTTCTCTTGTCCTGTACCATTGGTGGTGGTGCTAAAGGTGTCCAGATAGCTAAAATCCAAAACTTGGGGCTTAGAATTTTTTGGGCTAAAAACTGGTCTGAGAACTGATGGAGGACTACAGACCAACCTACTCATCGATCCTCCCGAAATGCATCGCCAGTTGGCCTGATTTTGCGATAGCTCTCGCTGCGTTCTTCTGTGCAGCAGCAAATCCTGTTTGGTGGTCCTTTGCCAACATGTTATCCAGCTTCCTGGAACTCTCATCAGCTACAGTCGCCTGTCTTGCCTCACTGGAGATGTTCAAATTCCAAAAAAGTGACTGAGTCGAAACACAGAAATCTTCACCACAACTTCGTCCAGCAGCTCCTTGATGACGATGCTCACTTCTTGGAAACCGCCTGCAGCCTGCCCCACAGAAAAATTTACCTTCTCAGAACTTTTTCACTAGAATTTCGTGTAAATCGGAAGGCAAAGCACCAACCGGGTCCAATCCACTTCTTGTATCCAACCCGCGCGTCATCGCAGTCGTACATATTTTTTTACTTTAAACTGGTCTTGCACAACTACATGTCCACAGTTGGCGCTTTGATCTTTACTTAAAAAATTCATAACTCCCGTTCTACTGATCGGATTTTTGTTGTTTTGGTGTCAAATAATTTATTAACATTTATCAGAGCTACGAAAGGAAAAGGATGCCTGTCTAGCCAAAATAGAAGATCTAAAAGCATACACAGAAAAGATGAAAGCAGAGAACAATTTGCTTCTAGACAGAATACAAACTTTTGTACAGGAGCTGGCAAAAGGAACCCTTTGCCCTTGTCTTCCCTCACATATATATACTGTTCCACCAAATACAACAATGTTGGTCATTTCCCAACAGGTCTCTCAGCAAAGCATCTGTTCTTTTGGGACAGGCCTCAGAAACTGTTGCTGAGGTTGTCATGGTGGCATGGTGCAGACGTCAGTTCTCCAAAATGTGCTGCAACCAGAGGCCCACTGGAAGAGGAAATGATTTGTTTTAAGGATGTGTACAGACAGATGAAGAGAGAGCATAACCTCCTGCTCGGTGATGGAAATGTTGTACACTCGAAGATGGTTTTTGGAAGAGGCAGCGCCGCATGTAAAGATAGCCCTGAAGAAGTGCGGAGTCATCTATGAAGATGGTGAATGATGGAAATATTGGAGAGATGTATCTACATGTTATTGTATGGCTTGCTGTACAATCTGAACTCTCTGAGCTCGACTGTGTAAACCCCAGCAGTTATCCAGGTACAGCAGTTGATTATCAATGAATAATCATATGTAAAGTAAATCATACCAGGATGCTAGTAGGTGTTAAACAGGTTCATAATCAATACTGTGTTTAAAATAAGCTATACATTGTAAATATATTTTCTTGTATTTGATGTCTACTTATCTCAAAGTCTCTCAGCTGTCAATCAAATTGATAACAATAAAAAAACATTTACTCTTTTTTTCCAAATTGGTGTGGGATTTTTCTTGTGTTGTGTTCTTAGCTTATTACTGTTAGTTTGCTGCATAAATGCTTTACACATTGCCTCTACGTTAAGTCTGACAGTTTTTTGTGCTGAGCTACCCAGATTTAAGCACAGGTTAATTTAATGACTTTTTGTGGCTCACCCTGCCAGGGACTGTAGCTGTTGTTTGACCAGGGCTCATAACCCAGTCAACCAACACTTCAATTTCTCACAGAGGCCTATAGAGCCTTAAATGCAGGGTGCATTATATTAAAAAGATGGACGAGTTTTGTTAACTTTATATGTCATGACAGTAAAAACCCTGTATTGTCATTTTTACTTAATAAGGCTAGTAGCCTCACTGGCGAGTCTGAAGTTACACGCTGACAACTCAACAGTGCTAACCTCCAAATGCTACTAAACATGATACTTCAAGGTATCAAATAAATCATTGCATTAAACCTGGCTTGTTGCTCAAGTCAAATTTAATGTAACATTTACACAAATGGCAATTTAGAAAGTTGCCACTTTGGTGTCCAAAGTCACCAGTAGCCGTTCACACTTGCAAACATGCTTCTGTTCGTGAGACAGCATGCTGACTTCCTGGGAGAAGGTGGGAACGACTCACAGGAAGCTAAACAATGGACCCCCTACGACCCTCAAACGTTGCACCCAGGTCTGTTACACCCAGGAGAGTCCGTCGGAGTGCAGTTTTGTCACCCAGCACGGAAGGTATTGCAAGTTAAATGGAACTGCTGGTTTTGCTGTATTCGGAAACCAGCAGACCAGTGGGAACCGGTTTTGTGCTGGATCTCAACAGGACTTTGTGGTGCATCGACCCCTGAGGCCAAAGTCACCGTCCCCCCCTTGCATCCTTGAGCATCTTAGGCATCCTGCATCCATTGCATCAGGACCACTTCCTTGATTTCTTTAATTACAGTAATAAATTATAGTTATTTTATTCTGAGAAGAAAGTAGCCAAAGGGATATAGTAATTTATACTCAATTCAGCCGAAATGAGTAATACATTTATTTTTTATTTAGTACATATCATAGACAGATGTATATTTTAAATACAATGCACAAAAAGCAGTGTTTAGCATGTTTTTTTAAATGGAAAACAGTGGCAATTGGGACCCCAGTGAAGTGACCATAACCAACCATATATTTAAAAGGGCATATAGTGACTTAAAATCAAACAACAGGTTATTGGTATGTCTTAGGATGTCTGTGTGGTTTTATTTCAATATTCCAGACAAAGGACCGGAGAACAATCTTCTCAGAACATACAATTATAATTTATTACTGTAATTGATTTATGGCAGATAGATTCTGCCTTATTGTTTATTTTCAACCTTTTTTGTCTATGACTAAACCAACGCAAAGTAAAAACCTGTGATTAAAAAAGATTACTCTTGAAAATTAGTTCCATGTGAACAATTGTTGCTAGTTAATACCCTTGCCCTTGGTCACGCAACACTACGCCTACCACTCCTCTTGACACGGGTCCAGTGCCTCAGCACTGATACCGTCACCTTGGATAGGTCTAGAACCTATCCCCTGGGCCACTAGCTTGGGTCATCCTTCTGGAGATTATTCCACCCAGTACCCTCCTTCTTCAGAGCCCCCGCATCCTAAAGATGTAACCCCACTGGACCCTCACCCAGAGCTTGTCGCTGGGGTCATTAACTGCCACCACCCTTTCGGGAAGACTGTCTTCCCTAAAGAAAGAACCCTCAAAACTCGTGCCTCTCCTTTGCAGAGACAGGACCTCAGACCAGCCTCACCACCACACTGGCAGTGCTAGGGAGGAACATTGAGGGTGCCTCGTCAGACATCCTGCAGCTCATTCCCCCCGTTGGTAGCTCCCCAAGGAAACCAGCCCGGAAACCTAGACCCTCTCCTTGTTCTCCGCTGCAAGAACAGGGCCTATGCACCCTTCTCTCTGAGAGACGCGCTCCCCTTTCAAAGTACCCTTGGAGAGCCTGTGAGCCCTGAGTCAGCTTCACCCAGGCCCACCTCTCAGAACCCTCCTCGGTCTCTCTGCAGTGCTTCGGGAGACCTTCCGGGGACCCTCATGATCCTGGCTTGGTACAGGGTCCCTTCATTTAAAATGGGCCCCACCTGTCTTCATGGTGGTACTACCATACTCAGCAGGGACCCTCAAGATCCCGGCTTGGCCAGCATCACCCCCCTCAGAAGCACAGGGTCCGTTCACTTAAGGTGGGCCCCACCTGTCTTCAGGGTGGTAATGCCATGCAGAAGTCCGCCTTGCTCCGTCCACTGCGACCTGCCTGATCGACAGCTCACAGTGACAGCCTGGGGCAAAAGTGGCTACCAGCTGGTTAGACCACTGCGGGCCGCACCTCTTTATGCACCTAGCTGGGGGGACACCCCCATGCTCTTGGCCCTGGGCTCTGATCCCTCAGGACCTACCTGATTGGTCACTCAGCCAGGCATCGCCCCAGCCACCACCTCAGGTTCACAACACTAGCTCAAGGAGGACATCCTTTGCTTCCTTGGGTAACCACCCACCCTATCCTGACACATCAGGGTCCACCACTAACCCTCCTCCTGGACTCTAGGGAGTCCATCACCCCATCTCAGATCTCCTCAGGGTCAGTTACCTAGCCCACCTAAAGTATCTAGGGGCTACCACTACACATCCTTGCTCGAGAACTACCCTCCTTTGGACCACCCCTGGATTGCTCACCCTCCCCACCAGTTAACATGTGAGGCCTGCCGGAACCACAACTCTCCCGCACCCTCCTCCCACCGTAGGAAAATGTTCTTGGGGTCCCCCACCATGGGAACCCCTGGGGTGTCACTACCCGTGGTCAAGAAAGCTCCTATCCCACCCTTCCAGTGGTTTTGGCCTGCACCAATGGCAGAAAAATTTCAGCGGTTGTAAGGCTAGCTGGGGCCCCTCTTGTGGAAACTTACACTGCCCTTGAAAAGCGCTGGAATTTCCGAAAACCCCCTAATCGCCTTCCGGCCCCCCGAAGTCCGATCCACCCCTACACCTCAACCTGTGATGTGGGTATCAGTTGCTGTCCTTATACCTCTAGAGAAGAAACCCTCCTCATGCAGGTGTAGTGTGTGTAGTGTTAAGGTTTAACTGGTACATTATGGCCTAGAAAAACTGTATGTAATAATTTCCTGGAAAGCCCCACCGCCATATCACATTATAGCATTATAGTAAACATAACCCAGTCATATCAATACACTTTGGGCCAGATGTACGACCCTTTCATTTAGTGCCTCGCAATTTGCGACTCATTGCGAGTCACAAATCGCGAGGCACTAAATGAAATGTACAACAGTGTTATTACACTGTTTTGCGATTCCCAATGGGGTCGCAAATTGCGAGGCTCATTAATATTAATGATTTGCGAGCCCATTGGGAATGCCAGCCCTCCCAGGGACGGTGGCCATGTCTGGGACTGGTTTTTAATAAAGCAGCTTTTTTTTTTAAATGCAGCCCGTTTTCCTTAAAGGAAAACGGGATGCATTTTTTTTTAAAAATGAAACGTTTTCGTTTCATTTTCTAAGGGCAGGCAGTGGTCCCTGGGACCACTGCCTGCCCTTAAAAAATAATTTTAGAGACAGTCACAAAGTGGAAGAGGTCCCTTGGGGACCCCTTCCAAATTGCGACTGCATTACCACCCTCTTGAAGAGGGTGGTAATTTATGAGTGTTTTGCGACCGCAATTGCGGTCACAAAACATTCACACATAGCATTGAGGGCGCAATTAGGAAGGGAACGCCCTTCCTAATTGTAACTGCAATTTTAAATAGCGAGTCGCAAATAAATTGCGACTCGCTATTTAGGAATTGTACATGGCCAACAGTGATTTTGCATGCACAAACGGGTTCGCAAACCCGTTTGCGCATGCAAAATCACGTCGTACATCTGGCCCTTTACCCTTTAAACCATAATATTTTCACATGACATATATGTGCGGGGGCTTTCCTTCCCCATACCTTTAGTCCACATAACCAAACCTTTGACCCCTTCTCAGAGCCTTGTGCCCTTTTATTTGCTCATTACTGCATAGGTAATGTGTGGCAAAACTGGACTTATCAAATGTTATCAATGAATACCAGAATGGGATATTATGTTTCCCGCCGCTAGACACCAATGGTGGAAAACAAGGCAATAGTTGTGAGGCGTGCACAAGTAATGGGTCTACATTTGTCCTTCACTGGGAACCAAGCACCCAATTGTAGCACTTGACTCTCAGAGGGTAGCGTTGCAGAGCAGTCCAAGGCTTACTCAAGGGTGGTGGTGTGGGCTAGTAATCAACATTGACAGATACCCAGAAATAACACTCAATAAATGATTGTCCAGTCGGTGCTTTTCTTTATAGAAAGGAAGAGTACATTTACTACACACACACTACTCAATACTACGCAACAATTTACAAATATACATAAGCAGATGGACATACTTCTTGACATTGCGTAAACATTCCCACCCCTCCCGCAGGAGGCGGGTATAGTACCACCACTCACATGTATGAACATCATCTTGCCCCCAAAGGCCACGGGCTGACAATAACTTGGAGGGAGGGTCCTTGCCACTGGCACCAAGGAAGTGGCTGCCCACCACATTATTTCAACAAGCATTTCATAATGGGAACACCTGCCATAGTGACATATAACCCTGGCCGAGAGCACCTAATACTGACAACACAGTATACGCACTTAGATCACAGTGGCTGACAGTCTGGTTGTTCAACTAACGCAGTAGCAAGAATATATGTCCAAGCATGACTTGGAGTGAGTACTTATCATATCTGGTAACATGTACAACACAATTCAATCAAAGCCCTAAATGGCACCACAGGGATCATGAAAATGCTGTGCAATTATAATCCCTACACCACTAAAGAGTTCTAGCAACATATATTCCATTATCACATTTAGTACCACACAAGGCATCTGAAACCTAGTCCCTAACCCCTTCTGTGCGCAAGACGGCTGGGAGCCGTCGTGCGCAACAGTGTTCGTGTGCGCAGGACGGCTCCCGGCCGTCCTGGCACATGGCACCGGAAATCCCTCTGGTGCAGGCACCAGAGGGATTTCTTTTTCTCCCCTAAAGCCTCGGGAGCTGGAAGAGCTTCCCCAGCTCCCAAGGCCCCCCCCGTTTCTGTGAAATGACGATCAGCACGCACGTCGTGCTGACGTAATTTCATAGAAACCGAAACTGAAATGAGCCTTTAGGCTCATTTCAGTTTCACTTTCTACGTGCTCAGGGGGCTATCTCAGCCCCCTGAGCACGTAGAAAGACGGGAGAGGTATCATTGGAAAGGGGAGAATCTCCCTCTTCAATGGTACCCCTCCCCAGTGGATCCCTGCTTGGGGATCGCCCCAGGAGGGCGATCCCCAAGCAGGGATCCCCCCACTAGACACCAGGGAGGGGGGAGCGGCCCCTTGGACAAGGGCCTTTGCTCCCCCCCAAAAACATTGTCAAAATTCAGTCTTTCTGCCCCCCCTGGGGGACAGATGGGGGCAGTAGCCCCCAATCTGCACCCCCGGGGGGGCAGAAAGCCCACTCGACGCCAGGGATTTTTTTGGGGGCAATTTAATGAGAGTGGGGGCTGCCCAAAACGGGCATGCCAATGCCCCCACCCCCGCCACAATTAAAGCCTTTCTGCCCCCCGTGGGGGGCAGATGGGGCAGTAGCCCCCAATCTGCCCCCCCCTGGGGGACAAAAAGCCCACTAGACGCCAGGGATTTATTTGGGGCAATTTGAATTAGGGTGGGGGCTGCCCAAAACGGGCATGCCAATACCCCCACCCCCGCAACAATTACAGCCTTTCTGACCCCCCTGGGGAGCAGATGGGGCAGTAGCCCCCAATCTGCCCCCCCCGGGGGGGCAGAAAGCCTACTAGAAACCAGGGATTTTTTTGGGGGCAATTTTTTTTAGGGTGGGGGCTGCCCAAAACGGACATTCCAATGCCCCCACCCCCGCCACAATTACAGCCTTTCTGCCCCCCCGGGTGGGCAAAAAGCCTTCTAGAAACCAGGGATTTTTTTGGGGGCAATTTTAATCAGGGTGGGGGCTGCCCAAAACGGGCATGCCAATGCCCCCACCCCCCCCCCGCCAAAATTACAGCCTTTCTGCCCCCCCCGGGGGAGCAGAAAGCCTACTAGAAACCAGGGACTTTTTAGGGCAATTACAATTAGGGGTGGGGGCTGCCCAAAATGGGCATGCCAATGCCCCCACCCCCCCTGCAAAAATTACAGCCTTTCTGTCTCCCCTGGTGGGCAGATGGGGGCAGTAGCCCCCAATCTGCCCCCCCAGGGGGCAGAGAGCCCACTAGAAACCAGGGATCTTTTTTTTTTATTCATGTAGCGTGGGCGCTGCCAACCCACGCAAGCCATACCTCGCTGGACTCCCCCGGGTGTCTAGTTTTCAGAAATGTGTGGGTTTGGTAGTTTCCCAAGATGGCCGCCGAGCCCGGGGCCAAAAAACCAGGTGACCCCCCTTGCAAAACCAGGTTGTTTTGTGATAGGTCATCATGATGTCTCCTCAATACGTTTTGGGCCCTTGCCTGTCGCGGGTTCTTGACCCACCCACGCGAGTGAGATATCATTTTTATCGGGAGACCTGGGGGAACGCTGGGTGGTAGGAAATTTGTGGATCCACGTAGATTCCAGAACTTTCCCAGACAGAAATGTGAGAAAAAATTTATTTTTTCAACAAAATTTGAGGTTTGCAGGGGATTCTGGGTAGGGAAATGTTGGGGGACCCACGCAAGCCATACCTTGCTGGACTCCTCCGGGTGTCTAGCTTTTAGAAATTTGTGGGTTTGATAGGTTTCCCTAGATGGCCGCTGACCCCAGAGCCAAAAACTCATGGGACCCCCCTTGCAAAACCAGGTTGTTTTATGATAGGTTATTTTGATGTCGCCTCAATAGGTTTTGGGCCCTTGCCTGTCGCGGGTACTTGACCCACCCACACAAGTGAGGTACCATTTTTCTCGGAAGACTTTGGGGAATGCGGGGTGGGTGGAATTTTGTGGATTCACAGATTCCAGAACTTTCCACCACAGAAATGTGAGGAAAATGTGTTTTTGTTTACAAATTTTGAGGTTTGCAAGGGATTCTGGGTAACAGAACCTGGTGAAAGCCAGACAAGTCACCCCATCCTGGATTCCCCTGGGTGTCTAGTTTTCAAAAATGTATAGGTTTGCTAGGTTTCCCTATGTGCCGGCAGAGCTACGGTTCAAAATCTACAGCTAGGCACTTTGCAAAAAAAGGGTCAGTTTTCACTGTGAAAATGTGGTGTGTCCATGTTGCGTTTTGGGCCGTTTCCTGTCGCGGGCACTAGGCCTACCCACACAAGTGAGGTACCATTTTTCTCGGAAGACTGGGGAATGCAGGGTGGGTGCAATTTTGTGGATCCACAGATTCCAGAACTTTCCACCACAGAAATGTGAGGAAAATGTGGGTTTTTTTGCAAATTTTGAGGGTTGCAAGGGATTCTGGGTAACAGAACCTGGTGAGAGCCAGACAAGTTACCGCATCCTGGATTCCCCTGAGTGTCTAGTTTTCAAAAATGTATAGGTTTGCTAGGTTTCCCTAGGTGCCGGCAGAGCTAGGATTCAAAATCTACAGCTAGGCACTTTGCAAAAAAGGGTCCGTTTTCACTGTGAAAATGTGGTGTGTCCACGTTGCGTTTTGGGCCGTTTCCTGTTGCGGGCACTAGGCCTACCCACACAAGTGAGGTACCATTTTTCTCGGAAGACTTTGGGGAACGCGGGGTGGGTGGAATTTTGTGGATCCACGCAGATTCCAGAACTTTCCACCACAGAAATGTGAGGAAAATGTGTTTGTTTTGACAAATTTTGAGGTTTGCAAGGGATTCTGGGTAACAGAACCTGGTGAGAGCCAGACAAGTCACCCCATCCTGGATTCCCCTGGGTGTCTAGTTTTTAAAAATGTATAGGTTTGCTAGGTTTCCCTAGGTGCCGGCAGAGCTAGGGTTCAAAATCTACAACTAGGCACTTTGCAAAAAAGGGCCGTTTTCACTGTGAAAATGTGGTGTGTCCTCGTTGTGTTTTGGGCCGTTTGCCTGTCGCGGGCACTAGGCCTACCCACTACAAGTGAGGTACCATTTTTCTCGGAAGACTTTGGGGAATGCGGGTGGGTGGAATTTTGTGGATCCACGCAGATTCTAGAACTTTCCACCACAGAAATGTGAGGAAAATGTGGTTTTTTGACAAATTTTGAGGTTTGCAAGGGATTCTGGGTAACAGAACCTGGTGAGAGCCAGACAAGTCACCCCATCATTAATTCCCACGGGTGTCTAGTTTTCAAAAATGTATAGGTTTGCTAGGTTTCCCTAGGTTCCCGCAGAGCTAGGCTACAAAATCTACAGCTAGGCACTTTGCAAAATAAGGGTCCGTTTTCACTGTGAAAATGTGGTGTGTCCACGTTGCGTTTTGGGCCGTTTCATGTCGCGGGCACTAGGCCTACCCACACAAGTGAGGTACCATGTTTCTCGGAAGACTTTGGGGAATGCGTGGTGGGTGAAATTTCGTGGATCCACGCAGATTCCAGAACTTTCCACCACAGAAATGTGAGGAAAATGTGTTTGTTTTGACAAATTTTGAGGTTTGCAAGGGATTCTGGGTAACAGAACCTGGTGAGAGCCAGACAAGTCACCATATCCTGGATTCCCCTGGGTGTCTAGTTTTCAAAAATGTATAGGTTTGCTAGGTTTCCCTAGGTGCCGGCAGAGCTAGGGTTCAAAATCTACAGCTAGGCACTTTGCAAAAAAAGGGTCCGTTTTCACTGTGAAAATGTGGTGTGTCCACGTTGCGTTTTGGGCCGTTTCCTGTCGCGAGCACTAGGCCTACCCACACAAGTAAGGTACCATTTTTCTCTGAAGACTTTGGGGAATGCGGGGTGGGTGGAATTTTGTGGATCCACGCAGATTCCAGAACTTTCCACCACAGAAATGTGAGGAAAATGTGGGTTTTTTTGACAAATTTTGAGGTTTGCAAGGGATTCTGGGTAACAGAACCTGGTGAGAGCCAGACAAGTCACCCCATCCTGGATTCTCCTGAGTGTCTAGTTTTAAAAAATGTATAGGTTTGCTAGGTTTCCCTAGGTGCCGGCAGACCTAGGGTTCAAAATCTACAGCTAGGCACTTTGGAAAAAAAGGGTCAGTTTTTACTGTGAAAATGTGGTGTGTCCACATTGCGTTTTGGGCCATTTCCTGTCGCGGGCACTAGACCTACCCACACAAGTGAGGTTCCATTTTTCTCAGAAGACTTTGGGAAGCGCGGGGTAGTTGGAATTTTGTGGATCCACACAGATTCCAGAACTTTCCACCACAGAAATGTGAGGAAAATGTGGTTTATTGATAAATTTTGAGGTTTGCAAGGGATTCTGGGTAACAGAACCTGGTGAGAGCCAGACAAGTCACCCCATCCTGGATTTCCCTGGGTGTCTAGTTTTAAAAAATGAATAGGTTTGCTAGGTTTCCCTAGGTGCCGGCAGAGCTAGGGTTCAAAATCTACAGCTAGGCACTTTGCAAGAAAAGGGTCAGTTTTCACTGTGAAAACGTGGTGTGTCCACGTTGCGTTTTGGGCCGTTTCCTGTCGCGGGCACTAGGCCTACCCACACAAGTGAGGTACAATTTTTCTTGGAAGACTTTGGGGGACGCGGGGTGGGTGGAATTTTGTGGATCCACGCAGATTCTAGAACTTTCCACCACAGAAATGTGAGGAAAATGTGTTTTTTTTTACAAATGTTTAGGTTTGCAAGGGATTCTGGGTAACAGAACCTGGTGAGAGCCAGTCAAGTCACCCCATCCTGGATTCCCCTGGGTGTCTAGTTTTCAAAAATGTATAGGTTTGCTAGGTTTCCTTAGGTGCTGGCAGAGTTAGGGTTCAAAATCTACAGCTAGGCACTTTGCAAAAAAAGGGTCCGTTTTCACTGTGAAAATGTGGTGTCTCCACGTTGCGTTTTGGGCCGTTTCTTGTCACGGGCACTAGGCCTACCCACAGAAGTGAGGTACCATTTTTCTCGGAAGACTTTGGGGAACGCGGGGTTTGTAGAATTTTGTGGATCCACGCAGATTCCCGAACTTTCCACCACAGAAATGTGAGAAAAATGTGTTTTTTTGGACAAATTTTTAGGTTTGCAAGGGATTCTGGGTAACAGAACCTGGTGAGAGCCAGTCAAGTCACCCCATCCTGGATTCCCCTGGGTGTCTAGTTTTAAAAAATGTATAGGTTTGCTAGGTTTCCCTAGGTGCCGGCAGAGCTAGGCTTCAAAGTCTACAGCTAGGCACTTTGCAAAAAAAGGGTCCGTTTTCACTGTGAAAATGTGGTGTGTCCACGTTGCGTTTTGGGCCGTTTCCTGTCGCGGGCACTAGGCCTACCCAAACAAGTGAGGTACCATTTTTCTCGGAAAACTTTGGGAAACGCCGGGTGGGTGGAATTTTGTGGATCCACGCAGATTCCAGAAGTTTCCACCACAGAAATGTGAGGAAAATGTGGGGGTTTTTTTTAACAAATTTTTAGGTTTGCAAGGGATTCTGGGTAATAGAACCTGGTGAGAGCCAGTCAAGTCACCCCATCCTGGATTCCCCTGGGAGTCTAGTTTTCAAAAATGTATAGGTTTGCTAGGTTTCCCTAGGTGCCGGCAGAGCTAGGATTCAAAATCTACAGCTAGGCACTTTGCAAATAAAGGGTCAGTTTTCACTGTAAAAATAAAGTGTGTCCACGTTGCGTTTTGAGCCGTTTCCTGTCGCGGGCACTAGGCCTACCCACACAAGTGAGGTACCATTTTTATCGGGAGACTTAGGGTAACACAGAATTGTAGAGCAACTGTTATTACCTATTGACTTTCGAGGCATTTCTGCCTTCCAAATGAAAGACAATGTGTAAAAAAGAAGTCATTTTGAAAAATGACCAATAATTCTCATGCTAGTATGGGTACTCACAATTTCGGAAATGTGCAAATATCTACTGTTCCTAAACTCTATATTTTGTTCCAATTTCAGAAATACATAGGTGTCTTTCATACCGATTTTTCCATGTATATATTTTCCCAAATGAATTGCTATATACCCGGTACATAATAAAAAACCATTGCAAGACACTGCTCAGTTATTGGCTCTGGGTTCATCGGGTTCTTGGTGAACCTACAAGTCCTATATATCCCCACAACCAGAAAGGTCCAGCTGATGTAATGGTATATTGCTTTCAAACAGTTGTCATAATTAGAAGAAGTTACAGGTGAAAACGTTGACACAAATGGCTGTTTTTTTCAACTAATTTTCAATTTTTCCTATATTCAACTGTTAGTTTCTATAAAGAAACCTTGAAGGATCTACACAAATGACCCCTTGCTGAATTCAGAATTTTGTCTACTTTTCTAAAATGTATAGCTTTCCAGGATCCATTATTGCTTTTATACCCATTTCTACCATTAACTGGAAGGAGGTTGAAAGCACAATAATATAGCAAAAGTAGGCTATGTCCCAGAAAATGCCAAAACTGTGTAAAAAATGTTGGTTTTCTGACAAAAGTCTGCTTGTCCCTGAAAGCTGGGAAAATGGTGATTTCAGCACCACAACCCCTTTGTTGATACCATTTGCAGGGAAAAACCAGACACTTTCATCTGTAGCCCTTTTTTCTCATTTTTAAAAAAAAACAAACACATGTTTGCTATATTTTGGCTAATTTCTGGGTCCCTTCCAGGGGAATCCACAAACCATGGGTACCTTTAGAATCCCCATGATGTTGGAAGAAAAGGACGCAAATTTGGCGTGGATACCTTATGTGGTCAAAATGTTACAGGGGCCTAAGCGCGAACTACCCCAAATAGCCCAAAAAAAAAAGGCTTAGCACAGGGGGGGAAAAGGCCTAGCAGCGAAGGGGCTAAAGAACCACCTCAGTGAAACTGCACCTCTCTGCAATTACACCCTTAGGGGATGTCTCCACATGAAAACTCTCAACAGGCTACCTCTAGCCACAATCCACGCAACCATAATCCTTGCCCTTAGAAAAAAGGATTTTCCACACTGAAGAACAAAAGTTCCAACATCAGGCAGGCTTGAAAATATGGCAGAACCCTTGAGGGGTTATCTTCTCAAAGTCACCAGAGACTTAGGCTAGGGACTTTCAAATTATTTGGGGGATAGTCTGCGCTGCTCATGCAGCTCCCCCCCTAACATTGCTTCACTTTGGCGGTGACCCCATCCTCGAGGGGTCACCACACGCCACAAACGAGCAGGTTTTCCTAAAAGCATTGGGCAGGCCCTCAGGGCATTATGGGGCAGTCCCTCGGTAGAGTGCATACTTGAGTAGCGGCTCCCCTCCTGCTCGGGGGAGAGCCGCGCTGGATTAACTGGTGGCCTCGCACCGCATTACACTTTTTCTCAGGGGCTCGGTACGACCCGGGTACCCCACGTGCAAGTATGACGGAGAGCAGCTCGGCTGCTCTCGCCGGCTCCCCAGGGCGGCCGCCACACTCGCGTGCTGCCGCAAGAGCCAGCCCCTCCTCTGCTGGTCTGCCTGATCCTGCAGGCAGATGCGCCCTGGCCTCCTCTCCTCCAACCTGCCCGCTCCTGTGGTCAGTCGTGCACTGGACAGGTGGACCAGCAGCCACATGGGGCTTCCTCCACCTCGCGAGGTCCCAGGGTTGTGATCCTGGGTCCCATGGTCATCTTCATAGTGAGCGCGACGGCGCTCCCCGACTTCCGCCACCTTGCTGGGGCCCAGGGTTCGGATCCTGGGCCCCAGGTACCTTCACGGAGGGGGGTGTGACTGTGCTCCCCGAGTTTCTCTTGGTTGTAGCTCAGGGATGGGGATCCTAGGCCCCCAGGCACCTTCAGGGGGGCGCAGCGGCGCTCACCGACTTTCTCTTCACTTCTGGGGGACCCAGGGATGGGATCCTGGGTTCCCCCTTCAGTTTTGTGTGGAGCACGACAGCGCTCCCCGACTTCCACCACTTCTCTGGGGCCACTTCACGGGGATGTGAAGGCGCTCACCGGCTTTGTCTTCTCCGGGGGCAGCCCCCGGGACCTGACCCACCCTGGGGGCACATCGGAGACTGACGGCGGAGTCCCATGCGCTTCGTCGTAGGTCACACTGTAGGTCAAAGGTCGCCTACCTTCTGGGTGGCATATCTCGGCCCCCGTTGGGCCAAGCCCCCTGGCTTTCAAGAGGATGTACTCAGCAGAGAGCAGATTTTACTGGCTCCCTGCGCCAGCCTTTCACCGGGTTTCCTCTTCTGGGCATCTCTCCTTGCGCAGAAACCCAGGATTTCCCTCATTGGTCCTGGACTCCCTCAGAGGCACAGTCCAGAGTTCTGGGGGCTGTCAGGGGGTTCCTCCTTCCAACTGCCCATGGTGACAGTCTCAAGCACCAGTCTTCCTCAGCAAGACCACTTCCCAGAGAGAGCTCCTCTTCCTGTGCAAAGCCTTTTAAGAAAGAGCAGAGGGGGTTGGCAGGAATGCACTTCAGCCCTATCCTGCAGTGCCACATCTCCTCTCTGCCCCCGATCCTTCCTTCCTTCACAGCCTCCGGGATACTTCAAGATGGCGTCGTCCAGGTGTCCCATGACACAGTCTCTGAAAAGACCCCTTCCCCCACTTGCTGACATCACAGTCCAGGCCTAGAGCAGACCTGGTGTCTGGCACCGGGTGACAGCTGCTGATTGATGTCCTGCAGCTTCACCCCGTCTCTCCCTCCTGGAGAGAAGACCTCTGCTCTAGGGAAGGCTTGCAGTGAAGGGCTAGGCCTCAGATGCTACAGCTTGGGGAGGAAGGTAATTAATCCAGCCTGGCAGGGTCACACCAGGCCTGGGCTCTGGTTCTGAGCTGAGTCAGAGGAATATGACATTTCTGGGTGACCCATAAGCAGTACAGATATGCCTTTGGACATAGCAGAATGGTTCTTTTCACACAACTTACAGTGTACTTTTGTGCATGTCTGGAGTTTGTAGGCCCAAGGGAACTGAAACTACCCCATGTGGTCTCCTGCTCCATAGGAGTATAATGGAGTGTTACTATAGTGAAACAGTAAAGCACACTGACTATCCCTTGCATGTGTACCCTAACCTTATAAGGCCTATTCCATGTCATCACCCAAATCTGCATAGTCCCTTCTACACCATTCTATCTGTACCCAGCTTCTGGGCTGTGCACGACAGGAATCTCTCCCGCACAGCCCTCACATGGGTGCATACACATGTGCACACGTGTCCACATGTAACCAGTCAGGTGCCCCTTACCCTGGCTACTGCGCAGCAGCCTTATCTCACAAGGCGGACACCGGTGGAAAACACATGCAGTCCATTTTATCATGAGTTTACCGTGGGTGAGTTCCAGCTTATGAGGCTCTCCCACAATAAAAGCTCCAAAATCAGGTGATCAAAAAGCAAAATATCCAGGCGGATCAGATGGTCAGAACCGCCTTCTCACATGGGCACAGTATCTGCAGTGACATGTAGTGAGGTGGTCAGCCTAACCTCAAGGGACTCTTTCCCAGAGGCTCCTGGTCTAAGAAGTACTTCCTACATATCCAATCCCAGGAACTCCTTGCAGGGAACTTTGTTATCAAGAACTTTCCCCAAGGCATTCTAAATGAAGTAGTCTCCTCCAGATGAACATTATATCAGCGGTCCGATAAGTAAACCGAATGCGAGGGACCAAGTCAAGACATCTAGCCACCCTGTCCCGGGACCTATGGAACTTCTGTCTTCAGGGAAACCTCACCTTCACGGTAGAATATCCTTGGGATTCAGCAGCTGAATAGCTCTCCTACCACCTTGAGGATTCCAGGTACTGGACCATACATCACTAGGTTTTCTCACAGATCTCCTTTTTCTGGGGCCCATTAGAAGTAGACTGGGTCACATCTTGCATCAGCAAGCAACTACAGAATTTTTTTTGCTAGTGTCCAAATTGGATGCCTCTTAGCTGGACACGTTCATCCATGACTGGAACCCTCCTTTGCTTTTCTCCCGGTCTGCTTGACTCTTGCGTTCAACTCCACTTTTGCTGTTGTCGGACTCGCAAGGGCCTCATCGCTTTCTTCTGGACCACCATGCCTGGTTTCCACCTCTCACCTCTCCTAGAATTAGCTCAGCTGCTCTCACAATTCCTAGACTACCCCTCCCTACTTCTGAATAGTCACCTTCCCCTACTAGTATCAGGAATAGTGGTACAGAGAACAACCTTTCCATGCATGGGCCCCTGGAACGAAAACGACCTTTCACTTAAACTGGTCTGCATAAGCATTGGTGCATTGAACGGACATGCCTTTCATCTTTCGCTAGTCAATTTCCTCGCCTCCTTATTTGAGACAAATTCTCTCTTATAGTAATAAATAATGTTTTTCACTCTGCGGTTTCTGCGCGACTCCCTCTCTTGGATTGCACTGCATGGGGTAAGCGCCCCTATATATGCAAACTGATGAGAGGTATTCACATTTCCAGTCATTTTGTTCAGAAAAACACAAGACACAGTGAGTGCTCCCACATCAGATATGGGATTTCTGGTTGTTGTTGCACATTGTTCTTAGAGTTCTAGCTTCAAGGGCATCCTTTGCTGGCTGTGGCCTAAATTACATATTTTAAGAGCAGCAAATAGATTCAACATGTCCACCTTCTGGACCTTCTACTTCAGACTGAATGAGCATGCAAGGAATACTGTGTTGTTATGCGTTGAACATTCCATAGAAGACATTTCAGTACACCAGCACCAGTAAAATGATTTCCAATGGCTCTAGTTGTGGACACTGGATGGTATGTTTCCATACAACTTAAATGTCACTGAAACAAAATCTAAAACATACATTGGACACCAATAGCCAGATGAAGCTTGAATCAATATGAGTTTTCCTTTTGCCAGATCACAAGTAATCCAAAAAGCTGATGTCACTCATTACAGCTTAGTCGTAGCCTCCAGCCAGATCCTGAATCCACTCCACATAGGGCCTTGCACCCAACCCTCACAAGCACCAAACCTCCACTGCCTTTCATTTTCAGACATACGTAGGACACGACTGACACAAGGCTTAGGCTGCTGCCAGGGTCAGCACCCAACTTTCCACTAGGTGCCAGCTCGCACTAAGCACAGACTTCGGACATACACATTGGAGGGTGTCTGCAAGGCCTGGTGTCACACCAGGTCCTGCATCTAACATAAAATAAGACTTGGGTGGTGGGCTTGCATATGTCCAGACTCTGCTCCCAACTGTCCGCATGTGGCCAACCCATTTCAGCCATGCACAGCTGGGGTTGGTCACAGGGCATCGCCAGTCGCCAAGCTCTGCACCCACTCCTCCATGACCACCTAAAACCCTACTTGCTCAGCCTTCACCACTCCACAGCAAAGTTTACCAAAAGGCTTATTGTTCAATGATGTTCAGCAACCAGCTTTCCGCAAGTGACCTTCCCCCACTGTACCTGTCCTTTGGGTGAATACAAGAACAATGACATCCATCAAAGTGCTTCACTTCTGAAAACAATTTCTTTTGCATTTTTCGAAAGCTTACAGACAAGCTTATTAAGAGTTCAGTCATCGATTTAGGTTGTTGTGTTAGTCCTTATTCACAAAAACTACAGCATCATTGGTTAATCTCATTAGTAATTTCAACAATGTTATTTAAATATAATCAATGATGTCTTCAATGATGTCATTTAACATGATGTAATATTTAAGGTGTAATATTTAAGGTCATAAGCAGTTCATAATGAGGGCGCTAGTTATAGTTTGTTCACCAAACTATTACTGGTGAATTTCAGTGATTTTTTAGTTAGTTCCCAGATCAGAGGCCCAGTTTCAAATATGTGGAGTTTGATATTACTTACACTTGAGGTTGGGGCTGCTTTTGGAAAGATCTTCCCATATCATTTATGTCAGCCCACCCTATTTCTAAAGTTTGTGCTTTATAAATACATTCCATTCATTTATTCATTCGTCTTTAAAGAGAATCAGCTTAAATTCAAGAGGCTAAAGGGCTTTGGGCAGGTCCAGCCTGTATACTCACTTAACTGTGGCATACCCAGGGCACGAGTCAGGGGTACAGGCGGGTGGACGGCGTCCACCCAGTATTTTCACAGGGTGAACGCCATCCACCCTGCCAAGAATTTAGGATCCACTGAATAATGTGCTGAACTCGTCCCAGTGTAATTTCCAAACACCGGGACACTTTCAGCAGCGCCTGCACGGTGTCTTCTTTCCATCTGAAACAAGCAACAACGTGCAGGCAGGGACGGGGCGTTCTTATTTAAGACTCCTGCTGGGCCCATAACAAAGGTCGAATTTGAGGGGTCATCAGGCCTCCTTTTGTTCGAGTCTCTTGGCTGGGAGCAGTTAGGAGCCTCAAACCTAGATGCAAATGAAGCAGAGGGGAAACAAAGGCTCACACCTTGTTAGCACTTCACACATACTTAAGAGAGGCAGCTTTTCACTTTGTTCAGTCCCTGTTTAGGACATATGCATGCACTGTAAGAATGACAGATGTGTTGGTCTGTTCCAGTATTTACACAAAGCAAATTGCATTTATATAGAGCTTACTACACCCAAGGAGACGTTGAAATAATTTAAGTACCACTATTTTTTCTTGTATAGCCCTACTCATCCCAATGCAGGGTGTCGGAGCGCTCTACATCAACATGTGCATATTACATGTACAATAAATTAATGAAAATTTAGGCTTTTGGAGCATGTGCATCAAAGACTGTTCAAGAGTATTTATTAGACAAATATAATATGACCCACCATGCTGCAAATATATCTGAATACCCATTCCTTAACTTTGCAAACTGATTCTTTGGGGGTCATGAGCCATGCTATGCCATGCCATTTATGTGGTATTACTGCTGCATAGTAACTGTGCGTGTTATTCTATGATAGATATCATATAGTGAGTTACGCAAGAGACTATATATAGCCATCCCTATTTGTCAAAGAAGCATACCATGCAGCCATGTATGTGTTGTTTGCGTGCATGTGTTGGGTGTACATGTGCAGATGCCCCATGCTGAGAAAGCAAGTGGTATTCACTACTCCAGATGAAGACACTGACCCGTGTAATCACGTTGGCATAGCCTCGTGGCACCCTGGGTCGACCGATAGGGTGTAATGGGCCGTGCTCAACACCACAGCATGAATGATCGAACATAAACACGGGATATTCATTAAACGCGCCTACCGGCAGCTGCCAACCCGGTTCAATTACAGCCCACGTCTTGTAGCTGCGCCACGCACTTACAAAGGGGCTCATATTGTTCAGTCCTTGGAGATAATAGCGAACAAGCCCTTTTATTGCAAACGACTCGGTCTCAAGGGGTTGATTTTACTTTTCTCAGCTTCGTTTCCATTTCTGCATATCACTGATTGCAAATTACTGCCGAATCAGTGGGCTTGTTTCGCGCTTTGTGAATGTTCCGCTCGAGATTCATGAGCGCCGCCCCAGCCCCACTATTCTGCAGAGAGAGGTGCCATTTCGCATTCCTCCTCAGCCGGCTCGGGCGGAAGTGGGTGGGCGCCCCTGCCGCGGAGCTGTACGTCGTCTCACGCTTGACTTCCTCCTTTGCGGCGTACTTGTCCGGCTCCATTTTGTTGGCGCGCTTCACGCGGGCCTCTCAGAGATGATTGCCTCGGAAAGATGCATTTCTCCACACTCCACTTGGTGGGAAATGTTTCAGGAAGAACCACTTAGCCCTCCGTTGGATACCTGGGTCTCTGCCTCGGCTATCCCCGTCTCCGGCGCACAGGTCTCCTTTAGTTATCGTCACAGGCGCCTTCATGGAGGATATTTTTAGCCTAGAAATTGCAGGATAAGGAGAAGCGGTGTATCCCGAGAGAAGTGCACATGAGAAACTTTTATATTTTATAAGCAATGAATGAATTTGTTGGGAAGCACTTATGTCCACGGGACTCAACACATCTTGCATGAAATGCCCTGTCAAGCATTCTATCATATGCTAAACTTCTGATTAATAATTTATACAACTCACGAAGATAATGCTACAAGCAAACAGACAAGACGTCTGACATGCAAGCTTTGACCTTAATTGAAATAAACTTTCTTGACATAGTACATGTAACGACGCTCGTGTTTGCACATAAATCCTCCTGTGGCAACATGATGTGTGGTATGTTTGTGGAAGCTGAGCTATATCAGGGAGGTAAATTGTCCTTCTTTCAGAAATGTTTTAACTACCGTTTTATGCCCATATTTTGTTGCAGCACTTTTAACATCCCACGCTGTTACATGGGCCATTCATTGAAGAGAAAGAAACTGGGGGCCTCATTTATGGCATTTTGGCATAGGGCAACGCAGCAAGGCAACTTGCTGTGCTGCCCTACGCCAAAGTGAAATGGCAGGAATGCACTGTATTTACGGTGCATTCCTGTCCTTTCTGCCTGCGCTAGCTCTGTTTTATCAGCCTAGCGCCAACGTAGGCCTTTTGCACCATGGCATCTTCCTGCACAAAACAATCCTACAATGCATTTTCCTCTTTCTAGTGTGCTGCACAACCCAGGTCAA
Source organism: Calotriton arnoldi (assembly GCA_963921515.1). Taxonomy (NCBI): domain Eukaryota; kingdom Metazoa; phylum Chordata; class Amphibia; order Caudata; family Salamandridae; genus Calotriton; species Calotriton arnoldi. The sequence goes on along the minus strand of CAWUFW010005474.1, from coordinate 949,284 downwards.
ACAGGATTACTTTAGAAGCCATCCCAGAGTCATTGGATGATCATCCAACTACTTTAGAAGTCATTTTCACATCATCAGACATCATCAAGCTCTTGAAGTAATCAGCAATGCTTAGAAACCTGTGCTCGATGATTTGAGGATGACTTGAAAATGAGTGTTTGATGACTTCACAAGGTATGACTAATTCTGATGACTTGAGGATGACTTGAAAATGAGTACCCGATGACTCCTCTAGCTGAGGTTGTTCCTGATGATTTCAGGATGACTTGAAAATGAGTGTCTGATGACTTCACAAGATGAGTTTGCTCTTGAGGATTTAAGGATGATTTCAAAACTGGTATCTGATTACTTCACAGGGATCGTTTGCATTTGAAAAGATGAAAGTGTTCCTAAATGTTTGCTGATTATTTTAAGAGCAAGTTTGCCATTTTTGTTTCAGTTTTGTTTTAAAGTCTAACCGGTTGGGTGTTTTCTGATATTTGCTGATTATTGCACAATGACGTCATGTAATATCCAATGATATGTTAATTAAGTCACAGGTTAATATTAATACTGGCTTTTGTTAATTATAAATCATTCTTATTATAAATGATAGAACAAACAATTCAAACCTTAAAATGTTTAACATTTAATATGTCCCATGAGGCCGGCCCATCATCCTTTCTTTTGTTAAAGTCTCATCTTGGTTGGGAGCTATCGGGAGTCTAACACATAGATGCCAATGGAATGGAGGGAAACAAGGGCACTCAGATTATCAATTCACAAGTGCTTGCACTGAAAGCGGTAATTACAAAAGGGGAATCGCTTCCAGAGTCCTCTCCACTTGAGGACAGGGTCCTAGATGAGTACATGCCCGAAAAGTCCATCTCCATGACGTATAGGAAACTAATCAACAACATGTCTGACCCCCTCCTCCAGCTCCGGGCCCGATGGGAACAAGATGTAGCGGAGATGGAGGAAGAGGAATGGTTGGAGGCACTGGCCTCCCCCAGGGAGATTGCTATCTCCTCCAGATTGAGACTTGTACAACTAAAAATACTCCAAAGAACTTATCTTACGGGCCTGGCGTTGGTGAAGATGGGCTATAGGACTGACTAAGGGTGCGTGAGACGATGCGGACAGGAGGGCACCTTCGCTCATGTTGTCTGGGAGTGTGCATATATCCAGAAATATTGGTCTGAGCTGACAAAGTGTATGGAAGACGTGATGGTAGTCAAAATAGAAACTAATATTAAGATGTGCCTCCTGAATATATGGGGACCTACTGATTTAAACACAAAGGGAGAATATGGGTTACAATGGGAATGATAATCGCCAAACGGAACATTGCCAGAATGTGGGGAGCTCAGGAGACACAGACAGTTGTAGCATGGAAAAGAGACATGGACTGGTGCATGTTGATAGAACAAACAATATATGAATCCAGAGGGTGTCCCAAAAAGTGGTCGCAGATATGGGGGAAATGGAATGAGTTTAAGGGGGGACTCTGCGAGCCCCCACAGATGGGACATGGCCAAGATCCTGGGCAGCATGAGTAAAAGTTGGCCAAATATACTATTACCAAGGAACATGCATGGGCTAGGGTCAGTGACCGAATGTATTGATGAAGATGTACTCCTTGATGCTTATGTTTGTATAATGCTTGAAATGTGTAAAGTGGTCATCAATAAAAAGAATTAAAAAAAAATACTTCGCAAGTACTTAAGAAAACATATAATTTGGAGGCAGGTTTTTGATTTATTTCAACCCATTTATGAAAGAGTTATGCATGTACTATACGAATGACCGATGCATCTGTATGACGGTTACAAGATGTAGGATTCACACACCATCCATACCGTTAGGCATTATATGTTAAGAGTATTTGGTCTGGCAAAATAGAAAGTCAGAATTTAAAATGTAACACAGTGGTTGGTGTTGATTCACTAATAAGTCTATTAAAAGAAACCCTTTTTCACAACCTTGGAATAACAAATGATTGAAAAATAAAACTATACATTTTAAATCTATGCTTTACTGTTTGCATGCTGCTCCTTCATGTCGGTTTAGAGCTCACTGTGCCATATTAGCAGTATTGTAGTTTATGAACTGTAAGTAACAAAAGTATTTCTGTGACAAAAGCAGTAACCTACTTAACTGAACTATCACATAAAATACAAATTTGTGAGCTGCATGTTCCATGTTTTACTTTGCAGCAGACACATTGATCCTCAATGCTACTTTATGAAGAGTGAAAACTGGGACTAGACAATACCCAGAACTCTTCAGCAAGTGGTTTAACCCTCAAAGTTGTGTTACTCTTGTTAAGGTGCCTTGCATATTACTGGACACACAAAGAATTCTGCAGCATGTGCCTAACCCCTGTGAGATGTTTAAAATGCAGACTTTTTGTGACCAATCAAATAAGTAAAAACAGATTTATTGTCACATTTATACTTGGTGCCAGTTATAGATAAGAACTACATGCGGTTCACAAACTCTGCTCTTTCAGGAATATTTTAAAGCCAAAGGAAGAAATAATGGTGATGCCACACATTAATAGCTCATTGTGTGATTTGGTTGCATTGTGGGACATGTAGTCTTGCTTTTCAAGAAGTAAATACCAAACCATAGATAAACTGCAAATTATAAAACCTTGACTGGCTAAAGTTTCATCTGTGCTTCAGTAAGGAGAACACAACAAATGCACACAAATTCGTAATCTGCATTATTTGCATTGTGCAGGCATAAAACGAAAAAACATAATGGTAACAACCCCTTTTCAGACTTGATGTAGAATCACAGGATAGTGAGCTGACAGCGAGCTTCCCCGGGTCCCACTTCAGCAGCATTAAATCTTAAGCCCATTCACAATACCCTCTCACTTTACAGCAGGCCTTGAATCGAAGTTAATTGTTTTAAGGCGTTCCCAGATGCATTGCTTCGAGCTATTTATGCAGCACAGTGGGTGGTAAAGAGCTGTGAGCCTTGAGGAGACATTCAGGCAGGGGCCAGTGTCGCCTACCCTCTTCTAAACTTCATCACAGCATATGGGACGCGGGAGGGATTTGCCTTAACAAGGGTACAGCACGTCCTAATGATGCGTTATTTTACAGTGTTGTTCCAGCAATTGCCATAGGAACAATTTTAATACTCTGGCTCACGTAAATCATTCTAATCGTGACCTCTGACTGAGTTCGCGCGGTATAAAACTAGAGAAAAACAGGCAACATGCACATCCGGCGCTGCCGGAAATACGTCACTTTACTCTGCTGTTTGCAAGAACTGGTGGTGAGGTCGTGAGGAAGTTGGCGAGGTCTTTGTAAAAGGGGACTATGTTGATTTCCCCCCTCTGTATATTGTTTGCTTTTTAAAAGCCTCAAGACTTTCTTTTCCAAGGGACAGATTTCGTCAGTTTTCAGCAGCCAGTGATCGGAAGCAGCCAGTGATCGGAAGCAGCCAGTGGTCGGAAGCAGCCAGTGGTCGGATTGCTGGTAGCAGGTATCGTCCGGGACATTTTTTCTCACAGTTTGGAGGTTCGTATCACAACAGTAGAATGTGCCTAATATAGAAAAAACAGCTAATTTGTGACTTTCGAAGCTAAAGCTAGCTTACTTTCTGCAATTTTCTGTTAAAGAGTTATGTTTTTCCCGATTATGGGAGTCTTTTTGCTCACTTAACTGCAACGGGAAGGGCTCCGATATTAAATAGTTGACTTGATGTAAAATTGTAATTGATGTAAAATGCACTGGGAAGATAAAAAGAATGCATAGTCAATACTATTTTCTAGTTTTTTTAACATATTGCACGACTTTATTTTGGTCTGCTGCAGGGAAGGTGTTTTCATTGTGATTGGAGAGTGATCAATGTGCCGTTCCGGCCAGAGCTGGCTGCTTTGGAATTGGGGAACCAGGTTCGAGTCCTGGCGTCTGTTCAACAGCCTGTGATTCTGGGCAAATCACTTAATCTTCTAATGTCTGAAAAAAGATGAATATGACCTTGTGCAATGTGAGAGGTAGTCCTACCACTCACAATAACCTCGGGTTGAGTTCACACTTTGAAAAACTGCCTAAAATATATTTGCAGAGATACGGACAGTTACCATGCTTCCTTCTACTACTATAATTCTTGGCAGCTTTTTTCCCCACTCTAAGCCCTTTACTCATCAGTACACAAGGATTTTTAAATATAAAGGTTCAAAATGTTATCTATAATGAGCGGGCAAAAGTCTGAATACAGCATTCCAGAATGCAAACCCTGATTTGCATGTTGGATAAGGCTATTTGCACCAGCCACATTAACCTACTGCGTTCTTATAGATAAAGTTTCTAATACTATTTGACATTAAACCTCTTCAGTGTAAGATAGCTCAGTGAGTTAAGGTTCACAGCTTTGGGAACAGTTTAAATCCTGGTGAGATGAACACTGCCTTTTATCTTTCTAGTATTACTGAACTGCGTAACAGATATGATAAATGAAAATGTAATTGTAATTGCATCTATATAGCGCTTACTACCCCTGACGAGGCGTCGAAGCTCTTTTACGGCGAGTAGCACGCTACTTCGGAACCCATACAGTGTTAGTGGTGAATTAGTATAGTGAAATATGGAAGTAATTTGAGACGTGGATATGTTAGTTAGTTATTTGGATTGAGAATGATAGCGAAGAGGTAGAATTGGTAAAAAGGTTTACATTTATGTAGCCCTTGCTACCCCTGAGGTGTTGAAGTGCTTTTTCGGCGAGTAGCAAGCTATTCCGGAACCCATAAAGGGTTAGTGGTGAATTAGTATAGTGAAATATGAAATTAATTTGAGTGGTGGACATGTTAGTCTGTTATTTGGATTGAAATGATAGTGAGGGGATAGAAGGGAAGGATTTAGAATTTTTTTTGTGTTTGTTTGTTTTGTATGTTAGATAAATAGAAATATATAAGCATAAGTGCAATGAGCACCCATCCAGCCTCTTCACCTCACGACCCTCCCCAACCTGGATGCCCTCCTGTAATAATCCTCTATCGAGAGTCCCACCCACAGTACTGAATAGCTCAGTTCAGCAATTGCTCATAACCACCTGCCCTGCATCCCCAAAAAACCATCCATCTAGACCACTGTTTTCCTAGCTCTCCTCGCTCTCCCATTTTTTATCCACCCTCCACTTGCATCCTCTGCCACCAGCTCTGTCTTTGCTCTTCTCCTAAGGTTAGATAATATATAGAGGCACAACTACATAAATATTCAAGGCCAATGAAATCTGCCAGAACCAACTAGATTCCCAGTCTCCCCAGCTTTGTCAACACTATTTAGTCTTCACCTCTGTCTTTTCTCCTGATAAGGCTTGAAGGTGGTGGGGTTGGGAAGGTAGAGAGAGTAGAGCAGCAGCCCCACTGCTAAAAGCCAGCAGATGAACAATAAAATGATAACAAAACTATGTACTATCCCTTTATTTTTCCCTGGCTAGGCATACTCCGCTGAGTGGCCCAGTCTAGGACGGGGCAACCCTCGAGGGACAGTAGCAGGGGGGTGGGGGCGGTTAGTTTGCATGTTGGTTTGGGAGGCCGTCTTTGGGCGGCCAAGCCAACATGCGCACTTACATTTCTACAACCATGCTGTGTTGTACCTCCACGTGGAGAAAGGCCACAGACTCTCTGTGCCTGAGTGAGCGTTAAACCAGCCCGCTCAGGCCAATCCCGGCACTGCTGTCATGCTGGGTAATAGTATGAGAGCAGCTTTGGGATTGGGTGGGAAGTCTCGAAGCTGGACTGCGCTCGTGGAAGAAGCTAGACCCCGACAGTGGCAGGTAAGTCTATTTCTTCTTTTAAAAAAAAAAAATTAATACAACCTGTTAGAAATGGGGGTCTCTAGTTGGCAATGGCGGGCCACTGTCCAAGTAGGGACCCTTCTTCCTAAGTCAGAGTGAGAGGGCTACCCTCTTTAATACCCCTGCTCAACCCTGTGGTAACGTAGCACGAGCAGGTAGGCTTATCTCAGAGGCAGGGTGTGAAGCATTTATGATCATACACAGTAACACAATGAGGAACACTACAAAGGGACACCACACAAGTAGTTATTATAAAAAATAAGTATCTTTATATAAAGGCAGATTTATCACAAGACCAATAACTGTAAAAGCCACAATACTGTCAAAAATAGGATAGCTGTTGAAGGGCTGTCAAAAATAGTTCAAAGGTTGCAAAAATAAGGTTCAAGTTCAAAGCAGTGGTCTCTGCGACCCTTTCTTTCACAAAGTACCTGGGTTTAGTTGCAAAACCAACAAAGTGTCGCAAAGAAGCTGTAGCGATGATTCTCGGCACGCGAGGCCGGCGATGCGTTGAAATCCTTGCCGCAAGGGAGGATGATGCGCCGATCTGCGGGATGCGTGCGGAGACGATGCGACAAACTTCTGCACGCTGGACCACCGATGCGATGACTTTCTTGCCGCGTGGGAGAAGTCGATGCGGTGATCCTGTTGCGCTGTGCGATCGTGTGGCGATGCGAAGACAAGACGCTCCGCGAGGGAGCGACGAAATTCGGTGTGATGCGATCAAAGTGGCGAACGCACGGCGTCCGCACTGCGATGTCTCGAAGCGATGATTTCTGTCAGGGTTGCGAGTGCGCGGCGACAGCAGCGCGATGATCTTTCCAGCGCGTCTCGGCTGCAGCGGCTCGCAAAGGGGCGTCAGCGATGGTTTCGGGCTGCGGGCCCTCGGCGGCAGCAGCGCGAGGATTTTCCCAGCGCTCCGACTGCAGCGGCCCGCAAAGATGCGTTAGCGTCGATTTCTTACCCTCTTCTCTCTGATGCAAACTAGAGGCCCTGGAACTCACAGGAGCCTCCTCAGCAGATAGCAGTCCTCGCAGGGAGGAAGCAGGAGGTTGGTGGTGGAGTCTGTTGTGCCTGAGACTCCAGCAGGAGGCTAGCTCTTTTCCTAGCCCTTGGGTGATTGCTGTACAAAAATAAAAGTTCTCTCAATAGTTCCTTTTCCTCTTCTTCAAGGTCCAGTGGTCACTGCTGCAGGCCAGTGCAAGAAAAACACACAAGCACAAGGACAGTCACTTCCTGCAGATTCCTCCAGTGGCACGGACAGAGTTTCCTCTCCAGATCCAAAAGCAATACAAAAGTAGGGGGTTTGAGCACAGATATTTATACCCCAAAAGCCTTTGATCCTTGAAGCTACCAGTCCCTGAACCTAGCCAGAACCAGTTCTGCTCAGGCCTGGAGCACTTTGTTTACCAGGCTGCATCCTTCCTTTCAGAAAGAGGGGTCTGCTAGCAGACACACAGTGGGAGGTGGAGCCAGCATTCACCTTGCCAGGCACAGCCCTATTCAGATCAAAGAGCCACCCTTCCCCACACTCTAAATGCAGATCTCTCTATTCCACCAAGGTCTGACTCAGCCTGTCCTGCCCCTCTAAAACCAGACAGCCAATACACATAACGGCAGAGCACACTGGAAGGCTTAGGCAAGAAAATACCTACTTTCTAAAAGTGGTATTTTTCAAACACAGAATATAAAAATAAACTTCACTAAAAGGTGTATTTTAATATTCTGAGCTCAGGCATACTAAATTCGTTTTTCTACCATGTCCCTGGGGTCAGTTAGGACTATAGCATGTAATAGTCAAACTGCCCATTCTAGCCTATGAGGAACAGGTAGCCTTACAGTAGTGAAAAACGAAATGGTGCATAATTCACTACCAGGACATGCTACACACACCCAGGCATGTCCTACCTTACACATACAATGCACCCTACCCGAGGGGCGACTTACAGGATGCCAAGGGAAGGTTCAGGGGCTGGGAAGTGGTTGCACTTCACAGCCAAGATGGCAGTTCTGGACTGCACACAGACACTGCAGTGGCAGGTCTGAGACACACTTTACAAGCTGCTTCTGTGGGTGGCACACATCAGTGCTGCAGGCCCACCAGCAGCATTTGGTTTACCAGCCCTGGGCACACATAGGCCACACTACTAGGGACTAACAGGTAACCCAAATAAGCCAATCAGGGATATACCAATTCACATAGACATATTTATACAGGGAGCATTCGCGCTGTGACACTGAATGGCAGTGGCACAGCGCCCAGAGCATCTAACACCAGTAAAACAGAGGAGACAACAGCGAAAAATGGAAGGGAGACCCACGCCAATGGTGCCAGGTCTAACACACGTCCCCTCCAGCTGAAATGTGGGGAGAACTACCCATCCCCTTGAAGTTCTCATCGCTAAGGCGGAAAAATCTGGACAGACCATCAGCATTGGCGTGTTCTGTACCAGGGCGGTGTTCCACCGTGAAGTCCATACCCTGTAGGGAAATGGACCACCTCAACAACTTGGGATTCTCACCCCTCATCTGCATCAGCCATCTGAGGGGCCTGTGGTCTGTCTGAACCCGGAAGTGAGTCCCAAACAGGTATGGTCTCAGCTTCTTCAGTGCCCAGACCACAGCAAATGCCTCACGCTCAATTGCACTCCACCTCTGTTCCCGTGGAAGTAACCTCCTACTGATGAAGGCCACAGGTTGGTCTAGTCCCTCCTCATTTATCTGTGACAGAACGGCCCCCACCCCATGCTCTGAAGCGTCTGTCTGGACAACAAATTCCTTAGCAAAATTGGGCGCCTGGAGTACGGGTGCTGTACACATAGCAGTTTTGAGGGCATCAAAGGCTTTCTGACAGGTGTCAGTCCAGTTCACAATCTTTGGCCGCTTCTTGAAGTCAGCTCAGTCAAGGGTGCAACAATGTTGCCATACCCCTTGACAAACCTCCTGTAATAACCCGTGAGTCCTAAGAAGGCCCTCACCTGGGTCTGGGTCCTTGGGGGCTCCCAAGTCAGGATGGTTTCAATCTTGGGCTGCAGGGGCGCCACCTGGCCGCTCCCCACCTGGTGTCCCAAGTACACCACAGAACCCTGCCCAATCTGGCACTTACTGGCCTTGATTGTGAGGCCTGCTCTGCGCAGCGCCATCAACACTTCCCAGAGGTGGCGCAAGTGGTCCTCCCAGGAGGAACTAAACACTGCAATGTCATCCAGGTAGGCGGCACTGAAAGCCTCCAGCCCAACCAACACCTGGTTGACCAATCTCTGGAAGGTGGCAGGGGCATTCTTCATCCCAAAGGGCATCACACGGAACTGGTAGTGCCCATCTGGTGTGGAGAATGCTGACCTCTCCTTTGCCCCATCCGTTAAGGCGATCTGCCAGTACCCAGACGTCAGATCAAACGTGCTGAGGTACCGGGCAGCCCCTAACCGGTCTATGAGCTCATCAGCTCTGGGGATGGGGTGCGCGTCGGTCTTGGTGACCGAATTGAGACCTCGGTAGTCCACACAGAACCTAAGTTCAGGAGTGGCACCAGGCGTCGCAGCTTTTGGTACCAAGACCACGGGGCTGGACCAGGGGCTGCTAGAGGACTCAACCACCCCTAGGGCGAACATTTTGGAGACCTCCTCCTTAATGCAAGCCCTGACCCTGTCAGTTACCCTGTAAGCCTTGTGCTTGACAGGAGAACTGTCCCCGGTATCCACCTCATGGACGCACCAATCAGTGACACCAGGTACCAGGGAGAACAAATCAGAAAATTGCCCCAACAGGTGGTGACAATCTCTCTGCTGCTCAGGGGTCAGTGTGGTGGAGAGGATCACACCCTCCACTGACCCATCCTTCTCTTCTGCACACAGGAGGTCAGGGAGAGGCTCACTCTCCTCCTCAACCCCATCATCTGTGGCAAGAAGCATGCCCACTTCAGACCTCTCAAAGTGGGGCTTTAGGCGGTTCACATGCAGGACCCGCAAGGGGTTCCTGGGAGACTGAAAGTCCACCAAGTAGGTAACTGGACTTTTGCGCTCCACCACCTCAAAGGGACCGGTCCACTTATCTTGGAGCGCACAAGGCTCCACTGGGGCCAGTACCCAAACCTTCTGACCAGGTTGAAATTCGACCAGAGTGGCATTCTGGTCGTGCCAACGTTTCATTTCTTCTTGGCTGGCTTCCAGATTTGCCTCAGCAATTTTTCTGAAACGCCGAGTCTGGTTCCTGAAGGCCAACATGTAGCTAAATACATCTTGGGAGGTTTCCTGGGAGATTGCTCCCAGCCTTCCTTGACCAGACTCAGAGGTCCTCTAACCGGGTGGCCATAGAGGAGTTCAAAGGGACTGAACCCTAAGGACTTCTGTGGCACCTCCCGGTAGGCAAACAACAGGCATGGCAAGAGGACGTCCCACTTACGCCTCAGGGGCTCTTCTAGGCCCATGATCATGCTCCTTCAAGGTCCGGTTGAACCTTTCAACCAGACCATTACCTTGGGGGTGGTAAGGAGTGGTGAACTTATACGTTACCCCACACTCCTTCCACAGAGACTTCATGTACTGGGAGATGAAGTTGGTCCCCCTGTCAGACACCACCTCTCTGGGGAATCCCACACGGGAGAAAATCCCCATCAGTGCACGTCCCACCACGGGGGCCGTCACTGTCCTGAGCGGGATGGCTTCAGGGTACCGGGTGGCATGGTCCACCAAGACCAGGATGAACCTGTTGCCCATGGCTGTCTTGGGGTCCAGAGGCCCCACAATGTCAATGCCCACTCGCTCGAATGGGGTACTCACAACTGGAAAGGGCTGGAGTGGGGCCTTGATCTTCCCCCCACTCTTCCCACTTGCCTGGCAAGTCTCACAGGTCCTGCAATGAGAGTCTGAACTCTTGTGCATCTGGGGCCAATAAAAGTGGGCAGCCAGCCTCTCAAAGGTCTTGGTCTGCCCCAGATGTCCTGCCAATGGAATGTCATGAGCCAACCCCAGTAGGAAGGTTCTGAAGCACTCGGGTACCACCAGCACACGGGCTGACCCTGGCTCAGCAACCTTAGGCTCACTATACAGGAGACTGTTCTCCCAATAAATCAGATGTGAACCAGACATGTCACCTTCTGCCTGGGCTGCAGCCTGTCGCCGCATACCCTCAAGAGAGGGGCAAACTCTCTGCTGCTCACAAAATTCCTCCCTGGTGGGTCCCCCTTCCTGCTGCCAATGGGTCAGCTCAGGCAGGTCCCCCAGTTCGGTGATCTGCTCCCCGGTAGGCTCCAGGGCATCCCCTCAGGGTCTGCTTCTTCCTGGGCCGTGGGAACCAAGGGGGCCGGCTTCCCGCGCCCCTTGCCCCTTCTCTCTAAGGCAGGGATCTGGGCCCTACTCTCAGGCTCCAGATCCTTTTCAACACCCTCCTTGGCTGCCATGGACCGCGTGGTAGCACACGCCCACTCAGGCAGACCCAACATCTCTAAGTGAGCCTTCCTCTCCACCGTAGCCCACGGGGAGTCCTCTAAATCATTGCCCAGCAGACAGTCTACAGGCATGGCGGGCCTCACAGCTACCTGAAGAGTTCCTGAGACCCCCCCACTCAAAGGGAACCTGAGCCACCTCACATTGGCTCTCTGAGTTGTCGGCGGACACTACTGGGTAGAATGCATGGGGGACAACCTGCTCTTTGGACACCAACCGGGAGCTGACAGCAGTTACACTGGCCCCTGTGTCTCTTAGAGCCTCCACCCTATGGCCATTGATGGTCACCCACTGCCTGTATTTTTTAGTGTTAGCAGGCAGTGCAGGCTTGGGGACCATCTCAAAGTCCCCTAATGAGACAAGGGTCAATTCTACGGGATCCCACCCTCTTGGGCACCCATCTCCTCCTCTCCCAGGGCTACACTAGCAATCTGGCGGGGTGGTGCACGGGGGTGCACTGGCCCCCTTTGGGGGCACTGGGGATCAAAATATCTGTGGCCCACTTGACCACAGTTGTAACACGTGGGGGCCCCCTGGGAACAGGCCTACCTGGTGGGGGCCCGGTCCTCCTTTCTTGGGGGCTGGGACACCACTGCTGGGTTCCCTGGGGATTACTTTGGGGCCCTCGGGGAACTCCCTCTGTTGACCCTTGTCCCCCCCACTCCTCTGCTGGGGACCCTGCCCACCTTTGGCGACGTCTCCCACTGGACCCTTGCGGACCCGGGTGCTCACCCAGCGGTCCGCTCTCCTCAGCAAGCTTTCTAGGGTTAGTCAGCTTGCAATCAATTAGGTGCTGGCGTAGCTCAGGAAAACAATTGCTAGATAAATGCTCCCATGCAATCAAATCATAAAACTGTGCAAAAGTTTCTACTTTGCTACCTCTTACCCAGCGTTCCATGGCTCTGCAAAAAAGGACACATATTCAACCCACGTGGTACCCTCTAGCTTCTTACAGACCCTAAACCTCTGTCTATACATCTCAGGGGTCAAACCATAGCGGGTCACCAACGCTTCCTTCATGTGGGCGTAAACCATCCTACTTTCTGGGGGCAGGTCCAACAAGGTATCCCTCCCTCACTCACAAAGCGTCCCCACAACCCTGCTCCCCAATCCTTCTCAGGGACCCGGTGGGACACCATGGCTACTTCATAAGCGGCAAACCATTGCCCAATATCTTCACTTTTGTGGAAATCTTTAATAACCTCCTTGGGTATATACACCCTACTCTCAGGGTGCACTACAGGTACGCTGCCACCAGAGGGGGAGATTTCCATGCTCTTAGCTTTAATCTCCAACTCCCTCAATACTCTCTCATGCTCAAGCTTCATCCTCATAATCTCAATTTCTAACTTCTTGTTCTCTAGGTCCCGGTGACCATCCATTTTAAGCTTAGCCATCTCCATATTATGCCGCCTATCTCTCTCCCTGTCCTCCAGCTCTTCTGGGGACAGACCCTTAGCGGACACACTAGAGCCCGGGTTGGAAAGGGCTGGGTCTCCTACTAAGTCTACTACATCGCCCTGCTGCTCTCCTCCCTCCACAAGCTCTCCTAGATCCTTAGGGGCATCCCTGGCTTCTAGCCAGGCCTTCAGCGCCTTGTAATACTCCTCCCTCCTAGTGAGACCTGTGATAGGGACTGTGAATTGCTTGCAAAAATATTTGAGCTGCTTGGCATTGTAGGTTTCTATTTTCTCTTCTTCCCAGGAGAGATCTTCTGAGGCATTGGATCTGGGCTTGCCCATTGTAGAAATAACTGGCAATATCAATAAAGGACAGAAGAAAACTTCTCAAAAATGTAAGCGGGTGAAAAATCACCGGCAATATCAATCACAATATAGGATCCTAAAAATTCTCAGAAATGTGCGTGGGTGAAAAATCACCAGCAATATCAATCACAATAGGGGATCAAAAACTTTCAATAAATGTGCGCGGGTGAAAATCACCGGCAATATCAATCACAATACAGGATCCCAAAAACTCTCAGAAATGTGCGTGGGTGAAAAATCACCAGCAATATCAATCACAATAGGGGATCAAAACTTTCAATAAATGGGCGCGGTGAAAATCACCGGCAATATCAATCACAATATAGGATCCCAAAAACTCTCAGAAAATGCGCGCGGGTGAAAAATCACCGGCAATATCAATCACAATATAGAAGCAAAAAAACAATTCTCAAAAAAATGTATGCGGTACGTTATGGTCTGCACTCACTAGTAGTGTACACTATAATTACTGTATGCGATCATAAATGCAAGTCCAGATCCTCACCGCTGACCACCAATGTTAGAAATGGGGGTCTCTAGTTGGCAATGGCGGGCCACTGTCCAAGTAGGGACCCTTCTTCCTAAGTCAGAGTGAGAGGGCTACCCTCTTTAATACCCCTGCTCAACCCTGTGGTAACGTAGCACGAGCAGGTAGGCTTATCTCAGAGGCAGGGTGTGAAGCATTTATGATCATACACAGTAACACAATGAGGAACACTACAAAGGGACACCACACAAGTAGTTATTATAAAAATAAGTATCTTTATATAAAGGCAGATTTATCACAAGACCAATAACTGTAAAAGCCACAATACTGTCAAAAATAGGATAGCTGTTGAAGGGCTGTCAAAAATAGTTCAAAGGTTGCAAAAATAAGGTTCAAGTTCAAAGCAGTGGTCTCTGCGACCCTTTCTTTCACAAAGTACCTGGGTTTAGTTGCAAAACCAACAAAGTGTCGCAAAGAAGCTGTAGCGATGATTCTCGGCACGCGAGGCCGGCGATGCGTTGAAATCCTTGCCGCAAGGGAGGATGATGCGCCGATCTGCGGGATGCGTGCGGAGACGATGCGACAAACTTCTGCACGCTGGACCACCGATGCGATGACTTTCTTGCCGCGTGGGAGAAGTCGATGCGGTGATCCTGTTGCGCTGTGCGATCGTGTGGCGATGCGAAGACAAGACGCTCCGCGAGGGAGCGACGAAATTCGGTGTGATGCGATCAAAGTGGCGAACGCACGGCGTCCGCACTGCGATGTCTCGAAGCGATGATTTCTGTCAGGGTTGCGAGTGCGCGGCGACAGCAGCGCGATGATCTTTCCAGCGCGTCTCGGCTGCAGCGGCTCGCAAAGGGGCGTCAGCGATGGTTTCGGGTTGCGGGCCCTCGGCGGCAGCAGCGCGAGGATTTTCCCAGCGCTCTCGACTGCAGCGGCCCGCAAAGATGCGTTAGCGTCGATTTCTTACCCTCTTCTCTCTGATGCAAACCAGAGGCCCTGGAACTCACAGGAGCCTCCTCAGCAGATAGCAGTCCTCGCAGGGAGGAAGCAGGAGGTTGGTGGTGGAGTCTGTTGTGCCTGAGACTCCAGCAGGAGGCTAGCTCTTTTCCTAGCCCTTGGGTGATTGCTGTACAAAAATAAAAGTTCTCTCAATAGTTCCTTTTCCTCTTCTTCAAGGTCCAGTGGTCACTGCTGCAGGCCAGTGCAAGAAAAACACACAAGCACAAGGACAGTCACTTCCTGCAGATTCCTCCAGTGGCACGGACAGAGTTTCCTCTCCAGATCCAAAAGCAATACAAAAGTAGGGGGTTTGAGCACAGATATTTATACCCCAAAAGCCTTTGATCCTTGAAGCTACCAGTCCCTGAACCTAGCCAGAACCAGTTCTGCTCAGGCCTGGAGCACTTTGTTTACCAGGCTGCATCCTTCCTTTCAGAAAGAGGGGGTCTGCTAGCAGACACACAGTGGGAGGTGGAGCCAGCATTCACCTTGCCAGGCACAGCCCTATTCAGATCAAAGAGCCACCCTTCCCCACACTCTAAATGCAGACTCTCTATTCCACCAAGGTCTGACTCAGCCTGTCCTGCCCCTCTAAAACCAGACAGCCAATACACATAACGGCAGAGCACACTGGAAGGCTTAGGCAAGAAAATACCTACTTTCTAAAAGTGGTATTTTTAAACACAGAATATAAAAATAAACTTCACTAAAAGGTGTATTTTAATATTCTGAGCTCAGGCATACTAAATTCGTTTTTCTACCATGTCCCTGGGGTCAGTTAGGACTATAGCATGTAATAGTCAAACTGCCCATTCTAGCCTATGAGGAACAGGTAGCCTTACAGTAGTGAAAAACGAAATGGTGCATAATTCACTACCAGGACATGCTACACACACCCAGGCATGTCCTACCTTACACATACAATGCACCCTACCCGAGGGGCGACTTACAGGATGCCAAGGGAAGGTTCAGGGGCTGGGAAGTGGTTGCACTTCACAGCCAAGATGGCAGTTCTGGACTGCACACAGACACTGCAGTGGCAGGTCTGAGACACACTTTACAAGCTGCTTCTGTGGGTGGCACACATCAGTGCTGCAGGCCCACCAGCAGCATTTGGTTTACCAGCCCTGGGCACACATAGGCCACACTACTAGGGACTAACAGGTAACCCAAATAAGCCAATCAGGGATATACCAATTCACATAGACATATTTATACAGGGAGCATTCGCGCTGTGACACTGAATGGCAGTGGCACAGCGCCCAGAGCATCTAACACCAGTAAAACAGAGGAGACAACAGCGAAAAATGGAAGGGAGACCCACGCCAATGGTGCCAGGTCTAACACAACCCAAGATCTGGGGTCCTTATTTCTGGGTGGTCTGTAATGCCATTATGCAGGGAATGGCTCTTCCTGCAACTTGGCTAGGGGCTGAGATTCTCCCGGTATATAAAAAGGGATCCCCGTTATCACCTACAAACTACAGACCGATCAGTTCGATCGACGTCTCACAAAAAGTATTCGCCAGGATTCTATTAGATCGTTTGCAATCCTGGTTGGAAGAACAAAAGATCTTGACCCCTCTGCAGGCCGGCTTTAGGGAAAACCATCAACAATTGACCAGATTTTCAGGCTCCAGCTTCTCTATTGGAAAACAGTTCATCTAGAAGGGGGCAGCCTGTATCTGGTCTTTGTTGATCTCAAGAGTGCATTCGACCTGGTACCCAGAGATGCTCTGTGGAGGGTACTGAGTGAACTAGGACTTCCCCTTTACCTTTTAGACATATTGAGAAGGTTACACAATGGAAATTATGCCCAAATTAGATATGGGAAAAACGGGGAACTTACGCAGCCCATCCCCGTAAACAGGGGAGTAAGACAGGGATGTGTGCTTGCCCCTACGTTGTTCTGCATTTACATAAACGGACTGGTAAGTGCGCTGAAATATTGTAAGGATATAGACGCTCCTAAAATAGCGCAAAGCAAATCCCTGCCATGATGTTTGCAGACGATACCCTACTCCTCTCTAAGTCTCCTATGGGTATTCAGAGAATTTTAGATGGGTTCTGTGAGTTCTGTAGGTCTAGGGGGTTGGAGATCAACATTCAAAAAACAAAATTTATTGTCTTCAACCCCAGTAAATCAACCCGCCCCAATCCTTGTATGAATGGCATTCCTTTGGAGCGGGTATCCGAATTCGACTATTTGGGCCTTACACTCACTGAAAACATGACCTGGGGGTCCCAAATAGATAAGTCAAATCTTAAATTGATCCAGACTACAGGTGGCATGGCCAAGTTCTTTAGAAAGTCGTTCCACAAACCGGTGAGCCCGGTTATGGAGATCTACAAAACCCAGGCTAGGAGTGCTGCCCTATACGGGGCTGAACTCTGGGGGCACTCTAACCTTAGGCCCATTGTTAAAACCGAGAACAACTTTCTCAGGCAATTACTCAGATTACCGGTAAATTCCCCTTTGATTCCACTGCGTATGGACCTAGGGGTGAGATCCATTGCAGAGGAAATTGGCTGCAGGCCTTTATTCTTTTGGCGGCGCCTCTGGGTGACACCGGAATTGTCAGAGTTCAGGTCCGAGCTCGTAGAAATTTTGAGACTCCCCGGCATAGGAAAACTGCCATGGCTTGCACACATAAGGGAAGGCTTTTGTGCAATTGGGCGAAATGATCTTTGGAATAACCCTCACACAGCATGTCTGAGAACCTCGTGTAAACATCTAAGTACTAGTTACTGGGGCGGAAAACTTGCTAAACTCCATGGAGAATCTGCCCTTGGTTCCCTTACATCACATTTTCTGGTTGTGAAGGACACGTACAAGTTGGAGCCATGCCTTGACGAAATCCGTCCGGCACTAGCCAGGAAACTGTATATGCAGTTTCGTCATGGTTGCCTCCCCTTGCGTGTCTTCACCCACAAATGGTCTAGTGGCACTCCGCTGGGGTGCCCAGCATGCAATATGGGTGAGGAGACTGAACTCCATGTTCTTTTTTTCTGCCAGGGATACCATTTAATAAGACACAGATGGCTGGTCCAGCTGTGTAGAAACCTTGGCACAACACATTGTATGGAAGCATTCAGACTCCTAAAATTCAACACCGAACTCCATATTGTCTATGCGGTCTCGCGCTTTTTAAGCTCAATGTGGTGGGCAAGGATGAACTTTCTTAAAGTACAAATCTAAGGTTTTGGAAATGTGACTGATCTTCTCATTATTCTTAACCCAAGTATTATCTTAAAAATGAACTGTTTTAATCTTTTTAATATTTTTTAACAGTTTTAACTCGTTTTGTATATACTTGTGTCTGTTCTTTTATGGTTAACCAAAATAAAGAAATATATGATGGAAAAAAAATATTTTTCAAAGCATGTATATATGATGGCATATATATTAATGCTTTCTATTGTTATCTGCAGGATGATATGCAGCAGCTGGTGGAGGTTCTGTGGGACCCTATTCAATATGAAATTGTGTGCCAAGGAGAGCATTGGCCAAGGATCAACTGGAAATTGCTGATTCATTTGGTAAGATATTCCAAATAACCTAATTACCCTTCTGGTAACGAACATTCAGGTTAAAGCTGCAAATTGTTTGTTTTTAACAGTAACTAACATTAAACATTTGTTTTGAGTGATAAAACCTCTATGCCTAAGTGGTCCCCTAGTAGCTCACGTAATTGCAGAAGTGTTCCCTATTTTGCTGTTTTGATTGCCTTTTTACTCCTTCAGTCAGTTCTCTCCAAATAAGCAAGCAATCTAGGCCTTAAACCAGAAATTCTTGGTGACAGCACTGAGAGCACACAGTGCTTCCAGCCTTACTTCGTACTTTCATCTGCATCCCTGGTCCAAACACTTGCTTGTCTGCATTCATGTACTGGTCGCAAGGGAATTCGTAACTTTTTTTTTCCAGATGGGCATGCTACAAGCATAGTTCAGTGGACCTCCCGCCAATATCCTTCTAGAAGGCAACATAAGTTGAACCCAAGGTAGTTTACTCCCTGTTAGCACAGTCTACATCTAGTGGCTCACAGATTCTGGTAACTGTGAAAACACTCTTGCTGCTTTCAACCTTTGTACATCTGTAATTTATCCTGAATGTTAGAGGGGCAGTGATTAAAGACACAATGCTGTCAAACTATGTGGTCAATGTGTGGCAGAGATTAAAACCTCAAATTCCCCCGTCTCTTGAAGATAAAAAGCAGGTTTTTCTACAATAATATTGAAACTCTGGGACTGATGTTCTGAATCTAATTTGCCCCTTCACTCTTACAGTTGAGAAAGGGCTATTTTCTTTCTTCACCTTCCATCTGATCAATGGCCTAAGTTCAAATGTGAACCAGAAGCATCAGCAAAGCAGTGTTAAAACATCTCAAAAGGCACCCTTTATGGTGGAGTGGAATCCAGTGATTTATGAAGGCAGCTAATCTAAAAGAAAATCTAAAGTAACTTAATTGTAGAAAGTGTACTAATATAGTCTTTTGTTTTCTTTTCAGAATGTTATGAAATCTCCGTGCAAGCTGGCTACCTCTCAACAACCAATCTACGAGAAGGGCTCTTGCCATAATGATCTGCAATTGCAAAAGAGGACAAAATACTCTGAATCTGGCAACACACAACAGAGTTGCTTCTTTTGTTGATTTTTTAAAATTCTCTTTCCTTACTTTTAATGTTATCCTGAACAGTATCCTATCTCTCTTTGAGGTCATGTACGTGCTTTGGCTAAATAAAAGTAAACAGTGGCAAGTAATTTCAGATCCATTTATTTCAGCCAATTCTTTGTTCAGTGTATTGCCACAGGTCACCATATCAAAACTTAGAGTGACATCGTTTAGCTCAAATGAAAATCTGTCACAATGAGTATGGGGAAAGGTCATAAGTTGCAAGGCTGCTACTCAATGCAAATGATATTCTTGCCAACACCAACGTTCCTCACAAATTCATTTTATATCATTTTTCACCTTGTTTAAAGAAGGATCATGTTTTAAACCCATACAGTTTTCTTTTTTACAGGGACACCATGTTTCACCCAAGTATTTCATTTCAAATTTGTTTTTAAATTATACTTTAGTAATCCAGGATGAAGGAAAGGGCATTTGGAAAACGTGCTTGCATCACATACTCTTCAATAAATTATCCATCCTACGTATGTATTTAAACATTTAGGAGTGATCCACAAGCATCGAGAACATTTCATTGAACCATTCTGAAGTAATCCCCATTTGTAATAGCCAAGAGTGCCCATCCAGTGGATACTTTTGGATGTCACGAATTGGGATTACTTCTAAATGATTCCACTGAGTACTCTTGGTTGTTATGCAGTGATGAGGGGACGTACAGTAGTGTTTCCCCATTCCCTTGTGTACATTAACTCAAATCTCCAGCACCCAAAAGTAATCCAGACTCATTAGGAAGCGGTTTATAATGTTATAAAATAATCCTGGTGTAATCCACACTCGTTCTGAAGTTGTCATAAAATCATACTACAGTAATGCACACTAATTCTTAAGATGTTAGCAAATCATCCAGTAGTTATCCACAGTAATCCTGATATTGTCCTGAAATTATCCTGGAGTAATTCACATTCATCCTGAAGTTGTCAATTAGTATTCCTTGAGTGGTACAAGATCATCACGCATTTTCAATTGAAGTCATCAGGACATCATCCTGGAGTAATTCACACTCATCCTGAAGTTGTCAATTAGTATTCTTTGAGTTGTAAAGGATCATCACGCATTTTTAATTGAAGTAATCAGGACACCCTCCTGGAGTAGTTTTTGTGATGACTCTATCGAGTCATCTCATTTAAATATTTATCCCTATAGGCATACTTCAGGATGGCTTCAGATGACTTCCCCAGATAATTACAGGAATAGCCTGGCTGAAATCATCGAATGACTCTAGAATGACTCCAGGATGATCTTCCTTTTTGACTTGGGAATGCAGCACACATGGAAAGAAGACAAAACAAAGAGATATGAACATATTTCTCCACACAATGCCCATGGAACTCCTCACGGGCACAGAGTAAGGTGACGCAGCGATTTGCCCTGTGTCGTCTTACTCATGATTTATGAGGCCACTCAAAGCCATGCAGGGTTGCGTGGCTTTATAAATCTTTATGAGAGCCCTGCGTCACGCATGTACCACTTTACCTGGTGCAAAAGTGACGCAGGGCTCTCATAAATAAGCCCCTGGGTTCTCTTTACCCAGTCCCGCACTGCTAGCCAGTGGTAGCTCTTCTGCTAAGGCGGAGGAGCGTCGCCCTACTGCTTCACAACAGTGAAATAAAGGAAAAATAAAATGATAATAACTTGATGTGGCAGCTTTGCGGGTGGGGCTGCTCTTCTCTCAGGGCAGAGGGAGTAGTGGTAGGGACTCTGTAAGTGCGCATAAATGTTTGGCCGGCCATCTCGGGCTGGCCAAACATTCATGTGCACTTTGCAGCCTGGGGGAAGAACATGCCCAGGCTCCCACTGCCTGTCTGAGCGCCGAACCACGGCGCTCAGACCAGTCACAAGGCTTAGGGGAGCCTGGGTGTGCTTCCTGTTCCGGCCAGAGCGAGGGACTACGGAGGAGAGACACAGCGAGAAGGTACGTTTTTTCTTCTTTTTTTTTTTTTACACCCCCTAGACATCTCCGAAACTAGACAGGTGGGGGGGAGGGAGGGTGGCAGGGTGATGTGACCTGTGTGGATCGCACTGGATATTTGTAATCAGAATTCCCTGCAAGTCACAAACCTTAGTTAAAATCACATATTTTCCTCACATTTCTGCGAGACAAAGTACTAGAATCTGTGTGGATCCACAAAATTCCTGGCATCCAGCGTCCAGCATTCCAACACTTCTCCTGATAACAACAGTACCCCATTTGTGTAGCTGGGCCTATCGCCCACAATATGAAAGTCCTCAAAATACCACATGTATGCAGCACATTTTTGCCTTGAAAACAGCCATTCTGGCATGTCGGTCTCTGCGGTATTTGGGTATGCGCTCAGTGGCACCCAGGGCAACCTACTAAACCCAGACATTTCTAAAAATTAGACATGTTGGAGTGCTTAGGGTGGTGATGTGGCATGTGTTGGATACAATCATACATTTTCCTGACATTTCTACTAAAGTTTCCGAATTTGCAGGGAAAAGTTTCCTCTTCAGGTCGAATTTGGCCCCTGACCAGCAAAGTGACTGTCAAAAATGCTAATCCAACCCCTATCACTATGTTATAGTAAGTTGGTGGCTGTCTGAGGATATACTGTCGCTCTCTCCTCTAAAAGTGCGAGCATATATACATTTGAAAACGGTGGTAAAAATCCAGGGGCAGGCTCTCCTAAGTTCCCTAAAAAACACTTGCAGAAAGACTAAGGACCTTGAGGTTGGGGGCACAGGGTACACTTGTCAAAACATCGTCGATATGATGTCCACCATTATATGCAGTGCATTGACTGTAATGCACTTGTAATACGGCGGACAGACCATTCGCCACATTTTAAAAGAGGATGAAAGTAGCAAGCAGCTCACAAGCATGACTGAGGTGAGTAGCAGTGGGCCTCTCCTACCTTGACCATCTGCGTTCTACCTACACAAGATCCCTATAAAAAAACAAGCCTTGGCTAAGCTTCCGCTACTCCTGTCTTTGAATCAGTGAGAGTCATGACTAATATTGTGCTGGTGCCAGTTGAACCTTTACTGACACCTGCCAATGGCAGCCTACTTAGGTGCAGAGAAACATGTCTTTCATGCACCTTTAGAGCACTCACTGCACTAAATCCAACTCCTTGCAGTGTATGGAAGTAAGTTGAGGGTGTCAGAGTATGATCTGTGGCCCATTCCTTGGACAGAGTGAGCATAATTACTTTTTAAAACAGGTAAAAATCATGAGGCAGACTCTCCTAGGGTCCATAAAAAGCACTTCCAGAAAGACTGGGGGCCCGATTCACAGAACTAACTTAAGACAAAATCCTAAACTTACTACCATTTTGGTATTCACAGAAGGTACTTACTCATTTTGATATTCACAGAAGGCACTTACTCATTTTGGTATTCACAGAGGGCACTTACTCATTGATGAGTAAGTGCCTTCTGTGAATACCAAAATGAGTAAGTGCCTTCTGTGAATACCAAAATGGTAGTAAGTTTAGGATTTTGTCTTAAGTTAGTTCTGTGAATCGGGCCCTAAGCAACCTAGGGGTGGGCAGATAGGGTAGTCCTTAAAACCGGGCAGATGTGCCATCTACTGTTACATGCAATGCATTGACCGTAATGCACTCATAATACAGTGGACGGAAAATATATCATGCTTTGACGGAGGTTGACGGTAGCAAGCAGGCCACAAGTATGACCAATGTGTACCTATTTACTGGAGTCAGTAAAGACACAGTAGCTCAAATCAAATTTAGATTTTTCAAAGAAAGATTTTTCAAATCAGATGGGCAATGTAAAGTTCCATGGAATGTATTTATCCTTGCATAAACATTCAAAGTTGCATTCTAACTATTACTTAAACTACTCCACTTTAGTCACTTCCCCAGAACTTCACTTTTGTATGGCATAAAGTGAAGAAAATTGGAAAACATAGACCTGGCTGACTGTGGCGGCTCCTCCGCTATGGCGGAGGAGCGTCGCCCCACTGCTTTCGAGCAGTGGAAAGGAAAATAAATATAAAATGATAATAACTTTAAGTTATTATCATTTTATGTGTCCTTTGCGGGCGGGCGGATCTGCTCTGCTCACTGAGCAGGGCAGGGAAGGAGTGGTTTGCCCACTCCTAAGTGCGCAATGACTGTTTGGTCAGCCCTCTCGGGCCGCCCAAACCAGTCATGCGCACTTTCCCCTTCTCCATGCAGGCTGCATTACAGCCTGCATGAAGAACATGCCCAGCCCCTTGCTGAGTGCCGTGTCACAGCGCTCAGACCAATCACAACGCTGCACTGCAGCGTTGTGATTGGCTTAGGGGAGGGAGCCTGGCTGCCTGCTTCCTGTTTCTGAAGTCGGTAGCAGGACCAGAGACACGGGACCCAGCGGAAAGGTAAGTTATTAAAAAAAAAAAATGTGGAGCTTCCTCCTGCCCCGCGCCCCCCCCCACCCCCCACCCGCAAGCCACGCCGGCCACCACTGCTGGCCGAGGTGGGCACTGGGTACAATAGTACTGACTCTCTGGCCTCTTTCTGTGCCAAGTGCAAACTGTGCATCACTGATATGGTTGACTCTTTTATTCTGTTGCCGGGAAGCCACCAGCAAAGTACCAGTCCTGCAGGCTTGCAACATTCTCCACAACAGATGAAGTGGAAGCTACTGTACCTACAGCAGTAAGGCTATCTATAAGAGCTAATTCAAGGTTAAGAAAGGACATCTGTCTTCCTGTTCTAGTCTAACGATAGACAACATACACATTGTATTTTGCCAGTTGGATCAGGTGGATAGCCAACTTCTTCTACCATGTGCAAGTTTTATGAGTTGCATTATGAGTCAAATTTCGAGGGTCATTTTTATCTACTCTGCCCATGCACTTATTGTAATCAAGTATACAATTGAGCTTGTGGACCTCTGCCAACTGACCTTAAATTGTTTTCTGAGAAGTGCTCTCATCATGAATTGTGAGCATATATATTTGTCACCTCTCAGAGAATTTCACAGCCAGCAGCACACTGCAACATTCTGCTTTGGCCTTTTGGAGCTTCTTACAGGCTCCTTGGGAAGTCCTTTGTGGTGGCTTTGAATTGTAGTGCAAGCCACAGTGCCAGCAGAGTTCACTGAACAGCTGCCCACCGATATAGACATTGCCCACATAAAGGTTATAACCCTTACAAATGAGTGACTGTGCAAGCTCCCCTACAATATTTTCCTTAATTCCTAACGTGGAAGGGCAGCCTCTCTGAAGTTGGAGTCTACTGGTGTATACTCCTTGCTCCCTCAGAAACTGTTCGGCATGCAAATCCATTTGGTGTGCAATTTTCCAGAGCAACATGTCCTCCACAATGAGATGGAAGTAGTTAATGGGCAAAAAAAAATTGCAGTATTGACGTTACATCCAGCATTTTCAGTAAATTTGGGAATTTGAGACTGAAATTTATTAGGGGGCCGCCAAGTGAGCACCTTTCCAGTGCTCCGCACGGTAGCTTCCTGCACTCTAGAGTGGGCTGCATTGCCATTGTCTCTCAGCTGCACAGATTGTGCTTGCAAAGGGACATCACAACTACCATGGCCATTGTTCGACATAGCATCCTTGGCGTGGTTTCCCCTGACTTTTTACCTTCCGGCCTCCTGTTTTGACTGTTTTTGCTGACTTCGCTTTTGGCGGCTTTAGGAATCTGGGCACTTTACCACTGCTAAACAGTGCTAAAGTGCATGTGCACTTTACTTAAAATATGATAACATTAGTCTATCCACAGTTGGCATATTTGAATTATTTATAAGTCCCTAGTAAAGTGTACTGCATGTTACCAGGGCTTGTAAATGAAATGCTACTAATAGGCGTGCAGCACTGATTGTGCCACCCACTTAAGTAGCACTTTAAACATGTCTTAGGCCTGCCACTGCAGAGCCTGTGTGTGCAGTTTTAAACTGCCATGTCGACCTGGAAAGTTAACCTACTTTCCTGGCCGAAACCTTCCTTTTTATTACATATAGGTCACCACTAAGGTAGGCCCTGGACTGCCCATGGGCAGGGTGCAGTGGATTTAAAAAGTAGGACATGCACTTTTAAGTTTTACATGTCTTGGTAGTAGAATACTTTTAAAATTGTTTTTCAATACTGTAAGGCCTATTTCTCCCATAGGATAACTGTGGGATTGCCGTATTACATTTTTAAGTGTAATTTCCAATTGGAAGAGATAGGACCTCAAAACTTGGTGTCTCTGGACAATTTAAAAATACAACAGATGGTGAAGTTGGTTTTTAAATTGCAGTTCTGAAAATGCCACTTTTAGAAATTTGGTGCCTTCTGCCTGTCTCTGGAATGCAAGTGTAGGGTGTGTGACAGCTGGCTTCCTGCATACCTGCTAGAAAGCCACACACAAAGGAAGGGTAGGTGTGACTGAGCAGCCATCTTCATTTTGATGGGTCATCCTGAGCAGGTTGGGAGGGAGGAGCTGACACTTTACACCTGAAAGAGCTGGGTCCTGTACCCACACAAAGGATTGCATACCCTCCTGGAGTGAGTCTAGAGCCAGGGCAGGAATGGCAGGGTCTTGTGCATGTCAAAGGCCCAACTGGCTATAAGACCTGGACCTCTGACACCACTAAATCAGAACACTTCTGGAACTGAGGATATTCTGCCAGGAAGAAGGACTGATGTGCTGCCAGGAATGAGTGCCACTTTGCTGAACTGCTTTGGTGTGTTGGCCTGCTGCCTGCTGCTTCTTGCCTGGGAGTGAGAAGGACTAGACCTTCATCTCTACATCCCAGAACCTAAGTACACTCCAAGAGCTTGTTAGCTTGCCTTCTGTTTCTGAAGTCACAGGGATATCAAAGACTTCACTTTCATCTTCAAGTCAGCATCTGGACTTTACATGCTGTAAGTCTTGCTCTGCCAAGTGGTGCCAATCTAGCCCAGGGCCCTTGGAACGGAGTTGAAAGTGCTGTATCTGCCAGAACCTGTGCATCAACGCCATTGCACTGATCGGAACTGACGCATCTCCTGTTTGCGAGATTGTGATCGGCGCATCACCTCTGTTGCAGGGACTAGATCAGTGCATTGTACTCAGAACCGCTGCATTGCTTCCGGAACCATCACATCGGAACCAAGGCATTGTGGCGAGGCCGTGGTTCCGATGCGGTGGTTCCAGAAGCAATGCGTGGAGAAGATCGATGCACCGCCTCTCCAGCATGGACCAACCCGGCGCATCGCATTTGGAACCGCTGCACTTGGAACTGGCGCTTCGCTCAACGGAACTGATGCATCACCGTAGTTGCGTGGAGAAATCCAGCGTAACACCCCAACTGCATGGGGATCATTGACGCATCTCATGCTGCAACAAGGATTAAGGTACTTTTTCTCAGCGAGTCCCACTTGGGTCTTGTAGCTGGCCTACGCTCCATCGCGGGCGGCCTGAACTCTTGACTGTTTCCTGGTCCGGTGCGACCAATTAACTCTTTGAGCACTATCTGCTTCTAAGCGCTATTTTTGCATCTAATCTTTAAAAATTCATATCTCGACTTCTACTTATTGGATGTTTGTCGTTTTGGTCTTGTTTTATTTATCAAAATAGTCTCTAATTTTCTAAACTGGTGTGGAGTCCCTTTGTGGTGTTTTCATTGTGTTACTGTGTGTGTTGTGAACAAATTCTTTACACATTTCCTCTAAAGTTAAGCCTGGCTGCTCTGTACCAAACTACCGGAGGGTGGCCACAGGTTAATTTAAAATGTGTTTCTGACTTACCCTGACTAGGATTGTGGTTCCTGTTTGGACAGGGTGCATAACTCTGCCAACCAAAAATCCAATTTCTAACAGCCATGTTCTTCAGAATTATGTCTTGCAATTATTGGCATAGCAGGGTCCACTGGGACCAAAGACAAATTGCTTTTATAGCACCTTGTATGGAAAGACCTGGGAGGGTTCACCTGGGCCCTGTGTGGACAGACTTCGATATTGTCTTGCATGGAATGACCTCGCAGGGTTTAAATGGGGGTTCTATGGAATGACTTCCATAGTGTAGGACCTGGAAAGGCCCCACTGGGTGCTGCCTGGATTAAGTTCCACAGTTTCCTATATGGAATGAGTTCAAATGGGGCCTATGAGGAATAACTTCCATGTTGTCTTGTATGGGATGACAGGGAAGGGTCACACTGTGGTCTTGGTTGAAAGGCCCTCAATGTGCACGAGATTACTGTTGAATGTTGTAATGAGCTTGCGAAAGGTTCCACTCCAGGTTTTTCACAGGAGGTAGTATGAACTACGGGGACCTGCAACCTTGAATTATACTGCAGTCAAACAAAATCAGATGATTGTAACAACAACTGTCTGTCTGCCAGGTACTGTAAGGTAAAAATCAAGGACTGCTGACGAGGGCTCAAAGCCTACACACGCAGAAATTTTACATTTGGCGGCTGCTTCGCTATGTCGTTCTTGTTCCCATTCTGTGAGCATGTTGCTAGCTGTCATTTTGGAAGAACAAAATCTAACTGTAGTTTACTAATGCCAGATTTGTACTGTGAGCCTATCAGAGCCAATTGGTCCACAGCAATGTGTATGTCATAGCCACCTAGTTTACAGAGTCAGGTGTTTCACAGAACCTCCGAGGTGGTTGGTCTTTTTGAGTACATTCGTGGGGATGCAAAAAGATGGTTCCCAAAGCGTTGAAGGCAGGGAGGAGTCAAAAGTGTTAAAATGTTATAGAACTGTAACGAACAAACTTAGAACTTCATTTATGAGGAACTGGCGTAGGGCAACGTCGCAAGTATTCTTGTTGTGCTGCCCTACACCAATGGTAAAAGGGCAGGAATACACTGTATTTATGAAATTTGGTGCATTCCTGTCCTTTTCCCCTGCCCTGGCGCACAATTTGCTGCCTAGCGCCAACATAGGCATCCTTGCACCATGGTGCAAGGGTGTCTGCAATGCAGGGATGATTGTTTTTGTGCAGGAATGTGCACCTTCGTGCACAAAAATAATCCAGAGAGGCATTTTCCTCTACATGTGTGCAGCACACATGGAAAGATGAAAAACGAGGATAAATAAAAATATTTGTCCTTGTTACATCTGCTCTGGGGAGGCGTAAGTGTTTGGTGCTGCCCTAGGTTTACGTGATTAAGTAAATCTAGGGCAGCGTCAAAGTCCATAGGTGTTGCATGCGAAAACCCACCGCAATGCCCATGGAACGCCTCCTTGACACACAGTAAGGCAAGGTAGCGACTTGCGCTGCTTTGACTTACTCCATATCTATGAGGCCATGTAAAGCCAAGCAGAGTGGCTTAGCGTAGCCTCATAGATATGATTGAGAGGCTTGCGCCACCAGAGCGTCAAAATAAGTGACGCTCCAGCGGCGCAAGCCTCTCATATAAGCCCCTTATTTTAAAACTTAGTAAAAGTAAACAAGGTTGTCAACTAATCGCTTATAAATAGACTTTGAAAGCACATTGCAATCTATCTGGAACAATCCAGAAGGTTCAGGAACAAACCAGAAGTTTCTGCAACAAGCCAGTAAATACATAATGACAGCAGATGGCAATCCATCTGGAACGAGCCAGAATGTTCTGGGATAAGCCAGAAGATTTTGAAAACAGCAATGTGATGTCGGCAGCCATCTATGATTTCAGAGGGGTAAAAATACCACTCCCTTGGACCACACCCTTTGCTAGGTAATCAGATTTCCAGTGAAGAGATCACCCGTGTTTCTCCTGCCGACCCAGCTTGCCTGCAGATCCAGGAAATTTACTTCCTCTATGAGCCTTTCACTTCCTGGAGAGAGTTCTCGACGATCTGCAAGAGATCAAAGAGACAAGAGAAAGCTAAGTACATTTAGGGGCATATTTATCAAAGAGTTGCGTCACTCTTGCACCAGGCAGTGGGGCACAAGGGTGATGCAACGAATAAGGTAGATTTATCAAGCCACGCAAGGCCACCTTGTGTGGCCCTGCGTGGTTTGATAAATCTAGAGTAACACAACGCAGAGCAAATCGCTGCATTGCTTTACTCTGCCCCAGGAAGGCGTTCCATGGATGGAGCATGGGTGTTCCCACGCATCCATTCGTGGACTTTGGTGCATTCCCAGATTTACCATTACTGGTAGACCTGGGAATGCATCAAAATGCTACGCCTCCCCAGGTGATGCACAACTAGGAGAAATATCCTTATTTCTGCTAGTTTTTTCCTCTTTCTATGTGTGCTTACATTCTGCAGCACACATAGAAAGATGAAAATGCTGTAGCGGATTGCTTGTGTGCAGGAAGGTGCCCATTTCTGTCTGCAATGCAGGCACCCTTGCAACATAGAGCAAGGGTGCCTGTGTTGGTGTTAATGCAGCAGTATGTGCACCAATGCAAGTAAAGAATGTTAAATGTGGCGCATTCCTGGCCTTTCTCTATCACACAGCGCAGCAAGGTGGCTTGCTGCGTTGTGTGGATTCTTGATAAATGTGCCCATTAATGTTTTCCTCCTTTATGCATTTGTACAAGTCAGGAATTTGACAAAGGAATCATGATTGAGCATCAGTAAAAGAACTTGGTGTAAAAAAATGCAAGATACTTGATTATGTACAATTTACTTAGTTATTATTTGGTGAATCACGCAATCTGCGCTAACCAGAGAGAGACATTAAGGAAACCACGCGGCATGTGCCAAATCCAGAAACCATTTTAATTTTAGTCAAGAAACAACCAGAAAAGAAAGAACTAATGTTTTGAAGCATTCTCATGCAAATTAAGAAGTATACGGAGTCTAGATTGAGAGAGACAATGTAAATGATCGAAAGTGTAAATCAAAAGCTGTAAAGGTTTTTTATTTGTTGAAAAAAACAAAATATTTGTTCTTGTTGTTGTTCAAGCACTCGCACAATGAGAGACAGATGAGCCTGAAAGGTAATACAAGGAAGCTGTCATACAGTCAGTGGTTGACTATTTTCTTATTTTGTTTCATTCCCCCATTCCCTTTGGTGTCCTACAAAATGAATGCTGTGTACAACTTGCTTGGTTGAGCATCAGGGAGTGTGGAAGGACAAGCACTGTGCATCGCTCCTGTGGGCCCGGTTATCACAGATTAGTCACTTTCTGTTCAGTAATTGTGGTATCTGACAGTATATGTGTCTGACTATGGAGACCAAAACTTTCCTTTCCAATGTAACCATTCTGAACATGCACAGGAGACCAAAGTTAGAAAAACTGAATGACGAAAATATCGTACTGAGTTTGAATGTGACTAATGGTTTTTAATTTACTAAGGGAACCGGCGAGTCTACACTTTGCATCTCTTTGAAGTCATATAAATGTAGGAGCCTTTATGAGCAAAATATTTCATGCACTGCCATCAATGTAGTCAATGACAGGCACAATGGATATAACTGCCAGAAAAGGTAGCTTCCCAGACTTCCCAATGTGGTAGTGTTCTGTGATACACAAGAAGTTTCATAATGCTTTAGTTTCATGGTGATATTTAGTTACAGAAAAGTTTCCAAAAATACTGTCACAAAGCCTTTAAAACAAGTGACACACCTTTCCATAATTATTGGTTAACTGGTTAATTGCTAAGTATGAGACGTTCATGAACAGCTTGTGCTCTGGGAGACACACAGGGGAACCTCTGATTCTTGCACAAGAGGCATCCTTCGATTTTCTAATTACAGGAACCAACACAGAAGTACTTCTGCGTCAACTCCTCACCTCCTCCAGCCCAAATCAAGTATGTCACTGCAGACATCATTCATCCACCGACAGGGCTTCATTTGAGGTGGTGGTTGCAAGTGGGGCTGAGCGCCTCTTGTTTTTGGGGCCTGGCGCTTATTTTTTCTCATCAGACTTTGAGCCAGAGCAAGAAAAAGAAAAACACAAAATAGAAAAAAGAAGAAAGAAGAGAAAGACTGAAAAAACAGTGACAAAGAAAAAAGCAATAGCAACAAGGGGTTTGGCCCTAGGCGGCTGGACGGGGCCGTATTAAACTAAGAGCAAGAAGTGTCCTAGCCGTCACCTTTCAAATGCTGCTACATTAATTTAACAGACTATGAACCAACAATTCAATTGATATTGGCTTGAGGCATTTATTTGCTGCTCATTTCTATGTACTTTACTCCACGTTTGAATCATGGGTCAGAGAAGTTAGATACGTTTCAGTCTAGAACAAATTACACTTATTTATGCCACAGATCAAACAAAAACATACAAACTTCGTGGTGAAGTAGTGTGATGTAAAAAACAATACATGAACAAGTGATACAAAACAACAAATTATACAAACATTATGTCACCAGTCTTAATTCACAAACAAAGCAGCTACTTGGATATCCTTTAACATCCACATTGTATAACTGAGTTAAGTAGCTGCTATCACGGGAAACGAAACAATCAAACCCAGTAGTGAGACAATTCAAAAAGCATTTCCACTGGGCGGAAAAATGTAATCAAATACAACAGTCCCCGTGTTGTGTAATGCCGGCGTGTTTCGGTTCCCAGGGTGGCTTATGGGATTCTCTTCAGGGTGTGGACTGGTTTATCTAAAAACCAAAGGGGGCATAAGTTGAACCTGTGAAGGGGCTCTACACTTCCAATTTACTCAAATTACAAAATAATGTTTTATAAGTACCTGATCGATTTGAGTAAGCAATTCGCGTGTTGCAGGCGAAAAGATGCATGTTAAAATGTAAGTATCACGACCTAAAATAAGAAGGGATCTACCATCAGTCACATGTTGGGTTTTAGTGGTTTTCATTATTTTATGGCTGGAAGGAAAAAAGAAGGGGCACTTTCTTGCGCCAATCAGGCGATACTTCTACCAATGCAGTAGTTTAGCTTGTTGGCGATAAATGGAAGCTTAGTTGAGCTTTCATGGGGCGATCTATGAATGGAAATGAGCGCCACGTCATTGAATTGCATATACGGTAATATGGCACATTGTTGCTTTATAAGTAACAGGCAACACTTACTTTTGCCATGCCGACGATGTCGGATATTTTGTTCGAGGCTGTTCCGCAGCTTGTTTTGTCAGCGGTGGCTCAGATTGCTTTAAAGTTCACAAAAAAATGGACCGCATTGCATCTCTCTGTGCACAACAAAAAACGAGATATCTGCTTGTGTCTTGTTCTATGTGGGAGTTTTTAAATGTCCCTAAGTCACTGAACTTTTGAAAATGTCTGAAATGGGTAGATGCTAAAACCGTTACGGTCCAGTGTTTGTATTTCCAATGTGCACCATGATCCATATATTCATAGGAAATCAAAAAATAGATTTTAATATCAATGCTTACATAAAATTCTGATAGAGACTGGTAGGGTTTCTCCCCTCCGTTTACATGTTTTACCTCCCTTATACATTATAAACTCACTTAACCATAATGCAATGTGAGTATGTCACCTCCCTTTTTTTTAAAAAAAGTTCAGTGACCAGGAAGTGATTTTAGTGATTGAAACTGGGAATGAGGCACCACTAGAAGACTCGCTTAGCTGAATACAAGTAAGTCCACGTATATTTCTTAAACTTAGGGATATTTAAAAACTCCCACATAGAACAAGACACAAGCAGATATCTCGTTTTTTGTTGTGCACAGAGAGACGCGATGCGGTCCGTTTTTTGTGAACTTTAAAGCAATCTGAGCCACCGCTGACAAAACAAGCTGCGGAACTGCCTCAAACAAAATATCCGACATCGCCGGTATGGCAAAAGTAAGTGTTGCCTGTAACTTATAAAGCAACAATGTGCCATATTACCGTATATGCAATTCAATGACGTGGCGCTCATTTTCATTCATAGATCGCCCCATGAAAGCTCAACTAAGCTTCCATTTACCGCCAACAAGCATAACTACTGCATTGGTAGAAGTATCGCCAGATTGGCGCAAGTAAGTGCTCCTTCTTTTTTCCTTCCAGCCATAAAATAATGAAAACCACTAAAACCCAACATGTGACTGATGGTAGATCCCTTCTTATTTTAGGTCGTGATACTTACATTTTAACTTGCATCTTTTCGCCTACAACACGCGAATTGCTTACTCAAATCGATCAGGTACTTATAAAACATTATTTTGTAATTTGAGTAAATTGGAAGTGTAGAGCCCCTTCACAGGTTCAACTTATGCCCCCTTTGTTTTTTAGATAAACCAGTCCACTCCCTGAAGAGAATCCCATAAGCCACCCTGGGAATCGAAACGCGTCGGCATTACACAACACGGGGACTGTTGTATTTGATTAAATTTTTCCACCCAGTGGAAATGCTTTTTGAATTGTCTCACTACTGGGTTTGATTGTTTTGTTCACTGTGATAGCAGCTACTTAACTCAGTTATACAATGTGGATGTTAAAGGATATCCAAGTAGCTGCTTTGTGAATTAAGACTGGTGACATAATGTTTGTATAATTTGTTGTTTTGTATCACTTGTTCATGTATTGTTTTTTACATCACACTACTCCACCATGAAGTTTTTATGTTTTTGTTTGATCTGTGGCATAAATAAGTGTAATTTGTTCTAGGCTGAAACGTATCTAACTTCTCTGACCCATGATTCAAATGTGGAGTAAAGTACATAGAAATGAGCAGCAAATAAATGCCTCAAGCCAATATCAATTGAATTGTTGGTTCATAGTCTGTTAAATTAATGTAACAGCATTTGAAAGGTGACGCCTAGGACACTTCTTGCTCTTAGAAAAAAAGCAGGCATGAAAAAGAAACTGAAAGAATGAGAAAAAGGGGCAGGGAGTGCTTGATAATTTATGAAAGAGGCGCGAGGTGGAATCAAGATTACGCAGCCATGGTATTCACCACGCCAACACTCAATAGCTGGGTTTCTGAACAAAACTTTGGGCATAAGCACTTATGCTTCTGCAAATTAAACACGTTGCACCGGACAATGCCATCAACAGGTAAGGGGGGCTTTGCATGTCCAGCAGTATTTTTCCACCTCAAGCATCCCCAGACATGTGGTATGCATCGCTGGAAAGGGGAGACTCCCCTCTAGATTCTAGGAATGTTTTGGGGGAGGGGGGTAGGCGAATAGAAAATAAGGCAGCAATTTTGCTTTTTGGATGCTCCTACCTATGAGTTTTGTGCCACTCTTCTGGGCAGGAAACCAGATCTATGGCAGAGGGGCAAAACATTGCCCCTCTGCTATAGATTCCTGCTTCATGAAGCATGGCTGGGACTGTAATCCCTGAGAAGGAATTGCCACTCAAGGCCATTGACAGGAGCACATTGAAATCCGCCCTGAGACACTGCCACCTAATGACCTGGACCATCAAATGTGCCGCTCTGGCAGACAGCATTGATGCCAGCACTAACAGAAGCCAAGAAATCTTTGCCATTGTGAAGTTTTTCACCTCATCAGCTGCTGCCTCCAACTTGATCACCCCCTCGCAGGACCTCTGCAACAAACTGTCTCAAATCTCTGCCATTTACAGCAACTTCAACCCACAACCAGACCCAACATAGCTCACTAAACACCTCCCAATCTTATCCAAAGTAACCAATGCTAACTACATGCCCACCATCACCCCAGAAGAAACTGCCACCACCATGAAGTTCAACAACTCAGGGTCCTCATCGGACCTGTGCCCCTCACTACTCCTACTCTTGAGGACTGCAACCCTTCATTGCCATGCTCATGCCCATTCTGAACACCTCCACCTCTTCCATGTCCTTCCCAGATGGTTGGAAACATGCGACTAACTGTCCTCCCATTGGTGAAGAAATCCTCAGCTGACTCTTCAATGCTCGTCAACTACAGACTGATCTCCCTGCTACCATTCCCGGCCAAGGTCTTAGAGAAAATCGTCAACAGATGCCTCACGAAATACCTTTATGACCACCAACTCCTTGATAGTCCAAAACATCCAATACCGAGATCAAGTCCAATGCCTGCTTGACTGAAATCGCCCACTGGATGAAGACCAACTGTCTAAAGCTGAAAACCAACAAGACAGAATTTGTGATCTTTGGGAAGAGCACATCACGTTGGTACTCTACTTGGTTGCAAACAGAGCTAGGACTGACACCCACCCCACCACACACTCCAAGAACCTCAGGATCATCATCAACAGCAAACACGACATGGCTGCCAAAGTCAATGCTGTTACCGCCACATGCTTCCATACCCTGAAGATGCTGAGGAAGCTTTTTAAATGGCTCACAATCAGTACTCATCAAACCATCACGCATGCCCTGGTCACTAGCAACCTGGACTATGGGAACACCCTCTATGCTGGGAGCAACAAAAACTCACCTAAGGCTGCAGACCATTCAGAACACGGTAGCCAGAACCACTCTCGACCTCCCATGCTGCACTCAAATCACACCACACCTGAAGGAGTTCCACTGGCTCTCCATTCACAAATGAGCCCAACTCAAACTCCTCACCCACACCTTCAAGGCACTACGTAACACTGGTCACACATTCCTCAACAATCGCATCATGATAAAGCATGGAACGATCTGCCTGCACACATAAGAGCCTCCTCCTCACTTCTTGAATTGCGCCTGAAGCTGAAGACCTGGCTTTTCAAGTAGTTCCACTAGGCCCTATGTGTGCCTAGACTCACACCTGCTCAGCAACAGGGTACCTTCTTGGGTGATAGTGCGCTCTACAAATCCGCAAACTGTCTTTCTTGCTGCCACGGATGAAAGTAGATGGAGGAGACATGGCGACCCTCATTCTCCTGGACTTCTCCACAGCATTTGACACAATCTCCCAGCCTATCCTCATCCAATGGCTACATGCCATCGGAATCCAAGAACATACACTCCGATGGATCTGCTCCTTCCTAACTGGAAGGACCCAGTCAATCAGCTTGGTACCGTACACCTTGGATGCCCGCAACCTCACCTGTGAAGTTCCACAAGGATACTTCCTGAGCCTGACTGTCTTCAATGCCTTCCAGACTCCTCCACCCATCCTGACTCTTCCTTGCACACATCCCACCCATACAGAAAACCAAATCTGGCAGTCAAACCTTTTCCTACATTGCTCTAAAAGCTTGAAATTACCTGCTGCTACATATAAGAGCCTCCCCCTACTTCTTGAATTCTGCAAGAAGCTGGAGACCTGGCTTTTCAAGTAGTCTCACTAGGAACCTAGGTATGGCTAGACTCACTCCTGCTCATTACCAGGATACTCTTGCGGGTGGCAGTGCACTCTACAAATCTGCATAACATTGAGGTTTATTTTTCAGGGGTTGGCCCTCCTGGGCATGGATTGAACCCCCCAGAGGACTTATACTTAGTTTTAGTATTTGCCCTTCTCTGGAGGGGCTGATCAGGCCTGCAAACAGGGAGCAACTGGTTCTCCTAGGCAATAGAAAATACAGAGGCCATTTTGTTTTTCAGTTGCCTTTGCCCAGGGACTTTTTTCTAGTTCTTCCCCCACTTTCCTGGCCAGGAAACCATGAATTCCTGCTAGATGACCATGGCTGAAACCATGCTCCTGACCAGAATGCCACTAGGGCACCAGGGAATTGTTTTTGGGGTGTTGTGACAATGGGTCAGTCAACTTCAGCCATTGGCTAACTTCACTGTGGGTGATGGCAATATATATATGTTACACATAGGCAGCAGCCACTGTGCAGTTATATATGAGTCAGAGTTTTTATAGTAGGAGTGTTTTTGTTTTGCTAATAAGTTTGGCGCGTTTGACAGATGTTCACAAAACCTTCCCAAAAAATCATCTACTCCAGCTCCTTCCTGGAAAGTTTCTGCATGATCCATCAAGCGGAAGCCGAGAAACAAATGGGGTGCCAACACACTGTTCCCCCATGCAATTCCCATAGGGAAAATTAGACGATACAGAAAAACGTCTGAACAGAATTATACCAAATTTGGCAGAAAGCTAGATCTTCACTTAGAAAGCATACTTTTTGTGATGTAGTGTACATCCGTTAGCCGTTTTCGAGAAATTAAGCTTCACAAATAGAGAAATCTGGACAGTTAGTCATACGAGACTTCCACCGGACTACAAATTAAAAAAAAATAGATCAATCTGATTGGTTGTGAGGATTTTTTTCCAGTCATCTGGTTTGTTCCTGTGGGACCCATTGATCCTGTGGAATCAAGCGATACCATTGGCAGGCCACAACATAAAAGAAAATGTTGCAGCAGCCATACAGGATGCTGGGACTCAGTTGCTGTGTCCTGAAACTTAAAAAGAAAGAAGATAGTAGAGGCTAGGGTAGGGCTAACCTGATCCCCTGGTATTTTTTGTTTGCTTGTCGGTCCCACTAGACTCTCACTGGAGATTTTAGCAGCTCCCTTTAAAGTCCCATGGGACCCGAAGTGGCCCCTATCTGGCCCCATGGGACTCTCGCTGGAGGGAGCATGGAACCGCAGTGCTCCAGTGGAAGTCCCACTGGACTGAAAACAAATGTAAAAAAGGATTGGTGGGTTGTTGTCAGGTAACAGGGCTTGACTGCCTATGGGAGTTGGACACAGGGCCGGGCCGCAGACCAGGGCCTGCAAAGGCTGTGCATGGTGGGGAA
The DNA here is from genome assembly GCA_963921515.1 of Calotriton arnoldi. Taxonomy (NCBI): domain Eukaryota; kingdom Metazoa; phylum Chordata; class Amphibia; order Caudata; family Salamandridae; genus Calotriton; species Calotriton arnoldi. The sequence goes on along the minus strand of CAWUFW010005474.1, from coordinate 911,680 downwards.
TTGGCTGCCCACAGGGGTTTGGATGCAGAGCATGGCAGCAGGCTAGGCCCTGACATTTACCCCACATAGCGCACGGTAGCAGGATGGAAGTTACACCTATTTCAGTAATGTATAACTGGTGCATTTCAGTGTTTTGGGGGTTTTAAAATGGTAGTTTCTTTATTATTAGAAAATGTACGTATAACTCTACTTCAACCTTTGGCTATTTCCGTAAATTTTTACGTTTTTTTTAACCGTAAGTTAAAATCTTAATGCCTTGCTTAAGTGTAACTCCACTTTAACTTTTTTGTGTGAATGTAGATATGTATTTTAGAGGGGCTTTCAGCCAGCCCTCTTCATTCACAAAGAAGTCATTCCACACAGGCACCAGTTGAACCTGCAAGGTCATTCCATACAAGATGCAATAGAAGCCATTTTTGGCTGCGACCAGTGCTGCCATGCCATGTCATTCCAAAAAGAGACTATGGAAGCTGTACTACTCTGGCCCCAGTGGAACCTGCAATGTCACTCCATAAAGGAAACTATGAAAGTTTTCCCACAAAAACACCAGTTGAAAGCCTGCTAGAGAATAATAATAATGGTAATAATAATAAAAAGAATAGTTTAGTTGAACAGTTAATTAAAGACATTACAATCACAAAGTATAATAAATATGTAAGAATAGAGGGAAAATATAAAAAAGATGGGGCAGATTTACAAGCCCCTTGATATACTTTTACGCAGCCGTTGCGTCACTTTTGTGATGCAGCGGCATCGTAAACAATGCGCCACGTTGCGACACATTTACAACGTGACACATCTAGGAAGATGCGTCATGTTGTAAAGCCCTGCGTCACATTGTACCTGCGTCAGATATAATGTATGCAGGGTGGGCGTTCCCACGCAAGAAAGCTTCGTAAAAGTGATGCAGTGAAATCTACAAGATTTCACTGAGTCACTTTTACGACGCTACTGCGTCAAAACTTTACGCCTGCTTGAAGCAGGCGTACGGAGTGACGCAGCACAATAAGTATAGGCCGCCCCTGAGCATTGCTGGAGTTGCGTCGCGCTTGCGACACGACTCCAGCAATGCGTTACCTTTACGCCGACAGATGCGTCACGCATCTGTCAATCCCTGCGCCACGGTGCGCCACATTGTAAATGCGACGCATCCATTTTGGCTCAAGGATTTCTTTACGTGACGCAAATTAACTGACGCATCTCTGCTGATATGCAGAGATGCATCAGTTCTTGTAAATCTGCCCCGATATACACAAATATGTTATCAGCTTGGTGGAATTGTATAATGGTTAAAATTCTCTAGCAATCCTAAACTATAACATTTGGTAGCATAGATTGGCAGCACAGTTTTTCAACTTGAAACAGAGACATAGGGGAATATTTACAAGGAGTTAACGCCACCAGAACATCACTTTTTCGACGTTCTGGTGGCATTAAGTCCTACACCTTATTTACAAGGCGGCTTTTAAGCCACTTAATTTGGCTTAACGCTGCCTTGTAAATATTTCCCCTATTCCCTCAGCACTTAGCGAGAAAGCGGCACATAATGGGGTTTGCTTTGGGCGTTACACCGCAATACCCAGTGCTTTTTGACGCTGCCCCATATTTACAAAGTATGGGGCAGCGCCAAAAATATCACCAGGAAATACCTGGTCTTAATCAGGCGATATGAGGAGAAATGAAGCATTTCTCCTCGTATTTTGCTCTTTCCATGTATGCTGCATTCTGCAGCACATATAGAAACAGCAAATCACCTGTAAAGATTGTTTATGTGCAGGAAGGTGTTCCTTCCTGCACATAAACAATCACCCCTGCTGTGCAGGCACCCTTGCAGCATGGCGCGAGGGTGCCTGCTCTGGCGCTAGGCAGCTTCTTTAGCACCAGTGCTAGGGGAAACGCAGGGGTGCACCGCATTATTGTAAATACGGTCCATCCGTGCGTTTTGAAACTGATGGAGCGCGGCGTTACCAATTTTGGCGTAACACCGTTTCAAGTAAATATGCCCCATAATATCTATTAATATGGACACAACCATATGCAGAAGAAAAGAGAAGCGCTTCCACCCTGGACCTTCCTCTACAGAAAATAAAACTGTTAATCACAGGTAGCAGTGCATGCTCTCACAAGAAGGAGGGCTTCGCCTAGTCCTTTACTTTAGTTGTGCAGAGGAAACTAATCAGGTCATAATATCCAGATACTATGGAAGCCAATCCTTGATAGTCCCGGTGGAGCCATGCATAGTCATTCCATAGAAAACACTATAGCTTTATAGCCCACAGTAGTGGGCTATACCCGCCATTAGAGGCCCGATCCAGTGTTAAAAAACTGAGCCAAAGGCGAGGGCCTTTAGAATGGGAGCGGGCCTTTAATGGCCAATATAGCCTAGCTACGGCGGGCTATAAAACTATTGGAACATGCCGTCAAATGAGGGCAGAATGTTCTACTTGCAAAAACAAAGGCCTCCCGGATCCTGAGGGGTTTGGAAATTCCCTTGACTCCAAAGCTTTTGTTCACAGCTCTTGCTGTGAATGTTCGACAGTTAACAGCAGCACGCAGGGCCATGGCTGTTAGCTTTTGAAGATTCACACCAAGAGCTGTGAAAGGGGGCTGAAGTCAGTCCCTGGTTCTCCCTGGCTTGGCTGGACTGCTTTTTATAGTTCAGCCAAGTCAAGGAAAACCAGGAGTGGAGCAGCATTCACCCCTCTCTCATTCTGAAGCCCTCGTGACTCTGAGCTACAGGAGGAGAGAAGGGTGAAGGCTGTGTGGGTCCTCCTGCATGGCCTCTGCTGTTCGCTTTCCACTGCCTAATTAATATATTTTCGGGAGGCAGGGGAAACAGAAAGGAAGAGGCTGTCTATTAGGACATTGAAATGTTGAGAGCAGTGGACCTATACCAGTTCATATGGACTACTGCTGCTCCATTGTCTTCAAAGGGGCTATCAACATTTCAATGTTCTAATATAGACGTCATTGCACAAAGAACTAAGTCAAACCCTACCAGGTCAATACATACAAGAGACTATGGAAATGAAGAAGCGTTTAATAATGTTGAGAAAGTAATACAGTTCATAATAAATGTGTAGAATTAAACGATTAGGCTTTAATGAAAAATACAATGCATTTAAATGCAAAAATTGTTGTAGGCAAGCATATTTACTCGCACTAGGCCTCGAATGACTGAAGCAACAGTGCCTGACAAGATGACATGACTAGAAAATGCTTAAATGTGCATAAAATGTTTGTTTCTTGACCTTCTCATGGACGTGTTTTTCATAATTAATAATAGCTGCATAAATGTTTTCATCTAACTCAGCAAAATGTTTCTACTTACACAAAAATCACTGTTAACTAATAATTAGAGAGTTGTCATTTAGTGAGGTAATGAAGAAGTTTGCATATGAAGATGCAGCATTTCTAAAGGGAATGAATGATGAGTTAACTTTGTATTTGATAAGAAATTTTTCACCCGACATTGCTGTCTGCGGACTATTGTATTCCTGTGAGAAGACGGGGAGTGAACGCATTCCCATGAGTGCATCGGAAGCTGATTGGTCGACAGAGGAGAGAAGAAGCAGCATGAAGATTTCAAAAATGTTTTGTTTCTCTATAATAGTGTGTGTTCCTAGAGTAGGTTAATCTCATTCACTCGGAGATCTCTCTGACACCCTGCCCAATGCTCAGACGTATCCACTCTCCCTAGTCCATGCTGCTTTGAGATTTTACTGAGTTTCTTGAACCTCTCTTTTTGGAAAGTTCTGCTTTGACCGATTATTGATTTATTGATCTGATAATTATAATGCTTAAGCTTTATGCTTGTACTCTCACTCTCTCGAACTGGAACTCTTTATGGGTTCTGACTGACATATTTTCTCCTCACATTAATGCAATTTAATGATTGCATATTGATTGATTATTGACTTTAATGAGATTCTAATGATAAAGATTGATGAATATAACTTGTGACCTAATAAAGATGAATTACTAACATTTTTAATAATCATTGCATACTAGAGCCTATGGAACCCATTCCACACAGACTCCAATTGACCTCTGCCAGGTCGTTTCATACAAGATACTTTGGAAGTCCTTCCCACTAAACCCAGTGGAAACCTTAAAGATCAATACATACGGGACAATTTAGAGTCCAGTTCACTGGTACCCGTAAAACACTAGGAGGTTAAAACATGCAGCACACTTCGGAATCCCTTACATAAGCTATAATAAATATTGTATTCATTTTTATATACATTGACATATTTTCCATGCCACTTTTTGGAACAGGCCGACAGATCAAATTGCTTGTCTGACAGCAGCATTTTATAATCCACATTTTCTTATGCTCTAAGGGGCCACCCCCATGCCCTGGGAAAGCTAATGACGGAGAGATTTACTATATTATATAAAGGGCAGAAGGATATGAGTCTCCAGATAAAGGAAGCAAATAAGGCTGTCACTTTCTTATGTATCTGCCTGAATAAGGAATCACTGACCCACAGTTGTAGACAGAGGCATCTTTTGAGCTGGCTTACAGACTATGGGACTTCCACTAACCAGCATACAGCTGCCACTGGATTCCTTTCCCAAAATACTGTAAACTTCAAAACAGAAATTAGTCACTCTAGTGGTGATGAGGCATGGGGGTTGTGACAGGTCACAAGTGAATTGGAGGCCATTCAAACTGCACTCGTCAACACCAGGGAGCATGCAGAGTATAGGGGGAGTGGGAGGCCTCAAGCATCAGTAACAAGTCTGTTTCATAAACAACTCCCACACTCCACACATGCAACCCACAGAACACAGGTAGTAGGTACTAGTGTAGGCATTGCAGCAGAGTAGGATAACAGTAGGTAGGGGAGAGGATGTAGCCTCACGGCTAGAGCGGTCGCCCTCGAAGCTGGGGATCCGGGTTCGAGTCTCGGCATCCACGCTCAACATCCTGTGATTCTGGGCAAATCACTTAATTTCCCCATGCCTAACAAAAATGAATGGGTCCATCTGTAACAAAGCTGGTGCTCATTGTAAACGCTCTGATACCTGACGTCTTCGGGTCTAGTTTGCGCTATAAAAAACTCTTTAAAAAAAAAAAGGTAGAGGAAATTAGAAACATAAGGACTAATCTTAAATTTTATCTTGTGCTTATATTTTTTACATAGTTTTGGTTTAATGTGTACCCTGAGAAAGAAAACACCATGGAATACATGCCAAGGCTAGCAGATGTTATTTTGCTATATTGTTTACAAACCTGTGAATAACCAGACATTTATGCTTTTCATACAAACATTATATTTTATATTTTTCTGCGTGTATGGTGTTTTTGAAAATTACCTTAGAATTAGTTGTTAGTAATGTTTGTTCTAAGTTCCCTTCCTTCGGCAGATCTTGTAGCGCATTCTAACCCATATATGCTTATGATTGAGGCTTCATCATCACAGTCATCGTTTTCTGCGTCAGCGGGGAGACCCTGCCTGCTATTATGCAGTGCAAGATAGCTGTAGATGAAATTATCCTACAACACGTTTCTGGTGCATAATGCAAGGCTTCACCGCTTATGTGTAGTCACCTAAATCTACCTTTCAGTAATCCAAATGTACACTCCACCACAGGGAGTGTCCTGCATTGTACCTACTTTTCTTTAGTGTACAGGATGTAGATATGGGTTAATGATGCATGCTCTGATAGTATATGCACTATCACTTACAGAAACTGTCAAGTCATTATTCCAGAGGAGAATGTTTAAAAATATTCAGTCATGGAATAATGCATTAAAACGTTTTTGCGATGTACCCATTCCAAGCTAAATGTTTATACAATCCACAATAGCAGAACATGAATGAATCATGGGTACTGGCATGATACCATACAACTAGGTCTGTGATTAGGCAATCCGCATTATAATCAATCAATCAATCAAAAAGACTTTATTTCGATCTCTGCGGATCATAAAAGTACACCATAAAACAAGACAATTACAAACACACAATACAAATGAGATATTTCAATATAAATAAACAGTCACAGCCTATTTACAATCACAGCAAGACAGTTCAATCAAAGGGCATTTGTGTTTGTGCAAAAGGGAAAAAGTTCCATATAGTAGCAACATAATTTTAAGAATTACATCATTATTTACAATTACAAACTTCATAGGTTTGCCTAAGAGAAACGGTTATATATGCTAAAACTACATTTGTAAGACTATTAAAAAATTTAAAACTCTGTGTGCTAATTAAATAAAACACGACCCACAGTAGAAAACAAAAAAAACCTCTTAATAACTTTAAGGAACCTCATAATATACTACGTCATAAGAGTTACACCCTTAAAACTTTCAGAAGAATACTTAGTACGCCTGATCCATGCAGCCATTAGAAACTTTGCTATACAAAATACAATCATGCGCATTGTGTTTGTCTTCATTATTCTATATGCCTCCTTGTGTCTCCTTACTTCCAGATTTCTACAGAGGGGGGCAATCCATTTAAGTCGGGATCGGGAGTACAGGGGGCAGAAGAATAGAACATGTTCAGGTGACTCAGTGATCCCTTGACAGCAGGGGCAACATTCTTCAACACTCTCCCTACTTTACTCCAATTTCTTCTGAAGTGATTAAGGGGTAGACAACCATACCTAAACTGTACGTTCAGTTTCCTCGCTAGAGGAGGTTCGATTTCATCCAGTGTGGGCTCAAATAGCACAGTCTGTTTAAAATTCATAAAATCAATCGAAAGTGATCCCTTGCAATTTATTATCAGGTCAGTTTCGATAAAACCCCAATACACTGCTTTAAGACTAGATTTATTTGTCTGACTCAAGGTTTCTGGGTCACTCCAATGGGCAGCCAGTCCTAGCTTACCCAACAAATTCTTGACTGTGAGCATCCAGGGGATCCTGTCCACACAGGATACTGTCATTAGCTCCCGAAGCCCCACCCTGTAAGGGGCGAGAGCTACAGTGGTCCACAACCAGTGCCAGAACATAAGTATCCGCAGACCAATTTTGTGTGACACCCTCTTCTGGCCAAGATCTAAATAGAGAGGACTCATCGGAGTAGACACTGGAAGGTTCACTAAAGATCTAAAAAACTTATGTTCAGTGATTAGAAAGTTATTACGGTTGGAACAACCCCAGAGCTCTGCACCATATAAGGTCGCGCCTAGGGCTTTAGTATTGTAAATTTCTAATGCTGGAGCCAGCTTTCTAGATATAGTTCTCTTTTGAATTTTCACAATGCTTGCCGTTTGATATGTTTGGGTTAACTGTGCTTTAGCCAATTGTGGGGTCCAACTCATATTCTGGGTGAGTTTGATACCCAGGTAGTCAAACTCTTTCACTAATTCTAGTGATTCACCGCCCACATACAATTGTTTCTTACATTTGGTCTTCAGGTTGGATGAAAAGAGAATACATTTTGTTATGGAGCTATTTAGCTCCAGCCCCTGACCCGAACAGAATTCCTGGAAATCATCCAGCAGCTGCTGGAGCCCCCTGCGGTGTCTTGGATATGACCAGAGTATCATCCGCGAATAGGAGAGCAGGGGCCCATTGCCCTCCTGTTTTTGGAGCATCACAACCATCCCTGCTCAAACATCCAATGGCATCGTTGATAAAGAGGGTAAACAGGGTGGGTGCCAATACACACCCCTGCCTAACTCCCCTGTCAATGTGAATCACTTCTGTTAGGGCCCCATTTTCATCCATTTTCATCCCACCTTACTTGTGCCTGAGTGTTAGAATGAAGTCTTATTAGAATGTTAAGAAGAGGGGCTGGCACTCCCATATTTTCTAAGACTTCCCACAGTTTTGCTCTTGGTACCATATCAAAAGCGGCACGTAAATCCACAAAGGCAACATATAGTTTGCCCTTGCGAATAGTGACTTCCCTCCAGAAAATGCACATAAAACGAAAGCTTTGGTCCAGGGTGCTTACATGTTCCCTGAAGCCAGCCTGCCACTCTGAAATAATATTCCCCTCTCTAATCCACTCCTGAAGGCGGGCAAGGACCTGTTTACAGAAATTTTTTTGTAATGAGTCGATAAGGCTAGTAGGCCTATAGTTCACCGGAAGGGCACGATCCCCCTTCTTAAAAATAGTCACGATTTCTGCCAACTTCCACGAATGAGGTATATCCATGCCTGAGAGAATACTATTGGAGAGTAGGTTGATGTATGGTCCCCATACTTTAAGATCTTCTTTGTATAGGTCACTAGGTATCCTATCGGGTCCTGGGGCGCGGCCAGAAATACTGGAGCTGATTGCTGCTTCTGTCTCACTGAGTGTAAATTGGAGATCATTAGACTCAAATTGTCCCCCACTCACAACTGCAGTATCTCTATCATTAAGCATCCTGGAGGTATCTGTATATAAATGGCTGAAGTGTGCAACCCTCTCCTCTGGCTGAATACAAAAGTCGAATACAGGTTTTTTGCCCCTAGACATAATAACTACACTTTTCCAAAAGTCCCTGGTGTCCCTATTTACCAAAGCGTCATGCAAATCTGACCATGATAATTCTTCCCACTCCTTTTTTGCATTTTTGAGTACCGCCCTATAGCGAGCCCTAGAGTTCGTAATCTGGACCTGTGATTTAGATTTAATTGCGTCCAGAAGCTCGCCTTTTGCCACTCTACAGGCATTATTATACCAGGACTCAGCTTTAGGGCAGAGATTCTTCTTGTGTCTATTTTTATCCAGGACATCTCTAGTTATCTCCCCTATCTTCTCATGTGTATGAGACATATTTTCATTTCTCATTGCGGTGGGGAGTATAGATAAGAGGTCAAATCCTTTAATAATGGTCAATAGCGCGGGATTTTTAGCTACCCAATCCCATTTGATGGTCCTCAGGTTGTTTGCAGGCTGAAGTTCACCAATGTCACTATATTCCCTATTCTCAAGATATGATGTTTCCTTGATCCTAAGTGATAGACTGAGAACATTGTGATCACTGTCTAAGCGGTCGATCACCTCCATGTCCACGACAGCAGGCCATAACTCAACTTGGGCTAAAAAGTAGTCAATTCTGCTGCAATGACCCAGTCTGTTAAAGGTAAACTTGCCCTGGCGATCTGAGGTGCACCTGCCATTAGTGGCTCTAAGATCATACTCAAAGGTGAGTGCCAAAAGCTGGCCTTCTTTAGGTGTCCATCTTACGTTGGGCAAATCTAAATTAGGTATACCCCATTGGTTGTCCAGGTCAGTGGTTAAGTCATGGGGACTGCCGCTATTGGCTCGAACGTTGTGTTGAAATCTCCCACCATCAATATTAAATCTCTTGATCTCAGGGTCAAGAGCTGTTGCTCAAGTTGGTAGATAGTTTGTGTTTCATTATTTCTGCCCTCTACCCTATTATAAACATTAATTAGTTTTATAGACAAACCTGAGGGAAACAAAAGTCTAAGGGCGAGGATATCCTTTGAGCTACACGGCAGAGTACTAATAGTACATCGCAGGGAAGTCTTAACCCAGATACCCAATCCTCCTGAGGGTCTTCCTTTTGTGCTCTTACTCGCGTTAACACAAAAAGATGTATACCCATTTCTGTGAAATGGTGCAAGACACCAAGTCTCTTGAAATAGGCATACATCATAGATGTCTATAAATTCTCCCCATTGGGCATCAGGAAAAAGTTTGGCCAGTCCTGCAACATTCCATGAAGCTATCCTCACCACAGACTCCTGGGCTGGTTCTAGCTCACATGGAATGGGAGTAGTTTTTGGATTACTGTCATTTAGCACAGTATCATAAACCACCAGCTTAGGGTGAATGTTCACGTTTTCTGTTACAGTTATGTTTAAAGAACTCTGTTGGTGATGCGGCACATATCAGTGTGTGTGTATCATCTCCACACACAATGACTTGAGGAAATTGTGTCACATGATAAAATTGAACCATTGTGTCCTGCAGCTCCTGTGGTGTGTTTGCAAAGGATTTGTTGATTTATCTTACTTAACAGAGCTTCCAAGAATGCTTGGGAAGAGGCAGGAAAGAACACTCAGATATTCACCACTGTAATAATACCCTGGGAACTTCCTGATTCCAGCAGGTGTAAGGAGCACAAGACCTGGACTGCGCTGGTTGTATCAGCTCAAAATTGGATTGAGGGAATCTATTAATTCTAATATGACCTGCCAGCTCAATCAATACTTACCATTTGTTTTTACCTTACTTTGATCAAATAGTTTCACACACTGCCTGTATACTCTTCCTTCTTCCACCTTCCCCTTTGTTGGACTCCAAAAAAGTGGATTCTCCACACCACTGCATAAGGGGCTGCCATTCTGAAATAGGATGCTGATTTCTGGATCTCTTTGGACACTTTATACTGGGTTACCACCTTCTTCCACAAGTTGCGGGGCTCCTTCGCATGGTTGTCGGCGCCTGGGAGAAGGAGTCACCAGAACAGGGTGAGTGCTCATCCACTGAGGCTGCCTGTGGGAAGAAAGTGAGGAGCGGACCAGATGTGAGGCCCTGGGAGGCCGGTCGAGTGAGGCCACGCGGGCGTGCCAACTGAGATTGGGCGGTTCGCATGAGACTGTTCATGCCTGATCGGCCTGCCGCTTTGGAGGGTGGCGGGCCTGCTGCAGCGAGGCAGGGCCTCCATGGGACCCAGTGGGCCGAATATTGACAATTCTGGGCCCCTGCAGTCGTGGTCTAAAGGATAGCCGGTCGGCTGGGGCGGGGGCCTGAGATTTATAACCCAGAGGCGGGAGAAGGAGAGCGAAGTGAGCGATGGGACTAGGCCTGGCCCTGGGGGTGATTTTGGCAGTACTCGGCCACGTTTGGGCGTTGGCCCCAACACAGGGGTCTGGCAATCAAGGAGCTGCTCCCCACCTCTGCGCCTGCCTAGTGGGGAGCCAGTGGACTGTCTGTGAGGACTGGAGTGGGGTCAGCATGGCTGTCTGGTGCCCGTGGGCCTGTTCGTGCCTCCTAGGATAGGGCTCCTGGGGTGAAGCTTGGCCCTTGAACGGTGCCATGTGCCGCTTCCCACTAGAGGAGCCTAGCCGCAAGCAAGGGACTAGCTGGACGTGGCTGCCCGCCTGATTTCTGGGTGGGCCCCTGTGCTGGGCATTTGGCAATGAGGGCCTGGCGGGGTCTGCTCATGCCCCCCCTTGTAAACCCCCAGGGTTTGGCGGGACCCTGGAAGTGCCAGTGGACGGACGATGAATTAGCAATGCGTGAAATGCATCTTATAAACTTGTGGCTTGCTTGATTACGCCTGGTGCAAGATGGGGAAAACAGACACAGGGTAATCTAAGCTGACCTTTGAGAATCGCAGACAGACGTGCACGATGGACTCGCCCCCGGATGACCGACAGTCTGGTCAGGGGGGCGGAGAGGGCTCAACTCAGGAGCCGGACATTTGATGTTCTTGGACCTTAAGCAAAGCCTGAATACCATTGATACACAAAAAGATATGCATCTGCCAGATTCGACCGACTTAAGGAGAAGGTAGATAAACATGAGGAGCAAATAGAGCAACTCGAACGTAACACATCAGACATGGACGACATGCACTGCTCTGCCGGGGGGAAGCTGCTCCAGATAAAGAAGATCCTAAAGGTAAATTCAACAAAAATGAAGACCTTGAAGCATGCTCAAGAAGGAATAATCTGCATATAATCGGAGATCCGGAATCAACAGCGATAGATCGAATGGAAGATTATGTTGAGACAATACTTTGGACTCTATTCGGAGATGCCCTTTCAGCCATGCTTATCGTTGAAAGAGCTCACAGGTCATTGGGCCAGGGTCTCCCGCGAGCACGCCAGCTCGCCCGATAATTGCCAGGCTGTTAAACTACAGAGAAACAATGCTGAGATTGGTGAGAGATCTTCAGCCCCTCCAATACCAGGGCAATGAGATTTCCTTCTTCCCGGATTTCATGATGGCTGTACAGTTGGCAAGGTGGACTTTTCTTCCTATCAAACGCTCGCTGCAGAAAACAGATGCTAAATACTCTCTGATATCGCCCACAAAGCTTTGAATCCATGACTCTGGGAAAATGCATTATTTCACAGACCCGAAGGCGGCTGCCAAGTTTGTCAGGGGTATTCCTGTGGCGGAAACTGGTTGGTAGTCATTGACTGGAGGCATGGGGCAGGGGCATCTTAGCGATAATGATTGCTGTGGAGACTCCTACATAAGCAACAGAGTGAGGATGACCCGCCAGACAATTGATAATAATGGCCCTTCTCACTGACTCCTACCTGAATTATGCAACAAAAATAAGTTAGACGCTTGAGTACTGGTGGCAGAGACTTGGACTAGGAAAACGTTTGGTGCTCTACTCAGTCTGTCTGGCCCCCTTGATCTTTTCCTGTTTAGGTCACCCAGCTCCGACCTAGCTGGAAGAGTGTTGGGACTCTGGATCACCCCCCTCGGATGATTTCCTTACTGTTATCTTTGGATGCGATTTAGGTGCAGTATGATGAGTGGGTTGGTAATATTAGGCCTGTTTGGGGAGCCGAAGTTGGAGGTGGGTTGCATGTTGGGATAATGTTGATGCATGATGCATTTTGTTGGCAATATGATTTGTTGTTCTTACCCTCTGTTGTCACCCAGCATGATGACGCCTGCTTCTTAGACTGACGACCCCTGCGGGTATGACCAGAGATTTTACTTCTATTTACAGCTCTGAATGCTGTCAATTAAATGTGTGACTTGAAACATAAGGGGCCTCAATGCTAGGTGGAAGGCCCAAAATGTACTGACATATTTACAGCGGCATGGCATAGACAATTGTCTCCTACAGGAGTAACCCCTCATGGAGGGAAGTCAGTCGTCCACCTGCGAGCGGATTAGATTGAGAAGCGATATGTGACGCATTATTTTAACTATGCACACAGGGTAGCAGTGTTAATCTGCAGGGGGCTGCTGTGGCTCATGCGTCATGTCTTATGCGATCAACAAGGCCGGTATGTTATGTTATCGGGCACGCTGCAGGGCTACCCTTTAAAGGTATTAGCCATAATTGGCCCAAATGAAGATGAGCCACACTTTTTTGCAGCGTCTAGAGATTGGCGGGGAAACTTGGGCTGGGGGCGCTCCTCTGGGGAAGGGATTTGAATGTGGTCCGGGATACGAGTGCGGACAGGTCTATCGACTCCTGGTGCCCACACCCGAATGCTGCCGCACAGCTGCGCTTCATAAAGGCTGACTATGACCTCACTGACCTCTGGCATTCTTGTCATGCAGGAAACGCAGAAGGTACATGCATCGCGCCCACACACACCACATGGTCGAGAATTGATTACTGGCTAGCGACAAGAGACGTAGATGCTTGGACCACTAACATGCTGCACCTTCCGCAGACCGTGTCCAATCACGCCCTGGTTCTGTTTCGCAGTGACGTCAGATCGGCCATTATAGAATACTTTCAACATAACTCTCAATCTCTATCTACCCAGTGGAAGGCCTTTAAAGCGGTGATCCTGGGGAGTTGTATAGCAAAGCAGGCTAAAGTGTTGCAAGCTTTGCGTGGGGAGCTGACGAGGCTAGAAGTGGAGATTCACACTTTGGAACTCCAATACTTTGCGACATGTAGTGGATCCACGCTAGCAGCGATTCGTAGCAAACTTACGGAGTATGACAAAGCAGCGAATAGAGAAACACATTATTTGGGAAAGGAGGCCAATGCTCGTCTCTATGGGGAGGGCGATAGGGCGGGTAAGACCTCGGTTAACCTTCTACGCAAACCCTGGGCTAAAGATTATATAATTCAATTAACCGATGACCAACAAAATGCGCATGTTGGGGTGAAAGCTATTCAGCACGAAATGAGCGCCTTTTTCTCCAACTTACATATGTCCACATAGGCCATCCCCCAGACCTTAATTCCTATTTGGACTCTGTGCAGCTGCTCTGGCTCGAGAAGGGCAACCGGTGTTTCCTTGACAAGCCTTTTGCGGTGGAGTAGGTTTTCCAGGTTCCAGGTTTCAATAACGCACTGCCTGGTGATAAGGCACCTGGCCTGGCCAGGACTGCCTTACTGTCGCCTTCTACAAAGAGTATGCCCCAATCCTGGCTCTGAACCTCCTCCCAATGTACGAGGAATCCCTGTCTAATGGTATACTCCCCCATCCCTCAGAGAGGCATTGATTGTGACTATATTAAAACAAGACAAACACCCCCAGCACTTAGAATCATACAGACCATTATCCATGATTAATACAGATAATAAAATCCTAGTGAAACTGATAGCCTCACTGCTATTCCCGCTTCTACAGAGTATAGCACGTCCGGACCGGTCTGGGTCTACACCGGTCAATCAATAGCCCATAACCTGCGCACCTTTTTCGTCCTTGTACATACCATTGACCCCAACCTCAGCTCTGCAGCGGTCCTCTTGGATGCCACCAAGGCATTTGATTAGCTCAAATGGCCCTACCTTTTTCACTACTGTTGCGCCTTGGAGTGGGGCACAAGTTTACAAGACTAATTGGCCACCTATACGCCTAGCTAGTTGCTAGACTCCGGATTAATGGAATGATTACCCCTTTTAAAATATCACGGGGCACCTGGGAGAGATGCCCCCGTTGCCCATATTATTTGCGACTGCAGTGGATCCATTGGCGGCTCTACTGTACACCACGTCCTGGCGATTACTCCCCGCAGGGTCCTAGTATGCATGTATGAGGACGACATCACTCTGTATGTTAGGGATCCGCAAGATAATTTGGACCCGCTCATTAGGGAGTTCACCAGATTTGGTGATATAACGGGCATTCAATATCAATTGGGCTAAATCAGGCATATTCCAGCTGACGGCTGCGACCAGGGAATTTAACTCTGAGTTCTCACTGAAATGGGCGTGAGAGCCAGTCCAATATTTGGAGATCTGGCTGAGCCGTGATCTGAACGAACAGTAGCGAGCTAATTATTGCAGGCTGATGTCCTGGCTGGGGGAGCGGGCGGAGGGCTGGCTGAACTCCCGTTGTCATTAACGGGGAGACTGGCCATTGCTAAGATGGTGGTTCTCCCTAAATTTCTCTATCTATTTATCAACCTGCCTCTCCCCTGCCGGCATACTTCTGCAGGTAGCTCAGATCCCATCTAGTGGTCCTGGTGTGGGCAGGCAGACAGCCCCGAGTAGCATGCGAGATAATGGCACTCCCCTTTGAGCAGGGTGGGTTGGGAGCAGCAGATATGGATTTGTATTACTTCAGTGTGCAAGCGCAATATGCACACTATTGGCTGTACTCTACACAATTCCAGCCGCATACGGTGCCTGAAAATGACCACGTTGCTCCGTGCCCACTCAAGATGGCTCTGTACATGCCCCCCAAGCAACCAAGAAAACGGATTGATATGGTGAATTGAACGGTCTGGGCGTGGAATGAATTGCGGCGGAGGGCACGGCTGAGCCACCTATTTGGCCTGTCGGTACCGATTATTGGTCACCCCTCATTCCCTATTACTCTGGACACTGGCACTTGCAGTCAGCTGCATCAGCTACAGCTGACATCCTTTGCGGCTGTGTTCTCGGAGGCACCTTTGTCGTCCTGCAACAGGCTATATAGGGACCTGCAGCTTCCTAATTGGGCACATTCAGCTTCTATAGCTACGAGCTGCTGTGAGGGCGGTTCATTACTCCTTTCCGGTGGACCCTCCCACATTTTAGGTATTGGAGGCGACTCTCACGCGCACGTCCCTGAGTAAGCTGGTCACAAGGCTCTATCTGGGAATGCAGGAGACTGCGCCGGTGCGGGTGCCCAGCGCCCAGCAGGCGTGGGCTGCAGACCTTTCAGTCCCCCTTACCCAAGAGCAGTGGAAATATTGCTGTACTCAGTCCAGGGCCCTGTCCCCAAACTATCGGCTGCACTTTGTTAATTTCAAATATCTGCATAGGCTCTACCGCATTACAGAGAGGATGCACAGGATGGATCAGGTTGACGATGTGAGATGTGTGCAATGCGCTGGGTCACGCATCCACTTTTTGCACTTGAGGTGGATGTGCCCTGGCGTGCAGCACTTCTAGGAAACGGTATTTGATGATATTGACAAAATCACAGGGCATGCCTCTGAGCATTCACCGAGAGTTGCGTTTCTAGGATCCGTTAAGGAGGTCCCGCCAGAGACACACAAACTGACAGCTATCCTGCTTTGCTGTCCCAGCGCCGGGTTGCGATGTATTGGGGTGGCACCTGATGCCTCGGAGAGACGGGTGACTGCGGGATGCGGCCTAATGCCACAAACATCTGACTGCTTATTGAGAGTTAATGCCTGCTAGATCTCACCCCGGGGATATATGGTCCCTTTTGGTGATGTATCTGAGTGCAATGGATGGGGATGACGATGCTGTTGCTGTCCCAAATCCAGCAGAGAAAGATCACAGGGGCATATTATCAAGGAATAGCGATATTTATCGCTAACCGCGCCTAGCGCGAATGTTTTTCACGCCGCCTATCGCTGGAAAATATCGCTGAGATAACACCCTATTAACAAGGATTATCTCCATAGCGATAACATTTCCAGCGATAGAGGCAAAATGTGAGAATATCGCTGGAAAAGCAGCGATATTCTCGCATTAACGCAAGGATGATTTCAGCCTGACAATCCACCTCCTATACTTTAAACAGGTAAGTCATCCTCAGTAGCAGGTGTTAAAATCAGGCGATAAACGCGCTTAGCGCGATTTATTTTATCGCTTCGCCTGCCTTGTTAATAGGGGTTAGTTGTGTTAGCGACTGTTTTCAGTCGCTTTTAGTGGGGAACGCCTACCTTGCATGTCATTAGCGATAATTATCACTGGCATGCAAGGCGATGGTAAAACCGGCCGCTAACGCCTGAAAGCTGTCGCTAACGCCTGTTAGCGACAGCTTGCTGATAGGGCGATAAAATTATCGCCGCTTTAGCGGCAAAAAGTGCCGCTAAAGCGGTGATAAAGCCCTTGATAATATGCCCCCTAAGGCGCTCCCCGGGCACGAGTCAAGCCAATTAGGGTGCATAGTGTGGTGGGACATGTGCTGTGACTGCAACTGGGAATCAGATGGACGCACCACTACAAGTGGAATTTCCAGCTGAATAGCTGTTTCCCCATTTCTTCCCCCTGTTCCTCCCCCCTTCATTCTGGGACATGTATTGTACAGTTGAAACTGATGCATATTTTTGGACACATTGTACTGTGCATGCTGACCTGAATTAAAAAAATTAAAAAAACATGTGATTTGCGATTCCCTGTTTGGAAATCACTGTTTCTGATTTGCAATTTAGACTCACTCAAATTGGTATAGAATCGGTTCGCTATGCTAAAATAGTGAAAGCTTGTCTTTAAAGTTTGGGAACATTGCAAATAGTACATTTTATGATCGCTAGCCAGTTTGCGACTGGTAACAAATTTGCAAAATATTCATACATCGGGCCCTTGGCAAATTGATCAGTCTTACTGCTTTGACACAAATGCATTTTTGTTATCTTTGAATGAGGCGCTGTCAATACTAAAATACTTAATTATCAAAAAACGTGGAAGCCTGATGATTTTATAGAACTGTGAAGTGGCTAGCCTGTCAATTTTTTCTCAGTATGGAAGACACAAAGGAACCCAACTCAGTGTAGTCTGTCCTCCCACGAAGGTAATCAACTTCAAACACAGAAATAGATAACTGGCGGCCTCTCTCAGAGAATTTACCTGTATGGGTTGACTGATAGCATCAAAGGCATCAGTGACCTCATAAATAATAGACCTGGACCACGTCTCCTCAGCTGCCTAGTAGAACTTGCCATCCACACTTCCAGCCAATGCCGACTGAAAGTCACTTAAGTTTAATACATGGGGTAGCAAGCTATTGAGCAGTTCATAGCAACACCTATTTTGTTACTTGGAATAAAATGCCAAATTTGTGTGATGATGATGATGATGATGATGGGGAGGAGGATGATGAGGATGATCAGCAGCATCCTCATCCAGCTGACAGACTTCTTTAAGATAATACTGGGGAGACAACAATTATTTTATCCTTTAACTTGAAGAAGGACAAGAGATTAGAATTTTGTGAGCAATTGGACAGAAAATTATGTTTTTGAGCTTATTCTAAATGGTGTTCCTGAAAGTAGTGTAAGATTGTCACCCAATAAGAACATATTAACATGCACCTAAGCATAGATTAAAGAAGATCTTTGTTCCTGCACCAGTTATGGAGAGCGGCTTTAGGTAACAAGGGTAACAGTAAGGTATGGAAAGGGTAAGTGTAGAGGGCAGTGCACGCTACACTTTTTTGGTTTAGGGTAAGAGGGGGTAATGCTGTGTGAGGACAGAGAGCGTAGTAGGATGGCAGGTATTTTTTATATCACAATGGCAAGGGTATCTCTGAGTGTGGTCAGGGAGCATGTCATAGTGTCAGGTTTTATTTTATTTGAGCAGAAGAGAAAAGGACACTCCTAAGAGTGGAGGAATAGGATGGTAAGATACCAAGTACTTATATTTTATATATGAGTGGGACAAGGGGTGGAGATAATTCTAGATGATGATAGGATTGTGGCAGGACACAAGATACATTTAACAAGGGTGAGGGAGGAGACAGAAACGTGTGCATAGTCCCCATGATACTTCAAACCATGTGCTAATGATCTGAACCGCGGAAGAGGCGTAAAGAGCATACACAACATAAAATTGTAGATCGGTGGTTGTCAATAACATGGAGTTTTTCCAAGTGACAAATAGACAATAGGAGCTTTGTTCAAATAAACCCCCGGAACCTGCAAGTGCCTGGATACCCTATCAGGAGATTAGCCGCGCATTATAAATCCTGATTGATTGATTGATTCTTATTGTCTATATGATGTGACTTGAAGCCCTTAAGTAGAAAACAACCAACGTATTGATAGCTACCTTCTATAATTCTATACATTTTCAAAGGCATACATTTCTGAAAGTTGAAGCTAAAACAAAGAATTTCCAATCACCTAACCACTAGAGGCACATCTCTGCAATTGTTCTAAAATGAATGGAGGACCTAAGAAAAAAGGCATGATGACCTATATACCACTCCGTGAATGGTATATGCATCATCATGAGCAGCCAGTGAAGCTGTGTTCTGCAGTATATAGACAGCCAGGTGGACGTGTTTGCATGACGTGCAAATGCTTAATGAGGCACTGTGCATTGTCAGGTGCAGTGGGTTACCCTAGTCTAAAGTCACCAAAATTGAGGACTGAAGAATAAAATTACAGAAACTTATGAGTCTCAACCTTATCATGACCCTGATGTGTGGTGCACATGCAGAGATAACCTAAGACCCAATACCAACAGATCAGGGAAGACGTCCATAACATCAGGCCAGCAGGTGGAGCTCATAACTCCTCTCTGCCACCAACCAGAAAGAGAGCGAAATAGACCTACTTTTATTTTCCATTGTGGTCATGGAAATAGAAGAAGGGCTACAAATACACTTAAATGGAGAAAAAAATTGTTTTGGTTGCCCCTCTTCCATGTCCATGCCCAGTGGAAATTCAAGTAGATAAATATGTGCAGGTGGTCCCCACCAGCAACCGCTGGCACAAATTAACTACTACCAAAGCCCCATATTTTATAAACTAACAAAAACACACCGGCACTCCTACCTCAGGGAGCACAGTGACAGTGACCAAGAACCGTCGCCGCAGGATACCCAGGAGGGTGCCACTTGAGTACAGCATAGCAGTGTGTAGCATTGCCTGCCTGGAATGCGAACTTTGTATACAGCTGGGCTGGAGGGGCGCCGGGTGGGGCACTGGACATGTCTGGCGCAGAACTCCTTATGCTCCCTGTCAAGGCTATACCAAAGGGGATGATGGACGGAGCGTTAGAGCAAATCAAGCACTCACCCCCAGTCAACTGATCTGGGTTTAATCCATCATCATTCTTTAGCTCACTCCACCACCCCAGTTCAGACATGGCCATATGTCACTCCACCACCCCAGTTCAGACATGGCCATATCAAGGCTAAGCACTGGGAGGTGTGAGCGGGATATTTCGCAACATGCTATGCAATATTACCTTTACCCTGATTGGACCGTATGTGATGATCACTATGCATGTGCAAGATTATTAATTCTTTTCTGTGTATGTACCATGCATTGACTACTTTATGCAAAAATTGTGAGCTCATTTCAATGTTTGATAAAACATGATAAATAAAGTTTAAAAAAAAAAAAAAACACACCGGCACAATGACAAATGCACCTGCTCCACACTATTCGGCGAGATTACAAGTTTGATAATGCTGCAGCGCCAGAGAACCAGGTCGACCTCTTGACGAAGAGAACATATAGCTTAAAATAACCCCAGAAAAGAAGAGTGAAAATTGACTTATCTCTTTCATCTAGCACTGAGGGTTTTGATGGTCTGGTGTTCAAAGTCATACATTTGGTAACCAATCTCGTTTCATAATTGTAGTAATCAATCATTTCAGCATCCTTCTTTTTCAATAATGTAATTGTGAGACCTGGTTCAAGTAGCACTAGAGCAGCCAGAGATTACTGGGTTCAAATGATTATAATTGGAATAATTTGCCACTGGTGTCCCGGGCTCACATTTTATTGGACCCCAAACTAGATTAACAACTACTTTACCTTTACCATTTTTATCTCAGGATAGCAAAGCAGACCAGTCCAAAGCTTATTCAAGGACGTGGTGAGGGTGGTGAGGAATAGATTCTTAGAACTCAAAAACACACTTAAAACCACTAAATAAGGTGGTTGCAGTCGCCTTTCGCATTGTGCAAGCCCATCCGCTTGACATGATGACAATCAAAAGCACAATGCATTGCCTCAGCACCACATTGGATACAAAGTAGTACTTCATAACTATCTGAGGAAGATTCCAAAACTTGAGCAAAGTAGCATAAATACTGGTCCCCTCAAGCCATGAACTTGTACATCATCTGGATTTTGACCAGACCATTCACACCAGTGAGAGAAAGGAAACTTGCTAGGTATCTAACTTTTGCTGGTGGTTGTCCTAATTATGGCTGGTGCCAAACGTTGATGTTTGGTCACTGTGCAGTTGTGAACCAATGGTAGGAAATGTGCTATAATTTCCTGCAAGGGGCAGAGATGATTAAAACTGCATGTAAGATCTACCCAAAGCCAAGGTGACAGAAATTCTGTATGGAGGGTGCCTCAGGGACGGTCCATCTAGGAGCCACAAGATCTCTGTAATCCTGCTACCCAAGGCAGAGACCAAAGGCAATGTATTACTGAGGTTGTGGAGCTGCATTTGCCCTAAACCTTCACACTCAACAACCTCTATGTACAGTTAGGGTGCACGTCTTCCTTCACTGACATCCAGAGCAAGACAGTGGTCCTGCCTTCACATTCCTGTCCTTGGGGTATGCCCAATTGGCTTTGAATAGTCACAAACAATTCAGAAATGTTTCTGCATATCCTTGATTCATATGGTTGCGAAGATATCATCATTTAAACCTGGGGTGTTACACCTTGACCTTATTACCCATCCAGAACTAAGGGTCTCATAACTTTGGCGGTGGGACTACCACCGACAGGACGTCGATGGCGGTCCCACCGCCAACAACCCTTCGGTCTGACCGATTCATTAAAATGCTGGTGGTCAGACCCTTGTCTGTCGGGGGACGGACCGCCGCCTCTGGCAGGATCAGAGATCTCGATGGGGCGGCAGTCAGAATCGAGATCCTGAATGGAGGTGGTGCCGAGGCAGGCACCGCCGTCGGGATTTGGATGTCCCTTTCCCACAGCCTTTTCATAGCTGGCCGACCGCCATGAAAAGACTGTCTGAAAAGGACTTTGGGGGCCTCAAACAGAGCCCCGTCCCTCGTGGTCCCCTGCAAAGTGGCCCTGGGGGCAAATATAGTGCCCCCACTCACATTTATGCACAGTGTGCCATGCACCACATGCAGCTTGTGATGCTGCCCTTTTCCTGGGCCACAGCACAAACCACTGTGTTAAAGAGCACTTTCCGACCACCACACGGCAGTCCTATCCTAATTCGGTGGTCGGAACACCGACTGCTTGTCGGGCGGACTCCTGACCGCAGCGATAGCGATCGGTGGCCCACCGCCGACATCAAAAAAAGGCCCTAAGTGAACCTTTGGCACTGTTGACCTTTTACCAATCAGTAATGGGATGCATAAGTGCTGGGGGCCCAAGGTGTTGATCAGAAGCCCCCTGCTGGTGCTATGAATATGTTAATTGCCTAATACCAAGTCTGCATAGGCTTGATACCATCTCATGCCTCTTTCATCCACCACCAGACTCTCCCTGCCCCCTTATCTCTCTCTTATAGGTTCTTTTTCATCATTGCTTTCTCCTTTTGTCACTGTTTTTCAGTCTTTCTCTTGCTCTATCTTTCATCCTTCTGTGTTTCCCCGCTCTTGCTTTAGGTGAAAGGCTGATGAGGGAAAAATAAGTGCTTTTCTCCAGAAAAGAGTTCCAGCAGACCGCAATTGTAACCACCAGATCAAATTAAGCACTGGCCAAGGGACTTGTTAATGTCTGGCTGAGGACAATTAAACTAAAAGTACGCCATAGGAGTAGCTGTCACCACTGCCCGCAGTAGCCCTTATAAATCCCTAATAAATAATATGTTTCTGTACCTGCACATCACTAAAATTAGAGATGGACAAACTGGGTTTCAAAATGCAGGCTTAGAAATATAGAACTATAGAAATTTGGAAGCAGATAACAGTGAGCATTACAGTAGTTTGATGTGCTTATGTTGTAGGTTTATGGTGCATACCTTGCTATAAATATGGTTATAGATTAATTAAAAATCCCTATTTAACCAAACCAGAAGGTACCTTTTTAATATCCCCAAAATAAATACCAATTATTCTAACCAAAGAAAGAAGGTGAGAAAAAAGGTCAAAGTCAATGTTTAGATGGTTGTATGTGAGAATATCGACAACAACAATATCGACTCACCAGAATAGTGTTAAAGATATTCTTCACCAAAATATTAAGTTTACACATTTTGAAAGTAAAATACCAAAATATTGTGATGAAAATATTGTGCAATAGAATATAAATCTAAAAAGAAAGTATATTTAAATGTTAATATATATATAATCATAAGTAATTTATTTAAAATATCAAATTACAAAGTAATAATATAATAATAAGTAATGTAAATACTCTCTCATTCTCTCTCTTGCTCTACACATATATGTGTGTATATATATATATATATATGCATATATATATATTTAAAAATTATAACAACAATAATTAAACAGTTTTTAAAACAAACATTAAATAAAAATATTAACATTGACTTAAAAGTAAAACTTAATAAATATATACATAGCAAACTATATATGTAACCTAATTAAAAGATTTTAATTGATATAAAAAATAGTTTTGATTAATACTGTGAACTAAATATATAAATAATTCACACACACATATAAATATATTTTAACAATTATTTAAAACACGTTTTATTTAAATTACTTTTATAACAACAATAATTTATAATTAAAATTACCATACACATTTTAACAATAACTTATATCGCAATGAATGAAAATATAGTGTTAAATTAATATTAAAATGTAACATTTAAACAACAAAAATAAACAATACTAGGGGCATGCGGTCAAGGCTTTCTGACTGACATGCAAGGTTTGACTTCCGACCTCCTAATAACAATGTAGGCTGGCTTCCGATGGGCTCAAGGAGCCCGTCAGCCAGTCGGAACCGGTCGGCACGTAATCCCTTAAGGATGGCGTTTCCACCGTTGGGATTACAATGTCGGTTTCCCTCAGGCTTTTCATGTCGAGGTTTCTGACATGAAAAGCCTGTCGGAAAAGCAACTTTTGGGTCCATAGAAGGGCCCCCATGCCTCCACGGCCTCCGGTTGAGGGCCTGGGGGGCACCTGTAAATCCCTGCACCGTTGCCACCCGGTGCAGGAATTTACACCAACTCCTATTTCTCTATGGGAGCTACCATGGAGAAATGGGTGTTTGCGGTCGCATTGTAGTTAGGTGGTAATTGTAATTAGGTGGTCGGAACCGCCGACCTACGGTCGGTCGGTTCCAACACCTAGCGTCCGCCCGACATCGTAATAAGACCCTAGGTCATCAAAGGAGTCAGATTAATTAATCATACTTCAATTTAAACAAAAGTAGGGGAAGTGTTGGACTTCAGAGAGGTTAGATTTTTTATCCTTACTCGACTCTAAACAACAGGAGGGAAAGTTTTAGAGTTTGGAAGGATTAGTATTACTATTTCCACTCCAAAGTAAGCAAAAACACGGGAAGTGTTGGACTTAGAAAGGATTAAATATATGATTCTAACTTCTAATCCTTTATAAAGAAAAAAAATAAAATAGGTAACAAAATAACATTTTGAAGCATATTTAAAATAAAAAGATATAAAATATAAATATTTAAAATTAAAGGTAAATAAAAAATGAAAAAAATATTTGAAAAAACAAAATAAAAACATTTAAAATAAATATACTTCCCTCCTTCTACCCAATAAACCAACCCCACAAAAATTAAAATAAATTATAAATAAAACAATAATAACATTAAAATAGTAATTAAGTACAACAAATAAAAACAATAATAAATATAAAAAACATTTTACATTTTTATTGACTTTCACTTATCAATAAAAGAACAATAATTAAAAATACAATAAATAATTTACATAAGAAATAATAAATTAAAACATAACATAATTAAATACCAATTAAATAGATAATTGGTATAAAAATTAATTTTAAAAAACCAATAAGGTTATTAAGATAACTTCCCAAACTATTACCCTACAAACCAACGCACAGCTAAAGTATAAATTCATAATTGAACAATGTAAAAATAAAATATACATGTACATTTTAAAATGCACTTAATTAAACTCACAATTATTAATCACACAATATACATAATTAATCCCCAATAAAATATTTAATTAACATAAGCAATTCATTGAAAATAAAATGCAATAATTTGTCATTTAAATACATTTCCACCATATTCCCTTATAAACCCAGCAACCTGCTACCAAATAACAAATTACTAATTAAATGTGAAAAAGGTGCAATTGCACATTAAAACCTACAAACTACGTTAAAATTATTTTACATCAAATACATTACTAATACTAACACCTAAAATTAACATAACTAATAGATATTAGATTAATTAAAGAACAATATTAAATACAGCAATCCTAAAGTAAACAATATTATGTACAATAATTTTAAAGAACAATATTATATACATACCAAATTACTCTTACCCTCTATATTCTGTTCCTTGATATTTTTGTAATGACAATATTTTTTACACTATACTTAAGTAACACAATATTTTTGAATCAATATTTGTGTCATTTACCGGTAAAACACATCCATCAAAATTCTGTAGAAACAATAAATGCATTTGATTCTAATGTTTGAAAAACACATGTGAATTTGATGCAACAAATTCATTGAATAGGAAGATGAGCATTGGCTATATTTAAACAGAAACAGTAGAAGAGACAATCTAATCCCCTTGACCTCCAGAATATTTTATTTAACACTGCCCTACAGAGCTGTTGCTCTGAAACACATTAGCATGCTTTATGGAAGAATAAGGCTAGAGAAAATATGGATAAATTAATAGTGCAGTGAAGTTAAATGAAGAAAATTTCTTAAACTGAAATATTGTAAAGTTGAAAAATCAAGGAAATGATAGATAACTGTAGCTGTAGTTGTAAGCCAAAACGAAGTTGACAGGCAGAATGCAATGGAGTATATTTTTCTACCAAGTTAGTT
This sequence comes from Calotriton arnoldi, assembly GCA_963921515.1. Classification (NCBI taxonomy): domain Eukaryota; kingdom Metazoa; phylum Chordata; class Amphibia; order Caudata; family Salamandridae; genus Calotriton; species Calotriton arnoldi. Next base: position 885,958 of record CAWUFW010005474.1, on the reverse strand, counting down.
TGTACAGAGTCAGTCAGAAACGATGTTTTTTCCAAATGTTCATAATTTACAGAATATTGAATAAAGTTCATAACGTTGCAGACTATGGGGCCGATTACGATAACCGGCGGTAAAAAATACGCCATCCACCATAGCCTGAAAAGACCGCCCGCCTGCACCATGGGAATACCGACCGAGCAATTATGATGACGCGAAGCAACCACCGCCCGCTGCGGAAAAAACACACAGAATACCGCCCGTCCATGTCAGAGTAGAAGATAATCCGTCCACCACGGACGCAATACTGCCCGAAAACGCCAAATACGACCGCGCTGACGAACTAGACACCGGCCGTCAAATTATGATCCCCCCGACATGAGCGCGGTAAACCAACATATTTCCCGCCCGCAACGGTGAAACACAGAGATGAATAACTGACAAGGCGGAAACCCTGGCGGCCACGTCCGTGCACAGAAATCATTGGCGGCCCAAAGAAATACACACAACACGGCCAACAAGTCCACACAGCAAACGACGTCAAAATACCCAGACACATAACCCATCCCAAAGACACATCCCCCTGGCCAAACCAAAAACCACAAATCCCAGGACACCACGCCCAACACACCTGAAAACGACAGACCATCATGACACACCCACATAGGTGAGTACAAAAGCAGCCCCTTCACAGACCACAAACCCTTGCACCACTACAAAGCCAAGACCACAGCAGAGAACCCAGAGAGCCACAAAGGAAAGCAGCATACCACACGCACGCACACATCACACTCATCACCAACAACACCACCACCACCTAAACACCGGCACCACTAACCCCCTGCACATCACACACCAAACACACCACACCACACCAGCACCACAAAAACCAAACCACGCACCATGGCAACACAATGAATGCCGAAGTTCAACGCCACAGAGTTGACGGTCATGGTCGACGAGGTCATCAAGGTGCATCCACAAATCTATGGGAACCAGGTCCAACAGACACCAGTAGCCACCAGAAACAGGATGTGGAGCAGGATCGTAGACCAGGTGAATGCAGTTGGGAACGTGCCACGCAACCAGGGGGAAATCACCAAGAGGTGGCAGGACCTGAAAAGCGTGGTCAGGAAGAAGGAGGCCAAGAACCGTGAGCTGGCTGACAGGACTGGCGGCGGAAATCCCGCGCCATTCAAGACCTTCAAGGCGTGGGAGGAGAAGGTGCGAGGCATTCTACATCCGGAGAGTCTCACCGGAATACCAGGGGGAGTGGAGGCTGGTAAGTACAAACAAATGTATACCAGCACACCGCTATGTACTGTCATGCACTACCACAATGCCATAGTTCCGAGGGCCAAACACCCCCATGTCCAGTACACAATCCACAAGACATCCCTCACACATGCAACAGACACTCACACACACTCAGCCCATAGGCACCAACAAACAAAACCATGGGGGCATGTGTACAGTCAGCCAGCACCAGAACTCCCACCAGCTCCCCTTGCAGCCCAGATGCGCCGGAAGGAGCGCTCCCCACACCCACACCCATGTGTCAGCCATAGCTGCACAAACCAACAAGTAACAGGTAAGTAGCCTTACCACAAGGCCCATGTATCGGAGGGGGGACTGCAGAAGTACAACCCCCACCAGGCCCCTAGTCCTACAGCGCAGCAAGATGGAGCACTCCCCACACCCATGTGTCAGCCATTGCAGTGCACACCGTCATCACACAGGTAGATATGTCACCTGACATGGAGGGGTGTCTGTGGATGGTAAACCATCACCACAACTCACAACATGGCCCCCACTCCCACAGACCAGCAAGATGGAGCACCCCTCCCTCTCATAACCATGTGGTAGCCATTGCATTGCTCCCTCCAAACCAACAAGTAGGTAGACTACTGTACAGGGCGGGGTGTCTGTAGGCATGAGGACTGTACTACGACTAACATGTGGGACATGTCACGTAGCAGAGGAACAGGTAGCACTGCTCCCTGTCATAATCATGTGACCAATGTACACACGGACATAAATTACAGAGTCATAGCCCACATGAGCCATCTCAAATACAGTAACACGTAAGGAGTCACGTCTGCATGCACAAGTCTCACTGGAGTACTGACCCACATGGCGTGCACTGTGCCAGTCATCATACACATCAGCAACACCATCCAAGTCTTGTCCATGTAGTCGTGTCTGCTTGTTCCTTTGACATTGTACAACATCACCCATGTAAGTCTATCTTGTCTAAATGAAACAGAGTGGAACCCCAGTAATGTCACATACACCACTGGACCCATGAACCACACAGCTACACAATGCACATTCAAAATCTCATCCATCTCATCTTTCAGCCCCAGTGTCATGAAAGGTATATCATCTAAACAGTTGTCCCATATACAGTAGTTCAGCAAAGATTCCTGCCGATGACCAATAATGTGTCTGCTGTGTTTGAAGCGCACGTCACACTGTGAGTTACAACATACCAAATATAGTCAACACCCCAAGAGCACTGCATTGCTGCACATGGCTGAGAGTAGCACGCACACCAAGGAATTGTCCCATCTGCAATACGTTGTGTGGCACACAACCATTACTCACTCACTACAATGCTTGCAGTGTAATGTCCTTAAATGACAACAGTGAGCAGATATGCTGGGTAAGTCAGACATACACACACATTTGTCTCTGTAGTGTTGTGTGGCCAAAACACATGTCCCCTTCTGCACCCATATGTCACAGTATGTACCACAGTACCATATTTCATCTCTAAAGCATTCATGGGGCTGTACCCCTTTTGCCATCTGTGTTTCTAAGCGTTGCATGTGAACCCCAAAAACATATTTCAACACTAAAGCGTTCATGGGGCTGTACCCCTTTTGCCATCTGCGTTTCTAAGCGTTGCATTTGAACCCCAAATACATATATCATCTCAAAAGCGTTCATGGGGCTGTACCCCGTACCCACCAAAGCCACAAAATGTAGGGGTACTGCAACACACACCAATTGGCATTTCAAATCCGTCCCATGCCATATGCACCCATCACACTATTCCATTGCCTTGATCACGCACACACATTGTAGAGCCATACAGACGCATCCGGGAAATGAGTGCACAACTGTGCACAAACTGTGCATGTCAGACATCTAAGACAAACCTTGCAAGGTGCAACACAATAACCTTTCGTCTCCGCCCCACAGGTGACGAACAGCATGATGCTGGGGAGGGAGACAGCAGCCATCACAGCCAGCACACAAGCCCCCCACCCGGACTCACGGATGTGGAAAACCTGGACACCTCTACGGACGAGGACTCCCGACCAGGCACATCTGGTGTGGCAGGGCGCAACAGCTCCCCAGGACCCCTCCTACCCACCAACCCATCTCCCAGGGCTGGTGACCAGTCCCAGGCCCCTGCTGCCACGGTCATTGCGGCCACCACCACCGCTGCAACCACCACCACCATCACCACCACCTGGGCCTCCCTGACCACCAACCCTGCGCAAGGGGTGGCACGCACCTCGACATCTACCCTGGGAGCCAGAACGAGGCCCCGGGTGACCAATGTGGCGAGTGGGCAGGTTGGTGGCAGCAGTTCAGGTGGGAGGAGCAGGGTCAGGCCAACGCCAACAGAGCCTGGGAGCCAAGCCCTGCCGCAAATCGCCAGAGTCCTTAGGGCCTATGAAGAGGCACAGGGACAATGGGCCAGGTCAGCTTCCGACACGCGGGAAGTCCTTGGGGTGTTGAGGTCCATGGACGCCCACATGGGCCAACTTGTGGACCTCATGGGCCAGCTAGTGGTGGCGGTGAGGGCCCAATCAAGGCCAACCACACCACCTCCGCCACCACCTGCTGGGGCGCAGGGACGTGCAACATCCAGTTCCCCTGCGTCCACAGCGAGTGGGCAATCCTCAGCCACCACCAGCAGCCCACACACACAACCCCCCCCTCCCAAACGTGGAAGAGGCCGTCCGAAGAGGAAACAGATGTCCAGAGAGGACTTTGCACGCTCCAAACGCCAGTGAGTCAGCCAGCCACGGTGGCCATCTCCTGCATTCACTTGGACTACCAACCTACCCCACACTGCCAGGTGAATGGCATATGTCTGTTGGACTGCGGACCCAGGACAACATGGGTACACCTTGACCATCACGCGGACATGACCGTCAACTCATTGTACAGCATGCACCACTTTCTTGATCACCTTGCCCACAATCACGTCACCTTTAAAATAAATACACCTGTATCACATTCTATGTTATCTGCTCTGTTTATTATCAAGGATGCACAACCGTCACCATGATCAGAAATGCATCTGTAGTGTGGTATGTCGATAGGCCAGGAGAGGCTGTAGGGACCTAGGGGTGAAAAACAGAACAAGAGTCCATTGAATGTGTGTGTCACACACTCATCACACAGTACTTGTCATCAAGTCTAAGCAATGTACACACATCTCACAGAGCAACAGGGCACAATGTCACAGCCACTGTCAGTGGCATACTACCCTGGACATGGACCATTGCCACACAGCACTCAGTGAACAATAGGCCGCCGTGACAATGCACACATACACCTACACAACTACAGCGACATCAGCCGTCGTACATGGTCACTCACCGTCAAGTGAAGTAGCGGGCGATGAGCTGCTGACGCTCATTCACTGCTTCCTCCTCTCCACTGTCCTCGTCACTGGACACGGCTTGGCCTGCAGGCGGGGGCCCTGGCTGATCACCGTCATCCACTATCAGGGGGATCTGCCTGCGAATCGCAAGATTGTGCAGCATGCAGCATGCCACAACTATCTGGCACACCTTCTGTGGGGAGTATGCAAGTGCACCCCCGGTACGGTCCAGGTATCTGAATCTGGACTTCAGGAGTCCAAAAGTCCGCTCTACCACACGTCTGGTCCTCCCATGTGCCTCATTGTATCTGACATCAGCTGGTGTCCGAGGATTGCTTAGTGGGCTCAGCAGCCAAGGCCCATTAGGATATGCAGAGTCACCTGGGTGTGAGAAACACGGAGAAACGTTGCATTTCCAACAGGATACAAGGCAGCATGTCACACCCAGCACGCTACACGAGTATGCATACTCACCAACAATCCATGCACGGTCCGGTTGAAGATTGGTCATCAGACGTGGGAGGATGCTGTGGCGCATGATGTGCGAGTCATGGGTGGATCCGGGAAACTTCGCACACACGTGTGTGATGATCATGTCCGCCAGGCACACCACTTGCACATTCAGGGAGTGGAAATGCTTCCGGTTCCTGAAGATGTGCTCCACGGCCTGTGGTGCAACAAGGCCAACATGGGTGCAATCAATTGCACCAACAACCTGGGGGATGCGTCCAAGGGCATAGAAAGCACCCTTCACTGCCGCCAAATCACGAGCCCTGGGGAATCTGATGTACCGGTTCCTGTAGAGCATCATAGCCGACAGGACATCCCGTAGCACCATGCTGAACATGGACTGGGACATCCCACCTCCACTGCCCACTGTGTGTTGAAAGGATCCGGTAGCGAAAAAATGCAGTGCAGCCATCACCTTAGCCGTGGGGGTGAATGCTGTAGGATACTCCCTGCGAGGACGGAGGTGGGGTTCCAACATTGCACATAGGTGATGCAGGGTGGGTCGGTCCAGACGGAATTTCCTTATCACCTCCACATCCTCCATGTCTGCCAGCAATTGGTAGGGGCGATGTATGTTTGGTCTCCTCCTAGGACAGATGGAAGTGGACACATGTCAAAGCAACACACCACATGGCATTTTCACATACACAAAACAAAGATCACTGACAAAGCAATAGAATCACAGAACAGCTGACAAGTAGGGACAGCACAGCTACATTACTCTTACACAGGTCCCCTTACCAATGGCAATGACCACTGACACAAACCATTGCTATGAGAATGCACATGGGGAATTAGGCCATAATAGCTTGAAAGGCATGATGATGACTTCAGACTGCATATGTGGGAAGCGGCAACACCACGGCAATATACCTAGCTGCTGTGCCTGACACAGCTTCCGAGGCTGGGTGAGTATGGCACACACCAACAACACAATGTACACAGGCTGAGCGGTACACCAATCGCAGCAGCTTGGACACACTGAAACAGCCCCAGGGGGCAATATGAGTGTGGGAGGGTGACCGGCATTACCACAGCTACCAGGGACTGCTGACTGGCATCCCTCAACAACACCTGCTGCTGCTGCCACCTGTCCACCTTCATGTCGACGATTCTGATGATATGTCCAGGTCCACTCACCAGCGAGGAGCTGGAGTTCCTGGATTCCGAGCTCCACGCACACTGCCCAAGGCTAATACCTGCAAATTTTGTGTGTGTAAGACAACTACTGTGTGTGAGGGAGTGCATGTGGGGGACACACATGTCGTTGATCCGCAGCACTATGAGTCAGAGCCTGTGGGGTTCCAACATGCACCGCTTACCATGCTTACTTCAGGTGGAAGGGGTATGTAGGCTCTCTGGCGCTTTCCCATGCATGTCCCTCCCGAGTGGTGGTACATGGCATTTTCATGTCAGACATCCAGTGACGCAGCCACTTGGCAATGCATGATTCTGGGCAGCTATTGCTTGTGTGAATGGCTGGCTGGGTCCCTGCTGGCCTTCTCAGTCTCGGCAGACCTGGGCTGCACATTGACCGCCCAATCCTAGAAGGAAACTACACTGACTGTACAGTGGGTTACATGTGTCATTAGTTCACAACTGTCAGGAAATGCGCAAACTCAGCCCTGACAATTGAACACTACAGGCCATGTGATGGTGATGTGTGTGAGAGATAGTGACACTGAATGTGACCTCCATTGCGGGGTGAGCCATTCACAGGGCGAGTACGTTGAGGGCTGCGCTGTGTTGGACACAGTGAGTCCACCCACAAAGATGTGTTGCCTTGTGATCTATGTGTTGGACTACCTGACACTGGACAGTAGATGTGGGCAGACTACACATTGCTCAAAGTGATGGCATCCTGCATGTGAATGGGATGGACGGGTACTGTGTACACACTCCCACCAGCATGCATTCACGTGTGGTGTACACATGCTGTTATGCCATGTCCGATACCTTCTTGGCTCTGTTACACGTCTCTGAGTATTTAGGATGGGTCAGCATCATGCCACTGTTATTGGTGGATGTGGGTGATGATGAGAAGTGTATGAGTGATATTTCAACCCTCTTGTGTTCCATCCCTGCAGTTGGAAGTCCTCCAGCCCAAGGCCTTGTGATGAGCCATTGCATCCAAGTTGATGCCTCTGTGTATGTGTAACCGACAGTGCAGCCAATTCCAGATGTGCGACTACGTGGCGGTGACGCTTCGGGGGATGCCCCCTCGTATTGTCAGGTTGGCACGGCGCTGCATTTCACCACTGATGGTCTGCTTCTTGACAGTCACACAGCCTGTGCCGGATGCACGTTTGTAGGGGCATCAGCAGCAAGCAGGTGTACAGTATTGTGGGATGGTGTTATATGCTGCGAGAATCAGCATGTGTCCACAGCCTACCCATAATCTGGGTAATGTGATGTTTGTTGTGTGATGCAATGGGTTGTAAGTGTACTCTGTGCTGGGTGCATCTGACATGCATATGCGATTCCTGAGGGTTAAGATGTAATTTGAGCACTCTACATTGTCAATGCGTTCAGAGTCGTAGGCCTCAGGAACAGCCTGTAGTCTGCTGGAGTGGCAATTCACATGTATGTTTGAGGCACTGTGCCTAATCTGATTTCGTAATGACATATGTGTGCGATGCCTCACCTCATATTCCTGATACTCACACATCCGGCACACTGTGCAACAGTAGTTGTGCTCGTGCGATGGACAGGTTTATGGCATGGGCTCATGACCATTGTGGACTGTCATGTTGCAGTCTGTGTGAGTGGTGTACCATTCTGCTCCATGCAGGTATGTCCTTGGCCTAATTACGTAGTGGTCATCCTTGCCACCATCAGGACAGTGGGTGTGCACACAGCGATTAGTGGCTATGGCCGCAGGGTGACACAGTCCGGGTGTTGTGCTATGTGCACAACACATGTGCCACTTATTAGCGGCTTCATTTCCTGTACGCCAGCCATTACGTGTTCATTGTGGTAGCTGTATACAAATGCACAGGTATCGTGCAACATGTGCATTTGGGAATGTTCTGTGCTGGCTCCCTTGCACATGTCTGTTTAATTGATGCCAAATGAGTGAGGTCACCTCACTCTCCCTCATGTAGCATCTCCCGTGGGTGCTGAGGGACAGGGGACGGTCAACAGTGGTGAGGCATCGGATGGAGCAGCTGCACAGGAGCTGGGTGAGACAAATGTGACCGGCGCCTCGGAGGGGGCAGACGTGTGCTGGATGAATCACAGGCCAAGACGACAATTGCTGCGTCATCTGAGGACAGAGGTCATGCATCCATGTTTGCTAGCACAGGGGACGTGTACTCTGGCTCCTCTGCAGCCACGCAGAGGCCAATGCCCGCCCTCCCATCTACTTCCACTGGTGCAACACGTGTCGGCACAAGGATGAAGGATAGAGTGTCCTTCACACCAGGCAAAGCTGCCCCTGCGACCCCTGCTGCCCTCAGTGCCGGGTCTGTTGAGCATGTGCGGCATCTCTGCGTGGGTCAGACAGCTCTCCTCAATAACTTCATTGCCCATGACATAACCTTGCCGCAGGTGACATAGTTCATGGAGGGCCTACATGTACGCGTGGGTGGGCTACACCAGTCTGTCCAATGGTTGTCCCCCCCAGTTAAGGTGGGCCTTCAACTGGGCCACTCTCAGGCTGACATTCCTGACCTTTCTCCACCTCCCTGGAAAGTGGCACATCTGACAACAGCAGGGCATGAGTCCTGACAAAAGAGGTGGTGGGACGCTGACGTCAGGACAGGAAGTGACGTCACGAAAGGTGGCTTGCACCATCAGACTCATTGCCTCCCCTCGCTCACCCCTTAGATGCGATTGCATCAGAGAAGCACGCGCGTGAGCAGCAGCTCCAATCTCGCCCCGGAGAGGCCAAAGAGTGAATGTGTGGATCCATTTGCTCCAGTCATCGGGCTCACGGTAATATCAGTGGGGGGACGCCGTTCAGCCGCGTGGTACCCCGACTCGAGCCCTGGACAACAGTGACAATGCATGGCAGTCTCCGGAGTCCGTATCCACCACATGCAACACACAGAAGCTGTAGCTGCCCTAGCGGGCCGGGCCGCAAACACCATCCCAGACGAAAGGTAGACCCACCCCGGCGCGCATAGTCATTACATCCGCTGCCATTGACAAGGGACCCATAGAGTGAAATATGGGCCTCAGGGTGACGAGCCTCCGAGCCATCCCCCGCCAACGAGTGTCATGCAACTCACACATATCGCAAAGCCAATAGGACACTTTGCCTGCACACCAGGGCTCGAGTCGGGGTACCATGCGGGTGGACGGCGTCCCCCCACTTATTTTACCGTGAGCTCGATAACTGGAGCAAATGGAGCCACACATTCACTCTTTGGCCTCTCTGGGGCGAGATTGGAGCTGCTGCTCACGCGCGTGCTTCTCTGATGCAATCGCATCTAAGGGGTGAGCGAGGGGCGGCAATGAGTCTGATGGTGTAAGCCACCTTTCGTGACGTCACTTCCTGTCATGACGTCAGCGTCCCCCCACTTCTTATTTAGGACTTGTGCCCTGCTGCACACTGAGAATGTGTTGCCTGCGAGATGTGACCAGGAGAAGGGCGCCATGACCTCCCACCCACCAAGCTCCACTGCCATCCCGTGCCCTGGGTAGCCTGTGCAGGTGGACAATGTAGGGGGTACACCTAGAGGACAGGGGATGTAATTACCTTGGCAAGGGCCTGGCAGACGCACAGCAATATCCAGCATGTCCCCAGAGGGAGGGCTAACGTCTACACCTGATGCAGCATTGATCGTGTGCCCGCCTGTTGTGCCCACACAAGTTCACATTCATCCCCAGACAGGTAGGCTTTCCAAATATACCCAACACAGTGGAAATCTACCCCTCCGGGATCCTCCCCACACAGTCTGTTTCAACACTGCATGTGTGCACCCACCCGTGCCACCCACCCACCTGGGCCAAGCAGCCCTCCCGCTTCACATGCCACATGTGTGTCTTCCACAGTTGTGCTTCTCTCTCAGGGGCGGAGCTCCAACTGTCCCGTAGCATACAGACAGCACCGAGTCGGACTGGCATCCTGTTTGAATGGTAGGCACCCTCACACAACTACCTGTGACACAGTGGTGGCTGTGTGTGCTCCTCACCCACGCACACAAAGCACTCCACAACTCCGGACCAGCCTACCTCAACAGACGACTCAGCTTCTACACCCCCTCCCGCCAGCTCCGCTCCACCAGCCTCGCCCTCGCCACAGTCCCCCGCATCCGGAAAACGACCGCCGGCGGCAGATCCTTCTCCCACCTCGCCGCCAAGACCTGGAACACCCTCCCCACCAACCTTCGGCAGACCCAAGACCTACTGGCCTTCAGAAGACTCCTCAAGACCTGGCTCTTCGATCAGTAGCAGCACCACCCCCCTCTTCCCCCAGCGCCTTGAGACCCTCGCGGGTATGTAGTCGCTTTATAAGTGACATGATTGATTGATTGAATGGCTATTGTGACTGCCATGGCAGTGTTGCTGTCCATGGCAGGGTACACTCACACACAATGCATACGTAGCTTTTCGTATCACTACTCTGCACATCAGACTGGCCACTGTCCCTGGTGTTGTACAATGTTGCCGCCTGTCCATGTAATCTGTGACTGGATGCTGTTGTTCCTGTAGTGGGTTGTGTCTGTGTAGTTGCTGATTGCAGTTGTTACTGTGTGTGCATAGTTAAGTGAGGCACATGCCGTGTATGGTACCTCAATAATTGCAATGTCTGGTCTCATTCCTATGTGTATTATACGTGGCTGGGACTTCACTTCTTTCAGACTCTGCTACTTGTGTGTGTGATGAAGACGTATGTCTGTGACACGGATTGTCTGCATGTATTTGGTGGTATTTCTGTGTAAATGTATACGTGTCATGTTTGCGTGCAAGCAAAGCACAGGGTGTGAGTCTAGCCACAGGATGACGGGTAGCATGTGCAGAGTGTGCGGGTATGTGTGAGCTTACTTTCTGGCTGGCCAGCAGTGTAGGTGTATGTGTATCTTGTGATGCACATAGAGCCTGGGCACATGGCTTACTTTCAATGTGTGCATTTGGGAGGTGTAGGTGTGTGTGGTGTGAAGGGTGTGAATTTGGGGTAGTGTTGGTGTGTGTGTGTGCGCTCTGGCAATGTCGACTACACACATGTGTTACCCAGGGGCATGGTGGGTGTTTGTATCCTTGTTCAGGTCTGTGGATGTGAGCACATGTGTGTATTGTCTGTTGCACAGTGTGCAGTGTGTGGGTGTGTCCTTGAAGTTCAGGATGACTCCTACTTGATATGTATTGCCCATTGTGGGTCTGCAGGGTGTGTGATTGTGAAGATTGTGCCTTGTTTAATTGAGCATGTATGTGAATTTCTGCAGTTCGTACTCACTGTGCAGCCCTGCCCACCCACACTGATATCGTGTGTGTTTTGTCATGCATTGATGTGGCATGCTTCTTGCGTGGCTCCTATATTTGCTTGATGAGTGTGATGTCAGACTGTGAAGGTAATTGTACACATATGTAGGACTGTGCTTTGTAGTGACCAGGCCGTCAGTGTTGATGTGATGATCTGTTGGGCCACGTCAGACTCTGACATGCCAAGGCCCACGACCTGTGGTATTTCACTGGGTCCACTGTGGCAGCAATCATATGCATTGACATCCAATGACACTTGACTACATGTTAATCTCACGAGTCCCGTGTACTTCACACACTCTCATCCTCTCTCATTCGTACTTGTCTACGATCAATAATTCTCCAGAGTCACATATTTGCTTTAAGGCATGTATTTGAACTTACTTCCTCTGTGATGCAGGATGTGGACACTACTGGCAGCGAAATGCATGTGGAGGATATACTTAGCATGATTACACATACAAAAGGGGGTACAGGTCGATGTGATTAGTTGTTGATTGTGGAATAAAGGCTTCGGAGTTACGAATGCCCTGCCCTTGCTATGCTACAGTACATTTGCTCATTACTGAAGAGCTCTAGGCTTTGACACAGACAGTATTAACTTTGCCTACCAGACAGCTTGACATCATAGGCACAATACATCTCAGTCCCATTGTACAGGATTACTACAATAGTGACTCCGACACACCTGCGTCAGAGGTGACATCAGAGCATGAGCCTACATGCATGCAGCATCGTCTCACATGTTGTTGCGATATGGTGGCTACTGAACATGACACAATGACTGGGGCCATGTTGTAGGGGGTTGCATTTGTTGTCCGTGCAAATGTCCTGGCACGGAAGTACATACGAAGGTGAGGTGACAGTTCTCACGTAATACAGCAGACAGATAAGCGTGCACTGACAGGAGCATGTGTTCAGGTGCGCAGAATACATATTGTAGCATAGTTGTTCGTGCAGTATTGGCCATGTGGTTACTGTACACAAGTCCCATACCTCTGCCTCCCCCTGTTCATGCAGGGACACGGGATATGGTGATGAACAGGGTGCATGTCCCGAAAATGTCAAGTGTCATGGCAGTGGAGTTGATGGTAAGGTGTTTGTTGCAGATTGCATGGTATAGTTGTTGCACAGCTAACTGCCCACAGCGTTTGGAAGCCAAGCATAGGTACGGTGTTGAACATGAATGTTCAATTGTGGGTATTGATTTGGGGACCCATGAATTGACAAGTTGTCAGGTATGCGATACCTTCCAGCAGAGCATCCCTCGCATTGGTGGTATTCATGGATGACATCCAATGAAGCGGATGGTGGGTTGCAACGTGTTCATCGTAAGTTGTCCCTTGTAGAAGCCTGATGGGACATGTCGGATGACATTCGATGAAACTGTAATCCAGCATACGTTGTGCGGAGGCACACTGGTCCCATTGCAGTGTGTGTCCGATTGCAGCCACAAACGCCATGCCCCCATACACTGAACAGTTCCTGTCGTGGGCGTCCAGGGGTGCAAACAGGTGTACCAAGTCCGCATTTGGACATGCCGGGTTGGAGAGACATAAATCCACAGGCCAGTGGTACGGGCACCTCCGACAGTAGAACACGGGGATGACGCAGCTGAACATTTCGATGCGGTAAGTTACTCGGTAACTTACATTCAGCATAGCCAGATTTGCACAGCCCACTATCTGTAGCAAGCTATCACTGTACAGCTGCATCTGTCTGGCGTAGCTGTGAAGCACTGGTGCAACAGCCATTTTGCTGCAGGGTGATGTGATGGCGTGCTCCGGCTGCCTGAGCTGTCTGCAACCTCCGACGATGCTGGGTATTCTTGAATGGATGTTAGGTGGCAGGACTTTGGGTATGGCTTGGGAGGAGGACACAGGCCCTCATCCCACATGCTCCTATGAATGGTCAAGGCCAGTGGTGTCTGTCTCTTTCCTGATTACTTGCATTTGAGCCACAAGGAGCAGTGGTATAATTGTATTTTGTGGTATCATCTTTCTTTCATGTTAGGCGTTATCTGCCAGTGGAAGGTTTACTCAGCATGGCTATGTTTGGCTTCTTGTTGGTAAAATGGCTCCATTCTCCTGCAGAATTTGTTGCAATGTGATTTAAGTGTAGGAATGGAAGGACGTTCAATGCTATCTGCTCTCCCGTGTGTGGGCGGGACACTTCGTTTCCGCTGTACATTGAGACTTGTGTGTGGGCGTAGTGATTGGGAACACCTGTTCTCAGGCAGCAGGGATTTTCTCTTTTGTACATTGCATGGCTTGTTATTGCGTGATGGATGGTATAGGTATTTTTGGATGAGACTGGCGTGCCTTTTGCGGACAATGTCCATTGTTTGCGCTGTTCTGTAGCAGCCGCTGTGTGCTTCTCCATGTTTTGCACACAGGTGTGTGTCCTATTTCGACGTCACTTTACTCCCCTGTTCGGGACACTTGTGTGACAAAAAGTTGACAACTGTGAGTTGTCGGTTTTGGACATGATTGATGCAGGAGGGCCACGTGCCATGTGCCTTCAGGGTGGGGCTGGTGTGTGATGTGTGTAGTTGTGGCCCTGTGGTGTTTGTGTGCAGCCCAGGGCTTTAAGTTGGATTAAAAAACTGGGGGGTCTCTCAAAGGGGCATGGCCAATATGATTAAGGGCGTGGCTTAAAAACACATAAGCTAAAAATCTGTGCTTAGCATAGTGTGCCGCCCGACTTGTATTTTGCTGTTTCTGTCATAGCATCTAGATATATGATACAAGTAACATCATACCTACAAGGCAGGATTATTGGCTTTGTCAATGGTTGTTAGTTGCATAAGATGAATAAGCAGCAACTATGGCTTGTTGTATATAATATTGAGAAAGCTTCCACTTGAAGCCCTGCTGACACCACGACGATGTTGCTGCTCCTGAGTTTCAAAAAGAGAAGGGAAATCCAGAGGGAAAATGACTCTCTTTAAAGGATTTCCCTTCCCCTACAACGCTCACCTGGCATGACGTCATGCCGTAACTTCTCCACTAGTGAGAAGTGAGCAGCGCACATCGATGTGCCTGCTGTCACTGCAGTCCGGAAAAAAATGAACCGCCATGCCAGGGCACAAAACAGAGCCCGATAGAGACCCGTTTCGAGGCCTCTCTAATAAAATGCCGGTGCTCAGACCTGGTGAGACCCGGCCCACTTGAAGCCCTGGTGCAGCCCATTCGTGGCGCTGTCGTTGGCCTCTGCGTTGTGCGCATGTGTACCTGCGTCATCGCCGCTGCACTGCGGTGCCGTGACGGGGACGTCACCTCCTGGTCCCGGGTAGTGGGTGCCCAGGATGGTGCGAGTTGTTTTTATTTTACAGGTGGAACATGTGTGGGTACAGTGGTGGATGTGTCCTGTCCCCACAGGGGTGTCTGGGGGGGCAATGTACAGTTTTTCCGCCCTTGCATTGTGTGCGGTGTTTGCGTGCCCTTGTTGTGTGTCTGCCTACCTGCGTCGTCGTTGCGCGTTCACTCCTAGGTGCTGCATCAGGTACAGCATTGGGATGGCCTGGAGAGCAGGATTCATGTGGGAGTAGGCCGGGTTTGTGTTTCTGTAGTCAGCAATCTGGTTTCCGCCTCCTGTTTGGTTGTGTCATCGTAATTTGTACGCTGGGCGGTACGTCATTTCGTCGGACGGTGTGTCTCCGCCGCTACGTAGACGGGCGCACTTTGATGGCGGGCGGCGTCGCGGGCTAACGGGCGGTATTTGCCTGTCTTTTCACATCCTAATTTGGCGGGCGTGTGTGCAGTTGCTGGCGGACGGTAACTAGCGGTTTTTGCCTCCGACAGCACAGCGGTAGTGTTTCCGCCCGCCATCGTAATGGACCCCTATGAGCCTTGTTCACAAAGGTAACTTACACTTTGTAGTGATTTTACACTTTTGAGTAAGTTTACTAGTTTTCAGGATTCACAAACTGCACTTTTGTTGCAACTTGCACTTTTGTGGTAAATCCAGCACTACACATAGCCAACCTCTTGTACTGCAACACCCTCCCACAGAAAATAACAGAAGGAGGGGCTTAAAATAAAAGTACATAGAAATTAATGTTAAATTAAATAACATAAAAATAGTTAAAAATATAACTTAATGTTAGAAATATAACAATTAGTACATATTTATTATTTAATTTATTACAATTAAATAATAAATATGTACTAAATTTTTTATATTTGTAACATTGATTTCTATTGATTTATTATTTAATTTATTAGAATTGATTAATTAAATAAATATTCAAAGATGTTTTGGTGGCCAAGCATGGGCACCGATGTGCAACTGATTGTACAAGGTTGTGCTGTTTGTGCCAATGGCAGTAAATCCCTAATCACACAAGAAGTCCCACTTACTCCAGTTGAGGTTCTGGATAAATTGTGGAATACTTGAGACATTGATTTCCTGGGACCATTTATTAGATTGAAACCTGACATAAGGTATCGCGTGTGGGTCACAGATTACTTGACTGAGTGATTTGAATGGAAATGTGTTGGAGAAGGTCTACCAGCAGTGTGATTGAGGTCTTGTAAGGCATTTTTATTGAAGATGGGAGTCCTACAGACATTATCATCAACAATGGTGTCCAGTTTACTTCTCAAGTCATGAAGTGCTTTTCCAAGGAATGTGGTGTTCTTCATAAGCAAACAGCTTTATAACATCCCCAAACTAATGTTATGGCAGAATGTACCAATCACATTTTGAAAGATTGTATTCAGTGGGCTACTGCCAATAATATCGATGCTGCTAATTCACCTAAATCCATGATGTGAGCACATTGGAGTACTCCCCATTCCATCACTAATGAATCTCCTTTTTTGCGTATGCCAGATAGACAACCTATCTGTTTGCATGGATGCAAGAGTTAGTAAAGTGTACCTTTGCTGATCCAAGAGTACTTTCTGATGTTGGCCAAAGAATGAATAGTAAGCAAGCCATGTATGAAATGTAACCTGATGGTCAACCTGGTGTAAGCGAGAGAAAAATCAAGCCTGGTGATGTCTTCAAGATGAAACTTTCTAAGTGGTGCAGTACAGGAGCCTTCAAATATTCTAAGATGTTCAGCGTAGTCAGGGTTGTAAAATTTTTTGAATGTTTGGAGGATAGTAGATGGTGGAATGATAATTGTGTATGCAAAGTTTTGGATATGCTGAATGGCAACTGGGACACAGGGATTAAGGATGACAGTTGTGACTTAAAAAAGAATAGCATCAGTAGTTTTGCTCACTGTGCAGATCATTGTGCACCTCAGCCTCTTGTGAAACAAACCTCTGAGGCTCCGCTGGGTGTGCCATGCTTTGAGAACAGTTCTCAAATTAAGGTCCCCAGTAAGAGCATGGGAATCAATGTGCCAACCACGTTACGTGAGTTTGTGTTGTACTAATAATGTTTCCTGCTTTCATCATACCACCCCTTCCTTCCATTTGACAAGTTTTCCTGTGGTCTTCTGCAATGCTTTTTCAATTTGTTTACCTGGATGGTGTCACATTCTTATTTTGTTGGTTTCTTATTATAATTTGTACCTGCTGTTGATTGGAAATCCTGTTGCCTGCTGTGAAAAAAGGGAGATATACTTTGTAATTAGATTCATGCCCTTTCTTCTGTATGCATGCTTCAGAACTTTGACATTGGAATGTTCCATTGCATAAGGGTCCAGTACATATGTAGAAGACACTGAGTCAATTGGAAGTAATTCTACTAACTCATCAGTGGCTCCGCTCTTCTTCTTTAATAAAGATTGACATACTCCTTGCAAGGTTCGTCTCATCTTTACAGTAACCTTAGGGTCTTACAAGCACACAGACACAAAGTAGTGCAGTTTTGACTACTTGGGAACAATGCCAGACTGACCGTACCAGGCATCAGGCGTTTCCCCGGGAAGCTGGAAAGGTGGGGGCCTGTTTTGTTAGTGGGGGCCGGTTTTGAAGCAGTGCAGCAGTTTTAAAAGCACTGCTAAGTTCCTTCTATATTTAGCCGTTTTTGGGCAACAATATAAGTGTCTAGTTAACTCTGGTGATTAATGTACCTCCTAGAGAGAGATGGGAGTCTTGTCTAGTGGCAGTTTTGACTCATCTAAGGTAGTGCAGAGGGTTAATATGCCTGCTGCAAAGAACGTTGTGTACAATGCATATCAAAGAACAATATTTTATATGCATAGCTTAGTGGGTTACTGCTTTTGCCACAGAGATTCTTTTGTTACTGTGCAGTTCATAAGTTACAATCGTAATCTAGCACAGTGAGCTATGAACTGCCAAGAGCTGCATGGTACAGTAATGGTAAAGTTATGTTTTTTCCCCAGTCTTTCATTATCCTGATGTTGCTAAAAAGGTTTGTTTGGGAAGAAATACATTCATATTATTAAAGTCAACCCTAACCACTGTGTTATGCTCTGAATCCTGAGTTTGTGCTTCTCCTGGCCAAGCTCTCTTAAAAAGTGCCTACCAGTATGGATGGCATGTGAATCCTACACCTTTGCCTGATGTAACATTGTCTATACACGGATTTACACATGTATGATTCATTTTGTGTGTGTGTGTGTGATGTAAAGTGCTCTGGCACCCTACACTGTATAAGAGGTGCAATAAAACAAATAAAATACATGTGAGAGAGGGGCTATGGAGAGATGAGAGGCACAATAGGAGGGTGACAGTGAGAGGAATCATTGAAGAGCCCCAGCAAAGATTGTTGTATCCTGGTGCACAGTAAGGTAATAATTTACTATGCTTTATAAGCTAATACAATTGAATATATAATGAGAAATGTGTGGTAGAATGCACCATTTCCCCCAATTTTTCTTGGTCGAAACCCCCGAAAACCCCCCTTTGTAGTGGAAGGGCTTGCTCGCTGCACTCTATGCACCGTATGGGGGCTGGTCTGACAAAAGTTTGCCAGGGCTGCTTTGGGTTCCCAGTCCGGCCCTGCTTGGGAATATCCATGGAATGCAATCCCCACATGCATTTTAGGGATCTTGAAGAGTACTCAACACAAACTGGCTTAGGTTTAACTATTAACCTCATCCACACTGGCCCAGTGTTGTACGATTCAGCTCAGCCCCACACAAATCCATTTTCTTTCTACCTTCTTTGTGAACAGCAACCACATGACTAAAACGGGACAATATGATGCTGTATTGTACAGCTGGGAACGTGCTTTCAAAGATCCTTGCAAGTCGTTGAGAAGGAAAGGAAAGCAAGGAGACAAGCAAGGGACTGGAAGCCTGGAAAGGCAGACACCAGGTGATCATGTTCAAAACTTTCCAGCCATAAATATGTTTGGAAAAACTGCAATTCTTCACGTCTGCCACTCTAATATTTAAATAATCACTGCAAATTATGTCCTAACCATTGTTACCTTAAGTACTTCTGTAAGAGGGGAAAAGACTGTGGCCTGCCACAATGTGTTGCTGTGCTATTTCACGGGTAATCAACTATAACAATGTGAATCTGAGCCCCATTTTTATTAATTATATTATCCTTTCACCATTGCTTGAATGGCAACACAAGATGGCTTTAATTCATTTTATCAAAATGCTAAATTGCTGTTATATTCATAACATTAATTCAGCTGCTAATGCAGTGGCTTTGGATTTTGTTCCCTTGGAGACCTAGGGGCTGATTACGATGGCGGTCGGAAAACCATTCCGACCGCCGTGGTAGCGGAAATTAGCCGTCCGCAGGTACCGCGGGAAAACCGGCGGTCAGATTAGGATGAACCACCAGAAAAATCCGACCGCGGGGGACGGATCCCACAAAACACCGCGGGAGCGTGCGGAGCAGGTGAAAATCCGTCCGCGGCAGTCGGATTTGCTGCGGAAAGACCCAAAACCGCCGCACGGCCAGCGGATTGACCGCACGTGAAATTAGGATATGATTGCGGTGACAGCAGAACGATCAACTGTTTCCGACCGCCGCAATCGCAACTATTGATGAATGGGAGAGCGGGCGGAAGGGCTGCTGTATTCCGACCGCCGCGTTCGCTCCGGAAGAGTAATGGCGGTCAAAAAAAAAAACACAACAAGGCTACCAAGTGTGGCCATTAATCTGGCTCAGCCTAAAAAAAACCTAACACACCCCAATGACACATCCCCATGGCAACTAAAAATACAAATCCCAGGTCAACCCACACAACACACCTGACAGGAATACTCCATTTTGACACACCCACATAGCTGAGTATAAAACCAGCCCCCTCCCTGACCAGAATCCTTTGCACTACTCCACAACTGAAGGGCCCAACCCCACAGCACAAAGGAGAGGCAAATCTGCACACATCACACCATCACAACCACACACACACCACACACATCACCACCACCACCTTCACACCTGCACTCATCACACATTTGCACATCACACACCATGTCACGGAAGAAGATGCCCAAATTCACTGGTAGATGAGGTAATCAGAGTAGAACCACATTTGTTTGGAAACCTGGTCCAACAGACACCATTAGCCACCAGAAATCAAATGTGGGCAAGGATAGTCAACAAGGTCAATGCAGTAGGGACCATCCCGCGCTCCCAGAAGGAGATCAGGAAGAGGTGGAATGACCTCAAAAGCAAGGTGAAAGAGCGGAACAACAAGAACATTAAGCTGGCTCAGATGACTGGCGGTGACCCTCCCATTCCACTACGAACATTCATCGAATGGGAGGAGAAGGTGCTTGCCAAACTGCATCCAGAGAGTCTCACAGGAATAGCCGGGGGAGTGGAGGCTGGTAAGTACCAACAAAAGTCTCCCATTACACTGCTATGTACTGTCTTGCACAACTACAAAGCGACACCTCCCAAGCCCAAATGCATTCATGTGCACCACACTCTACCCAACACATGTCTCACAGAACCAACATTTACTCCCTCTGATTCACCCCAAAGGTAGCTAGCAATATTTCCATGGGGGCATGTGTACAGGCAGCCAGCACTACAACTCCCACCAGGCACCCTAGTCCCAAAGCTGAGCAGGATGTAACACTCCACCCCACACCCACAACCATGTGTCAGCCATTGCATTGCTCACTTCAAACTCACAGGTAGGTAGCCATCTCAACAGGGAGGGATGTTTGTGGGTGGGAAGCCTGCACTACAACTCCCACCAGGCCACCTTGTCCCACAGCTGAGTAGGATGGAGTACTCCACCCCACACCCACACCATGTGTCAGCCATTGCATTGCTCACTTCAAACTCACAGGTAGGTAGCCATCTCAACAGGGAGGGGTGTTTGCTCACATCAAACTCACAGGTAGGTAGCCATCTTAACGGGAGGGGTGTTTGTGGGTGGGAAGCCAGCACTACAACTCCCACCAGGCCACCTTGTCCCACAGCTGAGCAGGATGGAGCACCCCCCAGCCAGAACCATGTGGCAGCCATTGCATTGCCCTCATCAAACTAACAGGTAGGTAGCCATCTTATGCTCTCTTGTCCCAGCCCTGAGCAGGATGGAGCACTCCCCACACCCACAACCATGTGGCAGCTATTGCATTGCTCTCTTCAAACCCACAGGTAGGTAGCCATCGTAACAGGGAGGGGTGTTTGTGGGTGGGAAGCCTGCACTACAACTCCCACCAGGCCACCTTGTCCCAAAGCAAGCAGGATGGAGCACTCCCCCCACCCAGAAGCATGTGGCAGCCATTACATTGCCCTCATCAAACTAACAGGTAGGTAGCCATCTTAACAGGGAGGGGTGTTTTTGGGTGGGAAGCTGTGGTGTCTTGCACTTAAGAAGAAAAGATCGTACACCAAATCGCAGGTAGGTTCAGTTTATTCACCTCAGCCATCCGAAGCACCAACTGTAACTGACCACTTACGAACCTTAACATAGAACCATTCTACATAGAATCCACAGTGAGATTCTTAACAGAACTAAACATGACATCACACATCTTCCCTCTTTACAACAACAAAATAAAATACCTTAATCTAACTTACATAAAGAAGAGTAAGTGATGGAGAACCTGTAATGAAAATAAGTAAGAAACCTATAAGAGAAAACAAACAAAACACATGAAGCAGATTAACAAACATAATCCTTCATGTACAAAGGTACTTTTCGGACTCTCTGACTCCTCTCTCTGACATTTTTTTGCAAAGAATCTGAATGAGTAAGAGAGGAATCAGCATTAGATGTCGAGGAAAATGAGTGTGAAAAAGCACTAGAACCAACAGTAGGATTAAAATTAGAACTAACCACCACAACCCGACTTTTATTCCAAATTCTGCCATCATCAGTCTTCACAGCATTTTTTAATATCTTGACAACATTCCTAACTCTGGTGTATTTTGACCAAGGACGGCAACGAACAGGTGCCTTGATCTTCATATGATCACCCACATTCACATCATTGGTTTGAACACATTTCTTGTCATCAAAATACAGTTTCCTATTCAACTGCATATCAAGCTCCCTTCGTCTCCAATCACCTATCTGATTATTCTTTAACCCCTTGTTCAAATTCATCCAACCTGGACACATCTTAGAGTTAGAGGCTCTACCCTTGAACAACTCGAAGGGAGATCTTCCTGTGGTCATGTGGGGAGACATGCGATAAGCTATGATCCTGTCTTGCAGGACAGTTTTCCAATTCAAATTATTCGCCCTGGCCAATTGTATGCTCTCCTTGAGAGTCTTGTTTACCCTCTCCACAGCCCCATTGGTTTCTGGATGGTAAACTGAACTTCTTTTATGGTTAATGCCACAATCTTTGAGATAGGACTGAAATTCAGAAGAACAAAACTGTGTCCCATTATCAGAAAGAATGCAATTGGGAAAGCTTTCTGTTACAATGTATTATCATAAGATTTATTATAAAGTGTAATTACTCATATTGTTTATTGATGTCACCCCCTAATATATTCCTATTTAATGTTGGTACATTCCTCCGATGTGCCCCCCTCCTTTCCTCCTACCTGGTACCTTCCGCTGTCCCCAGGAGGTTACCTTGGAATGTTCAGGTGCGGCAGTTGCTGCACTGTTGGTGGACAGAGGAGACCGGTAATAAAGAGTTTTCCTACCAACTTGAAGGCTCCGTCTTTTCATCACTGGCGACGATCTGTGAAAGGGAACAGAAGACACCGGCTCCTTCCCTTCTGATGACCTTTCCACCAGTTCTCCTATACGGTACTGTGTCCTTGGGAAAATTAACGTTGCTGCCCGGTACTGTGTTCTTGGGATAATTAACATTGCTGCCCCGGTTCTTCATTTCGTTGTGTATTTGAAACGGAGATTAGAAGAACAGTATTGGCTCCCTGCTGCGGTTTTCGTGCTACAATAAGGTGGTTGTATCCCCACACCTCGCCACCTCACCATTAATCACCGCCACTTCCCTGACGTACGAATCACGGAGGACGTTGAGGTGACTTCCCTCTATCCTCACGCTCCATTCGACCAGGGGCATTTGCGAAATCTTTTCAGAGGTGCCCTACGTAATATTCAACGGTGTTCTGCCAGCGCGAAAAGCCGAGGCGCGCCTTGCTTCTCCACAGACTCTGCCTCCACCTCATTCCGCTTCTTACTTCCTGCAAAGGCGTGGTGATCTTCTGGTGGGCGGCCCTCGGAGAAGCAGTTCATCCTGTCATTGTCAGGGGCGGCGTGCCTGGGCGGAGCTATTCCTGGTCATCGCTGGGGGCGGCGGCTTTCTGTCAGCGCTGACGAGTTTTGGCAAGCATTTCGTGCCAAGCTGTGTGTGCACTTGCCGGTGACACGCACACCTCTACACTATTTTCTCAGCAATTTGCGTGTCATCCACGGTGACACGCGCACCTTAAAGTCTAGGGGCACTTGCGTTAATCTGTGTGTGCACTTGCCGGTGACACGCACACCTCAGCGCTGACGAGTTTTGGCAAGCATTTCATGCCAAGCTGTGTGTGCACTTGCCGGTGACACGCACACCTCTACACTATTTTCTCAGCAATTTGCGTGTCATCCACGGTGACACGCGCACCTTAAAGTCTAGGGGCACTTGCGTTAATCTGTGTCAATCTGTGTGTGCACTTGCCGGTGACACGCACACCTCTATACAGAATTTTTCTCTACACTTTGCGTGTCAACCCACGGTGACACGCACACCGTAAAGCATTTTGTGCACTTTTACCGCCCCATTTCACGTGTTCATCACCATACGCGTGTCATTCCACAGTGGTGCACACACCTGTATTAAAGGTGTCACGGTTTATTGTGTGTCATTCTGCGGTGGCACGCACACCTTTAAGTACTGGGGCACTATCACCAACATGCCATTGCGAATTTCTCAACATGCATGCGGTTTTTCACGGTGACACGCATACCTTGTGGTCTTGGTACATACTTTCAGCGTGTCATTGTTCATTTGGACAGAGCATTTTGTTTACCTGCATGCGTGTTATTCCACGGTGACACGCACACCACGGAATATCCTTACATTTCTCTTTGTGTGTCGACAACGGTGACACACACACCTCATTTCAACGCATCTATGATTACACGCATACCGCATTATCTTGATGCACATTTCGCACAACTTCTGTAAAAGTTCCTCTGGCAGCATAACACTGTTTTCCTTTTCCTGGAGCTTTATTATACATAGTGCATTCTCATATATACAAGAATTCTCATATATACAAAAAGTCAGCTTGTTCATTGTGGTCTGCACTGTACATTCTTGTTATTTTATTTCTGACTCGTTCTCCTGTATAACTAATTTTCATTGGTAAGTTACTGTTATGATGGCTGCCGCAAGTATGTCCCAACCTGCACCGTTCTTAAATGAATTTGGAGAACCCAACGTTCTATGGAAGGAATGGGAAGATATTTTTGAATCGTACCTTATAGCAATTGGGGGGGAAAAGTTTAGTGTCTTAAGGAAACAGCACATTCTCTTACACAGTTTGGGACCGGATGGCAGGAAAATATTTGGGACATTACCTGAACCTGAGGATGATACTGATGAGGAAGAGGATGATGATACTTACACATCCACCTTGTTAAAGTTACGTAACCACTTTGGTGACAAAGTAAACATAGTGCTGGAAAGACATAAGTTCTTCAGTCGTTCTCAAGGCAAGCAGGAAAGTGTTTCCACTTACGTAGCAGCACTTAGAGGTCTTAGCAAACTTTGTGAATTCCATGACCTGAATGATTCCTTAATCAGAGACCAACTGGTACGTTGTACAAATAATAAAGAAATTCAGAGGAAATTGTTACAAAAACAACCTAATCTTCAAGAAGCCATTGAAATAGCCAAATCAGTAGAACACACGGCCATTTGCATAAAAGAAAGAAATTCTCTAGATTCCAACGGAACAGTGGCAGAAATTAAAGAAGCAGAAGTTAAAGAAGTAGAAGTTTGTAAAATAAAGAACGATCCTGGCAAAACTAAGAATGATAATTGGCGCAATCAAATAGGAGACTCAGAAAATGTCAAGTTTAAATGCTATAGATGTGGGAGCAGCAATCATTTAGCAAATAACCCCAACTGTCAAGCCAAATCAGCAATATGCAGGAAATGCAACAAAAGGGGTCATCTTGCAAGAGTGTGTGGATGCTTCCCAAGGAAGACTTGGGGAAATGGTGCCTCTGATGACAAAACCCAAGTCAAGAAAATCATACTACAAATTAATGAAAGTGACAATGATAAGCACCAAAGATATCCTGAATGCAATGTATCCATTGATGGCAAAGATGTTAAGATGTTTGCAGACTCATGTTCTCCTTTCACTCTGGTAAACTTTGCTGACTTCAAATCCATCTTAGGTAAAGAACAAGATAAGTTATGTAAAGCAGACATTTCACCTAGTGGATACAATAGAGATCCCATACCGATGAAAGGCATGATCAAATCTCTCATCTCCTTTAAAGATCGTTCTACAGTGGGAAAAGTATACGTAGTAGAAAATGGATCCAATTTATTAGGATGGCAACATCAAAGAGAACTGGGCATTAAACTGGACCCTAATAATCCGGAACAAGTTTTAGTTGTAATTCCTTCCAAGCAACAGTGAACACATTGCCAATGAATTTCCAGAAGTTTTTTCAGAAGATTTAGGTTTACTAAAAGACTTTCAACACAAAATTCAATTAAAACATAATGCTAAACCTGTGATTCATAAAACTAGACCTATACCCCATCTTATGTGGGAACCCCTGAAAAGAGAGTTATCTAGACTTGAAGGGTTAGGTATTATACAACCCATTGATTGTTCGGAATGGGTTGCACCCATTGTTATCGCAAA
The DNA here is from genome assembly GCA_963921515.1 of Calotriton arnoldi. NCBI lineage: Eukaryota > Metazoa > Chordata > Amphibia > Caudata > Salamandridae > Calotriton > Calotriton arnoldi. The sequence continues at coordinate 860,212 of CAWUFW010005474.1, read as the reverse complement.
AAAAAACCATAGCCAAGACATCAGAATGTGCATTGACTTGCGTGACCTAAACAACAACATCTGGGTAGAGAGGCACCCACTACCTCGCATCCACGAGATGCTAAGCACAATGGGGGAGGCCACTTGGTTCAGTGTTCTGGATCTCTCCATGGCGTACCATCAGGTAGAGCTACATCCAGACTCTAGGAGACTCACTGCGTTCACTACTCCAATGGGTACATACATGTTCCGTCGCATGCCTTTCTGATTGGCCTCTGCGGCAGCAGTATTTCAAAAAATTATGCAACAGGTTTTAGAAGGTGTACCTAAGACATTATGCTTTCAAGACGATGTATTGATTTATGGGGCTAGCATTGATGAACACAATAATATTCTTAAGCAAGTCTTTTCTAGATTCAAGAAGGCAGGGCTCACATTGAAGAAAGAAAAATGTCAATTAGGTGTGGAAGCTGTGGAATATTTGGGGCACTGCATTTCAAAGGAAGGCTTTAAACCTAAATACTGTCTGCTAGAAGCAGTAAAGGATGCTCCAGCACCTACAAACAAAGATGAACTTAAGTCATTCTTAGGGCTAGCAGAGTTCATGGCAAAATATGTAGATCATTTTGCTGACCTAACCTCCAGCCTGAGAGAACTCACAAAGAACCACACTCACTTCCAGTGGTCAATTGAACAGCAAGCCTCATTTTTGAAAGTAAAGACGCAATCCTTTCAGCTCCGTACTTATGCAATTTTGAACACAATCGTAAAACCATACTCACTACTGATGCAAGCAACAAGGGCTTAGGGGCTACTCTCTCACAAATAATCAATGGCAGAGAAAGAATTGTTGCATTTGCTTCACACACACTCACCAAAGCAGAAATGAACTACTCTGTAATAGAAAGGGAAGCCCTAGCCTGTTTCTGGGGTGTAAAACATTTTAAATTCTTCCTATGGGGCATTCAATTCTGCATACGCACGGACCACAAACCCCTAATTTTCATGTTCAATCCTAAAAATAACTCATGCAACACTCCCCGTATAGCCAAATGGATCCTTGGATTAGAGGGCTTCTGCTTTAGGGTGGAATATGTTCCGGGTATTCACAATTCTGCAGCAGATTTTCTTTCAAGAAGTCCTTTAGATAAGGAGGAGCAGTTTGACACCCCTGAGTACCCCATCCTTCAACTTAATCTCACCACCATCACTTCCCAAGAATGGTTAGATTGCATGAGCAAAGACACTACTATGACTCAACTCTTAATTTACACGGTACAGGGTTGGCCCACTTCCTCTGATTCGGTAAGTGAAGATGTCAGGAAATTCTGGGAGGTTCGTCATGAACTCAACATTGAGCAGGGAGTCCTGTTCAGAAATGACAAAATTGTACCACCTGATCCTCTGAGATACAAAATTGTTGATCTTGTACATGAGGGTCACCTTGGCAGAAGTTTGACTAAAGCTAGGTTACGTGAACGATACTGGTTTCCAAACATGGATTCGATTGTAGAAAACAAGGTAAAGAACTGCTTAACTTGTGCCAATAGTGACAAGTCAAAAATAACTAGGAAAGCACCCATCTCCCCAGTATCAGTACCAGATAAACCATGGGAGAAGATTGCTCTTGACATAATTGGTCCGCTCAATTACAAAAGTACCCTAAAACGATTCGCACTGGTCTTAATAGATTACCATTCTCACTGGACTGTAGTGAGGATGGTCAACCAGATTACCACTGACTATGTCATTCAATTTCTCAAAGATGCATTTGTCCTGGAAGGCATTCCATCTTCCATAATCACCGACAATGGGGTTCAATTTACTTCTCACACCATGACAGAGTTCCTTAATAAATTGAATATTAATCACTTGAAAACGCCCTCTACTGTCCCAGGGCCAACGGCCTGGTAGAAAGAATGAACCGCATGATCAAAAGTTGCATACAGTTAGCTAGTGTTAACAGAATCCCAATAGAACAGGCAATACAAGAGATGTTATGGGCTTACCATACCACTCCCAATCAAGTTACAGGAGTCTCCCCTTTTACTGCATTGAAGGAAAGGAAACCCTGCACCAAATTCTTTCCAAACTGGTTGGGAGGTGGAACTAGTGTTATGCACGACATTCAGGCATCTAAAGACAAAATAAATACACACCAAACCAAGTATTAAATCCATTACGACCTCAAATATGGAACCAAAACTCCACAATGGAGAATTGGAGACTGGGTATGTGTTAAAAATCCCAGAATTTGCAATCCTGACTCTAAATTTTCCAAACCTATGCAAATCACAGCAATCAGAAAAAATACAGCCATAATGGATAATGACCAAATGTGGAGCATGGATAGATTGACTAAATCCCAACCCATACATAGTGAGACATCCAATCACAGATCCACCATAGAATCTCACGAGCAGGCTCCACACGAGCTACCTACGATGCAGAGAATCCGCAAAACACCCAGTTGGCAACAAGACTATGTCATGACCAAATAACCTTCTTTGTTTATCTTTTCCTTTCATTTTGCAGGGGGAAGATGTGTTACAATGTATTATCATAAGATTTATTATAAAGTGTAATTACTCATATTGTTTATTGATGTCACCCCCTAATACATTCCTATTTAATGTTGGTACATTCCTCCGCTGTGCCCCCCTCCTTTCCTCCTACCTGGTACCTTCCGCTGTCCCCAGGAGGTTACCTTGGAATGTTCAGGTGCGGCAGTTGCTGCACTGTTGGTGGACAGAGGAGACCGGTAATAAAGAGTTTTCCTACCAACTTGAAGGCTCCGTCTTTTCATCACTTTCCCTCTTGAATATTTCCTCCAAGAACTTTGTGACACTTGCTGAAGATATATCCCTGACAGAAGTCACTTCAATCCATCTGGAATACAGATCTAGGACGACTATTAAGTAAGGAGTATCACTGACACCATGCAAAGGTCCAATAATATCAATGGCTATTTCATCCCAGGGATGTTCAGGTAACTTCCTACAGACCATTGGCATCTGTTTAGTTTTCAATATTTTATCACTGGTACAACACTCCAGGCAATCACGAACCATCCTCTCAACCTCTTTATCCATCCCTGGCCACCAGAATTGCATTCTCAAATACTCCTTCGTTTTCACAATACCAAGATGTCCAACATGCGCAAGACTAAGAAGCTTATTCCGCAGGCCCAAAGGTGGGACAAGCTTGGTACCCCTAACAAGCACACCATCAACCACAGACAATTCTTCACAAACTAAAGACCATGGTTTCTCCAGATGCCTGTTCTTTCCCAACAGAAGCAACTCAATAACCTTTTTAACTTCATGATCATTTCCAATTTCATTTTTCCACTCTGATTCATCTACCGCTCCCAATGTGATTTCACAAACATTTATCACATCATCCATCAGACTCGCCTCATCCATATCAATTGCCTTTACATCAACCAACCGAGAAAGACAATCGGCAGACTTGTTTATATCATCCATCTGATGTTGTCACTATTAAAGGTGTTGAACTTGAGATGAAGTTTGATTCTTGCTCCCATCTCACTGTGATTTGCAAGGACATTTTTGATAAGCATTTTAGGAACAAAGTCAAGCTTTTTAAAAATGATGTTTCTCCTGTTGGTTATGGTGGTTTACCGATAAATATTCTTGGTTATTTCTTAGCATGTATTGATGTGAGTGGACGTATGGCTGCTGGTAAAATATATGTGGCAAAGAGAGGGGACGCACTTCTAAGGTGGCCTCATCAACGTTTATTGGGAGTTTCTCTCAACCCCAATGCTGTGCCTCAAGTCCAAGTTCAAGTGGTGGATGATTCTGTTACCGTACTAGCTGAACGTTTTGCTGATGTTTTTGAGGGTAAATTAGGATGCCTGGAGGGATATAAACATCACATAAAATTGAGAGAAGGTGCTGTCCCTGTTGTTGCAAAGGTAAGGAGGGTGCCTTTGAATGAGCAAGCTGGTGTGCAGGAAGAGATTGAACGTTTGATCAACATGGGAGTCATTGTGCCTGTTGAAGCAACTGAGTGGTTGGCTCCGATAGTCGTTGCTAAGAAGGCCAGTGGTGACATTCGCCTCTGCATTGACTTACGCTCGCTCAATAAAGAAGTAGTGGTGGATAGATTTCCACTTCCAAACATCGATGAGTTGGTTGGAACTTTGGCAGGGGCAAGGTACTTCACTACCCTTGATCTAGCTTCAGCTTATCATCAGGTTGAGTTAGATGAACCTTCTCAGGATTTGACGGCCTTTGTGACGCCCATGGGAACCTTTAAATTTCTGAGGATGCCATTCGGTCTTGTTTCGGCGGCGGCAGTTTTTCAACGGATCATGTCGAATGTACTCAAGGGTCTTTCAGGTGTGAAGTGCTATCAGGATGATTTGTTGGTTTATGGTAGTACCAGGGCAGAGCATTTCTCAAGGGTTTGTGCAGTTTTTGAACGCCTCAGAAAGGCTGGTTTGACGCTAAAAAAGGAGAAATGCAAGTTTGCTGTGGAAGAGGTTAACTATTTGGGTCATTGCATTTCTGGGCTGGGAGTTTTCCCGAAGAAAGAACTGGTTAACTCTATTGTGAACATTAGTGCGCCCTCTAACAAGGAGGAATTGCTATCTGTTTTAGGAATGGTAGAATTTTACGGTAAGTTTATTCCAGGGTATGCTGATAAGACGGAAAATCTTAGAAGGTTGACGTGTAAGAGTGTGATTTTCAACTGGAGTTCTGAATGTGCCAGGGAGTTTGTCTCCATTAAGGAGGATTTGATGAAGGCACCCTCATTACAAGCTTTTGTGCCTGGAGAGAGGACTCTCATCTTGACTGATGCAAGTGCCAAGGGATTGGGAGCAGTGTTACTTCAAAAGAATGGTGGTGTTGAACGTTTGATTGCTTGCGCGTCGAGATGTTTGAGAGGCTCTGAGCTTAATTACTCGGTTATCGAAAAAGAAGCTTTGGCTATTTTTTGGGCATTGAGGAAGTTCAGAAATTTGATTTGGGGTACCAAGGTGGAAGTTCTGTCAGATCATAAACCGTTGAAGGAAGTGTTTTCAAAGAAAGGGTTAGATTCTATTTCTTCTAGAATTAAGAAGTGGATCATTTCACTTCAAGAGTTTGAGTTTGATGTGGATTATATTCCAGGTGTTATAAACAAGTCTGCCGATTGTCTTTCTCGGTTGGTTGATGTAAAGGCAATTGATATGGATGAGGCAAGTCTGATGGATGATGTGATAAATGTTTGTGAAATCACATTGGGAGCGGTAGATGAATCAGAGTGGAAAAATGAAATTGGAAATGATCATGAAGGTAAAAGGTTATTGAGTTGCTTCTGTTGGGAAAGAACAGGCATCTGGAGAAACCATGGTCTTTAGTTTGTGAAGAATTGTCTGTGGTTGATGGTGTGCTTGTTAGGGGTACCAAGCTTGTCCCACCTTTGGGCCTGCGGAATAAGCTTCTTAGTCTTGCGCATGTTGGACATCTTGGTATTGTGAAAACGAAGGAGTATTTGAGAATGCAATTCTGGTGGCCAGGGATGGATAAAGAGGTTGAGAGGATGGTTCGTGATTGCCTGGAGTGTTGTACCAGTGATAAAATATTGAAAACTAAACAGATGCCAATGGTCTGTAGGAAGTTACCTGAACATCCCTGGGATGAAATAGCCATTGATATTATTGGACCTTTGCATGGTGTCAGTGATACTCCTTACTTAATAGTCGTCCTAGATCTGTATTCCAGATGGATTGAAGTGACTTCTGTCAGGGATATATCTTCAGCAAGTGTCATAAAGTTCTTGGAGGAAATATTCAAGAGGGAAAGCTTTCCCAATTGCATTCTTTCTGATAATGGGACACAGTTTTGTTCTTCTGAATTTCAGTCTTATCTCAAAGATTGTGGCATTAACCATAAAAGAAGTTCTAGAAGAAATAGAATTTATCCCTTTCTTTGAAAACACTTCCTTCAACGGTTTATGATCTGACAGAACTTCCACCTTGGTACCCCAAATCAAATTTCTGAACTTCCTCAATGCCCAAAAAATAGCCAAAGCTTCTTTTTCTATAACCGAATAATTAAGCTCAGAGCCTCTCAAACATCTCGACGCGCAAGCAATCAAACGTTCAACACCACCATTCTTTTGAAGTAACACTGCTCCCAATCCCTTGGCACTTGCATCAGTCAACATGAGAGTCCTCTCTCCAGGCACAAAAGCTTGTAATGAGGGTGCCTTCATCAAATCCTCCTTAATGGAGACAAACTCCCTGGCACATTCAGAACTCCAGTTGAAAATCACACTCTTACACGTCAACCTTCTAAGATTTTCCGTCTTATCAGCATACCCTGGAATAAACTTACCGTAAAATTCTACCATTCCTAAAACAGATAGCAATTCCTCCTTGTTAGAGGGCGCACTAATGTTCACAATAGAGTTAACCAGTTCTTTCTTCGCGAAAACTCCCAGCCCAGAAATGCAATGATCCAAATAGTTAACCTCTTCCACAGCAAACTTGCATTTCTCCTTTTTTAGCGTCAAACCAGCCTTTCTGAGGTGTTCAAAAACTGCACAAACCCTTGAGAAATGCTCTGCCCTGGTACTACCATAAACCAACAAATCATCCTGATAGCACTTCACACATGAAAGACCCTTGAGTACATTCGACATGATCCGTTGAAAAACTGACGCCGCCGAAACAAGACCGAATGGCATCCTCAGAAATTTAAAGGTTCCCATGGGCGTCACAAAGGCCGTCAAATCTTGAGAAGGTTCATCTAACTCAACCTGATGATAAGCTGAAGCTAGATCAAGGGTAGTGAAGTAACTTGCCCCTGCCAAAGTTCCAACCAACTCATCGATGTTTGGAAGTGGAAATCTATCCACCACTACTTCTTGTTGAGTGAGCGTAAGTCAATGCTGAGGCGTATGTCACCACTGGCCTTCTTAGCAACGACTATCGGAGCCAACCACTCAGTTGCTTCAACAGGCACAATGACTCCCATGTTGATCAAACGTTCAATCTCTTCCTGCACACCAGCTTGCTCATTCAAAGGCACCCTCCTTACCTTTGCAACAACAGGGACAGCACCATCTCTCAATTTTATGTGATGTTTATATCCCTTCCGGCATCCTAATTTATCCTCAAAAACATCAGCAAAACGTTCAGCTAGTATGGTAACAGAATCATCCACCACTTGAACTTGGACTTGAGGCACAGCATTGGGGTTGAGAGAAACTCCCAATAAACGTTGATGAGGCCACCCTAGAAGTGCGTCCCCTCTCTTTGCCACATATATTTTACCAGCAGTCATACGTCCACTCACATCAATACATGCTAAGAAATAACCAAGAATATTTATCGGTAAACCACCATAACCAACAGGAGAAACATCATTTTTAAAAAGCTTGACTTTGTTCCTAAAATGCTTATCAAAAATGTCCTTGCAAATCACAGTGAGATGGGAGCAAGAATCAAACTTCATCTCAAGTTCAACACCTTCAATAGTGACAACATGAGATGGATGATTTGTTTTTTTATCATCAACCTGATACATGATTTCTTTTACCTGTGGTTGTTCTTTGAATTGAGACTGTTCTTTTTTTTTTACCTTACTTTTACAGAATTCTGCAAAATGACCCTTCCTCCCACACGCATTGCAACTAAAATGTAGTGCTGGACAGAACGTGGCATTAGCTCTGTGACCTGTTCTCCCGCATCTAAAACATATAGACTTGTTGTCTAATGAAGAGAAACCTTCAGCAACACAAGAAGATTTGTCTCTTTCACCTTCCACAGAAGTTTTGCTTTTAACTTGACATACCACTTCTTCAACATTACTGCTCAAAGCATTAGACTTGTTTTTCACTGAACTTAACTCGTCAACACATTTCATCATGTGTTCCACTCTTTCTGCAATTGCCAAAACCTCGTCCAAGGGAGGCTCATCTTTCAACCACAACTCCTCTCTAATCTTATCATGAGCACATTTTAAAACAAACTGATCCCTAATTCTTTCCTCTACCGCACCTCCGAACTTACAGGAGGCAGCAAGCTTTCTTAACCCTGTGACAAACTCTTCTACAGACTCATCCTTCTTCTGTTCCCGTAATCCAAAATGATATCTTTACATAATAGTACTTAAACGAGGGAGGTAGTGTCGATCCAATTGAAGTATGCAAATCTCGTACTCATTCAATGTTCTCTGATCAGCAGCGCTAAGCTCTGGCAAATGCTCCAGAACTTCCTGACCTTCCCCTCCGAGACAGTGAAAAAGTAGAGAATGTTTTCGCTCAGCACTTAAATTTGTCCCACAAACCCTCGCATAGTTCACAAATATCTTCTTCCACTTTTGCCACTTAATAGTTGGTTCTCCTGGACTTGTCAAGAAAAAGGGCAGTTGTGTAACATTCTGCATATTCACCTATTTGTGTTAAAATTACAATCAGATAAACAAGATGTCACTAAACACTAAGAAATCTAGAAAGAAAACCAATGTGAATACAAAATAAACCTATACTAATACTTTGTAGAGAATACCTGTAACAAATGAACAGTGAGAGATGACATAGCCCAACAATGAAATCTCCCAACTTTATATTACACTACCCACATAAATCTATGGATGTGTCATTTACTGCTGTTCTGCACTTATGACCAGCACTCTTAAATTTACACTGAGAGTAAAAGGTGTACCAATCACTGCTGAAATGTATGACCATAAAGTTGGCACACTCACTGTCTGTGCATCATACTTCTGTAAAACTCCAAACTCCACTCTGCTCTCGATATGTCACACGCTGGATCTCGCCTCTTTTTGCATAAATAACTTGAAATCCAAGCAAAAACGGACTCCTCACAATAACATATTCGGGCAATGATTCTCCCAATCCAAGATGTCACTCATGCGTGACAACGCATTACGAGACTTTACTTCTTTTCCATTAAGCTTCCCAACACTTTAAAATGGCCGAAAATACGTGACAGTGCACGTTTACGCTATGTTAGTATTTCGTCATTCGAAACGCGAGTGCGTTCCAGCACACATTGCGCGGTGAATTCCAGGCCTCAACGAATACGTCAATGAAACGCAAATGCGTTCCACCGCACACCCTTTCCGCTCACCTCCTCATAAATCATCCATAAACAATGGTGAGTCGCCGAACACAAACCGCCGCTGGAGAAGTGAAGGTTTCACCTTCCCTACGCTTCGCCGATCTGCTGCTGGAGGAGGGAGACGATGTGCCTCGAACTTAAAATAACTGCAACAATCAGCTTGAAGTACAGCTTTGCTATGATCCCGCTGGATGTTGAGGTGACCACGCTCGTCGCCAAAAGAATGTGGTGTCTTGCACTTAAGAAGAAAAGATCGTACACCAAATCGCAGGTAGGTTCAGTTTATTCACCTCAGCCATCCGAAGCACCAACTGTAACTGACCACTTACGAACCTTAACATAGAACCATTCTACATAGAATCCACAGTGAGATTCTTAACAGAACTAAACATGACATCACAGAAGCCTGCACTACAACTCCCACCAGGCCACCTTGTCCCACAGCTGAGCAGGATGGAGCACTCCCCCCACCCAGACGCATGTGGCAGCCATTGCATTGCCCTCATCAAACTAACAGGTAGGTAGCCATCTTATGCTCTCTTGTCCCAGCCCTGAGCAGGATGGAGCACTCCCCACACCCACAACCATGTGGCAGCTATTGCATTGCTCTCTTCAAACCCACAGGTAGGTAGCCATCTTAACAGGGAGGGGTGTTTGTGGGTGGGAAGCCTGCACTACAACTCCCACCAGGCCACCTTGTCCCAAAGCTGAGCAGGATGGAGCACTCCCCCCACCCAGAAGCATGTGGCAGCCATTGCATTGCCCTCATCAAACTAACAGGTAGGTAGCCATCTTATGCTCTCTTGTCCCAGCCCTGAGCAGGATGGAGCACTCCCACACCCACAACCATGTGGCAGCTATTGCATTGCTCTCTTCAAACCCACAGGTAGGTAGCCATCTTAACAGGGAGGGGTGTTTGTGGGTGGGAAGCCTGCACTACAACTCCCACCAGGCCACCTTGTCCCAAAGCTCAGTAGGATGGTACACCCCCACACCCAGAACCATGTGGCAGCAATTCCCTCAACTGTGTCACAGAACAGGTAGGTAGACAGTGCATGCACCCTGCCATTCTTCTCAAAAAGCATGGAGCCATATGACCACACCAGCCCTCACATGTCATCCAACTTGGCATAGATCCAATAGCCACTTCTAGTGTGCCGACAGTAAAGCGTATGTAACTGTCACAGAAATTAAAGTTTGACTCACCAAATCACATGTTGAAGAAATTCAGGGCACAATCATGCACAGCACTGAATGCTATGTGTAAGTGCCATGGTGGCAGAGCATCAAGGCCCATATGAACACAAAACATGCATGGTCAGTTGTAAAAAGAAAGTAAAGTACATGCTATGACAAAGGTATGCATAAGATTACAATGGCTAGTTCATGCTCAGATGTAACGTCTTCCATGCAGAGCAAACAAAAAAGACGCATCACATAAAGGTGTTGTGCTGCTAGTTGTTAGATGACGACATGTCCTTGTAATCACACAATCTGTACGTGGAACATGGTATCCATTGACATGTCACACCATGGATAAGTAATGTATGTACCTCCACATCATGTCATGATGCCCAGTACCGTGCAGCCATACAAAGTGATATCAATGTAAACTGTGTGGTGTATAACATGTAACATCCAAACATCTAACACCAAGCTTGTGGGGAGCACTTCAATGACCATTTCACCTCTGTCCAACAGGAGATCATCAATTGACTGCTGCAGAAGACAACACCGACCTGCAGAGCCAGTCTCCCCCCCCCCCGGAACATGGACTCTCGGATGCAGACTCCCAAAGTTTCCCGGATGCGGAGCCCGAACCTGGCCCATCAGGACTGCCAGGGCGCATCACGTCCCAGGCCCCCACTGTCCCCACCACCACCACCTCAGCAACAACAACCGCGCTGACCCCTGCTGCAACGACCTGTGCGGCCTCAACCACCACCACAAGTGCTGCCTGCAACACTCTCCCTGCCTCAGTGGATACCTCATGGCACTTTTTTAACCCAATGCCTGACAATAGTCCTCGAAGAAAATTTCTTTGAATTTGATGGTGACTTTTACCATCAGGTCCAAGGTGTAAGCATGGGGGCAGCCTGTGCGCCAAGTGTGGCGTGCTTGTATATGGGACACTTTGAAGAGATTAATACCAACAACTAGCTTGCCCCATTTTTTGAAAATGTACGCCACTGGTTGCGTTTCATAGACGATATTGTTCTCGTCTGGAACGGCAACCAGGAAGCATTGGAAGAGTTTCTTCTGTGGATCAATGCTGCGGATAACAATCTTAGATTCACCGCACATTCGAGCACACACAAATTGGAGTTTTTGGATGTGTGGGTGGGGCACCAGGACCAAAAACTGATGGTGTCCCTATACATCAAGCCCACTGCCAACAATACCCTCCTTCACTTTACAAGCTTCCATCCGAGAAGCCAAAAAGATGGAATTCCTTTTAGTCAGTTTCTACATTTACGTAGAAACTGTACTACCATCAAGGATTATCTACATTATGCAGAATTAATGAAACCGAAATTCCTGCAAAGAGGGTATCCGCACAGGATGATAAGAGACGCATCCAAACAAGCACGTTTTTACAACCGTGACTCGATGTTCGTACCTAAACAACAAGAACAAACTGACAAACTAGTCTGTGTCACGAAACATTCATCTATTGACAATAAAATCAGACAGGTTGTGAACTCTCAATGGCATTTGCTCAATCTGGATCGCCAAGCCACACGGATGCCCAAACCACTTTTTGCATTCCGACGCAATAAAAACTTAAGTAATCTATTGGTCAGTGCCAGGATCCCGGAATCTAAAGGGCTGGTCCAAAAATCCATCACAGGCAGTTGCCCTATTTAAGGAAATCATCAGTGTGGGACATGCCACGCATGTGCCCATGCCATTGTAAGTGATCAAATCTGTGTCAATAATCATAAAATCACACTCAGAGAAATGACGAATTGCAGGACTGCAAACTGCATTTATGTTATCCTTTGTCCCTGCAATTTACCCTACATAGGAGAAACATCAAGGGAATGCAGGATTAGACTGGGAGAACATAAATAGAACATAAGAAGGCACAATATCACGGCTCCCTTGGTCTGACATTGGGAGGAAGCCAAACATACAGAAGAGGATTTACGTTGGACCATCCTTGAGAAAATACGACCCAGCAAGGGTTAAATGGTACCAACATACGCAAAAAACGAGAAGTTTTTTGGGTATTCTTTTTGGACTCCAAGGAGAGGGGATTAAATGAATCACTACCGTGGGAGAATGCTATTCTTTAAGACACTAAACAGGATGAAATTCTGTGCCAGAATGTTATTTTTGCCTCTCCGAGTTGTACATTTTTTGTACTACCCATGATCCCTGCTCCTATCTATTATCCCTGGTTTTTTTTCCTGTCTTTTCCCTTTTTCCCATATTTCCTTCTGGATATGGTACTATTCCATGGTATAAACACATTCCAACCGGTATCCATGCATCGACCCGATGTTTGGTGTGTCTCGTTTTATGACTGTTGTGACCTCTGATTAAGTGCTTTTGGCATTTTGCACCGAAAATTACTAGGTCTGTCTAGCGTATGGGCCACGCCATATAGATACGGTTGGCGGCAGCTTGCTATTTAACACCTATCGCATGCTTGCGCGTTGTACCAGGAGGGCATTTCTCCTTTAAACCTGTCCAAACAATTCCGTACAGAAGGACTTTTCTCCTTTAAAACCTTTAAAACAATTCTGTCCCACCGGTGCCGTTCACGTCTTGATCAGCACTGACGTGACTGCCTATTGGACTATTTAAATGGCTCATCTACTAACCCATTAACCGAACTGTTTCCCGCGCTACTAGCGGGACGCTTTACTGAGATGTAGACGCAGATCGTAGCAACCTTCACGAGCAGGTACTTCAACTATGGGGCGTTTTTCAATCTTGTAACTTAAACATTAGGGGAGGATTTTTTGTATCTATATTTATCTTTATTTCTCCCGTTTTTCTTTTCTTTTCTTTCTTTTTCTTCCTTCATTTTTCTCATCCCACAGAACTCGATTATATCCGAGAACACAAGTCTCCCTCATACTCGGCGAACGAGATCTCCAGCACTTTATAAATTACCAGTAGATGGAGCCAGACTCCTCTTTGATATATCATCATTCGCCAGGTACCTCTATTAATTTTAGACAATCTTATGGGTGTGTGGTATGACCTTTACCTTTTGGCCCCATGAGATAGTCCTTTCTATCCTATTCCTCTAAAAGATTTATAGTTTATTACTACTAAATTTATTAGACACGGACCCCGATATTTACCTGCTCTCTGAAATGAACATTTAGCACGATAGATGAACAGTAGCATTGGCCTCTTATCTTGTTTTATAAACTCGAGCGCGATTTCTTACACTTGTGGAGCCTTTATGTCTCCGGTGCGGGCTCACTCCGTTAACCCATTAGTATCCTCCTAAATCAATTTAATAGGTGCTCTGCGTGTCTCCAGCCTTTCGATTACGATATTGTGAATAAAACTGTCTCCCTATCTGTTTGTTTGTTACATTTCCAGCTACCCACTTTTTGGATCTGCACGATTCGGAACCTGTTGCCTCTCTCCTGATCTAGCTCTGAGCAAAATAGATTTTTCACTCCATTCTACTAGCGGTAATCTCTACATTTCATAGATTGCCGTTCCTGTGCTCCTGATGAAACTGATTGCTGCTCCTGTGGAAGAAGCCCTACTGGTTGTCCTGCTTTAAAATAAAATATCTTGTTTGGTAAGATGGCTGTGATGCGTGATATGTAAGGCTATTATTGTGGTTGTTTTCTATATTCCACCTATATCTGCTTTTTAATGGGCTTTTTAAGATTACATACCAGAGATTTCACAAACTTTGGATGCATTCAGAAATCCATTCTACCGGTCTGCCCCTGAACTTTAGGGCTTTGTAAGTGTAACTGTATTTATAAGTTTTCATGTTTGTCCTGTCATTTATTTGTTCACGTCATTTATCTTTTTTAGTTCGTTTATCCTGACATTGGTTGTTTCTGGTCTCCCGTCTCCCTTTCACCAACATTTCCTTTATCTCCTGTTGACTTATTAAATAATTTTTTTTAAATACTGCCCCGCTTCAACTTGACCATTGCTTTTGCTTTGTTATAATGTAAATAATTTCTTCTCAGTTAAGATTTGTTGTAAACCAATATGTTTCTTTGACAGGTCCCACTGCTCTTTTGTTTTACATTGAAAACCTCATAAATTGCGCCCTGAAGAAGGTGATACCGCAGGAAAGGAAAAGGGTTCCACCGAAACGCTCGTCGGTGCTTTAGACCTGCCCCTCCCGTTTTTCTTCCCCCTTCCTATTTTGTTAAAGAATTATGACACTATATTGATACCAATCTTATTTCTAGATTGTTGAATATATTTCTTTCATTTCTTGTTAAACATTGATACTTACGGTGAGGTGGACTTGATTGCGCACCATGCTCCATTTTTGTAGTATATCTGTGATGTATGTAACTGGTGATGCTGTATGAGTATGTCTGAGTATTAGAATGTATGCATGTGATTGAGTGTGAGTTACGCAATGGGATCTGAAAAGTCTTTATACATTTTGTTTTCACCTATATATGTAATTTTGTATGAAAAACATTAGTCTATATAAAAAACACAAAAAATAATAAAATCTGTTATGATTATATTACTTGGATTGATGTCTATATGTTGCAATGGTTCAATGAGAAGCGGGTGATGTAAAACTATGACGTACAGCATACTTCAAAGTATATAGGTAGAGAAATGTTTTTGTAAAGTTTTTGGCTCAACCACCACCACCAGTGCTGCCTGCAACACTCTCCCTGCCTCAGTGGATACCAACACCACCACACAATCTGAGGAGGGCAGGGAGAGTCTGCGGGTGCGTCGAGTGGCAACACCACAGGTCCGGGACAGCAGGGCAGGTGGGAGGGCAACTGGGGGACAAAATCGACAGGACACTGGGGCCGAAGCCCTGGCCAACATCGCCAGAGTGCTTGGGGCATACGAACAAACCCAGGGACAGATGAGCCAGGTTGTGGAAGAAGTGCGTGAGCTCCGCCTGCTGCTGAGGTCCATGGACACGCGTATGGGCCAAATCGTGGACCTCATGGGCCAGCTTGTGGGTGTTCTGAGGGACAGTCATGCGGCCCAAAGGACAGCTCAACCTCCCTCCAGTGGCCCGCAGGATGATACTCCCAACACCTCAGCTGCGGCCACAGAGAGGGGTGAGCTGCAACAGGATGACTCCTCAGACACCACTGAGCCCGCAGCAGAGGCCCCCCCTGGAAAACGCAAAAGGGGCCGTCCGAGAAACACCACGGGAGGATCACATGGCAAAGCACCAGACAAACGCAAGTCAAAGAGCCAGCCATGATGGCACCTCTCTTCACCTTGACATTGACTTTGTTGACTATCCTTACCCACACTGCCATGTTGATGGCAGGTGTCTGTTGGACTGTGTCACCACATCAATGTGGTGACTACTCTATTGTCTCGTTTACCATCACTGACAACTCATTGATTCACTTTGCACCATTTCTGTAAACATCACTTGTCTGTCACAAACACTCTTTGTAAATAAACACTCTTTACACACCTATGTTTTTGTGTCAGCTCCATGTTTATCACAGGATGTACAACGTTGACTCTGATTCCAATGTACCAGAAGCTCTGATTGTTTCGAGACATTGAGAGGCTGAAGGGACCTAGAAAGACACAAGAGAACGACATTTACTTGTCAGGTGATGGCATCACAGCCAGTACACAACACTAGTCATCAAGGTACACAACCCAGCACACATTACAATGAGAAACAATATCAACATAGACATCATGTGGCTGGTCATGACTACACTGTGCCACGAACATCAGCCATCAGCATAGAGCCAACAACAGGCAGCAGTCAAAAAGCTCCTATAGGCCTTTTCACTACCATCAAAGACAGCAGACAATAGCACTGTTGTACAATGTCACTCACACTCAAGGGAAGTAGCGGTTGATGAGCTGTTGACGCAGGTCGACACCTTCCTCCTCTCCACTATCCTCGTCACTGGACATGTGTGGATTTGCAGGCGGGGGCATCTGCTGCTCATCATCGTCCAGGAGCAGGGGGATCTCTTTGCGCAAGGCCAGGTTGTGGAGCATGCAGCATGCAACTACGATCTGACACACCTTTTGGGGAGAGTAGAGTAGTGCACCTCCGCTCCTGTCCAGACACCGGAATCTAGATTTAAGAAGACCAAAAGTACACTCCACCACACGACGTGTCCTCCCATGGGCCTCATTGTAGCGGACTTCACCTGGGGTCCTGGGATTCCTTAGTGGGCTCAGCAACCAAGGCCAGTTGGGATATGCAGAGTCACCTAGGTGTGAGATACACAGAGCAATTTTGTAATATAACTGAGGCTGAGGACAGCATGTCACACATACAGCACGCTACTTGACTCTGCATACTCACCCACAGTCCACGTACGCTCCGGATGCAGATTTGCCATCAGCTGTGGTACGATGCTGTTACGCAGTATGTAGGAGTCATGTGCTGATCCTGGAAATTTGGCACAGACATGGGAGATTATCATATCCGCTTGGCATACCACTTGCACATTAATGGAATGGAAATGCTTCCTGTTCCTGTATATGTGCTCACGTGCCTGTGGTGGAACCAGGCCAACATGTGTGCAGTCAATGGCACCAACAACATTAGGGATGTGGGCAAGGTCATAAAAATCACCCTTCACAGCTGCCAATTCATGTCTCCTGGGAAAATGGATGTAGCTGTCCTTGTAGGTCATCATAGCGGACAGGACATCACGTAGCACCATGCTGAACATTGGTTGAGACATCCCACCTGCGCTGGCCACCTTGTACTTGAACGAACCGGTTGCAAAGAAATGCAGGGCCGCCATCACCTTACATGTTGGTGTCAAAGCAGTCGGATAGGTTCTGCGAGGCCTCAGATGTGGCTCCAACTGAGCACATAGGTCTTGAAGGGTAGGTCGATCCAAACAGAATTTACGTATGATGTCCTCATCCTCCATGTCCGCAAGCAATGTGAATGGACGATGCACATTTGGTCGCCTCCTAGATAAGATGAAAGGGGACACATGTCAATTCAATTCCCCTATGAGATGTGTCCAACATCTTACGTTTTGACTGACACAGCGCCAACAATGACTGGCCTGAAACTACAGCTTACAGCACAAGTCACATGCAGAGACATCTTGAACTAAAGTAGTTGTACACGTGTTCAGTATGTACATAGTGAGTACCCCCAAAACAGATTCAGACTATGTGAATGCCAAAAGGTACATTCCAACATCTTGTGTCACCAGCCCTGAGAGTAGCTGGCACAGCATATGTCTGAAACAGCAACACTGCTGGCTTCTACGTAGCTGCTGTACCTGCCACACCTTCTTGCGTGATTCGGACAGGGCACACATTAACAACACAATGAGCACAGTGTGTGCATAAAGATCAAGTGTAAACATGAGTTCAGCAATCTACACAGTGAAATAGGCACATTATGTAGTCAGTCCATCATTCCTGTGGGTTACTTAGTCATCTCACACATTGACATGTTTACATATTTGAGAGTCCATCACACAACAGATCTGTGTACATGCGCAACAACATCATAAGTCACATGTGAGGGAGTACATGCCAATGCATGTAATCCTGTGCACTGACATGGCATGTGTAGTCATCAGTGAGTTAAATGTCACACTAGCATTGAATTTAACTATCTGGTGGCATGATTCATAGTAAGTGTCTACTGTTCAATGCTGAGAACTGGCCATTGCCATTGCTACAGCATGATGTGTCCATAGGTGCCGTAAGCGTGCACCGCCACCGCAATCACGGTCATTGGCACCAATTGAAAGATGCCAATTCGCGGTAGCGACCGCCTGGCCCCTGCGGTGTGACACCTCCATTGCCCATGCCCCTTCAGCCAATGGGAACCGCAATCGCGGTAGTGAAATACACTTTTGAAAATTGCGGTAGACGTGCACCGCCACCGCAATCACGGTCATTGGATACAATTGAAAGATACCAATTCGTGGTAGCGACCGCCTGGCCCCTGCGGTGTGACACCGCCAATGCCCATGCCCCTTCAGCCAATGGGAACCGCAATCGCGGTAGTGAAATACACTTTTGAAAATCGCGGTAGACGTGCACCGCCACCACAATCACGGTCATTGGATACAATTGAAAGATGCCAATTCGCGGTAGCGACCGACTGGTCCCTGCGGTGTGACACCGTCAATACCCATGCCCCTTCAGCCAATGGGAACCGCAATCGCGGTAGTGAAATACACTTTTGAAAATCGCGGTAGGCGTGCACCACCACCGCAATCACGGTCATTGGATACAATTGAAAGATGCCAACTCGCGGAAGCAACCGCCTGGCCCATTCGGTGTGACACCGCCAATGCCCATGCCCTTTCAGCCAATGGGAACCGCAATAGCGGTAGTGAAATACACTTTTGAAAATCGGGGTAGGCGTGCTCCGCTACCGCGGGGCCGATCATTGGATACAATTGAAAAAAGCTGACCGGGAACACCAATTGCAGCCTCTGAGTACCACTGGAACAACCCCAGGGGGCTATATATGTCTGGGAGAGAGCCACACATTTCCACTGCATCCAGACACTGCTGCCTGACATTCTTCACCACCAACTGCTGTTGTTCCTGTCTCCTGGACCCAGTGATGGCGAGAACTGAGAACATCAGGGCCCGTCCCTTCCCCACAGAGGAGCTGGAGGTCCTGGTGGACGAGGTACTTTCACAGTATGGGAGGCTATATAGTGCTCCGGATGTAATGGTAAGTGTTTCAGAGTGAAAGTTGGAGAGTGCAAAGAGTGCTCACATGAAGTTGCTCTGTTGTAGTATGTGCCTGTGAGTGTAAGTTTGTGTGATACACTGCCTGGCATGCTGACTTCATGTCAATGGGGTGTGTAGACTTATTTCCACAGATCCATGGCTGCATTTAAGGATGGGAGGGACATGCAGTGTTTTTGCAGCCATACAGTAACACTGCTGGTTTGGACAGTGGAAGTCAGAACAAACATTGCCTGTGCTAATGGATGTCATAGTCCATGAGGTTTTCACATGCTTATTTGTGACATTACAAATGTTTTTCGTCCAGAGGGTACTGAAGGATGTGTGTACAATTTTCATATTGCCACCATGGATATGTAAGCATTATGCACAGGATTGAAATGCCTGAGGGTGACACTCTTGGTGGAAATTCACCTATGACACATCAGATTAATGTACTTCTGAAACATCCTCCTTCCATTCTTTTCATTATGTGTACTGACTCGCATGTGTAGGCACTCTTTGCCCTCTCATATTGTACATGCATGTGAATGTTCTGATGGCCCACGTTTAACCTCAGTGTGAGTCGCCCTGGCCTGCACAGATACTGCCCAATTTGACAAGGACCCATCAGTAAATGGACAGAGTGAAACATATGTGTTGACTGCCACCCTATTTCTCAATGAGCTATCTTAGGCCTGAGAATTGCACAAGACAGACCTTGTGAGAAGGGTGTGAGAATGTGAGATCATGTCCCTAAATGTGACCTCCATGACACAGTGAGCCATTCACAGGCCAAGGACATTGAGGGGTGTGTAGTGTAGGACACAGTGAGTCTGCCCCGACACATCATTTCCAATGTAATGTATGTCTTGCTCACTCACATACTGCATCACAGATGAGGGCCTTCTTCACATTGCTTTCTGTGCTGGCATTCTGCATGTGTATGAGATGGCCAGGTACTGTGTCCATCCTCAAACCTGCATGCATTTCTATGCGATTATCTGATGCAATTTGTACTACGTGTCATGCTGTATGGCCTCTGCTCAACATTTCTGTATAGCTGTGCTAAGTTTATGCATGCTCCTGTACTGAGACACAGTGGTACATAACACAGTGTCACTGAAACTTCCTCTTCTTGTCTCCCAGGACAGCAGGCATGTGTTTGCTTTGTTCGCCCTAAGTTGGCAGGGTATGCCCAGACGTGGGTCCCTTGCTCACTTTGCCACTGGATTCAAGTTAGCCTGGCTGATGAGGGCTGTTAGCCCGAAACCGGTCCCAGGATGCTTGTTTCCGGTCCAGGGAAGACATGGCTTGGCAATTCGGGCTGGACTGTTCCCATGAGGCACAGGGTCAAGACTGATTTGCATATAGCTGTGTCTGAACTGGGGTGGCGAAGTGAGCTAAAGAACGATGATGGATTCAACCCAGATCTGTGACTGGGGGTGAGTGTCTGAAAAGTTTCAGCGCTCCGTCCATCATCTCCTTGTGTTTGTTGTGTTTGTTTTGACAGCTTAAAGTCCGCCAGCGTAAGGCCTTATGGAGGGCCATTGCACGCAAGGTGCGGGCTCTGGGTGTCTCCAACTGACGACACACACACTGTCACAAGAGGTGGGATGACTTCTGCCGGCAAAAACGTGGCAGAGATGACGCTGGGAATGCTCCCTCGGACTGGAAGGTTGGCGCGCAGGAGCATGACACCATTAATGGCCCGCATCTTGGCAGTGACACAGCCAGAGCTGGATGGACATTTGAGGGCCCATCAGCAGCAAGTTGGGGGTGAGTATTCTGCGAAGGGTGACTTTGGGTGTGAGTGACTGCATGTATCCCAACCCTGAGCCAGTGTGGAGCTCTGTGATGTTTCTAATGATGCAATGGCTTCTAACTGGCCTCTGTGTTGAGACCAGCTGTCATGCATTTTCGCTACATGTACTTTCTCATGTGTTTAATACAATGGCCCTTGACATTTTTTTTTTTTACAGAGTTTTATATAGCACGAACTTGACCCGAAGGTATTGGGTATCAGAGCGCTTTACATGAGCACCAGTTGCGTTACATGAGGAAACATTAATTTGTGTTAGTCACGGGGAGATTAAGTGATTTGCCCAGAATCACAGGCTGTTGCAGAGTCCCTGCCGAGACTCGAACCTGGTTCCCCAGCTCCGAGGTCGACCGCCCTATCCGTTAGGCCAACTCCTCTCCTCATTGCAAGATGAGATGTGGCCTTATGACATCTGCTGCTTTATGGGTGTCATAGACATCACCGGGCAGTGAACAGCAGTGTGCATCATCTTAGTGTGCTTTTGTCGATGTGTGCAGTGCCTGACTTGGAAATTGTGAGAACTACACATCTGACACCAATGTGCAACGGTCGTTGTGCTTCAAAGCACAACATGGTGGACATCAGTGGCTCATGGCCATTGTAAAAGGACATTTTGGAGTCAGTATCTGTGTTGTCCCCTTAAAGTGACTCCATATGTGACTGAGACAACATGTTGAGATGTATATCTATCTCACCTACTGGCACGTAGGTATGCTTACAGAGATCAGTATGTTAGGTTACAAGGAGGCACGGGTCAGCTATTTGGCTGTGTGAACGTCACATGGGTCATTAATGTCAACTATGCATGTTTCCTTGCATCTTCTGAGTTTTGCATCAAGGTTGCACATGCAGACTGCACAGGGTGGTGTGCAACATGGGGGTATCATATTCAAGTTTTGTGCTTTGCTTGCATATGATGTTTGTGAGTATGGCACTATACTGAACCTACGTCTCTGTCTATTGCAGCATCTACCGAGGGCACGGAAGGACAGGGGACGGACACCAGTGGTGAAGCTTCTGGCACGACTGCTACACATGAGCTCACTGACACTGATGTGACCAGCGCCTCCGAGGGGGACAGGAGTGTCCTGGAAGAATCACGCCCAGAAACACCAACCTCAACATCATCTGACTCCAGCGGTGACTCCTCGATGTTGGCGGGCACAGGGAGTGGGAAATCTGCCTCTTCTTCCACCACACATCATCCAGTGACCACCCTCCCGGCTACTACCATCGGTGCTGTCCGTGCCCCCAGCACTAAGAAGGGTAGAGTGTCCTTCCCCCCAGGCACCGCTGCCCCTGCCCCTGTCTCCCCTGCTGCCCTCAGTGTGGAGGCGGTGAACCTTTTGCGCCAGCTGTGTGTGGGTCAGGCTACTCTCCTGAATGCCTTCCAGGATCATGACAAGAAGCTGGCACAGGTAGTTGCCTTCATGGAGGGCATTCATTCTGATGTGGGTGGGCTACACAGAACTGTCCAGTCTTTGTCCTCCACAGTGACGGCAGCCATTCAGCTGTCACAGGCTCAAAGTCCAGCTCCAGTCCCTTCAGCAACCATCCTGCCAGTGGCACCATCTGACGAGAGTGACCACACACCACAGCCCTCAGGCTCCAAGTACTCCACACACAGCACACAACAGCAGCACTCCAAGTGGCCCAGAGCACAGACACCATCCCCAAAACAAAAAACAGGCACACAGGAGCGCAAACGCAAAAGCCCCTCACGTGACACTCAGGTGCATCAGGCCAAGAAGCAGGCCTCAAGCTCACAATCATCCAAATCACCCCCATCCAAGGACACTCTCATCCCCACACCTGCTCCCAAAGACAAACAAACAGTTGCCCTGCCTGCTGTGAAGCTGGTGTCTGCAAAGAGTCAGCACAAACAGCTCTCTAAGGCAGATTCACTCAAAACCTCAACTCCCACCCACACCCCTGTGAAGCTGGGACAGGAGAGCAATGTGGGGGGTTCACCTGGTCAACAGGGGATGGAGGGGAAAAGGAAAGGTCACCCCAAGCGTACCACCAGATCCAGAAAATCCCCACAGGGAGAGCCACCTGCACCTGATACACCTTTGGTGGTGAGTGAGGCTGTTGTGCCCGCCCCACTTCCCACTCCTACCAAGACAATTCTTGCCTATCGAATCCCCAAGAAGTGTAGACTCAGCCCTCCACATTCACCCTTAGACACTGTCTCACAGCAGCATGTCTCCACCTCCACGTGCCACCATGCCACCCGGTCCAAGCAGCCCTCTGGCTCCCACAGCCACTGATGCCTCTACCTCTGCGTGGCCTCTCTCTCCCAGGTCCAGTTCTCCAACTGGCCCCCACAATCAGCCACCTCCCAGTTCAACTGTCAGCCAAGTCTGAGGCAAAGTCCCCCTCCCAAACCCATCTCTCCCACAGCGGTGCCCGGACCTCCCATTTGTATCCCCGGAGCTGTGGTGATTCCCATGGCAATGTACGGTGTTACCCATTCCCTGTGCAGTTTCTCATGCACACATGTACATACTTTGAATTTGGACTCGCCAATGGCCTTGTTGTTTGTCACTTTGGATGCCCATTCCCTGTGCAGTTTCTCATGCACACATGTACATACTTTGAACTATGGACTGGCCAATGGCCTTGCTGTTTGTCACTTTGGATGCCCATTCCCTGTGCAGTTTCTCATGCACACATGTACATACTTTGAACTATGGACTTGCCAATGGCCTTGCTGTTTGTCACTTTGGATGCCCATTCCCTGTGCAGTTTCTCATGCACACATGTACATACTTTGAATTTGTACTGGCCAATGGCCTTGCTGTTTTCTACTTTTGATGCCTATCTGGGTAATATGTAATAAAGACAGTTACTCCTGTTGTCTGCTTTGTCAATGTCCTTGCTAAATAAAAGGTTTTATGTATGGGTATGGTTTCATGTGACACACGCTCTGTATGCCACTTTAACATTGCCAATTGCTTGTTTTACTTTTTCAGAGTTTGCCAGAGGTGACAGGCACTTTAGTTCTTCTTGACTCTGGGGCTTGAGGGTGCAATGATGGTTGTTTGTGATGATCTACTCTTATCCTAATCATTCTATGGTCAGGTTTGCTAAATTGTACAAATGTCATGTTAGGATGCAATTCCAGAACAGAGGTGAATTCTATCCACAGGATTACTTGCGGGCTGGCCAGGGTCCATCATATCTGTGTGATCTTTCTTGATGTGTGAACAGCAGTGTTGATGTGTGGTCATCTTGTGTAGGCCTGTCTTCCTAGTCACATGGGTACATTTGAATATGTGAACTTGAGTGGTCATACAATGTGAATGGGCTGTCATTGTCAGTAGTGTTGATGTGTGTGTGCCCCTGCAATGCCAAATGCACACATGTATGATCCAGGTAATGAGTGCCTGTTTGTTTCAATTGTTTGCCATGTGCTTCAGATTGTAGGCACATGTAGGAGTTGTAGGTTGGGCACTGGGCAGTGTGTTGGTGTGTCCTTGCACTCCTGGGGGACACCTACTTGTTGTTGCTGCCAGTTGTGAGTATGCAGAGTGTGCGACTGCCAAGTCTGTGTTGTGTTTTGTTGATCAGCCATGTGTCTTGTTACTGTATGTGCTCACTGTGCAGACCTGCTCAGCCACACTGACAATATTTGTGAGTTTTCTCATACATTGCTGTCACTTGACCCATTTTTGGCTCCAGTATGGTATGTGGTATGTGGAGTCATGCCATCCCCTATATGTGCTTCTGATGCCTACACATTGTGAGTAACTCCTCTATGTGTTTGTGTACTGTACACTCCTCACCTGTCCACTACTGAAGTACACACCACTTCAATCATCTCATGTCTTCCACCCCATGGCTTGCCAGTGTGTGAGCCTCCCCACCACTTCATAGTGTGACACTATGCTGTGTGAAGCTGATCTGCGTACAGGACCAATGTGACACTCAGGACAGTTTCACAATTAGTTATGTGTTATTTTCTTCTACTGGTTTGCTGTCATGGTTGCTCATGTGCAGTGCATATGTTTGAGCAGCACAGTCCTCTAGTCATGTTGTTTGCATCTGGGTTTCCCTGGGTTGTGCATCTGTGGGTGAAGGCTAAGCTGTATGTGTGTTTGCTGAGGTACTGCTACCCTTCCTGTGTGTGATGTTCTCTGTGTGCTGTGATGATTTGTGTTGTGGGAGTTCGTGGTGTGGCACTCAGATATGTGTGCTACTGGTTTGGTTGGTGTGCACACACTGCTTGGTGTGCATGCAGTGCTGTCAGTGTATGTTGCCTTGTACTTGCCTGGTGTGCATCCCCCTGATGTCCAGCTGAGTTTGCAATGTGATGGATTGGTATGTGCATCTGTTGTGTTTTTGTTGTGGATGTATGCAGTGTTTGGCCTGTGTTGGCTCTTTCTACTGAAAGATGCTATGTGTTTGTGATGTTCTATTTGCATGACATTGTGTGTGAGTAGTTGTTGCTGTGTGATACATTCAGATGTGTGTTGCAAGTGTAGTGTGCATTTCTTGTGTGTCTGTCACATGCAGCAAGGTGGATTCTTGTTCATGAGCTGGTTTTGAGTGCACAATGGTGCTTTTTCCTCCTATTTTTGACCTGTCACTTTTCAGGATTGTGCATGTGCATGCTTTTGGTACACTATGACACCATGTTCACTTGATGAGTGGTGTGGTGTCTCTGTCTGTGTTAGCTGATTTGTCCCATTGATCCCAGTTGGTGTTCATGATAGTTTTTTGATGATGCAATTCTTGTTTGTGTTGGGGTATGGTGTCTGTGCATTGGCCCTGAGTGACAATGTTGTGTACTCCTGTTCTGTCTAGGGTCCAGTGGCGTAGCTAGGGGGGGGATGGGGCGGCCCACCCCAGGGGGCACTATTTTGGGGGGCGGCGGCGGCTTCACAATGCACACGTTATGTGGAATTATGTTAGTGCACTGTGCAAGCGCACCTGCTTGCAAATGCTGCAGTGCACACCACGCACGCACCACTTAGCATAGTGGTGGTGGTGCGATGCGCGGGGTACCCAGTTTGTGTGTCCCAGTGCCGTCAATCTTGTAGTGCACGAAAGCGCTACCAATGACGGCCCTGGGCATCATTTTTGGCCAGCCCCCGCGCTCTGCTCCTGTGACGCGTGCCACCACAACGCGCTTTGACTGAGTGGAGACAGTCTCGGCAGGGGAGTGCTGGCCGATTTGCAGAACCCCTATGGTAGGGGCCCAGCCACCACCACTGTGGAGTCTACAGGAGAGGTAAGATGTCACTGTGACTGAGAAATATACACGTCACTGGGCTGCTGATCACATGTGAACCTCACGCTAATCCCTCAGCCCTCCCTGTTCCATGCTGCCTTGTTCTGTTCACTCTTACATGATTGCTCATAACCATCTTTTGTTTCAGGAGTGGGCAAAGTTGTTCAGCGTTTTCTATGTTTCACTTAACACAATTTGGAACACTACGTGTTTAAGTTTGCCTTCGCCTTCACAAAGCTTTTGTGTATTACAAGATAATTGTCGTCACTTAGCAAGATAGTTTTTCCTCTAATCAAGCCCAGCTGCGATGGGAATGCTTTTAGACTTGTTCTCTAAAAGTTTATCTTCTTCAATACGTCATCATCGCACTCACTGTTCGCTCACAAATGTGAGTAAGTGTAAACCCTCTCCACTTTGCGAAGTTGCAGCTTTTTTCCTAGAACTTTGTGGAGGTTCCAAGAAAAAGCACTGCAGTCTGGCACACCTCTGAGCCTGCTCCTGAGAGGACGCAGTGAGTGACAGGAGACCAGAGAGGGCACGTGGTGAATGCTGAACTGTGCTGGGCACGTGCCCCCGAAGACTCACTACGAGATGGATCAGTATAGGTGTGCAGAGAGTGCACACAAAATTGTGCAAAAGTCAGTAAATGTCTCTTGTACGGAGATGGGTGCGGTTTCCACAACTTTGTTCGAGTTAAATGTAACTTCTGCAGCTGGGATTAGCGGGATGTCAGGCTGCAGGGCCTGTCTGCCACCCCCCAGGGAGGCGAACTAGCTGCCACCCAGGGCTGCCCCAGGCAAGGGAACCGGCTGCCAGTGCAATGTTCCCTGCATTCGCGGGCATGTAAGCATGAAAAATAAAGGGTACCGCGACTCCCCGAGAGAGGTGTAGGGGAGAGGTGAGTGTGCATTGAGAGAGAAAATGAACATAGGAAAGGGACGGTGCGCCTACGTGAAGAATGCGGGTAGAACTGAAGTCTAGCTGTTGCAGTCCTTGTACTTCCCAGAAAACACACTTGTTTATGTACTTCTGATATGTTAAAGAAAACCTGAAAAAATGTATTGAATAGTGTCTGGTGGTAAGACTCTTTTATATATGAGACCTGGGACTCGTGAGCTGCAATGGTTTGATAAAATATTAATCAGTATTAAAATTTACTAGCAATTATTCTTAGAACCACTGACTAACGGGCACTGTGCCCTGGATGTAAAATGAGTACAATGGTGTTAGGTGGGCTTATGTCCTACAAGAGGTATTCTCTTGGGCAGCAGGTGCAAGTCATTCCTTGATTGCACGCAGACTAGCGCATGGGTATAAGGGTCCAGGACCCACTGTTAGGGGGACTTGGGACTCTGTGCATAGTGTTCAGTTAAGGCCTCCTTCTATAAGTTTTTCTTAAGTGTCCTCTTTGAAAGAATTCAAAAAAGAGCCCAAGTGCACACCTGTTTCCTTTCCACTTGTTTCACTTATCAACGTTTGTTCAGTTTCTGTTTCTTTAGCGTGCAGCCCGGTAACGTGGTCTGCCCAAGTGCCACGTGCAATTGAACAAATCGGAAGTGGGAGCGAATGTACACTCCAACCGGACGCACAGCTTACTCTGTGAATCATGCCAAAAAACTTCCACAATTTATCCTTATTTTCATCCAATTTTTTATTCCTTGTACTCCTTTATATTCCTTTTATTCTTCAAAACTTTTAATCCTGTCACATGTTGGGCACTAAATGTATACAAACGTTTCTTCTGCAACAGATCTGCCAATCCAGGCCTGTCTTTGAAGCATGATATATACATAAACCATCCTCAATAGTGGATCTCTTTAACCCAATGCATTTCGGGCATTTCACCGCCCTTCCTCGGGGGTTCACTAAAAAGTTTTAAAAAATTCACATTAGACAACATTCTCAAACCATGGAACTTCATTTAAACACCTCAGTAAACAATACATACCCTGTTTTTACTAATAACTAACGTTTTCCCTCTAAGGCGCAACTGAACGCCATTAAAATTATACTTTGCGAAGCCTCTCACACTCGTCATAGCCATCCCACTCTTTGCCTTAATGCCCATATGTAACCCCACACACCGTTCCAAAACCTGTTGTTACACATAACTCCACAGTGACCTGTATCCATATGCCAAACCTCCGTTAGCTTTCGTGCGTACCTGCATCCAACTGACATTGTAATCTCCTCCCCGACATTTTCCCTCCTTACGCCAAACAATATTTCCCTCATTCCTGCAGTTTCCCTCTTCAAATAAGAGCCCATGACTCCACCCTCCAGGTCAACCAATCCCGTAATCCCAACACTCGTTTTAACCTCCTACATAACTACACATCCCATAAGGCACCTCTCAAAACGACTCACTCCCAACTTTTCTACTGTCAGAATCTTCCCAAACATCGGATACCCCGCCCACCCTCTGTTGTTAATCAAACGTTAATTATGAAAAAACTGTTATGGTTTGAACTATCGTTCCATACGATTTAAAACATATGTTTGTCAACTGATCGTGTTTATTTTTGCTTTTAGCTGTATATCCATAGTCCGAGTCTGAAGCCATCCGTCGGTATTTTCAAACCTTCATTGTTAGGATGAATGGGCAGACCACGTTACCGGACTGCACGCTAAAGAAACAGAAACTGAACAAACGTTGATAAGTGAAACAAGTGGAAAGGAAACAGGTGTGCACTTGGGCTCTTTTTTGAATGTATTATAAAATGACTGCCCTTTCACCGAGTTGCACCCGACTAAGGAGAATTATAAAAACGAACGTTAAATTGTGATAGTCACACGTTTGATTAACAACAGAGGGTGGGCGGGGTATCCGATGTTTGGGAAGATTCTGACAGTAGAAAAGTTGGGAGTGAGTCGTTTTGAGAGGTGCCTTATGGGATGTGTAGTTATGTAGGAGGTTAAAACGAGTGTTGGGATTACGGGATTGGTTGACCTGGAAGGTGGAGTCATGGGCTCTTATTTGAAGAGGGAAACAGCAGGAATTAGGGAAATATTGTTTGGCGTAAGGAGAGAAAATGTCGGGGAGGAGATTACAATGTCAGTTGGATGCAGGTACGCACGAAGGCTAACGGAGGTTTGGCATAGGGATACAGGTCACTGTGGAGGTACGTGTAACAGGTTTTGGAATGGTGTGTGGGGTTATATATGGGCATTAAGGCAAAGAGTGGGATGGCTATGACGAGTGTGAGAGGCTTCGCAAAGTATAATTTTAATGGCGTTCAGTTGCGCCTTAGAGGGAAAACGTTAGTTATTAGTAAAAACAGGGTATGGATTGTTTACTGAGGTGTTTAAATGAAGTACAATGGTTTGAGAATGTTGTCTAATGTGAATTTTTTAAAACTTTTTAGTGAACGCCTGAGGAAGGGCGATTAAATGCCCGAAATGCATTGGGTTAAAGAGATCCACTATTGAGGATGGTTTATGTATATATCATGCTTCAAAGACAGGCCTGGATTGGCAGATTTGTTGCAGAAGAAACGTTTGTATACATTAAGTGCCCAACATGTGACAGGATTAAAAGTTTTGAAGAACAAAAGGAATATAAAGGAGTACAAGGAATAAAAAATTGGATGAAAAAAGGATAAATTGTGGAAGATTTTTTGGCATGATTCACAGAGTAAGCTGTACGTCCGGTTGGAGTGTACATTCGCTCCCACTTCCGATTTGTTCAATTGCTCTTTGAAAGAAGACACTAACCACCACCGCCAATACCACCACCAATACCACCACTGGTGGTATTGGTGGTGGTGATATTGGTGGTGGTGGTATTGGGTCCCCAGAGCACATCACGTTTGTGCACGTCCACACTGCTTTAATGGGGGGACCATGTTTGGTCACTTAATGTCAGCTGTAGATCCCCGAATAGTGTCATGTATGTGCATGTTTGCATTGTGCTAAGGGGGTGACCAGGTAATCGTTCACGCTCTCTGATGGTTGTCACATGCGGTTTTTCTGAGTCCCCAGATAGATCATGCAATCTATGTGTTCTCCCTTGTACTGCCGGTGTATTCAACTGTGTAGCCTTGGACCTTGTCATGTATGTGAATGTAACTTGCATGATCGAGGCCACGTGTCTCTCGGACCTCTTTCAAGTGCTCGCCGACCTTTTTCCCCAGCACCTTCCCCCCCGCTACCTGCCATGGGCGGCAATCTGAGGGATAGCCCCGGGCGCCAGAAGCTCTAGCTACACCACTGCTAGGGTCACGTTGCCTTTCCACTGTTTGGCTGCACATGTCTGGGCTTGTTGGACTTCTGTGGATGTTGTTTGTGAGCTTTGTGTTTGGCTATTGGTTTTGTGTCAGCATTGGTTCAGGCATCCCTGAGTGTGAGTCTGATATTTGTGGATGCACCACAGGGAGTGTGATTGGTTGTAATTGAACTCACAGGACATCATTTTGACCATTATATGTGTTTCTCACAGGTGTGGAGTGTTGCAGGTGTGAGATGGGTAGAGAGGGGTATGTGTGAAGGTCCTACTTGTGTTTGACAGTCAGGGAGTGTGACAATGAGCCATGTGTGTTGTGCTGATGACATACACATGTCAAGTAAGTTGACACAGATGTGTGGCTGGTCACTGTATGACTTCAGACACTTCCTATCATTCCTGTGCTTATGCATGGCTTGCCTTGATGTATACCTGAGTTGTTGCACAGAGGTCACTTTGGTTTAATTTCACTCACTGTGCCACCCATGTCTGATTTGATGGCCTAAGGGTGGTGTGATATGTTCCTTCTCTTGCATGTGATGTACAGATGCTATGTGGCTTGCTCCATGGTTTTCCAGCACTGTCCACTTCACTTTTGGCTGGCACATTTATTGTCCTCCATTGCTGCTGACCTATGGTATGAGTATGTGGCTGGGTGTCAGTGTTGGGTGTTTCTGAGTGACTTGACAGGCAGTGTGGACAGTTCAGTGGATGTTCATATGCAGTGTGAGTCTTCATTTTGTAATTATACTCAGTTTCCTTCACATGAGTGGAAGGTTGGTGTGAGGAGGAGGGTTGTCCAGCCCCTGAGCTTCCGTGCAAGGTGTTCCTCTTCACCCCCACCTTCCCAGTCAATCTACCTTGTCCTTTGATGTGTGAGGTGCGATGTCTGGCTACACCTGGCAGGTTAATTGTGCCGGGGGGGCACAGGAGGAGCACACAGCATGTGCCCAAATGGGTGTGGGAAGCGTAGTGTGGGAAGGGTGCAGGTGGAGCCCTGTGAATCTGGGTGGATTGCCCATGCCTGGCGAAGGCCCTGCCTACTACATTGTGCGCAGGTTTTCCCGCGTCTTCACCGCTGCGATGACGTGACCGGGACATTGCAGTGATTTCGCGGTTGATGGGTGACCCGGATGCGGAGGGGTGAGTTTCTGACAGGTAGGACATGTGTGGGTACACTGGGGATATGTTCCTGTCCCCACCAGAGTGTCTGATGTGGACAGGAACCGTATGTCAGCACAGGAGTTGTGTGTTGTGGTTGTGTGGGGAGTTGTGTATTTGCATACCTGCGGTGTTGTCCACGACGGTGTATTATTTGCTGGTAGTGGAAGAGGTACAGCAGCAGAATGGCTTGAAGAGCTGGATCCATTGCGGTCAGGACCGGGTGGAGGGGACCAGGAGTCTGGATTCGCTCTCCGCTGTCATGCTTCCGCCGTCTCCGGGTGGGTGGATTCTCCGCTGCGGTGTGATGGGCTGTTTGCGGCATTGTAATTTGTACGGCGGACGGGACGTCATTCCGCACGGCCGTGTGTCTCTATTGGCTCCCTCCGCCGCGGTGCCGGGCGCAAATTTCTGGTGGTTCACATAACTCCGCAGCGGACGGAAAATGGGCTATGTTTGCCCATCGTAAAATGGCGGGCGCGTGGACCGCCGCTGGAGTGCGGAAAAGGACATTTTCCGCCAGCACCGCGGTGGTGCCTCCGCCCGCCATCGTAATCAGCCCCTTAGCTCATGCCTTGCGCAGCACATTTCCAACAGAGTCATTTTTGCAAGCAGTACTGCAGCATGTCCCTCGGGTGCCCAGTAAGAAGCCCGTTCTCTCCCAGATATCCACATGGCCTTCTTGAGTTTAGGCATGTGTTTCATGAAATAAACATACGTCCCTACTATTTGTAAATTCAAGCAAACAAGGAGCTAGTAAAAGACAAAAATTTAGAATTTACAGATATTGGTGCTCAATAACAATACTTGGTAGAAAAGACAAAGTGCACCTGCGCATAAGACTATCCTGCCTGTGCATAATTGATTGATTGATTAATTAACAGACTTATAAAGCGCGATCCGCTATTTTGGGAAAGCGGTGTCCTGGCGCCAGTTAGGGAAGAATAACTGGGATTCGAAGTGAATCTAACAATCTTTAAGGTTTTATAGGATGTTAGTAAATAAAAAGGTCTTAGTTGTCACCTAAAAACTTTCACGTTATTTTGGGCACATAGGGTTAGAGGAAGAGCATTCCAGGCTTTAGTGGTAATCACTGCTATGGAACGGCCCACTACTCTAGTTATTTATTTTTGTTATTTTAGAACCTTTACATGACAAGCAAGCTAAGATCTAAGAGGACGAGGGGGCTGCTACCAGGAGAATAACAAGGCCATATATGGAGTCTGCCCATATTTCTAAGTTGCTTTGTGACACAGAAAGTTTTAAAAAGGCATCTTTTGTTGAGAGGGAACCAGTGTAGATTCCTAAGCTCGTTAGAGATTGACAAATACCTCTTCAGACCTGGAATCAGCCGGGCCGCTGTTTTCTAAAGCATCTGTATCTGTTCAGGCGATACTTAAGCTATCCTACAAACAAAGAGTTGCAGTAATCCATCCTCAATAAAACAATAAAATCTGGAAGGGAACACGAGGAACACTGTACTAATGCACTTTAACCATTTTAGGATTATATTTGTTTAAATGTGTAATGGAACTTTGGGTAGTAGTGGCCTTTAAGTAATTTGTTCTTATGTTTACAACCCTTTTATACGTACCTGAATGAATTTAATCAGTT
The DNA here is from genome assembly GCA_963921515.1 of Calotriton arnoldi. NCBI lineage: Eukaryota > Metazoa > Chordata > Amphibia > Caudata > Salamandridae > Calotriton > Calotriton arnoldi. The sequence goes on along the minus strand of CAWUFW010005474.1, from coordinate 827,223 downwards.
GGCTTTTTAATATTTTGATCCTATGATGATACTGCTTTTAATCCTTTTTTATACATAGTGAAATGAACTCGATGTTTGTTGTTTACATCTGTGTAATTACTTTTATGTATGTTTGTCGTGACTCCAAATAAAGCTATGTATGACTATGACCATCCTCAAAAGAACGAGTCCTTGTATCAGATCTTTCCTGACCCAGAAAGGAAGAAAGGGAAGGATTTTTTCTAACAATGCTCAGTGTAAGAAATTGGGTTACTGGTTGATTTGCACTTAATCTGTTTTCCTGGTCTGCCACTGTGTGTGCCGCTTGAGCAGAGGGAAACAGTGCAATCTCATTCGAGGCTCGGAAAGACGACTGTGACCGCCATTTTATAGTTCTGTCGGCAGTCTAGTTTCCCGAAGTCTTCCCTCATTTCCCTGGCAGCCTGAGGGTTACTTTAGAGGCATCCTGGTGCAGATGCGCCTCCAGCCGCGGCCGCCACCAGCCGCCAAAAACCCTACTCCTTTTTTACAAAAGGGTGACATATTGCGTCCTATATCATATACGGGTGTAAACCTTAAAGATATCAGGGAAAAGTCTATCTTTTTATATATCCTCAGTATATTATGCACTTCAGCACTATCTCTGGAACAAGAGGGCCCTCATACTTGTAAACACTGCAACTTTGTTTGTTCTCTCCCCACTACTCAGAAAATGTGCAAGTCTCTTAGTAACAATAGCTCTAGACAGCCAGAGCAAAAAATAGGCACTCCTATTCAAGACGCAACTGTGGAACCACCAACACCACAGAACTTTGAACCAACCCAGTTACGTGGTCTCTACTGTAACGCCCGCTCTATTTCCAAACAAGTCTTGGAACTTTGGGATCTTCTTGATACGGACAAACCGGATATCTACCTTATCTCGGAAACATGGCTTCATCCCGCGGCACTTCCCCGTATTCCAATAGAATTCCCCTCCGAATGCAGTCTAATTAGACAAGGCTGAAAGTCTAACATTGGTGGGGTAGTTGCCTTTGGTTTTAGAAACCTGGCAAATATTTCTTTGTTGGATTCACTTCTCACTGACGGGGCAGATCTCTTTGTTTTCAAATTAGAGACACTTTCAAAGGTAATCTGGAAGGGTGCTTTAGTCTATCGCCCTATAGGTCCAAAAAAAGATTTCTGTAACAAATGTATTGAATATTTGGCACCACACATTCTGGCATCAGACAATTTCTTGTTGGTAGGGAACTTCAATTACCATGCAGTACTGGATTCAGATCCAGAAACTACACGTCTGATCTCAGACCTGGAATCTTTAGGATTGCATTAAAAGGTCTCAGACCCCACACATACAGCAGGTTACACTCTGGTCGTTATATTTACAAACTCACCAAATTTACAGGTAGATTCTCCTACTCCACAGGGCTAGGCAGACTATGGCATGACACGGAGGCCAACATTATGCAAATCTCCTTTATTGCCACAGCTCAGCAGTAACAATGAAGAGAATATAGAACTTCAAACAACATTCCAATACACTATATATTCCATGAGCATGCAGCCATCTTCCTTCTTTGTTGCTGCTGCTCACAGAGATAAGTACCCTCGTTTCATTCGTGACCTTTTTTCCATGTATCTTTGATCAGATTTACTTGTATTGATCTTTATATTTGTTTATTCACCGCATGACTGGGTCCCACTGACCCTACCATGCGTTTAACTCTCATTTAAATTCTTTCTCTCTGTCCACTCTCTCTGCCTCTAAACTTCTCCGACTTAATGTGAGGTCTATTCCCCCTGACACCGTGTCTTTTAAAAGACTACCCGAGCTGCGCTACAATCGTGCCTCCGGCGGCATGGGCCGCATTATTTAAATCACGGGTCGCACTCCCGTTGCCTAGCAGCGCTCTCAGCGCGAAGGAGGCATACGGGAATGCGACCGCGTAATTAGGGCGTACTTCACCGCTTTCCCTGCACGACCTTGCATACCTTGTGAGGTCTTCGTGAATCGCCTTGGTTTTTCACGATGATCACTCCTTTGTGATCGCTCCTCTCCCGCCGCGCTACGCCTTCCTTATGAATGCGACCGCGTAATTAAGGGCGTACTTCACCGCTTTCCCCTGCACGACCTTGCATACCTTGTGAGGTCTTCGTGAATCGCCTTGGTTTTCACGATGATCACTCCTTCGTGATCACTCCTCTCCCGCCGCGCTACGCCTTCCATATGCGTGCCGCGGGAGGGAGAACAATTTAGAGGAAAGATGACTAGGCGCCCCCACGCACGCATAAGACGTGCGCGGTTGCCAAGTTACAGCTAGCAACATTTTGGCAGTTGCAGCTGTTTCGCCGTTACTTTCCTTCGAGGACTTCGACGCCCTCACCGACTAATTACTTTAGAGGACTGTAATTGAATACTGACACGACCTCATCGATAGATATTTAACCATCGCTTGTACCCTCGATTAACCCCTTAGCGAGGTTTAACCTGGAACACCTAAAAAAAAAAAAAAAGACAGAGATTAAGGAAAGAGACATTCTATATGATACTTACCAACCTGCAAGAGTGAATAAAGGGAATATAACCTTTATATAACTTGAATTCTATTTTTAATATATCTTTTCCCCATAATGTCTCTTAATCCTGACCTCAATCTGGAAGGTAAGATTGAGTCTTTGGTCACTAAGGCCATAGACAAAGTTATGGACTCACTTAATGAGACCATTACTAAAAAAATGGAATCTCTGTCAACGGCATGGCCCTCTACTAGCACCGCGCACACATTTAGCGCTAAAGAAGGGGCAGTTAAGGCCCCAAAGAAAAGAGCTGCACCAGAACATCCTGTGAAGAGCGCTAAAAAGACAAAGAAAACAGGAAAGGCAGCTCACTCACGCTTCTCAGGCGGTGACCAGAACGATGCCCTGGGCATCACACAGGGGCGAGAAACAGGCCCCGACTACCCTATACACATTGACAGTGATGAACCAGATGAAGCAGAGATAGACCTCTCATGCTCATCTGGTTTTGACACGGACCTTGAAGACATGGGAGACGAAGCATTGGGGAACACTGAAGAGGCAAGTAAGGCCTCAGGCTCAAAAATGGGCATTACTGACCCCTTTGGGGACGATATGTTTGACCCCTTTTAATCAAACATCCCCTCTCTCCTGAATGGCTACCCTCCCAACATGTAGCAGACTACATTAGTTTTTGGCTGAGAAGGGAGATTCCCAAAGAAGTGAGATCCAGACTGAGGTCTGAATGCCCCCGCCCATCACTTCCAGACAAAATTGCAATGACCCCTGATCTTGACCCTAAGGTCGTTGCTTTTATAGCCAAGGGTGCCAAAGACCCTAGAAAAGGGATAGACAAGAGTCTAAGGTCTTGTCAAGACCGTCTCCTCGACACCATTGGACCTCTTTCCAAAATATTTGACTTAGCTGAAAACGCATATATTGACGGAACACCTATTGACCCCAAGGAACTGCGTGAGTGGGTCCAACGAACGATCTGCCTCCTTGGTAATGCCAACACTGCCATTTCTAATGAACGGAGAAAGGGCGTACTCCTCAAGATTGACCCTAAACTCATTGAATTAGCAAACAAGGAGGGTGGAGCTTCTTCACAAGGGCTCCTCTTTGGAGAAGACTTCATTCGCGACATGGCCAAGTATGTGGGTGCCTTTAGTTCGATCCAAAAGTCACAACGTGACATTAAGAAGGTCTTCCATGACAAAATTTTTGGAAGGGCCGGGAGAATGCGGGGTCGATTCCCCGGCCGTGGCCAATCTACCTCAAGACCCTTTCTGGGACGAGGATCAAGATACCAGCAACCATCCTTCTATGGAAACCAGCCGTTCTTCCCTCAAAGGCAAAGAAACAGGGGAAGACCATTTCGAGGCGAGAGAAGAAACAACAGAGGATTCTCCGCAGGTAGGAATATTGAAAGACCATTCAGATACCCCTATAAAGGTGGGAGGGAGACTAGCCCTTTTCTCTGGGAACTGGACATTGGTGACTCAAGACCCCTGGGTTCTAGAAACTGTCAAAGGTTACAAAATAGAGTTTACGGATACCCCCTTTCAATCAAAGAGACCTCGCGAGATAACCTTCTCTCAAGAACAGAGAAAATTAATATCTCAAGAAGTAAGGGACTTGCTAGCCAAAGGGGCTATAGTAGAGAGCTCAAAAATAGGTTTCATCAGCAATATATTCTTGGTAGAAAAGAAAGACAAAGGACAGAGACCTGTCATAAACTTAAGAAGCCTAAACGGGTGGGTATCTTACCACCACTTCAAGATGGAGGGAATACACCTCCTAAGGGACGTTTTAAGAAAGGGAGACTGGCTAACACGTCTAGACCTAAAGGACGCCTATTTAACCATCCCAATTTGGCCCCCTCACAGAAAATTCCTCCAGTTCACTTGGGAAGGGAAACTTTGGGAATTCCGCACTCTCCCCTTCGGTCTGTCTTCAGCCCCTTGGTGCTTCACCAAGGTGTTACGTCCGGTAGTAGCATGGCTAAGGGAAAGGGGTGTGAGACTAATAATATATCTGGACGATATCCTTATCATGGCTCAGTCCAAGATAACGGTATCTCACCATACAGATCTTACTATCCGCCTACTGGAACATTTAGGCTTTGTGATAAATGCCAAAAAATCATGCACTACACCATCCCAAGAAACTCAATTTCTAGGCTTCTTGGTGAACACAGTTTCTGCAGAACTGAAACTACCAAGGGAAAAGATAAAGAAACTCCGCAAAGAACTCAGGAAGATTTTATCTTTGGAGGTCTTTCCCTTGAGACTCTTAGCCAGGATCCTGGGTCTCCTCTCCTCAACCATCCAGGCGATTTTTCCGGGCCCATTACACTAAAGCGAAGGCTCTGAAGTCGACTCTGTCTTACACTCAGATGATTTCCTTAGACGAAGATTCGAGGAAAGAACTATCTTGGTGGCTAAAGAATGCAGAAGCTTGGAACGGCAGAGCCATATTTGGGGAAACCCCAGAATTGATCATAGAATCAGATGCGAGTCTAGAAGGTTGGGGTGCCACTTGTGGCGACTCTTCGACAGGAGGTCTCTGGACACCCGAAGAGAAGAAACTACATATCAACTGCCTGGAGCTTCTAGCAGGATCCTTTGCGGTTCGGAGTTTCACCCAGAATTCAATAAAGTGTTGTATAATGCTGCGCATGGACAATGTCTCTGCAGTGAGATATGTCAACAAGATGGGGGACCACATTCAAAGGGTCTTACCGAAATAGCGAAAGCTTTCTGGGGCTATTGTTTGAACAGGGGACTGTCCGTCACGGCGGAACACATCCCTGGTTTGAACAATGGGGTAGCGGACTGGTTCTCCAGAAATTTCAGGGATTCCAGCAACTGGAAGTTAAACAGAAAGATATTCATGACAATCCAAGACAAATGGGGTCCCTTCGGGACAGATCTTTTCGCCGACAGAATGAACACTCAGATGATGAATTTCTTCAGCTGGAAACCGGACCCTCAAGCAGCAGGGGTGGATGCCTTCCTCCAGGACTGGCAAGGCTTAAAGCCATATGCCTTCCCGCCGTTTGTCATGCTTCCACGTCTTCTTTTACACGCTCGCAGGTACCTTCAGAGCATGGTAGTGATAACCCCCTTTGGAGGTCTCAGGCATGGTTTCCTGTCATCTTGGAGATGGCCGTAGACTTCCCAATTCTAATACCACCCTTCGAGCAACTACTCCTGGGTCCTCAGAGCGAATCACATCCTCTCATAGACCAGGGTCTATTGTCTCTGACGGCCTGGAAGATTTCAGGCGACAATGGCAAATCCCTGGCCTTTCGCATGATGCTTTCCAACTCATATCTGAATCTTGGGCATCCGGAACAAGGAAGGCATATCGACTGGCTTGGAATAAATGGGTTCGCTGGTGTCTTCAACGACACTACGATCCCGTTTCAACTGATTTAGTACACGTAGTAAACTTTCTATCGGAACTCTTCGCTTCTGGCCTATGTTATAGAACTGTTAATGTTTATAGGTCAGCAATAGCTGCAGGACATTCCCTAGTTGATGGTGTCTCAGTTGGACAAAACCTTTTAACAAAAAAGATTATGAGAAGCATGCGAGTTCTTAACCCTCCAACTCCGAAATATTCAGCCTTATGGGACGTAAGAAACATACTACAACTTATTTCTTCTTGGGGAGATAACGTTAACCTCTCTCTGAAGCGTATTTCCTATAAGCTTACTGTGTTACTTTGCTTGGTCTCTTTCAGGCGAACCTCAGATGTTAAGGCATTAGATGTTACTATCAGGGCTTACCAGCCAGAGGGAGTTTGTTTTTACCTTAAGAAAAGAACCAAAACGATGTCTTCCTCTATCTTCTATCCTTTCTTTCCTCTTAATGAAACTCTATGTGTTGTTAAATGTCTTAAAGAGTATGAAAGAAGAACTGTAAGTCTGAGAGGAGTTGGAACTCAACTGTTGATTTCTCACAGATCCCCTCATAATGCAGTTTCTTCTCCCACGCTTGCAAGATGGGTTAAAGAAGTGATGAGTGAGAGTGGTGTTGATGTTTCCATTTTTGGTGCACACTCTCTCAGAGGCGCTTCTGCTTCTAAAGCTTTTATGTTGGGTGGAGGACTCCAGGATATCCTTAGAGCCGCTGACTGGTCAAATGAGAGCATGTTTAAGAAATGTTACTTTAGACCAATCAATAATGTGATTGATAATGTACTTGGTTCACTTTAAACTTGCATAATGTTGGCCTCCGTGTCATGCCATAAAATTTAGATTTTTCACAGCCTGGTGGGCAGAAAATCTGGATTTTATTAAGGACACGGAGGCCAAGATTATCCCTCCTCTTACAAACCCTCCCGAAGGATTTTACCTTTTGACCTATTGTGTCTCTTTTTCTTCCAGATTAAGATGTCTGGGAATACCTAAGGAAGCTGTTATTTGTTCCACATCAAGTTTAGGAGTTTACTTCTGTTCGCAGCTCTTGTCAAAGAAGGAAGATGGCTGCATGCTCATGGAATATATAGTGTATTGGAATGTTGTTTGAAGTTCTATATTCTCTTCATTGTTACTGCTGAGCTGTGGCAATAAAGGAGATTTGCATAATCTTGGCCTCCGTGTCCTTAATAAAATCCAGATTTTCTGCCCACCAGGCTGTGAAAAATCTAAATTCTCCTACTCCACAGGGCTAGGCAGACTATTTCTCCATTAATTTTCAGCTCCATGTGGGAGAACCCTCAGGCCTCAAGACAACAGCATCCAGAATGATTAGACCACTGAGGAAGGTGTCACTTCCATCTTTTACACCGTACTTTTCTGCCCTCCTCTCACCAAGATCCAGATATTAAACTTGCTCTGGAAGATTTTGAGGGAGCCTTTACCCAAGAATTAGATACCATCACTTTTGCAAAGCTTAGCTACCCCAAAACAAAGAAAGCTACTTCTTCCTGGATTTCATAAGACTTTCCCTGGATGAAGGCATCCAGCCATGTGTGTACTTCTAGATCTATCTGTGGCATTCAACATCATCTCACACTCAATCCTAATGCAAAGATTGGTAGAGATCGGTTTTGACGGAAAAGCCCTTGGCTGGCTCAAAAACGTTTTGAGGGATCAGACCCATACAGTGCAGTTAGAGCTTTTTAACTCTCAAACTAAGGTCCTGGACAGGGGGGTATCGCAGGGTTCATGTTTGAGCCCCACCCTTTTTAATATCTACATGGCCCCCTTGGCTCAAGTGATAAGCTCATGCGGGTTCAAAGACATTTCATACGCGGACGACACACAACTTATCATCACTATGGGGCCTAATCCTGAACCTACTAAAATAAAATTTTGTGAATGCATGAAAAGAATTGCCCTTTAGATGTCATCCAACTGCCTTCAATTGAACACTGGAAAGACTGAAATCCTGCTTTTTGGGAAAGCCCACTCCTTTTGGTCTGGGCACCCTGATAGACGATAACCTCTCAATGAAAGAACAGGTAAATTCCATCTTCGGGTCCTATTTTGGGATTATGTGCCTTCTTAGGAAAGCTTTTCAGTGGCTGCCCCTTCAGACCAGAAAATCCCTTACTCAGGCACTTATTGTTAGTCGCCTGAATTATGCAACGCCCTTATGGTAGCAGCAAATAAAGCTCTCCTATCCAAACTTCTGGTGGTACAAAATACAGCTGCCCACCTGGTTTGTAATATGCCACCCCGTTCCCCTTCGGAGTCCTCGCTCAAATCTCTGCATTGGCGACCTATAAAAAAGTGCTCCGTCTTTAAACTCTTTTGCCTAGTTCACAAGTCCCTATTTGGAAATGGCCCCCTCTATCTGCGTAACAAGCTGCAACTATACGTGCCAACACCCAACCTTGGGTCCAGTGGGCAATCTTTACTACACCCTCGTTGTATACGTACGGCCCCAGATATGGGGGGTAGATAATTTTCATATCTGGCCCCCCATCATTGGAGCAGGCTACCCCTGCATATACAACCCTTGTTCTGATCTTGCCCTATTCAAAAAACTTCTCAAACCTGGCTCTTCTAACATCTTTGATCTTTCAACCTGTTTTAGCATGCAATAGCTCCAAGAGACCCTCTTGGCGGTGATTCGTTTGTGCTTTATAAATGTTAATAACATAAACATAACATGGGGGTGAAAAATTACTCAAACAGCAACCACAATGCTTGTCAAGGTGAAGTCACAAGCAAACCCTAAATTAACCTGTGCTCAACCATCTGGTAGTTTGGCACTGAACAGTCAGGCTTAATTTAGAGGCAATGTGTGAAGTATGCATGCAGCAATTCAAACAGTAATAAAGTGAAACACAGCACAAGAAAAATCCCATACCAATTAAAAAAAGTAGAGTGACATTTAGTAAATAATTTAAGACCAAAACGACATAAATCCAGTCAGAAGAACTGGTTGCACTAGAACGGTTCAATGTCACAAGTTCAGGCAGACCACGATGGAGCGCGGACTGGCTACAGGGACCCAGTTAGACCCGCTGAACAAAGTACCTTAAATCCTGGTTGCAGAGAGATGCGGAGTCCCAAGTCAAGGATGTGTCATGCAGCAGAGGCAATGTGAGGTCCTGGTGCGGACATGAGTCATGCAGCGGTGGTATGGGATGCTGCAAGGCTGCGATTTGAGGTCCTGCATCATCGCTGAGTATGCCGCCTATGAGGGGCTTGAGATGTGAAGGCCTGAGTCAAAGATGCATTGAGCACTGGCTGCTTCTGAAGAATTTGTAGGGCTTACGATGCAGAGTCTGGCGTCATCGTAGAAGATGCCTTTGATGAGGGGCTTGCCATGCGAGGGCTTGCATCAAGGATGCGTTGCACAGTGGCGGTTCCGATGAGTTGCGGTGCTGCGATGCGAAGTCCTGTGTCTGGGAGCGTCATGCAGAGGTTCCAATGCAGAGTTTTGTGAGGCGATGTGTCGTGCTGCGTTGGTTCTGCAGGGAGCACAGTTGGGCTGGCAGAGCACCTTCAGGCCCACTTTCAAGGGTCCAGGACTAGGGCGACACTACTTGGGAGGGCAGGACTCACAGCTGACAGATTCCAGCCACAAAATAGAGGTGGCTATGCCAAGCGTCCGCACATTCAAAGCTGTACAGTCATTTGAGGGAATTAAATGTACAAATCCAACAACAAAGTAAGGTGTGGTGCTCCCTTGGTATAGGCACCCTGTCACCTGGGGCCAAAACAGAAGAATCACCCGATTAGCATACAACTATTCAAAGAAAAATACCAAAGTCCACAGTCATATGAATGCATTCAATAAAGCAGTGAAGCGAGGTTGATGGTTGAATTCCGTGTGGATTCGTCCAGTGAGGCACCATACTGCGACGCGCTCGCTCCTCACTTTTTCCATTCACTATTTCCAGCCTTGAAAAAGTCTCTAAAACGAAACACGTGTCGGCTGCCTGTCTGTATTTAGATATCACAAATTGATATAAAGAATGTGCAACACTGTGGAAGGAATAAATCGCACGGAATTCAAACACAACCTCACTTCATTGCTTTATTGAATACATTCATATGACTGTAGACTTTTGTGTGTGCTTTGGTATTTTCTTTGAATTAACAGGCTTCAGGTGCTGGGTTCAAGGTTGTTGGAGCTTGTTCAGTCCCTAAGACTTTGATCAGGAGGCCAGCCTGCTAGCTCTTAGAGTCACTCTGGTGGTCCTGGGTTGAAGATGCAAATCCAGTCCTCCTCACGCAGGCAGCAGGGCGGCAGAGTGACATCCCTTCTTGAAGCAAAGGAGCAAAGCAGCACACAGTCCTTTATATGAGTCCAGATGTGTAATGAAGAGTTGGGTCTGAGGGTCCATTATTTATACCTGGCGCCCACTTTGGAGTAGGAGAGAGTTCTGGAGGTTTCTACCCCCCTGAGCAGGCATCCCCTTCCTCCCTGACTGGGGACACAAACATCTAGTGACAAACCTTTTGAGAGTGTGTTCAGGCAGGGCCTGTGAGATGTGCAAGTATGATAGGTGACAGCTCCGCCCCTTCGCTTAGTCAGAGTGGCCCATCCTGCTAATACCTATCTTTCCTTTATCTCACTGTCTGGGAGCAAAACACAATGACTAACTGCCAGCTACACCTGGTCATGTGACCCAGGGACAGGCTGCAGGCACCAAATGTTTAGGGCAAGAAAATGACCACTTTCTAAAAGCGGCTTTTTCAGAATTGTGTATTAAAATCTGACTTAAAGAGGGCTTTTAGGGCCAGATGTACGACGCTTTTTAGCGTGCGCAAACGGGTCTTAGACCAGTTTGCGCACGCTAAAAACCATGGGTCCATGTACAAACAGTATTTTGCGACTCGCAAATAAATTGCGACTCGCAAAATACTGTTTTGTGACTCGCTATTAGGAAGGGGCGTTCCCTTCCTAATAGCGACCGCAAAGCAATGTACCAATGTTTTGCGACCGCAATTGCGGTCGCAAAACACTTGCAAATTGCCACCTACTTCAAGTAGGTGGTAATGCATTCGCAAATGGGAAGGGGTCCCCAGGGGGCCCCTTCCCCTTTGCAAATGCATGCAATATTATTTTTTAAGGGCAGGCAGTGGTCCCAATTTATTTAAAAGCTGTCCCAGACATGGTGGTCTGCTGAGCCCAGCAGGCCACCATCCCTGGGAGGGCCTGTCATTCCCAATGGGCTCGCAAATTGCGAGAGGCTCATTAATATTCATGAGCCTCGCAATTTGCGACCCCATTGGGAATCACAAACAGTGTTGAACACACTGTTGTACATGCCAAATAGCGCCTCGCAAATTGCGAGTCGCAAATGCGACGCAATATGCGAGGCGCTATTTGGCAGGTCGTACACATGGCCCTTAATTACAATTCTTTAGACACCAATCTCGACTGTCTACCTGCTCCCAATTGAAATGAATCACTTATTAAATGTAATACAGAAACCCAATGTTATCCTATTGCAGATGTAGGCCTTGCAGTAGTGAAAAATGAATTTAAGAGTTTTACACTACCGGGAAATGTAAAACGTAAAAGTACATGTCCAACTTTTTAAATACACTGCACCCTGCCTCTGGGCTGTTTAGGGCCTACCCTAGAAGTGACTTATATGTTTTAAAAAAGAAAGTTTGTTCCTGGGAAAGGTTTATTTTGCCAGGTCAAATTGCAGTTTAAAACTGCACACACAGGCTGCAATGGCAGGCCTGGGACATGCTTTACAGGGTTACTTAAGTGGGTGGCACAATTCAGCATTCAATTTATAGGCCCTGGGTACATGGGTTACCACTTTACTAGGGACTTACAAGTAAATTAAAAGTGCCAATTGGGTACAAGCCAATTCTACCATGTTTAGAGAAGAGAGCACTTCAGCACTGGTTGGCAGTGGTGACGTGCACAGAGCCCTAAGGCTAGCAAAACAAGATCAGCAAAATTAGGAGGAGTGAAGGCAAAAGGTTTAGGGGAGACCACCCTAAGGATGACAAGTCTAACACTCAGTCAGCAGAAACCTGTGGAATACATGGTCGTGATATGTTCCACAAAGGACAGGTCAGAATCTGCAATCACTCCAAGATTTTGAGCCTACTACACTGGAGAGGGCACAGCCCCCAGCATATCAGGCCGCCAATCCTGTGACCATGCACTTTCAGCTCTAAAGACCGCTAAGTGAATCAACACTCATCTAGTTCAACACCTCCTAAAAATTACCCACAATGTGGCGCGCCAGAGGCAGATTTTCATCATGTATTGTGGAATTGTGCGGTCATAGCATCGTTTTGGAGAGATGTGCTGCAGAATCTAAAAGTGGCAACTGGATGGGAGATCGAGAGCACCCCATGTGAGGTGTTGCTAGGCTTTTTTTACGGAGTTTTATATAGCGCAAACTTGACCCGAAGGTATCGGGTATCAGAACGCTTTACAAGAGCACCAGTTGTGTTACATGATGACACATTCATTTTTGTTAGGCATGGGGAGATTAGGTGATTTGCCCAGAATCACAGGATGTTGAGCGCCCTTGCCGAGACTCGACCCCGGTTCCCCAGATTTGAGGTCGACTTCCCTAGCCGTTAGGCCAACTCCTCTCCCCCAGCTTGATCCCAACCACAACGATAAAAAAGAAACTTAGCCGCAAATTCCTGATGCTGGGGTTGGTGTTGGCAAAGAGGCGGATAGCTATTAAGTGGATGAACACACAACCATCCGGTTATGCCGAGTGGCTGCGAGATATATCTGTGTGGGCAGTGGCTGAAGAGGTCAGGATGAAACATGTAAGAAGGGATGAAAGATTGGAAGATGACTTGGTAGTGTGGAGACAGATGCTTCTGGACCTGCGTGGGGATGAAACTGAATCAGAGGACCACATAGAAGATGTATAATAAGAGGTCAAAGTGAAAAATGTATATACTGGGACATTTTGTTACGAACCGCTACTGTAACGATGGTCACAAGCATAACTAACCTGCTGATATATATGCACGACACAGAGCAAGGCTGCAGCATTGGAACATCTCCTCCATTAATAGAAGTAAAAACAAGAAAAAAACTCTAAAGGCGCCGTTACATGAGGTGCTAGTGGGGTGGGAGGTGCTGGGGAAATGTTTAAACAAACCTATTGATGACTCGTCCAACTACTTTTTGTAAACAATATTGTGATAACGATGATTGTAAAATGTATTACATTGAGTAATCAATAAAATTTTGTATAAAAAACCAAAACACCTCCTGAAGACATACCCGGAGATTAAAGGCAGCCTCTTTTGGGTTATCAACCAGTCCAACAATCAGCTGTTTGTTGTTGCCATATATATGAAACAAAATGCTGAAGCATTCAATCAGATACACCAGGGGAGCCATGTAAAGATTAAAAAGGGTGGGACTCAGAACTGAGCCCTGAGGAACTCCAGTCTGACTGAGCTTAGAAGAACTGAAATTAGCTAGAGCAACTGTTTGTGTATGGTCCTGTAGAAATGACGAGAACCCTGCAAGGACTGTGCCGGATACTTCGGCTTTGGCAAGCCTCTGGAGCAAGGTCGAGTGGGAGATAGTTTCATAGGCCGCTGATAGATCTGACAGTATCAGGACAACCAATCCACCACCAGCCCCGATACCTCTACTATCTTCTGTGGCTTTAGCTAACAGTCTCCATCAAGAGACCCTGCGAAGCCTGATTCAGCATTATGTAATAAAGTAGGCAACTCTAGATGTTGTGTGAGTTGAAAGTCAACTGCAGTTTCTGTCATCTTGGCGAACAGAGGAAGAAGGGAGATCGGACACAAATTCCAGTTAGTAATGGATGCTACAGTTATAACGTGTACATTCCGGATGGGCAACAGAAAGTGGGCATATTAAGGGCAGTGTTAGGTGAGTTTGAAATGAAATTTAGTTTACACCCACTTAAAAACACATTTTGCAGTAATGTCAAATGTTTAGGAATTTGCTGGCTACAACTATACGAGCCCCTAACCTTCCCCCAAAAAGGAACAGGTGTGTGTCTAAAGAGAGTTTTAGTGAAGTGCACAAGTAAATTCCCTGGGGCATATTTACGTTCCCTGGCGCATCCCTGCATATCAGCAGGGATGCGCCAGGGAAAATGCGTCACGCAAGTTTACCCTTGCGCCACGTCCGATGCGCCACATTTACAATGCGGCGCATCGTGGCGCAGGATAAGCAGATGCGTGACGCATCTGCCAGCGGAAGGTTGGCGCAGTGCTGAAGTTGTGTTGCAAGCGCGACGCAACTCCAGCACTGTTCCAACCTTCCCTATCCCTAACATGGTGCGTCAATCCTTACGCCTGCTTGCGTAAGGATTGACGCACCAGCGTCGGAAAAGTGACTGCGTGAAATCTTGTAGATTTCACTACGTCACTTTTCCGGGGCGTTCCTGCGCCGGAACGCCCCCTGCGCCGGTACGCCCACATGAAACCTGACGCAGGTTTCATGTGGCGCAGGGGTTTACTACGTGACGCATCTCCCTAGATGCGTCACGTTGTAAATATAGCGCAACGCGGCGCATGGTTTGCATCACCGCTGCGTCACATGCGTGACGCAACGGCGGCGCAAAAGTGGTGCAAGGGGCTTGTAAATATGCCCCACTATTTTCAAAATGTGTGTAAGAGTGGGTGGCACATATGTGAACAATGATGTAATTGATTGAGAAAATCAGACACAAACCACTATTCAACATTAATATCATACATATTTACTAGGTTGTGTAAGGTTATATAATGATGGGCCAGTATGGGATTACCTTACCTTGTTAAACTTGAATTGATATCACGCCCCTAGCTTGTGCAGGACAGCAGGCTGTTGCTGCAGACTTACATGAGACACTGTGGGGCTTATTTACAAGCCCCTTGCGCCGCCGGTGCGTCACTTTTACCATTGGAAAAAGTGACGCAGTGGCGGCGCAGGGGGCTTGTAAATAAGTCCCTGTGTTTCTGGATTCTGCAGCTCAGGGAAATGTTGCGAGATGTCCAGCGATCTGCCCAATGGTGCAGAAGAACAAGCCAAGTGATTCAGCATCGTTCTGGACCAGGGTATTGAATCTGAAGCACCTCCCATTGAAAGGCCACTCCCTGCGTAATGTACCACACTCATTGACCCCTGCATTCAATAGGAGACAGTGCTTTGAAATTGACAGTACGGGTGACTTCTTGTCCCACACTGACTTGTAGGGTCAAATGGGCCAGTGATGTCATCTGGGACGTTATAAATTCAGAAAAAAGATTCTGGAAGTGAGATGCATGGTCGCCCATAGAGGACACATGTTTCTGGGGATAGATTTGACAGCTACTATTCATATCCTGAGACAGTAGGAGATAAACTCCCGTTTCTCTCTTGATTATGTTAGCCAGAGAAGAGGACGCAAGAGATGCCTCTGGAGAATGTGTAGAATCTGGATGCTGATTGCTGTTACCCTGATGGTGGACCCCTGAAAGAGGTCTCTTGAGGTGACATACTTCTATTTGCTTTGTGCCACATTGATGACGGGACCCGTAGACCACCAACTTCTTAACTGCGAGTGAGTGCTACCTGTGTATGTTCATTGGAACAAACTACGGGGATCATTTAAAACCTGACCGGTCAACCAGGCCATGTGTAAGGCTCCCATTCAGCAACCTTTTTTATACTAAGGAGATAAACTCCAAAAGTTAGTTTCTTTTCTCAATACAAAAAAATTAGATGGTTCTGACATGGACAATGGTCACGGCACCTTCTCCCTATATTTTGGAGCCTTTCTACATTTTCCCTGTCTGTGTCCTCCTTTTTGCATGGCGGACACAGGCAGGGAAAATGAGTGACAGTCATCTTTTCCTCAATAAGGCGGGACGAACGTAATTGTGATCTAGCGGCCCTTTTACATATGATTTTTTCTGGTCAGAGGTTTATACAGGTGGAGGCAGTGGCGGCTCTGTCAATTTAAACATAGCAAATAAATAGAGCAGGGACACTGCAGGTTTGGTGGGGCAAGAAGGCCACTAATAAAGGGTGGCGTCCCTGCTCCAAATTTTAAATGAGGCGCTAAAATAATTAGTTTACCACACTGCTGACACAGAGGGCTGGGAGTAGACCTAACATGCAGACACTATTGCGCCTTTACAGATGTGTGAGGCAGCGTGGAATGCATCAGTAGGGAGACCATGTCATCATGCGACTTCAGGTGCGTACTGTGTCACTGCAGATTACCATTCTATGTACCATAGAAACAGCATTCCATCCCAGAGTGCATCAAGAGACATTTGCCTGTGAACTAGTGGCCTTATTTTATACAGCATCGTTGTCTCCCAATCATCAGTTTATCTTCTGACTTACTTAATCATGTAGTCTTGGAACATTGATGTTACAATTAGTTTTAAGCTATGTCACAATTTCTAGGAGCACTCCACACCTCACCAAATAAACCCAACATTTGTACACCATTGAAACCAATACTCCTGAGAGGATAGCCTCACTGCACCGAGAGTATGGGGTTACACTGTGTATAGTTTCGATCTTTGCATATGTTCCTTGCCTAATAGTCATTCCTACATACTCTATAAGATATACAATTGACTCACATTAGCCGAGAAAATCACTGCTGTGACAAAATCTTTTCTGCTCCAACTTGACACAATAAAATCTGTTCTTTTTTTTCACCATCAAAGAAAGTGAAAATGTTGTATGTTTGGGCCACCAGGATTAATGTGATACCATATATCTGGAGCCCAGTTTTTCTGATTCAAAAACTGTGGTTTGCACAGGAGGGGTCATATTACACCTGGCTTAGCGTCCTTACACTGATTACCAGTAAAGGAGTGCATAATTTTTAAGTCTCTATGTCTGGGTGTACAAGGCCCTCTGCACTGCAGAGAGATCACCTATGCACACCAGGTTTAAATGGTACATCACCATTTATTTGTGTCTCAAGACCTATCTATTTCTCCTTTGTATCTGATTCAAACATCCGTCTGAATTTGGTGTCTTTGTACTTGTGGTGAGTTCTGGTCTTTCAACACCAAGGTACCCAAGCAGCATAGTGTTTTCCGTGCTATATAAATGCCAAATACAAATATATGCATTTTATAAATTCATCCATAATGCTGGAGGTTTATCTCTTCAAAACATATATATTGAACATGCCATCTCCCCACAGTGCATCTGCTGCCTAATGTCTTGTATATCCCCTGTTTCTTTACAGATACCTTCTGTTCATGTTAGTGAGGTACACTCACTATACAAATCCCACACCTGGGTGGAAAACTCCAAACAAAATCCTCCGTAAGAACTATACTATATTTCGTAACACTTAAAAACTGTGTTTAGAATGTAGATCAACTAAACTGTTATTGCCAGGTTGGTGGATTAGGAAGATTGTTGAGCGAAAAATGAGAATATGGCCAGTTTCTTCTATGGTCTGACACTTAAGTGCTTATTAACGTGCTCATTGCACATTCCCTCTTAATTCCGATGGAGCTGGCCCCATCTGAATGAATGTATTAAAGATGATTATAAAGTGTTCTGTTACCATAAAATATGGTATCCTGGCAACAGCAAGAGAAAATAGAATAAAGTGATTAGCATTTAAGAAAAAGCCAAAATTTCATATATTTTTCTGAAAAACTAAATGGTTATGCTCAGAATGTAAGGCAGATGGAAAAAAAATTCCAGTGACTGGCTGCATAATACGAAACAGGTCTGCCACCCAAAAGAATACAATAAATCATTAGAACACATAGATACCTACCTAGATAGAGAGCGGAATATGATCTGAGAGCTCTCGAAGTGCAATGTGTCACTTGATATACAATAAAAATGGGAACCTTTTGAAGCAAGCCACAATGACGGATAGAGGGATATTTTAAAGACGCATGATCCCTAGAAGCCAATGAAGATTAATGAGGTGAAATAGATCCAAAGACCTAGGGACCATCAAACGTTTCACACACAACATTAAAGTAAAAGAGGGAACGATACTGGTTAAGCAAAAACTGAGGAGTGTACCTTTTTGTGTTAGGAATGATTTAGAAAAGGAACTGATGAGGTTCTGTGAAAAGGGAATCATTGAACCCATAGAGTCCTTCTTGGAGTTGTTGCCATTGGTGATCGCGGGCATGAAAAGCGTTGAGTTGAGCGTGTGTGTGGATCTCCAGAGTTTAAATAAACATGTATGCGTTGCTTCCCATATTGTTCCGAAGACTACTGTGCAATTGACCATCATAGGGGTCGCGAAGTGGTTCTCTAAACTTGATCTGGCTGCAGCCACCAGGTTGAACCTGATCCTGTGTCTAGGTATCTCACAAGTTTTGTGTCTCCATCTGGTACATCTCAGTACTGCAGAATGCCCTCCGGGTTAATGACAGTACCTGCAGATTTCGAGAGGATCATGTTCCAAATGTTCAAAGGTGTAAAAGGAGTAGCAGTTTTTCAAGACGATGCCATGATCTATGCTGCCACTAGAGAGGAACATGACTTTATTCTTGGTACAGTCTTAAGCACCATGCAAGAACAAGGAGTCATGCTTAAGGTAGAAAAGTGAGAGTTTCTAAAAGACTAGGTTGAATATCCAGGGCATGCTGTGCCCGAATGTGGGGTTGAACCGAGACTCAGGTTAGTCAGAGCTATTTGTGATGTTCTACATTCGGACTTAGTCACGGACATGGAAGTCGAAAAACTCCAGCGGGACGAAGCAGAGGGCTGTAGCCGAAGAGAGTTCCACGAGGTTGGATACCTCTTTTGCGAAGGACCACTGAAACAGGAGAGGCCGCGAAGTCAATCCAACTGACAATGCACTTGGGGTAGATGGGCGAGCAGGTTGGTCCCGGTCCCTCCTGGTTCTCAGAGCACTTTTTGGCCAAATTTTGTGCAAGTTTGGAATTTGGCCATCTGGACACCATTAGCACCACAGCCAAGGGTCTAGAACTGGTGGGACACCTCTTGGGGGTTCAGGACTCACTCAGGCTGGGTCCAGATGCGGGTTCAAGATGGTGGGAGCCTTTTATGTCCCTGTGGCTCTGAACAGGAGGCCAGCAAACTAGCCCTTGAAGTCACTTGGAGTCACTTCTGGCAATCCTGGGTGCAGGTGAAAATGCAGGGCTCAACAGCAGGGCTGGTCTCTTAAGGTTCAAGGCAGGCTCTAGGCAGCAAATCAGTCCAGCTTAATAAATGTAATAAGGAATCCTCAATGTTATCCTATGGGAGGGGTAGGCCTCCCAGTAGTGATAAATGAATGTAGGAGTTTTTCACTACCAGAACATGTCAAACAAATGCCCAACCTTTTAATTACACAGCACCCTGCCTTGTGAGCTACCTAGGACCTACTTTAGGGGTGACTTATAATAAAAGGGAAGTTTAAGGCTTGGCAAGGGGGTTTAAATGCCAAGTCAATATGGCAGTTAAGAACTACAAATTCCAACAAGGGGCTTTCAGGTTGCAATGGCAGGCCTGGGACATGTTTTAAGGTGTTACTTAAGTGGGTGGAACAATATGTGTTGCAGGCCCACTGTTAGCATTTAATTTACAGTCCCTGGGTATATGGTATACCACTCTACAAGGGACTTATAAGTAAATTAACTATGACAATTAGGTATGTGCCAGTCAAATTTTTAGTGGAGTGAGCACAAGCACTTTAGGACTGTTTAGCGGTGGTAAAGTGCACTGAGTCCTAAGGCCAACAAAAACTGCTTTCAGCAATCATTGGAGGTTAATAGGCAAAACATTTAGCAAAAGACCACCCTAAGGCTGACAGGTCTAACATGTGTCCCCCCAGCTGGAAGTGGGAAGAACTACCCAACCTCCTGAGAGTTCTCATCATTAAGATGGAAGAACCTGGAGAGACCATCAGTAGGAGTGGTCTGATACAGGTCTGTTTTCCACCGCAAAGCCAATTCCCTGTAGGGAGATGGACCACCTCTACAATTTTGGATTCTCACCCCTCATTTGCATGAGCAACCTGAGGGGCCTGTTGTCTGTCTGAATACGAAAGTGAGTGCAAACAGTTATGATCTGAGCTTATTCAGTGCCCAGACCACAGCAAAGACTTCTCTTTCAATAGCACTCCACCTCTGTTCCCTGAGAAGTAACCTCCTACAGATGAAAGCTATAGGGTGGTCTAGGCCCTCCTCATTGAGCTGTAATAAGACTGACCCTATGCCATGCTCTGAGGTATCTGTTTGAACTAAACATTCTTTGAAAAAGCTAGGGGCCTTGAGCACAGGGGCTGTGCACATGGCCTGTTTCAGGGAGTCAAAGGCATTCTGGCAAGCCTCTGTCTAGATCACCTTCATTGGCTGCTTCTTGGAAGTCAGCTCAGTCAAGGGGGCAACAATGGTGCTATATTCCTTGACAGACGTCCTGTATTATACTGTGAGGCCCAGTGTTATGTTCCCCAACCTAGGCCTAAGCAGCAAAGCGACCTTTTACCTACATTTGTCCTACCTTGCTCTGCATAACGGTTCTAGCACTGACCTTTTACCCAGTTATGTGCTGAATTAATGTCGATTGGTTTCCTTGAAACTAGCCTCATTTATTATGCATGAGGATTCTTAGTAAAATCCCCTGCACATGACGTGCATAACAGGATTAACATACTCTGTACAAAAGTCACCGCTATCTTCATCCTAGGGCAACAGAGCTACTTTGCATAATTGCAATTATTGATTTAGGTTCATTTACATAATCGTACTCACAACATATCGATTGTGGTAGGAACCCGTAGGCTATCTTTGTGGTACAAAAGAACCGCACCTTCACTAGGTAACTAGAGGAGACGCTTCTATGCTGACACAAGACACTGAGGTCCCTGCATGCTGAAGCTTCAACACGCAGTGGTCTGACATCCCTTGCGGGGTGTCCAACTCGTGACCAAGAGGGGGTCCTTCCTTCTCTCCCATCAGGTAATGGGGTTGGCTCTTTACTAGGGTATTCTTGGCCTTATACCTACATACATGGTAGGTACACTTAGGTAAGGTCCGCATGGTAGGAGTACGCTTGATTACTGTCATGTTTATATGCCTGCATATATTCACTGTTTTAACACCATGGTAGAATTCTACCTTCTATTTACTCTGTTGGTGCTTATAATCTCTTACGTTAGCTTCTGTCTATTGATTGGCGCAGCAAACATGTTTTATACTAGAATGACACTGGTTCAATAAATACTTATTGAAAACGTCCCCAACGTTTATTCTGTGTATCTCTCTGAGACTAAGTGAGCACGATTGATTGAGCGAAAGTACTGCACTATTTCCACGATCCCTGAAGGATCAAGGGTTGTCATGTTCAATGGTTGCCAGAAACTATTCGCTCCTTGGTAAGGTACGGGGGCTTATGGTGGACTGTGAGCTAGCTGGTCTACAGGCTGACATATCTTGTGGGGGTGTCCGGAATCAGTCTAGACACCAATCCCTCAGTTTATGTTGTCCAACAAACGCGCAGATCATATGTATTTTTAGGAACTACACAACACCAGGAAGGCCTCTCACCTCAGTTTGAGCTTTTGTGGACTCCCAGGCAAGAATAGTCCCGATTTTGGCCTGGAGGGGCTCCACCTTACCCTCTCCCACAAGATGTCCCAAGTACACCACAGACCCCTGCCCTATCTGGCACTTACTGGTGAAAGAGGTGGTACTTCCAGCTGTGTCATCCAAGTAAGCAGCACTGGAGGCCTCTATACCAGTCAAGACTTGGTCCACCAACCTCTGAAAGGTGGCAGGGGTCATACCAAAGGGCAATCTCCTTAAATTGAAAGTGGCCATCTGGTGTGGAAAAGGCTGACCTCTCTTTAGCCCCTTCAGTTAGGGCAATCTGCCAGTACCCTGAAGTTGAGTCAAAGGTGGTCAGGAACTTTGCAGCTCCTAACCTATTGATGAGCTCATCAGCTCTGGGGATAGGGTGAGCATCAGTTTTAGTTAACTGAATTGAGCTCTCTATAGTCCACACAGAACCAGAGTTCTGGTGCGGCACCTATTACAAACTAGGTTACTGGTTGACTGGGGTGTGAGCCCTGGTCAAGCAGCAACCACACTACTAGTCAGGGCAAGGCAAAAGCAAACCCCAAATTAACATGTGCTCAACACACTGGTAGCTTGGCACAGAGCAGTTAGGCTTAACTTAGAGGAAATGTGTAAGGTATTTGTGAAACACTTCAAACAGTAAAACAGTGAAAACACCACACAAAAATATCCCACACCATGTTAGAAAAATAGAGCGAAATCGAATAAATAAAACAAAATCGAGACGACAAAAATCTAATCAATACAACCAAAGTAATTAATATTTAAAGAATAAACGGACAAATAGCACCTAAAAGTAGTAAGTGCCAACCGTGGCTATCTGTTCATGCTGGACTGGGTCGAAGTCAAAAGTTCAGACTGACTGCGATGGAACGTGAGTTGAATACAGTCCCAGATTTGTCCCACTGAAGGTTTACCTTCTGAAGTTTTGTGCCAAGAGTCCCATTCACGTTGGAGAGGGTCGCGGAGAGCAAGGAGAGCGTCACTGGCAGTAGTCGGCGTGGCGCGATTGGCAGTCCTCTGCATCGGTCCATGCTTGCTCTGTGAAGAGAGGGCTTGGTGACTGCTCTTGCTGATTTGCAGTGCGAGTGGTGCAGTTTAAGTGCAAATGAGCCCGTTTGCGGTCGCGAAGAGCCCAATAGCTTGATTTCAAGAGCTCAACAGCCTCACCAAGGGTCCAGGACCTGGAAGGCACCACTTGCAGGTAAGGAAGTCACTGAAGACAGGTCCAAGATCTGTTGGGGAGCCTTTTATGTCCCTAAGGCTCAGATCAGGAGGCCAGCAGACTGGCCATTTGAGTCACTTTGGGGTCCTGGATTCAAGATGGGTTGCAGGTCCAGTTCTTCCTCTGCAGGCAAGAGGGCAACAGGCAGCATGTCAGCATAATAGGGCAGTAGCTACTTCAGAGTAGCAGTCCAGCAAAGTGGTAGTCCCTGTAGCTGCACACCAGTCCTTCTACCTGGCAGAGTATCCACAAGTCCAGAAGTGTACTGAAGTGGCGGTGTCTGAGGTCCTACTTTTATACACAGCTGTGCCTTTGATGTAGGGAGAACATTCTAGAGGGATGCTTTTGAGGTGCACAGAAGTCCTGCCTTCCTTGCCGTGGCTCCAGACTAACTACATGGGATATGCAGCCCTTTGTGTGGAGGCAGGACACAGCTTATTTATGTGCAAGTAAGGCTGGGTCCAGCTCCTCCCTCCCATCCTACCAGGATGACCCATCAAGTCACACCTAAGCTCCCACTGTGTGGCTGTCTAGGAGGAATACACAAAGCCCAGCTGTCACCCACACCCAGTCATGTGATCAGAGACCAAATTGCTAAGGAAAGAAAATGCCAACTTTCTAAAAGTAGCATTCCCGAAGTGTAATTTAAAATCCGACTTAACTAGAATTAAATTCATAATATAATACATTGCATCCTGCCCTCTGGTTTGTTCAGGGCCTACCTTAGGGGTGACGTATATGTATAAAAATGGAAAGGTTTGGGGCTGGCAAAAGGTTTATTTTACCAGGTCGAAATGGCAGTGTAAACTGCACACACAGGCTCTGCAATGGCAGGTCTGAGACATGGTTAGAGGGCTACTTAAGTGGGTGGCACAAGCAGTGCTGTAACAGTAGTAACATTGAATATACATGCCCTGGGCACATGTAGTGCACGTTACTAGGGACTTCTAAGTGAATTAAATATGTAAATTGAGTATGAGACAATATTACTATGTTTAGAAGAGAGAGCACATGCACTTTAGCACTGGTTAGCAGTGGTAAAGTGCTCAGAGTACCAAAACCAACAAAAACAAGGTCAGAAAAAGTGGAGGAAGGAGGCAAAATGTTTGGCGGTGACCCTGCAGAGAGGACCATTTTCCAACAGTGACCATACAGAAGTTCAAAGGAGCTGAATCCAACCCCCTTCTGTGGCACCTTCCTGTAGGCAAAGCATTGGCATGGTAAGAGGACATCCCACTTATGCCTCATAGGCTCAGGTAGGCCTATAATCATGCCCTTCAGGGTCTTATTGAATCTTTCAACAAGCCCATTTGTTTGTGGTTGGTAGGGTGTGGAAAACGTGTAAGTAACTTCACACTCCTTCCACATTGATTTCATTTAAGCAGACATGAACTTGGTGCCCCTGTCAGACACCACTTCTACAGGGAACCCCACTCTGGTGAAAATCCCCTTCAGGGCCCTAGCCACTACAGGTGCAGTAGCAGTCCTCAGAGGTATGGCCTCTGGGTATCAAATGGCGTGGTTCACCAAGACCAGGATCAACCTGTTGCCTGAGGCTGCAGACCCACTGGTAGCATTTAATTTACAGGTCCTGGGTATATGGTATACCATGCTACAAGGGCCTTATAAGTAAATTTTATATGCAATTAGGTATATGCCAGTCAAACCATGTTTAGGGCAGTGAGCACAAGCACTTTAGCAGTGGTTAGCAGTGGTAAAGAACACAGAGCCCTCTAGCCAACAAAAACGAATTTCAGCAAAGTAAGTAGGGAAAGGGTTTGGGGGAAGACCACCCTCAGGATGACAGGTCTAACAACGGTTATTCCCATAGCACTACAACTGCAGTTCTGATTGTATTTAATTCAATTGGCTCTATAATTTCTGTTTAACCTTACCCCTTATTTATCTTTAAGTTATTGACACTCTTCTATTTGCTGAAAACAAAAGTTGACTAGTTTTTCAGAATTTTCCTCAACTGACTGTGGTTTTTTATCTTGGTTTTGAACTAAGTAATCCACTTGATGACACGGAGTCCTTGTTAACTACTAATTACTGAATTGCCAAACTTGACCCCATCAGAGTTTTCCTCAGGTTGTCTTTTACTCAGAGTCCTTCAATTAGAATACTCTGAAGTGTCACTTTCTTAGAGTTCATGAATTCTGCAATAACCGTGACACTTGAAAAACACTGAGACGCACAAGCATATAACTCGGAACACTGCTCTGCACAAAGAAATCAGTTGAAGTTGCTGATGCGCCCTTCACTGTTCTGGCAGAGCTGACTCTTGTGAAAGGTCGCTCTGACTACATTTTCTTCCTCGTTAGTGTGCTGATTCTTTGGTCATCTCGGAATTCCTCCAACATCTCCACCAGTCTTTTGGAACTGATGATATTTTAGAATTCTTTTATACATGGGGGTCGTTTCATGCACAATAGTCAGTGCATGATTGGATAGCAAGGATTCTGTAATGAACAGTAAGTCAGGGCTTGATGCTAGTTTGTTGATGTTCAGTCAGCTTTTATTCACTGATCAAGTTGTAAAGAGTAGGTAGGAGAGGGAGTGAATAGTTGTAAGTAAAGGATTGCAGTGCATAGTTATGGCAAATTGACCTTTTCTACACGGTCTCCCTGGATTCTTCATCTTTCTCTGAACCTTTTTTTCTGGTATTAGGACTATGTGCCCCATCACACTGCTTTTCAGTGCCACAGTGTATGTCTACAAGTAAATCCTTGGACAGTGGCAAGGCAGCAAATCTATCCGACATGAAAAATGACATTGGCGGCTATGAAATCCATCCCTGTCCCGCTGAGAGCTTTGGGCATCAAAACATGGCTTAAGTGGGAGCCTGATGATGACGTATCTGATTTGAAAGGACAATTGCTGGCCATGGACTTGGATCTTGCCCTCTGAAGGATTTTGACTTCCATTTCAGAGACTAACACAGAAAGTAAAAACTTTGGAAGGGACAACCTGCTTGGTGTATTCGGCCTCTCCTCCATCCTGGTCATTCTAAAATTTTGCTTAGGTCCCGGTAAAGAGCGTGCCCCCCTTGTTACATGCATCCTTTCTCAACATGTTATTCCTTTGACAATACAAGATAAGAATATTAACAACCTGTTAGAACTTTGTGACTTCACACCACCTCCTTTTTAACTTTTATTGTAATACTTCAAATCACAGTTTAAAATATGTTGAAGCCCAAATCCAGGCTAGGCATGAAAAAAAGCAACACTACTCTTCAAAATGATGCGTTGCTAATCTTATTCTGTTTTAAGCGTACATCATTAAAAAACTGCACTGCAGCAATGCCTACTGAACAGAAGCTACCTGTGAATTCGAGCATTTGAATCTCGGTGAGCGAGGCGTGCTTTAGTGTCTATCAATAACATTGTCACACATTATGAAAACACATCACGTGACTGTGAACAAGCTAAAATATCATCTAGAAAAGTTATCACTCCTGGAGTACTTGTTTTTTTTCACTTTTCTGTTACAAGACCATTTAATTTTTTCCTCTATTGACCTACCATGAATCGCTGTTCTAGCATGCCAATTTCAAGCGCCATCTGCAAGCAAAGCAGAAGGCTGAACAGAAGCACATTCATTTCAATGAGCTACTAAAAAAGTCATAAAATGGTCGTGAAAGTGCATTACAGAAACAAAGTCAGCAGCAGTCCTCCAGCACCCATGAGGTTTCTCTGGTAATAGTTGATGATCTTTGCAGAGGGGAGCAATGTCCGTATCTAGTGTATTATTCATTTTTTTTCTGGTGGAGAACCTTGATCTGAAAAGTAAACATAAGTTAACAAGTAAGACAGTACTGTCGGTAACAGGCACTGGTTTTATGGCTGTGTCAAATGAAAGAAAATGGCTGGTGCAACAGGGTATGGGACGTCTTATCGGGCAAAAGCACATAGCAGGGCTTTACTACATATCTAGAGCACTACAACCAGTCAGGATTTCCTGCACTCTCAAACTCAGACTCCAGAACTAGCAGGAACGTAAAGCCAACTAACCAAAACAAGTGCACTCAACAGGGTTGTCATCACAACAATATATTTGACCACCATAGGTAGAAGTCACTTTTCTCCTCTCAATGTCAGAGTAGACACAATATTACCTCACCTGGCAAGTGGTGGACTTGAGGGTCTAGCAGACGCTATTGCTTGTCCCATATTGGCATCCATAGTTTCACTGATGCCCCAGAGGAGTCATCCATAGTTTCACTGATGCCCCAGAGGAGTCTGATCCCTCTGCTTAAGAAAGCATGCGTGTATTCTGATACGCTCACTTTGATCAGAGACAAAACTATTGGGAGTCAACATTGGTTGAGCATTGATGATACTCATATCTGGTCCTTTATTAAGTGGTGTTGGGATGGTGGACAGTGAGATAAGGAACTAAGCAAATGCTAAACCCAGTACACCTTGCCATCCAACAATAGCATTTATCGATATGGAATATCAAAAAAATGAATTTGTCTGGTTGATTTTACCAGGGTACTGGGTCAATAATATATAGGATGTTTCCTTGTTAAATGCAAGTCGGTGTAAATCTGAATTTTATTTTAAAAAAGCTGTCACATAACAGGCAGTGGCGGTAACTAAACTTGGGTCTCCAAATTTCACTTTCACTAATATAATTCATGCCCACTGGCCCTTAAATTTTATATATGAAGTTGGTCCTGTTCCACCGTCTTTGTAACACCACCTAATTCCTAGCCATGAAAACTATTTAACTGATGTCACAATCTGACTTCTTTACAACACCACCTAATTCATAGCCATCAAAACTATTTAATTGATGTCACAATCTTATTACCTGTTTCAAATGTTGTGCTGCCTTTGACTATTGGGCGTGGGGAATGTGTCATGGCTAGATTGCTTTCTCAACTTGCTTCTTGGCTATTTTTATTCTTGCTTCCTAAAAATAAAGGTATGTGTTGTGATGTTGTTTGGATGGTGGTTTATATGAGTAGGAGATGTGTTGTGATGTTGTTTGGATGGTGGTTTATATGAGTAGGAGATGTGATGTTGTTTGGATGGTGGTTTATATGAGTAAGAGATGTGATGTGATGTTGTTTTTTCTACGTATTCAATGGTTTGGAATGTATTCTTTCATGTATTTATTTATACTTAGTTTCTTTTGCATTATTGGGTTGCATCTTTTTTCTTGGTATCTAAGTATTTACACTTGCATGTTTCTTCTTAATTTAATTTATGCATTGTATCCAATTTCTTGATGATATGTCTATATGTTATTTGCCATATTGTCATTATTTTTAATTGTTTCATCTAATCTATTTCACAATGCATTTGTTCCCCGTAAAGAAGGGAGATATGTTGTAACTTATGTTTACCTGCTGCTCAGCCAGAATGAGTGTGGCGTGGAATGTTGGATGGATGGAATGTTGGATGTCTGTGAGTGTCAGTTGGGTATGGGCTGAGCAGCAGGGCGGCTGCTCCTGGTGGGGTTTTCCTCATTTCTTCATGTAACATCTTAATAAAAGAACTTATCTAATCTACGCTTGGAGTCCGGACCATCCTATGATTACAACAGTATGCTATGGAGTCTTCATTCGGCTATGAAATTGCTATCTTCAAGATCCTTCTTTTGGTGTAAACTGGACCTCAAATGTTTCTGACTTGAGTAGTAATCCCATGCTCTAGTATACTTAAAATGATCTCCAATAATCATAGCATTGTGGGTTGCCATTACATATAAATTATTTAGTTCCTCTCTGAATGTCGATAATAGTTTTAGGCTATAGATAAGGTTGTGATGAAGAGGAGAAGTTGTGTAGAATAAAACCAAAGATAACACTGCGTTTCAAATCTTGAGATAAAAAGGCCTACCGTTGCAAACTCTGAGGGGCAGGGCACTCCCTCCCTCAACTTTCTCTCTCTTCCCCTCTCTTTCTTTTTCTTTCTATATCTCTTGTACACTTTCTCTGCCATGCTCTCTCAGCACAGCTTCTCTTTAGGAACTCTTATAGCCCTATCATGGCTTACCTATATACAGTATTAGCATTCCCTAGAACAATTCTGATCATCAGCCCTATATAAAAATAAAATCGCTATAATAGCTATTACATTCACCATTAATCAGTGTCCCTGGTAGTAGGCACTCAGCACTTATGCCATTTCAGGCCTTTCGCATTTGTTTAATATCTTTCCCAGATTTCACAATGAAGTCTTGACCCATTTCAGGGTTTACAAAATCCCTTCATGTCTCTCGGTGACCTTCAGTGCCTCATGCATGCTCGCAGCCGACAATCTTCTATTGATATTCCTGTATTTACACCTCAGCAAGTTCCAAAAAGTAGTCCGCAAATCTCGGTTGAAGAACGCATAGATGAGTGGGTTGATCAGTGAGTTGGTGTAGCCTAGCCAGAGTAAAGTTCTCTCCAGGCTCAGCGGCAGACAGCTCTGCTCAGTACCACAGATAAAAGGCCGGGCTGTGGACAACACAAAGAAGGGCAGCCAGCAAAAGGTGAAGGCGCCAACTATAATGCCAAGAGTTCTTGCCGCCTTCTGTTCACGCTTAAAGATGGATATGTTCTTCCGATCCTGGCGTAGCAGCTTGGACAAGGTGGCACATTCTTCTACGGCCTTGCTTTTCTTGGAGTTCCTGTGAGCTCGCATCTTGTCCTCCAAGCAGTATATCCCTTCCTGCTCGACTAGCCGAGGTATGTTGATGAACCTGTGCTTGGCCGCGCTTATCTTCGCTGCTTTGAAGATCCGCTGATACATGATGAGCATGACTGTCATCGGGATGTAGAAGGCAACCGCAGTAGAGTAGACTGTGTAGCCAAAGTCCTGGCTGATCAGACAGACTCTTTCGACGGTGACGTTTTGGGCCCAGCCAAAAAGTGGAGGAAGCGTAATGGAAGCGGAGAGGAGCCAAACAATGAAAACCATCTTTGCCATCAATTTTCCATTTTGTCTTGCTGGATACGTCAACGGCCGTGTTATCCCAAGGTACCTGTAAAGACAAGTTATTAGCGAGTTAATATTTACAGAAATAATATAATAAAATTGTAGCATATTTTAAGTTTAATTATTGTGCTAGGTGTCTCTGTTTACTTTAGTTCTCTTCAACTCGTTTGCTGGAATTCAAACTTTAGGCATGGCACAAGAGCTTGGTTGCAATATTCCAAGAACAAGTCCTACAAAATTTCACACTATGTTTTTGTTCTCTCTCCAGGGGAACATTTACACTAATTTGTACACATCTTAATAAATCATTTGACATACCATGTCACGTTGCTATATGTTTAGCATGACATTTGCAGCATTGAGCATTTGCAAGTGACCAGTACACTTTTCATTTATTACATTAGTGGCCAACATATGAAAGATTATCAGCAGTGAGCACTTCAGAGCATCAGGCAGGCTTGCCACCAGTAATGTAAAAAACTTTTATCAATCTGGAATATTTCTTCATAGGTAATATACAGCAGCCATAGCCGCAATGCCCCCTGGCACCAAAGTAATAAGATTATTACAAAATCTTCCCAAGGCAGCAAAATTTATCTTTCAAATATCAGCTTTAAATATGTCTTGGGAATTCAACCATTTTTCTCAGAATATAAGCGTGAGTTCTGAAATTACACATATTTTGGTCTTGAATACGTGCTTTGTAATTTTGGTGTACATATATGAATTCAACCGAGCACTAGCTTTGAATTCAGTAGGCTGAGTTACATATAGAAGAGCTACCTTTAGGTAGGGAACTGCTACCAGTATAGTAAAAGCAAATTGTCAGAGAAGCCTGCAATAAATGCACTTGCAGTGAAAGATGCACACATATTAAGTCGAGCAATGCCGACCGTATTTTTAGTAGATAGCAGTAAGAGGCTTGCACCCTTTGCAAAGGATCAGTCGACACTGACAGCAGTAATCATTTTTCTTTGACGTCGAATGGTGTGCTAATGTTAAGTAATATGTCTGAAACTGTCTATGGTAGGTCAATGCCTTGGAAGTCATTGGATTCTATTGCATTATATTAAGCATTTATACCTGAATGGGGACACAGAGCAAACAACTAACTTCAGAAAAACATCACTACATTTTATTCATTATTTTACAGGGTGATCCTAAAACACAGCAAGTTAAGGACTTAGCAGCGATCATAGTGTTAGGTTCTCAGCATTTGAGATACACCGCTAAAAAATAATAAGAGAACGAATGAAAAAACTCATGCAAAAATTAACAGAGACTGAACTGTCATCATTTTTATTATATAAGAGAACCACCTGATAAAGGATTGAATAATTGATGAAAGCTTGACAGCCGGGACTGGAGGCATCTGTGATGTTGTCATTGTGCCAGGATCTAATTTAGTTATGAAGCATTTCCAATATAAAGCAGAAGGGTCTTTATGGCCTTCCTGAAGGCAAAGTGATTGAACGGTGTACATCACATTATTGAGTGAGAAAATGTCGCCTTGTGACGATACTGAGTGCAGAATAACGACTACCACTATATTGTCAAGGTAATTATACATAGATTACAATAGATTTACGATTCTTAGCGCTATCCCGTTCATATCTTGAAGAAATATATATTGTCGTGATATAGAGATGTTGAGTTAGAAATAGTAAACCAATACCACTATATCATCAAGGTTAGCATACATGGGCAACTATAGATTTACTATTCTTAATTCTACCATGACGTACCTTGAAGGAAGATATATATATATATATATTTTACCTACTGGCGGTTGCCAGTAGGTAGATATAGGTAGAACTATGTTTCCATAGGAAAAGCGGTTTTTGAGTTGCCTATATCTTTGGCGCTGTGTGACGATTCTTCATGAAATTTTCAAAAACAAGTGTCCCATTGAATCTTGTTGTGCATGGAAAGTTTCGGGGCGATCCTTCAAGCTAGGGCCGAGAAAAAGGGGGGGTCAAAAAGTTGCATTTCCCATGTTAATTCCCATAGGAATTTTAGACACAACTACAGCCCAAACTGCTGAATGAAATTATACCACATTTGGCAGAAAGGGAACAGCTGTTGGTCCAGAAAGTGACCGTTTTGTGAATTGGTGAAAATCCATTCAGTATTTTTTTATATTTTTATAGATATCCAAATTTGCATATACAGGGGCGTGGATCCTTTGAGACGCCCGTGTGGAGGTTCACGAACCCTTGAGAAATGAGATGTACTGTGATTGGCTGGCCGCAGCCTGTCTGGAAAGTTGCACCTCCCATTTTGTGAACCGGGGCTGTGTCCCGGGGGATGAAAATAAATATTTAAAACTATAGAAGGGGTAGGGGTACCCTGACCCCATGGGTACATTGTAGGGGTGCGTGAGGGCCCCCTTATGAGTTAGAAAATGCTGCAAACCATTTTTTTCCACATGCAAGGAGTTGCTACGCTGTCGTGAGGCTCAGCGCACCCCCTGTGTAAAGTCATGACAGAGTCACGGACCTTGCCGAAAAAAAAATAATAATAAACATTCACACACTCACTCATACACTAATATACACACTCACAGACCCATTCAGTCACTCATGCACCAACTTACTCAACCACTCAGAAGCTCATGAACCCACTCATAGACCCACTCACAGACCCACTGAGACACTCATGCACCCACTCACTCACCCACTCAGAGACTCATGCACCCACTGATAGACCGACTCAGACACTGATGCACCCACTGACAGACCCACTTAGAGACTCATGCACCCACTCACAGAAACACTCAGAGACTCATGCACACACTCAGAGACCCACTCGGACACTGACGCACCTAGTCACAGACCCACTCAGAGACTCATACACTCACTCACAGACCCACCCAGACACTGATGCACCCACTGACAGACTCACTCACAGACTCACGCACCCACTCACAGACAACTTATTATATACATACAATTGCATGACCCATTGGACCGCATAAAGCAGGCCCAAATCACTGGACTTGCGGAGGCATTACACATGAACAGGCCTCTATCTTGAGTAATACAAACAGATAATCATGCCCTTAACAGCATGTTTGTAAGGCAGGAGTCTATTGTAGTGTACATGCACAGGTATACATTATAAACAATATAAACATTGGGTGCCAGTAATGGTTCGCTGCAGATTTGAACATATACTGTGGCTAGTGTGATCCGCAACTTACAGAGTAAGGTAATCTAGTTGCATGGTGTAAACTGCTAATTGTAATCAAACGTATGGAAATTAGAGCATGTAATTGCATAGCCCGTTATGTCGTTCATCGCATGCTCAGATTGGCTGCCTTGGAAACTGGGGGAACATTTTAATGTAGGTACCATCCAGAGCAGTCATATTGAGTGGTTCAAATCAGATCGTTACACCACATTCCATGTCATAGAATGCATTGCCATTACAACGTGCCCCCATGAAGCCCCAGTGGGCGCAAAATGAAGTTGTGTAGTTGCTGTAGGATCAAAGCTCACATGTTAGTGACCCAGAACCAATGTTAATGCAGTAAAATAAATCAATACAGCCTCAGTGAGCCAAATATCCATTATCTGGATCTGATAGTATCAAAGGGGGGATGAGGACGAGGTCAAATAACGATCCCCTCAACCTACTGCCAGGACCGGCAGAGTGGAGCCGCGAGTGGGCAGGTTCTTATAACTGGTGCCCAGAAATATCATACAAAAGACAAATTAATACAATGAAATACAATTGAAAATGAAGAAAGAAATTAAATATAAAAGTTTAGATCAATATGATAACCAGATATATAACTCCTCCTAATATGGGCATAATAATCTGCAAGGCCATCCTGCATCGAATAGGCATATCATGGGAATTGTGCCAAAGGTATGCGAAATCCATGATGTGAGTAAACACCCAAGTGGCTGTGCAAATATATATATAGTATTGTGCACTCATAGTTCAAGATAAATATCAAGCTGCTGTAGAGTCAAGCTTACTCTCACCAGTCCCAGTGACCAGGATCCAGACTAACTTCAGCACACCAGTGTGTCAGACATCATGACTATATCTGGTCCTTGCAGGAGCAGACCCCATTAGAAGATCCAGCATGAGGGAAATCCCCAAAACTGCAACTTGTAATTCAAAGCCCTGTATCAGAGGTAATGCAGCAAGTAGAGAAGTGAGAAAGAAGGAAACGGATAGTGAGAAAAGACAAAAAAGAAAAAATATATATGCTCAATATTTAAATGTGATTTAAAATTAATTACAAATAAAGCATTTTCTGATGAACAGTAAAATCAGTCAATATTCGGGTATCATTATGTGCACATTGCAAGGTTCACAGTCACATCATCAGACATCTCACCCGAAATATACACTCATCTCCTCATCAGTGTTCAGGCCTACTGGTACCTTAGTGTTTAGTTCTAAGATATATTAGGGCTCTTACTTCCTCAGAGCCAATTCTCTGTCAACTCCCCTCACAGAGGGGTCATTCCAGTCTATCACAAAAAAGTATCTTGCTACAGGGTAATGCCTGTCCCTATGCATGATGGGTCTGAGGTGTTCCAAGACTCTCTTCTTGACAGGAAGGATAGTACTGCTCACCTACTGTTTCTCATGTGGGCAGGTAAGAACATAAAGAGCTGCTCGGTTTCTTCTCAAAATTCCAAAATTTCAATCGACCAAGGCTGCCATTAGACAACTGCACTGGCTGCCGGTCCTCCACCGCATCTCCTTCAAGCTCTTTGCCTAGCGTACAAGTCAATTTATGGAAATGCACCTGCATACTTGAAGGCTAATTTGACGCAGTATACCCCTAGCAGATGTCTTCGGTCAAGCACAGCAAACATACTGAAGGTGGCTTCCTTTAGGCAGGCCACCTGGGGAGGCAGAAGCTTTTTTAGAACCACAGCTTTACTGTGGAATCGCCTGCCTCCAGAACTCAAAGATGCACCCACACTCTTGACGTTTAAGAAGAACCTTAAAACCTCGTTGTTCAACCAGTGATCTCTTAGGACTTGACCCTCATCTGCTTTTTCTTAACTACTCAGTGTCAAGACGCCTAAGGGGATTCGTGCGCTTTATAAGATTTTTCATTCATTCATTAATTCGTTCAAGAGTGAAATCAGAATTGCACATAAGATATTCTTCAATATTGAGTTCCTGGCCTGAGAGGGATGAATGAAACATGCGGGTGTCTTGACTGTACTTGAATGCTTTACACTTTTTGCATGCAAAGAAACCCTTCCTATGCGTGGCTATCCAGGAGGTATTGCTGGTGCTCAGTCTGTCTTTAAAGCTAACCCCTTCCTGTAGGTTATCATGGGAAAATCAGAAGCCACTTCCTTCAGACATTCTTCACTGTGTAATATCTGCCAGTGCTTACCTAAGATTTGTTTCACCATCTTGGACCTGTTGTTAAATGTAGTAATGAATCTTAAGCTCCCACTTCCCTTATCATTATTCTTGGGTCTTTTAGGGATAAGAAATTGCTGTCTGGTGGCCCTACTGGCTTTATGTACTGCCGCCTGTGGTACAGATTCAGCATACCCCTAACCCTAAACCTGTTCAGCATGGTCTTACTTTCTTGTGTGAATCCTTCCTCAGATACAGGGCTTTGAATTACGAGTTGCAGTTTTGGGGATTTCCTTCATGCTGGATCTTCTAATGTGGTACCCCCGCAAGGACCAGATATAGTCATGGTGTCTGACACACTGGTGTGCTGAAGTTAGTCTTGAACCTGGTCACTGGGAGAGTATGCTTGACTCTACAGCAGCTTGATATTTATCTTGAATTATTAGTGTCCAATGCTATATATATTTGCACACCCACTTGGGTGTTTACTCACATCATGGATTTCGCATGCATTTCGCACAATCACTATGAAATGCCTATTCGATGCAGGATGGCCTTGCAGTTTATTATGTCCATATTAGGAGGAGTTATATATCGGGCTATCAAATTTATATGAATTTTTATATTTACTTTTGTCTTCATTCTAAATTGTATTTAATTGTATTAATTTGTCTTTTGCATGATATTTCTGGGCAACAGTTATGAAAACCTGCCCATTGGGGCTCTACTATGCCGGTCCTGGCAGTAGGTTGAGGGGATCGTTATTTGACCTCCTACTCCCCTCTTTGAGACTCTCAGATCCAGCTAACGGATATTTGGCCCAGTGAGGCTGTACTAAATTACTTTATTGCATTAATATTGGTTCTGGATCACTAAAATGTGAGCTTTGATCCTACAGCAACTACACAACCTCATTTTACTCCCACTGGGGCTTCACGGGGGACATGTTGTACTAGCAATGCATTTTATGACATGGAATGTGGTCGAACGATCAATCAATCAGGGTTTTATAGAGCGCACTACTCACCCATGAGGGTCTCAAGGTGCTGCCGGGGGGGGGGGTGAGCAGCTCCGTTGGGGTCATCCTTAGAGCCAGGACTTGTGGTCCTTTCTGAATTGGTGCAGTGTCGGGCTTCGTCGGAGGTAAAGGGGGAGTTTGTTCCAGGTCTTGGCTGCGAAGTAGGAGAAGGATCTTCCACCTGCTCTGGTCCTGTAGAAACGAGGGATGGTGGCTAAGGCGAGGTCAGCTGAGCGGAGGTTTCTCTTGGAGGCGTGGAAGGAGATTCGGTTATTGAGGTATTGGGGTCCGGTGTTGTGGAGGGCTTTGTAGGCATGTGTGAGCAGAATGAAGGTTATTCTTCTTTTGACAGGGTGCTAGTGGAGGTCGCGGAGGTGTTGGGTGATGTGGTCATGTCGTGGGATGTTGAAGATAAGTCTGGCTGCAGCGTTCTGGACGGTCTGGAGTTTGCGGGGGAGTTTTTTGTTGACTCCAGTGTAGAGAGCGTTTCCGTAGTCCAGTCTGCTGGTGATGAGCGCGTGAGTGACGGTTTACCTGGAGTCGGGGGATCCACTTGAACGTCTTGTGAAGTATGCAGAGGGTGTTGAAGCATGCTGAGGATACGCGTTGATCTGGCGATTCATGGCGAGTGAAGAGTCCAGTATGATGCAGAGGTTGCGTGCATGGTGCGTTGGGGTGGGTGGGTTTCCGAGCGTGGGGGGCCACCAGGTGTTGTTCCATGCAGAGGGGGTGGAGCCGAGGATGAGGATTTCTGTTTTCTCCATGTTGAGCTTCAGGCGGCTGTTGCTCATCCAGGTCACGATGGCTTTCATCCCTTCTTGGAAATTGCACCTGGTGATGTCGGGTTCCTTGGTGAAGGAAAGGATGAACTGGGTGTCATCGGCGTAGGAGACGATGTTGAGTCTGTGGTTTCTGACGATGGTTGCGAGGGGGACATGTAGACGCTGAAGAGTGTAGGGCTGATGGAGGATCCTTGGGGTACTCCGCATCTGATCTCTGTCGGTTCTGAGAGGAAGGGCGGGAGTCTTATTCTCTGTGTTCTGCCTGAGAGGAATGATTGTATCCAGTATAGTGCTATTCCTCGGATGCCGGCGTCATGGAGCCTGGTGGCTAGTGTGTGGTGGAAGACAGTGTCGAAGGCTGCTGATAGGTCCAGGAGGATGAGGGCGGCCGTGTGGCCTTGGTCGAGGAGGACGCGGATGTTGTCGGTGGTGGAGATGAGGGCGTCTCGGTGCTGTGATTGCTGCGGAATCCGGATTGAGAGGTGTCTAGGATGCTGCTGGTTTCTATGAAGTGTGCTAGCTGAGTGTTTACAGCCTTTTCGATGACTTTAGCGGTGAAAAGGGAGCAGAGAGATGGGCCTGAAGTTCTTGAGGTCCGTCGGGTCTGCGGAGGGCTTCTTTAGGAGGGGGGTGACTTCGGTGTGTTTCCAGTCATCGGGGAGTGTGGCGGCCTCAAGGGAGCAGTTGATAGTTCGGCGTAGCTCGGGTGCGATGCCAGTGGCAGCCCTGTGGAAGATGTGCAGCGGGCAGGGGTCAGTAGGTACTCTGGAGTGAATGGTCTTCATTGATCTGAATCATGCAATATGACCACTCCCAGACGGCACCTACATTAAAATGTTCAACCAGTTTCCTGTAAAGCTGATCTGAGAGTGCGATGAACGATATAATGGGCTATGCAATTACATGCTCTACTTTTCATATGTTTGATTACAATTGTCAATTTACACCATGGAACTAGATTACCTCACCATGTAAGCTGCGGATCACACTAGCCACTGAATATGTAAAAAAATATGCATTGAACCATTACTGGCACACAATGTTTATATTGTTTATATTGCATACTGGTGCACGTACACTACAATAGACTCATTCCTTACAAATATGCTATCAAGGGCCAGATTACTCAAGATGGCCATGTCGGAGGGTCCCTTTATGTGTACTACCAGTCTAGTCATTTGAGCCTGCTGTATAAGGTCCAATAGGTCATGCAATTGTATGTATATAATAAATTATACGCTCGAGTGAGTTGACATACTATATTGTGAAATTACAGTACAATACTTGGAGACTTGTGGACTACATTACCTGCATGTAGTATCTATTTTTGATAATCTATTTTGATAACATATTGTTCATTACGTTTATCAAGTTTGTATTATTTCATTTAGCACAATATGCTTTGCTGGGTTAATTTACATTGTTACTGATTTTTTATTGTAACCATGTGGTAATATGGCTGACACATTTACCATATAGACATACCCATATCACGAAAGGGGGTGGCAGTTACCCACCAGTGATGAAGGTGACAAGATCGCCGAAACGCATCGGGTTTGCCTGCACTTCCAGTGCACTTGACTTGGTGTTTTTGGAGCAATAAACCTTTGGGGAGCAACTTTGGAGTGCATATCTCTTCTTTGTCGGATGGAATTTTGGATGCTTGCATAGATCGGTTCTCATGTCGATAGCGCACACCGCTGCCCCGGCACTGTGGTGAGACCTGTGGAATATGTATATTGGCTTTTTCAGTGAATGTATCTAGATATCAGAGCTGTATTCGTGAGTGAGGTGGTGTATGAGTGGCTGTATGGGTGACTGAGTGAATGTATGTGTGAATCAGTGAATGGGTGTGTAAGTACTGGTATAGGTGTGTCAATGCTTTTGAGAATGGTAGTGTGGAAGTTGGAGTGGGTGTATGAAAGGTTATATTGGGGTGTGAGTGGGTGCATCAGAGATTCTGTGGATGATGCCTTCAGTGATGTCATTTGAGATGTGATCAGTAATGTCACTGATCATGTCATGAGTGATGTACTATGTGAGGTCATAATCAGTGCATTGCGGGGGCGCGAGTTATAGTTAGTTCAGCTAACTGTAACTGCTGAATTTCTCTAGTTTTATACGAGTGAAGCCTGAGCCTAACTAGAACGTCCCTGTAACCTTTGGCTTTTTCAGTGAATTTTCAAGGTTTTTTTATTCCATTTCCTAACTATAACGTCCCAGTAACCTTTGTTTTTTTCAGTGAAATTCTAAGGTTTTTAAATGCTAATCCTAACTATAGCGTCCCTGTAACCTTTGTTTTTTTCAATGAATTTCTATGGTTTTTCAACTAGTTGTCACATTTGCAGAGTGGTGGAGAAAGGGGGCTGGGCCTCCCACCAGCTCTCAGGAATCCCGCTGTGTAGGACTTACAAGAGGTACCAGGAGGGCTTTTGGGTGCCCAAAGTCCCTCAGGAGTAAAGTGGACTTCATCCCCCAACCAGTAGTGCACCACAAACCACGTTTGCAGAGTGGTGGAGAAAGGGGGCTTGGCCTCCGAAGACCTCTTAGCAATCCCGCTGGGTGGGACTTATTGGAGATAATAGGTAGGGTAGTCGGCCCACAAGGACATCCTTGGGGCCCAACTACCCCTTCTGTAAACTCCAGTAAGTTCCACAAAGCAGGATTGCCGAGACATGGGAGGAGGCCATGCCCCCTTTCTGAAAAACTGTGCAAACGCGCCTTCTCGCGCACTACTAGTTGGGGGATGAAGCTCCCTTGGCTATTGAGGGTCCTTGGGGGCCAACTAGCCATCCTGTTACCTCCAGTAAGACCCACACAGCTGGTTTGCTGAGAGGTTGTCAGAGGCCACGCCTCCTTTCTCACCACTCTGCAAATGTGCCTCCCGGCGCACTGCCCCTTGGGGGAAAAAGTCCACTTTAGTCCTGAAGCCCTCAGGAGGCAAGGGGACCTCACCCTCCCACCAACAGTGCAACGAGAGGCGCATTTACAGAGTGGTGGAGAAGGGGGCATGGCGTCCGACCACCTCTCAGCAATCCCACCGTGTGAGGCTTACTGGAGGTAACAGGAGGTCTTGTTGGCCCCTAAGGACCCTCAGCAGTCAGAGGGGTTTCATGACCCCAACCAGCAATGTGCCAGGAGGCACATTTGCAGAGTGGTGGAGAAAGGGGGCCGGGTCTCCGGCGAGTTGACAGCTTTTTTTATTTTTACTTTTCTATTTTTTAGGAAGGGGGGTCGCGAGGCCCTCCTTCCCTGGACCATTTTGGGCCCCGGGGATCCCATTCCCCGGGGCCTGCCCCTTTTAAAAAAAAGTTATAACAAAAAAGGGAGGGGGGCCATGCAACCCTCCTCCCGGGCTGATTTCGGCCCCGGAAGCCCCATCCCCAGGGGCCTGCCCCCTTTTAAAAAAATGTTTTTAAAAATAGACTATGGCGTGGGGGTCAGGGTATTCCTACCCTGCCCCATTTCTTTATTTTCAATTTTTTTTCTTTGGACTAGGTGAAGCAGAGTCCCAAGACGGCTGCTGGTTGAAGTGTTGGCAGGCAATCAGAGCTGTGCATTTCCCTGCATGAGCGCGTCTTTTTTCACGAAGGCTTCACGACCAGAGATATCACTATAATTTTCAACTTACATTTCTGAAAAACTACTGGATGGATTTGCACCAAATAACAAAAAGCGCAATCTGCGTAATAACATCTAACTTTCTGCCAAATTTGGTGTAATTCCGTCCAGCAGTTCGGGCTGTAGGTTCAACAACGCGTTCCTATGGGAATTAAAATGGGAAAATGCACTTTTTTTTCATCCCCTTTTTCTCTCAGCCCCCATTTAACGGATCACCCCGAAACTTCCCATGCACAACAGAACTTACTTTTGCACTTTTTTGGAAATGTCCGTTAAGATTCATCAAACAGTGCCAAAGTTATTGGCAATTTAAAAAACGCTTTTCCTTTGGAAACTAGGTCCTAACTATAACTACCTACTGGCAACCGCCAATAGGTAATATATATAATTATGACATTCTGTCCGGAACGCGTCAGATTGCAGCTCTGTGAATAAATTTCATCAGTGCCAAATACCTGGGATTCGTGTTGTCTCTGTTCGCCTGGCAGCGCGGGGAAGTGCGGAGACGGCGTGTTTTGTTTATATAATTATATATACATATACACACACACACTATCATGGTATAGGGTATAGGGATGTGAAGTTAAGAATAGTAAATCAATGTGTATTCATAAATACTTCCATTGACAATATAAAGGTAGCCAATATTCTGCAATTGAGATTGTTGCAGGTATATATAAAAAACTCATTATTGTGGTAAAACACCGTGCTGTAAAAAGGCAATAGGCAAATGTTCTATGAGGGAGGTGCTATAGGTAGAGGCAACAACTTAAACTTCCAGTCCTCCTACTTATTGTTTCTTAAAATGATAGCAGACTCCGATCAAGATAATAAGTCTTAAGTGGGGATGTCAGGTCTCATTTCCTATCATACCATTACATAACTAGAATTCAGAAAACATCATTAAATCAAAACCTGAAGCCAACGGCTGGCTAGTACATATTATAAGAGGGGAATTTAGGGGATCTTCGTGTACACATTACAGGCCATGCCCGCTTTAATTTTCCACTCTTGACTGATGCTAATGTCAGACAGAAGTACCTAAGTCAGGATAGAAATAGTTACTACTAACTTTGGAGATTGATCATAGATGAGTCGCAGCAAGAACAAGGGCGAATGGATGCACATATTATCAATACATAGATATGGCTCTAGGTGTTTGTGCAGGTTGGCTTGCAATCAGTGTACATTCTCTAAGGACTTTCTTATATGTACAGGATAAGATATTCGCTACTGTATGGTACCTAACAGCATGCTGATGCTCAGGAGCTACTAGACATCACAGACAGCGAGAGCACAAATCAAGTTCTGTATATGACCACGGAACATCGAGGTAGCTTGGTTAAAAGTAGAACTTTTATTTTATATAATAAAAAATGTAAGTGGCAGATGCACAAGATTGAATATGTGCACCACTGTTTTGTGATGAATTCTGAGTTTAAAAGGACCATCCAGTGTACAGAAAAAAAACTGTTTTCTTTGCCCATTTCTGCATCTCTAATCCCATCAATGGGTATACTATAATATTTATTTGATGATGTCAGCTTGGGTTATGAGACATCATTCACCGGATGACACATTTTCATGAAACTGTTAGGAAAGATGTTGAATTATGTTTTAACTATGTTTTAACTAAAGCCAAGAAAAAGCACATTGCAGAAGTGGGAGGACCACAACTCTTAATAGTAGGCCTGGCTGCCCAGGGTCATTGTGGACTGCTTATCGCACAGTGCACAGCTGTAAATGTTGTAATTAGGAAAACCTTACCAATGGAAATCTCTCCCTCTCAGTGCTGGTGATTGGGTGTAGACAGGCCAGATTTGCTTGATTTCTACTCTCTTCCACCATTGGTGGAAGACTCCACACCCCTGCAAAGGAGAACAGCATTTTACTCATCTACTTAAAGTAATGTAAACTAGGGGCACAGGCCTGTCTCCACTACTTTGACGTGGGGCTCAGAAGACTCTGTCACTTCCAGGTACGGTGACTCCAAAACCCATTCACATATGCTGGAGGGATAACACTCGAAATGCAGCTCTCTGCTCATGAAAGTTGCAGAATGGGCGAAACCAAGAAACTTCTGGTAAATCCAATTACAGTCCAAGAAAGAAATGGATGCCATATTATATATGGCCAACTGTAATGAATGCCCAATGGAGAAACTATGTTATTTCGAGGTGTGTGATAATGGGGTATCTGCCAAAAAATTGTAGAGGTCCCTCCATCCACCCACTTCTGCACTCACTTATCCAATTTGGAGCCTTATCAAATGCAGTGTATTTGCCAGCACGGGAACATCACATGTGCCTGGAGCAATCGCCAAAGATGGTGGTGGACAGTTTAGGGCTGAAGGTTTTTTTTATTTTATTTTTATAATGTTTATTAAATTTTGCAATCAAACTTACAGCAATATATAAACCATAGGATACATATTTGTTCATTTCAATTTGCATTTTCGTGCCCACATGGTGGGGGCATTTAGGGCTGAAGGTTCATCATCAATTTCTGTGGTGTGTCCTTCATGACAAACATTGTAATCTGGCATAGAACTGCACCAGTGTCCCAGGCCTCCTTGAAAATCACTAACCAACTCGTAAGGTATACATTTTATGTGAGTCCTAGAAATGAGGCCCCATATTGGAAGGTACATATTTTGGACTTACATGGCCAGGAGTAACCAATGGCAAAAAATGCAAAGAACAGT
The DNA here is from genome assembly GCA_963921515.1 of Calotriton arnoldi. Lineage (NCBI taxonomy): Eukaryota > Metazoa > Chordata > Amphibia > Caudata > Salamandridae > Calotriton > Calotriton arnoldi. The sequence continues at coordinate 784,144 of CAWUFW010005474.1, read as the reverse complement.
GTCATAGGACGATGGCAGATATGGGCAGGGTCACAGTGTGGAGACCTAGGCGTTAGGGCCATGAAAATGCATAAGGGTATTCAGTCAGAGGACAGGCATGGAGGGAAACAGGTATGTAGACATTAGCATCAGTCAAGAGTGGAAAATTCAAGCGGGCAGAACCATGGCCTTTGATGGGACTCAGGATTGTCTAGGGGCGACAGAACATCAACTACCACAGAGGTTTTCACCAACAACACCTCTTCCATAGAGGCAGTAGGAGTGAAAAAAAAGTAGGCAGGTTTGCAGAGAAGTGAGAATTGTACAAATTGTCCACCTACAGTGTAGCTGATGTATTTCTTGAAAGTGTAGGTCAGCAAGGCATCCAAGAAAATTTAAAGGAGGCTCTTGGAATGTAACTAACAAAAACACGTACATTCTGAACCCTACATGTTTGAAACGCATTCTCCCACACTACACTCAGGGGATTATTCCTACCATTACGAACATACTTCACTTATAGAACAAACCCACCTATGATCAGTTTTGTACTTGTGATGCCTATTGGGGAAAGAACTATTGGTGTGTCCTGTGAGAGCAGATTCAGTAAAAGCTACTCTTGGAATCGTGTAGGTCTTGTCACAATTTACTATGCCAACCATAGTACTTTGATGTTCAGGATGCTGCACATTTAGGCATACAGGTCAAAACCTGTAATTACAAGGGGTGAGCTCCTGAGAAGAACAAAGGGCTTGTTTTCAGTATGGGAACGTTTCAACCTTTGCACATAACAGCTGTAACAGGCATATCTCTTCAATGTTCCTGAGAAAGATTTATGGGAAAGTTTCAGGAGTAGGTTTCCACAAACCATCAGGACACAGTACAAAGCTGGATTTCCTCTAGACATAATCATGTGTGCAGTGTGAGAAATGTCTGGTGACACTATGAAGTTCTGCTTTCTTCTGATGCACATTTAAAGCTGGGATGAAGATTATCAGCAATACACAGACGACGCACAGAGTTTGATGGGTCTAGAAGGCTGACTCACCCAACGAAATATCTTGTGGTTGAATTGCCAGAATATAGCGGAAAAAAGTTTGTGATGCACTAATATCGTGTCAAAAATATAGTTGATTCAAAAATATTCTAGGACAGAATTAAGAAGGTATGCATGTTGTGTTTATATGTACATAATATAGTTTTTTTAAATGTCGTAGTATGTAATATGGTTTTATTTATTCTAAAAATATTGGGGCATATTCTCAAGGACTTATCGCAGAGTTAGCGGCACTTTATCGCAGCCAAAGTGGCGATAGATCTATCGCCCTATTCACAAGCTGGTGCTAACTACCGATATCGCCAGTTTTCCTGCGATAGCAGCCGCAAAAAACATCGCCACGGATGACACCGGCAACTAACGTTAATGAGATGCAGAGTAGGCGTTCCCGTGCAAAAACCCGCGACAACACCACTTCGCAACATTCTCAATGACCAGCCAGATCGGCGATAAGATCACAAAACATGCGATAAGGCGCGTTAGCAGCAGGGAATTAACACCTGCTCTTTCCTGGTATTAAGTCGGATGATAACCTGCACCAGAAATGGGAGCCCAGCCCACAGCCACACCAGAAGAACAACAGATGCCATGGAGCTACTGATCATGCAGCCGGACACCCAAGAGGGCCACAACACCCACCGCCACTCCCCCCCAGGACCTCCCCCCCACCCCCCAGGGCCCTACCCCGGACAAAGATATTTTACATCAACTTTACGAAATCATGAACAAAACAATTCGCCTGATGTCGCACAAGTACAACAATTAACATTCATGTGTGGTCAGAAAAAGGAGAATCATTCATTCATCTTTGAATTTCCAAACAAATCATTTTATTCAAATTTAACTCAAAACAACTATTCGGAAGAGTCATGGCGGGTCTTCTCTGGACAATCTGTAAGACACAGCCTGCAAGACAAAATTCAAGATAAGAAGGTGTGTCATGCGCTCATCAAAGGACAGAGAGAGAGAGAAAGAGAGAGAGAAAGAAAGGGAGAGAGAGAGAGAGTGAAAGAGAGGGAGAGAGAGAAAGAGAGAGAAAGGGGGGGAGAGGGAGAAGGAGAGAGAGAGAGAAACAGAGGAAGAGAGAGAGAGAGACGGTGAAAGGAAGAGAGGGAGAAGGAGAGAGAGAGAGAAACAGAGGAAGAGAGAGAGAGACGGTGAAAGGAAGAGAGGGAGAAGGAGAGAGAGAGTAACAGAGGAAGAGAGAGAGACAGTGAAAGGAAGAGAGGGAGAGGGAGAGAGAGTGCCGACACTGCGGACCCAGGCCTCACTGCTCACCTGCTGCCACCCGTGTGTCTCCAACCACGTGCCGGTATACACTGCAGTCCACCAGGTCCCTTATCTGAAACAGAGTCCAGATATATGAATGGCAGAGTTCATATCATTGCACACGCCATCATCGCTTGGCCGCCCCTGTGCACACAGGCTGCTGCACCCCAGCCCCTCCCGCCGCCCTGCGGTGTTTGCCCGCCCCTGCGCACCCAGGCCTCACTGCTCACCTTCTGCCACCAGCGTGTCTCCAAGAGGGCCCACCACGTGCCGGTGCAAGCTCCAAGCCCAGGGCCTGCGACCTTGGCAGCCTCCACATCATGCAGCCCTGCGGGCCACCAGGTCACACACGTGATTCTGGGTCTTGATTTCGCAATGGCAGAGATCATATCAGTGCACACAGCATCATCGCAGGCTGCACACCCGCTCAGCACTTAAGGTGCCCCTACCTCAGTGCACCGAAAGTCACCGTCCCGTGGCGGTAGGCCCGTGCCGGCCGCAGTGTATCCGGTGCCACCAACTCTGTGCAAGGCAAGTCATGGACCCTTTATGATTGAGTCTCGCGATATGCCAGGCAGACGCAGCCATGTCACCTCCGGCAGTGGGGAAGAACTGGGACACGTAGCGTCGTCGTCGTCCCCTTTATACGTAAGCCGAGTGGGCTGGGTCGGCGTACGCCAGGCCAGCGTAGGGGTGTGAATAATTATCCCTGGGCTCTGGGCGGGGTTAATTTCTGGGCTGGACAGGAAACCAACTGATGCGTGTGTCTCTGTTGCAGTGTCTGCGCCACACGACCCGCAATCGACAATGTTGCAATGTTGCATGCACCCAGAGGGCGGCCGCGCACGAAGGGATTGTACAAGGAGCGCAAGGCCGCTCGGGCTCTTGGCTCATGCATGCCAACTGTTGTGTGTGTATCGCTATTGTTGCACCATAAGCCTAAGGCCTAGCCTCAATTGCAGCGCGAAATGCACATCACATTCCCAGAATGCAAGCAGTAGTCAGACTAACATTAGGGATGAAAGCTCCTTTGTCTCAATACGTAAGGCGGAAGGACATCTGCACCTCCGACCTTGGTCTTGCATGCGGCAGGCACCCCCTGAGAGAGATACCATAGCAGATGATGACGACTCCCACACTACGCACAGCGCTAATGAAAGACCAACGTATCCACACCCCACACACACAAGTTCTTGCTCGAGGTACACTTGCATGGAATGCCCTTGACACTTACGTACACAACAACCCATACGTCCAAACGTTGCACACACATACAACTCATTGCTCCGAGCTGTGGCATATCATCCACATAACTGCCGCAGGTCAGAAGAGTGCCGGTTCTACGAGAGCCACCAACGCAATGGCAGGACATCCCGGGCGCATGCACAACGCCTGTCACGTGGAACTGTACCGTGACCGAATGCTGCCTGTTAGTGTCTGATGCATTGGTCTGCATGTTGTGGCCCTTGTCTTGCCCGCACTGACACGCACATGCTAATAAAGTCGACGCAACTTCACTGGTGTTCAACTGTGATGAGTGTTGATTAGAATGACAAATCGTGTGCCTCAATGAGCATTGTCCGTACACAGGGAGGGACTGACTGACGCATTTCACTTAGGGGTGAGTCCCTATTGCCAGCTCCATCTCTGTGAGCCAGACATAGTGGTTGGGATAGTTGCTGATAGACCTGTGCTCTTACGTGTCTTCAGCAATGTGAGTATGGTGACTTTTTTCTTGCCATGTGGATCAATGTGATCCATCACTACAGGCTGTGTCCACCCAGTTGAGTGTGAGTAGGTATGCGAAGAGATGTTCTGTTGTCAAATGTGATGGTGGACACTACTTTAGGCCTGCCAACGACTTTGACATTTCATACCCAGCCCTATTTCTAACATTGCGTGGGGCAAAGTTGAGAAATTGCACGATTGTTGTTTCAGAGCAATGAGGCCACAGCTAGTGCACACATTCCCAGTCATCTCACTTCCTATGTGTGTCACGTCAAACTGTGAAAATCGAAGATAATCTGTTAGCATGAGCTGAAGCCATTTTTGGTTGTGGCGTCCATTTTGTTAGCCATGTGTTAGCCATGTGCTTCTCCCGCCTTCACTGTTGCTTGCCTTTCTATTCTGCTTGAGTCATCAATTGTAGTTAACTCCTTCAGTACTGAGCCAGAGCAATGTATGCTCAGAAAGGCCTGTAGCTGCTAGAATGCACCTGTTTTAGAATGTAACTGTCAGGCTATTCCAACTGATCTAAGCAGTTCTGTTTCTCCTCCCACTCTGCTGACAAAGTGGTTTCTATCTGTCCATGTTAGTCAATAGCTATTCCTGTGTATGCCTGTACCACCCCTTTGAGTCTCCATGCTTATTCAGCTGTAAACAGGGTATATAAGACCCTTGGTTTCTGTATTCTATGGACTACCTCCTACAGTGCCTGAGGGTGCTGTATTGATGTAGTCCCACTCATGAGAGATTAATAAACTTGTTATTTGATATTCCAGCTTCCGTGCCAATCTCTACTTTGTTGGTTTAAGGACCAGTGGACAGATAAGGGTGAACCCCTGCACCAGTGGGCCCCAAAAAGGCTCATTTCCACAAATTGGCGCCCAACTCGTGGGGCTCATCGGAGACGCGGCTGCCCGAAGGAGTGGTCTTGATGGAGGAATGGAATCTACTGAGGAGGTACCCTGCACGAGGAGACCGTTTGTCTTTGCAGACCAACGTGTTTTTCCGGTTTTCCCGATCTGACCCTCCAGGTGGCGGCCGGTCCCGACTGAGATCTCCTTTGGCGTAAGTATTGCAGTGACCATTAGGTCAACCCAGAGCTTGGCAGGTGGAGGCTGGAGACTTTTGTCATTTAGTAAAATTTGTAAGTAGAGATACGGAGCGCTCTTGAGTGTTCCGCCAGGCCACTTGGTAATTCGGTCTCTTCTTGCAAAGGCTTGGGGGTTTTACCCTATCTTGTTTTGGATGGGTCTGCAGACCCCTGTAATAGGCATGCCTTATGATTTGGTAAAGACACAGAGTGTTTGCGAACACTCTGCCAGACCAACTGGTAATTCGGCGTATTTTGGAAAAGGTCTGGGCCTAGAGCCTGTCTTCTTTGGTAAGGTCGCTGTAGCGACACTCTTGATTTTGGATTTGCTTGGCCAAGATTCTGGTTTTGTTTGATTTGTCTATTGCAATAAACAAAGGCAGGTAATGAGGAGATGTTTTGTCTCCACTTTTTATAATACTTGAGATAAATACTATTTGATTATAATATTATATTTTGTCATAATATTTTTGGCATGCCTGCTCCTAGCACACTTCGTAGAATGTGTTGCTGTCTTGGAGGTACCAATATGGATCTAGAAAGTAATCAGCCGGCTCCCCAAGAGGGGACACTTAATAGGTTTATGTATATTAAATATGGTATTTCTTCCATAATGTATAGTACACTATGGAACAAATATACAAAAAAAAGGATCCTGATCTACGATGGCCAGTGAATGGGTCATTTGATTTTAAGAAGATTCAGTATGTTGAGCAGTGTCTGTTTCAGAGAAAGAGTTGACAAGATATGTTTGATTGTGTATTTACAATTGGTTTGGTTTGAGTACAGTCTGTGGGCTGCCTCTTGTTTTTGTCCTAGTGTTGATTTGTGGGTTGATTGTGTGTTTGAGTGTCTATGAGGTTTGTGGACTGACACCGGTGGTAATGCTTGTGAAGTACTTGTTTGAGTGAGTAGCGACTGTGCTCTTTGTGTAAGGATGGCTTGCCTTTGCAAACTGTGTTGTGTGTTATGAGTGTGTGGCCCCTTCTTGAAAATGTCTGGAATGAGCTCAATTTGGTTTGTTGTCGTCATTGTGTTCTGCAGATGCCATTGGAAGAATTACAATTTAAATTTTAAAGAATTAATTATATAAAATATGTTAAGTAACTGCACGCTACTATGGGAAGTAAAAGCAGTAACAAAGTATAGATGTGTGAACATTCAATTATTATATTGCCACAATGGTAAAAAATTAGAATTAAAACTCGAAGCAGAATTGCCTAGCATTCCATATAAAAAGAGAAAATGTTATCTCACAACAAATAAAGTGCTTTGAGACCTTTGGGTATAGCAAGAGCTATATAATGTTAAAACTAACTTTACCTAGAAAAAGGCACTCAATAGGAAAAAGTAGGCCTCACAGAGAAAAACGAATTTGTGTGTTTTATACAACTAGGACTTAACAAAATTAAATATAGATGCCCTATATCTTGTTAGTACTGCCTATCAGTTATGCAAAATGTTACAGCACTATTCTTAGATACATCATATTAAATATTAAAAGGCATTCACATTATATGAGTAATTGGTTGCTGCTAAAATAAAAGTGTCTTCCTTTTACCACACTGCCAACGATAGATTTTGACTGGCTTGGAATGCCTGGTTTGTAGAATGAACTGAGCCTCATTCCCAGCACCAGCATGGGGATGACTTTGCTCAGATGAGGGACAACAGGTTTAAGGGTCAGAGGCCAAGTTCTGTATTTAGCAGACTAGCACGGCTGAAAGCAAAATACCAAAACCAAAGGGGATGATGGACGGAGTGTTGAACACTGCAAGCACTCACCCCCAGTCAACTGATCTGGGTTTAATCCATCATCATTCTTTAGCTCACTCCGCCACCCCAGTTCAGACACGGCCATATGCAAATCAGTCTGACCCTGTGCCTCATGGGAACAGTCCAGCCCAAACTGCCAAGCCATGTCTTCCCTGGACCGGAAACAAGCATCCTGGGACCGGTTTCTGGCTTACAGCCGTCATCAGCCAGGCTATCTTGAATCCAGTGGCATAGTGAGCAAGGGACCCACGTCTGGCCATACCCTGCCAACTTAGGGCGAACATAGCAAAACCAAAGGGGATGATGGACGGAGTGTTGAACACTGCAAGCACTCACCCCCAGTCAACTGATCTGGGTTTAATCCATCATCATTCTTTAGCTCACTCCGCCACCCCAGTTCAGACACGGCCATATGCAAATCAGTCTGACCCTGTGCCTCATGGGAACAGTCCAGCCCAAACTGCCAAGCCATGTCTTCCCTGGACCGGAAACAAGCATCCTGGGACCGGTTTCTGGCTTTCAGCCGTCATCAGCCAGGCTATCTTGAATCCAGTGGCAAAGTGAGCAAGGGACCCACGTCCGGGCATACCCTGCCAACTTAGGGCGAACATAGCAAAACCAAAGGGGATGATGGACGGAGTGTTGAACACTGCAAGCACTCACCCCCAGTCAACTGATCTGGGTTTAATCCATCATCATTCTTTAGCTCACTCCGCCACCTCAGTTCAGACACGGCCATATGCAAATCAGTCTGACCCTGTGCCTCATGGGAACAGTCCAGCCCAAACTGCCAAGCCATGTCTTCCCTGGACCGGAAACAAGCATCCTGGGACCGGTTTCTGGCTTACAGCCGTCATCAGCCAGGCTATCTTCAATCCAGTGGCAAAGTGAGCAAGGGACCCACGTCTGGGCATACCCTGCCAACTTAGGGCGAACATAGCAAAACCAAAGGGGATGATGGACGGAGTGTTGAACACTGCAAGCACTCACCCCCAGTCAACTGATCTGGGTTTAATCCATCATCTCTTTAGCTCACTCCGCCACCCCAGTTCAGACACGGCCATATGCAAATCAGTCTGACCCTGTGCCTCATGGGAACAGTCCAGACCAAACTGCCAAGCCATGTCTTCCCTGGACCGGAAACAAGCATCCTGGGACCGGTTTCTGGCTTACAGCCGTCATCAGCCAGGCTATCTTGAATCCAGTGGCAAAGTGAGCAAGGGACCCACGTCTGGGCATACCCTGCCAACTTAGGGCGAACATAGCAAAACCAAAGTGGATGATGGACGGAGTGTTGAACACTGCAAGCACTCACCCCCAGTCAACTGATCTGGGTTTAATCCATCATCATTCTTTAGCTCACTCCGCCACCCCAGTTCAGACAAGGCCATATGCAAATCAGTCTGACCCTGTGCCTCATGGGAACCGTCCAGCCCAAACTACCAAGCCATGTCTTCCCTGGACCGGAAAGAAGCATCCTGGGACCGGTTTCTGGCTTACAGCCGTCATCAGCCAGGCTATCTTGAATCCAGTGGCATAGTGAGCAAGGGACCCACGTCTGGGCATACCCTGCCAACTTAGGGCGAACATAGCAAAACCAAAGGGGATGATGGACGGAGTGTTGAACACTGCAAGCACACACCCCCAGTCAACTGATCTGGGTTTAATCCATCATCATTCTTTAGCTCACTCCGCCACCCCAGTTCAGACACGGCCATTTGCAAATCAGTCTGACCCTGTGCCTCATGGGAACAGTCCAGCCCAAACTGCCAAGCCATGTCTTCCCTGGACCGGAAACAAGCATCCTGGGACCGGTTTCTGGCTTACAGCCGTAATCAGCCAGGCTATCTTGAATCCAGTGGCAAAGTGAGCAAGGGACCCACGTCCGGGCATACCCTGCCAACTTAGGGCGAACATAGCAAAACCAAAGGGGATGATGGACGGAGTGTTGAACACTGCAAGCACTCACCCCCAGTCAACTGATCTGGGTTTAATCCATCATCATTCTTTAGCTCACTCCGCCACCTCAGTTCAGACACGGCCATATGCAAATCAGTCTGACCCTGTGCCTCATGGGAACAGTCCAGCCCAAACTGCCAAGCCATGTCTTCCCTGGACCGGAAACAAGCATCCTGGGACCGGTTTCTGGCTTACAGCCGTCATCAGCCAGGCTATCTTGAATCCAGTGGCAAAGTGAGCAAGGGACCCACGTCTGGGCATACCCTGCCAACTTAGGGCGAACATAGCAAAACCAAAGGGGATGGTGGACGGAGTGTTGAACCCCGAGTGGGACGAGTATGCCCAGACGTGGGTCCCGTGCTCTCCATGCCACTGGAGTCAAGCTATCCTGGCTGATGAGGGCTGAAAGCCCGAAACCGGTCCTAGGATGCTTGTTTCCAGTCCAGGGAGGACCTGGCCTTGCAGTTCGGGCTGGACTGTTCCCATTGGGCGCAGAGTCAAGACTGATTTGCATATGGCTGGGTCCAAACTGGAATGGCATGGTGAGCAAAAAAACGATGGATTCAGGTCCAGATCTCTGTACTGGGGTGAATGTATGACATTGTTCTGCATTCTGTCCATCAATAGTTCTTTTTGTATTTGTCACCCCGAGTGGGGCGGGTATGCCCAGACGTGGGTCCCGTGCTCTCCATGCCACTGGAGTCAAGCTATCCTGGCTGATGAGGGCTGAAAGCCCGAAACCGGTCCTAGGATGCTTGTTTCCAGTCCAGGGAGGACCTGGCCTGGCAGTTCGGGCTGGACTGTTCCCATTGGGCGCAGGGTCAAGACTGATTTGCATATGGCTGGGTCCAAACTGGAATGGCATGGTGAGCAAAAAAACGATGGATTTAGGCAAAGATCTCTGTACTGGGGTGAATGTATGACATTGTTCTGCATTCTGTCCATCAATTGTTCTTTTTGCATTTGTCACCCCGAGTGGGACGGGTATGCCCAGACGTGGTTCCCGTGCTCTCCATGCCACTGGAGTCAAGCTATCCTGGCTGATGAGGGCTGAAAGCCCGAAACCGGTCCTAGGATGCTTGTTTCCAGTCCAGGGAGGACCTGGCCTGGCAGTTCGGGCTGGACTGTTCCCATTGGGCGCAGGGTCAAGACTGATTTGCATATGGCTGGGTCCAAACTGGAATGGCATGGTGAGCAAAAAAACGATGGATTCAGGCCCAGATCTCTGTACTGGGGTGAATGTATGACATTGTTCTGCATTCTGTCCATCAATTGCTCTTTTTGCATTTGTCACCCCGAGTGGGACGTGTATGCCCAGACGTGGGTCCCGTGCTCTCCATGCCATTGGAGTCAAGCTATCCTGGCTGATGAGGGCTGAAAGCCCGAAACCGGTCCTAGGATGCTTGTTTCCAGTCCAGGGAGGACCTGGCCTGGCAGTTCGGGCTGAACTGTTCCCATTGGGCGCAGGGTCAAGACTGATTTGCATATGGCTGGGTCCAAACTGGAATGGCATGGTGAGCAAAAAAACGATGGATTTAGGCAAAGATCTCTGTACTGGGGTGAATGTATGACATTGTTCTGCATTCTGTCCATCAATTGTTCTTTTTGCATTTGTCACCCCGAGTGGGACGGGTATGCCCAGACGTGGGTCCCGTGCTCTCCATGCCACTGGAGTCAAGCTATCCTGGCTGATGAGGGCTGAAAACCCGAAACCGGTCCTAGGATGCTTGTTTCCAGTCCAGGGAGGACCTGGCCTGGCAGTTCGGGCTGTACTGTTCCCATTGGGCGCAGGGTCAAGACTGATTTGCATATGGCTGGGTCCAAACTGGAATGGCATGGTGAGCAAAAAAATGATGGATTCAGGCCCAGATCTCTGTACTGGGGTGAATGTATGACATTGTTCTGCATTCTGTCCATCAATTGTTCTTTTTGCATTTGTCACCCCGAGTGGGACGTGTATGCCCAGACGTGGGTCCCGTGCTCTCCATGCCACTGGAGTCAAGCTATCCTGGCTGATGAGGGCTGAAAGCCCGAAACCGGTCCTAGGATGCTTGTTTCCAGTCCAGGGAGGACCTGGCCTGGCAGTTCGGGCTGGACTGTTCCCATTGTGCGCAGGGTCAAGACTGATTTGCATATGGCTGGGTCCAAACTGGAATGGCATGGTGAGCAAAAAACGATGGATTTAGGCAAAGATCTCTGTACTGGGGTGAATGTATGACATTGTTCTGCATTCTGTCCATCAATTGTTCTTTTACATTTGTCACCCCGAGTGGGACGGGTATGCCCAGACGTGGGTCCCGTGCTCTCCAAGCCACTGGAGTCAAGCTATCCTGGCTGATGAGGGCTGAAAGCCCGAAACCGGTCCTAGGATGCTTGTTTCCAGTCCAGGGAGGACCTGGCCTGGCAGTTCGGGCTGGACTGTTCCCATTGGCTGCAGGGTCAAGACTGATTTGCATATGGCTGGGTCCAAACTGGAATGGCATGGTGAGCAAAAAAACGATGGATTTAGGCCCAGATCTCTGTACTGGGGTGAATGTATGACATTGTTCTGCATTCTGTCCATCAATTGTTCTTTTTGCATCTGTCACCCCGAGTGGGACGGGTATGCCCAGACGTGGGTTGCGTGCTCTCCATGCCACTGGAGTCAAGCTATCTTGGCTGATGAGGGCTGAAAGCCCGAAACCGGTCCAAGGATGCTTGTTTCCAGTCCAGGGAGGACCTGGCCTGGCAGTTCGGGCTGGACTGTTCCGTTCAGGCGCAGGGTCAAGACTGATTTGCATATGGCTGGGTCCAAACTGGAATGGCATGGTGAGCAAAAAAACGATGGATTTAGGCCCAGATCTCTGTACTGGGGTGAATGTATGACATTGTTCTGCATTCTGTCCATCAATTGTTCTTTTTGCGTCTGTCACCCCGAGTGGGACGGGTATGCCCAGACGTGGGTCCCGTGCTCTCCATGCCACTGGAGTCAAGCTATCCTGGCTGATGAGGGCTGAAAGCCCGAAACCGGTCCTAGGATGCTTGTTTCCAGTCCAGGGAGGACCTGGCCTGGCAGCTCGGGCTGGACTGTTCCCATTGGGCGCAGGGTCAAGACTGATTTGCATATGGCTGGGTCCAAACTGGAATGGCATGGTGGGCAAAAAAACGATGGATTTAGGCCCAGATCTCTGTACTGGGGTGAATGTATGACATTGTTCTGCATTCTGTCCATCAATTGTTCTTTTTGCATTTGAAAGCAAAATACCCACACAGGAGGGTTTCTTCCTGATAGGCTTGCTCTGGCACTTCGACCTTGGAAAATATTCCAAAGGAGGGGGCTAGAATGTAGAGAGAGGGAGAGAAGCTTTGCTTATTATTTTTGGCAAAAGACCAGGCAGGTTCTATGAAGTCATAAGAGAGAAGGAGGGGCAGCAGCGTCTGTGGGCCATGTGCAGAGAGCAGCTCTGCCATGCATACAGAAATAATGGTTTTAACTTAAGATTACTGTGCCAGGGCTAAGATAAGGAGACAATAAAATTAAGTCTGCATTCATGCGCCATCATGTTAAAACAATACAATAGCTAAAGGAATTGGTAGTTGGTTATTGGATTAATGTTTTTTAGTTAGCTCAATGTGCTTGTACACCAAAATTTACAAAGTGGTACAGTCCAATAGTATTGGATATGGCCTCCTTGATATGAATTCCCTAGCTATTTACCTCCTACAAGTCTGTTTGTGCCCAGCTGCCAAAAAGGGGGTAAATATTGTCGACAGGAGGTCACCTGCTTAGGTTATCTACTGTCGAAGGGGGGTAGGAGACTAGCTCCTGGGCAGGGTAAGCACAATAAAGTAACACACTGTATTTGTTTTTGTTTGTTGTTGTGTTCTCTCTCTCTCTCTCTCTTTCTCTCTCTCTCTCTCGCCTGTCTAAGCTGCCTAGGAGCGGCCATGAGACAATTGGTTGGGCTCGCTTTAGTCATTCATTTCACAGGATGCTGTGAATATGTTCTTGAATAAATAGAGACAAAGCACCTCACCAGTGCACGTCTAATTGGCTATTAAGTAATACTGTTTGAACAAATTGTTAGAATTAACAAAATGAATAAATAAATATGCCATGTTACTGCCCATCCTGTCTGTAAACTGATAAAATTGGAATTAGATAAGGATGAAAGGATGGGTAGAATAGACTGCCTTATTTGACCTTTAAGGGAACTATATGTCGGTGGTTTTTGTTCAAAAATCCCAGGTGGCAACACCATTATTGTTTATGTTATTCCCATGCTATATACAGTTTTACAGAGGCATCACTAGTCTCTTATCAGTTAGTCTGTGTAATTGAGCTGACAGCCCTTATTAGAGCTGGTGAATAGGTTTTTCCCCTGAATATGATGTTACATAGTCCAGATCGTGAAAGGTAGGGTGCACAGGGTTCACAATGTTAGGAAAGATGCCTGTGTGATCCTCAGCAAATATTTTGAAGGAAAATATTGCTTTATAGGAGTTTGTTTGCCACAACAAGTTCTGCTGGAAAAATTCATGTACCCACTATGTTAGGTTTAATTTGTCAGTTATTCATGCAGTAAGGATCCCTGTTAAATTAGCAGTTTTAGATTTTCCCGCCGCACCTATAACATGAGAGCATGGTCATAAGCGCAAAATGTAGATGTTTTTACGTAAGAAAAATAATTCTAGAAGTGTCTGCAGTCCTGTACAGTAGTGGAAGGTTCACAAGTAGAAGTGTTGCGAACTATATGACTTATGAAACACAAGCTTGCTAAGACAAGAAGCACAAAAGAATAGTTGTTTTGAAAATTCCCTTTTGAGGTTCTTCAGATAAATAATATAAGAATACACAAATGTAAGGATTCAGAGTATGTCCGTATTGTTTTTCTTTTTCCCTCAGAATTTAGTAAATGAACACAGACTTCCCTAGCTGCTTGGGATTGGGAGAAACAAATCAAATCATGTAACGTTTTACCCTTGTCAGTTCACTAAAAGTTCCTTTTATACTCGCTAATAGGCCCAGGGTGTTTTTTACTCTCAGATAGATGAAGTGGTTCTTGGGCATTCTGCTAATGTATGGAGTGCCCCGAGACTAAAGAAGTTTTCTGAAATAGAGTATACTCTCTGTTGATAGATTATTTGTATGCCTTGTCTAAAGATCTTTGTTCTGTTCACCAATAGATATCTGCTGCCCTACAACCATTGCCAGAGGGGCCAGGACATCAGATCCAGCCTGAAGATTCAGCGAAAGCCCAGCTTGGAGTCGAGGTGGAGGGAACCAGCACAGGTGTTGCTAGCAACTAGGACCGCAGTGAAGGTAGAAGGCCGGAAGCACTGGGTCCATGTGTACCCCTACAGCTACCGTATGATTCTTGGGTGAAAGACGGGATCGCGGACCAGGAAGGAGAGTAGATTCCTCGCTTTGTTCCTTTGTCTGACGCCCGGTTGAGAGGGGCGCAGACCGACAAAGAAGGTGACGAGGCTTTGCTTGAGGTGACCCCCTCTGAAACGAGGGTTGCTTCAGATACTTCAGTCCCAGTGCACCGAGCCCCTGAGTCCCGGTCCCCAACTGAAAGTGAGCCCGCACCTCTGTTTGCTGATCAGGAGGTGCTCGGGCGTGATAGGTACCATCTGTGGCCCCAACGAAAGGACAGTGCGCCAGCAGAGCAACACAGGAGTTTGGGAAGGACTTGAGTTCAGGGTACAGGTGCTGTGCCTCTGGTGCCTGTTAGATTAGAGTGAAGAATACTGGTGCACTGCCTGAGACACTGGACAGGATCGTTGAGGGTGTTTGCCCTGGAGGGTGATTGCCCTATCCTGAAAGAAGAAACTTTTCCCTTAGCCTGGGCCGTGATTGTTTTTCTGGGTTGCAAGTTGTGCAGCTCCACCGTGGGAGAAGTGAACACTTGATGAACGATAAGAGCCTGCCTGTGAGGCTCAGACGGACACAGGGAGAAGACTCCCCTTTGGCTGGTTGTACAGTGGCTTCAATTTCCCAAGTACTTTTTTGTTAACAATGTACCCATTTGGTCGTCCCATTTTTTGAGGAGGAGCAGCCCTTTGCGGCTCCTCGTCCTAATTCCCATGGCCCCGTTTGGTCCTCCTGGTCTCCCAAAACAAAGATTGTTTTTGTGACAATATGTGTCTCTCCCTGAATATATCATTGGTACTCTAGCCCTCATAAAGAAGAACACTGGAAGGTCTATCAAGATAATGTTTTTAACTTGGAATTGGACTGGGTGGTTTTGAGATTTGCTTTCTGCTTGGGGTTGGAAAATATTGACAGTTCTGTTTGTGATAATAGCCATTATGTTCTCCTGCTATCTATGTGTTCATTACAGCCCGATGCTCTGTTCCCTATGTATTTCTACTTGTACCTCATGTATACCAGTTAAAAGAAATGTTCAGAATGTAAATACCCGACTAGTAACAGATCAAAAAATTAGTCAACTGATGTTAGTGGAGATAGGTGATAACTTTCATGTCTTCTATTGCATAGTGAATGTCTTCAGCTAATGCTAAAAGGGCCGTCTGTGGAAATCGCAGATAATCTGTTAGCATGAGCTGAAGCCATTTTTGGTTGTGGCGTCCATTTTGTTAGCCATGTGTTAGCCATGTGCTTCTCCCGCCTTCACTGTTGCTTGCCTTTCTATTCTGCTTGAGTCATCAATTGTAGTTAACTCCTTCAGTACTGAGCCAGAGCAATGTATGCTCAGAAAGGCCTGTAGCTGCTAGAATGCACCTGTTTTAGAATGTAACTGTCAGGCTATTCCAACTGATCTAAGCAGTTCTGTTTCTCCTCCCACTCTGCTGACAAAGTGGTTTCTATCTGTCCATATTAGTCAATAGCTATTCCTGTGTATGCCTGTACCTCCCCTTTGAGTCTCCATGCTTACTCAGCTGTAAACAGGGTATATAAGACCCTTGGTTTCTGTATTCTATGGACTACCTCCTACAGTGCCTGAGGGTGCTGTATTGATGTAGTCCCACTCATGAGAGATTAATAAACTTGTTATTTGATATTCCAGCTTCCGTGCCAATCTCTACTTTGTTGGTTTAAGGACCAGTGGACAGATAAGGGTGAACCCCTGCACCAGTGGGCCCCTAAAAAGGCTCATTTCCACAAAACATGTGCATTGCTTTCATTTCCCAGGGTGTACCTTTTTGGGCAATCAATGTCCTTACATTCATCCATACGTTCATACTTGATCGATTATGGACATGACACATCTGTGTGAATTTGAATGATTTATTCACATTCGGTGTAGTGTCGGAGCTGGAGCAGTACATGGCCATGCAAACCCCACATTACATTGTAGCCCAGTGGAGGGCCAGCCAGAGTCATTTAGGGATTGACAAGTACATCGGAAGAGGAAGAGTACAGTCCACAGTCTGATTGCTGTGTCATTGGTAAGCAAACAAAATATGGCAGTCCATGTCGAGGTCCAAGGTGAGTGTCGCAGAGTGTTTCGGGGGACAGTGGGAGATGTTGTTACAGGGTATGATGCAGAGGGCAGAACCAAGCTGAAACAGGGCATATGGCGGAGAAGAATGCTACTGGCTCCTTCTCACTGCAAAGGTGGAATCACCCGCATCTTCGTCCCCTAGGTCATCTGTCTGACATGTGGGTGCTGATGTTTGGTCTGCAGCACTGTGTGCCACTGACACATCAGGGGCCGGAGATGTGTGTGTAGAAGTACCAGCAGCATTCATCAGCGACTGCCTTAGTGGCAGCAATGCGATGATGAGGATCTGCAGGGCATGGAAGATCCCAACAACTTTTCGCTGGTGTGCATCCGTGGCAGCCATTCTTTCCGCATGCATCCGCTCCATGTTCTCCATTATCCTCAGCATCTGTGCCAACTCTCGGCTGACATCGCTGAGGCCACTCTGACAAGACGGTTGTTCTCCTCTCAGAGTCATGACTCCAGCGATGTCGGGCATGGATTGTTGGACATCATGGAGCGAACTGTGGGTGTCCGTTAGGGCGTGTAAGTGGTCCCTGATGGGACTTAGACACCCACGTATGTCATCTAGTTTGGCTGCCATGAGGTCGAACCCCACCCGCACCTGTTCAGCCACCTCCTTCTGGCAGTCTAACACATGGCCTTGGAATGCGATGTGTTCTTCGGTGAGGTGCTGGGAGCCAGCCGTGGTGGTGGGTGCTTCCTGCTGTGTGGTCTGTGCAGGGGGTGGGGTCTCCTCGATGCAGCTGGGCTGCCCTGCTCCTGGAGGTGGGTTGCCATAGCTGTCCATGAGCTGTTGTAGGGCGTCGGTGTCAAAGGTGTGGAGGTCCTCTTCATCATCACTGATGAGTTGTCTGGTCTGCTCTGCAGGAGGTGTTGATTGTCCCTCTGCAATGTGAAGGGGAGATGCATTTTAACATTGTGTTGACATGTATGTTGACGCATTGTTCAAGTTTACATACAGACTGCATGACAATGTACATTGTGTCTGTTTGGGAGGAGCTGACTATTTGATGCGGGACAGTGGACATTTGAACTACATCACGGATGTGAGGTTGTACACGTACATTATCATCTCACAGTTTCCTGCTATGCCAGATGTGATTGGCCAGTTTCTACGCACAAGCGGAACCAGTTGTGTCCTCTGTTCTGTAGTGAGAGTGTTGCACTTTGCACCACATTGTCGTCAATGATGATGTGCTGTTATTGCTATGTGTGTGTGCTGCATTGTGGGAGAGTCGCCCTTGCAGCTGTGATTTTGCTGCCCCTTATCCCTTTGAGGCGGTGTGCCTTTGACTTTTGTGCTTCTACAGTGCTGAGATGTTGCAGACTTGGCTAATTTTGGCGTGCACCATGTCATGATAATTGGACTGCAGCCATGCTGTTCGTCATGCAGTGTCACTTGCATTGTCAGTGTGCCTCACAGACACGCAGCTTTGCTGGTTTTAACACGTGTGCATGGGTTGGTTGTGAGATTGGTGCTGTGTGGGGAGGGACCCCTTAGTACCAATAGTGGACGGGGCCTACTTGCTGTTTGTATGTGTGCTGCAGTGTGCCAAGGGGATCAGGGACATGATCCAGAGTCATTGTGGGTGTGCAGTGTGCTCTACTTAATTGTGCATGTGTGCCATTGTGCCCATCTCCCCCCGTCCCCCAGTCCCTGTTCGGTACTCACCCTGGTGCTGTTGTGTCAGGTCATGTCGAGCAGTGTCCGGACCCCCAACTCCTGCCACCATCTCCCCACTGATGACTGTGGACACCATTTCCTCCATCTCATTCCTGGTGTTCCGCTGGACTGCCACCTCCAGTCTGCATTGCTGCCTGATGGTTGGCAGCGAGTTTCTTCTTGGTTTTGCGCTTCGCATCATTCCAGCGCCTCTTGACCTCTCCAATTGTCCTCCTCCTCACTCCGACTGCATTCACCTTGTCCAGGATGAACTGCCATATTGCATTTTTATTTGCCAATGACACGTTGGAGGTGACGTGCAGTTGTTGGTGGTGTTCTATCACCTCCGTGATGATGATCCTGTTTTCCTGCGGACTGAACCTCGTCTTCCTCGTCTTCTTTTCCTTGCCCTTCCGTGACCCCGAGGTCCCAGGCTGGTCCTCCTGGGGGCTTGTGGGGTTCTGGTCGTCCTCTGTACTTGCTCCGGCTTCCTCCATGGTGCTACGCAGTTTAAATTATTTTGTTTGTGTTTTTCGGTGCTTTTGTAGTGCATTTTCCCGCATGACGCGTGGGAATTGCAGGCCTGTCGCTGGTTATCGCAGATTTTTTTATCGCGGTTGGCCACATCGCAACTTTTTTCGCGTTCGTGTTTTTTTGCCGTCACAGTAATTTTATCGCGGTCATTTGACGTGTTAGCGTGAGACTATCGCATGGTACCGCCATGTTGGGAATACAACGTTAACACAGCGTTATTTTCCCGCGATAGACTGCGATGTGCAAAGTTGCGTTAAGCTAATTTTGCGGTAATTATCACACGTTCTTGAGAATATCCCCCCTTGTGTTTTAATTATTTTGATAAATATTAGTTATTATAGCATTATAAGGTATTAGTATTATAGTATTTGTTTTTTTATGGTCTGTAATTTTTCATCTGATATTTAATTGTTTTTAAATGTAATTAGACATTTCAAATTTACTAGTAGGTTGTAAAAATAGCTTTTAATGTATAGTTAATTGTTAATTTAATTGAATGTATTAATTGATAATTAAGTAAATGAATAAATAAATTGTGTAATTGCTATTTTGTTTTTTAACTAATGGTTGACTGATTAGTTTAAAATTGTTTAAAATGTTATTTTTTTTAATTGTTTAGTTTTATTGTTTTATGTAATTATTATTTTAATATTAATGTTTCATGTTTATATTTGTTTTACTCATTTTGTTTGTTAGTAAAGAGGGAACTGCATATATTTTAAATATTTTATCATTTTTATATTTTTCATTTATTTTTCAAATAAAATATATTATAAAATGTAATTTAATTTAATTTAAAATTAATGAATATATGGTTTGTTTTAAAGATGTTTCATTTTTTATTTTGTGCGATATTTATACATTTTCATAAAAAAATTACAAGTTGCTAATAGTAAATCTAAACCCTTCAAACTCCAAAACGTTCCCTACTTTTGCTTATGCTACAGTGTAAACAGTAAATCTAACCTCTGCAAAGTCTAACACTTTCTCTGCTTTTTCTTACATTGAAGTAGGAATAGCAAATTTGAGCCCTTCAAAGTCCAACTCTTTTCCTACCGTTGCTCAGATTTGAGTGGATATACTAAATCTAACCCCTTCATGCCCAACACGTTCACTACCTTTTCTTAGACTATAGTCGGAATAGTAAATCAGTCCCCTTCAAAGTCCAACATTTTCCTTAATGTCGCTCAGGTCTGAGTGGGAATAGTAAATCTAACCCCTCCAAGTCCAACGCATTCCCTAGTTTTTGTTTACGTTTGAGTATAAATAATAAATTAGACCCCTCCAAAATTCACCACTTTCGCTGCCGTTTCTCAGATTGGAATGGGAGTAGTACATTTAACCCCTCCAAAGTCCAACACTTTCCCTGCTTTTGCTTATTTTTGAGTGGGAACTACTTTTTCACATTGAAGTTGGGGTAGTAAACCTGAACCCTTCAAATTTTAACACTTTCCCTACATTTATTTTTACACTGGAATGGGCTTAGAAAATCTGGCTCCTTCAAAGTCCGACACTTCACCTACTCTTGCTTATGTTGGAGTGAGAAAAGTAAAACTAACTCAGCCAAAGTCCAACAGTTTCTCTACTATTGTTTACTTTATTTTTAAAAATGTTTAAACATTTTTAAAATGTTTATAAAATTAAATAGTTTGAATGTATATGCACACGCACACACGTATAAATACATAGATACTTAGGGGGTCATTAGGATGGCGGACGGACTGTAGTCCGTCCGCCATCCTGAGGTAAACCGGGACCGTCCGCCATGTATGCGGCGGTCCCGCACACCGGATTAGGATGCGTCCGCCACCATGGCGGACGGATCCTGCAGTTCAACATTGCGGCCGGTGCTGATGACAGCAGCACCCGCCGCGATGCAAAAATGCCGGGTGTTGCATTTCACAGCACTACGTGGCAGGCACCACACGGTGCCTGCCACGTGGTGCTGTGAAATGTAGGGGGGGTACCACGGGTACCCCCCAGTGCACCCACACCTCGCCCCAACAAAAGGGGGGCCCGCAACGGGCCCCCGTTACAAATCTCCGCCAGCCTTTCCATGGCGGCATCGCCGCCATGGAAATGCTGTCTGCAGCCAGCATCCTAATTTGGTGGACGGTGGCTGCTAGGCACCGCCACCATTTAGGACTTATTGGGCCGTCCGCCGGGCAATCGTACCGATTGCCTGCGGCGGTTCAGTGGCGGACGGTCTTTGCGTCCGCCACTGTCCCTGTCTGGATTTCCCCGCCATCGTAATGTGGCGGGGGCAAAATCCACTTTGGATGGCGGACGGATCGCCACTGCACGGCTGGCGGTGGCGGTCCTTCCGCCATCCTAATAACCCCCTTAGTTTTTTTTACAAACATTTGTAAAATATTTTAAGCTTTGTTATTTAAAGTAAATTAAATATAATGCTAGATATATGTGTGTAATTTCAGTATACTTATCTGTGTTTTTGATGAGATTCTTGTCCACAATATTTTTTTTCAATGTAAAGTCAATATTTTGCTTCCTGATATTTCTGTTACGATATTTGTGTATAGCTATATTCTTGTTACTAATATTTTGTCAGAGAAGCATCTTTTGTCATTACTAGGCTGCCATCAGATCCTCGGATGCATTACAGCTACATATAATGAAATGGCTCAAATACAGAGTTTATGCTTTTTTTAGAAGTGTATTGTCAAGACCAAGTTTCCCTCTTCCTTGGGCAGTTCAGCACTGACCCACAACATGAATAGCCCATAATTAGGAATAAAACAAAATCTGTGGCAGCATTTTCAAGTGGAACAAATTGTACGAGAATAAACTAACCAGGGGCCATACTGGAAGAGATGATGGGGTATTTTAGAGTTCAGCGTCGTGGTGGCATTGCCATAAATTGGTGGTGCTCTTGCCCCCCCTGCTGGTGGAAACCCTTGACCCAGCAAACTGTCAAACTAAAAGCTACAGGGTCACAGTGGCAGGGCTACTCTCACTGAATTTCCTTGCTCAGGCATGGCAGACTTGGACACGAAAAACAATGACAGTGATGCAGCCTTCGGTGTAATTCTTTTTTTTGTTTTTCAAAAACAAACTCTTGCTTTCGGAGTTGGTTTCAGAAGAACCAAAAATAATATCAAGCAGATGCGAAAAACATCCACTCTACATTCATCTGTGTTTACAATGCATCTGCACACCGTAGGGTGCATTGTAGGCACAGAGATCCCTGCTAGGGATTCACAGATCTCTAGTGGTAGAATATTTAAAACTGCTCTTACAAAATAAGATGAAATCATAAGAGGAAGTTTGATCTCTGAGATCTTTACTTGTCTTCCCTAACTCTCACTTTTGGATTTTATTTGCTGTTAGTTCTTCTGGTGACCAGTCCAGAGGGCCCACTCATTACATATCAGGTCTAAGTTAGCCACATTTGAAGGTTAGGCACTAATGGCTGATTCCATTCCTTGCCTGTTTGTTGCGATTTCTTTTAAGTCTCTGTTGATAGCATTTGGAGCAAGTAAAAGATTTTTCTGGCAGTGCAATCAAGGACAGTAAACAATACAAATAAAGGCACGGCTGGCAGTTAATTTGTTCTTAATTTCCTTCCACTGTAATGCAGCTTGTTTGGTAAACGACTGAAGCATCTATCCTTAGTTACTTTGGGAAGTAAAACACCTCTATTCTAGGAATAATAGGAAACTGTAACAGACAGGCACATTAACTATATTTTGGGCACTGACAAGCATATTCTAGCTAATAACCTTTATAAAGACAATGGATCTGCCAAACTTACAGTGTCGCCCACAGATGGCTATTCTGAAAGAATCTAAAAAAACAAACTATAATCTAAAAGGAAATTAATGGCAGAAGAAATTGTCAATATTTGCTTGATAAAATGACAGAGGAATTGATATTCTTTCACTAGAGACCTGAAGGTGGGATGAATAAGTTTAAGCATTGTTAGTGAAAAACTGTTGGGAATAGGCTTGCGTGGAAACAGGTAAACCCATCAGGAAAATGGTTGAAGAATCTATCTTATTTGATCCCAAAAAGCTTTCCTCATGTGATACTGCAGAAGCAAGTAAAGTAAAAGTGGATTTTGTGCACACCGTATTGACAAAAGAGGAAGCCAGGGCGTTGCGCGGTTCACATACAGATGTCAAAAGGGCACCTCGGTCATAAGAACGCATTATTTATTTAGTAAGTCTTGCACTTCTACATGCGCATCACTATCCCCAGCATGTCCTTCTGCTTGCTTGGACCAGGCGCAGGGCATAAAGAATACATGGAAATGTACTGATCCATCCCTGCCCACCTGGCACTCCCCCACCACCCATGACTTGCCTGTGGATACTGGCACAGTGAGTCATATGAGCTGGGTACTCACCTACTAAGGACAGTGTTTACTGTGCAGAAGAACAACCAGCTCTCCAAGAGTCAGAGTAAAGGTCTTCGTAAGCAGTATTATATTCCACACTCTCATGTTCCAGCCAGTGTCAATCTTGTTGCATTGCTAAAGTTGGTTACTACATGCTACTGCAATAAACGTCACTTACCAACTGGTGTAATAATGTAACTGGTCCCAGGCTTCTGGTCTGGTCTCACAGGCACTCTATCCCCACCCAGTCCTCACCATCAGTGCCAGATGCTTTACAGCAGCTTGCCAAAAGGAGTATTGTTGAAAACGTAATAGATCGCTCCCATCTTGGCTACATTTTCCTTTCCATATACAACTTACACCTGCTCTCAACTCATCAGAGTTAAATGTGAAGATCATTTGTGCTGTGGTCATAAACTCTAGGGTACAGTGTATTATGATATTCTGCAGAGGATACTATGGTCCTCCAGACGGAACTGCCTTCTACCCCTAGTCACGTAAAGAGGTCTGTGTGCTGAATGAACCAATGCGAGTCTGGGCTACTG
Source organism: Calotriton arnoldi (assembly GCA_963921515.1). NCBI lineage: Eukaryota > Metazoa > Chordata > Amphibia > Caudata > Salamandridae > Calotriton > Calotriton arnoldi. The sequence goes on along the minus strand of CAWUFW010005474.1, from coordinate 760,736 downwards.
AAGCAGAGTGGGAGCTTCCTGAAGGCAACTGGAGCCTTCATCTCAGATCTGAGAGCTCCTCTAAAGTAACAGAAGTCCTACTGTCCATAAAGAATTCCCTGGAAACTTGTGAGGTGCTGCTGGAGGACAGAACACACCTGTGTGGTTGTGAGGTGTTGCCCAAACTATTTTACCAAGAGGAATAAGCACTGAGAATCTCTTCCTGAAGTCTGTTTGAAGATCAGTACCCTTAGTAACATACCCATCAGAGGACCAGTGAGCATCAAATAAAGGTACCTTGCTGTTCCATTCTCCATCTAGCGTGTATGAAGCATCTCTGGGACTGACCATTTGACTTCAATGAACAATGTCCATACACTGCTGCCTTTGGTAGCCATTTCAGATGAATTAACAATTTCTTTGTTGCTTCAATTTTTCCATTTTTGCTACAACTTTGATCCTTTGATCTTATTCTTACTATTTGTGAACTGTGGGACAACGCACAACAAACCAGTGTGCAACTTCCGTAAGAAGTTCTGAGGCCGTATTGCACTAAGTGCCCTACATTTATTCATTCCAATGTACCCACACATAGACCACCTAACATGCTGCTCCCCATACACCCAAATCAAGAGATGTTTAATATTGTGGTAGAATGTTACAACGATGCCATGGAGAGCCAGGTACCCATGTCCACAGACTAGCCCATATTAGTTTAATCACATACTAGACACTTTGGGCCACATGTATCAAAATTGGAAACTGCAATAACTAATTGTGATTTTCTGAGAATCGCAATTAGGTAATCGCAATTTCCAATGTATGAAACTCCATGAGGTACAAATACCGATTCACAGTGGGTTGCAAACTGACCTACCTCATTAATATTAATGAGGTAGATCGCAATTTGCGACCCCTAGGAATCGCAAAAAATCACAGGGATGGTGGCCTGCTGAGGTTAGCAGACCACCATGTCTGTGATTGCTTTTAATTAAAGCAATCTTTTTTTTTTTTTGTAAAGCAGCCCGTTTTCCTTAAAAGAAAACGGGATGCTTTACAAAAAGAAAATGAAAAGTTTCCTTTCATTTTTTAAGAGCAGGCAGTGGTCCGTGGGACCACTGCCTGCTCTTAAAAAATACTCTTAAAAATGCTTTTACAGACATTCACAAAAGGGAAGGGGTCCCTTGGGGACCCCTTCCCATTTGCGAATGGGTTACTACCTACTTGAAGTTGGTGGTAAAATGCGAATGTTTTGCGACCACATTTTGGTCACAAAACATTCATACATACCGATGTGATTCGGTATTAGGAAGGGGCGCCCTAAACACGCGTCTTCCTAATACCGAATCGCAAAACCCAATTTGCGATTCGGTAGCAGGTAACTGAATCGCAATTTGGGTTTGATGCATGTGAAAAGCTGTTTTTGCGTTTGCAAACGTGCCGATTCTGTGAATCGGCACGTTTGCAAACTCAAAAAGGCTTCATGCATGTGGCCCTCAGAGGCATTAATACAGTATTTCTCAACACAGATACAGTCAGACAGCACACAAGCAGGCCCACTCCCATTTCTTTCACTGTTCTCTTCCTTCCACTTCCACTGCAAGACAATCACTAAGGCCGCTAGTAGACAGGCAGGCCATCCGTGATGTTACTTCCGTTTTTGAAAGGTGTTGAGTAGAATAGCTATTAACATAGTAGTACAGGGTTTATACTATCCATGTATATATTTATGCATTTTTCTATAGCACAAACGTTACCCAAAGGTGTCAGAGTGCTTTACAAAAGAACCAATTACATTACATAAGGACTTCAGAGTACATGAATAACATAAAAGATACAAACAGATAAATTCTAAACTCACAAAAGAATGGTAGTAAGTACAAAAATCTACTACAGATACCAATGGTTAGAGTTAAATATATACAAGTTGCAAATTCACTCAAGATTACATTTTAAGAAGCGATTGGGTTTGAACAATTATATATTTCATATTTACAGAGCATGAACTTCTCGCCGTCGTTCAGCCAGGCCTTCAGGGTGCTGTTGCACTCACGGGTGGTGATCTTGGGATTGGAGGGATCCCTGAGCTGATGATGGCGGTAGGGGTAGAAGGTCGGGTGGTGGGCGGAGGCAGCATGCTGGATCCCGGGGCTGATCTTGAGTTTGTGCTGGGCTCCAGCTGTGGGAAGGGAGAGGACACTCAGGGCAGGTGGATCCGTGTCACGAAGCACCCACAGTGAGGCCCCGGCAGGTCCAGCGCGCCAACACCGCATTCAGGCCTCAGGGCAGCTGGCCGGGCCTGGCAGGCTTGTTCCGCCAAATGTCCCGACAGCAGGCAATCTGGGCTTGCATGGACACCTGCACTCTTCCACGCTTTCTGGGTCCTCCACGGGAGCCTCCGCAGCTGGGAGTTTCACCGCACGGTCGACCAGTGGGTGTCAACCCATGCCACGTAGGCTGCAAAGGCTGAATGGGCCGGGCCCAGTAATCAAGGCCCCGCTAGGCCCACTAAACTTCCCTCGCTCTCAGGCCCCAGGGTGATCGCGGCAGGAAGCCCTGCCCAGCTCAGCACCTCGTGGGCAGGCAATACGGCACCCGCACGGACGTCGGCACTCGTCTGCTTCTTCCGGGACTCCTCGGCCAGGAAACACACCACAGCTTCTGCCCGGCTGCTGTCCCTCCACGCCGCGGGCAGAACTCCCATGCCAGCCAGCGGAATATAGGTAGCCCAATAGCGTCCAGGAATGCAAAGGAAATCTTTGGGAAGGCTGTGGGAGCACAGGATCGTGACGGATTTCACTAGGTGGAGCCCGGAGCTCATGTTGAGCCGTCTGCTCCGGCCTCCATCTTGGCCATCCATGCCATCATTGTCAGACAAGTCCTATATTGGCAATTAATCAAGATTTATGGGCTATGAGAATTAAGGACCTCATTTAGAGTTTAGAGCAGTGGTTAATTTGTGCTGGTGGTTGCTGGTGGTGAACACCAGCATTTATTTTTGGGGACCAGGACTTATTTCCATCATCAGACTTTGACCAACAGCGAAAGAGACAATGCAGAAAAGGAAGAAACAAAGAGGATTTGAATTACAGGTAAATATGACAAAGGGATAATGCAGGAATGAAAAAACCAGCAAGAGTGAGATAAAGGGGCAGGAAGTGGAGGGTGATAGAAGAAAGAGGCATGTGGTGAAATCAAAACCATGCAGCCTAAGGGGCCGATTCCGATTCGGGCAGGAAATCTCTCCGACCGAGCCGGACCCGGAGGGATTTCCGACCGAATCGGACTCTAGCAGCCCGAGCGAACGAGTACGATGCGTACGTATGCTATCGGACTCGATTCGGCCGGACTCCCATTGAAGTCAATGGGAGCCGGTCGTACAACATGTACACGGGCTCCCATTGACTCAATGGGTACGACGCGAACAAGGGCGCCCCCTACAGCGGGTTTGCGTCGATGCGGGTCGCGCCGTACACGCACGTGTGTGCGACTCGCGCGGCTACGCGTGCAGGGGGGTCCGACACGGACCCCCGAAGTCCGGCTCCGACTGCTCTTTGGAGCCGGACGTCGCGGGTCTGTCGGACTGCTCGAGGCGCGCATCGTACTGGCTCGGTCGGGGAACGTCTCCATTGCGCGGCGCGAGTCGTGTCCGTGCGAGTCGGTCGGAGCGGTTCGGACCCGCGAACGAGTCGGTCGGCGATTTCGCGTACGCTCGCATCGTACTCGCTCGCCCGGACGCATGCACGAATCGGTCGGAAAAGAGGCCTCCGAATCGGATCCGGTAAAGCCGAATCCGATTCGGTGCCCTACCGGCCGAGATCGTAATCGGCCCCTTAGTGTACAGAAATCCCGATTGGGCAGTGCTGGAGACAGGCACCTAAAATGTATTGGGCCATTGCACTTATTTTATGTATGAATGTATTTATTTATTTACACAAATTAAGGGCTGGTTTGGAGTAAAGTGAAAATCCTCCAGTGTGTGGAGGAAACACTGAGAGGGTCATTACGATGCCGCCACCGCAACGGCAAACGGGACCGCCCGCAAGAGGTGCGGCGGTCCCGCCATGGGTATTAGGATGCCACCGCCACGGTGGCATCCCGTATTGTTCACATTGCGGCGGGCGGTGCTGTCAGCAGCACCCACCGCAATGCGAAAAACGCATGTTGTGCATTTGAATGCACAACGTGACAGGCACCGCGCGGTGCCTGCCACCTTGTGCATTCAAATGTAGGGTGCACCCCCCACCCCTCCAAAACCCTGGGGGCCCGCAACGGGCCCCCAGAAGCAAGACCACATGCCTTTCCATGGCGGCAACACCGCCATGGAAAGGCTGCTTTCCGCCACCATCCTAATATGGATGGCGGTGTCTTGCAGACACCGCCACCATGTTAGAGCCCTTTTCCGCCCGGTCGACGAGTCGACCGGCGGAAAAGCGGCGGATGGTCTTTCCGTCCGCCTGGGTCCCCACCGCCATCGTAATATGGCGGGGGGAAATGTTAGGCGGGCGGACGAGAATGGCGGGCGGATCGCCACCGCCATATGGGCGGCGGCGATCCGCCAGACATCATAATGACCCTCTAAATAAGGAGTATTATCCACCCACTGAATTTACTGCACTATAGAGATTTTATTGTGGACTAAACATAACCAGTGGATTCTACTCTGTTTGCAGTTTTGTTCCACTTACTGGAAAATGTTCAGTTCCCTCCAAACTCTAAATGAGAGCATAAGTCACAATCCAGAAGCATGCCTCATATGATATAAGGATCTCCAATGACGCTATGCAAGATATCAGCCAATTAGCAACTATCTAGAAACTCAAGCATTGTCCAGCACTTTTGCGAGATTTTGGACTACTGTCAGTACTAAATACCATTTGTGTTGTAAGACATCTGAAATATACCTGTTTAGAGCTTTCTCTACACGTTACAGTGCGTTTAGAGTTGTGGTGATTCTGGACATTTGCCAAAAACTGGCGGGTGCCCTATTATGGGCGTACTTATGTCTCTTCATTCTAAATAGAGGGGACAAGATATCTGCCCCTTTTTGATAGAAAACCTACATCTGCAAAACTTTTAAACAGCCCTAAACACAGAGATTTTTGGGTAATCCAAGCAATTAGCAATGCCACCTCTGTACTGTGCCTTTTAATGCAAGTATTATGTAATGTGAACCCAGCTTGCATCAATCGTTTATAAGCACGTTGTATGAGCTGTTTTATTAGGGCATAGGCAGGCGCTCATACTGTTTAATCAATTTTATGAAAGTGATCTATGAAGAGAAAAAGTTATTTTACCCTCCTTTCGGGAATATAGAAATATAGTAAATTTACAAATGCACGTACAAGCATCTGAGAGAGATTAATTTGCAGTACATAGGCAGAAAGAAGAGGCCCTAGAATAAGTCACCCTCTTAATTTGTTTTCTTTTCCCCAATAATCTTTTTATTTCATTTCCAAACAACAGAATTAGAGCAGCAAGAATATCGCATAACAATTTTGTGTGTCACCTCTGGGGCTCAGGGGTGAGACCCCCTACAAGTGAGACATGTAAAGCATCATGACTTCAAGGAATTGAATAGAGTGCAGACCTTGACTGGAGTTTTCCACTGTATTAGGGGGAGCCCCCGTCGTGGTCATCGTGGCCCAAGTCAGCTTCAGTGTTCAGACCTCTGTGGGAGCGCCATCCGGCCCAAACCCGCTCCCATTTGAGTGGACATCCCTAGCCCAGATAAATCGTCTTTTCATTTGCCATACACCAGTCCATATCTCGTTCCCACCCTACCACAGTTAGAGCCTCTCTGGCGCCCAATAGGTGTGCAATGTTTCGCATAGCCACCACAAGACCCAATGAGAGCCACAATTTGCTATATCTTGGTGGTGGATCGTCCCCTCATATGTGTAGAAGGCATATCTTTGCCGTGTGGGGGGGGTGCCATCCCCATGACCTTCCCCATCATCCTCCGCAGCTCCAGCCAATAGGTTTTTACAGCCGGACAAGACCACAGAGTATGGAAGAAGGTGCCCCTCTCCCCGCAACCCCGAAGGAAAAGGTCTATCTGGCAGCGGCCCACGGCCTGGACCATTGTGCAGGAGTAATATGAACGATGTAAGATACGTAGATGGATCAGGCAAAACCCTATATTAATGGCCACCTCCCGAAAGGCTCCCAGTGCCTCCTCCCACTCCGCATCCTCACAATCTCCAATGTCTCCTTCCCATTTAGTTCTAAGTGTGGTGAGGATGTCTGGTGATTTATTGAGCAGTTTCTTGTAAATGAGAGAGACAGTTTTTTTGGGTAAAGCCTCCGAAAGGATTCTGTCCTCTAACAGCGAGAATTCCGGGACGGAGGTGCGATTAGGGATGTGCGCTCTGAGGGCATGGTGAAGTTGCATATTTAGGAAGGCCTCAGTGGGTGCTAGATCGTAGTGGGCCTGCATTTCCGCCCAGGTAAGCATGTTTCCATCCCTCCAAACATCGCCCAACGTGGATATGCCTATGAGGTTCCATGACCTGAAGCCCTGTAACCTACGCATTTGACTAAGGGAATGACTGCACCAAAGTGGGGTCATTTTAGTGGGCTCTCCCTCCAACCCAGGAATTAAGTGGCTGCCCTCCACACCCGGACAAAGGTGAGCATCTTTGGCAGAAACTTCTCCACATCACGCGAACCATAGAGCGCCCCCGGGTATCCCCAGTTCCCCATCAAAAACCTTTCCCACCGGAAGGTAGGATCATACCAGGCTGCAAATGCCCAATCATTGGCTCTCCCTCGAGGGTGCCGTTCCCACAACGTGTCCCTGCGGCCAGCTGCCCATCCTCTCCTCTGCTGGGTGACCGCAAGAGACGCCATACTTCAGCACGGCGGTGAGGCAGGCGGATCCTGGAATTGACACGCCCGAACCCCCGGAATGCGGCCACTGCCGCCTCGACTCTAGGCACAGGCCGGCACTGTCCGCCGCCGTCTACCACCGCCGCAGCCAAGGCCGATCCCAGTAGGCCGCTCAGGCGGGTCGGGCCCCGTCTCCAGGCCTCCGACGCTGCCCGACTTAGAGGCAGTCCGGATCGCACGGACTATCTCTCAGCAGCGGGAGGGGGCCCAGTGGCGGCCCAGCTGTTCCGGAGCATAGAGGGATCACTGACAGAATATCGACAACACTAATATCGACCTACAGAAATATAGGGACATAAATATCGTTGTCAAAAATATCGACCTCCTATCTTCATAATGGTAAGTACAAAAATATCGAGAAAAAAATATCGTTGTTAAAAATATATAAGTACAAAATATCGTTTTTTTATATGTATTATAAATAATGTAAAATAAATTAAATAATACATTTTACTTAAAAAAAATATTTAGATTTATTTGTAAATTTTAACAATTATAAGTAATAAATGTAATTTAAAAATAAATTAAACATATATATATAAAATGTAATATATATATATATTTACTTAAATAATTATTAAATAATCATTTTAATCAATTATAAATAAGGCTCCCGGTTTTCCGTTTAAACTGATTTTTACATATAAATACAGACGGAAAAATATTTTTCTTTTGTCTGTATTTATAAATAGAAACGGAAAAATGCCAATAAATATGTTTACCTTTGCTGCTGTGTGCCAGGAGAAGACGAGCCTGTCCCAGCGCAGAACGGGAAAAGGGCTTATCAAATTTCAGCTGAGCCCATAACAAAGGTCGACATTAAGGGGCAATCAGGCCCCCTTTTGGTTAAGTATCCTGGCTGGAAGCTATGGGGGGTGGGGGCCGGTGAGGAGGAAGACGCATCCCTAAAAGCAATTGAGGGAAAACAAATGCGCACAGCTTATCACTTCACAGGTACTTACGAGAGGCCTGCAGAGAGGCCTGCATTTGACTTAGTTCAGTCACTGGAGCCAAGAGATATAAACGCACTGTAGGAATGTTAGATGTGATGGTTTATCCCAGTATTTACACAAATAACAAATTAAATTCTGCTATTGGATTTATTTATTTTATAGCGCTATAGCCCTACTCATCATAATGCAAGGTCTCAGAGCGCTTGACAATAAATGTGTGTAAATCAATGTAACAACCAAGCGCGCATTGCCTATTGAAATAAATGTGGAAAAATCTTCTGTTTTTGCTTGCGGCAAAATTAAATGTGGATAAATACAGATAAAATGATCAAAAAATAAATATGGATAAATACAGATGGAAATGTTAAAAAAATAAATACCATAAAACCGGGAGCCCTAATTATAAAATGTTAGAAATATATTAAAAAATAAAGATAAATATATATATACATACACCTGTAACGTAAAAATAAAAAGAAAATTATAAAATAAATTAAAATATTAAAATATGTAATATTTTTTAAACCTACATTTTAAACTACATTTAGTGCAACAGTAGGGAAAGTGTTGGATAGCGGAGGGTAAAAAATTACTATTCCCACTCCAGCGAGTGCAACAGTAGGGAAAGTGTTGGATAGCGGAGGGAATAATTTACTATTTCCACTCCAGCGATTGCAACAGTAGGGAAAGTGTTGGATAGCGGAGGGGAATAATTTACTATTCCCACTCTAATCAGTGCAACAGTAGGGAAAGTGTTGGATAGCGGAGGGTAAAAATTACTATTCCCACTCCAGCGAGTGCAACAGTAGGGAAAGTGTTGGATAGCGGAGGGAATAATTTACTATTCCCACTCCAGCGAGTGCAACAGTAGGGAAAGTGTTGGATAGCGGAGGGGAATAATTTACTATTCCAACTCCAATTAGTGCAACAGTAGGGAAAGTGTTGGATAGCGGAGGGGAAAAAATTACTATTCCCACTCCAGCAAGTGTAACAGTAGGGAAAGTGTTGGATAGCATAGGGGTAAAAACTACTATTCCCACTCCAGTGAGTGCAACAGGAGGGAAAGTGTTGGATAGCGGAGGGAAATAATTTACTATTCCCACTCCAGCAAGTGCAACAGTAGGGAAAGTGTTGAATAGCGGAGTGATAAAAATTACTATTCCCATTCCAGCGAGTGCAACAGTAGGGAAAGTGTTGGATAGCGGAGGGGTAAAAATTACTATTCCCACTCCAGCGAGTGCAACAGTAGGGAAAGTGTTGGATAGTGGAGGGGGAATAATTTACTATTCCCACTCCAATGAGTGCAACAGTAGGGAAAGTGTTGGATAGCGGAGGGTATTAATTTACTATTCCCACTCCAATGAGTGCAACAGTAGGGAAAGTGTTGGATAGCGGAGGGGAGAAAAATACTATTCCCACTCCTGCAAGTGCAACAGTAGGGAAAGTGTTGGATAGCGGAGGGGAATAATTTACTATTCCCACTCTAGTGAGGGCAACAGTAGGGAAAGTGTTGTATAGCAGAGGGGAATAATTTACTATTACCACTCCAGCGAATGCAACAGTAGGGAAAGTGTTGGATAGCGGAGGGGTAAAAATTACTATTCCCACAGAACAAAATTCAAATTTAAAAACAAACAAAATATCAACTACAATACAAAATATAATAAAAAACTCAAAAACAAAACATATAAAAATATAAAAATTAACAAAACATGTAAAAATACTTTAATGTAGCAAAAATCTAAAATTGACATAAAAATATTAATTTTTTTAATTTAATAAACAATTTACAAACAAATAAATATTTTGTAATAGAAATTAATCTTAATCAAAAAATTAAAAATTACATAAATGTAATATTTATTTTCTTACCCTATAACACCACACAATTTACAACACACATCTAAATTAAACAAAAAAGTGTACCTCTATAATTAACACAATTAATTATCAATTAAACAAATATTAATAATTATAAAACACATTTAAAAATGTAAAAATTATTGTACAAACCAAACATTACAGCTATTGAACCTAAATCCCCAAACAAAATAAAAACTAAACAATTACCAAAAATATTGATCAATTAATAAATGAATATTAATGATCAAGTAATGATTAATTAATTTAAGCTAAATTACTTTCCACCCTCTACCCGAATAAACACCGAAACACACACCTAAAAATATTTACACAATTTCCATAACTAAGTTTACATTAATAAATTAATATCAATTAACAACAAATCATTAATTATAAAAAAATTACTTCCCACCATGTACCACTATAAACCCCACAACTCAAACATCAAAATTATTACACAATTGGCATATTTAAATTTTAATTAATTAATCAGCATTAATTAACAAATAATTAACTAATTATAAATAAATTACCTCCCACCATATTCCCCTATAAATGCCACCACCAATTTCAGTAAAACATGACACAATTAACATAATTAATGAACAATTAATTAATTAATTAATAACAATTAACAAACAAAATATAAATAATTATTAATAAATTAATTCACACAATCAACACTATAAAATAAAATTAATTAAATATTATATTAGAAATATTAATAAATGTATTAAAATTAAATTACTTCCCACCCTGCTCCCCTACCAACCCACAACCCGCTCCTATAAAAATAACACAATTAACATAATTACCAATTAATTAATAATAAACAACCAATTAATAAATAATAATAAATTAATTCCCACAATTAACAACATAAAATATAAAATAAATAAATATTAATTAATACAAAATATTAATAAATTAATTATAGTTAAATTACTTCCCACCCTATTCCCATATAAACCCACAACCCGCTGCTAAAAAAGGACACAATTAACATATTTACCAATTAATTAATCAATAAAAATTAACAGCCAATTATTAATTGATTACTTATAAATTAATTCTCACAATTAACACTATAAAATCTAAAATAAATAAATACTAATAAATAAAAATTAATATTCAATTTATTATAATTAAATTACTTCCCACCCTAATCCCCTATAAACCCACAACCCGCTACGGAACTAAAACGCAAAATTGAATTAAAATAAAATTAATAACTTCTAAAAATTTAACACATATAGTAAAAAACAAATGCAATACTTACACAAAAAAATAGAGCACATACATTTAAAATACATACTAAAATACATAACACTAACTAAAAAAACGATATATTTTACAACTATATTTTTGCAAACGATATTAATTACTTTGATATTTTAGAAAACGATATTTCTTACCTGAAACTCGATATTCTTGACCACGATATTCTTGCAGTCGATTTTTATGTATCTCGATATTTTGCACTCGATATTAGTGCAAGTCGACATTTCCTACTCTTTATTCTGACTCTGTACCGCACAGAGATGAGTCCCCCCCATCAAATGAGAATGGATGTTTTCGGATGGAAGCGGGTGAAGGCGACGCGGACCCGGGAGCCCTGTCAAGGTGCGTCCGCCATGTTCGGCTGCTTATGCCCCTCACCCTCTAAATTTGTTAATCAACTTGCAAGTGAAAAAGTGATTCTTAATACACAATCAAAATTGAAAAGCTGCAACCAGTGGTGTAGCTTTACAAACTGACTGAAGTTTGCATTAATTGGCTACCTAGTACTGGAATTGGATTTTTTTTTAATTATGGAAATTTTTGAATTTAAAAATATTACTGGGATAATTTCAGGTTTCCAGGAGTTCTCACTAGTGTAAGCTGGTATGTACACCAGCATAATGCATACTTGTTTATAGTATACCATTCTTCTGATGTTAATTCCTAACCTAAAATTGATTTGGAGTTGCTACCCTTTGTTTTCCTCGAGGGGAAAATATTTTTGCCTCTGGAGAAAGCCTTTCTCTATACCACCTTCATTTTTTAGGACATGTCTTGCCCATTCCCACATTGAAAATTGATATTGTGTAATATTATAATATGACTGTAATATTATGTCCCACTGAATAACAAAACAACCTAATCCTGATTCAATTTAATGCCTCCTCATACACCATCCTTCACTTCCTGTTTTTTTTAACTCAATGTCTATGGTTTATCTTTTGTAACTTTTTTCCATCCTTGTTTTCAACATTCTTTATCCCTTTACTGCCTTTTGCTCTCTTGCTCATGGTTAAAATCAGCTAAAGAAAAATAAGTCCGAGGCCTTACAAACGAGTACTGGTGCCCACCACTGTCAGCCACCGCAAAAGGAGCACTGCATGTGAGTCAATAGATTTATAAGCATACATTTTTATTTTTTGATACAAAATGTGAATCCAGACTAGTAAATCAAGCCAACTGCACAACCAAGTTGATCTTGCATAAGCGAATGGCATCTCGGCTTCATCCCTGTTTATCAATTTCACCTCTTTTCTTTCTACAACGCATATTCTGTTCTACCCTCCACCCCTTTCGTTCTACCTTCCTTTGTTCTTCACTACTCTCTTGACCTGGCCGGCCTTTCTATGCCTCACTTAGATTTCCTCTTTCTACCTCACCACTCTCTATCTACCCTGGTTGAGTACCTCACCTCTCTGTCTCCTTCTAACTCTAAATCATCTCTCCTATTTTGCCTCTCCCTCTATCACAGCCTTCTGTGCACCATCTCACGCTCTTTTACTTCTCTGCGCCTCACCCATCTCTCGGTCTTTGTCTTAACCTACCTCTTCCTCCTTCTACCTTTCTGCATTTTTTTCTCACTACCTTCCTCTTTACTTTACGTCTCTCCTTAGCTCTTCTTACACTCTACTTCACATTTATCGCTACCCTATTTCACCTCTTTTGTAATGCTCTTCTCATTACCTTTCTGTTCTCCTCCCGCCCTTTCACATTTTTCTTGGTCGACAGAGCCAGAAGTCACCTTTTAGATAGACTAGGACACAAAGAAAGAGGAAACGAGAGACAAGGCGGGAGAAGAGAACTAGGAATACAATTATCAGGTTTCTCCCTATGAAAAGATGAAAATCCTACTAGCAGAAATTACTTTTTCACTGTTACAGTGAGAATGCCAGTTGCTACGGGAGACTTTATTTGTTATTTAATATAGCTGACAACAGATTTACAATTTCAGGCACTATGGGGCCGATTCCGATTCGTGTCGGTAATTTCTCCGACCGAGCCGGCCTCGGAGAGATTTCCGACCGAATCGGACCCGTGCAGTCCGACCGAACGAGTCCGATGCATTCGTATGCCACCGGACACGAGTCGGTCGGACTCCCATTGAACTCAATGGGAGCCGGTCGTACAACACGTACGCGGGCTCCCATTGCCTCAATGGGTGCGAGGCGGACAAGGGCGCCTCTACAGCGAGTACGCCGCGGAGCGCTCCGCGGCGTACACGCACAGGTAGGGGGGACCCATGGGTCCCCCTGTGTGCGCCTCGCACGGGTACGCGTACAGGGGGTCCGACACGGACCCCCAAAGTACGGCTCCGACAGCGAGGTCCGAGTCGGACGGCGCGAGTCGGTCGGAGCGGTCGAGGTGCGCATCGTACTTACCCGGCCGGAAAACGTCTCCATTGCGCGGTGCGAATCGGGTCCGAGCGAGTCGGTCGGAGCAGTACGATCCGGGAACCAGTCGGTCGGAGCGGTCGGGTCGCCCGGACGAGTCGGTCGGCGAATACGCATCGTACTCGCTCGCCCGGACGCGCGTACGACTCGGTCGGAAAATAGGGCTCCGGATCGGATCCGGTAAAACCGAATCCGATTCGGAGCACTACCGGCCGAGATCGGAATCGGCCCCTATGTATTTTATTTTAATATTATGCACCAGTCCACAAACCGCCCACAAGTCCCTCATACAGTGTCTTAGGAGGAACCAACTAGTCAGACACTGAATCCAAAGCAGAATACGAAATGGTGTTATCAATACTTATTCAAGCTTTCTTTTTATAGTATTTGGATGGTGGGTGCTGGGAAGCTTTCAGTTGTTTTACATGCCCCTAGTTCAGAAGTTTTAATGTATAATTCAATATTTTTGGCATGTGGGCTTGAACTAGCTGAAAATTTGCATCAAAGTTGTTTTCAACAGGGTGCCCCAAAATATGTCATGCCCAGGGTTCCAAAAATAGTTAAGATGGCAGCGGCTGTTCCTTCCTCTTTTACTTCCATGACTGCTTATCTGACACATTTTGTCTCTTTTTGTGATTGGGGGTTGGCCATATGAGAGCAGTGAGAGTGGAAAGGTCCACACACAGCTTCACATATGCGTCTTTTGCAGTAGTGGTCGGTGGTGGGAGTGCCGCTGGGCGCTGACGTGGGGCGGGGGAGGGGCAGGGTGGGGGTAGTAAACTACGGATTACGGGCGATTACAGGTAAGTACACATATAAATAAATAAAACGAATTTCGTTTCTCGCGCTGCATCACATTTGGCGATGCAGCGCGAGAAACGAAATGCGTTTTATTTATTTATATGTGTACTTACCTGTAATCGCCCGTAATCCGTAGTTTACTACCCCCCACCCTGCCCCTCCCCCGCCCCACGTCAGCGCCCGGCGGCACTCCCACCACCGACCGCTACTGGTCTTTTGTCATGCCAGCTCCAGTAACCCTCAGTCAGCTTGGGGACTGCATTGTGCCAGCGATAATTCCAATATCTGCTGTGTTGTTATATATAAAATAACAAACACCCACTTCCAGCTTTGCCAAGAAACTGAATCATCTAAAACAGCGTCCTGAAGTTTTCATTGTTTAAACAACAATACTTTAATTTGTTGGTGAAGTGGACTGGAAATCACTACCAGAAGGTCCATTGTCTTCAGACGCACGCCGGCTGTGCTATTGTTCTAAACTGGAAGCAATTTACTGTGCTATGCAGCAGCTACCTATGGACACCATCTACAAACATTAAAACTTTGTTAAAGTTTTGTTAAGTTTACAAACTTAGAAAAGAAAGTTGCTATACTGCATTGCATCACCTGTAGAGAGCAGAACTGCATCATATATTTAAAAGAAATGGCACAGTTCTGCTCTCTAATTGAGCTGCCACACTGTGTGCTGTCCAGCGCCAATGCAGGCACCCTTGTGCCATTGGGCAAGGGTGTCCGTGTTGTTCTGAGGATAGCTTTTTGTGCAGAAAGAGTAGCCCGCAGAAAAACAATCCTTTGAGGCTATTTCCTCTTTATGTGTGTGCTGCAGAATGCAGCACAAATGTCACGCCATCCTCAGAAAGGTGCACCATTCTGGTTCATTTCCATGTCTACAAGTCTTTGTAGATATGGGTTTGCATCAAAATCCATGGGTGGATGCATAGAAAACACCCACACTACCCGCTTAATGCCTCCTTAACGCAATGCAAAGCAGTGCAATACGCTGTGTTGCGTTACTTTTCTTTTACAAAGCAATGCAAATAGACATTTGTGTTGCTTTGTAAATACCAAAAAGGATTTTGCATCGGTCTGTATTAAATAAGTAACACAAACCCAATGCAAATCCTCTGTAAATCTGAGACGGCCTCATATTTTACAATCTTTCACTCTACCCACCTCAGAGTCACTCTCTGCCTTCCCACCTCAGTTTGTCTTTGCCCCTTCAGCCTGCTACTTCTGCTCCAGTCTCTCTCGTCGGTTTTTCTTTCTTCTCTCTCTCACCAGTGTTAATCTCAGCTCTCAATATCTCACTCTTTCTCTCTACCCCCTCGGTCTCTCTCTCTGCCCTATCATTCATTTTCTCTGCCCCACTCAATCTTTCTCTTTACCTCTTCCTCAGTCTCGCCCTCTCTGTCCTTGCCCCCGCAGCCAGCTTGACCCTCTCTCATCCAGAGCTACTCGACACTGGTTAGGGCACCTGTTGGCTTTTACTGCAGAACTCCTTCAGTTCACAACCAGTCTATTTCCAGAAGGATGGTCTGGAACATTTCTCCATGGAAGAACTGGTAGTTGGCTAGTGAGGAAGGCGACTATCTAACCACAATAATAGATTTGCCCAATTGTGCACCCAACAAAATCCTAGCCTTCTTGTCACCCAAGATAACTTTACCCAAGGAGTGAAAAGACCTATTATCTCAGATAAGTGTGCGTCCTCAAATGATGGATGGGTGTGTGTGTGGATGTGCTCCTTTGGAAATGGCAGCATGCCGTAACTCATATTGAAGTTAGCTAATGGCTGAGGTGGGCTGCCTCATTGCATGCTTGAGTAGGTTTGAGGAAAATGTGAAGGACACAACCACAGACATATGGATGAAGTGTGGCTGAAAACCCTATAAGTAACTATGGGCCAGATGTATCAAAAAGTTTTACCCATTCTATGTGTATGGGAAAATGTGTCCGTACATCTGGCCCTTTGTCCTAAACATAATTGTAGTAAAATCAAAAGGTCCTGGTTAACACAGAAAGAAAGATGGAAAGAAAGAACAGAAGGAAAGAAAGAAAGAAAGAAGGAAGGAAAAAAGAAAGAAGGGAAGGAAGGAAGGAAGAAAGAAAAAAGAAATAAGGAAGAAAGGAAAAAAGAAGAAAGGAAAGAAAGAAAGAAAGGAGAGAAAAGAAGGAAAGAAAGAAAGAGACAAAGGACAGAAAAAGGAAATAAAGAAAGCAAAAAAGAAAGAGCGAAAGCAAGAAAGACGGACAGAAAGGAAGGAAAGAAAGAAGATAAGAGAGAAGACAGGAAAGAAAGAACAAAGGAAAGTAGGCAAGAAGGAAAGCAAAAAAGAAAAGAGGGGAAGAAAGAAAAAATAAAGAAAAAAAAGCAAGAAAGAAGGCATGAAAGAAAGTAGAAAAGAAGGCAAGACAGAAAAGAAGGAAAAAGGAATGAAACAAAGAGAGGGAACAAAAGAAAGAAGGAAAGAATTACAGGACGAAAGAAGGAAAGAAAGAACAAAAGTAATAAGAAAGAAGAAAAGAAGGAAACAAAGCAAAAAAGAAAGAAAGAAGAAAAGATTGAAAAGAAAAGAAAGAACAAAGGAAAGAAAATAAAGGAATGAAAGAAAGATGAAAAGAAGGAAGGAAAGATTAAAAAGAAGGAAAGGTAAGAAACAAACAAACAAAGAAGAAGTAAAGAAAAAGAAATAAGGAAGGGAAGAAGGAATTTAAAAAATGTTACAAGTGCTACAATTTAAACACAATAAAGGCTGATTTACTTCCTGGGCAAAACATCTTAAAGAACCATTTGTGAACTTGAGTCCAAACGAAACGTGTTTTAAAGAATTCTTCACTTATGAATTCACATGCATAATATTAAGGCTTTCGGTTTGTGTACTGCATGCATAGTAAAAAGAGACTAAATTAATATAGAGCAGTTTTAAATAGACACAATCTGTTATGCTCTGAAATACCAGAAGAAAGATAAAGAAAGGACACTTCAAAAGGAATTTACAACAGCATTTGCAGGAGACAGGAACTGTTAAAGCGTGGAATGTGGCCTGTGCTAACATCTGGTATAACGCACCCTGCTATCACCTCGGGCTCTAAACACAAAGGCAACACTAAAGTTATTATAAGTAACAACAAACAACCTGGCACTTAATCGAGCTACCTTGAGTGCAGATGTGGTCGAGAGAGCAAAATGCAGTCTCTCAAAGTGAAGTTAACCAGTGGTTTAAGGATACTGACCCATTGCCCCATGCTGTACGATGTAGTGGGTGGAAACAAAGTGTGGATGGCATAACACACCAATGGTGGAAGAGAGGTGGCCTTTAAGTAAGTATGTTATACATGAACTTTTAGCACCATCAAGAGGTCTTGGCTAACGTCAGACCTAAAAAAGAGAGATATGCATTGCCTTTGCTGCTATCTGTGCAATGGGTATTTTGGGCTCAGATCATTACATCCCGGTGGAAGCGTCCAGGTACACAAATGTTATGAAGATGAAATGTGTGTTTTTGTCGGCGCAGCTTTAGTTCCAGCCTCTTTCCATTTTATGCCATTTGGGTGGTTTAATAAAATACTTCTTCCCACTTGGAGACTATTTCTAATAATTTTGATTTGTGAATTGTTAACGTTGATCAAATCTGTTCCCATTGCCAGCTTCAGATCTTTAGTGGTACCTTTCTTAATAAGCATTGGCAAAGCCGATAAGTCTGGGTTTAACGATGTGCCAAACTGAGCAATATTAGCAGATTAGAGCCAGAAGCAAGAGGGGAGCCAGTGGAAGAGGAATAGAGGGTAATGATTTTAAAGCAGTCCCTCTTGCGGCTCAATGCAAGCACTCAAGTGGAGGCTGAAGTTAACACCTAAACACCCAATAGCATTAAGTGAGAAATAAATGCGCCACTGCGCTCAGACAAGGGTCATTAACAAAGTCAGTGGCTGAAAGATGTTGAATGAAGAAAGCCAATGGTTGAAAGAGGCAGCTTTATGTATATTGCTAGCAATAAGTCTGGTCTGATAGTTGCGCTATCAAATGCAAGACCTAAAGATGCTATTTCTACATCTAAAGGTGGGTATTAAATTAGTTATTCTTTGACTATGATGAATTGTGCTTCATAATTCCTGCATCTCACAACATTTCTGATAGATTCACATTTTGAGTTCAGCTCATGCTACCGAAAAGGTAATGTAGAATCTCAGCTGAAGCACGCTACACAACTAGTTTCTTTTATACCTCAACTATGCCAGTGTCTTTCTCAAAGAAACATCGTTGAAACAAATGGGACTACCTTCCACCCCACCTCCACACAAGCCACACTGGAGTATGCATACTAACGTTTGTTAGTTCTGCGCTTGTAAACTGACTATGCCTTTTTATATTACAATATAATCTCATTTGTAGAGCACACAACTACCTCCAAGGAGGCGTCCCGGTGCTAGCGGAAAAGATCACTAGAGAAGGGAGCACAAAAGGGGCTAACAGCTGCATTCACAAGAGTCAAAAAGAAAAGTTTTTAAAGACTTTCTAAAAGCAGCTTCAGATGTGCAACTTCTCAGGTTAAGAGGAAGTGTGTTCCACAGCTTAGTTGTCAGAAAGGTGAAGGATCTGTCACCTCTTCTGGCCCTGTGAATACAGGGATGTGGGAAAGTTTGAGATTATTAGATCTCAGGAATCTCATCTGTGATTATGGTTTGAAATGGCTTCTAAGCTAAAGATGACCCTTTTGATGGTAGGCCCTGAAAGCTAATATCAGAGCTTTGAACTGGATTCTCTTATTGACCGAAAGCCGATGGAGGGCACGTAAATGCCCCAACACCGAAATTCGATGCGGAATCTTCAAAATCAGCCGGGCAGCCGCGTTCTGAATGGTCTGAAGATGCTGAATCAAAAATGCCGGAAGGCCCAAGTACAGGCGGTTAGAATAGTCTAACCTAGAGGTTATTAAGGTGTGGACGATTGTCTTGCGATGGTCTAATGGGATGAGATGTAGCATCCTTCGTAAAGAACCTAGGGTGAAAAAACAGGAGGAGGATAAAGCCTTAACCTGGGACTCAAAGGTCAAGTCTGAGTCAAATTTCACGCCAAGGTTTCTAACAATGGGAGCAGGACTGGGGGGTTGCGGGGGTACCGCCAGCTCCAATAGCCACCAAAGACTGGGTGAAGGTCTTTCCCGACGACACCACGGAAGGAGACGATTCCGATTTCCATTTCTCTGCACTTATTATGGTGTGGAACTGTTGATTGCTTCTGCTTTGGCCCGCCTCAGTTGTGTGTGACCAAACAATTTTTCTTATTTGGACGTATTGGAAGTCCGGTATCTACCAATAAGGCATAGCACTGTTTCGTTCAAATTAAAGTTTATACGGAGTGATCCAGTTGCCCATTCTACAGCCATTTCCATATGCTGATTATATATATTCAACACGGATACCCTGACGTCATATGTTAGGAGTGCCCCGAATATGCCCTGAAGAAGTCCAAAGTTTATGGACGTAACGCGTTGGCTGGTCTACTCAACATGGTTCTTTTGATATGTTTAAATTAGTTAAAAATAAATAAAAAGGATGACTTGAAGAACAACCTTGGACACAGATCTTATAATTTTGTGACATTGTTCGTAAGGTGGTGCACCAACTGCTTTGCTTTGTTAAACTTTGTTAAGTCCAGTGGTGGACTGCACTGTGACAGTGGGTACTTATATTGTGTGCAGACGTTATTTGGGTATTTCCCATTGTTTATAATAAATAGGGGATAGCAGGTTAGGTGCTAGCCTCTGTAGGGTTCCACTGTCTACTACTGCATGGGTGAAGGGGAGGACTTGGTACCGAAAAAGAGAACCTCAGTCTTGTCTGATTAAGTCTAAGACAGCTTGTGTTCATCGAGTCCAGACAAAGCTTGAAGGAGTCAAGGGAAATGGGCATGTTTTCCTAGAAAGCCAGAAAGAATTGAGTATCATTTGCGTAGGATATAACTCTCACTCCCCAGGATTCAACCAACTTAGCCAGAGGCTCCAGATGAATATTAAAAAGTGTTGGGCTGAGAGACGAACCCTGTGGAACCCTGCATACTAAAGGTTTAGCCTCAGAAGTAAAAGGGGGAAGGAACACAGCCTGGGATCGCCCACTAATGAAGTATTTAAGCCAGCATTGCGCTCGACCTCTGACACCGATCATGTCCAGTCTCAGCAGCAAAATAGCATGGGAAACTGTGTTGAATGCCACGGAGAGATCCAAAAGTATCACTGTGAGAAATCGGGACCTGTTTGCAGTGTCCCCACACGTTTTGCCCCCATTTTGACTACTAAGTGCTGATTTTCCGACTCTGATTGTGCCCTGGGCTCTGCAAACCAGACCCAGGGCCTGTGCTCTGATTAAAAGTACATGCTTGCGTATAATTATAATTGGCAATGACAGACCCCTGTAAGTCCCTAGTAAATAATAAGGCAAGGGGGATTCAAACTACCTATAAGTTCCTAGTATATAATAGGGCAGGGAGGTTTAGAGGCCCAGTAGATTTCCTGCACTAGAGTGTGCACTGCTGTGTTGCCTGCTGTCACTTTAAAAGTCAGCCCTGCCTTGCAGGCTGCGTTTAAAATTAAATTATATGCAAATTCGACTTTGGAACTAAAGGTACTTTCAAAGTCTCAAACTACCTTATTTTTACATTTGTCACTCCTAAGGTCGCCCCTAGGTGCCCCAGGGGTAGGGTGCCTTGTAACTATAAGCAGGGACATTATAAAAGATGTTTTATAAGCCCTGGTGAGGGGAACAACTGCCTATTTTGTTTTTCCCCATTGTAGTGAATGGCTCCCTAGGCTAACATTGAGATAATTTAGGTATAAATATTGACAGGAGCCACCTAAAAATATACTTCAAGGTATCTAATTAATAGTTAAGACAAATTCAGCAACTTGCCATGGTTAGATTTGTATTAACTATTACAGAAAATAAGTTATTACATTTTTTTTTCTGTGAGCCAGAATCCAGCTTTCCAGCTGCCCTCTCCTGATTGGCCAATCTTTCCCAGGCTGAGCCAGAGCTGCTTGACGAGGTGTGAAGTGTCCTGTCAGAGTAGACAATGGATTTCCTTTGGGTGGAGAACTTCAGCTGCAGAAGCCAAAAGACAGGAAGAGGGTGGAGGAGCCAAACTGGTCTTCAAAGGGAGAATGACAGTTTGGGACCAGCACAGACTGACCCCCACATCCTGTGCCCCCAGCCACACAGGAGCCTCAGTAATTAGATTAGTTAGGGGGTTGGAAGGGGTGTGTCAGTGGGTTGGCTTAGCCAGATATAGCCCAGAAGGAGAGATTTTCTCCATGTTGTATTTTGAGAGAATAGTGCTTTCTGGGACAAGAATATGCCACAATTTGGAGGATGAGGTCATACACCTGGGTGGCACTTGCATTATCTCCACCAAGAGTCCCCATCCTGGAGAGCATCCAGTTAACCTTTAAGGATTTGGTTAGGTGCATTGTGGGAAATGTAGTCCAGACATCCCAAGGAACATCTAGGAGATTCCATACCCTTGGATTTGTGTTTTGGTTTTGGACACTTTGAACCCCCAAGAAGAACTTCAGGAAGAAGTTCCAGAAGTTTGGGAACTTTTTGTCAAAAATCTCCATAAGGTGACCGACTCGACGTCGAGAGTCAAGCCAGCTACCTTCAACCGCGACCCGGCCTAGATTTCAGGTTCATTCCGCTGAAAACTGCGGGGCTCCAGACTTCCAGGATTTGACCAGGGCCTCGCAGAGAAGCAATCCAATGTTTTTGCATCGAAATAAGCCTGCTGGAGGAGACCCCTCGAAGTCAAGTGGAAAATTCTCCAGAAAAGTTTCTAAGTCCAAAGGTAACATTTTGACCGAGGCCTCCCACTTAGTGTATCCGTCAAGCGCGTCCAGATGTACCAAAGTGGCACTATATATATTTTTAAGCACTAGAAAGTGTTTATTCTTTAAAATTCATATCTCCGGCTCCCTACATTGCATTTTTGTCATTTTGGTGTCTATTTGCACATAAAAATATAATCTATTTTTTATTAAATTGGAATAGGATTTTTATTGTGTTTTGTGTCTTACCTATTTAATGTATTAGTGTTTTTAAATGCTTTACAAACCTGTCTCCTAACTTAAGCCTACCTTCTGGTTGCTAGATACCAAGTGTTGAGCAAGGGAATAATTTAGTGAGACCCTAACTGAACCTTTTATTGTGTTTTTGGCCTTATTACTAGTGGTAAGTCACTACTTATCACTACTAATAATCCACTTTCCAACAATCACCATGACCGGAGTGTTTAAATCTAGGTTAGCTTTAATGTATTCCGAGACTTCAGATAGGGCAGTCTGTGCTATATCCAGCATGGAACCCTGTTTGGGAGTCATGAAGCAAATGATTTGATACAAGAAAGTTTGATAGCTGCCTATTTATATTCTTCTCAAGAAGTTTAGCTGCTGTGGGCAGAAGAGAAATTGATCTAAAATTGTCAAAAACCTTGGGGTCAGCAGATTCCACAATATGTGTGCATGATTCACACACACACACATGCATATCACAACCATCTTGGACTGGGTTTTCCTTTAAAGACAGCCCATTCCATGATTGCTGGCTGTTAGACCTGGCATCATTGGCGCGGGTCTCCCTTCCTCTTTTCACTTCTGACCTTTTATGTTGGCTGGATTTAGATGCTCTGGGCGCTGTGCCACTGCCAATCAGTGACACAGCGCGAATGCTCCCTGTGCAAAGATACCTGTATGAATTGGGATAATCATAATTGGCTCGTTTGGTTTACCTGTCAGTCCCTAGTATCAGTGCACTGTGTGTGCCCAGGGCTGGTAGACAAAATACTGCTGGTGGGCCGGCAGCGCTGATTTGCGCTACCCACCAAAGCAGCTTTTAAAGTATGTCTGTGTAGCATGTTCTAATAGCGAGTTACCCTCCATTTCACTGTTTACTATTGCGAGGCCACCCGTTCTCATAGGCCAGAATGTGCAGGCTGAGTATTACATGCCTTAATCCTACCTGCCCCCAGGAACCTGATAGGAACGTCGACTTTGATATGTTTAAACTCAGAACATTGAGATGCATCTTTTAGTAAGGATTATTAGCGTAGCCCGTGTTCGAAAATGCCTCTACTAGAAACGAGGTATTTTCTGGCCTGAAGCTTTCCTGTAGGCTTTTGCTAGCGTGTATTTTTGCCGTCTGGTTTTGGAGCGGCAGGGCCAGCTGGGTCAGACCTGGCTGGAGAGAGAGATCGGCATTTAGAGTATGGGGAGGGGTGACTCTTTGATCCGAGCAGGGCCGTGCCTGGCAAGGTGAATGATGGCTCCATCTCCCACTGGGCGTCTGATAGCAGACTCCCAGATTCTTAAAGGGCAGGATGTCGCCTCGTAAACCAAGTGCTCCTCGACCCCACCGAACTGGTTCTGGCTGGATACAGTGATTTGTGACTGCAGAGAACAAAGACTTTTTAGGTATAAAACGCTGCGCTGAAATCTTTCAGGTGTGTTCCTTCTGGATGTCAAGACGAAACTCTGTCCGAGCGGACAGAGGAAAGGACTTTGAAACTTTCACCAAGCTTGCTGAAGAAACTACCCAAGGGCCTGAATTGAGAGTGCCTCCTGCTGAAGTCTCAGGGACATTAGACTTCACCCTGTCAGCCGCCCGAATTCCCTTACTAGGAATTCTACTTGCAGGTGAGGCCTCCGTCGAGTAATCCGGAACCTCTAGTCCTACTGTGAGGAACGCGGACTGGTAACCCTTGTGAACTCTGCGTGTGGGCCGCCGCAGCTAAGAGAGAGCTGCCGCCACTGAGTGCCCGCCTTAATTTGAATCTTCAGAACCTTTGCTGAAACTGTGTGGGCCGCCGCAGCTAAGAGAGAGCTGCCGCCGCTGAGTGCCCGCCTTAATTTGAATCTTCAGAACCTTCGCTGAAACTGTGTGGGCCGCCGCAGCTAAGAGAGAGCTGCCGCCGCTGAGTGCCCGCCTTATTTTGAATCCTCAGAACCTTCGCTGAAACTGTGTGGGCCGCCGCAGCTAAGAGAGAGCTGCCGCCGCTGAGTGCCCGCCTTATTTTGAATCCTCTGAACCTTCGCTGAAACCCTGTGGGCCGGCGCAGCTAAGAGAGCTGCCGCCGCTGGATGCCCGCACTTGGGTTGAGTTGTGCAGACATCGTGGCTTGTCCTTTGAGCCGCCGCAGCTAAGAGAGAGCTGCCGCCGCTGAGGTGCTCGCACCCTTGCTAACTTTGCATCACCGAGATTTGTCCTGTGAGCCGCCGCAGCCAAGAGAGGGCTGCCGCCTCTGAGTGCTCGCACCGTTGCTAACTTTGCATCACCGTGATTTGTCCTGTGAGCCGCCGCAGCTAAGAGAGAGCTGCCGCCGCTGAGTGCTCGCACCCTTGCTAACTTTGCATCATCGTGATTTGTCCTGTGAGCCGCCACAGCTAAGAGAGAGCTGCGGCCGCGGAGTGCTCGCACCCTTGCTAACTTTGCATCATCGTGATTTGTCCTGTGAGCCGCTGCAGCTGAGAGAGAGCTGCCGCCGCTGAGTGCTCGCACCCCTGCTAACTTTGCATCATCGTGATTTATCCTGTGAGCCGCCGCCGCAGCTAAGAGAGAGCTGCTGCCGCGGAGTGCTCGCACCCTTGCTAATTTTGCATCATTGGGATTTGTCCTGTGGGCCGCCGCAGCTAAGAGAGAGCTGCTGCCGCTGAGTGTCCACGTCTTTGTTAACCTTGCACCATCGTGAATCGTCCCTTGGGCCGCCGCAGCTAGGAGAGCGCTGCTGCCGCCGCGAGCCCACCACGGAGCTGCACGACGAGAGTCATCGCCACCACCAGCCCGGGCCACCGCAGCCGCGTGCTGCTGCCGCTGAGGGCCCGCCTGTCCCGGAGTGCCCGAATCATTGCGAGTGCACTTTGCGGACCACTGCCATCGAGAATTGTGGTCGCTGGGAGTCCGCCTGTCACCGTCTCTGCTTCTTCGAGAAGCTACGTGCTGTGTCCCCGTCCAACGGCAGGTATCTGGTGCGCAACGGGTCGCGTAGACCCAGGCCTTGAACTCAGTCAGTGCCACGTTCTGGTGAATACGTATTGCCCTTTTTAAGTCCCTACTGATTTACATGCATGATGACTGGTTAAAACGCTTTTGAGAGTCTCGTACTAAACCTTAGATAAAGATACTATTTTTTCTATACCTACTTGAGTTGTGTCCTTTTGTGGTGTCGTTACTGCCTTATTGTGCATGGTCATAAATGCTTCACACACTGCCTCTGAGATAGGCCTAACTGCTCGTGCTACGTTACCACAGGGTTGAGCAGGGGTTATCAAAGGGGGTAGCCCACTTGCCCTGACTTAGGAAGAAGGGTCCCTATTTGGACAGTGGCGCCAGCCATTGCCAACTAGAGACCCCCATTTCTAACATTGGCGGTCAGCGGTGAGGATCAGGACTTGCATTTATGATCCACGTACAATAACTGGTAGACACCACTAGTGAGTACAGACCAAAGCGCAGACACGCGCAGATTTTTTTTCTCTCTCTCCGAATTTTTTTTTTAGTTGGTTGTTTTAGTATTGAA
Source organism: Calotriton arnoldi (assembly GCA_963921515.1). Taxonomy (NCBI): domain Eukaryota; kingdom Metazoa; phylum Chordata; class Amphibia; order Caudata; family Salamandridae; genus Calotriton; species Calotriton arnoldi. Next base: position 735,018 of record CAWUFW010005474.1, on the reverse strand, counting down.
TTGTTGATCGCAGCCATGAGTACTGCTAACATGGGAAGGCCAACCTCCAATGCTTCGGAGGATCTCGCCTTTGAGGAGGAAAGATTAGATACCTATACTGCCAAACAGCTGAAGTCATTTTGTAGGCAATTCGCAGTCCCCGTGATAGGTCTCTCTAGGAAGGAGGAGTACCACAAGGCGCTGAAGGCCTGGTGGGAAGCGAGAGAGTCCGCTGGGGATGAGGAAGAGAATGCTGGAGGGCAGCAGGATGATGCAGTAGAGGGGGGAGATAGAACACCCTCCAATCCAGGTACTAGTGTATCCCAAAGGAGCCTGACCCCAGAAGAGCTGGAGGACAGGGAGAGAGATAGGAGGCATAGTTTGGAGATGGCTAAATTGGAAGGTCAGAAGGACCTTGAGAGTAAGAAGTTAGACATTGAGAAGAATCGATTGTCATTTGAACTTGAGAAAATGAGAATGGAACATGAGAGAATGTTGAGGGAGATAGAGATCAGGGCGAGGAGTGTCCCGGTCTCCCCTCTGGTGGCAGCATACCTTTAGTAACTCCTGAGAGTAGAGTTTATATTCCTAAGGATGTCATTAAGGATTTTCACAAGAGTGAGGATATTGGGCAATGGTTTGCCGCATATGAGATAGCAATGGTGTCCCACCGGGTCCCTGAGCAGGATTGGGGAGCGGGATTGTGGGGGCGCTTTGTGAGTGATGGTAGGGATACCCTGTTGGACCTGCCTGAGGAGAGCAGGATGGTGTATGCCCATATGAAAGAAGCTTTGATGACCCGTTATGGTTTGACCCCGGAAATGTACAGGCAGAGGTTTAGGACCTGTAAGAAGTTAGAGGGTACCACGTGGGTTGAATATGTGTCTTTTTTCTGCAGAGCAATGGATCGCTGGGTAAAAGGTAGCAAAGTGGAAACTTTCGAGCAATTATATGATTTGTTTGCGTGGGAGCATTTGTCCAGTAACTGTTTTCCAGAGCTACGCCAGCACCTGATTGATAGCAAGCTGACTAACCCTAGGAAGCTTGCTGAGGAGGCGGACCGCTGGGTGAGCACCCGGGTCCGCAAAGGTTTTGTGGGAGACTTCGCCAGAGGTGGGCAGGGTCCCCAGCAGAAAAGTGGGGGGACAAGGGTAAACAGAGGGAGTTCCAGAGGGGGCCCCAAAGTAATTCCCAAGGGAACCAAGCCGTGGTGTCCCAGCCTCCCCCTGAGAAGAAGCCAGTGTCCCCGACAGGTAGGCCTGTTCATAGGGGGCCCCTTACTTGTTTCAAGTGTGGTCAAGTGGGCCACCGGTATTATGATCCCCAGTGTCCCCAGAGGGACCCCAATGCATCCCCTCGTGCACCACCCCGTGCACCAGCCCGCCAGATTGCCAGTGTAGCCCTGGGGGGAGGAAATGGAGGTCCAAGGTGGGTGGGATCCCGTAGAGTTAACCCTTGTCTCGCTAGGGGACTTTGAGAAGGTCCCTAACCCCACACTGCCGACCAACACTCAGAAGTACCGGCAGTGGGTGACCATCAATGGCCATAGGGTGGAGGCTCTCAGGGACACCGGAGCTAGTGTGACTGCTGTCAGCTCCCGGTTGGTGTCCAAAGAGCAAGTTGTCCCCCATGCATTCTGCCTCGTAGTGTCAGCAGACAACTCAGAGAGCCAGTGTGAAGTGGCTCAGGTTCCCTTCGAGTGGGGGGGGTCACAGGAACTCTTCAAGTGGCTGTGAGGGCCGCCATGCCTGTAGACTGTCTGTTGGCCAACGATCTGGAGAACTCCCCGTGGGCTACGGTGGAGAGAAAGTCTCATTTGGAAATGTTGGGCTTGCCTGAGTGGGCATGTGTGACCACTCGGTCCATGGCAGCTCAGAAGGATGTTCAGGAGGGTCTGGAGCCTGAAAGTATGGCCCAGGCCCCTGCCTCAAAGAGAAGGGGTAGGGGGCGTGGGAAACCGGCCCCCGCGGTTCCCACGGTCCCGGAGGGAGCAGACCTTGAGGGGGATGCCCTGGAACCTACAGGGGAACAAGTGGCCGAACTGGGGGACCTACCGGGGCTGACCCATTGGCAGCAGGAAGGGGGGCCCTCCAGGGAGGAATTTTGCGAGCAGCAGAGAACCTGCCCTTCTCTTGAGGGGGTGCGGCGACAGGCCGCCGCCCAGGCAGCAGGTGACCAGACAGGGTCACATTGGATCTATTGGGAGAACGACCTCCTTTACAGCGAGCCTAAGGTTGCTGAGCCTGGGTCAGCCCGTGTGCTGGTGGTACCCCAGCGCTTCAGGACCTTCCTACTGGGGTTGGCTCATGATGTGCCACTGGCCGGACATCTGGGGCAGACCAAGACCTTTGAGAGGCTGGTCACCCACTTCTATTGGCCCCAGATGCGCAGGAGCTCCGATGCTCACTGCAGGACGTGTGAGACTTGCCAGGCAAGTGGGAAGAGTGGGGGAAGATTAAGGCCCCACTACAGCCCTTTCCCGTGGTGAGCACCCCATTCGAAAGAGTGGGCATTGATATTGTGGGGCCTCTGGATCCCAAGACAGCCATGGGCAACAGGTTCATCCTGGTCTTGGTGGACCATGCCACCCGGTACCCTGAGGCCATCCCGCTCAGGACAGTGACGGCCCCCGTGGTGGGACGGGCACTGATGGGGATTTTCTCCCATGTGGGATTCCCCAGAGAGGTGGTGTCCGATAGGGGAACTAACTTCATCTCCAAGTACATGAAGTCTCTGTGGGAGGAGTGTGGGGTAACGTATAAGTTCACCACTCCTTACCACCCCCAGGGTAATGGGCTGGTTGAGAGATTCAACCGGACCCTTAAGGGCATGATTATGGGCCTAGGCGAGCCCATGAGGCGTAAGTGGGATGTCCTCTTGCCATGCCTGTTGTTTGCTTACCGTGAGGTGCCACAGAAGTCCTTAGGGTTCAGTCCCTTTGAGCTGCTCTATGGTCACCCGGTAAGAGGGCCTCTGAGTCTGGTCAAGGAAGGCTGGGAGCAATCTCCCAGGAAACCTCCCCAGGATGTGTTTAGTTACATGCTGGCCTTCAGGAACCAGACTCAGCGGTTCAGGCAACTTGCTGAGGCAAACCTGGAAACCAGCCAGGAAGAGATGAAACGCTGGCACGATCAGAATGCCACTCTAATCGAGCTTCAGCCTGGACAGAAGGTTTGGGTCATGGCCCCGGTGGAGCCCTGTGCGCTCCAGGATAGGTGGACCGGCCCCTTTGAGGTGGTGGAGCGCAAGAGTCCTGTTACCTACGTGGTGGACTTGCAGTCTCCCAGGAACCCCTTGCGGGTCCTGCATGTTAACCGCCTGAAGCCCCACTTTGAGAGGTCTGAAGTGGGCATGCTTCTGGCCACAGATGCTGGGATGGAGGAGGAGAGCGAGCCCCTTCCTGACCTCCTGTGTGCAGGGGAGCGAGATGGGTCAGTGGAGGGTGTGGTCCTCTCCACCACACTGACCCCTGAGCAGCAGGGTGATTGTCGCCAACTGTTGGGGCAATTCAGTGATCTGTTCTCCCTGATACCTAGTGTCACTGATTGGTGTGTCCATGACGTGGACACCGGGGACAGTCCTCCCATTAAGCACAAGGCTTACCGAGTGACTGACCGGGTAAGGGCCTACATTAAGGATGAGGTTACCAAAATGTTTGCCCTTGGGGTGATTGAGTCCTCTAGCAGCCCTTGGTCCAGCCCAGTGGTCCTGGTACCAAAAGCTGCAGCGCCTGGTACCACCCCAGAACTTCGGTTCTGCGTGGACTATCGGGGCCTCAATTCAGTCACGAAGACTGACGCGCACCCCATCCCCAGAGCTGATGAGCTCATAGATCGGTTAGGGGCTGCCAAATACCTCAGCACATTTGATTTGACGTCTGGGTATTGGCAGATCGCCTTGACCGAGGGAGCAAAGGAGAGGTCAGCCTTCTCCACACCCGATGGGCACTACCAGTTCCGGGTGATGCCCTTTGGAATGAAGAATGCCCCTGCCACCTTTCAGAGGCTGGTCAACAGGGTGTTGGTTGGGCTGGAAGACTTCAGTGCCGCCTACCTGGATGACATTGCGGTGTTTAGCTCCTCTTGGGAGGACCACCTGCGCCACCTCTGGGAGGTATTGATGGCACTGCGGAAGGCAGGCCTCACAATCAAAGCCAGTAAGTGCCAGATTGGGCAGGGTTCTGTAGTGTATTTGGGGCACCAGGTGGGGAGCGGCCAGGTGGCGCCCCTTCAGCCCAAAATTGAAACTATCCTGGCGTGGGAACCCCCAAGACTCAGACGCAGGTGAGAGCCTTCTTAGGACTCACGGGGTACTACAGGAGGTTTGTCAGAGGATATGGTAACATTGTTGCACCCTTGACTGAGCTGACTTCTAAGAAGCAGCCAAAGAAGGTAAACTGGACTGACACCTGTCAGAACGCTTTTGACGCCCTGAAGACTGCAATGTGCACTGCACCCGTGCTTCAGGCGCCCGACTTTTCAAAGGAATTCGTTGTCCAGACAGACGCCTCAGAGCATGGTATAGGGGCTGTTCTGTCACAGATCAATGAGGAGGGACTAGACCAACCGGTAGCCTTCCTAAGCAGGAGGTTACTTCCCCGGGAACAGAGGTGGAGTGCAATTGAGCGTGAGGCATTTGCTGTGGTCTGGGCGCTGAAGAAGCTGAGGCCATATTTGTTTGGGACTCACTTCCGGGTTCAGACAGACCACAGGCCCCTTAGATGGTTGATGCATATGAGGGGTGAGAATCCCAAGTTGTTGAGGTGGTCCATTTCCCTACAGGGTATGGATTTCACGGTGGAACACCGCCCTGGTACAGAGCACGCCAATGCTGACGGTCTGTCCAGGTTTTTCCGCCTTAGTGATGAGAACTCCCAAGGGAATGGTTAGTTCTCCCCACATTTCAGCTGGAGGGGACGTGTGTTAGACCTGGCATCATTGGCGCGGGTCTCCCTTCCTCTTTTCGCTTCTGACCTTTTATGTTGGCTGGATTTAGATGCTCTGGGCGCTGTGCCACTGCCAATCAGTGACACAGCGCGAATGCTCCCTGTGTAAAGATAACTGTATGAATTGGGATAATCATAATTGGCTCGTTTGGTTTACCTGTCAGTCCCTAGTATCAGTGCACTGTGTGTGCCCAGGGCTGGTAGACCAAATACTGCTGGTGGGCCGGCAGCGCTGATTTGCGCTACCCACCGAAGCAGCTTTTAAAGTATGTCTGTGTAGCATGTTCTAATAGCGAGTTACCCTCCATTTCACTGTTTACTATTGCGAGGCCACCCGTTCTCATAGGCCAGAATGTGCAGGCTGAGTATTACATGCCTTAATCCTACCTGCCCCCAGGAACCTGATAGGAACGTCGACATTTGATATGTTTAAGCTCAGAACATTGAGATGCATCTTTTAGTAAGGATTATTAGCGTAGCCCGTGTTCGAAAATGCCTCTACTAGAAACGAGGTATTTTCTGGCCTGAAGCTTTCCTGTAGGCTTTTGCTAGCGTGTGTATTGGCCGTCTGGTTTTGGAGCGGCAGGGCCAGCTGGGTCAGACCTGGCTGGAGAGAGAGATCGGCATTTAGAGTATGGGGAGGGGTGACTCTTTGATCCGAGCAGGGCCGTGCCTGGCAAGGTGAATGATGGCTCCATCTCCCACTGGGCGTCTGATAGCAGACCCCCAGATTCTTAAAGGGCAGGATGTCGCCTCGTAAACCAAGTGCTCCCCGACCCCACCGAACTGGTTCTGGCTGGATGCAGTGATTTGTGACTGCAGAGAACAAAGACTTTTTAGGTATAAAATGCTGCGCTGAAACCTTTTTCAGGTGTGTTCCTTCTGGATGTCAAGACGAAACTCTGTCCGAGCGGACAGAGGAAAGGACTTTGAAACTTTCACCAAGCTTGCTGAAGAAACTACCCAAGGGCCTGAATTGAGAGCGCCTCCTGCTGAAGTCTCAGGGACATTAGACTTCACCCCGTCAGCCGCCCGAATTCCCTTGCTAGGAATTCTACTTGCAGGTGAGGCCTCCGTCGAGTAATCCGGAACCTCTAGTCCTACTGTGAGGAACGCGGACTGGTAACCCTTGTGAACTCTGCGTGTGGGCCGCCGCAGCTAAGAGAGAGCTGCCGCCGCTGAGTGCCCGCCTTAATTTGAATCTTCAGAACCTTCGCTGAAACTGTGTGGGCCGCCGCAGCTAAGAGAGAGCTGCTGCCGCTGAGTGCCCGCCTTATTTTGAATCCTCAGAACCTTCGCTGAAACTGTGTGGGCCGCCGCAGCTAAGAGAGAGCTGCCGCCGCTGAGTGCCCGCCTTATTTTGAATCCTCAGAACCTTCGCTGAAACTGTGTGGGCCGCCGCAGCTAAGAGAGAGCTGCCGCCGCTGAGTGCCCGCCTTATTTTGAATCCTCAGAACCTTCGCTGAAACCCTGTGGGCCGCCGCAGCTAAGGAGAGCTGCCGCCGCTGGATGCCCGCACTTGGGTTAGTTGTGCAACATCGTGGCTTGTCCTTTGAGCCGCCGCAGCTAGAGAGAGCTGCCGCCGCTGAGGGCTCGCACCTTGCTAACTTTGCATCACCGAGATTTGTCCTGTGAGCCGCCGCAGCCGAGAGAGAGCTGCCGCCGCTGAGTGCTCGCACCGTTGCTAACTTTGCATCACCGTGATTTGTCCTGTGAGCCGCCGCAGCTAAGAGAGAGCTGCCGCCGCTGAGTGCTCGCACCCTTGCTAACTTTGCATCATCGTGATTTGTCCTGTGAGCCGCCGCAGCTAAGAGAGAGCTGCCGCCGCTGAGTGCTCGCACCCTTGCTAACTTTGCATCATCGTGATTTGTCCTGTGAGCCGCCGCAGCTGAGAGAGAGCTGCTGCCGCTGAGTGCTCGCACCCCTGCTAACTTTGCATCATCGTGATTTATCCTGTGAGCCGCCGCAGCTAAGAGAGAGCTGCTGCCGCGGAGTGCTCGCACCCTTGCTAATTTTGCATCATTGGGATTTGTCCTGTGGGCCGCCGCAGCTAAGAGAGAGCTGCTGCCGCTGAGTGCCCACGTCTTTGTCAACCTTGCACCATCGTGAATCGTCCCGTGGGCCGCCGCAGCTAGGAGAGCGCTGCTGCCGCCGCGAGCCCACCACGGAGCTGCACGACGAGAGTCATCGCCACCACCAGCCCGGGCCGCCGCAGCCGCGTGCTGCTGCCGCTGAGGGCCCGCCTGTCCCGGAGTGCCCGAATCATTGCGAGTGCACTTTGCGGACCACTGCCATCGAGAACTGTGGTCGCTGGGAGTCCGCCTGTCACCGTCTCCGCTTCTTCGAGAAGCTACGTGCTGTGTCCCCGTCCAACGGCAGGTATCTGGTGCGCAACGGGTCGCGTAGACCCAGGCCTTGAACTCAGTCAGTGCCACGTTCTGGTGAATACGTATTGCCCTTTTAAGTCCCTACTGATTTACATGCATGGTGACTGGTTAAAACGCTTTTGAGAGTCTCGTACTAAACCTTAGATAAAGATACTATTTTTTCTATACCTACTTGAGTTGTGTCCTTTTGTGGTGTCGTTACTGCCTTATTGTGCATGGTCATAAATGCTTCACACACTGCCTCTGAGATAGGCCTAACTGCTCGTGCTACGTTACCACAGGGTTGAGCAGGGGTTATCAAAGGGGGTAGCCCACTTGCCCTGACTTAGGAAGAAAGGTCCCTATTTGGACAGTGGCGCCAGCCATTGCCAACTAGAGGCCCCCATTTCTAACACTGGCCATGTGTCCGCATTCGTACGCATGCATCATGATGCATGCGTTTGCATGTATATGCCAAAAACATTGGCAAAGCTAATAGCGTAGCCTTTTAGAGCCGTGACCTATTGCCTTTGCCAATGCTTATTGATTTTAGACTACAACATCACCTTGAGGCATGGTTATTAGCCACCTGATTGCTCCTTGAAAGTCTGCCAGTCACTCTGTGTTAGTGTAAGAGGTAGTAGATGAATATGACTGTTATTCATGGCTGGGTCACAAAGGCAGGAATGAAACTTCACCACAGTGCCGTAATTAAGGCACCTCGCAGGTACTCAGGGGCATGTACCCCAGTACGGACATATTGGGAATTGAAAGGATATGCCTGGACTCCCTATTTAGCAAGCCCTCAGTGGCAGTCAGGAACTCCCTGTGGCTAACTGGTGGAGGTAGTTGCCTATACCCATGATGTGCAGGATTATGCTTCTGTCTTCCTCTTTGAGCACCCTGTTGAGTTGCAACAGGCGGGAATAAAACATTTTGTTTCTAAAAAAAACAATCAAGGTTGTCTTAGACTGCTATCATTTGTTAAGAGTTGTGGATGTGAAAATGTGGTGCAACAAATATTCATTGAGAGGAAACTGATCTGTTCTCTAGGGACTCATATAGATTGTGGTTGGGTGTAATGAATTGTTAAGTGTACTTGTAAAGTGCACTGTCGTCCGTGACGGTATCCGGGCACTGATCAGTTGTGTCTGCCTAGCACTGCCCATAGCAGGTTGGTTAATTGAAAAGTCAGGTCTTCAGCTTCTTGCAGAATTCAAGAAGAGCAGAGAAGACTCTGACATGGAGTGGAAGGTTGTTCCATGCTTTAGGAGCGATGTAAGAGAACGCCTGTCCTCCTGATCTGTTTCTCTGTAAGTAAGCGATAGGTGCAAGTAGGAGTCCTGTGGAGTGGGGGTGTCTGGGTAGTTGGTGGAAGGAGATGAGACTGTTCAAGTTGATCCTGAGTTGTGTAGTGCCTTGAATGTGTGTGTGAGTTTGAATTGAGGTTGTTTGTGTATCGGGGAGTCAGTGGAGTTCCCTGATGTGTGGTGTGATGTGAGTTCTGTGTTGAATGTGATGAATCTGGCTGCCAAGTTCTGGATGGTTTGTAGTCTTCTAGTAAGTTGCTTGGTGAGCCCAACGTAGAGGGTGTTCCGGTATTCCAACTTGCCGGTGACTAGGGTGTAAGTGACAGATTTTCTAGTGTTGCTTCGGAGCCATTTGAAGATCTTCTTCAGCATCCTCAGGGTGTGCAAGCAGGATGCATTGACGGAGTTATCTAGTGAGGTAATGTCCAGTTTGCTGTCAATGATTATTCCAAGGTTCCTGTTGTGCGTTCTGGATGTGGGTTTGGGTCCGAGTTTGGCCAGCTACCAGTTGGAGCCCCATGGTGAGGTGTTCTTAAAGAAGATCATTACGTCTGTCTTGTCAGTGTTGAGCTTGAGACAATTGTCCTCCTGTTAGCGACTTTGGTCATGCAGGCAGTGAACTTGTTTCTTGTGTTAGGAATCTTGTCCGAGAGGGAGAGTATGAGTTACGTGTCATCGGCGTAAGAGAGGGTGTTGATGTCATGTGTGTGAATGATGTTTGCCAGAGGGAACACAATCTTTGAAGATGGTGGGCTGAGCAATGAACCTTGAAGCACTCCGCAGATGAATTTGCAGGCTTCTGAGTAGTAAGGTACCAGTCTGACAGCTTGTGTACTATCCGTTAAGAAGGAGCAGATCCAGCGGAGAGCGGGTCCTTGGATGCCAATCTCGTGCAGGCACCTAATGAGGATGGGGTGAGAGACCGTATCAAATGCTGCGAAGAGGTCCAGGAGAATGAGGGCTGCTGTATTATCTCTGTCAAGGATCATGTGGGTGTTGTCTGTGGTGGTGATGAGTGCTGTTTCTGTACTGTGGATGGGCATGAACCCAGATTGCGTGGCGTTGAGGAGCTGGTGGTTGCTGAGGTGTTTGATGAGGCACCAGTTGACTAGTTACTTTGAATTGTGATAAAAAATACCTGCAGGTAATTAGGAATTTACATCTACAAATAGCTTTGAAATGAAATAAAGCAAATAAAAACCAGTCTGTGACATGATCGAACGGTACCCTGCAATTAAATTAAACTGCAGAGAGAAGACAACAGTAATTGAAACAGAACAAATCACGGACAGGAAACGAAGAGGTCTGGGAATGTGATCAAATCCTTAATGACAAAGACGTTACTGAACTAATTTCATTAAAGCCGTATAGGTAGCAAAAGGTGAACGACCCATAAGTATTAAAGGAAGTGACGTCATACAACCTTTGACCAACATGGCGCCATTAGGAATGCCATCACATTACTTTTGACACTAAAAATATAACAAGAAATTATAAAAAAAAATATATACAATGGATACTACAAAACACTTAAAAATCTCACACAAACAAGAGAAAAGGAAGTAGTAGAAAGTCAGGGGAGGGGGGTCAAAGATGCCACATTCAAGTGACGCCTCAGTGACACCCTTGCTGACCATGAGTGATGGACGGACCGCTTGGCCCCCAGCTCCTTACTAGTACCGAGGAGACACACAGGGCTCGAGCATCGAGAGTGCATAGGGTGTGTGGTGTCGGGCCTCAGGCCCACATGATGGCAATAACTGACACAGACACCAGGTGGTAAGGTACTGTAACTGGTCACGAGCACGTGCACCCGGGCCCTTTTATTGGCGGGGCCACGTCACTCATGACACCCGTGATGGATGGGTGGGGGTGTAAGTGTGTCCAGCCCTCAAAGGAGTGGCTGGGAATATCATAGCCTGCCAAACACTAGAACGTGTCCTGCAGGACACTACATTCCTCCCCAACTTTATTGAAGAACAACAACAAACATTAGTCCAACCTGTGGGGACAATCAAACAGTCAACTACACACCACAGGGTCCATCAGCCTTATGAGTCAGGTGGCGGGAAGACGTCAGACCTGGGCTGGTGGCTCTGCCTGCAGCAGGACCATCTCGGCGGGCACTCGTAGTTAAACCTGAGGGGTTCAGGACACGACCGCTGGCTTGGAGACGTCCGCTGCATACCGTCAGCTCACTGATGATGACGTGTCTTGCGTGGCTCCACTCTGCTGACGTCGGGGATGGTCTGTGGCGAGTTCTAACAGTTCATACAATGGGATGCGTCATGAGCATGGATGGAGTCCATGGTGAGAGTTCACGGAGGTGTTGCCTGATCGATTGTCTCTGTTGAACCGCTTGGCTGTAACCGATAACCTGTCGGTGGGGCAATGTCTCTTCTCACTCTCCCGCCTGGGGAGGCCCGTTGTCGGGGTTGCTACGGGACTGCAGGAGGGCTGCGCTGGGGGGCTGCTTGTGTGCCGACTGGGGGCAGCTGCAGGACCACTGAGGAGCCGTTACTTAGTCGCACGCACAACCCTCGAGGGTGGATGTGTCTTGGCCAAGACATGCTCTCGCTGCCGCGGTTCAGGTGTAGGCCAGGTTCGCATGTAGCCTCTGGTTTCTTTTGTCGGCTGGTGTGGCAACAGTGTAGGACCCCAGTCCATCGGTACTCTGGGGATGGTGTTGTTTTGACGCATGTGATGAGGGCTGGCGTGATGGCAGTCGCCAGCCATATGGTGAGTTGGAGTGACAGGTGGTGGTGACTTGCTGGGAGAGTTAGATGTCAGGAGGGACTTAGCAGCCATGTGTCTTCGCCTTGCTGAGATTGATCTTCGGTGGCGGCACGCCACGTGGAGTGTGCGACTCCTCTCTTGCCTGTCTTGGGGCCACTGCCGACTCCATCTTGAGGGGGTGCTGATCTTCACCCGTGGCATCTGCGGTCAGGAGCAGGGATGCCGTTTGACTTAGACTGCTGACGCTCGGGGATGGACGTCGCCTGGGGAAGCGTTGGGGAGAGACGCGGTTTGCGCTTGCTGCGGCTTATGTTCGGTTCTCCCCTGAGGCTGTGTCCAGGGACGTCGGTCCGCCTTGGTGGGTGTCTGGTGTGTCTGGGTGTGCTCTTGGCTTGCTGTGCGAGTCCTCGGTCTTCTCCTCTTGTTGGTCTTTTCAGCGCACCTGTGTTCATCCGGTTCCTCGGGGTGACAGGGCTGTCACTCTTCTTCCCTCGAGGGCGTTGCGCTTGGACCTTGAGGCGGCGCCGTCGTGGCGCTTGCTTCTTCCTTCGTTCTAGCGTGCTTGTTGGGACTGGTCACTTCGTGTGACGTGCTCCTTGCTTGCTGTGCGACGTGACGTCCGGCCACGTGTCGCCTGTTGTTGGAGCACATGTTGCTGTGGCGGCCTGCCACGTGGAGTGTGCGACTCCTCTCTTGCCTGTCGTGGGTCACAGCCGACTCCATCTTGAGGCAGTGTGAGGGAGGACACTCTGTGTTGTCTTCGGCCCACTGCGGGGCTTCGCTGGTGCAGTAGAGATGTAGTCGTTCTCTGTGCTGCGTTCAGCAGTGCTTCTTTGTGGAGATGTCTCTATCTCCCGGGCGCCTGCCCATGCTGTCCGGTTCACTGGCGCGGCCTTTTGCGCACCTCGGACCAAGTGCGCTCCGTCTTCTCCTTGGGCGCTCTCTTCTGGCACTGGGTGTGCCTGTGTTGTAGCTTGCGGTTGTGTTTGTTCACCAGTAGGAGCGAGTGATGCGATGTCCTCTCTGGCGGTGGCGTTGGGCAGCCACTTGTGGTGCGCGCTCTGCACCAGTCATTCTTGCGCTGTTGGTGGAGACAGCCACCTTGAGATGTTGCTGTCTGGCTGGTCGTCCACTCTTGCTGGTGGGGGCTGTCTTTGGTGTTGCTGCTTGTGTTTGGTTGGCGCTTGCCTGGGCTGGAGAAGCTTCGGGCTTCCTGGGGGCCCTTGTTGACGTGCAACAGTCTTTCTCCTTTGAAAGTCTAGGCAGCCCATTGGGGTGGCGCGCAATGCACCCCGTCTTCGTGTGCTTCTTTTGGGGCTTGCTGCTTTACTGGGCTTTGCTGTCCTTTGCTGCTTGGCACTTTCCTGTGCTGGGGCAGTCCTGGGCCCCTGGTATCTCTTTGCTAGGTGTGGGTTTGGAGTTCCTCCCCTTCCAACTGTTGGGAGCGTCCTTCGGCTGATCTCTGAAGTGGCGCTGGGAGCAGTGCTCAGTCTCTTCAGCTTGTCTTGCCTGGAAATGGGGTTTGTGGTCTCCTTTCCGCTATGCATTGGGGCTGTGACCATGGTTTCACTCCCATTCTGCTTGTGACTTGGTGAGGGCAGTTGCAGCAGGCAGCAACCTCTCTCGCGGCTGAGGCTGCAGGGGACTACCAGAGGGTGCACTATGCACGTGCATCTACCTCTATCCTGCCCTTTTTCTGGTGGGTGACTGCAGTGCTGTATGGTTGCCCCAGTGGACAACGGCCATTGTCCTGTGTGGATGGGTGCCGTGACGGGAGGCACTATCCTGTTTCCCGTGTGTGTGTGTGCTAGGACTCTTCCTCCTGTCGGCAGCAGTGCCTAGGCATGGGTTCTGGAGACGCTCCTGAGCAGGCGTTAGGTGGCGCTGCAGCCACCTGTGTTGTGAGTCCACGACAGTCTCACTGATGTTGAGGTTTCTTTGCTGCTGATGCAGTATCTCCCAATGGCCACCAGGTGGCACTGTAGCAATCTCCTTGTGGAAAGTCTCACTTAGCGCCTGAACTGGAGGCTCTTGCAGGGGACTGCTAGCTGTTGAAGCACTAGTTGTGTTCTCCCTGGGCTTGATCTGTGCGTGAGGGGGGTCCCCCGGTGGTGCTGCGGGTGCAGGGGCTGCCAGTTGTGGAGTTACTCTTGCTGGTTGATTACCCCTTCCCTGCACCTTGTGGAGCGCGTCAGACTAGGCAAGGTGCAGTGCGCGGACTTACTTGCTTCTCTGAGCGGGGCATTGGAGCCTTTCGTGGAACAGCTGACTTGCGGCAGTGCGGCTCCGTCGCTCATGCTGGCCGGCAGGGCAGCTTGCTGCTGCATGTGCTTTCATTTGCGAACGAGTGAATTCAGCCCACGGTGTGGCGCAGGCATGCGGCCACTAGGTGGCGCTGCCTGCAGGTTCTCCTCTTTACTGGCTGCGGCGGCCTCCTTCGTACTCACGGGCTTTGAAGCGCGCCGTGAGCAACTGGCGCAGGGCCTCCCACGGCGTCGATGCCTCTTCCCTCTGTGGCACCTCAGGCTGCACAGTAAGAGGGAGCGGGGCGGGGGCTTCAGCGTCTCCCTATCGCCGCCCGTTGTGGGTCACAGGACCGTGTGACTGTGGAGGCGGCCGCCTGGGCGCAGCTGCGGGCACATTTCAAGCATGGCTGGGGGGGGGTAGGCGCTCTCCCTGGACTCGGGTGGTTGCTGGGAGCAGTCATGTCGCGTCGTGTCCCTTCTCCCTTTGCTTACGGTGCAGAAACGGCGGGCGGGACAGCCTGTGGACGCTTCGGGGCTTGCTGAGATTTTCACTGACCTCTCGCTGTCGGGCTGGCCGGCACCAGGGCTGCAGCGGCGGCAGTGTGTGGGTGTCTACGGGCACCTACCTAGACCTCCCCCGTGACGCGAGGTTCAGGCACAGGGTGGCCTTCTTCCTCCGCAGCACGGCCACGGCCGTCATGCTGGCAAGGGGGCATGTGTGAGCCACTGTGCAGGCAACGCTGATCCTCTCGGGTCTAGGAGGCGGTGACCGGGTGACACCCGGGGCTCAATCCTCACCGCAGTCACGGATGGCTGGGAACGGCACGACAGGGGGGCCGCCGCCTGTCAGGCTCATTTCCTCCCCACGAGGGACGATGAAGCGCCGAGCAGCAGGCACGCGGGGTTAGCTACCCGCCTCATCGCCAATGTGGTGTCGGGCCTCAGGCCCACATGATGGCAATAACTGACACAGACACCAGGTGGTAAGGTACTGTAACTGGCACGTGCACCTGGGCCCTTTTATTGGCGGGGCCACGTCACTCGTGACACCCGTGATGGATGGGTGGGGGTGTAAGTGTGTCCAGCCCTCAAGGGAGTGGCTGGGAATATCATAGCCTGCCAAACACTAGAACGTGTCCTGCAGGACACTGGGGAAATAGTAGGGTAAAACAACAGTGACCCACGCAGTCCCTAACTGTTGCACGAGTCTTGTGCGTGGCAAAATGTCTTTTAATTTGTAGCCTGAATTTCATAAAAGACACTTTGTGAACAGACTTTCAGCTGGTGTTGCTTTCTCGAACCTGTTGCTAAGGAACATGGTTACCAGACAAACCAAAAGGTTTTTATAAGTGTACCCAGTGCAATATGTGTCCGTATGCTTGTAATAAAATGCAAGAATTTAGCTACAACACCACTACTACTTATCAGATCCTAGATTTCATCAACTGCAACACCAAATTTGTTGTGTACTGCATAAGATGTCAATGCGGACTAATTTATGTTGGAAGCACTATACGGCCCTTGAAAGAAAGGATACAGGAACATATGAGGGCTATTCGCATTAATGATGCGAGTTACCCCTTGGCTGTACATTTTAACACCAATCATCCTAGGATGACTATGACAAGTATCTGTTTCCATGGAATCGCACAGGCACGATGTGATCCAAGGGGAGGTGATAGGATTCTGGCACTTAGGAGAGCTGAGACCCAATGGATTTTACGTCTCCGGGCTGTGGAAAGGGGGTTGAACATTGATAAGGAATTACATGTATTCCTCACTGACTGAATGATCTATAAATGTCCTCTTTCCGTTTTTCCTGATTGTCTATGCTTTAGACTTATGTCAAACAATTCTTCAATGCTGTATCTTTAAGGGTAGGATAACACCGTTTGCTATATGATGATCAGTGCAGCAATGACTGTCTTTTAACTACCTTCTAATTGATATGCTCACATTCAATGTTGTGAATACTGCTATACCTAAAACAAAAATATATGTTTAGCTTATTAGATGCTATATTTAAATGGTACCAACATACTTATGTACATTGTCTTCCTGTTAACCCGTATATGATGTCAAAATTAGCAAATGTTAGTTATATGTTCGTAAACTGGTTGGAATTGTAACACTGTAATATACTTAGGATCACCATAATTGAATTATGTATGTGACAAATTGCCATGTGTTTACACTATGATACTATGCTTATGAACATATAGTCACGCTTGTTCTTTCTTTCACAATGCTATTCCTATCAATATATGGTGCCTATTTTTCGGGCTCTTCTTACTCCTAACTCTAATACCTTTAATGGGAGAATAGATTTGAAGTCATAGATTTTAGAATCGGATGATTCTTAACAACTTATATATGAGAGTACCGTAAAAACTCGCATTTAGACAATTTTACTTTTTCGGACCATTCCAATATGGCCGTCGTACAAGCGAGTGGGGAACGAATATAGCTCTCTTTATCACCCTTCTATAAAACAGAGCGCCCAATAATGTTAGAATAGGACATGGAGCTGGTATCCACATTGATGGAGCTACCATACATCAACCACGTCTCTTTATATACCTAACGTGGGTTACATTTTACCGTATTCGGCATCATTGTAATATGGCTGCCATCCTAGCTATCGGATCTATAGCTTGGAAACCCTTTCTCTATTTTTAGGATCTTGGAATGCTTTGGGACTGGGTGCCTTTTAGACGCAGACACAGCCCCCGGTCATGTGATCAGAGGGCAGATGATATTTAAATCGTAGAGAGAAATGGCGACCCGTCGATACCTTCTTTGCGGGACCGGGCTGGACGGAGAAACATCCGGCGGGATCGCCGAAGATTAGGTCAGTAAACTGTGGTCAAGCTCTTGTGTCTAATGAGTGTATGTCTTTTCTAGGACAGACTTACTTTTCGATTATTTTAAACATTGCTGTCTTTGTTTCTTCTCTCTTTTTTTTTTTAGGGGCATATCACAGCCCTTGTGCACTCTACTCTTAAATAGTGCAAGTAAGTTGATGCGCTTTAATAGTTTTTAAGCGTGTTCAGTGCCTAACCTCGTATATCTATGAGTATCAAGAACTATTCCAGGACTTTCACTGAATTTAAGCTCACTTGAGTCTTTTTAATCAGGTCATGAGGAACGTTGACAACGTTTATAAATATTCAGGGCTGATATTTTTGTGCCCCAATGGAATGCTGTGCTCTGGCAGAATCTTACAACATATATTGTTTTTCGGGGATATTTTGTCCAGAACTATTTAATGGACATAAGAAAAAGGAGTTTAGTGGCCTATTTTTATGCTATCTAACTTAGGAAGATATCTGATGAGATTACTAGTAACATGCACGTTTAACCTATGCTGTGATTGTTTGAACCGTTGCTGGGTTCAGATATATAATCATTAATCTGACCTTCTCAGTTTTTGTCATAATATTACCACGAAATTATTTTTATTTTTTTCCTTGTTTTGAAGATTAAAGGTGTTGTTCGACTAACTTTGTTGACTGAACACAGACACTTCTCTACCACGTAAGGCTTGACAACTATTTTACAACAGGTAACTTTCATAGATACACAGCAATGAGGAACACATAATCTATGATTTCCTCTGTTTATAACGTACTTAGTAATTTCAAACTTTCTTGCTTCCTTTACTACCTTGTCAGTGATCTACTTATACAGATTGAATTTTGGGATCTGGACATACTTTTACCGGAACCCTCCAGGGACCAACCCTGTTCTCACGTGGATCTTTTAAATGACTTCTTGAAATCCCGGTATCTTTTAACATAAGGTGTTTATTATTGTTTGAATAAGGATTTAAAACAACTTAGTAAAAAGTCTTAGTGCGGATATTTACTATTGTATATTGGTTTTATCTTTGTTTATAGGGTCCCTTGAATTTATCACTATAATTTGGTATGCTGTTCTTTACTTAGGATAGCGGGAGTCCTTAAGGACTGAAGGTAGATATTTCTATGTAACTTTTGAACGTTTCAAATTATAGAATCTCTCACAGAATGGGTTTATAAATTTCTCTGAAATTCCTTTTTCAGATGGTGCTCATTTTTTGAATACAGTCACTTATTAGGTATGTCACTATGAGGGATATTAAGGCATGTTGTTGGCCATACTGATTCTTTTGGCTTTTTTTTTTTTTATATCTCTTGTTTTTCTGGCTTTCCTTTCCTAATTCACACGGGTGTTTTTCAGTTTAGAAATGCTTCATGTTTCTTTCATCTTTTTTCTTAAGATTCTATTTCGTACAATAAAATTTTCTTATCTTTTGGGCAACCATGGAGACTATATTTGAATTGGATGTGACACTTATGCATATTTTGAAATTGTTTGCAGCCTTGAAGAAGTTACAGTAAGTAACGAAACACGTGTCGGCTGCCATCATCCTTTGACACCGAGGAGGCCTCAGGAACACGACCTCCATCTGTTCAATATCGTTTATGTTACTATGCTGGACTGATTTACATAAATCATTGAGACATGATTTCTTATTGCTAAGTGGAGCATTGACGTTGGATAATTAAAACTATCTTGGAATGAACTACTAAGATTGATATTTTTTGTAAGCGGCTTTATGGATACTTTGAGGATTATGTTTACTGGCCAAGACTAAAATAAGGACATTAATGAGTGCCGAGGCACAGTGTTCATCTGTATTAGGACACGGAAGTTCGGACGAATTACCGTGTAGCGACATCTTTGGTAGTGGGATGTTTTTGTGACCTAGAGAGGCACCAATACTGGGTATTTCTTATGAGTTAAAATATCGATTCAGGTTTTCTATAGGACTGATGTGCTGCTGTTATTGCCACCACTGCCCCCTTGTTTTGTTTCTATTAGTACATAGGTCAGTTCTTAAAATTCTTTACAGGTCGCAATAATACTGGGTGCAATGTCTTACTAATATTTTGCCACCAGTAAATAGTACATACGGCCTTAAATGAAGCACTGAAAGAAGTTTTACCTTTGCAAAAATTGTCATTTGATATCTTCACCAGTCCTTGTGCGCATCTAACCTTTACAAGTGACAATGTGGATGGGATAATAAAGAAACTAATTGTGCATCAGAGGGAAGCGTGATGAGTATCTTGATAGTTCTGAATGATACGATTGAAGGGAAGAGTTTCCTTCCATAATCTTGAGTAACAATGGAGTGCAAATGACGTTAAGACAAATAGAGAATAAGTTGATTAAGCATAGTCATCTGGAGATCAATGGGGTTGAGGAGGTTTTGCAGGGCAATTACTTATTATTTCTTAATTTGCAGTTTGATGTAGAGTGAACCAGACCCACCAGAAGAGCAGAGCACTTAACAAAAAGAGTGATGGGTAATATAAAGTAATAAGGTGAGGATAAAAATGTACAGTACATGTATCAGATTAATAAAGGGGGGATTTTGAAGGTCAAATATTTTAAGGTCAAGACAAAAATTGGAAAGCTGAAGTATGAGATGACTAAAGGGATCTGAGCCTCCGTCACAAATGAGTGCGAAACTATACGCTCTCTAAAATGTAAGTCCTGAAAGAGTACCACCAACATTAGTAGATTACCCACAATAATCCTTCCCTGTGATTGTTTTTGATTAGTGTAATACCATATCTGGAAATGGTGTTGGAAAAGAAGGACTTTCTTGAGAACGATGTACGAAGGGGTGGTTCTTAAACCTGGAGGACTTAGGGAAAACATGTATTAGATGAAATTCAAGAGAGGGAATTTGCATATAGAATGTCTCCTCATGCAGCAACATGGAAGGTACTATTGAAGCTTTGTTGGTGGATAACATAAAAGAAAGATTGGTGTTGATGCAAGTGATGTGGCGAAGCGAAACAATAGAGAGATAGAGGTGCAGAATTATGTGTGAGACAGATATAAATTGAGAAAGGAGGCTAGGTACTTTAGCTGAATGTGGAGAAAGTGTTTAAAATTAAAATATGGAATGGACCAAAAGACTGGACAAAGATTTGTTGAATCATGAGGGTTTTTTAAATCTTTCCTAGTGCAAAGCAAACCCAAGGCAGAAGAGTGTAGAACAGGAAAAGAGTTTCCTTGTGGTGATCAGGTGATAAAAGTCGTTACAATAAATCTGAGATCGTAAGACGAGTAGCTCATGAAGATCTTATAAGGAGGAAGAAAAAAGGCCAGTAAGTTAATCATAATCAAGAAGCATGTCAAAACATCTCTATAGAGAATGTCTCAACTAGTTATCACCAACATCACCCTTTTTCAGCTCTTATTGCCAGTAGTGTCCTCACTAGATAAATCTCTACTTCCTTGCGGCTAGAGCATTGAGAGTTCTAAGTTTTAAGAACTGTTAACTGCATGCATCTTCTCTTTATGTATTTCAGATTCTGCATGAAGCATCCTATTACCTTATGTTCCATACATGCTCTATATGAATTTTAAATACATAAAGATGCAGCTAAAGACTGATATGTTCACCTGGATTTATGAAAGTAATAACTGATCTTGTTTTTCCATTAACTTATCTTCTGTTTCATTAACTTATCTTATATCCTTTGAATACTAATTCTGAAGTGGGCTATCATTGAGTCTAAGAGTATAGGAAGATTGTAGTTTAGTTCTAAAGTCGTGTAGGATTTCGGCTTCAATCAATGCTGAGAGTATTGACAGTTGATAGTATTTTAGAAGAAGGCTCTGGATAAAGCTCTATGAGAAGATTTACTTTCTAATAAAAAATCGTGCTGCATTTCTGCTGTTTGTGAGAAATTGGGAGCATCTAAACTTTGCAACAGTACTGCAGTACATAGTCACAATATTTTCTGTCACATATTGTATTGTGTTACATGGCCCTTGGTGAGAGAGAAACAAGACTAGATTCATTAATAGACAATCCTTTGTCTGGACTTACAGGCTTCCCCCAAGCTATTAAATATGAGAAGTCCACATACCACCATCCTCAACTGAAATCGCCCCTCATGCCACACAAAAAAAGAATATCTTAGAGGTGAAAAGGGTGACAACTGAAGAGCAGAAGATACGACCGCCTTGCTCTTGGAGAGGATATCTATGAGCACTGGACAAACTAAAAATTGATTGAGCGTAGACTGGGAAAAAGTAATCAGATAGAAAGAGTAGGGGGATGCAGAACTTGAAAAAGGTAGAAAAGTATGCCACAGAGAAAAAGAGAGAAAGCAGACTGTGGAGAGGGTCTAAAGAGGATGAAAGAAAATTAGGTAAGAGGGAAATATTTAAAGACACAGTCCAATTACACAACCCATATACCTTTATTCCAGGTTATTTTTTTAACATTGGAACTAGAATATTAAAAATACTTTACAGTAAAGTGGGAAAGTGTCCAACTGAGGCTTGAGTGAGTTCATCAGATTACAACTCTCTAAGTGTCAAGCTTCAGCAATACTGAGCTCATCTTAGCAATTTAAAAAAATAGGAAAGCTAAACCAAAGACGTTTGCATACATGTTCAAAACACGGAACCACCTAAAAGACTCAATACTTCTAAAACATAAAAACAACTGTGTAACCACAAGAGAAAATGAGTCAAACACCAGGAAAATAAGCTAAGAAAGCTTCGGTCACACAGAAGGCAATGCTCTGAGGAGAGTCTACATATTTAACAAACAGCCCACAATGTCTCCGATTTACAAAACATTTACATCCAAAACAACACAGCTCACTACAACCCTATTGACACTCTCACACAAAAGGAAAAACAGGCTAGCATCCTCACAAACAAGCGTATTGACCAATAAATACACAAACCTGAGGAACAAGTTAATTCTCTTCCTTCTGATTTCACCACAAAGTATTCCAATGTGAGAGGTACTATATACACTTAAACTACAAAAGACATTAGAACAAATCTAGCTACTTCAAGACTCTGCAGAGTGTATTAGAAGAAAATGCAATATGTGCACCAGGAATACAAACCCTAGGTCAACTTTCAAAGCACAGCATTGATGAGCTGCAAAATCGACAAGAACCTAGCTCACAAACCCAGTGATTGCCAGGCCAAGATTTCATCCCCAAGGAAAAGGGAGTTCCAATAGCTATACACCATCAAGTCAAACATGCAGATGCACCCGACCAGCGATCCCTATTGCAGCACCTGTGCATAGACAAACCATCTGGGATATCCACTACTATAAACAACTCATACTTGGTTCAGCAAGTCAGCTAATGAATCATGAAAATCAGCCACATCAACATACATACATCTTTATCAAAGACGAAATCAATGACTTATGATAAACAGTGGACAGATTGAGTGCTGTACAAAATAACACCAAAGCTGACAAAGTAAAAAAGAAAGCAAAGAAACACTGCTCGAGTATAAACAGCATCTACCTGAGATAAGATGTTTCAGAACTAAGTTTTAAAATCAGGGTTCTTTAATTTCACAGACACTCTTAACAGCTATCAAGTCTGAACACCTTTGATTTCAAAGACACCATAGTTAACCCAGAAACAAAGAGACATTGCCCTTCCCTTACTCAACAACAACAAAAACACTTCACAAAGAGCAACTCAGGCAGACAAAGGCCATTACCAAACCAATGATGAAACCAGAGGTTGAGGTCCCTATTTCTGATTCTGTAGGATCAGACACTTCCAGCCATTCAGACAAGTAACCATTTCCCAGTCAGGCTCTTACAACTCACACACTCATGTCTCAATTTCTGAGCTGAAGGTTTTTCCACTTAGCTGATGAGGACTAACTGGGTGCAGGTTAGTGCCCCCTCACCTTTTGTTTGGGGGGGCATTTTAGAAAGTCACCATTTTGGCCTGTTCACCTCCAATATTTTTGTGCTGACTGGTACTGATGGTAGCTGACTCTGACTGTGCCCCGAGCCCTGCTAGTCAGACCCAGGGCCAGTGCTATGTTAAACACACACACAGGCATTGAGGTACACTTATAATTGGCATGACCTACCCTATAAATCCCTAGTAGATAATAGGGCAAGGGGATGAAAACTACCTATAAGTCCCTAGTATATAATACGGCCTGGCAGTTTAGAGGTCAGCAGCCCTTTTTGCACTTGCATGCGTGCACCGCTGAAAGACTAAGGTCATTTTAAAAGCAGTTCTGAGTTGTAGCACTGCTTTTAAAAAGTAAATTCACTGCAAACTTGACTTTGGTGGTAGGGGCACTATAAAGTGATAATCTACATTATTGTTACATATTAGGTATCCCAAGGTCTCCCCTAGGTATTCCAGGGGTGGGGGGGTCAGGTAACTATAAGCAGAGTCTCTTTAAAAGGTGTTTTATAAACCCTGGTGAGGGAAAACTGCCCATTTAATTTTTTTCCAGTGTAGGAAATCCCCTGCAAAGTCGACTTTGGTGCTGTGGGCACTGTGAAGTATTAATCTACATCATTTGTACATATTAGGCAACCCTAGGTCTCCCTAGGTGTCCAAGGGGTGGGGGTCCTGTAATTATGAGCAGGGTTAGCAAGACTGCCTTGATTAGGTGATACGTGGCTATACAGGGAAGAGGCTATTTGCTGGGGAGAGCTCTGCAGCTACACAGGAATGCCAGGGGAGAGGGGTCGTAGAAGGACAGGACAGGCAAGGAATGCCAGGCCTACCTACCCCCAGTCTCCTGTGCCCCAGCCAGATAGCAGGCTTAAGGAAGGAATTTGCAGATGTTAGGGGGAGGAGAGCTATGGAAATGAGCCACACTGAGAGTTGGTTTAGTTAGCTCTTACTGCTCTGCTGAAATTTCAGCCAACATGTATTTTGGAAGAACAGTGCTTTCTGGGAAAAGAAAATGCCACACTTTGGAGAAAGTGGTCATGCGCCTGGGCTGGCACCTTGCACCTCATTGTTTAGGGGTGACCCCTTCTTGATGCCCAGGAGCTGGGAATGAATATGTGAGAGGTGCATAGCCTCTGAGTTCTGCTGCCTGAAACTACAAGAAGAAGGACTAACCTGCTGGAATCCTGATCGCACTCAAGGGCCTGCCTGGTGAAGACTGTGCCTGCTGCACTATCTGATACTACAGCCCTGAGGACTTTGCCTTACTTCAAAAAGGAGTAAGGAGTGGACTCCCTGCAGCTACAGGTTAATGGAGCTTAACTGACCCTGTTCCAGCCAGAGTCCCTCTCCTGGAGTGTGTCAAGTGGACTTTCATTGGGTTGACCGAGTGCATTGTGGGAAGTATAGCCCAGGCCTGCAAAGTGCTGTCTAGGAGATTCCAGACCCTTGGATTTGTGTTTTGGACACTTGGAACCTACATGGAGACTTTCTTGAAGGACCTTTAGAAGTTTGGGAAAGTTTTGGGAACTTTCGGAAAAACGCTCCATAAGGTGACCGACCCGACCGTGGGGGCCAAGTCGGCCAACTTAAACTGTGACCTGGCCTGGATTCCAGGTTCGTCCTGCTGAAGAGCTCCAGAGGTCCGACTTCCAGGATTTGACTGGAAGCTTCTTGAAAGTCAATCTGACGAACACTCACTGAATCTGCCCTGGTGAAGAGCAGCAAGGGCCCTAGGAAGAAAAAGCTCCAGAAAAGTTTCTAATTGTGAAGGTAAAATTTTGACCGGTGCCTCCCGCTTAGCGTATCCGAGCAGGGCTCCATTGCGGTCAGCCTGAAACTTTGACTTTGTCCCGGTCAAGCGTGACTAGATGTCCCAGAGTGGCGCTATTGGTTTCTAAGCACTAGAAAATGTTTATTCTTTAAAACTTCATATCTACGGTTCCCTATATTAAATTTTGGTCGTTTTGGTGTCATTTTAAAGATACAAATATTTCCTATTTTTAACAATTGGTGTGGGATTTGTATTGTGTGTTGTGTCTTACTTATTTACTGTATTGGTGTTTTTAAATGCTTTACACGCCTGTCTCCTAAGTTAAGCCGTATTGCTCAGTGTCAGCTACCAAGGGTTGAGCAAGGGACTAATGTATAGTGACCCTTTTAGGACCCAGTACAGTGTCGGTGGCCTTGTTACTGGTGGTAGGTGTATACTTACCACCGCCAATAAACCACCTTCCAACAGTGATAAAAATATTTATGGTATAATCAAAAATTTGCTGAAAGATCTCTGATGTTTAAATGGCATGTGGTCACCATGAAATTTCAGTATGCAAATTAATACTATTCAACATTATCTACCAGATAGCCTTAAGTATTATTCACAACCAGTGGTGTACTAACAAATCTCATCTGGTTTATATACTTGTTTGGTTCTTAGATAATAGCCATCTCATCCTAATTCGACTCCACAAAAAGCACAGAGATATAAAACCCAAGACCAGACCGCAGGACATGCATGTGCAGAACCCAACAAAGGACAGTGGTCAGACCAAAGCCTTATCCGCTTCTTCAAAACAACTAAAACAAGCATTTCTTTTGTAACTTTAATACAAGATCTATAGGCTTTTGATTCTGTGAACGTTCATATAGCCAATCGGAACCAGATGCTTCTAGATCACTTGGCTGAGAGGGCACATATTTACTTAAAAGAGGAGGAGAAACATCAGAACCCCATTGCCATGGAGACAGTGGACAGAAATTGATGGATCTGATGGGTCTAATGTCTTGAAGACGAAGACATGCCCAGATGGTATACAAGATCCAGTTAAAAATCAGCAACGTAATGCTCCCAAGGTACCAAAGATATACTCGTTGCCAAAAAGTCTCCATGAAATGAGACCCTCCATAATAACAATGAGGCATCCAGCATGGCATTATCAGGGCATGAAAAGATACTCAGCAGCCAAAGAAGCGAAATTAAGGGTAGGAGTCCAGAAATTCTTATTTTATAGACTTTTCTTAATACCAGTTTCTATGCACAAAACATGCAGAACTTAGAATGTCTCTAAAAATTTGAGTTTTCGCAGAAAGAACCTCATCGAACTAAGGCAGGAAAGTTCTGTCCTCATTCGAAAACTCATGAAGCAGTGACCGCTTCAAACACGTTTTGCACTCACCTTAAAAGCACCTTGGAGCAGCCATTACAAATCACCTTAGTGGTCATGGAGAACATTGCAGCAAGGACCATCACGGACTTCCGGCCACTGTGCTTCGAACTCAAGTGACAGCCTTTAGAAATACACTCTGGTCATGTCATTTTTAACAACATTTCTAATATTTCACAATGCATGCCTCATCACAAATGATACATGTTTATTTAGTTTATTACTGACCGCTGTGTGACTTCCTTTTGTGCATATTTCAAACTATTGCATTGCTTCTGCAGCCCCACTGGATTCATAAATGGTGTGTCACTTGTATACACTAATTTGGTGCAGGCGGAAGCAGACATATTAGAAGGAAATGAAGGAGAAAGTAATCTAACAAAATGAGTTAGAGACAATGCATGCAATGGCCCAGCCATGCTGCAGTCCACTTAACAAATATTTTAGAAAACTGCACCAGAAATGTCAATTCACAAACCCGGCCATGGTTTCTCATGGAAATCTATAATCACAGGCATATGGTCCGAATTTATTTTCGTGACCAAAACCTCTTCCTTTCTGTCCACTCAGAAAGCAAATCATTACCGAGGTCTCTCTGAAGAACGTCAGATAGTCTATTGAGTTATAGGTCTCATGTAGTCATGTTGCACAGGGCTGTCACAAGGGGAGCATTATGCCCCAAGCCCCAGACTCTTCAGGGCCCCCTCTTCTTCAGCTACATGTATTCATTGGTTTTCAATTGCAAGCATGTTTGCTATCTTCATACATAATGGGGCAGCTTGTGTGGTCAGGCCACTGAACGGCGTGGATGACATGCTTTCTCTTTCCCTGCAGTACATGTTTTTAATACTGAGAGACAGGTGCTGCATATTTCACCTGGCCAAAATGGAGGTAGCTTCTAGAGGGCCTCACACCAAGGTCTGGCTCCAGATCTCATTAAAACTTCTGACAAACATTATCTTGCCATATATCAGACTGGTGACATTCATCTACTCAGCCAACAACATCAGTATGTTTGGAAGATAAAATGTGTTTTTTCCTTTGAGTATAGACAGCTCCCTTTTGTCTGCTGAGTCCATGATTGGCTGCAAGTCATCCTCATTCCATGGGGCCAGTGGACAGCTATGATACTACATAGAATTACTGGTGGATAACTGTGAAAAACGGGGATGTTTCTGATGGGTTTTGAGTGACATCCAACAGGTAATGAGAGTTAAGCTTGAGTTGTTTATGGTGCCACTGAGTAACCTAATTTGATTGCATTTGTGAGCACCTTTACACTAAACCGTTAGGAGCTGCAAATGAAGCAAGCGCCCATGATCAATTTACCATCAATGCAAGAACTCTCCAGGCGTGTGTCAGCATGAGTGTCCAGAGGCCCCTGGCTGGCAGAGGAGAGGGCAGTTGGTGGGGGAAGAGCGCCACTCCGTTCTCCCCCTTCCCTTGGGCAGGAAGAGACCCAAAAGAGGGAGAAGAAGGCACCTCTTTCGGGTGTCTGGAGACCGGGTGAGGCGGAAGAACAAATGGAAATAGTGACGTAACTGTAGTGAAATGAACACATTTGTTTTTACCACTGTGCTTACGTCATGAGAAGATCAGGAAAAAACAAAGCCACCAAAGCCAAGATTTTAGAGGCTTCTAAAGAGGCTATGCGTTTACACAGACTGGCATGGACACTAAAGGCAAATCATCCAACTGTTGTATGTGGCTGTGTAGCTGCGTAAGTACTGCACATCATTCCTTGCCAATGCTGCACACTGCACAGCCGTGTGTCTGCGTAGAAGATCTAGTGCACAGAATGAACACAGGGCTTGCACAGGGCGTGGCTTAAAAAGGAGACAGCGGATGTACACATGAACATGATGTGACCCAGAAATGAATCCCGGAGCAGGTTTACTTCAGGGTCATCTCACAAAACCCAGAATGGACATAGGCAAGCACAGATCAAGGAACACACAGGGAAGTTCAGCAAAAGGAGAACTTAATATTAGGGTGAAATGTAAAACAATTTGCAAGGAATTCTATGCCCTACCCCACTGGCTGGAGTTGCAGTTATGACTTCACTTAGAATCACAAATCGTGTCTGAAAGATCTTGTATTCCATAGAGATAGTTATAAATTCACTTCGAACCACACATTGCATTTGAATGAGTCGGTAAGTCTTAGATATAATTATGAATTCACCCAGAACTGCAAATCGTATAATCCATAGACACAGGTATGGATTCTCGTAGACCGGTAATTGCACTTGAATTATTTAGTAAGCTAGAGAGATAGTTATGAACTCACCAAGAACCGCAAATTGTGATTAATGTATTTGAGTGATCTTGTAATCAATAGACATAGGGGCCGATTCCGATCTCGGCCGGTAGGGCACTGAATCGGATTCGGCTTAACCGGATCCGATTCGGAGCCCTCTTTCCCGACCGATTCGTACGTGCGTCCGGCCGAGCGAGTACAATGCGAGCGCACGCGAAATCGCCGACCGACTTGTTTGCGGGTCCGAAGCGCTCCGACCGACTCGCACGGACACGACTCGCACCGCGCAATGGAGACGTTCCCCGGCCGGGCAAGTACGATGCGCGCCTCGAGCAGTCCGACCGACTCGCGCCGTCCGGCTCAAAAGAGCAGTCAGAGCCGGATTTTGGGGGTCCGTGTCGGACCCCCCTGTACGCGTAGCCGCGCGAGTCGCACACAGGGGGGACCCATGGGTCCCCCCTACCTGTGCGTGTATGCCGCGAGTCGCATCGAGGCGTACCCGCTGTAGGGGGCGCCCTTGTTCGCCTCACACCCATTGAGTCAATGGGAGCCCGCGTACGCGTTGTACGTCCGGCTCCCATTGACTTCAATGGGAGTCCGACCGACTCGAGTCCGATTGCATGCGTGCGCATCTTACTCGTTTGGTCGGACTGCCAGAGTCCGATTCGGTCGGAAATCTCTCCGGGTCCGGCTCGGTCGGAGTGATTTCCGGCCTGAATCGGAATCGGCCCCATAGTTATGAATTCACCTGGAACCAGAAATGTTGTACGGTGTTCTTTGTAAACCATATAAATAGTCGTAGGTGGGCAGATGGATTAATAATGTGCTAGGCAGGCAGAAAGAGAGAAAAGTGGATTTAATTGTAATTGCATTTATATAGTGCTTAGTACTCCTGACAAGGCGTCAAATCACTTTTCGGCGAGTAGTACGCTACTCCGGAACCCAAAATGTATTAGTGGCGAATTAATATTGGGAAATATGTAATTAATTTGAGCGGTGGGCATGCGAGTCTGTTAGTTGGAGTGAAAAGTATAGTGGAGGGATAGAAAGGCATGTCACTCAGATCATATATTGTGAGAGTCAGGGTAACACTGTGGATCAGTCATATCAAAAATACATGAGCAGCTAATATTCTCTTCAATGTTTAATAGCAAAATGTATTCATTAGAGATAAACTAAAGAACAATCGTCTGCTAGAATCACACACTAACATACATTTTACAAAGCTTCACACCTTCCCAGAAAAAAGCCCCAGAATTAAAAAAAATTCTGCAAAACCAACCTATGTTTTGGAACAGTGTGTACTCTATGTTTGAAAGCCGCTTCCATCTGCTCAGAATACTCCCAGCCTCTCAAGCTTCTAATACAGCGTGTTCAAAAGGCTCTCCGTCCTTATGCTCAAATGCAGCCCATTTGTTTCATTTAGCTCCAGGCAATTGTAAGAAAGATGTCCCCTTCTGCCTCTCCCTTTCATCAGGCTTGCTTGAGGTGAGCAATCAAGCAAGGTGCTCTTTGCTGCAGCGATCACTGTGATGGAGAGGACTGTGGCTCATGGTTGGAGGGCAGCGCGCTGACCTATCAGAGTGCAGTGAATATGTGCTCTACCCCCAGAGGCAGCAGGCAACAGACGCATGTGTAGCGCCTAGGGAATAATTCATGCTAAGTAAAGATAAAAATAGAATAATGTACAGCAAAAATGCAATATATATATGCTAGGAAATCAAGCATTTGAAGCTGAGTTCTGTCCAGTTCAGTGGCGTTACAGGCACGCGACAGCAGTTTTTGATTTCCAGCACAGAGACAGTACCCTGAAGCTGAACTCAGATGTCTTGTACCATCTAAGGCTTGTTTTGACATTTATTTAATTGAACATAGGGGCCCTTTTTTACTCGGTAGGTTATTGGCCCTCTGAGAACTACTGATACTGCAGGCATCAGTAATTCCTGGGAGTGCGTGGAGGTGGGGAAATAACTTTGACCTCTGATTATAACTTAATGGTGTTGAATGACAAGGGGGAATTGGTGTTTTTGCACTGATTCCTGAATGTTTTTCTCCATTTTCATCTGGCGTTTCCTCCAGGATATTCCGCCACACGGCAGGGGTCCCACATTACATGTAATCCTGACAGGTCTACTTGCATTCATTACCAGGAGCATTGGGATTTCAAGGGCACTCCTGGTAAGGGTAATTGGTAAGGATAAAGAGTTCTCTCTCAGTGCCTCTTACGTTACACTCGAATAGGAGTTGGCCTAAAGGCTAGGGCGGTCGACCTCGGAGCTGGGGAACCAGGTTCGAGTCTGGGCAGGGACGCACAACATCCTGTGATTCTGGGCAAATCACTTAATCTCCCCGTGCCTAACAAAAATGAATGTGGCCTCATGTAACGCAACTGGTGCTCGTGTAAAGCGCTGTGATACCCGAATCGGGTCAAGTTCGTGCTATATAAAACTCCGTAAAAAAATTACAACAATGTATTTTGGCGAAAACACATAGCCCTTAATACCCCTACGTCAAGGGTCTCTACTATTCCCAACTGTTAGACCTGGCATCCTTGGCATGGTTTGCCTTACTTTTTGCCGTCAGACCTCCTATTTTTGCGGACTTCGTTTTTGCAGGCCTTAGGATTCTGCACACTTTACCACTGCTGACCAAAAAGTGCTTGTGCTCTCTCCCAAAAACATGGTAACATTGGCTTATTCACAATTGGTATATTTAATTTACCTATAAGTCCCTAGTAATGTGCACTACCTGTGCACTTCGTCTGGAAATCAACCGCACACAACGCAGACACCTGCACGGCTTTACAAAAGCAATACTAGTCCCGTCAATAAGAAGCGGATTTCAAACTAAATACAAGGCTTTCAAATAATACAAGAATCTGGACCTCCAGGTGGTGTGGGCCGAAACAAAATTCCAGACCGGCTGGTCAAAGGATACAATTTTAATTCAAAAACGATAAGAAAAGAAGTGCGCTCTGTCTATAATCTCAAGTAAAAAGAATAGACAAACAGATTGTTTCCAGTCAGAGCCCCAAAGAGAACCCCAGAATAATATCGGGGCTTGAAACGCATCAGCATCTTCAACCATTGGGGAACATTGTCATAAGAATAGGAGCAGCTTTAAGGAATAGCACTCGTTACTTAGCATGCGTTTAGTACGCATGCCATTACAACGCGGTCGTTAGAACGACCGCGTTGTTAGTTCGCATACCTTTACTACGCAATTCGGAACAACGAATTGCAGTAGAGGGCGCTGGATGTTGGAATAGTATAATTTACTATTCCAACTCCAGTCTGTGTGGACACTAGGGAAGGTGTTGGATTTTAAATCCAACACCTTCTCCCCCCTAACGCAAGTCGTTGTTCCAACTTGCGTAGTAAAGGTATGCGAACTAACAACGCGGTCGTTGTAACGACCACGTTGTAATGGCATGCGAAGTATCGCATGCGAAGTAAACGCTCCGCACAGATGCCCTTCCCTGTCATCCTTGGTCTAGACTAACAACAGGGGTAGGCAGCCCTCTGTGTGGGGACAGGGCACAGCCTATTCAGGTTTAAGTGAGGCTGGGTCCTTCTTCCCATTTTGTCAGGGATAGCCCACTCAGTCTCACCCAAGCTCCCATCATGTGAGCAGAGACAGACTGCAGACACCAAATAGTTAAGGCAAGAAAATGCCAACTTTCTAAAAGTTATATTATGTCAAAGGGGGTAGGCCCAAGTGATGACAGCTACATAGGGCCTAAATAAAGCATAGTATCTAGCTGCCACTTATACTGCTATCTACTTAAACAGACTGGAACCAATAACAAGTTTCATTGGTCCTGGTTATTTATTCAACCAATTATTCCATACTTTTCATTTTCTTTTTCATTTTGCCATAAGTATCAGAAACAGGGAAAACACTTTTGTTTCACATAATATACACAACATTTCTAAGCATAAACATAAAGTGTGATGAAACAATAAGCAAACTAAATAAATCAACAAACAATGCATCACAATGTTAAGCCAGTCAATAATTTCATAGCTACAGCAACCCTCTTTATGATTTATGAGAACGATTTAGGCAGTCTTTTTAAGGTTGCTGTCCATTGGGGACAAACTTTCGTGCAGCTAAGGTTTTTGAGATAGCAATTAGTCCCTAAACACATGCAAAGTAACGAGTGCTATTCGTGCCCTGTCCCCAGACAGAGGGCTGCCTACCCCCTGTTGTTAGTCTAGACCAAGGCTGACAGGGAAGGGCATCTGTGCACTTCAAATGCTTGTTTCTGAAGTCTCCCCCACTTCAAAGGAACTACTGGGTATAACAGGTGTCTCCAACAAGCCGATCATGAGCTACCAGTAGCTTCCCAGACGCCTTCAGAGTAGTTCACAGCCTTGAGTTCATTTCTAAATAAGCACAAGGTCATATATTCCTTCTACAGAAGGCTGTATTTGTTTTACATTATTATCACCAGGCTGCAGATAGCAGGTCCTGATAATGAGTAGTGCTCAGTCAGATTTATGACCCAGGTTGGGGCAGGGGCACAGAGGTGAACAACTGAAGCCCTGAGGTATTAAACTCTTAAATGAAAGTCCTTGTCAACTCAATATTGGAGCTGTGAACAAAATTATGTTTCTGAATGCTTTTAAAAAGGAAAAACTAAAATGAAAAATGACCTTAATTATTAAGTGAACTCTTCATTTTTATGTTCTCCCATTTATAAGTGTTGCATTTACAAACAGCAGGTCTCTTGCTCCCAGTGGCCAGTAGGCTCTGTGCCATAAGTGTAACTAAAAAATACAGCAATTTTTTTAATGAGAGATACAGCCATTTTTTTAAATGAGAGAAATTGAAAGTGCAGAAAAATGTTCCATATTATGAAAATTTTTACAGAACATTTTACTGCACTTTCAATTTCTCCCATTTAAAAAAAATGATTGTATTTTTGCGTTATACATGCAGCGGTGCCACAAATGGCGAAAGGTATGTCCTGTGCTGCAACTACATACAAAACAGGCTCTCAGTTACCCATACAAATATATCCCAGTCATACGCACACATGTTCATGCATCCCTAAAGACCATGCTCTCATTGACACACATGGCAGCCCTGTCATATTGCCCCTAATCAAAGGATTTTGTTCAAACCATGGTATCTGGCTCTATGGACATAAGGCTTAAAGTCAATGAAGCTGAGCGTGGGGGTGTCTGGGAACAATGAGCGAGTTGTTAAGCCTTCTGTAGATCACATTGATTTTCATGGATCTGAAGTAGCTCTCACTACAGAAAAGGGTGGAGACCCTTGGGGTATATGTACTGGACCTCAGATACCACCACTTGAGTACACTACTGGTCCTGTGGATACTCTGCCAGGAAGAAGGACTGCTGTACTGCTGAAAGGACTGTCACTCTGCTGGACTGCTACTCTGCTGGACTCTGCTTTGCTGTGCTGATCTGCTGTCTACTGCCCTCTAGCCTGGATCAGAAGCACCGAAATTCCATCTCTTGAACTCAGACCCCAGAGTGACTCCAAGGGCTAGCTGGCTGACCTCCTGATCTGAAGCCACTGAGACATAACAGTCTTCCAACAACCTTGCCACTGCACCTGGCCTCTGCAATCTGTGAGTCTACCCTGCCAAGTGGTGCCACCCCAGTCCTGGACCCTTGGAAGTGGGCCTAATGTGCTGACCAGCAGAACTGACACATCTTCTCTGCTGAGCAGTGCATCCTTGAGCCAAACTGACGCATCCCCTGGGCTGAGTGGCACAATCGTGAGCAGAACCAACGCATCACCGCTGCTGCATGGATTAGGCCCGGCACAGAAGGTTCGCATCTTCAGAACCAACACATAGGTGATGTTGCAGCGCATCTTCGATCCAGGTTGTCACATCTCTCGTCGACCTCCTCCACATCGCAGCCTCGCAGCTCTTGGAACCAATGCATGGCCAGCTGTACACTGCATCCTCTATGCCCGGGCTTCACATTACAAGCCCCATTGACAGGATCCCCGACAATGACACATCAGGGCCTCGCACCACAGCCTCGGTGCATCTCGGAACCGATGCATCGCTTCGCCTGCGTGATACTTCTTCGCCTTAGATCCACACAACGCTTCGCAACCAGGATTTAAGGTACTTTGTTCAGCAGCCTAACCTAGTCCTTGTTGCCGGCCCATGCTCCATCACGGTCGGTCAGAACTTGTGACTTTGTTCCAGTCCAGCGCAACCATATATCTTTTGTTGGCACTAATTTACCTTAAAACTTTAAAAAACAATGTCTCCGGTTCTACTAATTAAATTTTTGTCATTTTGGTCTTGTTCTATTTATTATAACATACTCTGTTTTTCTAAACCTGGTGTGGGATCTTTTTTTGTGGTGTTTCTACTGTTGGAAGTGTTTCACAACTACTTTACACATAGCCTTCAAGTTAAGCCTCACTGCTCTGTGTCAAGCAACCAAAGGGTGAGCCCAGGTTAATTTGGGGGTTGCTTGTGCCTTACTCTGACTAGGATTGTGCCTGCTGCTTGACCAGAGCTCATATCCCAGTCAACCAACAACCCAATTTCTAACACCAAATTATGGGTATTCTTTCACTATTGGTGGTAATAAAACTTTTTGCTCATTGTAGTTGGCCTGTACTGCACAATCATAGGGCATGGAAAAATGTCTAGAATTGTCATATCGCCAGAGTAACTCTACGATATTACTATATTCCAGCCATTAGATGGTGCTCAAGAGGTCCCTGTGGAGTCCAGCCTTTAGCCCTGAATAGGAAAATATACACTTCTACACCTTGCATTTCGAGCTTCACATTACATCCCAGTCAGCTCTACCTTCCTGATGTATCATGGGCCCTATAGTCCTGTCTTTTTTTATAATTTGTTTATTTAGTTTTCCATAAAGATGATACAGAATATAACAGTGCAGCATTATTACAATTTGACATAGACAATTTCATTTAGGAGTGTGTGGTGTGTACACAGCCAAGGCAGGGGGGCCAGTGTGAATTCTCAGTGTCATAAACGAGGGAGGAGTGAACAAGACCTCCCTTCCTCCCTCATCCACCGTATTGCCATAGAGAGTGTGTGTGCATAAAGGAGGGGGGTTTCCTTCTCAGACTCAAACTAGTCTCTGCATCTATTCAAGGGAACTATCAAAAATCTCTGCCTGATCTGATCCATGTACACTGTTGGGTGATGTGTGCGAGTTCGATACACTCTCCCGCTCACCCTCACCATTCGCAGCTGTGACTCCGTCCTCATCACTCCCATCCTGGTCCCCCCTCCCTATAGTTCTTTCTGTCTCTAAACCCTGCCCTGATCATGTCCTGGTGGTGGTGATCTATTCTCTGTCTTTATTCCTGGATCCTATGGCATTTGTTACCTTTTTATACCTGTAACATGTAACAACAGTCAAGTATCCAAATTCCAAGTGCTCTGCCACCTTCCACGAGACAACCTTTTCTTCATAGAGCAAATTATGGAACTCATTTCAACTAACGTGGATCTTCACAGCACCCAGATCTTCCTCAGAGATTTTAAGCTCCACTGGAATTACATGAATGACCCTGCAGTCAATAGCCTTAAAACCTTCCTAGTGGACCTCAACCTAATCCAAATATATGACAGTCCTACTCGCATCAAGGGAGCAACCTTAGATCTAATCGTTGGTAAGGTCAACTCCATGCAGCTTGAATCTATTGTCCCTTGTGACTGGACAGACCACCACTGCATCACCTTCCTCATCACAGAATCTGTGAGAACTAATAAAATTCAGCTGAAGAAACCCAAACACTGGCAAAGAAGCCTGCGAAAAATTAACCTGAATGATCTGACATCCTTCAGTAATAACATCTTGCCCCCTCCTGTGGACATGCCCAATGTCCAGGACCTTACAGACCACTACAACCGGTCCATGATGAACCTTTTAGACTCGATTGCGCCTTTACAGCTAACAAGAATGTCCTTCAATGTCTCCAAACCTTGGCACCATGGTAGTCTAAATGCAGATAGACGAAATCTGAGATGAGTGGAATGATTGTGGAGATGCTATCCGTCCCTCGAACATCTCAAACATCTGAGATCATTGAGGAACATCTATAACAAACGCATTAGAAGTTCTAAAGCTAATTACTTCAGAAACCAACTAGAGCAAGCTAAAAATCGACCAAATAATTGTTTGAACTTATCAAGCTTCAATGAAATAGCCAACCTAACCTTTCCCCAGTGGAATCCTATCTGCAGCCAAACTGTGAGGAATTTGACGCCTTCTTCCTTGAAAAAACAATAAAGATGGAATTTGATTTGCGGACTGCATTGGAGTACCTGCCGATCATACCACCTATCAGCCTCCCTCCTCTTCGGATTGTTGTGCCCCCGCTCGCTCCGATTCTCACCCCTAAAAACAATGCTTCTTGGAGCTTATTCAAAATCTTGGATGAAAGCACCACTCTCAAAACTCTTATAGCACTGAGACCCTCAAACCACTTCAGTGACCCTCTGCCATCGAATTTCTTCATTGAGATCAAATCATCCATACTCCCACTTTGGACTAAGATAGTCAATGCCTCACCACTTAAAAGCTCTATTCCTGACTACCTAAAGACTGGGTAGGTTACCCCTATTCTAAAAAAGCCTATTGCAGACCACATTAACCTACACAACTTCCGTCTAATTTCCAACATTACGACTCTGGCGAAGCTCCTCGAGAAATGTGTCCACGTCCAACTATGCAACCACATAGAACAATTCCGACTGTTGGACCAATTGCAATCCGGCTTCCGTCAGGGTCACAGCACTGAATCTGCTCTTACTTACATTGTGGACAACAAGCTAAAAATGCTGGATCAGAACGAATCCTGCCTTTTGATCCTCCTTGACCTATTGTCAGCTTTCGATACGGTTAAACATGACAGCTTACTTGGCATACTGGAACATAGGATGGGGCTTTCAGGGCACCCCTAAATTGGTTTGACTCATTTCTCCACAATACAACTCAAAAATTAAAGGTTCACCAGTCCATGTCCAATCCCTAACCGGTCACTCTAGGGGTACAACCCACTCTCTTCAACTTTTTCATGGAGCCTTTAACTAAAATTTTGAAAATATCCAGCATCCATTATCACATGTATACTGATGACACCCAACTGTATCTGAAAGTCTCCTCCCCTGAGGACATCAGGTCCCTCAACACAACTCTATGGAAAACCTAAAATTGGCTGCCCCTCAATCACCTTAAATTAAATGCTCTTAAAATGGAATTCGTCTTAATCACCCCACCCAAACAGTCACCAGTCATCGAAGAATGGGTGAATGGATGAATCAACTAACAACTCTTAATTTCATACCACACATCTGTGACTCCATGAGCTCATTGGGTATAATGCTAGATAAGAGTTTGAACATGCAGAAGCACAGCAGTGCTCTCACCAAAGGAGAGAACTTCCAAATGAGCATCTTAAGGGAAATAAAACCTTTCCACCCCCCCCCCCCAACGACTTCAAGTCTGCTGTACAAGCCCTGGTGATTTCCAAGTTGGACTATGGAAGCGCAACCCTCTGCGGCCTTCCTAGATCAAAGATGGCTCCACTAAGGGCCTCTCTTAACTCTGCTGCAAGGCTCATCACAGGTTCTAAAAGAAACAACCATATCATGCCTGAGCTGAAATCACTAAACTGGCTCCCATATGAAGCAAGGATACAACAAGAAATGGCCTGCATGACCCATAATGCCTTACACTTCAATACCCCGATATACCTCACACAAAAACTCAAGCTATCTGATGGCGTCAGATCATCCAGAAGTGCCAGCACCTTACTGCTGAAGCAACAAAAATTCCATAAGAAGAAAACTTACAATCTAGCTTTCTTGGGTATTGCCTCAAGAATCTGGAATCCCCTGCCCCCTGAAATCAGACTGAACCCCTCGACAGCATCTTTCAAAAAGGAAGTTAAAGTCCTATTGATGAACACATTTCTGCCCTAGAACCCCCGCTTTCCAGGCCCTCTGACACGTTCTCCTCACCCTTGTTTACTATTTGACTGTTATGATTGTATTTTGATCTGTTGGTTTCGAGTTACTACTTCTTGTACCTTTTATGATTACCTATCGCTGGCTCCTCAGGCTTCCTCTTTCTTGCACAATTGTAAAGTGCTATGTTACTCTAGAGCCTCTTATCGCCAGGTCGGCTATGACATGTTTCTCTCACCCTTTAGTATTAATTGACTGCTATGATTGTATTTTGATCTGTTGGCCTAGAGTTACTTCTTCTTGTACCTTCTCGTTTACCTTGTTGCTTACTCTACATGCCTCTCCTTCTTGCTCAATTGTAAAGTGCTCTGATACCCCCAGTGGTCAGGTTTGCGCTATATAAAACTTTTTTAAATAAATACCTGCCTTCTGAACATTTCACTCTTCTTTCTCTGGCCCATACTCTGTTACTGGCTTTTCTGTGTCCTTTCTTGTGCCTGTTGGTTTTGCTGGTCTTCCCCTCTCCAAGTTGCAGTTCATTGGTGGTTCTGATGTCCCTTGACCCTGCTTGATTCCTTTCACCTGGCTCTCTCCCTGCACCTGTGCCTTTCCCCCGAGTCTCCTGTTGTTTCTGCCACTGAGCCCATCATGCAGCGGCTCACAACTGACCTTTCTGCTGAGTCTCCTAGCGCTCTGTTTGACCCTTCTACTGTATTCCAGGCTTGCCTTGAGATTTTGGTTTCAATTGTTAATTTGATCCCATGTTTCTGTTCTGTATAGGTACTTGTCTGTTGCCTGTCTCTTGTTCTTCCTGCCTCTTTGTTCTTACTGCACACATCCTGACCTGTCTTGTATATGCAGATTCTTCTTGTATTTTGTGTTCCTGTTCTGGCTGCATATTCCTTTCCTGTCCTAGTTCGTGAGCAGATTTCCAGTATATTCACAGTTTTGTGTATTCCAGGCCTGTCCTTGACCCTTATTCCAGTCCAGCTTTTTACTGAGCTCAGTTGAAGTTTCTTTGTACCTTCCACTGTTCCCCTCTGTCTTCTTGTGTGTTTATATATAATCCTGATTTTCATTGCTTTCAAGGATACCAGTTAGACTCCAAAGCTTGTGCATCTGGCACAGAGACCCACCCAGCGCTCCTTCTCCATAGGAGCTACTCGATGTCTCGCTGAAGCATGTGAGATTAATCTGCTCCTTGCCTTCTTGTAAGATATTTCCACCTCACAGAAAGATCAATTCTGA
This sequence comes from Calotriton arnoldi, assembly GCA_963921515.1. NCBI lineage: Eukaryota > Metazoa > Chordata > Amphibia > Caudata > Salamandridae > Calotriton > Calotriton arnoldi. The sequence goes on along the minus strand of CAWUFW010005474.1, from coordinate 696,057 downwards.
GGAGCAAACAAACTATCATTTATGATAGTCTGTCCATCCTTTCCAGATTTTACTTTCCTGTTGTCAGTACTTATGTTATCTTTATAGCTTCTGATGCAGACTTCCAGTTCCCTATTCACTGCCTGTGCCAATCTGTTTCTGTCCTGCTTTTCTCCCCGACTTCAGGTACCCTCTTGTTTATATTGATCTCCTTCTTTGGAAAGCCATTTTCTCCGCCGAGAGCAAGCACTTTCCTGTTACCTTGCTTGTCCTGTACTCAGCTAGTGTCCCTATGGACATATGACTGATTCTGTCACAGCTCAGCCGGCTTCTCAGAGGTGGTCCTGACATTTGGCTGACTAGACCACATATTTGTATGCTTTGTCTCAAAGGTGACCAGAACATACCTTGCCCCACTAGAGTTTTTCTTTTACTGGTGGTTCTGTGACGTGACTGACTATTCCATTCACTGGACAATGATGCTGCTGGAAGTCAGTCATCTTTCAGAGGTAATGCTATCTCGTCAATATAGTTAGGATGACCAGATTTTGAAAAGCGAAAACCAGGACATTTAATAAAAGTAGAAGGACTACAATTTTATATCAACCGAGCAGCACAGAATGACAGCGCTCATCAACAAAGAAACACAGAAGAGGCACTAAGAAAATAAATACAATGCAATTTTTAAAACCAGTATCATAACTTGTAATTAAATTGCTTTCTTATAACAGCTGCTAACTAGGCCTGCTTTGGAACACATAAAAACATACCTTCCACTGTTTCAGTCAACCCTCTCTAAAAACAGGGACATGAGCCAAATCTGCCTAAATTTACTAGGACAGCTGGTGAAAAACTGTGACTGTCCCGGCAAACCCGGGACACCTGGTCAACCTAACTATAGTTCCACCAAGTTGTCCAGTGTTATCAGTGACAAATTCTGTCAGTTCGAGATTAGCCATCAGAACTCTGCCTTCTGAAACTTAATGGTATATTTTTTCCATCATATGGTATATTGTAGTTTTCTTTCACAATGAAAGGGTCCAAAGCATTGTGAAAATGTAAATAAGGTGTATTCAAATTTAACTCCCCAGTGCTGCCAGCCATCAGCAGCATCCCATCCAACCACTCTGTGAATGGCTTCAAGAAATAACATTCTTTCCCACAATTCTTAAACCTAACAAAATTGGGCATTCCACATCTATGTGAACTCAGGATGTAGCATATCATTCTGTCTTAACAAAAACCAACACAGCAAACAACAAACTATTTATATTTCACAAACATCAATATACAGAAAAACATTGGAGATGTACCAATTATTAATGAACCTCAAAAGACAGAGGGCATTTGTGACTTCATTTTCCCAACACATAATCATTGAATCTCAAAGGTACAAGTTTAGTTCTTCTCAATTTAACATTGTTTGTTTCCATTTTATTATAATTTGAACATGTTTCATTGTCAGTGCCATGCCTTCTTTTTAACATTATACCTTCACTATCACTCTTTTTGTTTTCACACACTATTATAATATCTTCCACGTGGTTCCATCCTTCACTTTGACATGTTTTTTTACCCACATTAATCACTTCCATGGGTATTGAGACTTTTGTTTCACCTTTGCTGTTGATCTATGGGTACTTCACTTGTACCTTTTGAACAACGCATACTTGGGTAAATTTCACACTTTTTGTATCATACCATGACTATTATTTTTCTGGCTACCTCATGAGATGCCTTCAACATCCCTACTATCACACTTGCTACTCCAATCTACACCACCTACCACCAACAGGTTCTTGTGTTTGCTACTTCTTGCTATGTCAAATGGTGTATGTTTTGTGGCATTATGAATGGTCTTTCTAAATGACTTCACCGTCTGATTTACATGTTAAAACACTCAATACTCTCTTTTATGATGCTATTAACTCTTTCTACTAAACTGTTAGCCTTTGGGTTGTAAATCGTTTATGCAATGTTGCGATCTGCTAAATATTTCTCCATCTCACTAGAACAAAATTAGGTACCATTGTCAGAGACCAGCTCCTCCTGATACTTCTCACTCATGAAAATTCTTTCTAGAAATGTTATTATCTTCCTGGAAGTAATTTTTCATACGTATCCTATTTCAAACCATTTTGAATAATAATCTACTATCATTATGATAAATGTATTCTGCATTCCAAGTCTCTCCATTGAACCAATTATACCAATAGCACCTTTGGCCCAAGGCCTCGTGGAAAATTACACCATCTGTAAGGTTTGTTTTATGTACATATCATTATTGGCACATAAGCAAGATTCTTTAACTTCACCTTCAATCTTTTTATCCATGCCTGGCCACTAGAATCTCTCTCTCAACCTACTCTTGGTTCTGTTTCTTCTCATGTTACCCTGATGCGCCAAAACAATTAATATGCTTCTCAGTGCTTTTGGAGGTATCAGTTTACTACCCCTCAACAAACCCCACACATCTTCACTTAACTTATCCTTTACATAAAGCTATCGCTAAAACATTTGCGAGAATTGTGCCACCATAATTGCACCCATTTCGACAATATGATAAGCTCCACATCTTCATTATATGCCAGTCTCCATTCTTCCTTTGATATTGCGTTCAAATCTACATTTGTTATGTTAGTCACCTACTTTTGTTCCATAATACTCTCTATGCCAGCAACTTGTTTATATGCTTCAGCCACTTTTGTTCTCGATAAGCAATCTGCAAATACATGTTTTCCTTCCAAAAATTCCAACACAAAATTAAATTCCTCCATAATTGCCAACCATCTTGCAATCTTTGATAAGGTCAAATCAACCCCCTGGTTGTCAAAAGATGTTTTAAAGGTTTATCATCCAAGCGTGCTTTAAAGGGAATTCCCCAGAATTATGTTCTGAAATGTCTAACTGCCCAAAATACACTAAGTGTTTCCCTCTCAATAACTGAATATGGGTTCTCAGCGTCATTCAGTGTACATTACGCATAAGCAATGACAACTTCGTTGTTATCCTGCATTTGGCTTAACACCACCACAAGACGATGGGCATCAGTTGTCAGTACTGTTTTATTCTTAGCGACAAACATTCCTGGAGGTGGTGCTTTGATATTTTAAAATTCACTGGCACTGCTAACACCATATAATGTATTTCCCTTTCTTGCATGCTTTGGAAGAAGCACCATCTGAGCCTTTGATTTCAATGTGTCAGAACAAGTCTAGAACTTCCAATGATGACGGAACTTTTCTCCGGTACCCCCACGCTCAGTCTGTGCTCGTGATTGTGACTTCCCTAAAAGCAAATGTTTGGCCCATACATGAACATGGAGGAAAATGACATAAAAATTATGGAATAAAAGTCTACCTCTTCTGTGGCCTCCCACCCAGGCAGACTAACAACAGCAAGATCCTGGTAAGCTACTGAGGAATGTGCTGGGCCTGCCGGCTGCCCAACCATGGTGAAGCGGGGGTATGTTTATGCTCAGTCCTAGCAAAAGAAAACAACAGCAAATAAGAACCAAGCAGGACCGACCCGTTGGCCTAGCACACTTAAATATTTGTCTGGGATGGCAGGAGATAAGAAGGTACTAAATCCCTTAATTCGTTGAAATCATTTCATCCGGTCTTGTTTGATTAATGCGAGGCATCCTCATTTTAAAGGTTATGTGAAAGTGATTAACACAGGGTGGTGTTTAGATGCATATGCAACTGGTATTCATAGCCATCCCTTATCATATGAAACCACCACCTTTAAAAAAAAAAAACAAGCGAAGACATTTAATTACTAAATATCAGTCAAAAGTACTCATAGTAACTGTGCTAACCGAGGTAACTTGTCTGCTTCTTAAATGAGTAACAAGCTCAATTATTCATTTATGAGTGAAATAGATACACCTACAAGCGTAGAAAATGGCATTTAAGTGTTTTTAAACAGTTCTATGTGTGATATTTATTATACTTGTTGCTTTCATACACTGCTCAAGCGGTTAGGAGCTATTTTACAGCACTGATAAAAAGAAAATCCAAACAAATCACACAACTCACACATTCTCTACATGGATACCTGATGTCAAAGTGATCAGTTTGAAATGAGTGATCATTGTAAAGATTCCTAGCTCCTTTAAGCAATCCACTCAATAATCTCTCTTCCATCATTGCCTGTAAGGCACACCCAAGGCCATGGAGGGGGCTCCTGAAACATATATAGGAGCCCATTCCGATCACGTTCGGAAGGGCTGCGAATCGGATTTGGAATTGCCTAAACCGATCCGGAGCCCTTGTTCCTGACCGATTTATTCCCAGTTCAGAACGACCACGTACGATGCCTGGAAAGCCTTAGCGCTGACCGAATAGGTTCCGAAAGGCATATGTAGAGATAGAGCCCTCCGGAGCCGGATCGTACAGCTCTATGGAGTAGGTTTTCCAAGCAAGTAAGTACGATGAACGATTCGGACAGCCTTTACGATTCGGTTTGCACGGATCGAAAAGGCTGCTGGAATAGGTCTGTGGGGGCCCGTAGCAGGCCCACCTTCACCCGGGGCCCTCCGAATCGAGCCTGTGGGGGTACCCATGGGTCCCCCCTTTCAGACCATGCACAGTGTGGCAGGCACCAACGGGGTGCCCGCCACAGGGTGCACGATTTTCCCCAACCACTCCTTTCTTCAATGGGAGCCTGTGTATGCATTCGGTACACAGGCTCCCATTGAAGTCAATGGGAGTCCGACCGAATCGTATCCGGATGCATTCACATCCATCGTACTTGTTCGGTCGGACTCCCCCGACCCGAGGCGTCCGGAAAGCGTTCCGGACACGAGTCGTTTGGTTTGCTTTCCGAACGAGATCGGAATCGACCCCTTAGTTGTAAAGAACTAGCTTGTAAAATGTATTATTGCTAATGATGTTAGTTCAGTGAGCAATGTGTATGTTAAATAATAAACCTGCTAAATTGGTCATGAGTGTTGTGTCTGCGTGTGGGGATGTGCGGCTGTGTTTGGGCATTTACCCCATAGCAGAAAATTCTCTAGGGTGACCTGTGCGCAAGGCGTTCATAGACACCACTACCAAGGCCATAAATGTTGGTCTCTCCATACCCTTACAGGCTTGTTTGAAGTTTTTTCTCTTGAAGAAGGAAGTCTAAGACAAGGTCATTAATAAGCCATTTGATGAGGAGAATCTTTTTCATCCCACAATAATGCGGGGGACTGCAGCAGATCAACAGCCTTAGGGGAACGGCCAAATCAATGAGGTACAGTGAGGCAGTTTTGATCAGAACATATTCCTCCTGCCAGCTGGCCTAGATTCTTAAGGTCTTAAGGGTCTCTTAAGGTGATGGCCATTTTTAACCACAACCCTATGGCCAATACTTCCCCATTATCTACATAAAACTCAGTCCAAGAGGAAAGGATTTGTGAAGACAACACCAGTCCCACTGGCCCACTGACTTCCCCTGGGCTAAGCTGGTGAATGCCATTCATTGTCGGGGCTCACAAGATGCCAGTGGGGAGAAGTATTTTGCTCCACTATTGTTACTGCATCCAGATCACGGACGACTCCCAGGTACAGTATATTTTCAGAAATGACTACGACCTATAATCTCTTAGCCGTCTATATCAGCCACGTCTCTCTGTCAATGTCCCAAGAGGTAGAGAGGATCTTCCTCTGGGGGAGCAGTGGAACCTCGTCTGCCCCTCAAGACAAGGAAAGTCACCGACTATTACTAATCATATACATGAGACAATCCCTCTGCTTCAGATGGTCAAGGTGCTGATTCTGGCTACGGTGCTGGCTGATCTTGGAACCTATACCTAGCTATGCTCTGTGGAACAGCAGGCTAGATATTTCCATGGGCTGATTTTGCAGGATCAAGATCACCGTCGAAGTTCTCCTTGATGCCCTCTGGCATCAAGTCAGTCAAGAGCATTTAGTAAAAATACTGACCTCACACTGGCTTATCTGTGAAAGCATAAGGTCCATTTCTACCCTCACTTTAACAAATGCTCGATGGAATTTGCAATTAATCTGACCCTGGTTCTTAGGACCATCTCTGCTCTCGGTTTTATGCTGAATCTCCACAAAACCTCCCAAAGTCTGGCAAAAGCCAGGAAAGTGGTCATTGATCAAAGAGGATGCCTATCTGCTCAGAAAATAGTTCTATGACGACCTTGTTGCTCCAGATGAGGTGACAAGTTATATGTGACTTTGCAGTTTCAACTGAGTGCACTGGGATCTGTTGCTGGGCAGGAAGTGCAAACCTCTCCTGCCCCAAACACCTCTGATACCACAAATGAAGTGGTGAGCCTGGGATCAAAATTTGCTGGCGTGATTTCTTATCTCCCTGCTGCTCTCAGATGCTTTGACCCAGATACTTACGCAGCCAAATAGTAGTACAGTTAGCACTTGGAATACATTCTTCCACTGTCCTCATGGAAATTACAAAATTTTAACTCAAGTCTTATTTCATCACCCTTGCACTCTCTCATATGTGGAGGAGGGTGTGGATCCAGAATATCGAGTGGCAAATATAATTTTACAACAATATTGAGGTCAAAATATCTAAGACAAGAATATGAACAGTTAATTATAACTAGGTAAGAATACGTTTACAGTACTTTAACTCCACTTATATGTACGTTGATGATATATATATCTACAAGGTGCGCAGATGTGAAGAATAGTAAATCTATACCTACCTATATGCGCGCACCTCATTTTTTTTGTTTGTCTTCAATATTTAGGCCTCAATATTGTGGTAAAGTCAACACCATCCAGAGGTAGAGGATGGGCCTGGTATTCACGAACCCTACTCTCATATTACCCAAGGGTCTTTCACAGACTAGGTAGATCCATCCACAAGCATGGCTTCTGGAAATCTGAACACGGTTGAAAAAGAACACTAACTCATATCACAGACCATCTTCACACAAGACAGACTTGAGGCACACACCTTCATCCAGCCAGTAAATCACATATTAGGTTTCCTAGACCACATCTAAAATAGACACAAACATAACTATTTTTCTCTCTCACTTACTCCCTCTTTTCTCCCTCTCTCCTCGTCTGCCCACCCACTTAATTTCATATAAAATCCCACTTGTCCCCTGGGACGACATCACACTCAACCGCAGTCCAATCTCAGCAACAAGAAGGCACAATTAAAGGAAAGAAATACAGAGGCGGATTTATCTTTTAACTTCTCTGCAGGTCTGAATCTCTTTTGCTGTGTTGGTTTTCGAAGACTAATTTCACACACATTTATCTTGATACAAAAACATGTTTGCAGAAGGCAACATTCGAGAACAGCACTCAATCCTGGCTTTGGGCAATAAAGAGATTTACTGAAGCAGCTAATCCTGCTAAGTGGCTGATGACTAATCACTTCAAGAGAACCCAGTATCCATTACTTATTGAAAAACCTATCCAACTAACAATGTTTGCATGAAGGAGCAATGTTCTAAGAATAATAGTAAGAAATACAGTCAAAACATCAAAACATAATCCTAGTAAATACTCAAATCACCGTTCATCTCTATTTAAGAGTCGCCTTGAGTCACAAGTGTGTTGATATACGGCATGTCACAAGTGTGAATAATTCACTTTATGCACCACATAGTAGGGGCACATATTCTCCCCACCCTTTCTGAAGCATGCTCAGGAGTCTTGACTGTGTAAGTATTTCATGGCTATGATCATTGAAGTGCGAGTAAGCTGAGATGTGAAAACAACTGAATTGTGAGCTAAATGTATCATAATGCACTGCAGGAGAACTGATGCAATATGATGTCAGAATGTGAACCACTCCCTGCGAGAACTTTCTTTCAAATTAAAATGAGGACATTCAGTGTCATCAAGCCAAGGAAGAGGGACCATCTTAGAATGAGTTAAGTAGCCTATGGCCCAACTAGTTAAGAAAAAACAAATGTCATGAATCATCTTGGAGCAGGAAGATAGATGTATTCTTTCACATATAGATCACGTGAAAGAGGATTAGTACCACTAGAAAAGAGAATTATTTGATAGTTTACCATCAAATGCTAAAACTGTAAATTGTATCAGATAAAGCCTTTGAACCGTGGCTTAGAGTACTGAATGGAGGGCAATTTATTTTATTTATTTACATAAAACTCCAGCACCAATACTTATTAGCATAAATTCCATATATCAAGAAGAAAACTAAGTTTACAAAGAACCACTAGCAAATAGATTAAAAAAAACTACAAAAAAGTTTAAGGAATAATGAGTTATAAAACAGGAGATGACAGCAAATGATCATTGTCAGATATATGTTCATTTGGATGGGGGAGCTATTAGTTCAGGAAGAAGATGAGTTTTTAAGTAATTCCAGAAGGTAGGGAGGATGGGATTAGTCCTGGTGCTGGGATGTCCATGTAGCAGTAGCAACGGTTGTGAAACATTTCTTCTGGGGAAGTGATGTTCAGAATCTAGTGGCCTGAGGTGTCGCCTTATGAGGCCTCGTCTTGCAGTGAAACCTACTGCTCAGATGTATGTATGTGGAATTTTAATAGCGCAAACCTAGAAAAAAGACAGTGGAGGGCTGTACAGGGACAAAGACACACTTAAAGTCAACACATGATAGGACAGGGTGCTGGTTTGAATACTCTTAATGCATTGTGTTGTAGCGTTCTAAAAAGAGGTGCATCTTCAACTCTTTCGTAAATTGGAGCAACTTTGGAGCAGTTAAAATAGACTTAGGGATGTTGTTCCAGATTTTGGGTGCACATATGATAAAGGCCTGCTGTATTGTTTTTTTCCACACTTTTTAGTCTGCAGTAAGATGGTGTCCTGGCTGCAGATGGCTGAGAACTACCAGAGATAGTGAGCATGTCTGCAGGATAAGTGGGGGGTGCTGGTTGTTATGGCTTTGTAAATGATGCAGCAGATGTCGAAGATGATGTTGGCCAGAAAGCATTTAAATAGGTAGTGAAGCTCGTGAAGTATGGGGGTGATGTGATCCAAGTTTAATGAGGTTTTCTTACTGTTCAGTGGAGTACTGCTTTGAGCAGTGAGCTAGCTGTTTGCCTAGTGCCTACGAGGATTGCATTCCTGAAGTTCAGTCTGGAAACAAAAAGAGCATGGCTACAGTTTTCAAGTGGAAATTAGATTTAAAGTTTTTGACTTGTTTGAGAGAGGAATGATGGAAATTGGCAAATTGCCATCCTTTCAGTGTGTGCTAAAGGAGTTAGTGTGGGATCAAGGGTGAAGCCAAGGGACAACACTGTGGGAGGGAGAGCGGAAGTTATGCCGTCAGGTTTTAGTGGGGAACATCACAGATCATTGCATTTATACTTCTGAAGCTATTTCCCATCTTTGCCAAAGACTCAGACCTGACCTTTGTAATAGTGACTGACTTCGTTTTGTTTGAGAGTAGTCTGGTTTACTCTTCTGTGCAGTGTCAATTGAAGAGTTTGGTCAGCCATGTACATCCTAATGTCAGGCCTACAACATTTGCAAGAATCACATGGGGACACTGGTTCATCACCTTATAAGGGTTCCGCTCTCAAAGCCTATGGATCAATGGCTGCCTATCGGCCCAACTCCCTTGTGTCCTTCTCCCTTGATATAATTATTTGTTAGAAAAGGCCCCTAAAATGGGCAAGTAGCAAAGAGAGTCAGAGACTTTGGAAGTGTTTCAGAAGCAACCATTGCTGCATACTATTTGGTATATCAATGACTGACCTGGACGGAAAATGCTCAACACTATATTGGCCCACCTCCCCTGCAGAGACAACTCAACTCACCTCTGTGCCCTCACTTCTCCTTTCAGCAAGTGCCATAAGAGAGATCCAGTCAAGAAAGACACTACACAGGATATATTCATTCATCGAAGCCACACTGACAGGTCATAAAGTTATAACAAAAACTAGAAGTAGTGAGACCGCATGCAGAGTTAGGGGTTTCTACCGAGCTGTGCATCAAGGATACACCAGTAGGTTAAAGTTCCATGCAATAGTGTTATATAATCTTTTTTGTCTTTCGGTTCTAGCTTCTCACCTGACTTGAATCGCCACTGAATGGCTATGTCTCGTCTATAAATTCCTTGGAGGCAACACTGAGAATAAACTAAAGTGGGAGTGTAGCGAAATCTACGCAAGCCATAATAAAAGGCATTGGATCTATAATTTAACACAAAACAAATGTAACACTTATAATTACTTTTTGTAATTTGAAAGTCGACCCTTGGAAAGAGTGCTGAGTGATAGAGGCTCATGGTAGTAGTGAAAATCAACAAGTAGAAAATGTTCTGAGAGCTAATAGATGGCTGGTAAATACGGTGCTTCAAGTCAACAAGCAGGAAGCGTGCTGGAAATGTTCCACTTCTAATTTTAGCTTATTTTTAATTCATAAGCATCACACATTTTCATTTGACGATCAATGAGAAGTATACGGTTAGTCTTGATTTGTGATTTTATTAGCCGTGTGTTGTATGCACTTATATTCAATAAAATAAACTTATAAAATCACAGAACATCTACCAATGTCTGTCACTGCTGGGGAGCATTGCACAAATACCTGGATACTGAGAATGTCACTGCCCACATAGCACACTTGCTCGCATGCAGGTGGTATATGCCAGCTAGTTAGCAGCTTGTCACTTGGGGACCACACACCTACACACTTGCCCAAGTGCCTGGATAACCCTCGAGTGCGCTATACACATCAATATAAAATAACATAACACCTTTCCTTGAAGGTTTGCCATAATTTCCATGATGATCTACCATGGCGTTAACTCCACTAGGAATGGAGGTGAGCCGAACACCCTAGATTAGGTTAATTTTACCCCACCATGTCTGGTAGAGGTCATTGGTGGAGCCAGAAGTGTCTGTGCAGCGGCATGCTCATCATCTACAGTACACTAAATGGGTGAGTAATACTTCTGGAGGAGCAGCAGGCAATATGCTATTTTTGGGAAGATTCTTCATTAGTCCTTTTTTAAGAAAAACCAGGCTGTAGCTTTCCTTCTCCACACTGAATCTCATGCTACCTTATCCATAGGCGCTTAAGACTGAGGAACCGACTCTAGTAAAATGCCCATAAGGTACTGACCTAGTGTTAATGCCTGCTGCGAAAGCAAAATAGCATCTAGAGTAAAGACAGGGGTTATCACCATAACATGTGTAGGTAGCTGCCTCTGTATATGGTATTACCACTGGGTGGTAATACCATGCACAGAGTCCAGGGGTTCCCCAAAAGTGTACAGGGCTCAATGAAAAACCCAAAGTGCTCTATTTGTGGTAGTGTGTGCGAGCAGCCTTAGGCCTAACACAGAGGGGTGTTAAGACATTTATTGCACAACAGTGATGAATAATGGACACACGACTCAAGGAGGAGATCCAGACCAATTTAAGAAAATTATACTTCGTTTATATTTTATTTTAAGACCAAGGTCTTCGCATTACGGTAAGTACGATCTTCATTAAAAATTACTTTTCAGGTTTCAGAAGTTTGACAGTGCAAATTTCAGAGCAGTTCAATGTAATCCTGTGGAGGAAAACAATTGAACGGTGTAACAGTTCCAGTCCAGTCTTCGAGTGTCTCAGGCCAACACTGCGGGCAATGTCCGTCATGCGGGACTGGGGGCAACCAACAGGTGCGGGATTCAGTATCTACGCCGAGGTGGACGATACCGGCAATGAGATTTACCCTTGCGGTCCGCAGAGAGCAATGAAGTGGGTTGGGTTTCAGCAGACCGCCAACACGGTTACCGACGCGGTCACCGGCAGCCGGCTGCTGTCGATCGGATGGAGAAGTTCCGCTGTTGTCGGACCGTCATGGGGAGGTAGCGATCGAGCAGGCAGTGCAAGAGGGGCAGGAGGAGCCTGACAGGGCCACTTGCAGGAGGGTACGGGCTCTCGGGCACAGGGCTGGGCACAGCTTCGGTCGTGGGGCAGGGAGGATCCCTCTTTGGCAGCAGTGAGCCGCGTCAACACAAGGGTTGGTCCTCACCACTGCGGTTCTGGTACCGACGGACGGCGTGGATTAGAGCCTTTAGTCCGAAGGGAGGTTCTTGGCGCTTTGGTGAAGGTTGAAAAGTCTCCAGGGTTTCTTGGAGGCCTTGCAGAGTGGTGAGGGTTTTTGCCAAGCTTTTCCTGCAGCGGCTTAGTTCCTGGTCTGTCAGCGGTCGTCTTCCGTCTTCTTCTTTTGGTCCATCGAATCTGAGTGCCAGGTCTGGGGGACCCATCTAAATACTAAATTTAGAAAGCGCTTTAGGTGAGTAGCAGGTAAGGCCAATGGGCACCTTATCTGGGGTGACTACACCCGCTATTATGCCACCCTCCTGTGGGAGGGGGCATAGACCTAACTTGATTGGAGAGGTCACCCCATCTTCAATATGGCAAAGACTGAAAGTTGGGCTTCACCTCGCTTCCCCTATCTTAGTGGTGGAGTTGGCAGAGGTGGGCACAACTCCCAACTTTTTTAATTTTCCCGCCGGTTTTCCCACCCAAAGTGGGGTTGTAAACCAGGGGCTGCCATCTGCTGCTAGCAGCAGAGGCTGGGGGGTCGCATTACAAAGGCGGCAGCCCTTTGAAGCTTCCTTGTTCGAGCACTGGCCCATCCTGGGGGAGGAGACATGACACCTCTGCCCAAGATGTGAATTGTTTCTGGTCCCAGAGAGCAAGGGCTCTCTACCCAGGGGTCCAGAAACATGTCTGGTGGTGGCTGGCTGCCTACAGTTGGTCAAAGACAAACACACGGGTTGGTAGGGAGTCAGGGGGCACATCTGAGGTGCCTTCTGGGTACATGGTACAATAAATCCCACACTGGCACCAGTGTGGATTTATTGAAAGGAGTAATCTGGTACCAAACACTCCTGTATTCAGTGAAGTTATCATGGTGCTGTGGAACTCGAGTTGTCGAACTCCCAGCCCATGTTCTCTCTATGGCTTCACTGGCACATACACTATTGGGAAATGGTGCCCAATATTGTAGGGGCATATCTGCTCATGCAGATTTGCCCTCACCTGTAGTATAGAGTACCCTGCCTTAGGGCATTGATGCCTGCTAGAGGGGTGACTTACCTATGTTGTCAGACAGTGTTAGCTGGCATGGCACCCAGGCAAGGTGCAGTGTCGACTTTGTCGTTTTCTCCCTCACAGGGGCATGCAGGCTGCAAAGGCAGTGGCATGGTCCCAGTGAGGGGGGTCCCAAGGGACACTATTTAGCTCCCAGGCCCTAGGTACCCAGGGTACCATTTGCTAGGGACTTACAGGAGGCAGAAGTATCAATTGGGGGTTTGTTTTAGGGAAGGAGTACTGGCACAGGGGACCTGGTTGGCAGGGTCCCAGTAAACTACATTTGAAACCACATCAAAACCAGGCAAAAAGTGGGGGCTAACCATGTAAAAGAGGCACTTCACTTTCTCACAACATGTATGATTGGAAAACCTTTATTAGGGTTTGAATGAAAGAGAATATAGTAACATAAACATTTATCTACTTAGAGTCATTGTTTATATGTATTGCAGAATGCTTCCCTTTGCTGTGTTTTCAGAGGCACTCAAACCCTCTAAATCTACCTCTGCTTCGTTTGCAGGAACTAAAACAGCCCTGACATTTCACCAGGTGTGAAACCCAGTGGAAACCTTCATTATCGCCTCAATGGTTCAAGATGTAATTGAAGAGTACATTCTATTGTACTCTAGCACTTCCAGAGCGATTTTACACCTTCACCGAAATCTCACTTGCGTTCTGCATTGAAGAATAAGTAACTAGTTTGCTATGCATGGTTGATAGTGAGAGTTTCAGGATGTAATTCTATTTTATTAACAGTCATTCAGCTATGCATACACCTACCTATAGGTTTTATAGAAATGTCTATGTGGGCAGTATTTGGCATCAGAGGTGCATGTGTGGCCTCATGCACAACACAAGGATGTGTTAGGGATAGAGTTGCATTTGCATATAATTACCATATTTACCACTACCACAACCATCCTTACATTATATCTAATGATGACATTGTAAGAATGTAAGCTTGTAAATATGCTTGATAACCAAGAGTGGATGTGTAGCCTACATTCCAAGATAAGTCACAGGCATGGGTCTATGTGTCCACTCAAAAGCAGCAATGCTACAACCCAGGGAAGTTCCGAGAAACCACAGCAGTTGCTCTGGATTATGGGGTCTATCCAGGAGAGTGATGACACAGCCGAAGGACCTCCTCCTGTCTAGTGTGTGTTGTGATGTATGTTTTTTTACATTTCTCACAAATTCCTTGGATCTGAAGACTATTTTCAGAATATGAAAGGATTCTGCATTTTATAGCCTAATGTACTGGAAGGTAAAACTTGCAGATCTATTTATATATGATATCAATGTGTTAAATTGTGCTTGTGAGTCCAGCTTACCAAACTCCTGGGCTTTATCCACTGTTGATGAGATATTTTAAAAAAAGCCACAAATTCGACGCTAGGTGTTACAGGCCTATTTCACTTATTGACTCCATGGTTAAAGTGGCGAACAGAGTGCAGCACTGTACAAGTTTGAATTGGGCAAAAGAAAGCGGAATATTATGTGACGTACAGTATTGTTTCATGGAAGGTCTAGGTTCAGTGGAGCAATGCCTGAATCTGCACCTTAACATTGGAAAGTATAATTTTATCAAAGGTTGCAATCGGGTAGACTGTCGGAATCTTTGGAAACATTTAGCTGACCTGGGGCTTGACCTTCCTTTTCAGGATTTTTTGACCTTACTTCGCTCAGATCTTTCCGCCAAAATTCTATATGGGAGCAGTGGAGAACTACCTAGTCCTGTAAACTAGGAGTAGGAAGTTAGTCAAGGTTGCCTTCTCGTCCCCCTTTTATGTATCTTATATATTAATATTCTGGATTCTGTTTTAGTAAGTTGTGGGTAGGACAAGCCAATTATAGGTTCTAGACCACTGCTTGCTTTACTTTATGTGACAATGTTGTTATCCTAGCACAAACCCTCAATAGTTTAAAAACTCTGGTAACTTCTGGTAAAAGTTTTCGCCAGCTTTATGGATGACCTCGGACTTGAAACAAACTTAACTAAATTCTATTTCATGTCCTGTCGTCCGAATGCCTCTAGGATGTGCTCCATCTCATCTCATTATCTTTATTAATAATAATGTTCTCAGCAGCATCCCGCAATTTGTGACTTGGAAATATTTTTGCACAAAAAGTTCCTGGAGATCTGACAGAAGACTAGGATCTACCTGCCACCTTCTACGACTACAGCCTGCAGCTTTGTCCCGGTGCAGAGTTTTGACTTCCCAAAAGTTGTCTAAGTCCAAAGGTAAAAATCTTTACCAGGCTCAACAATGACCGGCTCCCCATCAACGACAACGACCTTCTCAGCCTCAAAATCCATCTTTTCACGCTTTGAGCTTTTCCTGCCATTGTCAAGGACTTTACCAAGGCTTCGTCGAGTGGCTCCCAGCCAACTTCTCTTTGAACACAGCATGCTGCCTTGTCCAGCTGAACTCTTCCATCTCAGGAACTTTTCTTCAGAAATTTTTCAAAGTCCTGAAGGTAAGCTGAGACCTGGCCCAATCCACCCTATGTATCCGACCCGCACTCCATCGTGGTCAGGCTTAACTTTTGACTTTGACCCAGTCTTGCATGACCCAGTTGAAGCTTTTATATTTTGGGAACTTTGCGTTGTGTTTTCACTTTTTGCCTGTTTGTGTACTGCATTACTACTTTACACAAAACCTCTAATTTAAGCCTGACTGCTTCTGTGCCAAGCTACCAGAGGGTTAAGCACAGGTTAATTTTGTGATTTTTGTGGTTCACCCAGACAAGGATTGTGCTTGTTGCCTGAGTGGAGCTTCCACCCTCCCTCAACTAATAACTCAGTATCTTACACCCTGATGTAGAGTCTTGCAAGTTAGAAATGACGGAACCCTTTTGGTTGCTGATGGACTCTGTAGAGCTGTGATGTAGATGTTAGAGCAGAATACAATGAAATTAGAATGTTGAGTTCGCAGTTACACAGAGATGAATAAAGACGTGTAATACTAAGCTCAGTGTGTGGCATAGTCATTGGCGGGTACCCAGGCTGGGGAGGACGCTACAAATGGCAACTAGATAGGGCATGAGTGACCTGAAGATCGACAGTGCTCTCCCAGAGAGTTTGCCGTGGTCCATGCACACTGCTTGTGCGTGCCATGTGAGCTGTCGTTGAAGTACGAAATCAATGCTTAATGCATGTTGAGTCAAAGCTAAACTCCAGCCGCTGTGAAGCAGTTGAAGATAACGAAAACATTGCGGAGAATCTACACGTTGTTGGTCGCGAATCAGCAGGCCATGCACTACATGCACTACAAGAAGGTACTGCACTGCCATGCAAGATAAAGTCATATGTTTTACGGAGCGTTACTGTCAAAGGCAGATCCGTACAGATACAGAAAAGAATCGCTAAGGACTGCAGTAGTCAAATACTAATAAAATATATAAAGCGCTGGCTGACAAACCAATTAACAAGAAAGCATACTATCATTGCACTTACCAGAGCCCCAGTAAGTGAAGCTCTACAACCTCAGCAAAGGGCGAGGAGTCCCAAGAAGAAGCACAAGGGTTGTGCTTACTGAACTGTCCAGTACCTTAAGTGGCACACCACCAAAGCTGCCAGGTGGTGGCTCAGAACAACTCAAGAAAGTGAAGGGCTCTGATGGAGACCAAAAAGGAGGTCACAGTACCACAGACTGTCCAGGACAATGCGGAGGTCGATCCATTGCAGGACCTCAGAGATGGTGCAAATGACGAAGGTCCTAGTGGACAGCCGACAATTTCTGTAAGAGCTCCACCCTCAATGTCAGCCACTCCCATAAATGGTTACAATGCTGCCGCCTTCCGGAAACCACCACCATCTTTCGATACTGCTAAAATAGCAAAATATTGCAGATAGATTGATTGTGCGGATTGAGACATTTGATTATTTCATTCGATGCACTTCAAGAGACTAATAACAAAAAGATGATCAAATACTTCAAAAATCTTGCTGGTGATAGTGTAAAAGAAGTCCTAAGGAAAATGCTTTAAACTTATAAAGAAATCTCATACCGTCAGATTGAAGAAGCTTTGAATCTCATGTTTAATCCGATGCCCACTGCTGATTACGAAAGATACATTTTCAGCCTTGAATGACAGAAAGTTGGTGAAAGCATTGATGAATTTGAGGAGAGACTCGACACACTCATAAAGCACTAGTTCAATGAATTTAATGATGAGGAACCTATACATCTTAGAGATATTGATGAATGCTTGTCAGGTTCATTCAGATGACAAATGCTGAGAGAAATTCTTAGTCTGGAGAGTGAGTTAATGGCTTCCAGAGCTGAAGAGCGTGCGGATAACTAAACAGCTGACATGCAGGCCGGAGGTACCCAGAATGAATCAGTCATGAGTGTGAAAAGTAAGGGATACAAAGTGATGTCTACACATAAAAAGAAGTTGTGTTTTAGATGTGTATTTTCGCTTCCACACAAAGGAAAATGCCCCACCATTGGACAGAAAGGCAGTGGAAAGGAGAACTATTTTGTGATGGTTAGCAAAGCAAAGGAGCAAGCAAATGGGTCACGGCGCGAAGACAAAATGGCCATTGGAACATTACAGAAGCAATGTTCGACGTGCACCCACAAAACTAAGCAGCAACATCAGTTAAGACAAATCAACACTCAACGAAGTCGATTTTAATCTAAATCATTGTCAAACAGTTCTTCTGTCTCAGTGTCAAGTGAAAGTGAAGAAGATGGCTGTGCTATGTTGATTTTTACCTCAGAAAAGCGTGCGCATGGGAAGAAAAATGTCAGTCAAAGAAAAGTTGTCATGTCAAAGCAGCAAAGTCATTCAAACATTTTCTGACAGTGCTGCTTCGATAAACATTACGCCTGAGGAGAAATATAACGAAATGTCTCCATTACTGCAACTTACGCCATCGTAAACCAAAGCATATACATGGGCTGCATCAATGCCCTTAAAGAGTCAAGGTTCATTTGTAGCGATGATGAAACACAAGAAAATGAAGGTGTAAGCACCCGTCCATGTGCTTTTAGGTACCGCGTCAAGTGCCTGTCCACTCGGTTTCAGCACGGCTGCTGATATGGGACTGATTTCAGTAAACTACAAAATGAATGTTCACCATGAAAAAGCAAGTCAATTCCATTCATTGTTTCATGGTTTGAAAGCTCAAGACTAAGAAACTAAAGCTGCATATTAATGAGGACGTTGCTCAAAGAAATAGACTGTCAGGAACCGCATTAGTGCCATTTCACTTGCCCAGAGTAAGTTTAACAAAGAAAAGAAGAGAAAGACTAAAGTCCTGGTAAGACCTTGCTTGGTCAACCTTTGGAGAGACCTCTAGTTTAGGTCTCCTTGCACGTTATAAGATGGCCGCCACATTAATAGTACTTGTTTGTAGCATCTTAGGACTCTCGTGATTCTACTGATGACAAGAGGTGTGCGCGCGGTCCCCGCTACGCACTTCAATTAGATTCTAGGAGAAGAATGCACGTTTTGGTACCGCTCCTCCTCATGACCCTCGAGTGAGGTAGCGGTTTGCTTCGTTCTGCCAAGCTTTTTCGGGAGATTAAATATCCGCTCAGAGAGGCATTTAAAGAATATCCTGAGAGCAGCGTGGGAAGTACTTCTTCCCGTATTTCTGAAGAAGTTCAGAGTTCCTCCGTTCAGTCAGCTCGCAGCTGCATTCCCTGTCAGCGGTTTCGCCTGCCTTCCGGAGCTGTTGTGCAGCGTTCCAGTTCTTCGTTGGCATCTTCTGTTAAGTACCAGTATCCTGGTTTAGAACTCAACTCTCAAGTAAGCTGTACCTTTGTTGTTTGAACTGCCGAAGCAGTCTGGCTTCAGTGACACTGTCCGCCCTCTAACAGAGCGCTATTAACACTCGCTCCTACGGACTCCATATTCTGTCTCTTGCCTCCCTCAGCGACCTTTCTTTCCTTTCCTCCCTTTTGTTCCTTCCCTGTTCCTTTTTGCGCGTTCCATCAAGAGAGTCAGGAAGCTGTCTGGATCCTCGCAGTGTCACTGTTCGGTCCACGTAACAAAATATGAAGATGAACTCCTCCTTGCCTATGCAGAGACATTGACTGTTTATATTGTAAATAATTTGTCTATTGTTATTAGGGATCCTCCTTCCCTTATACAGATAGTATTTCCTTTGAAACTGTGCAAGCAATAGAAGAGAAGCCAACACTCCTGCTAATGCTGGTAGGGAAGACTAGAGTAAGAATTGTGTAACACTAGTGTAGTAATTGTAGGAGGGTTGATCATTTGCTCCTTCTCGTTTGTCTCTCTGTGCATTAGGTCCTCTCCTATCCAGGAACCACTTGATTTTCTAGAAGATCAGGTGAAGGCTTCCTAGGAGACTGAGAGAGAATTGGCTGAAGCTGGAGTTGTCTCTTCTCCTTCCCATTCCCCTTTCCCCCTCGCTGGTGTAGCCGCTAGAGAGAAATCTAGTGCGGTGGCACCGGTGGGTGGGCATTGGAACATACGACCATTCTGCTTCCGCGAAGACCAGGTACTTGACAGAGACAAATTGCTTTTCATTTACAAGACACTGTTGAAAAATAACTTGAATTGTTACTTAAGCTTGATATCATTGAGAGTTCTACTTCCTACTTCCTACTTCCACGCCATGGGTTTCTCCCATAGGGGTAGTGCCCCAAAAGGACAGTGAAGGGTCTGTACGCATATGCGTTGACATACGTCAGGCAAACAAGGCTAATGAACGAGAAGAACACCCATGTCCACACATTGCTGACATGATAACACAATCTAATGGTGCAAAGGTCTTCTCTCGCCTTGATTTGAATAAAGGTTATAATCAGTTGGAACTCGAAGAGAATTGCAGGTACATTACAACCTTTTCCACACATGTTGGTCTGTTTCATTACAAACTACTACATTTTGGTGTGTCATCGGCTGCCAAACTTTTTCAAGACGTCATTCGACGTATCATACAGCCTGTCATGAATGCGTTGACTTATAGCGATGAAATATTGGTTTTCGATCTACACAAAAAGAGCACGATAAATTTCTCACACAAGTATGTTGTTTCGTTGCTGATGCAGGTTTGACTTTGAATGAAGATAAATGAGAGTTCCGCAAGACAAAGCTAAAATTCTCTGGCCATATCTTTTCTGATGGGGGTATGACACCTGATCCCGCTAAAGTACAATTGCTGTCAAATGCTGATCCCCCACCAAATGTTTCTATGGTGCGTTCATTTCTTGATATGGCCAGTTACTCTTCCAGATATATACGAGACTGTGCTACTGTAAGTGCTTCATTGAGTGAACTGATGAAAAATATTGTTTCATTTCATTGGTAACCTGAATGTGAGAAAGGTTTTAAGAAAATCAAACAAGCCATTGAGAATGCTACTGGAATTGCATATTTTGATCCAAAGCTTTATACAGAGGTTGTTGTCGATGCTAGCCCTTGTGGGTTAGGAGCTATTCTTGCACAGCACAGCGGACACCCGAAGATTCGAAGGCATATTGTGGCAAATGCAAGTAAAAATTCTTTCCAAACAGAACGTGCTTATTCATAACCCGAAAAAGAAAGTTTAGACGTGGTATGGGCTTGTGAACATTTCGATGTATTCCTGTACAGAAAGCTTGTTACACTTGAAACTGATCATCAAGCTTTATTAACTATATTTGGCAACCCAAAGGCCAAGATGTCTCCTCGCATTGAACGATGGGGACTACGATTACAAGAGTACAATTATAAGATTGTGCATCATCTAGAGAGGGATCAGATCCCTGCTGACTACTTTTCCAGAGTGACTATACAATTAATGGTACTACATCCAAGACGGCTGAAGCCTATATCAATTTCATTATAAAATCATACACACCAGCTGCCATTTCGTTGCCCAGATCATCACTGCCACAAGCCATGACAGTGATATGCTAAAGTTGGAAGATATAATTACACATCAGTCATGGAACCAACACCCTCAACCTCTCACCAGTGATGGTGAATATCAAAAATACAAAACTGTCAAAGATGAACTGTCCATAACTCAGGAAGGAGTTATACTGCGAGGGTCGAGAATCCTGATTTTGGAGAGTCTGAGGCAGAAAATTATTGAAGTGGCCCAAAAAGGACATTGTGGAATCGTTGCCACGAAACGAGCTCTCTGAGACAGAGTCTGGCTTCCGTATCTCGATGAGTAGGTTGAAAAGGAATTAAATGCCTGTCATTTATGCAACTGCCTTTCTACAAAAGTTACTTAACCCACTTTAAACATGTTAGAACTCTCAAAGCATGCCTGGGAGATAGTAGCCATTGACTTTTTGGGTCCACTTGACAATAGACATCATCTGATGGTGATTGTGGATGAATGCTCACGATTTCCATTAATTGAGGATCTCTCATCTACCACTCAAGACCAAGTCATTGAGACACTAGATGGCATCATTGCGACATGGGGTGTTCCTGCCATATTGAAATCTGAGAATGGTCCGCCTTGTAACAGTCGAGAGTTCAAAGATTTCTTAGCATCTGAATATAAAACATCAGAAGAGCACACCTCTGTGGCTGCAGACCAACAGACTTGTTGAATGCTTTATGAGTACGCTAAAGAAAGAAGTGCAGTGTGCTACTCTTAAAAAGCTCTATTTAAAGACTGCGCTAAATTCTACCTAAGAACTTATCGTTCAGCACCTCACTCGACTACACGTGAAAGTCCTGCGACATTGATGTTCGGGAGAGCAATGACAACCAAGATACCTCAGTGGACCAATCAGAGAGAGAAAGACGAGAACTGAACCATTTCAAAGGAATTGATTCATAAACAAAATATGAAAGTGTATGCTGACTAAAAACGACATGCGCAGAACATTGTTTTTAAGAAGTAGATCGAGTCCTCACATCCCAGATGCGGAAAAGAAAATCTGCTGCTTCATTTGATGCAGAACTTTTTCAAGTTGTGTCTACCAAGGGACACATGGTGACTGCCCAGTACCCTGGGAAGTCTATTACCAGAGGCTCTTCTCACTCTCAGCGTTTAACTCATCGTTCATCAGATCTACTTTTTGATGAAGAGACTAGTTCTGAAGCACCAGTGATTTCCAATGGCAAGATCAGGTAAAAAATTAAAGCGCCAAAAAGACTGATTGAAGAGATTCAATTGTATATATATATATATAAGAAATATACATCATCTGACACCTTTAATTAAACCATATGGTTTCACTAGACCGCCAAAACCCTACTTTTCAAAGTTTTTACATACATTTTTGTACACGGTTTTAGAATGGTTTTAGTTAATGTACACGTTAGATAAAGTTTGCCCATTGCACGGTTTGATATTTGCACTAACATATGTCTTTTATAGTTGTAAGGTTTACAAATGTATTGTTAACATCAATAGTACTGTATTCTGCACTAGCACTTTGGAATTGTCTTTGCCAGTGGCAACTCTCTGATGAAATATGATAGTATTTAAACCGGTATGACAATGCCAGGCAACATCAAGCATGAATTCCTAAAAATTACATACGGGTTTTAAAAAAAAAAAAGGCTTTAAACTGCTTTTTTACATCAACAGTACTCATGATTTTACGGTCATAATGGTTAGAATATTTATAGTTTCAACATGTCATAAATGCATTGTCTTGGTATTCAGATCTGAATGTAAGGGCTCGAAAAATCATTTAATTTTTACTAGACCTGCAGGTCTAGTAACCTACAAAATCTACTCGACCTGACTGAAATGCACTTGACCTCTGTCTGTGAAAGCAAAGAAATGAGACAAGTTAACAAGATTTAAAGGCATTTTTATTGCTCATTTACTTTGTGAGCAATAAAGATACCTTTAAATCGTGCTTTCTTGTCACATTTCCTCTGCTTTCAGAGACAGAGGTCAAAAGTCAGTTTATTTTCCTACTCGCCAGAAAGGGCGAGTAGGACCTAAAAATAGCTCGCCCAAATTAAATCTGGCTCGCAAATGCGAGCGGGCGAGTGGATTTTTCGAGCCCTGCTGTATGATTATTAACCATGAACCTAATCTCGTGTAGACCAGTAATATGTCTTCTATTTCTATGCACTACCTTGAACAACTATAGGCACTTGTCACTTTAAGGGAAAACGAAAAAAAGTTGTAAAAAAATGGTATATAAACCAACCATGTACCGTGAAGCGCGTCATGTGATCAAGACCCTCCGGGGTTGAAACGCGCATTCTGCTGGTGTTTGTTTGAGCTAAATAAAATTTAAACCTGCACCTACTTGTGGTCCGTGCTCCTGTTCCTGAGAGATCGAGGGAAGGGCGGAGTGCTTCTGATATATATATATATATATATATATATATATATATATATATATATATATAATCCTCAAATGCTGCCGATTCTCTATCCGCTTATGACGGCGGCCCCCACCGGGGTGGCAAGCCCCTTATCCACTCACATACCATATATATATACGATAATCGGCCGAAACGCGTCATGGCGGACTTTGTTCGTGAGGAATAAATAATAATTGCACAAAACCTGGGTCTACGCTCGTTTTTCTCCACGGAGGAAATTCAAGCAGACGAGGATTTTCGATATATGTATATATATATATATATATATATATATATATATATATATATATATATATATATATTATCTACTGGCGGTCGCCAGTAGATAGTTATAGTTACAACCTATTATCCATAGGAAATCCGCGACATTCTATTTGAAATAACTCTCTTGCCGGTTGACGTATCTTCGCAAAATTTTCAAACTTTGTGGGGCGCTCCGGTCCGCTCCTACCCTGAAAGTCTCGGGGGATTTGTCAAGCGGGGGCCGAGAAAAAGGGGGGTCCCAAAACGCGTTTTCCCCATGCAATTTTCCATAGGAAACTTTAGACACGGCTACAGCCCGAACTGCTGAACGGAATTACACCAAATTTGGCAAAGAGGTAGTTCTTGGTTCAGAAAGAACCCTTTTGTTAAATGGTGTAAATCCGTTCAGTAGTTGCTGAGAAAATCAAAAGTAAAAAGATAGATATATCTATGGCCGAGTAGGGTCCGCGTACCCTCAGCGCACCCTGCGCGCACCGTCCCGATCACGAGCTGCATGTTAATTGGCTGTCAGCTGGCTGTCAACATTCCGATTCAGGAAATGTTGGCAGCCATTTTGTCCCTCGGTAGAACCGAGGGACAGAAACAAGTGCGCAAAGCGCACAAAGGGGGCAGGGTAGAAACACCCTGACCCCCTAGGTTTGCTCAGGGGTCCCACAAGGACCCCTGGGCAAAAAAAAAAAAATTTTTTAAATCGGCAGGATGCGCTCAGGGTGCGCGAATCCTGCCGAAAAAAAAAAAAAATCGAAGCGCGGTCTCCCGCGCTTCGATTGCATTTTGCCCCCGGGTGGCCCAAGTCCCGGGGGCATGGTGGGGGTGGGTATATTGTTTGTATGGGGGCCTCAAAGGGCCCCCCAAGCCCCGGGGACCGCAACCCCCCGGGGCTTTATAAAAATGGTGCGGGAGGGCTCTCCTGCCCTCCCGCAGCCCCGGGGACCGCCACCCCCGGGGCTTCTTTTTTAAATAAATAAGGTGTGGGGGGGCTCCAGCCCCCACACGCCCGGGGACCACCACCTCCCGGGGCACATACAAAATAAATGTGGGGGTCCATTACGGACCCCCAGAGCCCCGGGACCACCACCTCCCCGGGGCTGTGCAATTTAAGGGAGGGGGCCGCGCGGCCCCCTCCTGGAGCCCTTGATGGCCCTGGGGACCGCCACCCCCAGGGCCGGCTCCTGCAGTGTCCCGGGGTGCCTACCCCCGGGACACTGTAGTTTGCTATGGCAGGACGGGAGCCTCGCGGCTCCCGTCCTGCCATAGCAAACTGCTTTGGATATTGGAAGAGAGAGCAGGAAACCTGCTCTCTCTTCCAATATCCAAAGCACATTGCTTTCCACATGGGGAGCTGCATCTTAGCAGCTCCCCATGTGGAAAAGCAATGCCGGCTCCCAAGGGACGCGGGGAGCCGGCGGGACTGTGGGGGATTGGGGACCCCCCACAGTCCCCAACGGAGAGGGCCAGCCCCGGGGGATGGGGTCCCCGGGGCAAGTAGTGGCCCGGGAGGGGGCCACGCGGCCCCCTCCCCAAAAAATAAAAAAATAAATTTTAAAAAAACGGAAAGGCCGGCCCCGGGGATGGGGTCCCCGGGGCCTTAAGTGGCCTGAGGAGGGGGCCACGCAGCCCCCTCCAAAGAAAAAAAAAAAGTCGAGGCCATGCCCCGGGGGATGGGGTCCCCGGGGCCAATACAGGCCCAGGGAAGGGGGCCACGCGGCCCCCTTCCCGTTTTTTTTTTTTAATTTAATTAAAAAAGGGGTAAGGCCCTGGGGGATGGGGTCCCCAGGGCCCAAAAACAGGAAAAAGGAAGGGGGCTACACAGCCCCCCTTCAGGGGACAAAAAAAAAAAAAACGATCGGGCCCGCAGGCCCCGCCCCTTCCTTCACCACTCTGCAAATGCGCCCTGGCGCGTTTGCAGAGGAGGAACGAATTCCCCTTGAATACTGGGGGTCCCTGGGGCCAACTAGCCCACCAGGAACCTCCAGTATGCGCCAGGGGCTGCGTTGCAGAGAGGTGTACAGAGGCCACGCCCCTTTTTACACCTCTCTGCAACGCAGCTCTGTGGCGCTTTTTGGATATACCTGTTGGGCTAGTTGGCCCCCAGGGACCCTCAGGAATCAAGGTGAGTTAATCCCCCGACTTAAAACGCGCCACGGGGCGCGTTTGCACAGTGGTGAAGGGAGGGGGCGGGGCTTCAGGTGACATCTGTGCAAACGCGCCCCGTGGCGCGTTTTAAGTTGGGGGATTAAATCCCCTTCAATCCTCAGGGTCCCTGGGGGCCAACTAGCCCAACAGGTACATCCAGAAAGCGCCACAGAGCTGCGTTGCAGAGAGGTGTAAAAGGGGTGTGGCCTCTCTACACGTCTCTGCAACGCAGCCCCCTGGCGCATATTGGAGGTTCCTGGTGGGCTAGTTGGCCCCTAGGGACCCTCAGGATTCAAGGGGACTTAATCCCCCAACTTAAAACGCGCCACGGGGCGCGTTTGCACAGATGTCACCTCAGGCCCCGCCCCTCCCTTCACCATTGTGCAAATATTCTTCTAAAATCATCCGAAATACGAATTCCGATTTACTCACCTGTTATAAGGAGAGACCTCAGTGCTGTATCTTTCAGTCCAGTACTGGTCCTGAAAAGTAATTTTAACCGTACTTACCAGTAACTTGAATTTCCTTCCATAGGATATCATTGCCTGCTTTTTGCTGAAAAAGTTTCTAAGTGTTTATTTTTGAAACCTACAAATATTCCTCTAAAATCAGCCGAAATACGAATTCCGATTTACTCACCTGTTATAAGGAGAGACCTCAGTGCTGTATCTTTCAGCCCAGTACTGGTCCTGAAAAGTAATTTTAACCGTACTTACCAGTAACTTGAATTTCCTTCCATAGGCTAACATTGACTGGTTTCACTTGGAAATTCTTCTAAGTGTGGAGTTTTGGAACTTTAAAATATTCCTCTAAAATCAGCCGAAATACGAATTCCGATTTACTCACCTGTTATCAGGAGAGACCTCAGTGCTGCATCTTTCAGCCCAGTACTAATCCTGAAAAGTAATTTTAACCATACTTACCAGTAACTTGAATTTCCTTCCATAGGATATCATTGCCTGCTTTTTGCTGAAAAAGTTTCTAAGTGTTGATTTTTGAAACATACAAATATTCCTCTAAAATCAGCCGAAATCCGAATTCTGATTTACTCACCTGTTATCAGGAGAGACCTCAGTGCTGCATCTTTCAGCCCAGTACTGGTCCTGAAAAGTAATTTTAACCGTACTTACCAGTAACTTGAATTTCCTTCCATAGGCTAACATTGACTGGTTTCACTTGAAAATTCTTCTAAGTGTGGAGTTTTGGAACTTTAAATTATTCTTCTAAAATCAGCCGAAATACGAATTCCGATTTACTCACCTGTTATCAGGAGAGAACCCAGTGCTGCATCTTTTAGCCCAGCACTGACCCTGAAAAGTAATTTTAACCGTACTTACCAGTAACTTATCTTTTCTTCCATAGGAATCCATTGTCTGGTTTTCAGCAGAAAAGTTTCAAAGTGTCGATTTTCACAAACTACAAATAATCCTTAAAAATCGCCTGTATGACTTAAACGCATTTTTTCAACTGTTTACAGGAGATGCACCAGTGCTGGATCCAGGATCCAACACTGAGTAAGAAAAAGTAACGATAACAGTTTTTACCTGCTAAGTGAATTTCCTTCCATAGGATAACATTGGTCATTCTATGAGGAAAAGTTTCTAAGTGTCAACTTTTAAAATACAATAATATTCCTTAAAAATCACGACTGTAACCAAAACGCTTTTACTCAACTGTTTACAGGAGATGTCCCAGGACTGAATCTAGGATCCAGTCCTGTGGTTAGAAAAGTAATCCATAAAGTAACTAATTGCATTTAACTAGAAATTCACATTGAGCTGAATGTTGCATTGTGTTTGAAAATGTGTTGCCCATTGCAACAACTGTAACTACTGTACTTAAAAGTCTATTGCCTATGTGCTAAGTATTTAAACTAAAGTAATTCATTCTGAGAAAGTATTTTTTGTAATGTAATGTATAATGTAATTACAATGTAATTTAAAAAATAAAATATGTAAAAGAAATTGTTTCTAAAAATGTAGTAAATCAGTATGAAAAAAATTAATATAAAAATTAAAACATTTAAAAAATGTCATTTAAAAAACCTTTGAAATTCACTGAAAAAACCGTAGGTTTCAGGCACGTTATAGTTACAAATTAGCATTTAAAAAACCTTTGAAATTCACTGAAAAAACCATAGGTTTCAGACACGTTATAGTTAGAAATTAGCATTTAAAAAACCTTTGAAATTCACTGAAAAAACCACAGGTTTTAGGGACAGTTATAGTTACAAATTAGCATTTAAAAACCTTTGAAATTCACTGAAAAAACCATAGGTTTCAGATATGTTATAGTTACAAATTAGCATTTAAAAAACCTTTGAAATTCACTGAAAAAACCATAGGTTTTAGGGACAGTTATAGTTAGTTGGACATTTCACTCGTACAAAACCCGTGAAATTCCCCCGTTATAGTTAGTTCAGCTAACTATAACTCGCGCCCCGCAATGCACTGCTGATGACGTCACATATTACATCACTCATGACATGGTCAGTGACATCACTGATGACATCACTGATGACATCTCAAATGACATCACTGATGACATCATCCACGTGATAATCTGATGCAGCTCCTCACACCCTAATATAACCTTTGATACACCCAATCTAAATTACAGACTGCCATTCGCAAAACTATAGACACTCCAACACCAATAACTACATACCCACTCACTGATTCTTAGGTCTACACACACACATCCACTCACTCACCCGTACAGTCACTCATACTTATGGTCACTCAGTACAGGACTATCATATGCACTCTTACTCCTATATAGACACTAAAAAACACCGCCACTCATCCATAGAGGTACTCACACACCTAGTCAGTCATGCAAATAATTAAACACACTGCCATTTACTCACCTATACAGTTATACACACACCAGCTCACTTAATCATACAAATACTAGCACATTGTTACGCTCTTATACAATCACTGATACAAGCACACACTCATCCATACAGCCACTATCACAATCACTCACTCTCGCTTATAGCTATTTATATACTCCAACACACATATATACTGGCTTTCACATATGTAGTTACTCACACATGTACCACTGGGACATACATTCACTCACTAACACACTCTTACACACACTTACCCACCCATACAGTCTATCACAGATGCACTCTTGAAACCATCCACCCAGTGAATCACCCACTCACACATCTATGCACAGAGTCGCACACACCCCACCCACACAAACACTCAGGCACCCATACAGATACTCAGACAACCAATCAATAACTCATATAGACACTCATGTAGCTATTCACAAACCCATGCAGCCACTTACACAGCAACAGACAGACGGATACAGACATTCACCCAGTTTAGTCACTAACCCATGCATTCAGTAAGATACGTTAAATCACTCACTTATAGAGTCAGTCACGCACCTACTAAATCATCCATACAGACACTTACACACCCACTCATTCTTCAATACGTCTTTTCCTATATATATTAAAAATATTTAAACTTTACAGAAACACACAGTCACTGGATGATGTCATCAGTGATGTCATTTGAGATGTCATCAGTGATGTCATCAGTGATGTCACTGACCATGTCATGAGTGATGTAATATGTGACGTCATCAGCAGTGCATTGCGGGGCGCGAGTTATAGTTAGCTGAACTAACTATAACGGGGAATTTCACGGGTTTTGTACGAGTGAAATGTCCAACTAACTATAACTGTCCCTAAAACCTATGGTTTTTTCAGTGAATTTCAAAGGTTTTTTAAATGCTAATTTGTAACTATAACATATCTGAAACCTATGGTTTTTTCAGTGAATTTCAAAGGTTTTTTAAATGCTAATTTGTAACTATAACTGTCCCTAAAACCTATGGTTTTTTCAGTGAATATATATATATATATATATATATATATCCAGATTATATATTTCTTTGGGTAAAAAAATATTTTTCGTTTAACGGAGGGGGAGATGTAGTGTCTTGCGAGTTATAAATAATTAAACCCTTTTGGCTCCTGATGGACTCCATAGCGCTGTGACGAAAGTGTTAGAGAGGAATGCAATGAAGGTTGATTTAGAATGTTGAGTTCACAGTTACATGGAGAAGAATAAAGACATGTAATACTAAGCTACGTGTGTGGCGTAGTCACTGGTGGGTACACAGGTTGGGGAGGACGATACACCCAGTACAATGAGTAACCAGATAACATTTTGGTAAAAAAGTCCTTCCTTGAGTGCAGATGTTTGGACAGTCATCAGAACTGACCAAGCTTATGCTAAGGCAATACATTATCCTCCAGACCTGTAGTGGGGTTGTCAAATTGTTTGTCAAACTGTAATTCCTGGGAAAGTTCGCTCTTCCCAGATTTAGACTGGGCACCATCCGCCAGCTTCCGTGTTTTTGTTTAGGGAAATTCTGTAACGAGACAGTCTTTGCCCTTGTGATGAAGTGTAAATGTCATTGTCATCTCTCTAAACCATTCTTCTTACCTGTTGTTAGAAAGCATGACATCAGAAGACGTAGGTCCGCGCTGTGTTTTTTACAATCAGGACATTTTGATTGGCTGATGTATCATTTTTACAATTTGCGGTGCGGGTCTGTAGTTTAATGAGGTTTTAAATTCTTTGTTATGCGTTGGTTGTTTATATGACTTTTATGGGTATAGTTTTATAATCGAATAAAGATCTTATTGATTGGTATGAAATTATTTTATCATTTAAATAAATGACCAACAGTTTCGTTGGCTTCTTTTGATGGTGTATTTTATTTTATATTTTTATATGTGCACGCTATATAAAAGTTTTAAAACAACTTGCACTCAATGCACAATGGTAGTAATTAGCAGATCCAGCAGTACATCCTAATTACCAAACTCTGTAGGGCGGCAGATGTTCAAATTCTAAAGCGCTCTATGATCATGCACCCCAAAGACAAATATTCAGAATTTCCATGATCTAATCTTCTCTGAGATAACTGCATCTGAAAATACACACGGCATAGGTGTCCTGGCAAACTGGCAGGCAGAAAATATACAATCTGCGCTCAATGGGAGACTTGGATCAAAATAAAAAACATCCCTCCTACGCTCTGCAGAGGGAGTTAAACGCAGAAAGAAACTTTCGATAATTATAACCACCATACAACAGGAATTACTCCCTTCACATGTCACTTGCTGAGACCATGGAAATGTTCTTATTTACACAGAAAAGGATTAATTAAGGATGATGAGTCTGAAAGGAGAAATATACCGGCGCTAGGTGGACATCCCATTTTCTCAGCATGGATGGCTTTTAATTTCTCCCTTTGTTTTGCCACAACAATTATTAAAGCTTGATGTGCCAATCCCACGTGTGCAAAAGGCAGAAAGGAAAAATCAGCATGAACAAAAAGCCCTTTATCAGAAGCTTTAATGCAATTACAAAATGTGACATGTGTGGCAACAATTTAATGAGTACAGACAACTTCGTTTTCCCTTCTTCAGTTTATGCTTTAGCTGTGTTACAGCATGTACCCTGAGATACCCTCATTGTATCTTTGGAATTACATGTACCATATCTGCTTCACATTGGGTTTATCAGCCTCAATATTTTTATTTTGTTCCATAAGTATGTATTTAGGAAACATATTGAAAGCTGAAACTGATAGTCTCCAGAGGTAGACACCAAAGTTCTTCTGCTATGATATATTTTTCTCGGTCTGGCCTATGGTTAGCTGTGTCTGTCCCCTAGCAAACAAACCCTTTGTATCTAATACAGACTAGCGGGCCTATTCTTGAAGGTGAGTAATTTACACATGTAAGTTTACTCTTACACTTTTGAGTAACTTTCCTACTTTTGGCTATTCACAAAATCCAAGTGTAAAGTTACTCCAAAGTATAGACATGCACGTCTTCACTCTCTGGAAAAAGGAGTGGAACTACATTTATGAGTGTAAGTGCCAAAAAGGAGCAGTAGTAAGTCCAGCATCTGAGATAACTGCATCCGAAATGACATACCGCATAGATGTCCTGGCAAACACTTAGATTTTAGCAACAAAAAAAAAAAGAAACAGCCCAAAAAGAACTGAAACAGTCATAAATGTACTCCAGCTCAGACCAGGAGTAAGTCCAGCATCAGACATGGTTGACCGCTGGTACTTCAACACCCTCCTATATAAAATAATGGAGGTGGGGATTTAAAATAAAACCCTAAAGGAAATATTGTTAAATTAAAGTCAATTATTTAAAATTGCTTAAAATATAAATATATAAAATAAAACATATTTATTATTTCATTACAACATATTTTAACAACCTTTTTAACATTTATAAATTAGTGTTAACATTAATTTCTATTAAATAACTTTGAAATAATTATTTACCTCATTTTTATTATTTATTTATGCATAATAACAATAAGTTCCATTACACTTCCCCCCCCCCAACCCCCTAATGCGTTGTATCAGCGAACAGCCATCCTTAAATGAATTTTGAAGCATTTCAAGAGGGTTGCTCATGTTTGTGCATTTTCGGCAGGGTCCATCTTGGAATTGGTTTCTTATGCTCTAAGAAAAATCATTCCAATGTGGCCATCACACCCACATGCATCATTCTAACATAAGTACACCTCCAAAAGAGTTGCAAATTCTGTAACGTGCTGGGTCAGCCTTGAATAGGAATATGAGTAACAGAACTGGGACTATCACATTGATTTCAATGAAGTAACCCTGGGATATCTACCATGGAGAAACACAAGCTTGGAATGCCTGGCACTTAAAGAGAGTTAAGCAAATCTGAGATAGTGCTGACAATGGTTATCTTCTTGACTCACAGGAAGATCTAGATGAAACTACCTTTGTAGTGAATATATTACCCCTAATCTGTTTGCTGTTTTATTCCAAGTTATGAATACGCCACCATGTCACATGAGGCCTAGAAGCTGCCCCAAGGCTAACAAGAGAGAGCCTTGTGTGGCCGGCATCACGCATGAACGAGCATGTATACACGTCCACAACCTGTTTCGCAACTTGCATTCTCGCCATCTTCCCATTTTTGTTTTCAAAAAGGAGCTCATCAGTTTGATTGTTTAGG
Source organism: Calotriton arnoldi (assembly GCA_963921515.1). NCBI lineage: Eukaryota > Metazoa > Chordata > Amphibia > Caudata > Salamandridae > Calotriton > Calotriton arnoldi. Next base: position 663,307 of record CAWUFW010005474.1, on the reverse strand, counting down.
GAGTTTAGGGCTAGGTCTAACCAAAAAGGTTACTTTATGCTTGATTCTATTCCTTCGTCATAGCTCTCACCTATTCCCAACCTGTAAGTAGATTCCACAGCAAAAGAGTAAAAGGATCGGAGCAGGGTAGATTGGGCATCCAACAACGTAAAAAACAAGTTTCTTAAGTCCTCTTGACCAAACAGGGCATAGCCTTGGGCTAAATATTTATGGTCATAGAGCTTGAAGAATGCATACAGTTACCCTAAATATCTGTCTGATAGGAATACGCCCAGAGAATGCCACAGACACTGTCTTGTTTCTTGTGGAATGTTTACTGACATTGAAGCAAAGGATTTCACCACAGAAAGAACAGCAACAGGATATACAGGAGCTAAATCTATGTTGCTTTTTGGAAGCACTATTCCTGTATCTAGAACAGTATGTATGTGACTAAAGCTGGTCAAATTAAACAATATTTTATTCTCAAAGATACGAAGGTCCCCATTCCAGGTTCCCTGTTAACTTCATGGAGAGATTCCAGGATTAGAATTTATTATTACGGCTGTTATCTTTCTGTGAGTTAACAGGGATGACAAGTTGGGGAATAAACTGCTGGATGCAGAATTGCCGAGCGCACTAATGCATGTTTCCTCCAATTCTGGGTAGTTTAATGTTGATATTTAGCAATGTTAGTAAAAATATCTGTAGGCGTGGAGGGGTCAGTACAGATCATGGCTCTTGAGCAGGGGGGTGGAGAAGGTGTCTGGAAAGTAGGAAGGCTGTGCCCTCTCTGGGGGGAATATTGTCTCCTTTCCCCAATGCTGCAGTAGGTAGAAGGCAGGGGGCGAGCTGTGCCTCTGCCCACAGCCCAACATCCCCTGCACCCACCCAAGCAGTGATTTAACCAGGTGAAAATCAGCATCTGGTAAAACTAGTTGTTTCCAGACCAAGTAATTTCGGGCCCGGAAACACTGAACCATTCATAGTTGCCAGGAGCAGTATGTCTCCCCCAACCCCTACACCCGAGAAAATGGGAGCCGAAGAGTGCAAGTTAACAGATACGTTGCCTTACACCTTTCAGGAGAGAAAGTGAGGGCATGGAAAAGTATAGGAAACAAATGCCCTGTTAGCCTTAAGGTGGTCTTCCCTCAAAACCTTTTGCCTTACTCCTCCTGTTTTTGATGAATGTATTTTTGTGGGACTTAGGACTCTGCACAATTTACCTCTAGTAACCAGTGCTAAAGTGCTTGTGCTCTCTCCTCTAAACATGGTGAAATTGGCTTACACCCAATTAGAACATTTAATTTACTTGTACGTCCCTAGTAAAGTGGTACTACCTGTACACAGGGCTTGTGAATTAAATGTTATTAGTGGTCCTGTAGCACTTATTTTGCCACCCACTTAAGTAGCCTTTTTAAACATGTATCAGGCTTGCCATTGCAGCCTGGGTGTGCTGTTTTAAACAGCCAATTCGACCTGGCAAGATAAGCCTCTTACCTGGTGCAAACCTCCCTTTTTTAGGTCGAGCCTAGCGCAGCGCGCATGCTTTGCTCTAGGAAAACGACCTCTTGGAATCACTCTGGGCTTTCTACACGCTCGTGCGTGTGGTTTTTTTTTGCATTATTTTAATTGGTCTTTGCGTGTGTCTTTCTAAAAAAGACAGCACGCAACTGGGCAAAGGCGGCTGCATGTCCCACCATGTATCAGCCCACGGCCTACGGCTTGCGGTTACGAGCAGGGGCGCGCTGTGTGCCATCTGTTCGGTTTCGTATTTCAAAGGCTTCGCGTTCACTTTGTGGCCGCGCGGCCGGGCACTGTTTTCTGTAATTGCTTTCACTTTGTGGCCGCGCGGCCGGGCACTGTTTTCTGTAATTGCTTTTGTCCTGCCTGCTGCCTGACACGCTCTTCGGCAAAGCGCTTCTCTCTCGCGCCATTCTTTTTATTTACGCTATGCGCCTGCTACAGAACTTTTACAGTGCAATACAGTGACACTCACTCTGCCCCTCCCCCTCGCCAGTGATGTCTTGGGGATAACTAGTATTGCCTAAAGGTAAGGTTGCCTAGTCCTGTACGCTCTCTGCCATTTGCCGCTAATTAAACATGCTGATAAGGAGATTACAAGAACGTGCCGTCTCCCCAAAAACGTTTGTTTTCGCAATGACAACATTCCTTTGATTCACACTTGCCTCACTGTACCCTGTCCACTGCACGTACTGGGCTTCAAGCCCTGCTCAAGGGGTGACGAATGCCCCCATCTCACTACACTCGTTCACTGCACACGAGCGTAAACGCACGATCAACTACCCCAGCGCGCACCAGTTAACTGCACGACGCAGGGATACACTGGGCATGACTGCATCCCACGCCGCTACTTCTCCACAGACCACACTTCCAGTGAGTGCCACATCTCCCAGCGCACCCCTATATTGTGCCCCACAGCACTCTCTACCACAGCACTACGCTGCACGCCAAACCGCGGCGCTGCTCGCCATGACCTCCAGCAAGATCGAGATGCCCGGAGCGGTGAAGACAGACCCCGTGGCCCTGATGGCTCGCTGCACCTGCTGCCCTCCCCCACGGCCAACCTGGAGATCCGGCACACCAAGGTAAGAGGTTACGGGGTCTCACGGGGATGGGGTGGGGGCACTGGCTGCGGTGCCTGACGTCCGGCCACGCGTGGGCAGCTCCGTAGCCCTCACCAGCTCCCTGACTGCGGTAGTTCTACAGACTTCACCAGGTCTGAAGTTGCTTCCCACGCAGCACGAGCTCCCAGCCTCCCGCACACTGGCCCGCACGAGCTCTGGTCAGTAGTTGCACCGTGGCCTGCACTACCCCCCCCCCACCAAAAAAAACTGGCTTGCACGACAGCCGAGCCAGTGGTCCCCCTCCGCAGGTTAGTAACCGCCTCCATCATACACACTGGTTTGTAGAAACGTCATACCCCGTAGTTGCCCCAGCCTGCACTGACCCCTCAGACACACACCGGCTTGCACGCGCTTCATACCCTGCAGATGCTCCGTGATCTGTTGGTCGTCACAAACTCCCCACCCAGTACTTAGCTTGCACCAGATCCCAGCCTGTCCTAGCTCCCCACCCTTCATTGGCTCCTTAGCCTGCACCAGATCCCAGCCTGCCCTAGCTCCCCACCCTTCATTGGCTCCTTAGCTTGCACTAGATCCCAGCCTGCCCGAGTTCCCCACCCTTCATTGGCTCCTTAGCTTGCACCAGATTCCAGCCTTCCCTAGCTCCCAACCCTTCATTGGCTCCTTAGCTTGCAGTAGATCCCAGCCTGCCCTAGCTCCCCACCCTTGGTTAGCTCCCCTCTCTGCACTAGTTCCACGCCCTGTAAAAACTGCTCAGCCGGAGTAGTTCCTCTGCCTGTACTTGTTGCCCCCAAGCGTGCTCCAAACCTCCCGGCTGGACTGCAAGCACCACAGGCATTGCATCTGACTGCAGCCGGCACTAGATCCCACACGGCACTACATCCCCGGGTGCATTGTATACCTAGTCAGTTCTACATAACCAGTCATCCCCGGATCACCTGGTGCATCGCTTGTACTGCATCCCGTGCAGCTCTAGACACTCGGGATCTACATGTGTGTATGTGGGCCGGCCAGGCTGCACGAGATCTTGCGATCTATTGGATCCGTAGCCTCTTGTGGCCCCACTAAGCTTTCAGCATGTGCTGGATTATTTCTGCTGCATATTATTTGCAGTCTGCACGGGATTCTCACATTCACTTGATCCCCAGCCAGCAGTGGATCCCCATCTCGCACCAGCCCCTTACAGCATGCATCGAATGCCCAGAGTGGACTAGATCTCTGGTCTGCACTTAAATCCGTGGCCGACTCTGACTTCCCAGAGTCTACTGGATCCAGATCGAGTCTGCCTCAGACCCAAGGCCTTTACTCCTTCCCCTATCTGCCTTTACTCCTTCCCCTATCTGCAATCTCTCCAAATCCTGCTCTAGAATAGATTTCAATCCTGCCCTAAGATCCCGGCTTGCATCAGATCCATAATCTGCCCGGTGGGTGATAATGTGCTGCATGGCTAAACACTTACAAGGTCCCAAAGGCGAGACCTATTGGCTATGCCAATGCTTGTAATACATATATGTCACCCCTAGGATAGGCCCTACCCAATCCAGACGGCAGGGTGTCCTGTGTTTAAAAGTTTGGACATATACTTTTAAGTTTAAAATGTCCCAATAATGAAAAACTCCTAAACTCATTTTTAAATCTGTGAGGCCTACCTCTCCCATAGGATAACATTGGGTTACCTTATTATGTTTAATAAGTGATAACGGTCAATTGGGAGCATGTAGGAATGCCGAGATTGTTCTCTAAAGAATTGTAATTTAAAACCCTCTTTAATAGTAAAGTAGGATTTTAAGTCGCAATTCTGAAGATGCCACTTTAAGATAGTTTATATTGTCTTGTCCAAACCATTTGGTACCTGCAGTCTGTATCCTGAGTCACATGACCAGGTGTAGCTGGCCGTTGGTCTTTGTGTATTACTCCCAGACAGTGAGACAAGGGGAGAATTGGTGTTGGCAGGATGGGCCATTTCTGACTTGATGAGAAGGACGAGCTGTCACTAGTCACCGACACCCGTCTTTTGTGACCCCAAACAAGATGGGGCCAGGGCAGGGAGGCAGGAAATTTCAAACTCCTCTGGAAACCTCCAGAACCTTCTCCTACTTCAAACTTGGGCACCAAGTATAAATATTGGCTCCTCAGGCCCAGCTCTTCAGTACACTCCTGGACCTGTAGCTACTACAGAAGAAGGACTGCTGTGCTGCTCTGCTGCCTGAAGTACTGCTACCCTGATGCCCTTTTAATCTGCTGTCCTGCTGCCCTGCTTGCTGAGAAGGAAGGCTGGACCTGCACTCTAGACTCAACTGATTGACCTCCTGTTCTGAGCTACAGGGGCTCCAGAGCCCTCCCTGCATCTGCGTAGCTGACCTGGAGCTAAACTAACCGGGTCCCTGTATCTGGTCCACACTCCATCACAGTGGGCCTGAACTTGTGTCTTTTCCCGGTCTAGCACGACCAGATGACAGCGAGTGGTGTTTTGTGCTTCTAGGCGCTATATTGACCTAAAACTTTAACATTGCATATCTTCGGTTCTACTGATTGTATTTTTGTCATTCTGGTATCATTTTATTTATTATAATTAGGGCTCCCGGTTTTATGGTATTTATTTTCAGGACATTTCCGACTGTATTTATCCATATTTATTTTTTGTCAGCTTTATCTGTATTTATCTATGTTTATTATGGGTTTTATCAAAAAATAAAGCTGAAACTTGTATATTTCCACATTTATTTAACCAATAAATATGCAGTCATGCTTGAATGCCTGCCAAGTTTCAGTGATCTGAACACCCGCAGAAGATAAATCCATGCACTTATAAGAAAATATGCAGCCTTGTGCATATCTACAGCTGTTTAAGCCTCTTTACTAAAATAACTTTTTTTAACCCCCTTACCTATCAATCCACACAGTTATTGGCCTGCCAGTCATGGCAAAGTGTATTTAGAATCACTAAAAAAAACACCCAATTTCTGTTTTTATGCACATTTAAAAATAAATACAGACAAGAAAATAAATGGTTTTCTGTCTGTATTTATCTGTAAAAATCAGTAAAAACGGAAAACAAGGAGCCTTAATTATAATTTCAACTATGTTTCTAAATTTGTGTGGGATTGTTCTTGTGTTGTTTTTTTCACTTCATTACTGATTGTGTGCTGCATAAATACTTTACATATTGCCTCTAAGTCAAGCATGACTGCTTTTGTGCCAAGTTACCGGAGGGTTAAGCAAAGGTTGATTTAGCGCCTTTTATGGTTTGCTGTTAGACCTGTAATCCGTAGGATGGTGTTCCCCCAACTTTTTACCTGCTTACCTTCACTTTTGGTTTCTCTTTTTGTTAGCCTTAGGAGTCTGAGCACTTTACCACTGTTAACTAGTGCTAAAGTGCATGCGCTTCTCCCCTAAACATGGTGATATTGGTGTATTCTTGACTAAAATATTACCTGTAAGTCCCTTGTAAAGTGGTATACATATACCCAGGGCCTGTAATCTAAATGCTACTAGTGGGCCTGCAGCACTGATGGTGCTACCCACACATGTAGCCTTTCAAACTTCTCTCAGGCCTGACATTGCTGGGCCTGTGTGTGCAGTTTACTGCCACTTCGACTTGGCATTTAAAACCACTTTCCAAGCCTTACAGTTCCCTTTTATTACACGTAGGTCACCGCCAAGGCAAGCCCTAGGTACGCCTACGGGCAGGGTGAAGTAACTAAAAGGTTATTAGAGGAAAAAAATGCGGATCAGAAAACTGCCACTAATGGTGCAGTTTCCTAGGTGTCGATTACCACCTGTTCTTGAGCATCCTAAATCCGAAAGAGAAGGACCCCCTGCCACTTACTTCGTCAAAGCCGCATCAGGTCGAATAACCTACTTCATTCCCTGGAGACCGCATACTGGCGAGTGCTTGTGGAAATAAAAGAGTGGCCCACTAGTTAGGTATTTTTAATCTTTCAACTTTTTCCACTCCACTTCACTTAGTCTACACCAGTAAGTGCTCCTATGTATTTCACAAGTCGCAGCAGGCCTCAATCCATAGAGGATTGAGATGAACCCCAATGATGAAGCATGCCACCTAGGGGCAACCCTGGTGGGTGAGGGGTCTCTAGAAAAAAAGTCTTTTTTCTAGACGAGCAATTTCAGCGGATCCTCGCTGTATCCTATCAGTCTCCCCAGGGAAGGTTTTCTTCGAATTACTCGATTTTTGTTTCGCTACATAACAGTCAGGAGGATAAACCTAGCCTTTACCTCCACCTCCCTCTCTTTTTTATTTGTAACTTTTAGAAGGTGGACATTTCTCTGCTCTTCACTTAGCTCTGTGTGTCTGCAGCCTGTCTCCAATACACGTCTGGGCTGGGTGACAGCTACACTTTGTACATTCCCTCTAGTCAGCCACAAACACAGCAAGGGTGGGTGTGACAGAGGACTCATCTGCATTCATATCCATTCTGATAGCCTTCCTGGGCAGGAAGGGAGAGAGAGAGCTGACACTTACATCTGAATAGGCTGTATCATGTTCCCACACAAAGGACTGATTACCCCCACAGTTAGCCTGGCAGGCAGGGCGGTGATGAAAGGGAATCAGTGCACTTCAAGGAGCTGCTTTGAAGTCACCCCAACTTACAAGGCACATTTTGGTATAAGTACTGGGGCTCCGACCCTACCAAATCAGTACACTACTAGACCTGAGAAGAACTGTGCCATGAGTAAGGACTGCTGTGCTACAAGGAATGCCACTCTGCTTGACTGACTGTTCCAAGAAACTGTTTCACTGCTGTGCTGAGCTCCCCCTTCTGAAGACAAGGACTGGACACATCTCACTTGAATCCAGAGTGACTCCAAGGGCTTGCTGGCTTGCCTCCTGTCTTCTGAAATCTCAGGATCATAAACGATTTCTTACAATTCTGCTGGTGCTGCTGGACTCTGCCATCTGTGAGTTCTATCCTTGCCTGAGGTGCCACCTCCAGTCCTGGGCCTCAGAAGTGGGTTCCTGCAGGTTTTCCTACATCAACTTTGACATAGTGGTGACTTTGCGCCAATCGGAACTGACGCATTGCCTTCAGCGCCGAAGCTGCGGCTGCTCAACAACAGCGATTCTACACACTGTACAGCTCGCCACTGACAGACAGCGCAGCTCAACATCGATGCAGTGCCTGCATCGCAAAGGGGTTCGGAACAGAAGCTTCCATCTACAGCGTAGATCGGCACTGACGCTCGCCTCCATCCATGGATCGACAATGCCGTGGTGCCTCTTTGACTCCTCACCTCAAGTTTTCAACATCAGTGCTTTGCTCCATCTAAGGTACTTTGTCAGTGGGACCTGTCTGGGTCCTGTAGCCTGCCTGCCCTCCATTGCAGTCGGCCTGAACTTTGGATTCACCCCGGTCTAGAGCGACCTCAAGTAACCTTTCAGTGCTATTGACTTCTAAGAGCTACTTTTGGTTTATTCTTTAAAAATTCATAACTCTGGTCCTACTAATTGGATTTTTGCTGTTTTGGCCTTGATTTTCTGATAAACATATTCTCTATTTTTCTAAACCTGTGTGGAGTCTTTTTGTGGTGTTTTCACTGTGTTACTGTGTGAGTGTGTGTTGCACAAATACTTTACACATTGCCTCTTTTGATAAGCCTGCCTGCGCTGTGCCAAGCTACCAGAGGATGATCACGGATTATCTTTTAGTGTGTATCTAGCTTGCTGTGACTAGAGTGGTGGTTCCTGTTTGGACAGGGTGCATACCTCTGCCAACCAGAAACCCCATTTCTAACACTCACCCTGAGAAGAACTGCTTGAGAAGGGTTTTCATCCCGCTCAACCGAAAATCCAATTTCCTACAGTCGCTTTCAGACATATTTTTGGTCTATCAAACAGAACGCCCGTAAGTCACCTCAGACTTGAATTTAGTCTAGCAAACATGACCGAGATTTCAGACATACAGTTCATGAAATATTGTCTATGGAGAAATTATTCTAAGGAAGGAGCATCAAAAAACAAATTTTGAGAGAATTATGCAACTTACCTAAAATACACTCTGCAAATGGACCTGGGAACCTAAATTGAATTCTCAACAAGCTTAGACTGATGGAAGAATGGGAAAATAATATGAACTATAGCTTATTCAAAACAGAGGCCCGTGAATTAGCAGTCATGTCCTCCTTTGGGGACAATATTGTGGGGCTTCTGAAACTTAAGAGGGGTAAGTATTACTGCCATTATTTCCCCAATTATCACCCCAGATTTATTTGAACATCCATGTCAAACCAGCAATCAAAAATAAAGGTATGAAGTTCGGATTTTATCTACTAGCCCTAGCAGAAAACGAGCAGGTTGGAAATTCCAAATCTCCAAAGCATGCAGATGTTGCAGAGGCTGTGCATACAGGCCAGTATCTCTAATAAACATAATATTCGCATGCCTAATCCTACTCAACCTGAACCGAGCCATGTTTATTGGGCCTGCGGATCCGCACCATTAAAGAAGCAAGAGGTGCATGTTTGCTGGGCAATAGCTTAGCAATAAATTAACTTGAAAATGCTAACATATCATTTCGGGCATCAGATTGGCAAGTGATTGAAAATGATGCAAACTATAAGATTGTATTATCGGTCAGATTTATTAGCTCTGAAATGATGTGCTTCTTGATAAAATGTGCTTTGTGTGCCCAGTGAGAGTGATCTCCATTCTTGTAGAGGAGGGCCTTTTAAACTAACTTTTCTCACAGGCTGAAGAGGTGCTCGGTGCCATATCCAGCTTCTAAACTTTGTACCGATTTCTTGACTCTTCTCTAAAAGCAATTCGAACAGCTTCTGGGGTACGGCGTCTACTTTGCTCTGTACGCTAGGCCAGCAGATCTTCTGAGACCTCGTCCAGTGGTCACAAAAGTGCATGGGGTCTTCTGCTGAAAGCTGCTGAGGGCACTTTACAAGCAGCTTGGACACCAGCGAGTCAAATACAGAAAAAAGAGAACCCCAAAGGAAAGCCCCCTATGACCACAGGCTCAATAGTTCTTCTCTCACAGAACACCCCGGGGTTAGGTCAGGTTCTTTGCTCAGGCCCTACACTTTTTGGGGCCCCATTCTCCAGTTACAACTTATTTTTAAACAATTAAACTGAAGGCCTGACCAGTTATTTGTTGATGCAGCTAAGAAGAAACACAACTACAGGGCAGCAAACATTGTGTTTTCTCTTTCCCTAGCCACTTGTCTTCTTGAATAGAATCCGCCCCTTACAGCACATAGGCCCAGCAAGGGTTGTGGCCCCCAGCACTACAAACGCTGAACACTGAATTGAAAAGAAAAAGGTTCTCTTTCACACTAACCAGTAAGAAAGGGTATTAAAAATCCTGCACACCTACACATGGGGAAGCATGTGCTGTGCAGAGCCACATAAACTTCTTTGCTGGCAGCACTGGGGCAGTTTCTGGTGTAGCCACCAAGTAGCAGAGTATCTACAGGTTCTGAATAGGAGGCAGGCTTGACATAAGAATATGTAACGTTAAGCAAAATAGTAAGATTCAAGAAAATATCATAGAAATATTCAGCAAGTAAATAAAAAATTCGATCAGATATGGGCATTGTCCATGTTCAATGTTCTAGGACTTTTATCATCTATAAATGTCTAAATAACCACACAAAAAACACAGGAGCCAGCTAATTAAGGAAAAATGCATAGGTAGCACATTAACTATTGCAGACTTGATCAAAATAAGGTCAGTGATAGGGACTTTGGTAGGCCTGCCTTGTTTATACGAATAAACATCCAGGCGATGCATGGACAACCTTGGACTTCATGCCAGTTGCTTGGGTCAGAATTCATAGATTCACTGGCCCCGCGGAAATGGAAGTCGCCAAACAAGAGTACTAACTAAGAGTTGGGTGATAGCACACTGTTTAATCATATTCTCTAATACATTTTCAAAAAACGACCTTTATTCAAAAACGTACAATTACCAGCATGGAAGAGGAAATGTGGTCTTCCCAAACTACAATACGCGAACCCTTGATCATTGTACCGAGAATACAAACATGCGCATGCTGGGCACAAGCACTTTTACAGCATAGTTGCCACTTCTTACAGTGCTTTAGCCAGGGGACATACTTTGATCTTTCCTGCAGCTCAGATCAGCTAGGGTAGGGTTCTCCAAAGTCAGTCCTGGAGGGCCGGATCCATGTCAGATTTTTAGCATATCTCCATTTAGATAAATGTACTTATCTTAAAATCTGGCATGGATCCAGCACTCCAGGGTAGACTTTGGAGAACACTTAGCTAAGGTAACTAGCTCACCCATGTTCATTACATAAACTGTCTCCAGACCTGAGCTTTTCACCTACAAACCACTGATTTCAGGTGTGTTAATCAAATTAGTTCAATTGAAGCAAAACGAGACTACAGCACCCACAACTCATCAGGCTACCATACAACAAATTCCAGGACTCCAAATAGTGTCCGTAATGACAGGGAGGGAGATGGCCAGCCTAGGGTCGCCTATTAACAAATTCCGGATGCTCTGCCCAAAGTGAGTACGGCCTCAGACTCCATCAAAGACATAATAAACAGATATGCGATGCTGAACTCAGTATAGTGTCTCTATGCATGACAAAAAAGCTAAAGAAAACTACTCCCTTTACAAATTTTATTTTAAAAGTAGAAATTGAGCTGTTGCTCTGGCAGTTCTTTCTGCCGCTAGTGTTATCCAAATACAATTTGGGCAAATGTAAATGAAAGGAATAAAAGGGCACATGGAAGAGATAGATGGATGTGTTATTTTGAAAGTCATCATCTCCCTCAGAACAAAAACATCTATTTGACACACCCCTAAGTAGGCTTGGCAGAGACAGCTTTACCTACCTCGCCGAGCTCATATAATCCACAGGGAGGAGCAATGTGCTCGGCAATTGGTTGCTGGAAGTGTCATTCATCAAATTCATCAGCCATTGGTTGACTGTATCTGTCTTTCATGCGAATGTTATTTTTGCTGTTGCAGGGAGGGATGTTGCATTTCAGAGGAATGAAATGAGTCCATGCAGGGAAGGTTGTCCCCTTTGCTTCCAGGTATTTTGTTATTTGAGATATGGGTAAACACTTCCACCGAGCTACACTTTCCTTTCTCTGCTCAGACAACATGATAAAATATGCGGTTGGATTCTGCTATTTAGTATGCCGTTTTAACAGTACTTAAAATTCAGAGGAGCCCTCAGGACGAGACAGTGAATGAATGGAAGACTGGCCTCTAGGGGAGTGTTACAATTCCAGACAGGTCTGTGGTTCGGAAAGGCCAGTAGGTTGGGCAGAATCAGTCACATGCCAGGTGCACCTCTGTGCATTTCATAACGGCATAGGCCAATGTCTAGTTTGGTGACTTATGAATAATTAAATTTTGCCATTTTGGGGCATCCCCTTACCTAGCAACTTAATCATTTAAGAGACCATTTGTTGCATTCTAGTACCACCTTGTGGTTTGGTGCTTAAGTGCCTGCCTACAATTGGCTTAATGTAGCGTCAGCCTTCTGTGTGCAAAGGAAGCTTACATCCCCTTAATTAGATGGACTCCTTTTTAGGTTTCGCCTGCTCAGGGCTTGAGCTGTGGTTGCAAAATCTCTTGTAAATAAAAACAAGCATTGGCAAAGCCATTAGGTCTCATCTACGAGAGCTAATGGCTTTGCCAATTTCTTTTACCTTTGCAAATGTATTTTGAAACAAAGACAACATCCTTTTACAATTATTTTGTGTGAACGTAGCAGTGTGGTGTTTTAGATTGTCATTAGTAATAATGAAATCATTCCAAGTGGTACTGTTTCTAACTCGCCACATGACTGTAATGAACAAGCATTGGCATAGCCAATAGGTCTCGCCTTTGGGGCCTTATAAGTGTTTAGTCCTGCAGCACATTATCCTGGGTGCTGTGCCACCAGGGATTGAAGAGCTATACAATTATTACACACTGGGCCATGCAGTGTGATTCAGGAATACATGCTTGCCTCAGGAAACATTTATGGACACATTACAAGGCTTTTTAGTGCACAGACAGAAAGACAAGTGCATTGATGCAAGTCAACAGCACTATAACATTCTGTGTGTGACTGCATCACTACAGTATAGAACAGCCTATAAAAAAAAGCAGTGAAGTACTTTCCAATGGCGAAGACGTCACATCCCTCCTCCCCCAGGCCTCTATTCACCAGGCACACTTCTCCAGATTTTTTCATTGAAAACACTGCTTGCACCATCTGTTTACCAGCAAACCCGGGCCCACCCTCTGTCCCAGCCCCCTGGGTATAGGAGCACTGGACATAGCAACAACAACAAAATGCTCCCATTTGTCAGGTATAGGGGAAATAATGAATAAACAGGGATGGCATCAGCATCAAATATCCACGCACCTAAAAACAAAAAAATTAACCTGACCTTGTGTAATGTAACTGGCGCTTTTGTAAAGCACTTCAAAAGCTTTGGGTCAGTCGAGTTTGTGCTCTATAAATATGCCCCTAAAAATTAATCTGACATTGTATAATGTAACTAGTGCTCATGTAAAGCGCTCCAACACCTTCGGGTCGCTCGAGTTCACATTATATAAACAATTGTCAGAGAAAATGCGATGGGAGTTGCCCAAGCCTTGCCCTTAACTGTGCTGCACGGTTGGGCTGCTGAAGGTCCGGTGACCGAGACTCGCTAAAGCAACAAGCAGCAAATCAGGAGGGGTTTGTGGGAAATACTCACACTTTGAAGTCAGAGAAAATTAAAGAGGCAATTTCGAAAACAGCGTCTGACATTTCATGTCAGTATTTGAACGGGACGGGGAGATTAAGTGACGGGTGCCGAAGCTGAACCACCGAAGACGGGCAAACAGTGGCACGAGCAGGAATCAAAGAAAAAAAAATTCCCACAAATGAAGACAAAAACACAGAAGCATAATGTCAACAGTAATTGGGCAGTGCTCTGTGGGAGGAAACCAAACACAAACAGGAGGGACAAAGAGGAAGGATTAACCACTAGCAAGCAAGCATTTTTGAACAATCGAAGGACGAATAAAAAGTCAATGGGCCGGCTGTAAGCCCAAAGAGTGAATACAGAATGTATCGAAGAGACAGCTCATACTCGACCTAAAAACAGTTCATTGACTTTACCAGGTATTTGTTTTGGGTTCAAAGGAGACATAAAGCAACTTATGTTGCTAGCTGCAAAACTGTCCCATGGACTTTGGCTCAGAGGATGAAGCAGGGAGATGGGATTACATGCAGAGCTGCTGATTTAGAACTGGGGAAGTAGGTTTGAGTCTCGGCATCGGCTGAACATTCTGTGATTATGGGCACTTCACTTAATCTCCCCGTGCCTAAAAACATGAATGTGATTTTGTGATAAAAGAAACCAAACAGCTCTGAAAACGATTCAAATCCATCCCAACAGTGTACATAGGAGAGCAGCAAAAGACTCATAGTATGTGACGGTTGATGGTTTATGCTTGCTAGAGTCTTCTAGTGCATGTCAAAGGTGGCATGTGTGCCCACCAGTTTGGTGATTTGATGCTGTACTGGGGGTTAGGTGGATCAATTAACATGCCGGAACGGGCAAGAATATTGCATGCATATACATTTGCAGAATAGTGTTTACCTTTACCACACTGTGCCCCTACTGCAAATGTATATACATTTTAAACTAAATGGTGTTGCACCATGAGTTAAACACGGTCACACCAAGACAAAGAGGCCATGTTAAATGGATATAGACCCTTGGCAATGAAAAAGTTAATCCGCCGAGAGAAGCATTACCCTGCAGTTCAGCTAGAACAACATGCCATGACAACACAACACTCTCAGGGCAGCAGTGCCCCGGACCTAGCAATCAATCGAAAATTTAATAGTACCGTCAAAGGCATGGTCCGAACAAGTAAGTTTGCTGTCGGGTCATTAACAATGGTAAACCTCCTAACATGCTACTTATTGGGTTAAGTACGTTTCCTGATTGTATTGCAGATTGATAGTATTCATTAAACATTTAGCTGTGTATTAATGGTTAATTCATATAAATGGCTGATAAGGAAAGGCTGTTTTGTTTAATGTACTATAGGCATGCAACCCTAACTAACATGCAAAATTACAAAGGCAAATGACCAGGAATCTGGGAGCAAAAGTACCGATATTGCTCAGGAACTAGCAGGGGATTAGAACCCATGTCCAGCTGGGGCAGTTGTTCCAAAACGGTAGCAGAGGGGAATGCTGAAACAAGGCAATACTTCCAATTGTACTGCCCTAAACCATATCAACCCGCTCACCTGATAACAGTCGAAGTGATGTCTGAACACCAATAAAATACAGAAGGCTTGCGAGACGTGCACTTGCAAGGACGATTCAAAGATAAATAAAAAAGTAGCCCCCAGAAGAAAAGCAGTGGATGGACACAAGTACTTGGGACATGCTCCATGAGGAGGGTTAAGTAGACAAAAGAAAAAGTGATGCCAGCAAGTGCAGACCATATAGAAGTAGGCAAATGAGAGTGACAAAGCAGCCAACCAATAGTAAGCAATGGGCGGACTGTAAGCCAATTGTATGAAAACAAAATGTCTCGAACAGACAGCGCATGCACTGTCTAGGTGAGACCTAAAATAAACCTAAAAATGGGCTTTAAGCCCACCCATTACTTACCTATACTTACCATTGGTTTGGTACGACGTCAATCTCTTTTCCTAGCTTCTTATTGGTCAGCAGCATATCATCTGCTTCACTTTGCACGTCTTCCTGCTCTGCTTTTCCTGTCAATGCGTGGCGTGGAGCTTGGCCCAAGTACAGCTTCCAGTGTCCTTCCACTGGCCAAGCATTTTGAAGGTACTTTTTTTTTTATTTGCCATCCAACACAATGTGTGTTTACTGCAGCTCTCATGCCATACACAACAACACAATATAGACTTCTCGCCTTCTGATTGTCACAAGCGGTATTCACAGAGTGCCTCTAACCGTATTTCTTAGTAAAGGAGAGGATGTGGCATAACGGCTAGAGCGGCCGACTGAATCTGGGGAACCGGGTTTGAGTCTCAGCGGCAAGCTCAACATCCTGTGATTCTGGGCATACCACTCTCCGTGCCTACAACTGAATGTGTTCGTCTGTAATGAAACTTGTGCTCACGTTCGCGCTACATAAAACTGCAAAACAAAATCTTTACTTAATAGACTGCAGTGGATTGAGGCTCATACATGAGCCAGTAACAAAAGGATACAAATATCTGAAACATTTTAAAAACTCCCACAGCTCTTCAAAATAGTGTTGTTGTATAATCCATTTGCTTGCGCATCAGTTCTCATGTAGGCTATGCCACGTTAGTAAGGGCCTGCAGGTTTACTAAGGTGCTTCAAAGGCTGTACCGGAGCCGGGCTCCCAAGGTTTTCTAACCATCGATCTGCTTTTAAGGTTCGTGCACGAGGATTTGTGACATTCCGCTGGTGAGCTCTGCATCAAGTACAGTTTCCCTCCTCACAATGTTTTGAGGGACAGTCTGGCCCAGTTTACCTTGGCAGAGACCTAGGGTTATCTCTAGCAGCGTTAGAAACCCATAAGGTTTTCAACATTTTCTCAAGCTATTGATTTATTGATCACATACACAGACTGTACACAGCACTGTAAATGTATAACAATAATTTCAGCACATTCTGCATTTGAGAGAGAGACCCTTATCCAGCTGGCAGTACAAGCTGATACTGGCTCCATTGATTGGATGTCCCAGTGACATTAGACTGATTTGGGTCACTGGGTGGTCTTTCCACGTGCATCATATTTTCTTTTATTGTCGCGTCTGTTGAGTACAGTTGTCATTGTTGGAGTTTACGGAGACATGGCATGCAGGCAGGAGGTGGCCCCGCACAGATGCAGTCCAGCTGCACCTTTAGAACATAACTTACTTATGTCTTTCCCCTGACCCTCTCCAGCCACATTTCTCTGCTTCCCTCTCTACCCCTCCCTCCACCGTCCTTGCTTCTTTGTCTTTCCTCCCACATCCCTCCATCCCATTCCCTCCATCTGCTGCTTTCTGATTTATCTCCTCCCTCTTCTTTTATCTCCTCTTCCTCCCAAGCACAACAAGCATTAGCAAAGCCAATAGGTTTCGCATATGCGAAATCTGTTGTCTTAGGCAATGTTTTTTACATGTTGCAACATGGCTTGATTTTTTATTTTAAAAGCACTATGTCGCGGCCAGCCTTTGCCTCGTCAGAGCACTTATTTGTTTTGTTTAGACCATACTGCACAGCAGCTCATCTGTGCAACATGTAAAAAAAATTGACAAAGCCATAGATTTCACATAGGCGAAACCTATTAGCTTTGCCAATGCTTGTTGCACAATGCAATCACCAGTGGAACCTCCTCTACGCTCAGCCCTTTGTACCCTACACACATTTCTTTATAGTGTCAATCGCTTTGGCTCTGGATAGTGAAAAAGTATTCAACAAGTTTCACTAATATACAACACAGGCACAGATTTGGCAGCAGAAGAGCAATGGAAAATGTATAAGTCACACAGGAGAAAAGTGAGCTTCCTTACACTCCGAGAACAGGAACACGTGGAGCAGCAGAACGTGACTGTCCGTGTGTGGGAAACAAGCATTAGCTACTGCTGCACATTAGCTACTCAAGTTTGTGAACAGTTTCTGAACATACTTTTTTCCAATTTGGATGAAATGCACTTTCTACAAATGCACTTTCTACATAGACAAATATTTTGCCACATATTCGTGCAAACCTTTAATGTATCTCACCACAATACCTACAAAACTATGTTTACATGTTTTAACTACTTTCCAAGCAATGTCTAAGTATAAATGCTGCTTTAACAATTTTAATTTATAAAAAAAAAAAAAAATCCGTTTAAAACACAGGTGCTTTTGTTATAACAATGGCACGATGCACCCACCCCCGCATGTTGCCTTCTTCTATGTTAATGCCTTCACATGCAAGTCTCTACAACCATATTATAATAAAAGCGTGAGCTGTTGGCTTTGTCAATGCTTTATTTCTTTTGTCGTGTCGGGCGTTAAAATGAGGGTCACTGCTGCTACAAGGTCGCAGGAAGCACGTGGCTCTTCTGTGACCCGGGCCCTGGACTCAGTTGGATGAACAGGATGTATCCCACCTCGCACTCACTTCTGGCCTCCCTCCTCCAGCTGGTCAGCAGGGGTGGGCCCTGGCAAAGGCCTGTCTGCAGATCAACACATCACAACGCAGCACCAATCAGAGCCCATTAAAGGCAGCTCTTTAGGAGGGCAGCTGTGTTATAGCCACCGCTGCAACGCACTGTCAGGCTGTCCATCCCCACAGGGCGAGCACGCTCTGCTTCAGAGTCAGACATCAACCAAGGCTCTTCCGCATCACAGCGCAGAGCACTTAAGAAGCGGGGCTCGTGGAAACACTCTTCTATGGAGAGGCATAAATCTTTAAAGGCATCACCGCCAAAGCAAAAATAAATAAATAAATAAAATGGGGAATCCCATTCCGCAGCGCTCATCGCTTCTTGTTGGTTGTATGGTGAACATATAAAATGAAGCAGGGATGAGACAGTTTTATTGAGTGATTTATAATGCATGCATTTTTTTACCCATTACTGGAAACTCATAGGACTCCCAACTAATCGTACGAACAGTTTCCTTATGTGCTGCCTGATGTTCGAGGACCCTTTCTTTTCATGTTTGGCAAGAGCCAGCTTTATTTATCATCACGAGAGGGACAAAAGGTCACCCCTCCCTCCCAGCCATTGATGTCTGGTTACTCGTCACTGCTACCATGGAATGTATCCTCTTCATCTGCATACTGCAAATTCATTGGAAGGGGAGTGACACAGACCCCTGCAGCCCCCAAGGCGCAGCTGAGGGCCCGACTTCCAGGTACCACGTTCATTATTCGGCCTTTGGATATCTGTGACATGCCAGGAGTCCTGGTGGCCCCTCATCAAATTCTGCAGGGGGATCCAACATTTTGTATTAGGCCACTGACTGTCGTATCAGTCTACATAGGGAGGGGCGCCCTCTTCCAGGAAGGACTCTGAACCGGGAGCATGGCATGACCTGATGCCCTACAGAGGTAGAGTGGAGCAAGCACCAGCACCACATGATAGTACAGACCTAGCAATTCTCCTTCTTCAGGGTCCACCAGTCTGACTTGGAGTCACCCTGTCCCAGGAGCAGACAGCATCAGATAATAATGCAGCACTTATGTAGCCCCTAAACGTGCCCACTCTGTAGTGGCTGATGGCTGCACTTTGCCGGCAATGTTTAAGCATCATTCTCTGAGGCATCATCCACCCCCAAGAGATGGACACGGGCAATGACAAGATTTTTAAAACAAGCGGGACACAAACATGGACCTCAAAGTTTCAGCTACTATGGACACAGAAGAGCTCCAGGGCCTACCAACAAAGAAATACAGCTCCAAAAGAACAAGCATAGACATAGAAGACAGGCTACCTATAGCTATGGCACCTGTTTCAGTGAATATGTACTTTGCATCAGATAAGCACTTATTAGCATTTCAGTAGCCTGGAGCTCTTGCATTGCCACTTGGTTATTATTAACAGCTCATGCAGTCTAGGGGCCATATCTAGATGGGCTGAGACCCTGTTTTTTTTGTGTGCGAGATGTCTAAATTCAAACATATAACTCGGAATTTCTCAGAGTTAACGCATGAACTATACACACACCAATTCGGAAACAGAAGGAGGTTCACTGTTTGCGACTTGTTCTGTTTAGCAGTAAGATTATTAGAGCCCTGAAGAGCTCCACATTACCCCATTGGCCCGTAAGGAGCTTTCTTTCAATAGTTCTTGCAATATATATTTGGTAATTTTTATAAGCACCCATTGTCTCAGCATTGGCTAGCAGCCAGATTCAGAACCTAGCAGAGGGATGTAGGGTCACTCATGGCTCAGGGTATTTTAGGTAGAGGATCCAACAGGGCCTGAAGAAGGCCAAAGACACATATTTTACTCATAAACTATTCATTAAACAAGTTCTACAGTCTCCCAAGACAATTAAAGTTCTATTCCTTCTGGTAGCTAGGCTAAGCTTCAATTCTCCTAAACAAGAGCAGGTCCTATGTGAAGTCCATGGCCACAGATCAATTCTATAGGTCCTCATGATGAAGAACATTCATAATTAAAAATGGTCTAAGAGAGAGCAGGTACAGTTCAGAGCCAGACATACTAAGCAAAGTCTTTGATTTTATTCTTGAGAGTGCCATAGGATATCCAAAGTCATCCTGTCCTTGGCAGGAATATAGAGGTCCCCTCGGCTGCCGTGAATGTCCTGAATGTTCAAACCCTGCCTTTCATACACGTATGCCACCAAATTACAAAGGTCCTCATTGCAAGAGGTGCTCTAATTTGTGATCCATGCGCAAACGCCTTTTTCCGCAAGGATCACAATGATAAGAGTTGAGATGTTTATCACGCCCTGTATTACGAGGTACAATAAAGATTGCAACCCTCATTAAATTTCGGCAGATTAAAGCTATAAGAATTCAAAGTGGGAAAAATGCCCAGTAACTACCAAAATATGTGGATTTTGTTGAGGTAGCAACAAAATCTGATGTTGAGACCAACACTTGTATAAAATAACACCTGATAAATAAAAATTAAATTAAGAACACATCAGTACTAGTTTCTATTGGCTACAATAATTGTATCAAACCCCGAGCCAGTCTTAATGAGGGCTAAAGTGCGTTAGGCTCATGCGGATGCAGAAATCAATATAGTAAAAATGTATTAAATAAATACCACTAAAAGAGTGAAAGATTAAAACAAGCAAAACTTGGGGAAAACACTCTATCCATTATTTTATGGCAACATCATGGTCCCCTAGAGATTGTCCACAAAGGACCTGTATCAAATGCTTAGCTTTCTAAAGAGTGAAGAAGATTGGTGTGCTTTTGAAGATTGGGCCTTTAAAAAACTCCTCTTCAAGCTGAGAAGAAAGTATGGCGCTTATTAGAAGTGGGTTGTAGATGATGTCTCAAGGGTGTAAGAGCAGCTCTACTGGCACTCTGTTAAAGTGAGGGGAAAGCATGATAAGAGACAAGACACTGTCAGAGTTCCAGGGCCTCTGAGTAACTCATCTGTAATTATGGGGAAGAACACTGACTAGAAAAATGTTCAAAATAGGAGCAGGCATTGAAGTGCAATGCAAGGTCTTAGGATCATCTTTGCAATAGATGCAAATCAGTTCTGCTGGTAGGTCTCCAGCACAACTCCATAAGCTGTCTAACAAAGTTACACCATTGTTAGACACTAACAATTTTTCCCAAGCATTCTCAATGTACTTAAAATATTCTCCTAGAGAGTTTGCAACATTATAGATTGCAGCCAAACGACAATTTCCTGCACTGACCCTGTCCCAGAACGTATGCGGTTTCTGCCCTACGCAATGCCATCTGCAATTGAGGTATAGCACTAAGAGACAGCAGTTCAGGGTTTCTTGGAGCCCTTTTCTTTTCCCTATGATACATCCAGGTTGAACTCTGTCTTCCCCTATGAGTGACGTACCATGCAGAGAAGTCATTACCCTTGGCTATATTGATGAGGGCCGGACTCGGAACCAAAAGCAGCCCTGGAAAATGTTGTTAGACCAGCCCTCACACTGCACATAGCAAGAGAGCATGGCCACTGCAAGGGAGGCTTGTGGGAGTTTTCTCCCAAATCTTTTTTTTTTTTTTTTTAATAAATTGCAAATATGGTGCGTTTTACAGCACATGTTTCATTATGAAAACTTGAATGAATGAATGAATAGTTGGATGAGTGAGTACTGAGTGGATGAAGTAATTCAAGAATGGATGAAAATGAATAAATATGTTTAGCTATGTGGACAAATGGTCTCAATGCACTGACCAATGGGTGGGTGCTCTAGTTTTCATTTCAGCTTGTGCCCCCCACATCCACAACCACTACCAATCCTTCCAAAACATACATAGATATATTCATCACAGTGCACTGATTAGGCACCTCAAAGACTTAAACACAAAGCGTTCAGCTTTAGTCTAAAACGAGAGAAAGAAATAGATAACCATGTCGTGGCCAACATGCACACCGTGAAACCAAGTCACCTAGCATGAATACCTGCTTCCACTTGAGCACAATGTGTTCTCCTAGGAAATAACTTTTTTCACAGTTGCTCCTTTTTCTTCGTCATCACACAAAAACAAAAGATTATAATCTTACTTTAACACACTATGCCATTGTTAGACCTGGCATCTTTTGGAGTTAATTCCCCTGTCTTTTTAATTTTGGACTCCTGTTTTTGATTGTGTGCTGGATTTTGTTTTTTCTGGTGTTTGGACTCTGGGCACCTTACCACTGCTGACCAGTGCTAAAGTGCATGTGCTCTGTGTCTAAAATGAAATGGCATTTGGTTTCTCCATGACCGGCATATTTAATTTACCAGTTTAATTCTCTCGTACAGTGCACTGTGTGTGCCCGGGGCAGGTAAATCAAATGCTACTAGGAGGTCTGCAGCATGGATTGTACCACCCACATAAGTAGCCCTTCAAACCCGTCTCAGGCCTGCCACTACAAAGCCGAGCCTGTATGCACAGTTTACCTGCCATGTCGACCCGGCAAGTAAACCTACTTGCAGGCCCAAATCTTCCCTTTTATTACATGTAAGGCACCCCTAAGGAAGGCCCTAGGTAGCCCCCGGGTGCAGTGTATTTAAAAGGTGGGACATGTGATTTTAAGTTTTACGTCCTGGTAGTGAAAAGCCCTACATTCGCTTTTCTCTACAGCAAGGCATGTCTCTCCCATAGGTTAGCATTGGCGCTGCCCTGTAGTATTTTTCATAGGTATCGTCCAATCGGGAGCTGATAGAAAATTGGAGTTTGGTGTCTTTGGATTCACAATTTAAAAATACATCTTTCAGTGAGGTTGGTTTTTAAATTGCAGGTCTGAAAACACAACTTTTAGAAAATTGGCATTTTCTTACTTTAACCATTCAGTGCCTCTGTCTGTCCCTAGAATACACCTCTGGTTTGGATGACTGTTGGGCTTTGTGAATTCACTCCAGACAGTCACACACAAAGGGAGCTGAGGTGTGCCATGTATATCTCAATGGCCCATCACCAGGCTGATGGGTCTTCCTGAACTAGAGTGGCAGGAGGAGTTGACACTTGCACCTGAGTAGGGCTGTGCCTGTCCCCACACAAAGAACTGCGTACCCACTTGTAGTGTGTCTGGAGCCAGGACCAGGCACTACAAAGACCGTCCTTTGAAGTCTCCCTACTTCAAAGGCCAAAATGGTTATTAGTACTGGACAACTGACACCATATACTCAGAAACACTCTGGACTGAGGACATTCTGCTAGGGACAAGAGCTGTTGGACTACCTGGAGGGACTGCCACTTTGCTGATTTCTTTGCTGTGTTGGCCTGCTATCTGCTGCTTCTTGCTTGGGAGTAAGCGGACTGGACTTGGCTCTCTGCATCCTGCTTTCTAAAGTTTCTCCAAGGGCTTGAGTTGAGCTTGTCTCCTGTTGGAAGTCTCAGGGCCATGAAAGACTTCACCTGCATCCTGCTACCAGTACCTGGTCTCCTCTGCTTCGAGTCCTGACCTGCCAAGTAATGCCAACCCAGTCCTGGACCCTTGGAGGTGATTCCAGTGCTGCAACCAAGAAATTAACGCATCGATTCCAAGCGTCACTTCGGAACTGGCGCACCCCTGCGAAATCAACACATTGCCGCTGCCTGCACCAAAGCCGTGGTCACCGCTCGCCGAGTGCACAACACAATGCAACTTACAACGCAACCCCTGACGGTGCCGCAGCGCCTCCGAAGTACTGCAGCTACAGGAGTCTCGAGCACCACTTCACCGAAGTCCGTGACACACCTCTCTAACTCCGACGCAGCACCTGTGACCTGGTGGTTTGACATCAATGCCCTGAAATCGACTCACTGCACTGTGACATCGATGCATCATCGACACTTTGCTGCATTCAGGATCCAAGGTCTCGTACCTGCAACTAAAGCATCACCTCCCCTGCGCCCCACATTGTTCCCAGGCATTAGCGGCTCAACGACCCTGCACAGCCTCCAGGAACCGACGCATCACTTTGCTACTGTGACACCTCACCTCCTTTGCGTAACGCCTCGTCCCCGAGCACCAACGTGCCAACGATCTGCATAGCAATAAGGCACAGTCGCATCACCTGCCTTCGCAGCGCCTCACCTCCTCTGCGCATCGCACCGTCTTTGACTTGGTGACTCACCTAAGGTACTGTACCGGGGTCCGTGTGACTCCTGTAGCCGGCCCGTGCTCCATCGCGGTCGGACTGAACTTGTGGATTTGTCCTGGTCAAGCGCGATCAGATAGCCCCAGGCAGAGCTATTGTTTTCTAAACATTATAATTGCATTTAATATTGATGGATTCATATCTTGACTGATGTACATTGGACTTTTATCGTTCTGGTCTTGTCTTACTCAGATAAATATTGGCTATTTTTCTAAACTGGTGTGGAGTACTTTTGTGGTGTTTTCACTGCATCACTGTGTGTGTATGCGTGTGTGCACAAATACTTTACACATTGCTTCTTTAGTTTAGCCTGACTGCTCTGTGCCAAGCTACCTGAGGGTGCGCACAGGTGAACTTAGTGTGTACTACACTTACCCTGACTAGGATTGTGGGTCCCTACTTGGACAGGATGCATACCTCTGCCAATGAATGTGTCCTTGTGTAATGCAACTGGTGCTCATGTAAAGCGCTCTGATACCTGATACCTTTGGGTCAAGTTCGCACTATATAAAACTCCGAAAGCAAACATACAAACAAACTAGAGACCCTGGTTCTAACAGCCATGTATAGTGGGCAAAAGACAACGGACTTTACTCTTGGTTCACTAATAGCCTTGTCATCAGGGCAGTAGTAGAGGGTCATGAATGTTTCTAGGTTCATCATTAGAATCACTTCAAACAATTGTCACTTAATGCAAAGGTATAATTTATTATACTAAACTAAAATGTGCTGCAACTGTCACCAAATAAAGAAATACATGGTACTGGACTCTCTGAGCCAAGAAACAGCAAGCCCCTCTGCCCACTGAAGTTCAGTGCTGCTCGTGGTGACCCTGCAGGAGACAGAAACCACCAAAATTAAAAAACAAATGATTTTAAAACGAGTGTGATCTGATCGGCACACTTTAAAAACGTGTTTTCACACTTAAAAGACGTGTTTTCATTGATTTAAAGCGCCGAAGAACTGCAGGCAAGAAACGCGCTGGCCCAGCGATGGACAACAAAACAAGTATTGGCAATGCCAATAGGTCTGACTTTAAAGAAATGCAGTATGGTAATGTGAAGCATTACAAGTAAATATCGTGGGAAAAGATATGTGTTTGTGTGGAAGCAAAGAACTTTAGAATAAGAATGGTATAGTTTAAAAGGCCATTGACAGTTACACTATCAAGCCAGAACTAAAAATCCATGTAGGTCAATGACTGCCCGCCTCCCATCTGTGCTGCTGCCAGAGAAAAATAACATAAATTATCTCGTTATCTAAGACACTTTAATAACATTTCAATGTCCTGCGTGTGCCCCTGAAAGGTCAAGCTTAGGCAGCTGGATAAACAAAATGCTTACAGCTGCGTGGAGAGCAAGCACGTTTTAGGTCTCGCCTAGCGAATGCAGCGCATGCGCTGCTTCGCCTTGGCGAGACTATTGTTGTCGGTTTGGTGCGCGAAGGGAGACAAAACATGTGCGCGCCCGGAAAGGCGATGTGCACACGTAGGGCTGGCACGTTCAGCACAACGCGCGCATGGCGTGCTTGTGCTTTCACTTTCTCTCCCTCCCTCCCCCGCAGCTCCAACACAGGCACCCCATCCCTGTCTCCTGCTCCTCGGGCCTGCCCGGACAAGAGCTGTGCACGCGCACGGCGTCTCTTTGGCTCACGGCGCCCGAGGTTCCCCTGCACCAGACTCTCCGATCTGGAACCAGGCAGGGCCCTCTCACCCCTGCACGTCTTCGGACTCCGGGCCACTGCCTGCTCTGTGACTTCTCACCGCCAGCGGGGCCCTCAGGACCACTGCAGTATCGCCGCAGCTCACTCCGACGCAGTGGCCCCCACCTGGTTTTATTCCGTAGTAGTATTTCAAAGTAAGGTAAAGCTAGGTACGCAGAACTAAATAGAAGGTTTCGGTTACTGTAACAACTGCATTACTGAAAGTAGGATGTGATTAAAGGGGAAACGTTGATGCAGGAGCATACGGCACAGTTGTCTTTTCACATTATTCACTTTAATGCACAATGCCTGTGTTTATTAATTTATGCATATTTACAATTTAAGGCACGAGGAAATAAAGCAATTTGCCCCCAATCCACCTGGGGGTTAAATGCATGCAGCTAGATAACTATATCACAATAACTAGAACTTATGAGTATGGCCCAAAAAGTTTACGTTTGTAAAGAGATTTTAGAATGGGATCTGTGAGCATTAATCTGTGGTTTCTCAGATCAGATATACAGTATAAATGTGTGAATGTTCTAAATAAAGTGTTATTCAGACACCTTATTTTAACTAGCAATATGTATTTGAGTATGTATGACACCAAGAGGAAGTCATTGAGTGCTGGGAGAAAGACATTCATCCAGTTTAAAAAAGTGCATGCTGGGATCTGCAGTCCGTGAACCGGGGCTGCAGTACTTTCTTCCGTGTAATAGTGGTCAGCTGTGCTCCCAACCAATAGCAGTGTGGCAGCATGTTCAAAAACACGGACCAACAAGCCCCGCCATCACAGGCATTTGAAAAAGGCACTACTGCTGAAACGCGTCATGCCGTTCTTCAATAAAGGAAATCCCTCGTTACCCCGCTGTGTCCCCTGATCTGCTTCCTTAAACGGAGGGAATTTTGCTGCTATATTTACGTGGAGCCATCATCACATTAGGGGACCCATCCTCAAAGGGTTCGGAGGTCGAGGTGGCACTGTGGTGTTATGATTTTCAAGGTATTGAAAACCACGGGACCGCCGCAGCTGAAAGGAACAAGTACCTGCTGCCAATAACAGACCGTGACTTCATGGTGAGTCATAATTCACTGCAATTATGCCTCCGGGTGTGTTCCAGGTCGGCAATTTGCAGCAGGATGTAGGGGGCTGAGAGATTGACTTTATTTTTACAAAGGGGCAACTTGTGAATTTTCTTAATACAAACTGGACTACGTTTGCAAGAAGAGCCCGTACTCACCAAGAGGAAGTCATTGAGGGCTGGGAGAAAGACATTCATCCAGTTTAAACAAGTGCATGCTGGGATCTGCAGTCCGTGAACCGGGGCTGCAGTACTTGCTTCCGTGTAATAGTGGTCAGCTGTGCTCCCAACAAATAGGAGTGTGGCAGTATGTTCAAAACAAGCATTTGCAATGCAATAGGTCTTGCATTTACGTGAGTTTGAGCTATTGGCATTGTAAATGTCAATGCCTTTTATTTATGTTTTGGTTTTTAAAACATAAATAAAAGGCATTGTCATTTACAATGCTAATAGCTTAAACTCTCGCAAATGCGAGACCTACTGCATTGCAAATGCTTGTTTGTGGAAGCATCAGTGCTTTAAATGGGCCGGTACTGTCCGGTACGGAGTACCGGCACTTTTTTATTTTGAGAGGGAGAGTACCGGCACTTCTCAAGAGAAATGCTATACTTTTAATTGGAGGGTACCAGCACTTCTCAGAAACAAGCAGGTACTCTGTTACAGAGTACCTGCAATTCTATTTTTCCATTTATTGCACTGGGAAGCATACAACTTCTGACTGATCAAAATATGTACTCCGGGCTCCCAACATGTGGGTGGAGCCAAAGAGCCTCTATAGTGATGCTCACATAATTGTCTGGTGACAGCTGCACTTTCAAGCCAGACCATAACCAGCCCCCACCTGCAGTTAAACCGATCACCATCCTGCCTGCCCACTGAGAAAACGACCGGTGCCTGGTACAGCCAGTCCAGGCCTGAAGATGACAAAGTAGGAGTATTTCACTATTCCTGGGGATAGATCATAGAACAGGCAACCCTTTCTTAGAAGCAATCTTCAGTAAAGCATGGATTTTTGGAAATCAGATGTTTTTCCAATGGGAAAAGGGTAGGTTCTTAAAGTATTTGTCAATGAATTGGCCCAAATTGTGGGATTAGAACTATAATTTCATATATAAACTATCAAGTTACTAGTCCTATAGTATTCTCCTAAACGGAGCCAAACCCCTAGTTTTTCAACAGAGAAATAAAATGCAAAATACCACAAGTGTTGCTTTCTGGCCTTGACAAATTCCATGTCCTATTTCCTGTGGAAATCATAATTTAC
The DNA here is from genome assembly GCA_963921515.1 of Calotriton arnoldi. Classification (NCBI taxonomy): domain Eukaryota; kingdom Metazoa; phylum Chordata; class Amphibia; order Caudata; family Salamandridae; genus Calotriton; species Calotriton arnoldi. The sequence continues at coordinate 635,444 of CAWUFW010005474.1, read as the reverse complement.
CTATAAGAGTTGTTGGTAAAATGGCTCATCTATACGTGGAAAATCGATAATTTCTGTGGAAGACAAAGGGCTCGCCTAGTGGTGAATGAGGACTAACTCTGCTCTGGCCCCGCGCCAAATCTGTCTGATAAAAGAAGATCACGACACAGAGACCATCTGTTACCTGTTAAGTAAAACCCAGTGTTTTTGTTTCCAAGCTAGATACACCTAGCAGTAGTACACAAAATTGTTTTATTTAAGCTGGACAAAGGTAACAAACCTAAAACTACACTTTTTCATTCAAGTACTGTTTGGAAATGCATTAACTATGTGTTTGCGCCTCAGATCCTGCTAAATGCAAAAACAACAGTTGATGGACAGAATGCAGAACAATGTCATACATTCACCCCAGTACAGAGATCTGGGCCTAAATCCATCGGTTTTTTGCTCTCCATGCCATTCCAGTTTGAACCCAGCCATATGCAAATCAGTCTTGACCCTGTGCCTCATGGGAACAGTCCAGCCCGAACTGCCAAGCCAGGTCCTCCCTGGACTGGAAACAAGCATCCTAGGACCGGTTTTGGGATTTCACCCCTCTTCAGCCAGGATAGCTTGATTCCAGTGGCATGGAGAGCACGGGACCCACGTCTGGGCATACCCGTCCCACTCGGGGTGACAAATGCAAAAACAACAGTTGATGGACAGAATGCAGAACAATGTCATACATTCACCCCAGTACAGAGATCTGGGTCTAAATCCATCGTTTTTTTGCTCACCATGCCATTCCAGTTTGAACCCAGCCATATGCAAATCAGTCTTGACCCTGTGCCTCATGGGAACAGTCCAGCCCGAACTGCCAAGCCAGGTCCTCCCTGGACTGGAAACAAGCATCCTAGGACCGGGTTCGGGTTTCACCCTCTTCAGCCAGGATAGCTTGATTCCAGTGGCATGGAGAGCACGGGACCCACGTCTGGGCATACCCGTCCCACTCGGGGTGACAAATGCAAAAACAACAGTTGATGGACAGAATGCAGAACAATGTCATACATTCACCCCAGTACAGAGATCTGGACCTAAATCCATCGTTTGTTTGCTCACCATGCCATTCCAGTTTGAACACAGCCATATGCAAATCAGTCTTGACCCTGTGCCTCATGGGAACAGTCCAGCCCGAACTGCCAAGCCAGGTCCTCCCTGGACTGGAAACAAGCATCCTAGGACCGGTTTCGGGTTTCACCCTCTTCAGCCAGGATAGCTTGATTCCAGTGGCATGGAGAGCACGGGACCCACGTCTGGGCATACCCGTCCCACTCGGGGTGACAAATGCAAAAACAACAGTTGATGGACAGAATGCAGAACAATGTCATACATTCACCCCAGTACAGAGATCTGGGCCTAAATCCATCGTTTTTTTGCTCACCATGCCATTCCAGCTTGAACCCAGCCATCTGCAAATCAGTCTTGACCCTGTGCCTCATGGGAACAGTCCAGCCCGAACTGCCAAGCCAGGTCCTCCCTGGACTGGAAACAAGCATCCTAGGACCGGTTTCGGGATATCACCCCTCTTCAGCCAGGATAGCTTGATTCCAGTGGCATGGAGAGCACGGGACCCACGTCTGGGCATACCCGTACCACTCGGGGTGACAAATGCAAAAACAACAGTTGATGGACAGAATGCATGATGGATTAAACCCAGATCAGTTGACTGGGGGTGAGTGTTTGATTTGCTCTAACGCTCCGTCCATCATCCCCTTTGGTATCGCTTTGTTCACCCTAAGTTGGCAGGGTATGCCCAGACGTGGGTCCCTTGCTCACTTTGCCACTGGATTCAAGATAGCCTGGCTGATGAGGGTTTTGAACCCGAAACCGGTCCCAGGATGCTTGTTTCCGGTCCAGGGAAGACATGGCTTGGCAGTTCGGGCTGGACTGTTCCCATGAGGCACAGGGTCAGACTGATTTGCATATGGCCATGTCTGAACTGGGGTGGTGGAGTGAGCTAAAGAATGATGATGGATTAAACCCAGATCAGTTGACTGGGGGTGAGTGTTTGATTTGCTCTAACGCTCCGTCCATCATCCCTTTGGTATCGCTTTGTTCGCCCTAAGTTGGCAGGGTATGCCCAGACGTGGGTCCCTTGCTCACTTTGCCACTGGATTCAAGATAGCCTGGCTGATGAGGGTTTTGAACCCGAAACCGGTCCCAGGATGCTTGTTTCCGGTCCAGGGAAGACATGGCTTGGCAGTTCGGGCTGGACTGTTCCCATGAGGCACAGGGTCAGACTGATTTGCATATGGCCATGTCTGAACTGGGGTGGTGGAGTGAGCTAAAGAATGATGATGGATTAAACCCAGATCAGTTGACTGGGGGTGAGTGTTTGATTTGCTCTAACGTTCCGTCCATCATCCCCTTTGGTATCGCTTGTTCGCCCTAAGTTGGCAGGGTATGCCCAGACGTGGGTCCCTTGCTCACTTTGCCACTGGATTCAAGATAGCCTGGCTGATGAGGGTTTTGAACCCGAAACCGGTCCCAGGATGCTTGTTTCCGGTCCAGGGAAGACATGGCTTGGCAGTTCGGGCTGGACTGTTCCCATGAGGCACAGGGTCAGACTGATTTGCATATGGCCATGTCTGAACTGGGGTGGTGGAGTGAGCTAAAGAATGATGATGGATTAAACCCAGATCAGTTGACTGGGGGTGAGTGTTTGATTTGCTCTAACGCTCCGTCCATCATCCCCTTTGGTATCGCTTTGTTCGCCCTAAGTTGGCAGGGTATGCCCATACGTGGGTCCCTTGCTCACTTTGCCACTGGATTCAAGATAGCCTGGCTGTTGAGGGTTTTGAACCCGAAACCGGTCCCAGGATGCTTGTTTCCGGTCCAGGGAAGACATGGCTTGGCAGTTCGGGCTGGACTGTTCCCATGAGGCACAGGGTCAGACTGATTTGCATATGGCCATGTCTGAACTGGGGTGGTGGAGTGAGCTAAAGAATGATGATGGATTAAACCCAGATCAGTTGACTGGGGGTGAGTGTTTGATTTGCTCTAACGCTCTGTCCATCATCCCCTTTGGTATCGCTTGTTCGCCCTAAGTTGGCAGGGTATGCCCAGACGTGGGTCCCTTGCTCACTTTGCCACTGGATTCAAGATAGCCTGGCTGATGAGGGTTTTGAACCCGAAACCGGTCCCAGGATGCTTGTTTCCGGTCCAGGGAAGACATGGCTTGGCAGTTCGGGCTGGACTGTTCCCATGAGGCACAGGGTCAGACTGATTTGCATATGGCCATGTCTGAACTGGGGTGGTGGAGTGAGCTAAAGAATGATGATGGATTAAACCCAGATCAGTTGACTGGGGGTGAGTGTTTGATTTGCTATAACGCTCCGTCCATCATCCCCTTTGGTATCGCTTTGTTTGCCCTAAGTTGGCAGGGTATGCCCAGACTTGGGTCCCTTGCTCACTTTGCCACTGTATTCAAGATAGCCTGGCTGATGAGGGTTTTGAACCCGAAACCGGTCCCAGGATGCTTGTTTCCGGTCCAGGGAAGACAGTGCTTGGCAGTTCGGGCTGGACTGTTCCCATGAGGCACAGGGTCAGACTGATTTGCATATGGCCATGTCTGAACTGGGGTGGTGGAGTGAGCTAAAGAATGATGATGGATTAAACCCAGATCAGTTGACTGGGAGTGAGTGTTTGATTTGCTCTAACGCTCCGTCCATCATCCCCTTTGGTATCGCTTTGTTCGCCCTAAGTTGGCAGGGTATGCCCAGACGTGGGTCCCTTGCTCACTTTGCCACTGGATTCAAGATAGCCTGGCTGATGAGGGTTTTGAACCCGAAACCGGTCCCAGGATGCTTGTTTCCGGTCCAGGGAAGACATGGCTTGGCAGTTCGGGCTGGACTGTTCCCATGAGGCACAGGGTCAGACTGATTTGCATATGGCCATGTCTGAACTGGGGTGGTGGAGTGAGCTAAAGAATGATGATGGATTAAACCCAGATCAGTTGACTGGGGGTGAGTGTTTGATTTGCTCTAACGCTCCGTCCATCATCCCCTTTGGTATCGCTTTGTTCGCCCTAAGTTGGCAGGGTATGCCCAGACGTGGGTCCCTTGCTCACTTTGCCACTGGATTCAAGATAGCCTGGCTGATGAGGGTTTTGAACCCGAAACCGGTCCCAGGATGCTTGTTTCCGGTCCAGGGAAGACATGGCTTGGCAGTTCGGGCTGGACTGTTCCCATGAGGCACAGGGTCAGACTGATTTGCATATGGCCATGTCTGAACTGGGGTGGTGGAGTGAGCTAAAGAATGATGATGGATTAAACCCAGATCAGTTGACTGGGGGTGAGTGTTTGATTTGCTCTAACGCTCCGTCCATCATCCCCTTTGGTATCGCTTTGTTCGCCCTAAGTTGGCAGGGTATGCCCAGACGTGTGTCCCTTGCTCACTTTGCCACTGGATTTAAGATAGCCTGGCTGATGAGGGTTTTGAACCCGAAACCGGTCCCAGGATGCTTGTTTCCGGTCCAGGGAAGACATGGCTTGGCAGTTCGGGCTGGACTGTTCCCATGAGGCACAGGGTCAGACTGATTTGCATATGGCCATGTCTGAACTGGGGTGGTGGAGTGAGCTAAAGAATGATGATGGATTAAACCCAGATCAGTTGACTGGGGGTGAGTGTTTGATTTGCTCTAACGCTCCGTCCATCATCCCCTTTGGTATCGCTTTGTTCGACCTAAGTTGGCAGGGTATGCCCAGACGTGGGTCCCTTGCTCACTTTGCCACTGGATTCAAGATAGCCTGGCTGATGAGGGTTTTGAACCCGAAACCGATCCCAGGATGCTTGTTTCCGGTCCAGGGAAGACATGGCTTGGCAGTTCGGGCTGGACTGTTCCCATGAGGCACAGGGTCAGACTGATTTGCATATGGCCATGTCTGAACTGGGGTGGTGGAGTGAGCTAAAGAATGATGATGGATTAAACCCAGATCAGTTGACTGGGGGTGAGTGTTTGATTTGCTCTAACGCTCCGTCCATCATCCCCTTTGGTATCGCTCAGATCCTGCTAAGTCACAATTCAATATACAAAGGCAAGTTTGCCGTGGTGAGTGACTACACAACATTGCCAGTAGGCATGCGTGCTTGCCCCTATGCTTTAGTACCTGCCTTGTAAATCTGCGGAAAAAATACAGCAAGAAATAGTGAGTGCCAATAGAGTGAAGTCTCCCATCTGAAGTGTTGATCTTCTGCATGTTGGTCATGCATGGGTGTAGGTGGAATGGCAAACCTTTCAGTCCAGAAAACAGGGTTTTAGCCAACGCCAGCTTGCAAACTGCAAAGAATCTGCTTAGATAAAATGGCAACTGCTTACCGCAATACAGACTGACAGATGTGTGCAATACAGACTGACAGATGTGCAGTGAGGGACACAGATACCTCACTAATGGTGGCAGAAGACCGGACATTACAGACGCATAGGTTGGAGTCAGTCGAGGAAACACTGTCACCACTTTGTGAAAACTTCAATTTAAAAATAAACTATAACCTTATTAAACTGATGTAAAGCATTTAACAACCATGAACGTCACCTGAAATGACTGACATCTGGGATAACATAAACTCCCAAGATAAAAAGAAAAAGTTTAAAATCTTTTTTTAGACGCTAACAAAAACAGATTTTGCCGAAGAGGGGAATAGTTATGTTCACATTCAAAAAAGGAGGGATCATTTATCGAGTGTGTTATAGTCTAAAACCCCTAAACTCTCTCTACTTAGCTATCCAAAAATATGCAAGATCCCTCCATGATGGGCAGGGGTCACAGAGGGGATGACAATAATACATAAATTCCACTTCACCAAAAAATAGCTATTCACACACTGAGATGAAAAAGACCCCCCCCCCCAATCCAGGGCCTCCCAGACTCACACTTTAGAAGTTTAAACCCTGAAGAATGTGATAGAGTTCTAAATTTAGAATGAATCTGAAAACATGGAAGAGAACTGTCAGAGTTAGTGCTCTCCTATCAGATCTTGTCTACACACATGGATGGGTAAAGGCTCCCCTTTGGCTAGCTTGGCTAACGTGCCTGCGGATGGAACAGTCAATGGTTTACCTGCTAGTGGATGTGAGAGACAACAGATTTCAAAGAAGAAGATGTTGGAAAAGTCTGAAATGGGATACGCAACCCTCAGATCCAGTCAGACACTTGTGCCTGGTCATTTGGCTTCCAGAAGGTTGTCTGAAGCAACGCTCTGACTAGTTAGGTGGCGCCTTTCCATCATTTTAGATCCGCTTAGAAGGTGTTCATGTAAGGAAAAGTGAATACTAATAATTCACCTGGCAGGCTTAGGCTCTGCTCTCACAATGAACTGGTCACTACAAAAGCAAACCAAAGAATTCTGAAAGGTATCCTTAAGCTGCCTTTTGGCTATGTGGACTGAGGGTAAAGTTTTGAGGCTTCATTTAGAAGTTAGCACTGATGCTAAAGCGAGTGGAAATTGTTTGTATGTCTGTTTTTGCGCATAGAGGGGCATATTTACGTTCCCTGGCGCATCCCTGCATATCAGCAGGGATGCGCCAGGGAAAATGCGTCACGCAAGTTTACCCTTGCGCCACGTCCGATGCACCGCATTTACAATGCGGCGCATCGTGGCGCAAGGATAAGCAGATGCGTGACGCATCTACCGGCGGAAGGTTGGCGCAGTGCTGAAGCTGTGTCGCAAGCGCGACGCAACTCCAGCACTGTTCCAACCTTCCCTATCCCTAACATGGTGCGTCAATCCTTACGCCTGCTTGAAGCAGGCGTAAGGATTTGACGCACCAGCGCCGGAAAAGTGACTGCGTGAAATCTTGTAGATTTCACTGCGTCACTTTTCCGAGGCGTTCGTGCGCCGCAACGCCCCCTGCGCCGGTACGCCCACATGAAACCTGACGCAGGTTTCATGTGGCGCAGGGGTTTACTACGTGATGCATCTCCCTAGATGCGTCACGTTGTAAATATAGCGCAACGCGGCGCATGGTTTGCGTCGCCGCTGCGTCACATGCGTGACGCAACGGCGGCGCAAAAGTGGCGCAAGGGGCTTGAAAATATGCCCCTATGAGTTTAAGCAACTTGTGCTCACTCCCGGGGCTTTACCAACCATTCAATTTTTATCTATGCCTGAATGTTATGGTAAAATAGAGCCCCAAACATGGCATTCAGAATGACAAGGGGTGAAAACATGTTTTGTGCCCATTATGCTCCATTTTAAAACAAACTGCTCAATCGTGCATCAGAACTGTGTCAAGCCAGCACAAACAACCGTGTCATGAGGGTTGCAATCCATTTTGCACCCAACTATAAAGGAGGCATTTACCAGTGCACACAAACCACATTTGATGAAAATCATACATTATAGAGAAAAAGTGGAGAAAATGTTTCATCTGAAACCCTTTTTCTGAATCTTGACGAGACAGTGGATTAAGACCGGACACTAGCCAGGACTCTGGCTTCCTCATGCTGGTCACTGAGTTAACGAGACGAAGGCAACAGATTCAGTGGCTGCAACAAAGTTTCTCAGTTCTCTGTGCACAGCCTGGACACAGAGATGAAGGCCCAGCAGCCAAGCCTTAAAACACTCCGAAATACTTTTATTTAACAACTGTGGCACCAGAGAATTCAATGAAGACCGTTATAAACAAAAAATTTCAACAACCTGGCAATCCATGGTCAACTGGCCTTGCTTCAGCCAAAGAACTTTTGAAACTAGCCATAGAGAATTGGGACCCCAACACAATTAAGTACACCACCATTAAAACATCAATAAAAAAGCAAGTAAGATCATGCTCTCGTATATTGGACATCGAAGCTCTGACAGCTAGAGGCTTTCATGAGACCCAAAGTTCCCCTCACACATCGCATGGCCTTAAACTACATCTTACACAGCCGGTGGGGAGGCAAGCCCTTCATAGGATTCTTGCAGCCAGACTACATCCGCTTCCCCTAAAAGATCTGTATCCTTCAGTGAAAGTAAGACCGGCCATTGCGGAGTGCCGCCTCTGCTATTATAAGCGAGAATCGCTGGCTCACATCCTGCTATGCTGTCCTGCCTTGTTGCCAGTACGCCGAATTCATCTAAGGCCCATTCTCCTTCAACTGGGCACGCGGACGGCAAATGAGGCTGTTCAACAGTTATACTTGCTGGACACAGTGAAGCACATGGCCAACTTTGCCAAGTTCATTTACTATGCCCGCATAGCTCTTATGGACAGGTCAACTTTGGCTGCGCGTGGGAATTATCTGGATGAGGGGCCTACCTAGTTTGGCCCCCATTGAAAGTTTGCTCTGGTGCACCTAAAGGACCGTTATTAATTCCAATGTATAAAACAAAAACACCAAAGGAGGTTTTAGGCATAAGATGTGTACATATATTATTCTATTTTAATTATTTCTTTTATATTGATCGCCCTTTTTGTATTGGTTTTTATTAATCACACAAATAAAGAATCATTAATTCATTCACTGTGTTAACGAGACGAAGGCAACAGATTCAGTGGCTGCAACAAAGTTTCTCAGTTCTCTGTGCACAGCCTGGACACAGACATGAAGGCCCAGCAGCCAAGCCTTAAAACACTCCGAAATATCAAGCAGCAATGTGTTGGCGCTCTTGGGTCTCACATATACAACTTTAAACTCTTTAGGAATTTGAATGTCTAAAAACAGGCAAGAAAAGGATGACAGTAGAAAGAGTGCCCCACTGCTCCCATGTGTAGGTTGGAGTGCTGACTGGTCCAACTCTGGTCGACAAGGTGCTGTCCAATAGGCACTTCAGTACAGTGGAACATCTTCGCCCTTCTTTCTCAAGAAGGAGAACAGGACTTCCAAAACTAGCATAATGCTCAATGAGCGTTAGCAATGAACTATAGAGATTATTAGTAGGTTTCGATTGGTATATATTTTCTGAACCTAAAATACACAGAGGATAATTTCAGCATAAACAAATGTACTACCCTTTTATATCAAAAGAACATTGCAATATTTAGTAAGAGTTGTGCTCTGGTCACCAAACTCGCCAAGTGCAGCTTCCTGTTTGACAGAGGAAGTCTCAGATTTAGGGTAGGAGATCCGTGACATTCTGTATTATAGTAAGTTCAGTGTATTAAAGAAATGTATTGGTAGAACAGGAACGAAAGAAGGGTTCACTAGCTATGCTCAGAGTCAGCTGGAATAGTTTGCTTCTTCCTACCAAATTTCACTGCATGAACTGTATTCACCTCCATGATTCTGCAGCCAGCTTGGAACATGGATGCTGTCTACTCAGTGCACAGTCCCCCATTCAAGAGCCTTTATTTTTCTATCTCAATTTTAAGAAGCTTACTAAGTTCTACAGACATAATGTACTTGATTACATAAGTGATTGCAATTTGCTAGCATTAGAACTGTGAGGGGCAATGTGGTATGCAGTGGTATTTTAGCCCTGTTGGAATACACTGGTGAAGCTGTATCTCCACCAGCAGATCCAATTTCCTTGAGGGACTGTCCTGTGCAAATGGGTTTCCCCGTGACACTGCCAGCAGTGTAAATCCCTTCTGGTATTAACATGTGGGCAGACAGTGAGCAGCTATTGCCCAGGATCAACTCAGACATTTGCTGGTCATAGCAGTAGTTGTATTCGAGGTATGCAAGTCCAAGTCGCCAAGAGATCCTAGGTGTGTGCAAATAGCCCAGGGTCTCCACCAAACAAGCATTTGCAATGCAATAGGTCTCGCATTTGCTATTTGCATTGTAAATGACAATGCCTTTTATTAATATGTTTTGATAATTAACACATAAATAAAAGGCATTGTCATGTACAATGCCAATAGCTCAAACTCTTGTAACTGCGAGACCTATTCAAAGAAGCGGACGTCATTGTCCAGGGCTGCTTAGAAAGCGAAAGCGCGCATGGTGCGCTGAATGTTGCAGGAAAGCATGTCGTACCTTCAGTAGGAGAAACTATTTAAAGAAAATAGTGCTTCAGACTAAAAAAAAACTCACTGTGTAACAACCAAAGTATAAGGGCCAGTCCTCATGGGAGGTTACTAATGAAGACAAGGCGGTACTAAGGAGGGACTAACAAGCCAATTAACAAATCAGAAGCCAGCATTTACGAAGCACAATAACACAAGCCAATAAAAAATATGGGCGGGGCTTCAAATACATACTCCAATACAGCATGGCTCGCAGCACATGCGCAGGCCCAGGCTCGACCTAAAAACTAGGGAAGGAGTCATTAAGCCTCACTAGAGAGGGAGGTGCAATCCTGCCGCCCCACTCAGCAGCGGTTTAGTGGCCTGCAGATGATGTGGAAATCAGAAAGTATAACAAACAGGATGAAGTACAGCCCTAAGGGCGCGATGTATTAAGGGCAGTTTTGCAAACCAGGATGTGCTAATTGCGCACCGACCGGTTTGAAAACGTCTCTTCATTTTGAGATGTACTAATCGTTTTTTTTAGCAAAAAGTATAGGTGTAGAGAGGACTGGAAAACTTCCTACCTCAGGAATAGTAATGGGGCTGGTCGCATTTAGCAATGCTCTACAAATGGCTGCAAAAGCTGAGATGGAGGCCTCTGAAGGACAGCAGACCTCATGCCAACATTTGCATTTCCAGCATGTCGATGCATTTTTTAAAAGCAGCCCATGCCCCTTCTAGGAAGTGGTACTGCTTTTTTAAATGTTTACATGCAGGTAAGACATGAAGTGAAGCATACAGTGGTCCCCTGGACCCCCTTTTGCTCCCTCAAAAGCCAATCCACATGATTCCTAAAGGGGAAGCTCCCCCACAGGGAAAGTTTCCCCTTTGCGACCAGTTGGCAAAAGAACTGGGGGTTGGTAACTGATCAATGATTTGGAACCACAACATTTTGCCCCTTCCTATTTGCGATTCAGAAAGGGTCGCAAACCCCCTTTGCAAGAATGAATGACTTTTCAAACTTTATTTTGCAGTCACAAACCATATGTTTTGGGGACTTGCAGAATTTCTGCAAACACAATACCTTTAAACACTAATTTCTACATTTTGTTCAGGGAAACTAAAAACAAAATCCATGTATGGTAAACTACTAATAACTTTCTATGTTACCAGAATGTAGAGATCAACATTAGGGATGCAATCAATGTCATAATATGGTACATATAAATATAAGAAGATACCCATGACCATGGCAACTGTCCCATACCTCAACAACTTCAGAAAAAATCTAAAAATGTTCTAACTTAGAATATCTACCACTGAGGAATATCAAAGAAACACTACTGGGAGCACACATCTGAAAGATCCTCCCAAATTTTAATACTATGTGCAAACAAATGCCATAAAATAATACAGTTTACCACAGTACAAAAGATAAAATAACATTGCTATATAGAGCGATAATGCAATATATTCTCAGTTTGATTATCATATATCGATTTTTATGCGAGCCTACCTTTTTTTTTTTCTTTCTTTCCTTTATGCTCTGGTACAAAGATTTTAACCACGTTAGAATTATTATATATGAAAATCTTTTACCCCAAACATTTAGGGGCAGATTTACAAGCCCTTTGCGACACTTTTACGCCACTGTTGTGTCACTTTTGTGACGCAGCGGCGGCGCAAACAATGCGCCACTATGCGACATATTTACAACGTGACCTGCATCAGGTATAATGTATGCAGGGTGGGCGTTCCGTCGCAAGGAAGCCCCGTAAAAGTGACGCAGTGAAATCTACAAGATTTCACTGAGTCACTTTTACATCCCCGCTGCGTCAAATCCTTACACCTGCTTGAAGCAGGCGTAAGGAGTGACACAGCATGTTAGGTATAGGGCACCCCTGGGCAGTGCTGTAGTTGCGTCGCGCTTGCGACACGACTCCAGCACTGCGTCACCCTTACGCCGACAGATGCGTCACGCATCTGTCTATTCTTGCGCCACGGTGCGCCGCATTGTAAATGCGGCGCATCCATGGTGGCGCAAGGGGTTTTTGAGTCACGCAAAATAACTGGCGCATCCCTGCTAATATGCAGGGATGCGCCAGTTATTGTAAATCTGCCCCTTAGAGTTTCTGCAGTTTAACTGCATGTTACGACACACGGTCACATTACTGGTCATTTGATACTCAGTTTAGGAAGATGTTTTAATTTAATTTTAAAATTCTAAAGAATCTAGACAGAATAATCCAAGGGTCTGAGGTGCAAAGAGTGAAGTGAACATTCAAGCTCAACATACCAGTGATAGAAAAACCCTAAACAGAGCAATTGCAGAGCACTGCATGGTGTAGCAACATCCTCAAAGTGTTGCAGTTCTCAGTGCTCACGCTTTATTGTGAATAATGGGACAGAAACTGCGTGCAATCTAACAATACGTTTCTTTCTAGTAATTATCTCCTGGAACATCCAAAATTCAGGATCTACAATACTTATAGCTCTATTTTAATATGTTCAGCATAAAGAAAGGGAGATTCACAACAGACGAAAAAAAAATATGGATGTTTAAAGAATACTGAAAATTTACAAATGAAACCACTGGGGATTTCACACTGAACAATCAACGACAAAAACATGCATGCGAAATAGAATTAGACACTGAAGAAGTTTAAGGCGGGAATAAACTGCTTATTATATATTTGTTCTAGCTAGGGTGCAAATCTGAGTCCTGGGAATAATGTACAATAACATACTGCTAAAGTAATCTTATCGTATCTTATCTTATGTGAGATATATTTAAATATCTTGCATTTTGCCATTATTATAGGGCACCCTCTAGCTCTGATTTCGAGGAGTCGCACATAGGCCGAAGTCTGGTGATCTGTATGAGCTGTAACTAGAGTTAATAATAGTAGTGTTTGGGAACAAGGATGTGCGTCTACTAGGCTACCTGTGCTGTGCTAGGTGGTCTTAAGGAATTCTATGTGAAGTGTGTTTATTGGCTGGTGTGTGGACTATTTGTTGGGGCATGCGCACTGAGGAGCATGATGAAAACGCCTGTCTTCTTGGTGTTTTGTGATAAACTCAGAGTCCTTTTAGAAAGAGCTTAATTAACATGGTCCAATATAAATATATGTATTTATTTGTTGTTTCATGAATCGTGAACTCCGTCTGACTGGGTTTGAGAGCGCTGCCCAGGAGAATTGTTTACCATTCATAAACTGAAAGGTGCCCATTATAAATATCAGAATTATGGCCGTCCCAGAGTGGACTTTGTAAGGAAGAATTAAAAACGTGTTTGGAAAGAAACAATGGCTTGGCTAACAGTATTTTTGTCTTAAAGACTGTCAAGCAAGATTGCAAATATGCACGAAAATCGAAAATGTCCTAGCACTGCATACGCAGAAGGACTTTTGAAGATTAAGGTCAAATGATAATTATCTTGCAAGATTTACTAAGGAACGCTTTGATAATTTAGAACACAAACAATCTGCAAAGCTTGGGAATGGAAGATCCGGGACAAAGGAATTTTTAATCTTTGATGACAACTTTCGTTCAGAAGCTCAAAGGAAATGAAAGAAAGACGTGCCTGCAGTCAGTTAGCAGCTCATAGGATTACTTTACAAGTAGCTTTCTTTTTATCAGGGAACATGAAGAACTAGGGAGGTTGTCTAATAAGAGAAACACAGTTTCTAAATTATTTAATATATTTTGAAAGGTTATTATTACTGAAGCCAACATGTAAACTTTGAGCAATGTTCATATTCTTGTTTGTCCATAACAGATCATGAAATATTTCTTTTTAAAGAAGGACATGGTTATAGGTTCTAAACAAATAGGCTCACACATTTTGCATGTCTCCAGCTCCAGTCAAGTAGATAAATTAGAACATGCTAAATTTTACATGGTATCAATTGGAATGTGCACAATAATTTATTCGCAATAATGTAATGTGATATATATATATATGTATATATATATATACACATTTGAATATTTATATACATACACACATATTTAAGAATGTTGAAAAAAATATTTTTAAGAGTAGGCAGCGGTCTGAGGGACCACTGCCAACTCTTAACAAATGTTAGTTGCAATTTAAATATTTGTCTTTAAAACGCATCCCATTTTCCTAAGAAAAGCGGGTTGCTTTAAAAATAAACTGCTTTATTTAAAAGCAGTAAAAGCAGTAATACATGGTGGTCTGCTGATCTCAGCAGGACATCCATGTGATGGCTGTGATTCATAGTGGTTCGTAATTTGCGACTTACCTCATTAATATTCATAAGGTAGGTCGAATTGCGACCCTATGCGAATTGGGTTTGTGTGTACCGACCTATTAGTACATAGGTCAGTTCGCAAATCCAAAATGGATTCAGTAAAAGTCAGTGAGCAGTTTGCAACCACAAAATCCATTCTTAGTTTATCTGGCCCTAGAGTCCAAAACTAAAAATCTAGACACCAACAAGAGCAGGACAAGGAGTCAGCAGACAGAACTAGACCCATTGGTAAAAGAAGGGACAAAAACGCTGCAACAACTAGGAACAGAAACCGGAAGACCAAGCAAAAGTAACAAAGCAGAGAGTAGAGAGCAAGACATAAAAGGAAGCCTAGCTACATAGAACCAAGAAGTAAGCCTGGCATCAGAGCAGTAAGACACAAGTGGACTACAGGAACACACTCCATGCCATGATCAACAAGCAACTCACCAGAAGAATACAAACCATCCAGAACTTGGCAGCCATATTTATCCTCATCCACCAACACAGATCTCACATCACAACACACCTGAGGGAGCTCCACTGGCTCCCAATACACAAACACACTCATTTCAAACTCCTCACACACACCTTCAAGACACTACACAACTTAGGCCACACCAAACTGAACAGCTGCATCTCCTTCCACCAAAAACCCAGACACCTCCACTCCGCGGGACTCCTACTCGCATACATCCCACACATACACAGAACCAGATCAGGAGGACGGGTGTCTTCTTACGTTGCTCCTAAAGCGTGGAACGACCTCCCACTCAACATCAGAGCGTCTTCCTCTCTTCTTACGCAAGAAGCTGAAGACCTGGCTTTACAATTAACCAACCTATCATAGGGAGGGCTAGGCACACACCAGCTCAGATGACAGAATGACAGAATATCTTGGTGGATGATAGTGCACTATACAAATTCACAAAACATAATTAGTGGGGCCTCAGCAGACAAGACTGTTGCAAACTGCTGCATTCTCAGGTCACATTGAACAAATGGTTGGAAGCTCAGGGGAAGAGCACAAGTGCAGAGAGTGCCAGATGTGAGTCATCAACCAGGGGCAGGGAATCATGGGAACCACCAATAAAGTAGATACTACACAGGAACTCAGAGAAGAGAAGGCTATGTAAGCCATCAGGCACAAAAAGAGGAACAGGGAAACCATAAACGAAGTGTGGAATGCAATTTAGAGTGCAACAAGTCGAGGAAGCAAGCCTGAATAAGTCAGAGTATCTGAAGGAGTCAGGAATTATAATGCCAAACTGAACACCACCACCTGGACATGATAGGAGCAAGGTATGCCAACAGAAGAGATTACACGTGCTGCAATCTACCAGGACAGTAAAGCGGAAACCAGGACTGGAACGTAATGTGCAACAGGTGTGCAGTGCGCTGGAGAGTGTCCGACAAGGTCAAGTCTAAAGGCAGGACCTCCCAGTGCCTAAATGATTTCCACCTAGTGGCAGGATGATGGAATCCTGACATGGTGGTAATAATAGGGGAATTGTAATGCAGGTTATAATGGTGGTGGTAGTAGTAGTGGTAAAGTGATGTTGCTAATGGTAAGAGTGGTAATGGTGGGGTCATAATGGTGGTGGTAGTAATGGTAATAGTTCTTGTAGTGACAAACATGGTGAAGTTAGCTGTAACGGTAATGATGATGTGGGAAGTGGTCATGCATGGTGTTGAGTAAGAGGGAGCATGGAGGAAAAGAGGAATAGAGAGCTGTGTTGAGGAGATGAGTGAACGAGTAAATTCAAGAGCAAACAGGAGGAGAGATGAGCTGTGCAGGCGGACAATAGTTAATGTGCCTGGTCATGTGATTTATAAAAAACATTCGATTGGAGTACACTACAATGTGCCTACTTTCAGCACGCCCCACAGCTCCAGTGATGCTTCCTATTATGCTCCCACCAGACGTTACGATTTTTGAACACGTGCCCAGTGGGAGCATTATGCACACCATCATTGGAGCTGCTGGGTGTGCCGAAAGCGTACACTGTCGCCCGGCAGCTAAAGAGCAGCAGCCACAATAGTAAAAAGATGGGTGTGTTAAATCCCATTATAGGATCTTGCTGGTCAAAAGGGGATGGTCATTTGGGCTCAGACTATCCCAATGTATAAAGCCACAAAAGCAATTCGGTGGCCGCCTTACAGTCAGGCTCACACATAAGTCCTAATAAAAACATTTTTAAAAGTCTACTCATGTAAAACAAGCATTTGCAATGCAATAGGTCTCGCATTTACGAGAGTTTGAGCTATTGGAAATGCAATAGCTTAAACTCTTGCAAATGCGAGACCTATTGCATTGCAAATTACTAGCGCCCATGTGGCGCTTTCACATTCATGGAGGCCGTGCCCCTTTCTTTAGACAAGCCGCGTCTAAAGAAATGGCCGTGGCCGACATTAAAGTGAAACCATGGCATGGGGCGCTTTGACAAAAAAAACGAATCCGTTTGTCAAGTTGACAAACTGATGTTTTTTTATTGAAAAAACACCCCATGCTGCGGTTTGACTTTAATAGCACCGTTCCCCTTTCTTTAGACGCCGCTTGTCTAAAGAAAGGGGCGCGACCTCCATGAATGTGAAAGCGTTGCATGGGTGCTAGTAAACAAAACAAAAACAAAAAAAAACAAAAAAAGTAAGCGCGCCCGCTATACTTAAAGCAGACCGCGCTGCTAAAATAATTAAAGAAACGCGGCTGCTATAGTTAAAGCGGACCAACATTAGTAAATAAAATAAAAGCGGGCGATGTGCTGCGACGTAGTGGGTGGTATAGGGGCAAATCATTAAACAAAATAGTGCTCACAGCCAAGATAAAGCAGACCGTGTAACAAGACAAGTAAAAGGTCCAGTCGTTATGGGAGCTAATAAATGCAGACAAGGCGGTACCAAGGAGGGACTACCAAGGAGGGACTAACAAGCCTAATAATGAATCGGAAGCCATCGTTTACGAAGGACAATGAAACAAGCCAATTAAAAATATGGGAAGAGAGTGGGCGGGGCTTCAAAGCCATACTCCAATACTGCATGCCTCGCAGCAGCGCATGCACTGCCCAGGCTCAACCTAAAAATGAGCGAGGCTAGGCAGTATGGAGCTGAAGTTCTAGTTGTATATGTTTATGCAGTTAATAAGTCTGGATATGATTCACCGTAAGCTGATGGTGCCTGGTGGACTGACTGCTGTGCGGCTGCAATGTTTATGGATGTTTAGGTTGCTAGGGTAGCATGGAGTTAATGTTGAGGACTTGGGAATTCAGGAAAAATGGGTGAAAGTTATGCTGAGGTAAACTTTACAAAGAAAGTTAACAGATGCCGTTGCTCTCCAATAAAGGGTACTATCATAATATAAACATAAAGAAGGGAGCAATCAACTACTAATAAACACCCCTGATGGCTTAGAAGTGTTAGTTATATGATATGCAACAAAACATGTACGCCCCTTTTGGGATAATAGTGTTGCTAAGTGAAGGAACTCGTCATGCAACCTTTCAAGGAAAACATAAAATCCAGGGCTGACATAAGCTCTAAAGCCGCAGTATTCCACAGAATGAATGAATAAAAGTGTTTTGTAAAGTGCCCGGCTACTCCTGGGAGCGTCCTAGCGCTGAGAATCATCCGAGCAGGTACACGAGAATAGTTCATTTTCCTTAGCAAGAAAAGTGGTTGGAAGACTTTTTAGAGTGGAGGAAGGCAATCGTAGTATAATGATATCACGGAACGTAAACAATCAGTGACAGCCATTAAGTACCGTCCGACAAGGGGCGTGCCGCTTTTCTGAAGAGGACAACACTACTCTGCTTTTGCAACCACCTCCGGATTGCAGGCTTTTGGAGCTATGTTCCTTCCCACCATGTAGCGCGTGCAGCCTCCCCTGGACGCTGGTGTCCTCTCGCTGCGGTGAAGGGCGCAGCAGTCTCGATTTATTTGGCGCTCTGACTCACGCTACATGCCGTAGAGCCCCAAGTGTTGCCCGTGCATGGCCAGCTACAACGAGCGTTGATCTGCCCTCCCTCAACTGCGCTGCCCCTGAGCCGCCAGGCGTTTCCCTCCTTCACGCTGCCTCTTACCTGTTCCCTGCCGGGCCAGACTCTTATTTTGACCATCGAACGAACAGCAATTGGCAAGAATGCGCCTGCGCCGGGTGTGTACTGCGCAAGCGCAATGACGGGCCGGGGGTGGGGGAGACTGGTTTGGCAGGAAATTAGTGGTGGCGTTTACTTTGCTGGGGCCATGCCTATCTCCCGGGCTTAACAGGCTACCAACGACAGCGCCCCCAAGTCCAACACCCGCAGCAGTAGCAGTACATGAGACTGAGGGATATGTTTTTTTTGCACGTGACAGGTGAACACCAAAGGAACAACCGGTTTCTCTATACTGTACACGCCAAGAGACAGGGCTTTAAGTGGACCGGGTCCTGTCAGTTCTCAGCGCCGCCAGTTCTTAAAACCAGGTGCTGAGACGGGACCGTATCGGCCCTCCATTTTTGCCCTCACCCTCAGTATGAAACAAGCTCGCGACATTGCGCAAAAGGCTCTGAAGCCCGCGAGCCGCCGTGCGTGTGCACATCTGCTGTCCGGCGCCGGGCGACGTCAGTTGCGTGGGGCATGGGCGGGGCATGGAGCGCGCGGCCGGAGGTGTCCGGGGCTCCCGTGAGCTGAGGGAGCCCCGTGTGTTGGAGAAGCGAGACGGGAGCCCACCCCGCAGAGGGAAGTACTTCGGGAGCCCACCCCGCAGAGGGAAGTCCGGCGGGAGCCCACCCCGCCTTCGTGAATGCCGCATGGTGCGGCCGGAGCAAGATTCAGCGCAGAGTCCCCACAAGAGCCGGTGAGTGGGGTTGAGCGGGAGGCATGCTGGATGCCGCGCCTGGACAGGACATGTGCACGCGTATGGTGCGAGCAGGAGTTGTAAAAAGATGCGAGCCGTACGCGTGCACATCTCCTGTCTGTTAAGCTTGAGCACAGACAGGAGATGTGCACGCGTACGGCTTGCGGCGTTATTACAACTTCTGCTGGCACCATACGCGTGCACATCTCCTGTCCAGGACTTGCCATACTCGTGCACCTGTCCTGTCCCGCATCGCAAAGCAAGTCGGCAACAATAGATCTCGCCTGGCGAGCAGCGCATGGCGCTGCATCGCTAGGCGAGACCTAAAAACAAAAAATCGAGATAGATTGCTTTCTGTATGCAATACATGCATGAAGTAAAGCACTGAATGTATGATAATTAACTGTATTTTTTAAGATACAAAACAGAAGTTCATGTATTGCAATGAAAGCACTCCCAAGGAGGTAGAATGATAAAAAAAAAAGCCAAAAGACTGAGGCGAGGGGTAATACATCTCTCGGGAGAGGTAAAGTCCACAATAAGTACAATGTCAAGAATTGGTAACAATATGTCTTCAAGACAGCTGCAGATATAACCAGTCAAAAATACTCTGTTGAAATATGGAAGGGGCCTCAACGAGTGTGGAAGTGTGAAAGAAAAAGAGGGGGAGTATGAGGCTAAAGAAAAATTAAACAGACGTGAAAGGGAAAAATAGAGTGTTACTAATTATGCTTGAGGTACACCTAATTCTGCAGTAAGACAGAATAATGGGTTGATGCACCTGTTGTAGACACATGTTTGCAGCCTGCAGGCTACAAATTTGTATGTAGGATGGTACTGCAGCCTTCTCAACTTGAAAACATGAGTTCTATTGAGTTTGGCAATAAAGCAATCTATAGTTGAGCAACAAACATACAACTATGTTAGTAATATGTATGGTATTCAATTGAGATTACCATACGTGTTATTTTTTTTTGTTTTGTTTATTTCAGAAGTTGGGAATAAGCTATATTCGGAGTCAGCAGCAGTGATTAATGAATTTGAATTTTGAATGTAATTTATAAAGCGCGAAACTCATGACCGAGGGCGTCTTGGCGCTATCGAAAGCAGGTGTAGGTGCATATCAGTTGGCAAAAAAGCTCTCTTACAAGGAATTGAGTGCCCCTTAGTCTTGGGAAAAGAGCCAGGTCTTCAGAGATTTTCTAAAGACAAGTAGGGAGGAGGCGGTTTTTAGTGTCAGTGGAAGACTATTCCAGAGCAACGCAGTGGTCCTAAACAAGCTCTTTCCACCCTAGGTGGTCTTCCTAAAACGGGAGACAGTCAGGTTTTTCCCAGATCCTGAACGTAGAGTCCTTCCTGGGACATACCATTGGAACTTGTCCTTAAAAAGACCTGGTCCCGATCCATACAGTGATTTGTAGGCCCAACATAGGGCCTTGAACTTGCATCGTTTTCTGACTGATAGCCAGTGAAGTTTTTTAATGGCTTCTTTAGCAGATTCATGTTTGGGTATTTTGAAAAGGAAGAGTGCAGCTGCATTCTGCAAAGTCTGGAGCCTCTTCATGGGACCTACTGCAAGATTGAGATAGAGACTGTTGCAGTAGTCAATCCTCGAGAGTACCAGGGCGATGATCACGGTTTTTAGGAGATCATGAGGTAGGAATTTATCAATCTTTCTTATCATTCTCAGGGAGCAGAAGGACGCAGAATTAACACTGTTCACCTGCTCTTTAAGTTTCATCTCGTTGTCTATGATAAAATCTAGATTCTTCACTTTGTTGGTGGGTTTGGGCAGTGGGCCCAGCTCGGGTGGCCACCAGGCCCATCGTCCAAAATGAGGAATTGTTGCCGAAAACGATGACCTCAGTCTTTGTGGCATTCAGTTTTTGTCCATCCAGTTGCTCACATTACTCATACAGGTCCTGAAGGCAGAACTTGTCTTCACTTCAGCTTTTATTAATGATACTGCGATTTGAGCATTGTCAGCATAAGACGCCAGGGAAAACTCGGAATTTTTAATAAGAGTCGTCAGTGGTGTAACAAAAAGATTAAATAATGTTGGGCTTAGAGCCAAGCCCTGCAGAACTCCGCAAGGTAGAGAAAAAGGCCTCGATGGGAAACTGCCCAACAACACATTTTGTTGTCTGTTAGCCAGGAATGATTGAAGGAGCTTTAATGCTGTTGCCTCTATCCCCAAGCTCCGCATACGGTCTACCAAGATCTCATGGTTGACCGTGCCAAACGCTGCGGAGAGATCCAGCAGGATCAAAGCCGCTGTTCCTCCATTATCCAGCGTTTCTCGGATATCTTCCATAGCTACTATCAGAGCAGATTCCGTGCTCCGGTGTTTTCTAAAACCATGCTGTGTGTCGTCCAAAAGGGAATTTTCCTCAATATATTTTGAAAGTTGTTCGTTCATCACTTTTTCTGCCAATTTGGCGGTGAAAGGGAGCTTTGATATAGGACAATAGTTATTCGGATCCAATGCATTTAGGTTAGCCTTCTTTAGCAAGGGCAATACAAAGGCATGTTTCCATTGTGTAGGAAAAATTCCTTCACTGAACATTTTGTTAAAAATTTGTCCGAGGTTTTGTACCATTTGTGCAGAGATCTGGTGCATTACTTTGGGCGGACAAGGGTCTTGTGGGGCACCAGATTTGATTGATGGGATTAAGTTTATAAGTTGTTCTTCCGATGTTGCTTTAAAGAAGGAGAAACTGGCTTGCAAGGATGTAGGATTTAAGGGTTGACCATCCCATTGGGCAGTGGGGTTGCCTAAGTTAAAGTTATTATAGATGTTGGCAACCTTTTCTAGAAAAGAATTGGCCATAGTATTGCAGAATTTTTGATTATTTACAGCTATATTAGGACTCACTGGTGTCACCAGTTTTTTTATTACTTGAAAGAGTGTTTTGTTAGCTTCATGAGCTATTTTTATCTGCTCAGTGCAGTAGGAGGATTTTGCAGCTATGATACGTTTTTTGTGTTCTGCTAGTTTATTCTTATAGATGATTTTCTCCTAACCATCGTATTCTTTTCTCCATTTGTGTTCTTGCCTGCGGCAGTCTTGCCTAGATAACCTAAGGTTTTCATTATGCCAGGGCTGGGAAATATTCCTTTTAGTTATGGTTCTTTGTTTAACCAGGGCTACAATGTCTAGCGCCAAGTTTAACCATAGTGAGAGGTTTTTGACACTCTGTTCCAAATTGTCAGCTGATTGCCATGGTATCGAAGTGAGGATATCTTTCAGTTCAGCCGGCTGAATCTTGTGCCAGGTTCTACTGGGGGTTTGTTGGACTATATCTCTGTGCCTGGCAGTTTTTCTCCGTCATTACCTGCCAGTTAACTGCCCAATGGTCTGACCAGGTAAGAGGGAGAGATGCTAATAAATTGATGTTTGGGTGGCTTGAAAAAATCCCATCAAGCATATGTCCAGCCCTGTGTGTTGGACCTTTCGAAATTAGGGGTAACCCTAGAGCGTTCATTGCATCAATCAATTTTTCGGACTCTGCGTTGAGTTCATTTTCCAGATGGAAATTAAAATCACCTATGACGGAGAAGTTAGCATTAAGGATATGTGATTCAAGGGTCATGCTCAGTTCATCAGCGAAGCCACTTCTTGGTCCCGGAGGACGGTAAATTAGCATTCCTTTAAATGGCTGCGAGTCCAGTTGTTGTACTTAGAATGCTATGGCCTCGAAGCCGGCAGTAGCCAAAGGCTCGAAGATAGTTTTTAAATGAGAACGAAAGAAGACAGCAAGTCCCCCACCCCTTTTTTTTGCCTGTCTAACCGATAGATGGCGTAACCTGGTGGTGTGGCTGCAACAATTTCTGGGCCCGAGCCACAGTTTGCCCAAGTTTCAGTAACAAAAGCTATATCTACTTGGTGCGTTTGAACCATGCTTGAGAATTCCAAATGGTGTTTTATTAGAGACATGGTGTTTAGTAACATACACGAGATAGTTGCAGGTGTAGAATTGAAGGGGCATATGTATCAAGCCCATTTCCAGTCCGCAAATGGGCCGATTCTCAGAATCGGCCCGTTTGCGAACGGGAAAAAGCCTTTTGGGATGTATCATCCCAAAAGGCCCTCGCAAAATAGGGAATCGCAAAATTTGCGATTCCCTATTTTGCGAATGCATTTAAGGAATCGCAAATTGCGATTCCTTAAATGCAATGCAGGAAGCACCCAAGTTGTGCGATTTTGGCTTAAGAAATCGCAAATTACCACCAACTTCAAATTGGTGGTAATTTGCGATTTCTTTGAAAAATGCACTTTTTTGCATTTTTCAAAGTGCCATGTGGCGCACATACATGCCCTTAGGGCAAGTATGTGCGCCACATGTGCACACATACATATTTCAGGGGTGTCCTTTTGACACCCTTGCACCCTTGAAATTGCATTCGCAATTTGCGAGTACCTAATGGGTACTCGCAAATTGTGAATGTCTTCCCATTCATTCCTATGGGCCTCTAGGCCCATAGGAATGAATGGGAAGGTATTCCTTAATTGCGATTCGCAATTTGCGAGTTGCAATTAAGGAATATGTAGGAATCGCAATTGTTATTGCGATTCCTACATACATTGCATTTTGCGAGTCCTTAATAGCGATTCGCAAAAAGTCGCTATTAAGGACTCGCAAAACCCTTTCTTCATACATATGCCCCACAGTCTTTTCTGTGTTGCTGATCAGGTGACATAGATTCGGCCAATCCATTGGCTGACATCGGAGCGGGACATCTGGTTTGTTTGTCACAGGGAGGATAGGGAAACTTTGGGGAACAAATATTATGGTAGATTTTAGACTGTCCTTCATCTTTGGGTCTTAGTGCCAATAGGACCTCCCGGGAGTACTTAGTGATCCCTACAGGGTCTGGGGACAACTGGCCAGGGGGACGTGCACTAGACGCGGTCCAGGCGCAGACGGGCGCAGACAGGCTTGCCCTTGGCATGCCAGCAGCGCGTCCGCTGCGCATCGGCGCCATCCTTAATAAAAACCCAGTTGATACTCTGGGTTTTACAGACCGGGTTTTCCCACTAGCCGTTCTTCCCACTAACAGAAGCCCTGCCCACCCCAGAACCTACTTAATGTAGGCCCCAGCATGACCATTGAGCTGACGGGCGCAGAGGGCGTGCCGCTGGTGTGTCGAAGGCATGCCAAAGGCAAGCCCGCCTGCGCCTGTCCACGCCTGGATGGTGCCCAGCGTTAGGGCCCCTGGCCCTTCCGCCCCCACCCCCGAAGATACACCATCACCGAGCTCTACACCCTTGACCCACGACGCCGCAACAAACACTGCCACTGCGCCGACCCACGCTCCACGGTAGGAATCATCATTGACTACAAAAATCATAGATCGATTCCGTCTCCTCCGTCTGCTTCCTCACTGTGCACATGCTACGTAAGATATTCAAGTGGCTACCCCTACACATGAGATGCACCGTGACACAGGACCTCATCCCCAGCAGACTGGACTACGGCAATGCCCTCTACATAGTGATTGCCACACACCTGCTGCAGACTTCCGACCATACAGAACGCTGCAGCCAGCAGCCAGACTCATCCTCTGCCTTCCCTGACGAACCCACATCACACCCCACCTCAGGCAACTCCAATGGCTCCCCGTATAGAAGAGATGCCAATTCAAGCTGCTGACCCACGTACACAAGGCTCTACACAACCAAGGACATGCCTACCTTAATCACCGCCTAAACGTCCACCAAACATCGAGAAGACTACGATGCGCCTCCCTTTCACTTGCCAATACTCCCCGCATCTACCAAAGCAGAAGTGGAGGGAGCTCCTCCCACATCGCAGCAAAGACCTGAAACAGCCTCCCCACGCACCTCAGGACCATCACCTCACTTACAGAATTCCGAATGGCCCTCAAGACCTGGCTGTTCGAATACGCATCAGGGACCTGCAAGTGCCTGGATACCCTATCAGGTGATTAGCCATGCTTTATCAATCCTGATTGATTGATTGATACTACGGTTGACACAGAGGACAAACTAGCGAGGCAGCATAGTGCCACCTCTGTCACAATTTAGAGTGCCAATAGGTGAATGTGGCATGCAGGACGAATCACAAAGAACATGCAGAGTGTTGGTAGGGACGAATGCCACAGATTCCCCTGCAGGCAGATGTAGTGAGTGACTGCACCCACCTGCAGGGAGGTGCCTTGGTGGTCCATGGAATACCCATTTGCCTGTTGCAACAGACACCTTCGGGGGGGGATGCATTGACTGTGCACCACGTCTAAGCAGCTGATGATGGCCACTTTGGCTCTGCATCCATGTCTGTAATATACTGTAGGCACGGAGACAAAACATGTCCTCACTTGCACGGGTCCATGTCCTCATGCACATGAGAGAATTCCCCTTGAGACAACGTCGGCATGCATTTAACACCAGTACACTCTGTATTACAGAAAAAGACGTGCAAGCATGTGTGCACCCTTCTGTAATACTAAAGTGCCCCAGGGGTGCAAAAAGTAGGCACACACGCTCAATTGATCCCCAGGGTAGTATTTGTAATTCAGAAGTGAGGTGCAACTAAAAAGAGGTCAACGGTCACATTGTGTAAAACGTAATGTACTGAATGATTCCACTCATGCTCAATTTCTTCAAAGTGTTTTCTTTTTGACAGGCAAAAATTCGTTTTTTAACTCGGAGTGTAAAATGTCGGTTTTGCACTGACCTGTCACTTCAAATCTCATTTTTGCACCAATGGGTTGGTGCAAATAGTGGTAAAAATGTGTACTGCAGTGGTGCAAAATTTCTCAACATCAAAGCAGCTGGTGTAATCTGACAACAAATTTGCAGCTAGTCAAGTGCTGGTGAAATCTGTTTCTCCTGCCCTTCTGACTAGCGTCCTATACAGCTGCCTAAAAGTAACCGTACTGCCTCCTAGCCCATATCCCCTAAAAGGCGCCTTAGGGAACACAACGGTTGACCCACTAGAAATGCAACACCGTCTTTTTTAGCCCCCAAGTTACAGTTAAGATAATTATTGGATGTGTTGGGCTATCCCCAGGAATGCTTGAGTTAGAAAGCACTCCGAGTGCCTTCATCCAACCCAGTGAAGTAAGATCCGCTAACCAGGAGAAGGAACTACAGTATCGCTAGTGGGCTGGTAAGATATTGGGAGGAGCTTCAATACTTAAGGATGCACCCAAGTGCAAGGACTGTTTCCAGGGATAGAACAGACAAATAGTAAAAGGAAGGAGTAACTCTCTACCGAAACCTCCGAAGCAATTCTTCCATTTCGTTCAAGAAGCTCCCCAATTACTATTACGCAGGCATTAAGTGCCTACTTTCAATTACTATTACGCAGGCATTAAGTGCCTACTTTCAATTACTATTACGCAGGTATTAAGTGCCTACTTTCAATTACTATTACGCAGGCATTAAGTGCCTACTTTCAATTACTATTACGCAGGTATTAAGTGCCTACTTTCAATTACTATTACGCAGGTATTAAGTGCCTACTTTCATGATATTGAAGGCTTACCCAAGTGCCAGATTTACACAAATTTCTAAATGTGTATTTTATTTTTGTATTCAAATCCAAGAAACCACAGCACTGTGGGGCCTGCTCTGATGCTTAGGCCCGAACCACGATGAGAAGATGGAGAAAGGCAAACAAGGGGAGAGGATGTGGTCCGTCGGCTAGACTGCCAACTTTGGTGCTGGAAACCAGGGTTCGAGCCTCGGGGTCGCGTCCACATCCTGTGATTCTGGGCAAATCACTTAATCTTCCCGTTCCTGAATGTGTAATGTAAATACGGTGCTCGTGTAAAGCGCTCCAATACCTTCGGGTCGAGTTCGAGCTATATAAATATGCAAAAAAATAAATAACAAGAGCCTATTTAAAAGTACCAATGTGCTCAGGTTGAGGTAGACTCTAAATACAAAGCTTCTCTAAATTGGGATCAATAACAGCTCCAATGTAATGCAATGAGGTACGAAAAATGCAATGCCAAACCAGACTTCGATCATTTCAAAATAATCAGAATATATGAGGTTTTAAACTGCTAGGGACCACTTCTGGAGACAAGTAAATTTGGAATTTCAAGAAACTGACAAATTAGCTTCATGTAAGAGGACCTTGGACAGCTCACACTACAGAAGGACTTTGAATTGACGTAATCTCTACCTAAGCTCCTGGGAAGCTGTTAGTAAAACCATAGTATGGTGCTCGGTCTTACATTTACTTGCCCAAATATGGCACAGCGTGTCCTCCTCATGAGCTTGCTTTAGAAGAGCTCAGAGTCTGGAGGGATTCAAGATGTGTCAAACAGCCACAATGGTATTATATTTAAGGGGCTGTTTATCTTGTGTATATAAGTGTATTCTTATTTGGAGAGGGTGAGGTAAAGCGTGGATTAAACTGTACTATTATTTGGGGGAGGGTTTATCACTTCTCTTGCTTCGTCCCCATTTGCTCACTCCTTTTCTGTCCATGGAGAAACAGTAAAGGGCAATTTAAAGAGTTGAGCTACAAGAAAAAGGTTTTAAAGTTCAGGTTTGCCAGGATACGGAAGGTTTTGATGTAATATAAAGGTGGATTAAGTGATGGACATGCTCCATTGCATTTTTCCTCCATTTGTGACTAAAAACGTTGTGAAATGTGCATAAACAAGAGAACTAGGGGACCATATCATCTAAATAGCTGTACTCAATTTAGCACCCACTTATATATTGTAAGAGAACACAATTTTGTGCATGATTACCCCCATTCCGGGGATTGATGCTGCATCTTTTTTTACTCAATGCATGTGACATTGCTCATTAGGCCCTAATGCATGGTTCTGACCCCTCAGATGTGCTAAAACTCATAAGTTGCATATTTAACTTTCTTTTAAGGGCATAGTATAGGTTGCAGAAGTACACCCTTGGAATGGAAACTTAAATATCACCTGTGGATTGCGGCACTAATTGTGCTATGAGAAAACATGGCTTCAGGCCTACCAGTATAGCCTAACTGCTGCAGTTTAGGTCTGCAGTCCTACTTGTCAAAATAACCCTTTTGATAGGGAAAAACCTCCCTTTTAAATATTAATAAGTCACCACTACATAGCTCTTATAGACCACATGGTTGTGTGCATGGTATTTAAAAGTGAGACATGTAGAAATGTAATGCTACCATGTGCCTAAAGGGACAAGGCTCCAAATGCTATTTTCACTGTGGAAGTCTCTTTGCGTGGTGTTATCCACTCCTCTGGGGAGCGGCAGTGTCCCTGCGTGTACCCCCATATCTTTGAAGGAATGGGGGCATGCATTATTACCCTGTGTTATTAACCTCTCTGATGAGGAGCAGCGTTCCTGCATATACACCCATATCTATGGAGGAATTGGAGCATCCATTATTGCCCAGTGTTATCAACCCTTTTGATGAGTGGCAGTCTCCCTTCGTGTACCCCCCATATTTTTGAAGGAATGAGGGTATGCATTATTACCCGGGGTTATCAACCTCTCTAATAAGAAGCCACGTTCCTGCATATGGACCCATATCTATGTAGGACAGGGGGAATCCATTATTAGCTGGTGTTATCGCCCCCTCTGGTGAGCGGAAGTGTCCATGCATGCACACTAATATCTTTGAAGGAATGGGGGCATGCATTATTGCCTGGTGTTATCGACCCCTCTGGTGAGTGGCAGTGTCCCTGCGTGTACACCCATATCTTTGAAGGAATGGGGGCATGCATTATTACCAGGCCCTGCTGTCGATATTTACTGCAGCGGTGCTTGACAACACTAGCTAATGAGTGGGGCCACAGCATGGACTATCAGCCTTAAAGGCTTCGCTTGTTATTCCACAGATGCCTGCGAGGAGCTCTTCCTGTGTCACTCACATGAGCTCTGGCATCATGTACACAGGCTCAGGGAATGTGTTTGTGTACATTCTATGCGGGATGAAAAATACCAGCAAGAAAAGTGAGAAAGGTGACCAAGTTTGCCAGTGATGCATATCACCTTTGTGGTACTAGTAGCAGTTCAAGCAGCAGCAGTAGTACCAGTGGGACTAGTACTACTACCAGTAACAATAGGACTGGTAGTAATGGTACCAGTATTAGTAGTCCTAGCAGCAGCAATAGAAGTGGTAGAAGCAGTGGGATAATCGGGTCCAGTTGGATAGTACTAATAGCAGTAACAACACGACTTGTAGTAATGGTCTCAGTACTAGCAGGTAAAGTAGCAGTAGTATTTATAACTGTAGTAGTAATAGTGGTAGTGACAGTGGGACTAGTAATAGTGCCAATAGTAGTAGAAGCAGTAATAGTGACAGTAGTAGTGGATAGACACAAGTTATGGTAGAAGGTGTAAGTATTACAGTAATAGGAACAGTCCTAATATCTAAAACTGTCATAGCAGTATTAGATTTATGGTAGAAACACAGCAGTACTAGTTGCAGTACTATCAGCAGTAATGTGGATGTATTTTTACCTCTGCCATCAGTATCTACAACCACATTATTTTAGGGATCGTATAGATGTATATTTATCATTCGCGTTCATAAGTAATAAAATGAATTATGTTAGTGAAACATGCCTGAATACCCCTGTCTCTAGTAACTAGCCTACTACGTCTAATAGCAATGCTGCAGATAGTACAGCAGTTTCCTCGTCCTCTGCAGAGTCTACAGACCAGAGCTGTAATCCTCCCTTTCACTCACACCTAAATCCAATCAAACTTGCACAACAGGCTGGTTGGGTTCATAGGGCAGCATTATATACATACATAACATGCATTTGTAAAGCACACATTCACGCAGAAAGGTATCTTGGCGCTGAATAATAGATGTTTATTGTTACCCAACAGTACTCATTTTATCAACCTCAGAAGGATGAAAGGGTGAGTAGACCAGCCTGGTATTCAACCTGCGACCATGAGGTCGAGCACAGACCCCTATGGTAGAGGAACTAGTGTACTGAGCCACCAGATACCATATGCAAACAAGGCATTGAGGGTTTAATTCACAGAAATGTGTCTGTGAAGAGGTGTACCTTACTGGTGTAGTACTCCTGGATTTCAGGAGCAAAACACAGCACTAGTCAGGGGCACTGCATGAGTCAGGAGTACTCCTAAAGCTCCATAAGTAGGTCACAGCACAACTATTGTTAATCGGGTCCACAGATTTCCATCATGATACTATTTTTAGGTCTCGCGCCTAGCGTTGCAGTGCGCAGCCCTGCTCGCGCAGCGCGAGACCTCTTGTATGGGCTTCAGAAAGCTAACCACACGCTCGTGCGTGTGGTTTTGCTTTCGCAGGCTGGCATGCTGTAGCGTGCTTTTTTTTTTTAAACGGTACGCAATTGGGCAAAGGCGGGCGCATGTCCCGCCTTTGCTCCGCCCATTCCCGTCCGTGTCTAGGACGCGCATCAGCGCGCGGCACAGACGACACGCTCCCTCGCCCCCCGCTCCTCTGTGGTGCGCACGCACCACTGGTTTCGATTCCCGCGTTCGGCTCCTCTTTTCTCCTTCCTGTACATTTCTCTTCTGCCTTGCTTCCCTATTCAGCTACTCTCTTCATACTAGCTTCTACCCATAACACTTACGAAATTCTTTAATTTTGCCTGCTGTACAAAAGTCTACCATGGACTATAACCACCATCTTTTCTCCTACATACCCTTCTTCCCCAAATCCCTAGAGGATCTAATCTTCAGCAATCTCACACGAACCCTCCTAAGTACATCCTGCCTAACCTCTTCAGTCTGGCTTGCGAGTAGTTCATTTTGTTTACTTGTGTGTCAAATTTTGTTTTGTCAGCCAGGCACAACAGACTATTCTTCTTCTCTATTCCACTCAAACACTAAACCATTAAACACAGTTGACCACGCCTTCTGTCTGGCAACATTTGCTTCCCTTAGCACCACTGACCAGCACAGCACTCGATTGAACTATTCTATCTCTAAATCGATCCATCACATTCTCCTGGTGCTCATCAGATTCAGTGCCAACCAATTAACCTGTGGTTGTCACCCACAGATCAGATCCTTTCCCTTTTTTCACATTAAACTACCTCCTTATGCAACATTCCATTCATATTTGTCTTCTAATAAGACCTCCACTCAGATTACACTATTCTTTTTCTCATTTCCTTTTTCTCCCCTCATTGCCGAGAACTAGATGACATCTAGATGGTCATCTCCAGGGGCGTAGCTTGGTCCGTCAGATTGGGGGGGGAGAGGATGTAAACTTCAGATTTCCCAACAATCATGCAGGGATATCTTGTTAAAATACATTGTGAGAAGCAGGACACGAGGGGGTTTTAAGAAGCAGTGGAAAGAGAGAGGAGTGCCGATTGTTAGGGGCACTTAAAACAAAACAGTTTTCAAACTAACCATGTTTTAAGGCAGAGATAAGAGAGAGAGTGTGTGTGTTTGTTTTTGTCAGTGTGTGCATGTACAAATCCTGGGTGAAATCTGGCAGATACCTCACCCGACCCGACTGAAAGCATCTCATATAGCAATGTTAATGTAAGCATAATTTCCATTGCTACTATATGCTCTGTCAGACCTCTTTCATGCTCTTCTTCAATATAAAGACTATGCATGCACATTCAACTGATCTGTGGTCTTTAGCCACAGCATTGCCATGATTATGCAAAAGAAATAATAACAGGGAGATATGCAGGTTATAGTGTATTAGAAAAATGTATTCTCTTGAGCTGATATGTCAGCACAGGACAAAGTCGGCCTTCTCAAGAATGAAGTTTCCTCATCCTTGGGTGAACTTTAGACACTTGCAGCCCCTGTAGTTCCACTCGTGGCACCAGTTTCTGTGAGATCTTGAACCCATGAATTTGGAGATGTGTGCACATTTTTGCCTTCCCTTTATGGACGTACCAGGGCAGCAATTTAGTGGCACTGTAGTTGATGGCAGCGGCATTGCGAAAGCTTAGGAGGGACTATGACGCTATACTTATTTATTCATTGTTTTAATTTTCTTCTGCAAAATTATAAATGTTCTGTTTTATTCAATTGAGTGTGTTCATCAGGCGCGAACTTCTTGTGATGCCATCAGGGACACTTGCCATGTAATGTTAGTTCCTATGATGTCAGAAGGGCGAGTGAAAGGGCCGAGAATGTCACTTCCGTTTCCTCCTGTGATTATGGGGCAAAGACCCCAGTGTTCCCTCCGCTGAACTGAATTTAACAGACTGCATTTCTCTCTTGTTACAGCATAGCTGCCAGTCAGACGGCAACGCCATTTACTTCTATGGCACAGAAGGCAGCGAGTTCAACTTTGCCACAACTCGGGATGTGGACCTATCCACCGAGGATATCCAGGAGCAGTGGGCCGAGGAGTTCGAGAGTCAGCCCGCTGGGTGAGTGCCTCTCGCTGGCTGGCCATTCACGTGTGCAGGCAGACTCCACACAGTGCTTAAAGTGCCAAAGGGAAGAGTGCGCCCACTCTATGGTGGTTTGTTGTGGAGGAATGAAGGGGTCTTAAGTGAGGGCATATGAGAGACAGAGAGCGTGCATTGTTCGCTTCATTAAGTGGTCTTTTTACCTCTTTCAGTGACTCATACGAACGTGCCAGGCATGGCAACCTCAGCTGAATACAGTTGCTGGTTCATTTGCCAGAAATCTAAATTAAATGAATACCCTGTGGTTGAGCCAGTCTGTGTACCTGTATTTCATAAATTCTATCGAGCATGCCCTGTTGTGTGATGGGTGCAGCCCAATGATAGGCCAAAATATACAATATTAATGAACATATTTTTTATTTTGATTTAATAGGAATAGTGATTTGATGGAACGGCAGCTTAGAGCCCATAGGGTCTAGGGGTTATTGGTTCATAGTGTGCCCAATGCAAATTAGCTGTAGATGGAAGGGGTGCACGATCTGGGAAATACAGCAGAGGCCCTTTTTAGGTCGAGCCTGGGCAGCGCATGCGCTGCTTTGTGAGGCATGCTGTATTCGGAGTATGGAGGTGAAGCTCCACCCACTCCCCGCCCATATTTTTCATTGGCTTGTGTCATTGTCCTTGGTAAATGCTAGCTTCTGATTCATTAATAGGCTTGGTAGTCCCTCCTTAGTACCGCCTTGTCTTCATTTGTAGCCTCCCATGGCAACACCCCCTGCTACGTGTGTTGTTGCTCAGTAGGCTTTTATTACAGCCTCGCAGCACTATTTTGTTAAATGCTTTTTACCTGCCTGCAAATAGGCAGGACGCGCTCTCTTGTAAGGCTTCATTTATTTTTTCCTTAGCACGGCACGCCACAGTGGTGGCTGCGCCTTTGGTTTATTTGCGGCGCCGAACGCGGCCGCATGATTTTTCTTTCTCTATTTTTTAACTTTTGTTTGTAAGAGCGCACCATGCGGCGCTTTCACATTAATGGCGGCCACGCCCCTTTCTTCAGACGAGCCGCGTCTAAGGAAAGGGGCACGGCCGCCAATAAAGTGAAAGCGCTGCATGGGGCGCTTCCGCAAACAACCATTTGCAATGCATAGGTCTCGCATTTTCGAGAGTTTAGTAAATGTGAGACCTATTGCATTGCAAATGCTTGTTTACTAGTGCAGCTATTACTGATACAGGCATCGGGAAGGTCTCGTGACGCTGTTGACAGACAACAGATGCTTATTTCTAACCAACTAAATGGCATTCATTTTATCAACATCAGATGGATGAAAGGCTGAGTGGACCTGCTGGGATTGGAGCCTGTGCCTTTGGGAGGAAACACGGATCCCCGCAGTGGACACATCAGTCCACCGAGTCACCAAACTATTACATCACAGTTACAAGGTTATCACCATCAAATATAAATTCATAAGATCCCTGTGGGCTTTATAGTTATGAATGGAGGGGTGAGGGCGAGCAAAGAGATAATGGAATGAGAAGGGAAATGAAGCTCGAGACTTGGAGTAAATACAACTTGATAGGATTTTTTAGAAATATATAGAGTAAAGTAGCCGCAACGTTTAGATAATCTAGGCTGTAAAGTGAAACGTCTTGTTCACACCTCAACTCATGGGATTCCACCGTGACTTTTTGATGCGTAATAATGTACGTAAGGGAACTACAAATCTACATGTCATGAAATATTGGACAATGATGGCATGAGGCATAACTCGTAATCACATTTTTCTACAGAAGTCACAGGAGAATACCTAGCAACAGCGCCAGCTTTAGGGCGGTGCAACAGGTGCCATCGCACCGGGCGCCAAATTCGAAGGGGTGCCATTTGCATGACAGGCTGAGGAGAGATAAGAGCATCCTGCCGAGATATTTGTGTGCGGTGCATTTTTCCGTGAAAATAACAACAGCGTGATGACTCTGGTGATTAACATACTTGATGGAGAGATCTATTTGTCTCGTGACAGTTTTGACTCCTACTAAAGTAGCATAGAGAGTAATGCTCCTGCTGTGAATCACAACTTGAAGCATGCACATCACAGATTTGTTTTTTAGCTAGCTCAGTGGGTTACTGTTTGCTACAGAGATTATTCTGTTACTTGCACTTCAAATAGCAGAGTGAGCTATGAACTGGTATCAAAGTGGTGAATGCAAACTGCAAGGTATAGCTTTAGAACCTGTTTTTTTTTGTTCAATCTTTCGTCATTCAAATGTTTTTTAAAAAGGATCCCTTTGGGTAGTAATACTTTTATATTAGTACCTGCAACCCCAAACACTGTTACGTTTTACATCCTGAGTGTGTGAGGCAGATTTACTAACACTACGCACCGGGTTTGCATCACAAAACAGACACGAAGCACGTGCATAGTGCTGTTTTGGGATTTACTTCCAGAGCAGATCCTAAATTGTGTTAAGAAAGTAGGTCTGTAGTAATGTGGAGTAGCTGTGTTCTCTACTTTGCACTACTTTGTCAAGGGGTCTTACCATGGATGGTACATGGACATTCCCATGCAACCACCAATGGATTGTGATGCTAATCCCTATCTACTATCATTGGTAGAAAGCGATTTGCATCAAAAAAAGGACACCTCCTCGAAGCAGTCGTAACTGTTCAGCACACATACAAAGTGATAAATCGATAAAGCTTGTCAAAGCATGGAATTTTGTACTGGAAGGATAGCCTTCCAAAACAAAACTGAAGGGAACTCTTCCAGTATAAAACCTACGCTTGACAACACTTACAAACCCTTGCTGCAAGCGTCTGTGCCTTGGCGCAAGACAGCCGAAGATAAGCCCTCACTAGGGGAAAGAGCAACAGTGCCATGTCTTAGCAGAGATGACCCTGTTGTACTCTCGCCTTTTCACACAACACAGTGAAACAACTTTGGTTACTGCGCTGTGCTGTGTGAAAACTTAGCAAATCTGTCCCAAAATGTGTTTCTCCAGATGAAGCACTCTTGACAAACAATGCCTACAAATATTGGTGACGTATGTCTCCTAGACCTTGTGACCCTCATTGTCTTCTGTAACATTTCCTATGCATGGATTTACACATTCATTCATTGTCTCTGTATGATGTATGTGTGATGTAAAGTGCTGTGATACCCAACACTGGAAAGAGTGGCGCTATGAAAGGAATCAAACGAGAGAGGGGCTCGGGAGAGATGAGATGCAGTGAGGGAGTCCGTGAAAAAGGCTGTAACGGGGGCGCTCGGGAGGCGCCGCCAAGGCTAAAGCCAGCTCTGCCTAGCAGCGGTGAGGGATTCTGACGACTGATGAATCTCTGTTTAGAGTGGATATGACAGCTCAGTGGGATAAAAACGTGCTGCTGAGACCTGGGTGTTATCCGCACCTCACAGGTTCGAATACTGGATGACTCATTTTTAGGTTGATAAAAGAAGTACCATGGATTCGAAGACTAGCGAGACCTCTTAATTGCAAAACTGTGGTTGACAGCTACGTGGAAAGAAATTATTCTCATGAAATGTATTTATGGTATGTCTTTCAGCCTTGGATTAAAAATGGATAAAATTAAAATTTTATATGTTAAAGAATGTTGAGGCACAGGTAAACGGGATGATGAAGTGAGAGTGTAGAGATAAAACAGAAGGCGAATGGAGGTGTTTCAGAAAAAAGTAAGAGTGTTCATGTTGAAACGTGCTGAGTGTAAAATGACAGAAGAGAGCTTTGGCACAATAGGCAGAAACATATGATGGTTTAAGTTCACATAACTACCATCAAAGTCCGGTAGTATATTCCTTGCATCTTTCTGAAGACACATGTCTAGATCCCCATTTCATATTTGCTAAAACTCAAATCTGTATCCCTGGTGTTTTCATTTTAGCTAAGTAAAAGTGAGATTTATTTCAACTATACCGTCCAAAGTGAGTACATTTGTGCCTAGGTCGTCATGCATTACATATCCCTGGATAAGAAACGGGCAGCTCCCCCAAAAAAGGCGCAGAACCGCTGCCACAGAAGTCTAGTTCACACAGCTCCATCCAGACGTGGACCCAGGCTGACCCAAAAGTCACCATATTTCCCCCTTTACCTGGGGGCAGCAAACACTCTTGCCTCCAGTGGGGTTGCAGGAATGCCATGGGGAGCAATGAATGCCAGGGGGAAAGGACTCACCAGTTTGGCAGTAAAAGACTGTCATAACAGCGGTGCAGTGGGTCACTCACGCGGCTCGGCCTTGTGCCACTGCACCTGCTGCACTTACGATAGCTGCACTAATGATAGCTACGCCCCTGCTCCCACCAGCCCTGCAAGACCAGCAGTAGTAGGAAGGGCGTTTTCTATCTTCCCTGAAGCCAAAAGTGTGCCTCGATTGTTTAGTAAACACCTCCCCTACCTGTTAAAAGAAATAATCGAAATTGACAGAACTGCGGCTCTTTGTTACAATATCCCTTATTATCCCGACCCTCTCCACCTCTGACCCGAAAGAGATCATGGCTATGCTTCACTCTCCTGGGAACCCCGACAATGACACGTCTTTGGAGCTTCGAAAGCTTGTGCACCACCCAAATTCAAGGTTAGTCAAAAGCCAGTCATCAAAATCCGTGTTTTTCATTTTTAGTACAACAACAGTACTTTTAACTATTTGTGAATCACACAATGAAACAATTCTCTCAAAGTTCTTTATTACAAAGTGCCAAGAAAATGAACTTAGGGATACTCAATTTGTCTACCTAGAGAAGAAGAGAAAAGGTTGCTCTGCAGATTCAACCTAATGTATGTATGAACTGCAACGCTACCTCCAGTGTTCTATCTTACCAGCTGTATGGTGCTACCCACCCTTCCAGCCACCCCTCACACCCTCCTCCCACGTGTCACTGCATTGGGTTCATGTTTTCACTTCAAAAATTTGAAAGCAGGAAACAGCTTCCAATCTGTTGGTCCAATCAGCAGATTATAAAATGTGTGCCAAGCATGTTAGATGTTAGCAGTCCTGGTACACACTTTGCAAAGAGCAAACACACCCCAGAAGGGTAGTCTGTGGTAAATAAGCAAAAGTCTTATTAAAGATACTGTGTCAGCCTCTGGTCACTGGCCTCATTGGCTGCCTTGCAGACTCAGTCATGCATGCCTGTGAATGATGAAGGAATGAATGAATGGACGTGTGTAGCACATCACTGTCTAGTCATGACCTCTAGCCATTTCCTGGCTGACCACAAAGAGCTCTCACCTGTCCACGCTGATGACACACAGGGTCATAATGGAGGCGGTGCAGCACATTACATCCATGGCTATGAAGACGTTGCAGAAGACCTTGCCGAAGAGCCACTCGCCCCCCACCAGGTCGGTGATGATAACGAAGGGCATGACTGCCAAAGCTACGGACAGGTCCGCTGCGGCCAGCGACACTACCAAGTAGTTGGACGGCTGCCGCAGCTTCTTGACAATGCAGACAGAGATGATGACCAGCCCGTTGCCGGCGATGGTCAGCAGCGTGAGGATGGAGAGCACGACTCCGATGATGATCTTCTCCACCTCACCGTACAGTAGGCTCTCCTCGCCACACTCGGTGGTGGCGTTGGTGGCGTTGGCGAGTGCAGAGTCCAGCTCCACCTGGGTTGAGGGGGCCTCAGTCATGAATGAGGAGGGCAGCAGCTCTGGGGTGGCACAGAGCTGCTCCGGCTTGTCCAGCGAGAGGTGATTCTCCAAAAATTGGCTTGGATGGACCTGTATCAGCATCTTCCTGGGCAAAGCGATGGAAAACCGGAGCCCAACTCACCCAGCTCTGCGTGGAGACTCCTGCGAAGAAGAGATGTGCTAATCAGACATGGGCAGCAGAACCCTTTCTTTCCCCATCGCAGCATGTTCTCTAAGCATGTGCCTTCTCAGAGATAGCGAAATATAAGCATTCAAAGAACAGCGCGCTGCTCAGCTAAGCTAATCCCCAACAAAATGTGCCACAGGTTATTATGAAGGAACGGCATAGCGCCATTCCATCAGATAAAGAATATCTCTCATCGCAGCCATGCAACTTGGAACTTCCAGCACTAGCTGCCAGCCTTAATAGCAATCACTGCTTATAGCCTAGAGTCTCCTCCTTTTGATCTAAGTTCAACTATTGCTGGGAGAAGGAAAATAAGTTTATGAAAATAAAGTGGAACATTAAACATTATCATAATAAAGTAGAACAGTCTAAGATACGAAATTATATTACAGAGCTTGGAGAGGTTGGCTGCTCTCTGCTGCTCCTTTAGGTACCATCATGTACTTAATTCACTAATTTGCCTGTTCTTTCAACATTATGACAGTATCCCGAAGTCCGGGCTCACAAGGCACTAAGTTAGATGAGTAGGACTCTAACGATATTTAAATAAAGGAATCTATGTCCAGGTGCCTCGGCTCCCTTATCTGCCAATTAGGAAGCCCACATACAGGCTAGCCCCTAGAACTGAGGCATACAAAAACTGGACACTCTTATGTAAATAGGTATATTGTTGATCTAGCTAGGTTCTTTGAAGTGTGTTATACTTGCTAGGTTCTAGACTTCAGGAATGAGCTCGAAACCAGTCTTCACTCTCAGTCAAATAGGGTGACCCTGTTCAAATCCCTCTTTCGTGCTGCCCTTCAGCCCCTTAACCTATCACACATCAGCGCCTGCGTGTTATTCAATTCCCTGATTAGGCGATATAAGAAAATTAATTCCTTCTATTTAAGCGCACGCATCCATTTGATCACCGTATGTTAAGAACGAAACGGTGCAAACTGCGCAGCAGCACAAACAAAACCATGTAACTACTACAAACACAACCCCAATGTCCTTCTCACTCACGTTAAGTGGTTTGCTTTGCGTGCTGGGCACTGGCGAGTTACCTCTGCTTTTCCTGCAGCCTTGCAATGGGCACGGACTGCTTTCTACGACCCCTCTTGGAAGAACCATAATTTCCTGGACATCTGGCAGGCTTCCTCCCGAACGCAGAAGGTGCGGGTAGTCCCCGGCTTAGCGTGGCAGCAAGAGTGCCAGGGGTCGCCCAGGAAGCCCTACCACGTGACGTGCCGGTCACTGAAAGTTGCGTCAGCGCACGCGGACCGGGACCTTGGGAAGAGCCCCGCGCGCAGGGCAGTTGCTACAGAGCGCACACGCGCGTGCCGGGCGCCTCCGCTGCCTCGGAGCTGCTCTGCAGCTGTAGTCGCGCGTGGCAGCAGCACGCGCACACCCCTGCTGCCAGCTTCTGTGCCTCCGAGTCAGCCCTGACCTGGCGCCTGGCGGACCCCGGGAGGCGCGCGGGAAGCGGCGACGTCAGCTCAGCCCTCTCTGCGCGAGAGGACCAATGGAAAGTGCGCGCAGGAAGGAGCCCGCGCGCGGTGCAGCAGCAGCCCACGCCGGACACAACTCCTCGGCCTGCTGCCCCCGCTTCGCCCCGTGCTGCATAGGCATGTAGCTTGAGGACACTACTTAAGCGCAAACAAACACTTGAGGTGTCCTAATTTTGCTCCCAAGCAAGATGTGCTTTGTATCCCTGTAACCTCTTGCACCATTCATCCTGTGGGGAAATAGGAAAGTGTGCCTGGTTACAACACAAACATTGGCATTAGCCAGGAAGGATATTGCAAAGCACAGGTTTAGTTTCAATTTT
The DNA here is from genome assembly GCA_963921515.1 of Calotriton arnoldi. Lineage (NCBI taxonomy): Eukaryota > Metazoa > Chordata > Amphibia > Caudata > Salamandridae > Calotriton > Calotriton arnoldi. Next base: position 595,503 of record CAWUFW010005474.1, on the reverse strand, counting down.
GTGGGATTTAATTAGAATGTTTAACTCTTTCTGATCCAGATACACGAGGCGCCCAGCTGTTATTTACGGATTTTATGATCTATTTGAGGACCGGGAGAGGCAGACGCCGCATCGTGAACAGCTGCGCTGGCTCAACCTAGAGACGAACGCCTTATTTATACTTTTCCACTGTCAAAAGTGTGTAACCCGATACTCCGAGTTAGAACAAGATTTTCAAAGGGCACAGCTCCAAAACAGTGAGCGGTTCGTCTCTCTTTGTTTCCGAGGAGTGCTTTCTGAAAAGCATGCACTTACTCGGATCAGTGGTAGAAGTGGGGGGAAAAAAGTAGGGGAACTGTGGGCGGAGAATCAGAGGGCGGGAATAACCCGTGGATTGGGTCTGTGGGCGGAGTCAGAGGTGTGGCAGAAAGCAGAGTTGGATTGGGATTAAAAATCGGCCCGGGCACGCTAAAAAAAAGTGGCCCACATTTGCATATTGCCTCTCCGCAAAACACTGCTTTGGCGAAATTTTATTTAAAAAAGTGGGGGGTTAAAAGAAATGCACGGATTAGCTTACACTGGTGAAACACCTGAAAACAAGTGAGGCCACTTTTGCTCAGGCCCCCTGCCCCCGCTCAATAGGCATATATTAATGGGCCGGCCCAGCGAGAGAAAGGGAGTGACACATCTGCCGTTGATAAGAGGGAGGTAATGGACGCCCATCCGCTTCCAGAAAGACCACTCAGGGCCCCACTGGCTACATCGAACAACGCAGAAACTGCCCAAATCGGCCCTCTAGGCTGCTCAAAAAAGCAGCCCAACAGCTGGAACTGGACACCGGCCCCTCGGGCATTGCCCGAGTGCCCGCGTTACCAATCCGACGCTGGCAGAAAGAGCAAAATATCCCAATTTTTAGTATTTGTTTCCCATTTCACTAACCGGTTACAGCTTATTACGTTATTTAATTCAACCAATGGAGACACATGTTTATTTAAGGTTTAATACGAGTTATTGACATTAAAATACATTCACAAAGTGGGATACGTTTCCAATCACAGAATGTCCCAAATATCCTTAAAAGTGGAATCGCAAGCCATTTGTCTCCCAGCCATGGAGTTTCTGTCATCAGCACTTCTCCTCCCTTTTTCCACAAGAGCAGTTCAAACATGAATGGCAAAATATCCTAGTTTGCAAATGTTTTCCACTTAATTATGGCGCTGCCATATTTGCCACATAATACATCATCTGCTGCATAATCAGACGATTTTAACTAATAAATTGTTTATAGCTCAAACGGATCAAAAGTTACTAAAAAATGGGACTTGTGCTGCTGTGAAGTGGAAGGCCCTTTGCAAAGGTTGACTGGTCAACTTTCTCACTGCTGCAGTTGTATGTTCCACTGGTACTAATAAGGAAAAATCTTTGCAGAGACTGTTAGCATGTGTAAAAATGTCAAAATAATAAAGTATCAGACAATTTACAGCACCACTAATACCAGTATAGGGTGTCAGAGCACTTTACATCACATATATTACACAGAGACAAGCAATCATACGTGTGTAAATCACTGTATAGGAAATGTTACATAAGACAAAGGACTACAAGGTGTAGGAGTCACATGACAACCATACTAGTAGGCAGCATAGTTTAATAGTGATTGGTCTGGAGAAACACAAACTCAGAATTTAAAACGTAATACCATGGTTGGGGTTCTCTTTAATAATCAGAATTGATTTCTACCCAAATGAACCCTTTTTGCAACATTAGGATAATCAAAGACTGTGGAAAAAACATAATGCTCTAATTTATACCTTGCAGTTTGCATGCAGCTCTTACATGACAGTTAATAGCTCACTGTTCTATGTTAGGATTTTAACTTATTAACTGCAAGTAACAATAGGGTCTCTCTGACAAAAGCAGTAACCCACTGACCTATTTACATTATGTGATCTGCATGGTACATGTTCTTAGCAGTGGGCACATTAACCCTCTGCGCTTCCTTTCCATGAGTCAAAACGTCCACTAGACAAAACACCATCTCTCTCTACTAAAACCATTAATCACTGGAGTTATCATGACATTTTTATTGTTGCCGAAAATTGTTGGAGGCCAGGAAGGAGGCAGCAAGTGCTTTTAAAACCATATTATACTTGCAAACACGACACCCTCACCTGAAGTCAGTGCCACCCGCGGTCCGTGCAGGTAACAGCGGTGGGGCCGGGTAAGGGGGGATTTCGAGGGATGATGCTGAAGGAAAATTAATGATTTATTTAATTTTCCCTCGGCATCGTCCCTTGAAATCCCCCCTTACGCGGCCCCACTGCTGTTAGCTGCACGGACCGCGGGTGGTCAGCACCTGGTGCGGTCGCACTGCCCTTGAGCCACCCTGCTCAAGGGTCCTGTGACCTCAGTGACAGAGTCACTGTCACTCTATGGTGTGCTGCTTCATAGGCCTGCCTGCAAGACTGGAGGTGAACTTCAGAATAAATTGTGGCGGACAGGCCTTCAAGGTTAACCCACACATGCCACTGCTAGGGTCCACCTGCTGGTGCTAAGACACCAGGGATTTTAAGATCTTGCGGGGCCTTCTAAGGTCTAGCATGGGAATGTTCTCCCTCAGGGGGAGTGGTCTGGTGGACTGGTCATGAAGGCTGAAACTGGTTCCCCAGTTCCAAATTCAGCAGCTCTGACCATAGTGCCACATCCTCTCCCCCACTGAACACCATACTGCCCCACTGAGAGAAACTTGCACTGCACTGACCCGCTATAAACACCTGGATGTGACTCAATTCAAATTACGCACTAGACAAGAGCAATATGCTGCCTAAAAAAAAATTAACAACATCCTAGAACAAGCATTTGCAATGCAATAGGTCTCGCATTTACGCATGTTTAAGCTATTGGCATTGTAAATGACAATGCCTTTATTTATGTTTTAAAACGAAAACAAAAATAAAAGGCATTGTTATTTGCAATGTCAATAGCTCAAACTCGCGTAAATGCGAGACCTGTTGCATTGCAAATGCTTGTTAGATTAGTGAGTAGAAACGCTCCCTTTCAGCCCGTGCAGCAAATTAATTAAATAAACAAGAGTGAAAGCAAACCACGCTGCAAATAAAAAAATAATAGTGCTTACCGACTTATGAAGGAGACCATGTAATGCCACAAGTAAAAGATCCAGTCCTCATGGGAGGTAACAAATAGTGACAGGGCGGTAACAAGGAGGGACTAACAAGCCTCATTATCAATCGGAAGCCAGCATTTACCAAGGACAATGACACCAGCCAATCAAAAATATGGGAGGAGAGAAGGCGAGGCTTCCACAGCATACTCGACTACTGCATGCCTCGCAGAGCGAGTAGCGCATGAGCGCTGCCGCTAGGCTCGACCTAAAAACCACAGAGGGACCTGCAGAGCTGTTCAAAGCTGCAGGCTTACAGAAAACCATAAACTGCCTCTCTCACACCTCTCCTTCCACTGCACTGCTTCCGATAACATGATCCTCGCACCTCGGTAATCAGCACACCCAACATGGAACCACTCCCCACACAGGATCAAACCAAAGACCACATCCTTCCGACCACACACCCTCCACAGTGTAGTGTGCTACTCATGTAAGCAAGAACATCAAGCACCCCACACGGGGTAGCAAGCGCTATAAAAATGTTACAACAGTGCGTTGGGTGTGTGTGCATACATGCTATGACTGCGCCTGACGAGCAGTCTTGTGTATTTTCCATGCAGAATGTGAAAGCTAGTGTCTGTGAGTGCGTGCACATGTAACGATGTTGGGTGTACATGTGCGCAGACATATAGCAGCTCTATATCAGGCATAACAACCCTACACAAAGGCTTTTAAAATTCAAAACCCCACCTACATTTTTGTTTTCTTTCCAACGTAGTAAGAAACGATTTAACAAATGAACGTGACTGTAAAAAGAAAAATACGTTTTCTAGTATGACATTTTCATGGAGCACGTGAAAAGTAAATTCCACTCTGCTGGGAGGGATCCAAGAAAAATAAGGCCTGAAATCTCTCCGTGCAGTTGGCAGTACAAACAAATTCTCGGGAGGCCCATCTAAACAAGCATTGGCATAGCCAATAGGTCTCGCCTTTGGGACCTTATAAGTGTTTAGCCATGCAACAGTTGATGTTGTTGCACCAAGGATATTGTGCTGCATAACTAAATACTTATAAGGTCCCAAAGGCGAGACCTATTGGCTATGCCAATGCTTGTTTTTTAACTTCCACCTGGGCCAAAGGCCAGATTTAAAGGTCCATCAGCCCATTCTGGCTGAGAGCAATCTGGAGTCTAACATCAAGATGCTACAGCAATGAAGGGAAACAAAGCCCCACAAGCTTATCACTTCACAAGTAATTAAGAGAAACTATGGTTGGGAAGCAGGTTTTTGACTGTGATTGTTCAACCTATATAAGAGATATACACGGGCGATTTATATAGCACTTATTTTTTTATAGCGATACACTTCCCAATGTAGGGTTTAGAGCACTTTACATCTCACGCACTTATTATACAGAGAGAGTACATCACACAAGTGTTTAAACCAGTGCACAGGAAATGTTACATAAGACACTGAGGGTTACATGGTATAGTTGTCAAATTGTTTTCACCGTTGGTATTAAATGTTAAGACTGCAAGGTAGCGAAAAACACAGTCATGATTTAAAACGTAACACACTGTTTTGGGTTGTCTGTAGTAATAAGATTTTATTGCTTACCTAAGGAACCCATTTTATGAATGCTATAGAAAACAATAAGGTTGTAAACATATGCCTTGCAGTTTGCACGCAGCTCCTTGCTGAATGTTCATACCTCACAGTGCTATATTAAAAAGCATGCAACTTATGAACAATAAGTAAGAAAATAACCTACGCGTCAAAGCACTAACCTACGTGCATATCTACACACAAAAGAATGCAATCAGCATGTTACACGAGTACTTTGCAGCAGGCACATTAACCCACTATGCTGATATACGAATCAAAACTGTCACTAAACAAAACGCATATTTCACCAGCAAGTGCCGAAGTTATCCCATCATTATTATCCCCTCAAAATTGTTGGGCACACAAAGATCTCTGCTGCAGGTGTCTATTTTCTGTACGATATTTTAAAATTCAGCCTCTTTGCCACCAATTAAATAAGCCTCAATTAAAATTAAAATTAAATAATTAGATTCACTGTCCCGTCTCTCCTTGCTGCCATTTTTTATTTTTTTTATTTTAATAATTCCAGCTCTGTGAGTAATCATATTAACACCACCACAGTGAGCGTTAATATGAACTCCGACTCCAATGTTTACACTGCAAAATTTCAGCAGCAGAAAAAAAATGTCCCTACCGCGTCTTCCTCCAACGCAGAAACATCACTTTCTGTAGCACGTTTCCCTGAGGCCACCAACTCCGCCAAATTAACAGTAAATTCCCGAAGTGGGCCCGAGTGTCTTTGTAACGTGACCCTTCTCTTGCCCGGGCATGCAGGGGGGCCCAGGGATGCAGACATTTAGTGCAGGAGACCAGTCGGGGTGTAGCCCATCGCGACACTGAACCTGCAGGCTCCAAAGCGCACCATCATTACAGGGAGGCGGCGTAGAAGAGACGGTGGCAGATCAAGCCAACCACGTCACAGTGGGGGATGCCTGGCGGCTGCTGCTCGTTCCGTTTGTTTTTCAGAAAGTTTTGCTTTGCCTCTGCCCTAAAGTCAGATGGTGGCACTCTGGGACTTTGTGTACCATCTATAAAGTTAAAATCCAGTCACTCCCTGGTGGGCATTTACACATCCACAGTTATTTGGTCTGCATGGTTTCACAGTAAAGATACATAACTGAGTTTCTTTATCCCAGGCCGTGACAAGCAACACCTGACATATTGCAAGGACACTCCTTAAACCGCTGCCTGACATGTCTGCTTTTAACTAGACGGGGATCTAAAACGAGACTGATCACCATATCAATGTCCACATCGAGACAGCACCAGGTCAGTCTCCCCTAGATGCCCAAGTGAACAATAGCTTGCATCAGCACACCCATCTCCACCCACTACAATTTTTCTATAATTTACAAGTGAGCACTGTCGCAATGCGTGCCATTACAAACCAACCGTAATCTGTCTGCGTCAGCCAAAGAGAGCATTTGTAAAATGAAGTCAGTTAAATTACAAGCAGTGCTTAATCAAATCGCCCCTACTTCTCTCCCCATGCATACGTCTTCTTTCAAAAACACTCGGAACAGATCCGAAAGAAAGGCATTTCCAGCAAATGGAATCATTTTGATACCTCAAATACTTTTATGACCTCGTGTTTTGAGATTTCAAACACATATTTAACAACTGAAATGCAGAACTCCGATATATAATGGCTTAATCGGACTGAAATCCGAATCCACACGATGTGTACAAGTACACAGTGTTTAATGACGTCGGTGCCCTCCAGCGCTCTTTTTGGGAGGGGAGGGGGGCGCAAACACAAGATGTCAGAAGCAGGCGCAGAGAATGAAATAAGGCATCACCTCCTCCCTTCGGTGACTGCGAGGTGCCCCAATAAGGACTCAGAGCTCCTTGAGAAGGTGTGGCTCTTAGAGGACTGTCTCCTACACAGGGCATCTGAGTCCCGCTCTGGGTGACAGGTTCCATCGTGACGAAACTTCATCTTCCACTAAAGCATTCATGCGTGGACCAGAGAAAGGCACAAGGGCTCATTTCTTTAGTAAAGGAAGTGCTCCGAAGTACAGGCATGGCAGTGTCTGCCAGAAACTCCCAGGTGCAGCCAAGACAGTGTCCGCCAGCCCAAAGGCAGACTACAACATGATACCTCCAGTGGGACGAGCAAGGCACCTCTTGACGACCAGGCTCAGACTCGACTTCAACGTTGCATTAATGCCTCGTGCACGGGAAGGCTTGAATGACAAAGCTGGCTGGGCCAAGTTTAATGACAAGCATGGGCCTCGTGATTTGATCATTACAGGCGTGGTAAAGCAGAGCTTTGTCCTCTCAGCAGACTATAGTCACCAGCTACGTACAATATTGCTAATATTATTTAAAAACAATCTCCAAAGACAGAAAGACTCTAAAGACGTGCTCCTAAACGTCCACCTAAAATGCACCGGGATGAATGCCCTTCATTTTGTACACAAAGCTGTCTCTCAGTTTTTGAAGGGCTGTTTATGCAAATCAAATCGCCAGGAAATGCCCCTTGTTAAACAATTGTTTACTCGGATCAGTATAATCCTGCCTGACTTCAGCAAAAAAACGCGCTAATTATGCAGGCTTTACTCCAGCTCTCCCAGAATCCCATGTGTTTGCGAAGGGGAAGGCAGACTGCCCTGTGAACACAGCGTAGCGAACCCCAAGCACACAGGCAGGTATGTCTGTAGCACATGCTCACTGAAGCCCGCAAATAAACCTCCCATGATTTCGAGGCTCGCGGTTCGGAATTTCCCACCGTGTTCACGGTGTATAATTAAGTCAACAAGCCGTGAAGCCAAGAAAAGGGAAACTAGAAGTAGCCCGTGGTGATGTTAGGAGCCCGTGGTGATGTTAGGAGCCCATGGTGATGTTAGGATTTGGAGCCGCTCTACCCGTGCGTTAAAAAAAACAAGCCCGGGAGTGGTGCGTGCGCGCGCACTACAAAGAATTTAAGGAATGCAGCAGGCACAGTGCGGGGCCGCTGCTCGCTCCCGAGCTCCCTAGGCCAGGGGAGAGAGAAGGCGGGACATGCACCCGCCTTTGGCCAATTGCGTGCTGTCTTTCTTAGAAAGACGCACGCAAAGGCCAATAGTGTGTGACTTTAAACTCCAACCACAGGCACGAGCGTGTGGTCCGAGTTTAAAGTCCTTACTAGAAGCCTCGCAGAGCAGCGCATGCACGCTGGCTCAGGCGAGACCTAAAAAGCAAACACTCATAGAGAATGCAAGATTAAGTAAAGCATGTGAAATGTAAGCAGAAACAACATGGTTACCTTTTTCTTTTTACACTCATTATTCAGAAATTTAGTGAGTGCTTTTGCCTGAAAAGTTAAGGCCATGACTACAGGGCCCAGAAGGGACCCGTTTCACTGCCCATTGCTTATATCCTTACAAAACGTAAGCAGTATGGTTTAAAAAGACCACATTCGTGAACACACAGCCGCTGTACACATTTTGTTTTCCAATTCACCCATCAAGCAGGTATTTCAGTACCTCCAGGAATAGTGCACTTTCCCACCAAGGGAAAACAATGTTGTTCAAAGAGAGACGAGAAAACAAAAGTAGTGCTTCACTAGCAAACATTGTAAAGTGGCGCTAATGTGTTTAGGTGTGAATAAATCAATCTGGCCACCTTGCAACCACTCTGTCTTGCTTTAGCTAGTTACTTTTCATATTTTGAATGTTTTAGTTCTCTCCACCCCGAGGCTGCACTTAGAAATTGAAAAAGTCAGAAAAAGAAGACGTTTCCAGCAAAAGTGTTTTTCTTTTTGGATCCATTTCACAGGGGAGCAAATAAACGAAAGGAGGAAAGAGAAGGTAATACCTGTTTCTAAAAGTCTCGGTTTTCACTAAATGAGGAGGAGCGAGACCGAAAGAGAGGGAAAAGGGGGAACAAAGAGGGGGGCAGCTGCCAGCGACTGGAGAACTGGACACTGTCCTTGTCTTCTCTGGGCACGAAGGAAAAGACAGAGTCCTTTTCCTTCTCTGCCCGTTCCGCCCGTCCCCAAAAGCCGAGCCTTAACTATCGGCCTTGGTGATTTCTGCCATCCGGGAGGCATGTTTAGAATAAGAAAGTAGGGGAACGGACTCTATGAAATGAAAGAAGTAGGGGCACGCCGTGCCCTGCCGATCCCGCCCACTTCGACCACTGACTTGGATGGGTATTGGGTTAAATGGATGCACCTTAGGCAGTGGAAGCGCATAGAAACAGGCGCACGTCTCTGAGTCAGCGTGCCTGTTCATACTAGGGTCACACCAGCCCTGCCAAATGCCACGCATCAGGTGTTAGACTAACACATTTCAGTGCCGGTGTCCACAGCACTGCACTAAAATGCATTGGTCACTCTTTATAGCCCCTCTGGGACCGTTGCAGGGTGCTGAATGAGCTATATAACAAAAGCATTCCGTCTCGCATTCAGATTGCTTTTGCTGCTGGGTGGTCGAGCCTCTTGTTCATTCAGCCGGGCTGAAAGGGGTGAGTGCTACAATGTTTCCCAAGCCGTTAGGTATCAGGGCCTGCTATTTTACCGGCACCATTGACCTTTGCAGGTCTTATTTTCCCTTGTTGCCAGCCTGCCCAGTTATTGTTGTACACAACTCTTATGCTGTTCTGTGCTGTTGAGGTTGTGCTGGCCGGCTCGGGCGCAAGATGTTTTCCCCTCGCTGCAGCCGCCCCCTCCAGCCCATCAGGGCATAATTCCACCAGCCCGGACAGATTTGAACTTCTCCTTCACCAGTGAAGCCCTCCGTTCATGCCCTTTTGACCCTGGCGGTGGAGGGCCGTGGCTGCATCCCTTACATGAGCCGTGTCCGAGAGACGCCAGAGAGGCTGCCTGCCATGGGACGAAGGCAGCAGTATGAAGCAGCCCTGCTTAACACAGCAGAGCTGGCCGAGAGAAGAGGTGTGCGAGTCACTGCTCAGCTGTAAAGCCATCCCTGTAGTGTCAGTGTGTGACAGGGTCCTCACTGCAGCACATGAGAGAAATGGCACTTCTCCTTATGTTAGCCAGTGAGCAGCAGTGAAATGCAGTCAGAAGGTCTGAACTGAAAAGCAGCATAGAGCATTTCGTTATGGATGCCATTTTTATTTTTTACCTTCCACAAATATGTATCTCTCTGCAGTTATAAATGTTCAGTTTTGTTTCCTGTAACTTGTTCAGTATTTGATGTCTCGATTTTTTCCCCAAAGAGCAGTGTGCTTTTTGTCAGTAAGACCCTTTCCTTCTCTGGGAGTGTGACACCCACTGTTATAGCTGACTTTTAGTCCAATAGCAATTTCCATGCTGGGACGGGTACAACATGGACAAGTAAAACTACCTGTCCCATAATGTTAAGCGCTACTGCCAAAAAAAGTGAAGACTGGTGGATGTTGCTGAGAGTGAGACATAGGTGTGTGTTTTTTGGAGGAATAGGCCACGTTACAATGCATGCAATACATCGCATGCCATTACAACGCTGTCATTACAACGACCGCGTTGTTACATCGCATACCATTACAACGCAAGTCATTACAACGACTTGCTGTAGGGGGAGTGCTGGATTTTGGAATAGTATAATTTACTATTCCAACTCCAGTCTGTGCAACAGTAGGGAAGGTGTTTGACTTTAAATCCAACACCTTCTGCCCCCTACAGCGTTGTAATGTTATGCAATGTAACAACGCAGTCGTAATGACCGCGTTGTAATGGAATGCGATGTATCGCATGCGTTGTAAACAATTTTTCCCATTTTGGAGCTGTGGAGTAAAAGGGCAAGTGACAAGTCCCTGAAAAAGCTGTAAAACAGCCTTGTATATTCTTTATACACCTCGTTCCTCCTATCTTAGCTTTTCAGTCATGCATTCGTCATGTTGTGAGCCTTTTAAAGGCAGTTTGTAAACCCATGGACGTCATTTGGGAGTAGTCAGGATTCGCAGCTGTGAACTCTAGCTTGCTCCTTGCTACTCCTGGCACTTCCTATGCGACCCCTGGCCTCAGAGAAGGCAAAGCGTTTGCCCCCTCTAAGGCCAGGGGTTGCAACAGAAGTAGCAGGGAGCATGCTAGAGGTCACAGCTACGACCCCTGACTACTCCCAAATGACGTCCCATGTGTAAACCAGTGCCACACAAAAGGGAGGTAATGGCACTTTTTAGACCATTATATTGCAAAAAGGATTAATTTTTGTAAGTTTTATCATTCAACATAGAGAAATATTTTGTTCTACTTGTGATTACGTGTCACTCATAAGGCGTTGAAATGTCATGCATAAATATCCTAAAAATATGGAAATGTCACTCGTATGGAAACTGAAAACTTGGCAGCTATGAGGGCCCCAAAACGTATTAAAGAGACGGTGGCAGCTCAGCCACAGGGCACTCTGCGTGGATGGGTGTGTTTACAGTGGTGCTGGAACAATTTTCAGAGTGGGGGTGCTGCCATCAGTGTTACAGCATCCAAGTCATAGTGACTGTGAAAAATCCACGCATAACACAAAGACCAAATGAGCCACGCCCATTCTGCAGGAGATTGGTATGGGTGTGGTATGTAGCTGGTGGTGCATTTTGAAGCACACTGTCACAAATACATTAAAGCGTGGTGTGGCAATTCACTGCCATTTACAGGCAGCACATTTTTCATTGAAATGACCGCTACATTTGCACTGAAATGCATTTTTACTGATAAAACAATGTGTGGCAATCGGGTTTTAGTGGATAATTACCATTTGCACATAGCATCCTACAACCTTTCCTTTCATACTCCCTGTACTGCAGCAAGAGTGTCACATAGTTCACTTTACAAAATCCTCTCACTTTGTAGTCAGAGAATGAAAAGTAAACACCACTCTCCATGTTAAAGGAATGAGCTGCAGCTTGACTGATGACCACTGTCTTGGAAAGCACAGAAAAGGGAGAAGATAAAGACAAAAATGAAAGGTATCTTTATTGCTTATTCACTTTCTGAACTCCAGCATGGTATCTGTTGGGGGTGCTGCAGCACCCCCTTCAACCATTTTTCCAGCGCCTATGTGTGTTTACCGTTTACACTTTCCCAGGGGCACCGCGTGTGAGAAGTTGGCCTGGCATATGCTGTCCACTAATTATAGTGGGCGCCTTGCACCAGTCCAAACAACCCCTTATTGGAGATAGGTTAAAGACAACCTTATTGAAAGCTATCCTAGTGGTAGCTATGGAGAGCAGCCTTCAGGCTAAGTCTTGAAGGAATGTAAAGCAGCTTGTTTTACCAGTCTATAATCTCTTGAGTGACCAAATGAAAGAGCACCACACCAGGTATATATTCAAAATATATGTATTTATTGCTAAACACACCCCTCTAGTCTCTTTATGAGGCTAGAGTTCGAAGTACACAAGTTAGAAGTTATTTAAACACAGTAATAGCACAAATACACGTTTGGGCCCTAGGGGCGTACCAAACCATATACCAATAAAGTGGTATAAGAACCACGACTGAACTAGACACTAGGCCTAGAGCCTCTAGAAGTGCTTGGACCACAAGGAACCACCCAAGGTAGTGACACAGGGGACCCACGGGAGACGCGTGCAGTGTAAATACACAACCGCGATACGCCGTTGACTTCTATGGAGAAAGTCGTGATCGGGAAATTAGAGAAAAGGGACACTTTAAAGAGGACTTGGACCAAACCCTTTGAGATCTAGGACTTTGAAGAGTCTCTACCCACGGGAGCACCGGAGTACTCGTGTTACCTCACCCAGGGAAGCCGGGTGCATAGGTGCCTTTCGGGGTCGGGTTTCGTCGTCGATTTGAATGGCGATCTGCTGCAAAGTGCTGCTGGCGACCAAGTGAAAAAGTGTCCGGGTGGATCCAAGAGTGGATCGGAGTTCTCAAGAACCTGAAAGCAGAGGGGACAGAGTCTGGGTCACTAGCCAGTGACCAGGAAGGCGATGGACAGATGCCCACCGATGTCGAGTGCTTCAGGTGCGTTGACGGTCGTCTTGTCTCTTCAGCCACGAGGTCCAGGAGGCGTTGTTGGCGACCAGGAGCAGGATTCGGGCTGGTACACGATGTTTGTCGAGTGCTGAGGTGTCGGCGACCGGATTGGACCCAACAAGCCTTGGCAACGGCAAGTCTCGATGCAGAGGAAGATCGTCGATGGTGCAGACCAGCAAGGTCTGGGGAACTCACCCAGCGAAGGTAAGTGAGGGCAGGCCTGGAGCAACCAGGATGCCAAGTTAGAAAAAGATTGGCCTTCGGTAAGGGCTACTAGCCAACGGGCTAGCGACCGCGAAGGAGCCTCGTGACGCCGCACGTGGATCTGGCTTACAGGACACTCGTGGAGTGGGGGCCAGTGATCTTCGGTGCAGGTGGTGCTGGAGGCTAGGGCTACTCGGAGCCCAAAGCACGACTTCTTGGGAGACCCAGAAGAGGATGCACTTGCAAATGTGCTCGGTGTCCAGGGGTCACGGTCTCAAGTCACCCACGATAGCCACGGGCCTCAGCTTTGCTGGGGACTCAGGGTAGCCTCGGGGAAGTCTGAGAATCCACCGCTGGTGATGCGATGACTTCGGCGTCCGACGGGAGCTTCAGAAATGCGAACCGGACAGATGCTTCTTTGGTGCCTGCCAAGCAGGGGAGTCACTCCTTGACCCCAAGGGAGATTCTTCTGTCCTCTAATCGTGAGTAGAGCGTCGAAGGTCCAGGATTCAGTTTCAGAGTTTCGTCCAGGGATAATCTAAAGTCCTAAGGACTGGGTTCCTATCTTTATACTAAAGATAGGGGTTGGACTACTCTGTGGCCCCACATATGGGTGGGTCAGGGCAGAGGGGTGGCTACACCCCTTTCCCTTTGTCCAGTTCGTGCCAAAGCAGGGGCTGCAAGCCCCTGATCCGGTTTGAACTGGGGTATGCACAGGGACACCAAGTGTGCCCCCAGTGCAGGACTTCAAAGCACCTGAAAGTGCTCCCGCCCAGCCCCAATACACATTATCCTGTCTGGGGAGGTGGTCACACCTCCCTGGGACAGGAAACCTGTTGTCCAGGCCTCCCCTGCCGGAGTTTCGTCCAGCAGCAGGAGGCCAGACTCGTGTCTGTGGCAGCAGCATCCATTTTGTGATGCCTGGGCTCTGGAAAGAAGTTACCGGACTAGTCAGAGTTAACATGTCTTTCCCTCTAGAAGGGTGGAATGCTACCCCCGCCGCCAGGATTGGCGGGGGTAGTATTCCAAGATGTTTGACACCAAACACGACATGTTTAGGTGCAGCCATTCCAAAGTTAGCATTTTACCGCGAGGATATAATGCGCTTAAGAGTATATGGTCAGGCTACACTACAAACAGCATCAGAGATGGTCTCCGAACGCTGCAGAGGGGCCCTGCTCATGCAGGGGCACCCTCTCACATAGGAACCATGCACTCTGCCTTTAGGATTGATAAGGCCTGCCTTAGGAGTGACTTATAGGTTTATATGTGTGTATGTATTTAGTGATATAGGTAACCTATATCACAGTAAGGGGTGCATGCACCACCTTACCCAGGCTGCAGTAGCAGACCTGTGGTGTCAGTTTGGATGGCCTTCCAGGGGTGGCATAATACATGCTGCAGCCCCTGGCAGGCCTCTGAGGTACCTATGCCCTTGGTACATAGTATACCATATACTAGGGACTTATAAGGGCACTCCAGATCCCAATCAGTGATGTGCCTAAGGCACATGGAAACCATTTTAGAGAGGAAGCAGCTAGGCTGGGGTTCTGATTAGCAGGGCCCCAGCCAGACTAATGTCGAAAAACAGTGAAGCATCAGCAAAAAGTGGGGGTACCCATGTGAAGCAGATCCTACTCTCCTACACAACCCCCCAAACGTAGGGACATTAAACTAACCTTGCCCAGTTAAGTCTTCATGTTCTAAGTGGAAATACCTAGAGAGTCCATCTGCATTGGCATGGTTACTCCCAGGTCTATGTTCCACTGTAAAGTCCATCCCCTGTAGGGAAATGGACCACCTAAGCAGTTTGGGGTTTTCACCCTTCATTTGTTTTAGCCATAAGAGGGGCTTATGGTCTGTCTGAACCAGGAAGTGTGTACCAAACAAGTATGGCCTCAACTTCTTCAGAGCCCAGACCACAGCAAAGGCCTCCCTCTCTATGGCTGACCAACGTTTCTCTCTAGGGGTCAGCCTTCTGCTAATGAAAGCTACTGGCTGATCCTGACCTTCTTCATTCAATTGTGACAGTACAGCCCCTACCCCCAATTCAGATGCATCAGTTTGAACAATGAACTTCTTGGAGTAATCAGGACTCTGTAGAATGGGAGCAGTGCACATGGCCTGCTTCAGGTCATCAAATGCCTTTTGACAGCTAACTGTCCACTGAACCTTTTTGGGCATTTTCTTAGAAGTTAAGTCATTCAGGGGTGTCACTATTGATCCATACCCCTTGACAAATCTCCTATAGTACCCAGTCAGGCCTAAGAAGGCTCTCACCTGAGTCTGGGTAGTGGGAGCAGTCCAGTCCATGATAGTCTGGATCTTGCTCTGTAAAGGTTGAACCTGGCCTCCACCCACAAGGTGGCCCAGGTACACAACCTGACTCTGCCCTATCTGGCACTTAGTGGCCTTGATAGTCAGGCCTGCCTTTTGCAGGGCCTGTAAAACATTCCTGAGGTGGACCAGGTGATCCTCCCAGGTGGAGCTAAAGACAGCAATATCATCTAGATATGCTGCACTATATGCTTCCAGACCTGTGAGAACTGTATTCACCAACCTCTGGAAAGTGGCAGGTGCATTCTTCAGACCAAAGGGCATTACCACAAATTGATAATGCCCACTAGGGGTTGAGAATGCTGTTTTGGGCTTTGCAGTATCAGCTAGTCTGATCTGCCAGTAGCCAGCTGTTAGGTCAAATGTGCTGAGATATTTGGCAGAGGCCAAAGTATCTATTAGCTCATCTGCCCTGGGTATTGGATGGGCATCAGTCCTAGTGACTGCATTGAGACCCCTGTAGTCCACACAAAACCTCATCTCTCTTTTTCCACCACTGGTGTGAGGTTTTGGTACAAGGACCACTGGACTAGCCCAAGGGCTATCTGAGGGTTCAATAACTCCCAATTCCAACATTTTCTGGACTTCAGTCCTGATACAGTCCCTGACATGGTCAGGTTGCCTATAAATCTTGTTTTTAATAGGCAGACTGTCCCCAGTGTCCACTTCATGAGTGCACCAGGTAGTCTGACTGGGTGTCAGTGAAAACATATGTCTAAACTGATTGAGGACTTGCCTGCAATCAGTTTGTTGCTGGGTAGTGAGGCTGCCTGCCAAGGCTACACCATCAACTGACCCATCGTCAGGGTTCTGTGAGAGCAGGTCAGGGAGTGGGTCACTCTCTTCCTCCTGCCCTTCATCAGTAGCCATGAGCAAGCCCATGTCTGCCCTGTCCACATATGGTTTTAACCTGTTGACATGGAGAACCCTGTGGGGACTCCTGGGTGTTCCTAGGTCTACTAAGTAAGTGACCTCACCCTTCTGCTCAACAATAGTGTGGGGTCCACTCCATTTATCTTGGAGAGCTGCTGGGGCCACTGGCTCCAACACCCACACCTTCTGTCCTGGCTGGTAAACAGTCAGAACAGCCTTTGGTCATGCCAGGCCTTTTGAAGTTCCTGGCTAGCCTCAAGGTTTTTGGTTGCCTTTTTCATGTACTCAGCCATCCTGGAGCGGAGACCAAGTACATAGTCCACTATATCTTGCTTTGGGGGCTTGAGAGGTAACTCCCATCCTTCCTTCACCAAGCACAGTGGACCCCTCACAGGGTGGCCAAACAGAAGTTCAAAAGGGCTGTAGCCAACCCCCTTCTGAGGCACCTCCCTATATGCGAATAAAAGGCAGGGCAAGAGTATGTCCCATCTACGCCTAAGCTTTTCTGGGAGCCCTTTAATCATGCCCTTCAAGGTTTTGTTGAATCTCTCAACTAAACCATTGCATTGTGGGTGATAGGGTGTGGTGAACTTATAAGTCACTCCACACTCCTTCCACATTGCTTTTAAGTACCCAGACATGAAGTTAGCACCCCTGTCTGAGACTACCTCCTTAGGAAAGCCCACTCTTGAGAAAATTCCCAGGAGGGCCCTTGCCACCACAGGTGCTGTAGTGGTCCTGAGGGGAATAGCTTCTGGGTACCTGGTGGCATGATCCACTACCACCAGGATAAACCTGTGCCCAGAGGCTGTTTGGGGATCCATGGGACCAACAATGTCAATCCCTACCCTTTCAAATGGCACCCCCACCACAGGTAGTGGTATCAGGGGGCCTTTGTAGTGCCACCTGCTTTGCCACTGGCTTGGCAGGTTACACAGGAGCGACAAAACTCCTTACTGTCTTCAGACATGTGGGGCCAGTGAAAGTGAGGGACAATTCTGTCCCAAGTCTTGTTCTGGCCCAGGTGACCTGCTAAGGGAATATCATGGGCTAGGGTCAATAGGAAGCCCCTGAACTTCAAAGGTATTACCAACCTCCTGGTAGCACCAGGCTTGGGGTCTCTACTCTCTGAGTACAGGAGTCCATCATCCCAATACACTGTATGGGGACCACTAGCTTTCCCAGCAGCCTCAGCAGCTGCTTGCTGTCTGAGGGGTTCAAGGGAGGGGCAGCTCTGCTGCTCCTGGCTCAGATCTGCCCTAGAAGGTCCCCCTGTCCCCAAGAACTCAACCTGGTCAGGTTCAAGTTCCTCTGGGACAGTTCCTTCTTCAGGGCTGAGATCATCCCCCTCAAGGGACTGATCTTCCTCCTGAGCCAAGGGGAAGGCACTGCCTTAACCCTACTGCTCCTCCTCTTGGAAGGCACTTGGTCCATTCTTCCAGAATCCAAGGCCTGTTCAGTGCTAGACATTTTGGCTTGTGACCTGGTCACAGCAAACACATCTGCAGGGATCCCCAGCATTTCTGCATGGGTCCTGAGCTCCACTTCTGCCCAAGCAGAAGTCTCTAAGTCATTGCCAAGCAAGCATTCGACTGGTAGGTTTGCACTTACCACAACCTTCTTAAGGCCAGTTACCCCTCCCCAGGAGAAGTTAACAACTGCCAGAGTATGGTCTGTTCTGACATTGCTAGCATTGGTCACTTGGTACATCTCACCAAGCATAACTTGCCCAGGAAGCACAAGGTCTTGTGTCACCATTGTGACACTTGCCCCTGTATCCCTAAATGCCAAAGCCTCACGTCCATTGATTAAAGGCTGTTGTCTGTACTTGCCCAGATTACTGGGACTCACAGTGGAGGTCACATCCATGCCTCCATCACAGACTAACACAGCCTGAGTCAGTTCTCTGACTAGGTCAGAGCCCAACTCAGTTCCCAGGGTGAACCCTACTAAAACCTTGGCTGGAGCACTCCCACCAACTGTACTAGGGGGAACAGGTGCCTTAGGGGCATTGGTGGGTGCTGGACTGGAGTCTTTGGACTTGGTGCAATCACTGGTCCAGTGGGTCTTTTGCTTACAGACCTTGCACCATGGTTTTCTTTGGCCTTTCCCTTTGGTAGACTGTGAATCCCCACCAGAAGAAGATTTTTGGGGGCCTGATGAAGACTTTTGATCTTTACCCTTCTCCCCACCCTTGTCAGAGTTCTTAGCATCTTGCTTCTTGGTTTCCCCACCTTGGTTCTGTACCTTCTGCTTCACCCTGGTTCTGACCCATTTGTCTGCCTTCTTTCCCAATTCTTGGGGAGAGGTCAGATCAGAGTCTACCAGGTATTGATGCAACAGCTGATTTTGACAGTTATTAAGAATCTGCTCCCTCATTATCAGATTGTACAATCCTGAGAAGTCACACATCTTACTGCCCATCAACCAGCCTTCCAGAGCCTTGGCAGAACAATCCACATAGTCTACCCAGTCTTGAGTCTGTGCTTTTTGGGTATCTCTGAACTTCAACCTGTACTGTTCAGTGGTTAGGCCAAACCCATCAATAAGAGCACTCTTCAAGACCTTGTAATTATCAGCATCCTCCTCTCTAACAGTGAGGAGCTTATCTCTACCTTTGTCAGCAAAGGAGAGCCACAAGATTGCTGCCCACTGCTCCTGAGGGACCTTCTGTACCTTACAGGCCCTTTCTAGAGCAGTTATCCACTTGTGGATGTCATCCCCATTCTGATAGGGAGGGACAATCTTGCTCAGGTTCCTATGGTCATAGGACCTTTCCCTATCTCTAGGGATCTGGCTGCCACCATGGGACTCTAGTCCCAATTTTCTTTTCTCTCTAAAGAGATCTAGGGACTCCCTGTCTAAGGCTACTTGCTTCCTTCTGAGTTCAAGCTGAGCTTCCTCATATTGAATCAGCCTCTTTCTTCTCTCATGAGAGGATTCCCTCCTATGAGATGAGACAGAGCTCCCTATTGAGGTGCCAGAGTGGTTAGACTCCTGAGAAGAAGATCTAGACCTTCTGGGCACACTCACAATCCTTCCTGGGGGACAAAGGGGGCATCATTCTGATCCTCCTCTTCATCTTCCTCAGGAGGGGTTGGATTATCCAGGTCAGGGCCATTGTCGCCCTCCTGGCCAGTTTCAGAGGGGGGGCTGGGGTACTGGTACCCCCATTCCCAACCTCATCATCTGCCCCACCCTCAGCTCCTACCCCTTCAGTCCCCAAGGGCTTACTAAGGTCATAAGCCACCAACAACTCCTTGAGGTGTTGGGTGGTGGGGCTTTGGCCTGTCCTTATTTTCTCAAGTTGCATAAAGCTCTCAATTCCAAGAATGGGAGTGTATCATACTTGGAGGGTGGAAGCTCAATGTCTTCCTGCAAGGATTCTTTAGATCCTGCCCTTAAAGACATTACTAGTGTGGTGTGGTGTATGCACTACCTACTCTAGTGTGGCCTACTAAACTCTCTTGAGTTGTAGAAAGGGTTGTGCTATCCCTTAACACACAACTCTAAGTTCAGTAGAACTTACTGTATTCTAAGCTTAAATTATATGTACCTTAGGTACCTTTAGTGGTTTTCAGTTGATCAATTCAATTGAGATTATCTGGTAAAACAATAGCAAGCTGGAATCCCACACGCTGCACACCAATGTGAGAAGTTGGCCTGGCATATGCTGTCCACTAATTATAGTGGGCACCTTGCACCAGTCCAAACAACCCCTTATTGGAAATAGGTTAAAGACAACCTTATTGAAAGCTATCCTAGTGGTAGCTATGGAGAGCAGTCTTCAGGCTAAGTCTTGAAGGAATGTAAAGCAGCTTGTTTTACCAGTCTATAATCTCTTGAGTGACCAAATGAAAGAGCACCACACCAGGTATATATTCAAAATATATGTATTTATTGCTAAACACACCCCTCTAGTCTCTTTATGAGGCTAGAGTTCGAAGATACACAAGTTAGAAGTTATTTAAACACAGTAATAGCACAAATACACGTTTGGGCCCTAGGGGCGTACCAAACCATATACCAATAAAGTGGTATAAGAACCACGACTGAACTAGATACTAGGCCTAGAGCCTCTAGAAGTGCTTGGACCACAAGGAACCACCCAAGGTAGTGACACAGGGGACCCACGGGAGACGCGTGCAGTGTAAATACACAACCGCGATACGCCGTTGACTTCTATGGAGAAAGTTGTGATCGGGAAATTAGAGAAAAGGGACACTTTAAAGAGGACTTGGACCAAACCCTTTGAGATCTAGGACTTTGAAGAGTCTCTACCCACGGGAGCACCGGAGTACTCGTGTTACCTCACCCAGGGAAGCCGGGAGCATAGGTGCCTTTCGGGGTCGGGTTTCGTCGTCGATTTGAATGGCGATCTGCTGCAAAGTGCTGCTGGCGACCAAGTGAAAAAGTGTCCGGGTGGATCCAAGAGTGGATCGGAGTTCTGAAGAACCTGAAAGCAGAGGGGACAGAGTCTGGGTCACTAGCCAGTGACCAGGAAGGCGATGGACAGATGCCCACCGATGTCGAGTGCTTCAGGTGCGTTGACGGTCGTCTTGTCTCTTCAGCCACGAGGTCCAGGAGGCGTTGTCGGCGACCAGGAGCAGGATTCGGGATGGTACACGATGTCTGTCGAGTGCTGAGGTATCGGCGACCGGATTGGACCCAACAAGCCTTGGCAACGGCAAGTCTCGATGCAGAGGAAGATCGTCGATGGTGCAGACCAGCAAGGTCTGGGGAACTCACCCAGCGAGGGTAAGTGAGGGCAGGCCTGGAGCAACCAGGATGCCAAGTTAGAAAAAGATTGGCCTTCGTTAAGGGCTACTAGCCAACGGGCTAGTGACCCCGAAGGAGCCTCGTGACGCCGCATGTGGATCTGGCTTACAGGACACTCGTGGAGTGGGGGCCAGTGATCTTCGGTGCAGGTGGTGCTGGAGGCTAGGGCTACTCAGAGCCCAAAGCACGACTTCTTGGGAGACCCAGAAGAGGATGCACTTGCAAATGTGCTCAGTGTCCAGGGGTCACGGTCTCAAGTCACCCACGATAGCCACGGGCCTCAGCTTTGCTGGGGACTCAGGGTAGCCTCGGGAAGTCTGAGAATCCACCTCTGGTGATGCGATGACTTCGGCGTCCGACGGGAGCTTCAGAAATGCGAACCGGACAGATGCTTCTTTGGTGCCTGCCAAGCAGGGGAGTCACTCCTTGACCCCAAGGGAGATTCTTCTGTCCTCTAATCGTGAGTAGAGCGTCGAAGGTCCAGGATTCAGTTTCAGAGTTTCGTCCAGGGATAATCTAAAGTCCTAAGGACTGGGTTCCTATCTTTATACTAAAGATAGGGGTTGGACTACTCTGTGGCCCCACCTATGGGTGGGTCAGGGCAGAGGGTGGCTACACCCTTTCCCTTTGTCCAGTTCACGCCAAAGCAGGGGCTGCAAGCCCCTGATCCGGTTTGAACTGGGGTATGCACAGGGACACCAAGTGTGCCCCCAGTGCAGGACTTCAAAGCACCCGAAAGTGCTCCCGCCCAGCCCCAATACACATTATCCTGTCTGGGGAGGTGGTCACACCTCCCTGGGACAGGAAACCTGTTGTCCAGGCCTCCCCTGCCGGAGTTTCGTCCAGCAGCAGGAGGCCAGACTCGTGTCTGTGGCAGCAGCATCCATTTTGTGATGCCAGGGCTCTGGAAAGAAGTTACCGGACTAGTCAGAGTTAACATGTCTTTCCCTCTAGAAGGGTGGAATGCTACCCCCGCCGCCAGGATTGGCGGGGGGTAGTATTCCAAGATGTTTGACACCAAACACGACATGTTTAGGTGCAGCCATTCCAAAGTTAGCATTTTACCGCGAGGATATAATGCGCTTAAGAGTATATGGTCAGGCTGCACTACAAACAGCATCAGAGATGGTCTCCGAACGCTGCAGAGGGCCCTGCTCATGCAGGGGCACCCTCTCACATAGGAACCATGCACTCTGCCTTTAGGATTGATAAGGCCTGCCTTAGGAGTGACTTATAGGTTTATATGTGTGTATGTATTTAGTGATATAGGTAACCTATATCACAGTAAGAGGTGCATGCACCACCTTACCCAGGCTGCAGTAGCAGACCTGTGGTGTCAGTTTGGATGGCCTTCCAGGGGTGGCATAATACATGCTGCAGCCCCTGGCAGGCCTCTGAGGTACCTATGCCCTTGGTACATAGTATACCATATACTAGGGACTTATAAGGGCACTCCAGATCCCAATCAGTGATGTGCCTAAGGCACATGGAAACCATTTTAGAGAGGAAGCAGCTAGGCTGGGGTTCTGATTAGCAGGGCCCCAGCCAGACTAATGTCGAAAAACAGTGAAGCATCAGCAAAAAGTGGGGGTACCCATGTGAAGCAGATCCTACTCTCCTACACCGCGGACAGGACACATGTGGCTGAGAATAGCCCTGATGCACAGAGAAAGTGCCTGAACAGCTGTGCACGGGAAGTGGGTCGGGTTCACAGGCATTACTGGAGAGGTGAAGTGGATAAGCTGCTTGGGGGTTATTACACTCCTCTGATGAGCAGAAATGTGGAAGCCGTTCTGTACGCAGTGTCTGAATCACTGCTGGCAAAAATATATGCATGGAGCAGGGATAATAAGCAAGCTTCTCAGAAATTCAGCCATGTGCACAGCGCAAAGATAAGCTGTCAGTGCAGGGGCTCATTCATGTGTTTGTGAGTGCGATATGGGAGACTTACCTAGTCATGGGAAAGATAAACCTTGCAGCAAACACTTGTGTAGACAAGCGATAGACAAGGCAGATGGGCACACCCATGTGTAAAGACATGAGTAGGGAGACACTCCAGGTCAAGGACATAACACAGGCCCCTGCGGCACCAAGGGGCCCCCATTTAGCCCACGGCCAATGAATATCTGTGAAATATGGAAGACTCAGGGCCCCTCTTCACATTTTGCAGGGGGGACAACATTTTGCTTTAAGCCGCTGTTCCAGGTCACAGCCATGTGCACAGTCCAGGAGCAGAGAGACACTTGGTCACAGCCATGTGTACAGACCACAGGGAAGGAGACACCTCTGGTCACCATCATGTGTACAAGCCATGGCTAGGGAGACAGTCCTTGTCACAGCCACGTGTACAGACCACAGGTAGGGAGAGACTCATGGTCACCGCCATGTGTACAAACCGGGGCTAGGGAGACCTCATCACAGCCATGTGGTCAGACCACAGGTAGGGAAACACTTCTGGTCACCGTTGTGTGTACAAACCATGGCTAGGGAGACACTCCTGGTCACAGGTATTTTGAATATATAAAAGTTAGATTATGATTAGAGGTACATGTTCAGAGCCATGTTTGCAGACGAGGGAAAGGGATGGTCGGCAGCCTTTTTTATGGACCAGTGGTTGGAAGAGGCACCTGGTCACATATGTGTAGGACATGGCACCTGGTTAGAGTGTTATGTACACTCCAGGAGCATGGAAGATGCACCCTTTCGCAGGCATATGTATGGATCAGGGAATTCACTCTACTATGTGTATGGACCAGGGAAAGGAAAGACACCTGGTCACAGCCATTTGTATGGAACAGCGATACGGAGTACAGCTGGGTACCACCAGGTGTATAGGCTATTGACAGAGGAGAGATACCTAGCCACAGCCATGTGTATACTCCAGCAATAGGGAGGCACTCCTGGTCATAGATGACTCCATGTCATAGGGGAAACATATTTTCAGTCCTAGGCTTTTATTTCACAACCTATTGAAAAATGCAATTTGGAGGCGCAAAGCTCAGTTAGAACATGGTGTTCCTGATGAAATGGAATCAAATCAATAAAATCTGATAAGCATTGGTCGCAGCCATGTTTATGGGCCAGTAACAGAGAAGCAGTTGGGCACAGCTATGTGCATAGGCCACAGATAGATGAGAGGCTTTTGTTCATAGCCATCCTTAAAAGCAAGCTAAAGGTGTGGTCAACCTGGTGGCAGCCATTCGTACGGGCAAGTGGTTGGGAAAGCCTTCTGATTACAGCTATATGAAAGGACCAGAGATAGAAAAAGTTCACCTGGTTAGAGGCATTTGTAAAAACAAAACAAAAAAAAACAGCAATAGGGACAGTCATGGATATGGAACAGGGATAGGGAAGACATGCGTGACAACCAGAGACGGAGAAAATGCTTCTTGATAATGCCATACGTATGGACCAGGAATAAGGAAGGCAAATGTGATCACAGCCATGTGCATGGACCAGTAACAGAAAAGACACCTGGTCACAGATATGTGTAATGACCAAAGACAGTGAAGACACACCTGTTAACAGAGATGCCCAAGTTCCAGAGCTAGGGAAGGTGCCCTTGGGGAAAGTCGTTTGTAAAGAACAATAATGTGGATGACGCACCAAGCCTCAAACATGCTTACCAACCAGTTAGGGTTACAGAGGACTGGTGCATAGAGAGCATGGATTAAATGCTGTTTGGGAATCATAACCACAAAATGTTGTTTATTTACATCTCAGAAGAAAATAAAACTAGAATCAATTCTCAAAGAATACCTTTTTTTAGGCTTATGATTATTTTTGGTTATTAGCTTATAAAGCCCATATTGTCATGGAAGGCAGCATCAGTGAATGTGCCCTAGTCCAGTGGTTCTTAACCTTTTGACTCCTGTTGACCCCCACAATATCATTACTGGAATCCGGGGACCCCCACTGAATCAATATAGAAATCCGGGGACCCCCACTGAGTGCAACCGCGGCTTAAGCAATTTCGATACTATGAACCTCAAAACAGTACACAAAAATACAACAGGCATTCATCAAACAAATGCACAAATGATTGAATATTTCATTTAATTCACAAACAAATCAGAAAAAAAATCTAAATTTTAATTTTAATGGGAAGGTTGAGGTTTTGTAAATTCAACTGAGGCCTACCAGCGTTCGTCCTGTATGTTTGATGCATTTGCACTGCTTCCACGAATCAGTCTTAATACATCAACTTAATTCCTAGTCTCCAATTTCAAATTCCTTCACATTTACAGAGCATTTTAAAATTTTACATTTTACTTCTCTATTTATATACACTTTATTATTTTGTTAATCATTCATTTTCTAAGTAGTGGCAGACCCCCTGAGTAGGAGGCACGGACCTCCAGCGGTCCCAAGACTACAGGTTAAGAACCGCTGCCCTAGTCCAATAAAAGTGCATCACTGAAATAATGTGACTTCCAGTTCCGGATTACCAACTAGGCAAAGTAGGCACCGGCCTATAGGCCCCACTCCTTTTAGGGGCCCTGTGACAACGGATCAAAATACAACTTAAAGTACACAAACCAGAGACATCAGATTCACATAACAGTTTGTCTCTTGAAAGCTCATCTTCTGGTAGCTGTCAGTTTGTAAAAAAATCCAATGCATTTGGGTATTATGAGATAATTTGCGAGGGGGGGCCCGAAATTTCGACTGCCTGTGGGCCTCCACAGGGTTTAATCCGGCACTGGTGCCTTCTTTTGTAACTGTATTGTTGTCTGGTTAGGAGAGTTTTATTTTGATCGCTAGAGCTTGAAGAGGAGGGACTGAAAGCGAAGCTTGTTAGACTCGTAACTTTAAAATCGGTAGAAAGAGTAAAGTCCCTAATTACATATGAAATTAAACATAGGCTCGGGTCACGTCATTTTCTTTCTCCTTTTTATTTACAGTTGTCTTCTGGCTTAGGCTATACATATTTCTTGAGAAGGTTTAATAAATCAGAATGAGGAAGTGAGATGAGATGAAGGCATATAGTGTAATATGAGTAGTATTGGGGGTTTATCAGACTGAGAGCACCCTAGCCCCTGCCCTAGAAGAGGGAGGCTAATTTGTGATCACAAATCACAAGTATTTTTCAATTTTAGGGGTTGTCTTATTTGTATATGGATAGTTTTGTATTCTCACATACATTCAGCTATGTTCTATGTTCCCTTGTGCTCACAAGTTGTCCTGTTGCCTCGTGCAGGGGTGGTTCCTCCGTTGGAGCGTCGTCCCCACTTAAAATCTCCCCAAAACCCCAGAGATGAAAAATAAAATGGTAATTTATTACCATTTTATTTTTCATTCTCCGTCCCAAACAGGGCGTCAGGACAGGGGTGGGGCCGCTGCTGAGTGACAGCAGCAGGGAGGAGGGTGGGCTGTCTATGCACTGGTTAAAGTGTGCATGTCTTTTTGTCCGGCGGTCTTGCCATGGCCAGCTACCCATGTGTACTTTAAACATCTCTAGCCCAGCTGTCTTAAGACAGCTGGGTTAGAGCAAGTGCAGGTCTCCAGAGCGCTGTGGAGCGCCGTATGAGGCCGCTCCCTCCAATCAGGGCTCTGCTCTCATGCTGCATGAGAGCAGTGCCAGGATTGGTCAAGGGAGTTGCAGCATCCAGTTCCTGTGGAAAGTAGACGACCGGAGTGGAGGACGTCGCACTCGGTAAGTTTTATTTATTTTTATTTTATTTCCACCCCCTAGATACCAGCTGCTACTGGCCCTCGTGATTGGTGTTATGAAAATGTATGTGTCCATTAATAAAATAAAATCATGTAGATATATATGAGAAACAATTGGAAGAGTACTATGAAGAAAGACTTGTAAATGATGGGCAGGAAAGAAGAGCAAATGTATGAAAAAGAGAAACCTGAGATGGAAGGCGATGGTCAATCCTAGATCGCCCATACTCATATATCTGCAATAGTTATGAGCATAGAAGAATTTCTCTTGTTCAGACATAACAACAGACAGCAATAACATGACGACCTCTAGGCAGCTCAGGATACACAGTGGTGAATCTGCATGGACCTCTTTGCCTGAAAGGTAGCCTCATGCTAGAGCTACATATTCTCAAACTAGATGTGTCCTGTGCAGATAATTTGCACCAGCTGGAGTCATTTTGAATTTTTTGGTCATCCCTTCAGATTGCCCATGTCTTTTGCTTGTGTACTCTTCCCATACACCTGACCAGAAATATGTGTTCTCATCTCGATGATACATGCTTCCTCCAAAATTCTAGTTCGTGGAAAAACTAGCTGGCAAAAAGTATCCGATGATGTTTTATTGCAAAGTGGCCTCTGGGCGAGGGCCCCAACTTTGCGGACAGATGTCTGTTAGTTAGGGTAAATTATCTAACACTCCAAATGCTGAAAGCTCTTGATGCCGAGGCTTGACAGGGCTGGAAACCAAAATTATCCCTGCAAACATGTTCAAAGCAGCCCCACGCTGCATGTGGCCACAACTAAATCGGGGGCCATTGTGTGTTTCTTGGTAGGGTCATGGCAGCCCATCAGCTTTCAACGCAGGCCCCTGTCCTGTCCTGCAGACCACTTTGTAAATGCAAGAGAAAAAAAATTGCCTGGTTGGCCATGTTAGTGGCAGAAGGACATACTGGGACATATTTACAAGAAACTGGCGAAGCGCAGTGTTATGCCAAAATTGGTAAAGCTGCACTCCGACAGTTTAAAAAAGCAGGGATGCGCTGTATTCTCAAGAATGTGGCGTACCCCTGTGTTATCCCTAGCGCTGGTGCTAAAAAAGCTGCATAGTGCCCACACAGGCAGCCTAGCGCCATTTTGCTAGGGTGCCTGTGCTGCAGGGGCAATTGTTTATGTGATAGGTGATTTGCTCTATATATGTGTGCTGCAGAATGCAGCACACGTGGAAAGAGCAAAATATGAGGAGAAATAAAAATTTCTCCTCGTATCGCCTGCTTAAGACCAGGTATTCCCTGGCAGTATTTTTGGCGCTGCCCCATACCTTGTAAATAAGGGGCAGCGTCAAAAAGCAATGGGTGTTGCGGCGAAATGCCCACTGCAACACCAATTGCACACCCCTTTCACGCTAAGTGCTGCGTGAAACAGGGCCTTATTTACAAGGCGCCGTTAAACCACGCAACGTAAAGTGGCTTAACGACGCCTTGTAAATAAGGCAAAGAAGTTAACGCCACCACAACGTCGGAAAACGTGACGTTCTGGTGGCATTAACTCCTTGTAAATATGCTAACTATTTATTAAAACTATTTCAACCTTATCGTATACAGTTTGTTTTTAATTTCTGGATTTCTTCCTGCTATTTGGTACTCAGTTGTCTGAGCGAGTACAGATGTTGTAAACCTAAAAATAGCCGTAGTTCCAGATGTTTACGCCCTTAGAATTTGTATAGCATGGTAAATAACGTTTCAGTTTGATACTCCAGTCTTTAGGAGATCCGCATTGTGAGGGTAAAGTTGGTTAGTGATCTGACTCAAAGCCCCCAGACCAGTTTTTATGAAAAACTAAGCCAACCATAAGATTACTCACTAATTTTCCATCTCATCCCTTTCATACCCTGCCACTGCCACAGTGCCTCTTAAATAAGATTGTGAGTTGCTGGTCTCTGATTTTTAGACACCCTTGAAAAATCCCAGCAGTTGATTGCTAACAAGGATTGATTTATCCAGGTGAAAAATGTGAACGTAAAAATGAAAAAGCAATTACGTTTCAATGAAAAAGCTTGCATGGAAGAGGAGTGGCGCAGCGGCCAGGGCAGCTGACTCCGGAATACCGGGGCTCACGGTTCGCTCCCCGGCGCCTGGGGCAGCTCAGCCCAGCACCATGTGACTTTGGGCAATAGCTCGCTTAATCTTCCCGACGGCCCCCAGCGCCTTGACACCCTTAGGGGTAATTGTTCGTGCTTTACAAATACCGGTATTTCATTTAATTTCATAAATGTTCCAAGAAATGCATTTTTTACTTTGGAAAAAGAAAGTGAGAAAACAATTCAAAATTCTCAAAATTTGAAAATGTAAATAAGTGTAACAGGTAACAATCCTTTAAAATGAAAAAGTGTTTGCCATTTAAAAAAATTAAAATAACGATTTCAAAACTTGTAGACTTTTTTAATTGCTCCTTTATCCACCAGAGAATCTCACCATTCCAAAGACCTCCGATAATCTTTTACTCCATTTTAAATGGGGAGAGGGGGGATCCCATACCTGCAAACACTTCTGATTGTCTCTGCTCCACATCGGGTCCCCTAACACCTCTCCCTCTGTACCCACCTGTTAATAATGGTCTTGTAATTTACACAAGCCAATGGGACACCTTTTCATCACCAGAACATCTCCGACTGCACTCCAAAATTATATTTTATCATTTTGTTAGCCCCAATAAATATGTCTATCATTAAATTGAGTAGTAGTATAAGGCAGGCAATAAGGTAAAAAGTGCTATGTATTAAAAATATGGCGTTAGTGTTAGAGCGCAAATTTTGCTCTTTTATTTGTAGGGGTGCATTATAATCATGGGTAGTTCGCACCTACATATAATCCTTTATTTCATTAACTTAGACCATTAGAACGTGAACTGTAATAACGTGGAAGGTGATGTGTTAGGGATATTTTCAATGTAAACGTGACGAAATTAACGTTGCAACTACATGTGGTCAGACGAAAACATTAACGTGCAGAATTCGTACATGTCGCTGACAAGTATTTACATAATTGATGTGCTTATGTAACGTGTTAACTTAGATGTGCTCAGTAATAATGTTCATTTTATGTGTGTAACTTCATGAGACCTTCTGCCATTTCTTATGTTGACCGATTTCTGTAGGCCTGAATTGTATTTTTTTCCCTGAAAGCTCTCGCATTAGGTTTACTAGTGAATTTCAGTGTTGGATTTGTTTTTTCTATGTTTTTGTTGCAGATGGAGAAATACATCCTTGTTAGCTAGAATAATGTCTTTGTTTTAGAAATTAGGCTTAGGGAGGAGAGGATACATTGAACGACGATACTGATAATAAAGAACCGTTGTATTTTCTCATCGGAGTAAGCCTGGGAATCAAGGTCATCTCGCCAAGGCCTGGGAGCATCGCTGACATGTGGAAAGTTACCTACAGGGAGGTGGCTTTGCTGGATGGTGTGATGTCACAATGCATCTTGGGATTCTCTTGCAAAGGGAAGTACCTACGTTAGGGACAGTGTCTGGGGACTTCTGCTTTTGCCTTGAGAGAGAGAGAGCATATTAGAATGAGCTCTGTAGATTTATGCTACTTGACCCATCTACACGAGAAGAGACCTCTTAGGAAGACTTCACGCGCTGACACCTTTCTGGATCTTGTCTTGGGAAATGCTAAGTAAGGATGTCACATTAGTGGTAGAGTAGGGACAGCTTCATGCTTTATACCAACGAACCTCCAATGAAGGGGAATCTCGACGTTGGGGCCATAATCTTCTGTATCCTGATTCTTGAACTGATTATTCTATGCATGCTGCACCATCTTAACTTCACCCGTAGGTTCGGCTTTGTATTAGTTCCAATGTATTTTCACCCTCATTTTGAGGTGCTTGTATGTCCAACTGTTCTTGGCTTTGTAATAAAATAACTAAACTTAATTGGGAGTCTGTGATTCTTCGGAGTCATAGTTCATTAGAACTGTAACGATTGATTGGCTAACGATTTTCCTCCCCTCCAAGCTTTCATGCTGCCAAAAAGAGACATCAGCCTGAGGTTCCAGAGTAGATCTAGAACGTGGAACCTGGCTCCTTCAGTAGTATAACGCCAGGGCAGGTTAACTGGAATTGCTCAAGCTGAAGCTATGCTCTGTAGCCACCCATTTACTCACTTTCATTGCTCTCTGTTAGCCCTGCTTCCTAAGGGCTGGAACATTGGCAACTGTTGTACTGGAGAAAGTACATCTGCAGTGCCACACCTGACTGCTATGTCCTGGCCCCAGCCCATAGACTGCCTTTTTAGGTCGAGCATTCGAGACCTGTTGTAATTTCTCATGTTGGCTGAAAGCCATCCCCCTGCTTTTGATTTGTTTGTTTCAGTGTCCTTTAAAAATCCTTGCTTGCTAGTGGCCAGTCCTGCCTCTTTGTTCCTCCTTTTTCTCTTCAGTTCCTCCCAGGCAGCAGGGACTAACTACTGTCTCATTCCGCTATTGGTCTTTATGTGTTCTGAGGGGGACTCTTTTATTTCTTGGGTTTTCTGGTCTGTTACTGTCTGCCTGTGTTCAGCTTTGGCACCATGGCTGCTTACATGTAAATATTGCATTCCTCCCTCCCATGTCCTTTTACCGCCCCAGTTGTGTTGGTGCTGCCTCATGCACTGTGCCTCCCCCTCTGTTTATTGTATTTATTTCGCTTTTGTAAACTTTTCGATGTCCACGGCAATTGGGCGTCTTTTAGTAGGATTTGTTTTATTTTGGGGTTTCTTTTTAAGGTGATTGGGCTTGTTTGCAAATACACCGAGCTGCAATCATGGTTGTAGCCCAACCAGTCTATGAGCATTGCTGAATTGGAGCAGCTAGGTGTCTAGTGTCTTCTACTGTAAGGGCCCCGGTAGGCAGCGCTCTCCCAACACTGCTTTTTTTTGGTGCAATTTTATATAGTGCAAACTTGACCCGCCGTACACTGCTTTTTTTTGGGGCAATTTTATATAGTGCAAACTTGTTTGATCCTGCCGCCGCTAGGCTACAAAAAATACGGAGGCTAGGGGGAGGCAATAATTGCTATTCTCCTGGCATTTAAGGACACTAACTGGAAGCCGTGCCCTTCCAACATGGCGCCGACTGCAGCTACAGTGTCTCGCCACTCTTCTACGACAGGCGGGAGGAGGTGGCTGGTAACTTGTACATTTTAAACTTTAGTCCCGCCTCCAGTCTGCCTGTGTTATTGAGAGCACGTGCGTGCGGAGCGCCCGTTCTCTGCCACTCTTTGCGTCTCGTGCCAGGAGCAGGGAGTCAGCGGCGCGCGCTGCAGGTGGTGCACTGACCCCAAGTCCTCTTTAGTTGCAGCATGGTGATGGAGCAGGGTTTTGAGAAAATAAAAACCTGCTCAGATTGAACCCTCAGTAACATTTATTAACAGTGTGCTGTGAAAATTTTATTAAAGAACGCTAAAATAAGGGGAAATGCTTTTGCGCATGTGTGTACTAATGCATGGAACTAGGCCGCAAATGCTTTTAGCTAAAGACTAATGCTGCTTTGTGCACGTTAATAATATTTTGCTAGGAATAACACGGGTTGTGCATGGGATAGTGCAACACTGGGATGGTGTGCAATGAAATTACATTTCATGAAAATAATAAATGTTTGTGTTTGTTTTCTGTAGAAAAGAAAGCATGGGCCTATTTTCCTGCATGCCAGTATGGGGTTAATATTTGGTAGAAAAATAAAAGGATGGTTTCAGGAGAGAAGAGAGAACGCAAAAGTTATGCATGACCTTCGTGGTGTACTGAATGACTGCCCAGCTGCGTAAAAGAAAACTGATAAAATTGTGGTATCTGGGAAATTCAGAAACTCCCGGTCCGCCAGAGACCTTGTGCTCCAGCCACCCCGCTTCCGCAAGGAAAAAACATATAACCGAGCGTTCTCTGGGGCTGCACCAAGAATCTGGAACTCGCTACCATCCTCCATCAGAAGAATACCTTCTCTGTCAATCTTCAAAAAGGAAGCTAAAAACTTCCTAATGAGCAAATTCCTCCAATAACTCTCTTTTGTCGTGCATACCGCCTTTTATCATGGCTTTTGTTTCTGTGCATAATCTCCTGTACTGCTCGGCCCTCTCTGTGTACCAATTCTCACTCCTTCAAATGTTCTGCCGGTTCTCTCTGCCTTTTGTTATCATTTGTCCCCTTGTATACAATTGCTGGTATTCCCTTTTTATCGCTGACATGTCGCTCGCTGATTTTGGTACTGCACTGATTATTGTATATATCTCTGCTCTTGTCCTATTGTGTTCAATTCCCTAACCCCCATTCCTTGTATTTTGCCTATGCCTGATCTGTATGTAACGTGTTTATCCCTGTAAAGCGCTCTGATACCCTAACGGGTCACGTTCGCGCTCTATAAAACCTCAAATAAATAAATAAATGATAAACAGTGGAAGCGCGACTTCCTTCACGAGATGGCAGAGGCAAACAATGGAAGCGTAAAGACTTGTTACAGGAGATATGCAGCAGGAAATATGTACTATGATTGTGTTCAAAGTTGTTTCCTGGGAAGAGTCTGTCGTAATGCTGAAAGTTTAAGACAAAAGGATATTCAATAAAATGGTCATGCTGAGAGTGGTGTGACAGTACATCCCCATCCTTAGCCAATGAGAGACGGAGTTTATTCTCATATTGAAACAAATGTGGGTTGGACATTTGGATTTTAGGGTATAATTGAGGTGCCCGGTGGGCGGGGGTTGGAGTAGGTGTTGGTCAGCTAGCGGGAGATCGTCGCTGTCGTCGGTTTGCTGTTTCCAAATAGAGGCCTACTTGTTTCCTGATTCCAGACTTAGCGCCTCATTTATGAAAAGTGACGCATCGCTGCGTGAAAACAGTGATGCGTCACTTTTCATTGCGCCCTCCTTGCGACATGCTGGATGCGTCATATTTATAGTATGACGCATCATGTCGCAATGAGTTACAGGTACGTCCGTTTTTCTGACGTATCTGTAGGCGCAAAAATGACGCATTGCTGGAGTGTGTCACAAAAGTGACGCAACTTCAGCAATAAAATCGTAAATCCGGTATTTGTAAAGCGCGAACTACTCACCCCTACGGGTCTCAAGGCGCTGGGGGCTGTCGTGGAAATTAAGTGAGCTATTGCCCAGAGTCCCAGGGTGCTGAGCTGCCTCCGGAGCCCGGGATCGAACCGTGAGCCCTGTGCTCCGAAGTCAGCTGCCCTGGCCGCTGCACCACACCTCTCCACAATGGGTCATTTCACATGGGCAAGTCCCATTTCAAATGTACCTGCATCAGTCTTACGCCTGCTGTGAGGCAGGCATAAGATATTGACGCATTTGCGTCCTAGAAGTGGCGCAGTGAAATCTTATAGATTTCACTGCGTCACTTCTACGAGGCTTACTTGCGTCAGAACGCCCACCCTGCATACATTATACCTGGTGCAGGTATAATGTGGCGCAGGGGTTTACAAAGTGACGCATCTGCCTAGATGCGTCACTTTGTAAATATGACGCAACATGGCGCATTTTTTACGCCGCTGGTGCATCACAAAAAGTGACGCACCGGTGGCGCAAAAGTGACGCAAGGGCTCATAAATAAGCCCCTTAATCTTTGCCACTCAACTCTCCTTGAGGGGCCTTACTGCCCTTTGGCCAGAGGGTAGATTTCCCTGATTCTTACTTGGGTTAGTATAGATATAAACCTGAATTTGCATTTTCATTTGCAAATGTATTTTATCTCTGAAGCTTTTCTCTCTTCGCCTATCCACTCCTTCAATGCATTGTTTATTTGATATGAGTTTGTTTCTATACATTGCTATTACATGTTCTCTGTGATAATCTATGTTTTTGCATTGTATAACGGTACTTGATGAGCATTTATTTCACATTATTTTCGATAAACATAAATTACACACTGAGGGGCATATTATCAAGGGCAGTATCGCCACTTTAGCGGCACTTTTTGCCGCCAAAGCGGCGATATTTTTATCGCCCTATTAGCAAGCTGTTGCTAACAACTGTTAGCGACAGCTTTATGGCGAAAGCGGCCGTTTTCTTGCCGCTTTGCATGTCAGCGATAATTATCGCTAATGACATGCAAAGTAGGCGTTCCCAACTAAAAGCGACTGAAAAGTCGCAAACACAACTTCCCCCTATTAGCAATGCCCGCGAAGCGATAAAATAATTCGCGCTAACCGCGATTATCGCTGGAATCTAACACCTCTTTAAAACTTGACTTAACCATTCTAGTCAATGGGAGGTGGATTGTAAGGTTAAGTCCTCACCTGCCTATTAGCAAGCTTTTCATTAGCGCGTGGAATTTATCGCTGGATTTCGCGCGCTATTGCTGGGTTTCGCCGCTATCGCTGGATTTTCTATCGCCTTGGAGATAAGCGTTGATAATAACGCATTATCTCCGCGATGTAATCCAGCGATAGCCGGCGATAAAAAACAGCGCTAAATGCGCTTTGCGATAATTATCGCACATCCTTGGTAATATGCCCCTGAGTCTGTTATTATTTAGTAGTATAGAATAAGTACATATTATTGTCATCAACTATTCAACACCTAAAAAGGTCTGTCGCCACATTTATATTGTGAGAGGGAAAAATGCAGGTACTATTGGGTATTTAGTGAGTTAGGTATAAACCTTGCATTACACTGAACCCAGCGTGAAGGGATTAGTTGGGTAAAGTAAATGGGCCTATGTTTGTGTAGAATTATTGATCCCTGATCGCTGGATCAGTTTTGGTAGCAGAGGATGGTTACTTATTGATTAGTTTAGCAATAATTATTGATTATTGAGTTATTGATCATTAATATGAAAAGTTAGTGTCTTTGTTTTATGTTGTTTGGAAGTACGGGTACGGAGTTACCTAAGATCCTAGGATGATGTTGTTTTAGCCTAAGTGGCAGAGGAATAGTGTCGAAAAAGGTATCATACTGCAGAAGTACTTTGTCTGTTGTTGTAATATCGAACAGCGAAAGGCTGTTGATGTTATTTAGGGATTTATTCGAGTGAAAGAGGATTGCATGGAATAGTGAAAGGTCCGCTTCCGAAACTCTGGCCTTACATCCCCAAAGGAGTACCAAGACCTCTTTCTGAAAGGAAAGTCCTCTTCCGAAACTTTGGGTAGTATCCCAGAGGAGTACCAAGACCTCCTTTAACTTGATTAAGAGTAGAGTAGCGCTGGTCGTTATTTTACTAGAAGTAAAAGAAAACTCTTTGAATGATCGAACTATCTCTTTTTACTAGTGGAGCAGAAAAAGTAGCATTGTTTTGTGTTGTTTCTAATAAGAATTTAGTTAAGAAAACTTAGAAATACATTACCGTATTATTTTGTAAAGGAAGGGTCAGTAGCAGGAGTAATACTGATGTCACAAAAAGCCACGCTGGCATTGGTCAGGCAGCAGACGTGAAGTGAGCCGTGATTGGTTGGTTGCTGTGAGCTGCGCAGGATTTGTTCGAGATAGTGGATACGTAGTGAGCCGTGATTGGTTGGTTGGTGTGAGTCGCGCTAGTATTGGTTGGGATTTAGCGAATAGAGTGAAAGGATTTACGGAAGTTTTCCCTTGTTTGTTTTTGGTTTATTTAGCGAGAAAAAGAGTGTTTAAAAAATGAAGATGGTAAAAAGAATAAAAGATTTCTTCAAAAAGGACAAGTTGATAGTTACTAGAGAGGGACTTCCTGTACCTCCTCCAAGAATGCCTGCTTCTTTTATGATGTTGGAACGTGGGTATCATACGTGTACATGGTTAGAGAATTGGATGAGATATACGTAAGATGATGGAGTTTTAGCTTTTCCAGAGCATTGGACATTTAATGTAAGGATTTTGGAGAACTTGAGGGAACGAATGAATTCATTGAAACCAAATCCTAGACCTATGCAATATGAAGCGCTTGAGGAATGGGAACATGAGGCATATAAACGAAAGAGAGACAGGAATGGAATAAAATACAGGAATATAATATCAAGGTATTCTGAGGCTAGATGGGATGGTCAAATGACAAGATGGAGAAGTGTAATTGCAGATGGATTATATCCAGTAATAGTTGCCGAAGATCAGGCTGGAGGCAAAAGTAAAGAGAAAAAGAATAATCTAGAGACTTCAGAACTAGATATAGACTCGGATGAAACTGATGATGAGTTAATGGATGAAATACTATTAAAGAGACCTCCACCATATCAGGAAAGTTCAGGGGAAACAATTCCAAATGCACCACTAATTGAAATACAAGTTCCTCAGGTTCCACAAGCTTCACAAACTCTGCAAGTTTCACAGGTTACACAAGTTCCGGTAGCCTCACGAGTTTCATTAGGTACTTGAGTGATGCAGGAGAGTGAGATTGACATTTTGAATAAAACAAGAGAGGAGTTAACTCAAAGAATTAGTCAGATGAGTCTGAATGCAAAAGCATTATCGGTAGCAGTAACAATTGGCCCTATAGTTCCATTGTATGGGGAGAGTCAAAATATATCGAGAGTACATGCATTGACAATTCCCGTGAATAATGTCAGGAATGTTAGTGGATCGGGACAAGTTGAGATGAGTACTTCATAGATTGATCTTCCAGTAAGTGAAAACGTAACTGAAACACCAAAGAGAAGCGTACAGATGGATCCTAGAAAAATAGTGCAGAATGTCAGAGGAACAACTCCAGTATCAAGGAGTTCAGTGGGTCCTTCGCCAGAGGAGTTAGATGACTGGATAAGAGGAATGGAAAAGAATAAGTCTCAATAGAGTATAGATGTAGCTAGATTGAGAGTGGATCTGGAAGAAATGATTATTGGTACAATAAGTCCAGAGAGATTGAGTAAGTACCGAGAGGAAGAGTTGTTATTTTTGTGTAAAAATATTACATGGAAAGCAAGGAATCTACATGAGAAGTTGGCAGAAGCTGCACAAGAATATGGAGTTGACATAGAGAAGTCTAAAGTTTTGCAAAAAACGTATAGACTGGATTTTACTGATAAAGATTTGGAGAGTTTGAACACATCCGGCAAACGATTGCAAATAAAAGAATTAATGAATACTTTGAAGAAATGGGGTGATTTAGAACGGTGGAAAGGTAGATGGGCGAAAAAGAAGGAAGAAATGCTTGCAAGTAAAAATGCGTCTTTATTTCCATTAAGGGAAACAGAACAGGCTGAAATGGTATGCCCGATGAGAGAAGTTCCAGGTGGTGGATATGTTCACGTTCCCTGGTCAAGACAGGATATATTATCCTTTACAAATGATTTTCCCAGGTTGAGAGAGAAACCTATTGAGTGGTACAAACAGGTAGAGAGGTTTGTAAAAGTTTCAAAAGTTTTGCTAAAAGATTTAGATGGCTTGTTTGAAATTGTAGTACCAGCTGATTTATGGACTGAGTGTAAAATTACTGTTGATTGGCCAAAAGAAGAATATCCTAGAGATGTGAAAACAGGAGCACCTTCAGAAGAAGTGATGAAAAAATATAATCAAGTAATTACTTTCCTGAAAAGTAAAATTTCTCCAAAAGAAACAGATTGGGTTAAAATTGACAGGACAGCACAGGAACCCAAAGAATCGGTACATGCTTATTACGAAAGGTTATTACAGGTGTTTAAACAGTATAGTGGTTTTGAGAGCATAGGTGACAAAGATATGGGACATTTTGTATATAGGTTTGTTTTTAGATTAAAACCCGAGATTAGTAACATGATTCAGCAACATTTGATTTGTTGGCAGAGTAAAACAGTTGATGAGATTCTGAGATATGCTAAATATTGTAGTGATGATATTGAATCAAGGCATAAAAAGCTGAAAGAGAAAATGATGTGGGCACAGGTGAAAGTGGCAGAACAGAAAGATGGGAATAATGGTTCTCAAACAGGTTTTCAAATGAAAGGACAAAATCAAAATTCCCAGAATTATCAGGTACCAAATGGAGGTAGAGGTAGGATGAATAGAGAAGAATTGAAAAAGAAATTTCCTTGTCAGGCGTGCGAAAAGTTTGGACATTGGAGGAATGAGTGTAAATTCTTATTGAGAAATAATGGAATGAATCAAAATTTCAATTCGCAGATGCAGAGTGAGGTGGTTGTGAATCAACAACAGCAACAACAGCAGCAGGTAGTTACACCACAGATACAACAAGTACAGGTGCCACAAGCTCCTATGCCAAATAATGTGAATGCTCAGGTGCAGAGATACAGTGCGAATACTGGATTTCACGCAGGTGAACAAGTTGGTAAGAATCAAAATGTACAAGTGGTTTCACAATATTTGTTGCAATGTTCAGAGAGTGATTCAGACTCATCTCAATGACGGTGCCTGAGGGGGGAGGAAGAGTGCGTGCTTGGCGCATCTCTAGAGGTAGATCAATCAGGTCCTTTTGTTGATGGAAAAGTGGAAGGTAATGATATTACATTCCTTGTGGACACTGGTGCTACCCGTTCTACTGTGAGAGCAGCAGAAATTCCAAACCTACCCCTCTCGGGAGAAACTATCCAAGTTGTAGGAGTCTCAAATAAATATATTAAGACTCCGATAACAAAACCAATAGAAGTTCATATTGGAAAATTCAGAGACATGCATCAGTTTGTGGTATGTGATACAAATGCGGTGAACCTTTTAGGTAGAGATTTGTTATGCAAAATGAATTGCACCATCTATTGTACGCCAGATGGTATTGCTTTTCAAACACCAGATGAGGATGTTGCTTTTAAAATGATGTTAGCGAAGCAAGAGACAGAAGTGAATGACTTGTATTCATTGCTTACAGAAGAGGATTTACCTACAGAGTTGAGAAATGCAGTAAGATCTGATGTATGGGATTTTACAGGAAAGGACATTGGTTTAATGAAGGGTGTGGATCCTATTCAGGTTACAGTTAAACCAGGTTCAGTATATCCAAACACACCTCAGTACAGGATGAGTCCTGAGATCACAGCAGGAGTGACTCCTGTAATTGAGTGAGCAAGGTATTTTAAAAGAGATACTAGGTAGTCCTTGTAATTCACCTATTATGGGGATGAAGAAACCAAGTGGAAAATACAGAATAGTACAAGATTTGAGAAAAATTAATAAGATCATGGTACCTTGTTGTCCAATAGTGCCAAACCCAGCAGTGATTCTTTATCAAATTCCTTGTGATGCAGAATGGTACACAGTGATTGATTTGTGTCAAGCATTTTTCTCGATACCTTTACATCCGGATAGCCAATATCTTTTTGCTTTCCGGTTCGGAGACCGTGTTTTGGCATGGTGCCGAGTTCCTCAAGGGTATACAGAGAGTCCCTCGATTTTTAATCAGATTTTGAAGAAATGTTTGGAGTCATTGATCATGCCAGAAAATTCAGTGTTAGTGCAGTACATTGATGACCTACTAGTGGCATCAAAAACTCGAGAGGCCTGTGTGACAGATACAATTGCCTTACTGAATCATTTGGCAGAAGGTGGGCATAAAGTGTCACCAGCAAAATTACAGTTTTGTCAAAAAGAGGTCCAATATTTGGGACATAAAATTGAGAAAGGAGTTAGAAAAGTAACGCAAGACTGAATTAATGTGATTTTGCAAATGGGTCCTCCTAAGACTCAAAAGGAAGTTCTAATGTTTTTGGGAATGGTTGGATATAGTTGACAGTGGATCAGTGGATTTTCACTGATCGCAAAACCTTTACAGAGGTTGACTCATAAAGATGTAGTTGATCCGATTGAGTTGGATGAAGAGTGTATGACAGCTTTTATTGAATTGCGAGATAGTCTTTGTCGAGCACCTGCATTGGGAATGCCAGATTACACAAAGGATTTTGCATTGTTCTGTTGTGAGAGAGGTGGATGTGCACTTTCAGTTCTAACACACAAACATGGAATGGCACGTCGCCCAGTGGCATATTTTTCTGCTACTTTGGATTCAGTGGCTGCAGTATTACCAGGCTGTTTAAAAGCAGTGGCTGCTACTTGTGTGAGTCTAGAGCAGAGTGAAGCAATTGTTATGGGACATCCAGTGAAAGTATATGTGCCACATTCTGTTGAGATCCTATTAACAAGGACTCAGACTCAGCATATGACTTATAGTCGGCTGACTAGATATGAAAGAGTGATTTTGGGTGCTGAGAATGACACAGTAACAAGATGCACAACATTGAATCCAGCAACTTTATTGCCGAGTTCAAGTTGTGAAGAAGTAATGGATGAAGCAGACCATGATTGTTTGGATGTGACAGAATTGTGCACAAAACCAAGACCTGACATAAAAGATACACCACTAGAAGAGTCGGATAGTGTAATGTTTGTGGCTGGATCTTGTCTGAGAGATGAAAAAGTTGCATTGAGTGCTGCTTATGCAGTATGTACAGTGGCTATGGTTCTTGAAGCATCCTGTCTGAAGCAGATAAATTCTGCTCAAATTTCTGAGCTAATTGCTCTGACTAGACCATTTATAATTGGCAAAAATCTGAGAGTAACCATGTTCACTGAAAGTCAATATGGTTTTGGGGTGGTGCATGATTTTGGTCAGTTGT
The DNA here is from genome assembly GCA_963921515.1 of Calotriton arnoldi. Taxonomy (NCBI): domain Eukaryota; kingdom Metazoa; phylum Chordata; class Amphibia; order Caudata; family Salamandridae; genus Calotriton; species Calotriton arnoldi. The sequence goes on along the minus strand of CAWUFW010005474.1, from coordinate 554,548 downwards.
GGATGCAACGAGGATTTTTGACTTCTTCAGGATCCCCAATCCGGAACAGTAAAATTTTGAAGGATTTATTGAATGTATTACAAATGCCCAAAAAGATTGCTGTGGTTAAATGTTCAGCACATAAGTCAGGAAATGACTATGTGACAAATGGAAACAGATGCGCAGACCAAGTGGCTCATTTCTGTGCACAAAATTCAATTTCAATCAACAGAGGGATGGAGGAAAAACATACAAATTGCCACTTGATGTTTTCATCTTTGGAAACATGGGAAGAAATTAGACAGTTACAGGAAGAAGCAAATGAGGAAGAGAAAGAAATTTGGATAAAATCAGGATGTAAAAAGAGAGCAGACGATGAAGTGTGGGTGTATGTTGATGGAAGACCAGTAATGCCGGATAGTTTACTTTCTCAGATGGCAAGATGTACCATGGAATTGCACATGTGGGAAGAGATGCTATGATCAGACTCTTCAAGCAGTCATGGTACAATCCAAAGTTTAGGGTCATTGCAGAGAGTCTATGCCAGAGGTGTATAGTCTGCCAGCAGCAAACTCCAGGTACAAAGACAGTTGTTAGTTGGGGTCGAATTGGAAAAGCAGCTGGACCATTTTCCAGACTACAGTTAGACTTCATTGAACTTCCCCCTTGTAATGGACTGAAATATGTGTTGGTGGTTGTTTGTTTGTTTTCTCGTTGGGTAGAAGCATATCCAACAAGAAGGAATGATAGCTTGACCGTTGCTAAATTGAGGTTAAGGGAGATCATCCCCAGATTTGGATTTCCAGTCTCTTTAGAAACAGATAGAGGAACTAATTTTAATAATGAAATAATTCGAATGATTTGTGCAGCATTACAAATTGAGCAAAAACTGCATTGTGCTTATCGACCTGAAGCATCAGGAGTGGTCGAACAAATTAATGGCACTATTAAGTCCAGACTATCAAAAGTGTGTGCGTCTACAACACTGAAATGGCCAGACGCTTTACCCCTGGTATTGAAGAGTCTTAGAAGCATTCCTGATAAAAAGACTGGATTAAGTCCTCATGAAATTTTAATGGGAAGAGCAATGAGACAAGCAATTGTACCAGCAAACAAACTGATGAATATTACTGATGATCTAGTGCTTGATTATTGCAAAGGATTGGCTGATCTGGTGCATTCTGTGTCTCATCAGGTTGGAGAAATTGCAACCACAACACAGCCGGATCAAGCACATGATTTGAGTCCAGGAGAGTGGGTTCTGGTGAAGAAACACGTGAGGAAGTCGTGTTTAGAACCCAGATGGAATGGACCTTACCAAATAATATTGGTAACAACGACAGCAGTAAAGTGTTGTGGCTTGCCAAATTGGATTCATGCAAGTCATACAAGAAGAGTCCCAAGTCCACTTGAAAGACGAGAAGAAGAGCAGCAACTGGTAAAGCAAAGAAAAGAACCAGAAGCTGAAGAACATGAAGCTATAGAATCTAGTGTTACAGATTCTGCAAAGGCTGAAGAAGAAGAACCAAGCACAAGTCGAATAAAGTGGGCATCAGCTACTGGGTCTTAAGAGACTGCTGTTGAGAAAGAAAAGGAGAAAGTGATTGATTAAAATCAAGAGCAAGTACAACAAAGAAAAGAACTGAATAAAAGAACTTGCGAACTTGAGAACGAAGGTGAAGAAGCAGTTCAAGTTAAGAAAGCAAGAAAAGGTGATGTGTGGCCAAAAGGAGTGAAAAGACTGAAATACGCTCTAGAAAAGAAAGAGCCAGATCAAATAAATGAAATATCAAGTCAAACTGAACAAGGTGACTCAGAAGAAAATTTAGTACGGAAAATAAAAAGAATAAGAATTCCCAAAAAGAAATACACAGCTCCAGAATGGACATATGTGGTGTTGGAAGAAATTGAAAATACAAATGAGAACAAAGAAGAAGCTGGTACTGATCAAAGTGATTAAAGCAAACTAAAACCACCTTAAAAGGAACTGTGAAAATTAAGGTGCAATAGTTTTTCAAAGAAGAAAATTGATGAAGTTCCAAAAGATTTGAAAGAAGAAGAAGATATAAAAAAAAAGAGGGGGAAAGAAGAGAGGAATAAAGTGTAAGGATGCACTACTCTAGATGGTTTTTGGATAAGTTTTTTCAAGTTTTGAAAATTTTAGTTTTTTTTTCTTAGATTTTTAATTTTCTATATAGTGTCTAAGTTGGCAAAGGTAACAGAGACTGGATATCAAAATCATAGTTATATACGTAGGTGTATTAATGCTTGCTTATGCAGTGTTTTATTATTAACGTTGGTGTGGTTAACACTGATTGTTATTGTGCCTGTTCTAATGGTGACTAATCACAAAAATAATACTAATGATGTGGAAGGTGAGAGAATGGATTCTAATACTAAAGAAAATTCAAACATTAATATAGAAAAGATAGAAGATGATAGTATTTATCATCATGATAAATCAATTAATGATTTTTCGTTAAATGTTTTTACTAATTGTTGTATGAATATGTTAACACAATGAATGCGAGAGATTGTTATGTGTGCATGCAATTACCATTGTCTGTCTCAGAGGGGGTGATATATCATCACCTACCTTTAACTTATGGTGTGACTTGTAGTGTTATAACAAGTTTATTCTATGAGAGGGAAGGATTAGAGTATTATTACTCTAATTTTGATTTCATATTTTCCGAAATTCCTATTAGAAGAGATTTAAAAAATGTTTATGGTCCTGTTTTTGCTGCATACATGGGATATTTTTTCATTAGTAACAAACCGATAGATACAATAGATGCAGATAGAAATAACTTAACCTGTAAATTACGACATGAAGAAATAGAACTTATGAATATGGTAGAAGATAGAAGACGAGATTTCAAAAAGAAAGCTGCTGAGCAAAAGTCTCATGTACCTCCATGGGCTTTCAGAGAGGGTGATTATAAAAAGGGTGAGACCTACGCTGCCATGACTCTAGATTTTCAACATAGAGGAAAGTTTTGTGTGTTTAGAGAAAAGACTGAAAATAATAGTTACTTCATTGGTTCTAGTGAATGTGAGCATACTTTCTTGATTAGAGGAAACTGGGGACTGAAAGGAGGAACTGATCCTGTTTTCCCGGGAATTTATTATGTGTGTGGTAAGAATGCTTATTATAGGTTACCTGCAGGTTAGTATGGATGTTGTTATTTAGGCATAGTTTTTCCTAAAGTGTATCATATAGACAAGAATAACAGTGTTAATGAAATGAAACAAGGACTAACACGTAATAAGAGAGGAGCGAGTTATTCTGAAATAAATGGGGGATATTTTCGGAGCACTGATACCTTCAGTTGGAGTCATTTTGAATTCACATAAAATTAGAAAATTGTCCACAGTGGTTGATCGTTTATCAACAGATACTGCTGGTGGGTTCTTGTTGATTGATACTGAAATGGTTGCAATTACATCAATGGTTTTGTAAAATCTACTTGCCCTTGATATATTATTGGCAAAAGAGGGTGGAGTCTGTAGCATGTTAAAAATACAACAATGTGGTACTTATATCCCTGATAAGAGTAAACATTTTGAGGGGTATATTAAGAATATTACAGAACTTCATGAAGATTTGACTGAATTGAAGGTTGATGGTGCATGGGAGAAACTTGGTAAGAGTTTTTCCTCAGTGGGAAATTGGTTTACTACTTTAGGGAGTAGTTTGTTAGGAAACATATTAATTCCTATTACTTCAGTAGTAGCAGTGATATTAACGATTATCATGATTTATAAATGTTTCAAATGCAAATGTAGAAAGAAAGGGACATCAAATCTTAAACGTAGAGCTAGAAAGAGAAAGAGAGAAGAGATTGAATTAGAGGACATGAGAGGAAATTATTATGAGATTATGAAGGATTTAGATGGAAGAATGATAAAACGAGAAAGAAGTACAGTATTTTAAATAAGTGGTAACTAGTAATTTGTTGGGTATTTTGATGATGGCTCAAAAACGCCATCAAAGGGGGGATTGATGGAGCAGGGTTTTGAGAAAATAAAAACCTGCTCGGATTGAACCCTCAGTAACATTTATTAACAGTGTGCTGTGAAAATTTTATTAAAGAACTCTAAAATAAGGGGAAATGCTTTTGCGCATGTGTGTACTAATGCATGAAACTAGGCCACAAATGCTTTTAGCTAAAGTAGATAAAAAGACTAATGCTGCTTTGTGCACGTTAATAATATTTTGCTAGGAATAACACGGGTTGTGCATGGGATAGTGCAATGCTGGGATGGTGTGCAATGAAATTACATTTCATGAAAATAATAAATGTTTGTGTTTGTTTTCTGTAGAAAAGAAAGCATGGGCCTATTTTCCTGCATGCCAGTCTGGGGTTAATATTTGGTAGAAAAATAAAAGGATGGTTTCAGGAGAGAAGAGAGAACGCAAAAGTTATGCATGACCTTCGTGGTGTACTGAATGACTGCCAAGCTGCAGAAAAGAATACTGATAAACAGTCGAAGCGAGCGACTTCCTTCATGAGATGGCAGAGGCAAACAATGGAAGCGTAAAGACTTGTTACATGAGATATGCAGCAGGAAATGTGTACTATGATTGTGTTCAAAGTTGTTTTCTGGGAAGAGTCTGTCGTAATGCTGAAAGTTTAAGACAAAAGGATATTCAATAAAATGGTCATGCTGAGAGTGGTGTGACAGTACACCCCTATCCTTAGCCAATGAGAGACAGAGTTTATTCTCATATTGAAACAAATGTGGGTTGGACATTTGGGTTTTAGGGTATAATTGAGGTGCCCGGTGTAGTGTAGTTCCTATTTCCCTAATAGGCTCTGCGCATTGGAATAATATACACTATAGGCTTGACATAGGACTGAGGTCGGTATGTCCCTATCGAGTATATTAAACTTAATTACTTGTGCCAGCTAGCTCAGAGGCCACTAGAAACTCCTTGAGAACAAGAAGGGAGTAGTTTCTGGCAACCGCATAAACATGACCACTTTGTTTCCCTTTAGAATCGGAACACGTCTCAGAATCGTGGAAACAATAGATAACAGTTTCACTCAGTCAATCGTGCATGCTTAGTTTCTACAGAGTGACACAGAAAGGAAAGACGGGCGTTTCAATAAAAAGGTTTTATTGAACAGTCTTGTTTCTCGTGTAAGAGATATGTGCTGTTATGATCACAAGACAGTATGCAAGATAAATAATGTACAGCGTAAGCAGTAGAAATAAATAATACTGCGCTAGCATTATCTTTTAGCATATATTCACGTACATAAATAACATGAGCTAAAAATGCGAGTACTCATACGATGCGTCTCTAAGCTAGTTCTACCCCAATGTGCCTAACCTAGTCTAGGTGTAGGGCAAGGTAAGAAGTAGGCGAAGTATTCTCTAGTATGGTATACTAAGAGTATATTAAGTCTAGTATGCCAAGAGTCCCTCTAGGTTCTAGTCAGCTCCATACCTTGAGAATGAGAGAGGTGGGAATCTCTTGCTGGATCTGGAACTCTAACACCCCGCGAAGGGAGTCAGAACACTGGAAGCTGGATTCTTCTGCGTGCAGGAATGACAGCGTCTTCTCAGTGCGTCAGGCCGGGATACGGGCTCCTCTGAAGTCGAGGTCTCCTCTCACTTGCTTGGGCGAGGGAAGGTATATTTATACCTGATAGGTGCCTCGGAATGTTAGCATTGACGTGAAGTTGGACAGAGGAAGACGTCAGGAATGAACCCTTAAGGTATAACGGTTCATACATAATAGATGAGTTCTTGGAGAAATCAATATTCCTGTGCTAGGGGGACTCCCGAAGCTTAAGGGTCTGGTTTCTAAGAACTCGTTGTGACGTTAGGGTGGACGGATGTCGGTGACCATGCCTGTATTTGGAATGCATGGTTAATGCCTAAATAAGGACAGGGATTCTATGCCTATATATGGGCAATGCGAATTGTGCCTATATAAGGACATGATTCAGGAAAACCTATATACGGACACCTAAAGCGGAATACAACACCCACTCCACTTTCGAATGAACGATAATACTAAATGCTAAACATTTAAATGCTAAACATAAAATTGAGTACCACATGTTACTAAAAACATCCCTAAAAGCACATTAAAAGAAGTTTAAAAATAAACTGTTGAATGCAATAGGTACTGTACTTTTTAAAGCATCGTTATCATTCTAAGCATATGATGGAAGTAAATGCAACATGAATGAATAAACAGAAATATATGCATATGACGAAATGGTTGATAAGTTGTCAAAAATCAAAGCCATTGCATATTATGGTATTAAATGAAATGTTAGACAAGTAAGGTGACAATGTGTCCCTGGAAGTATTCAAAGAAGTCCGTTTCATAAGACTAGTTCTACTGTAAGCAGATTGTTTTTTGCCATGTCATTTAAAAAAAAATAATTTAAAAAGAAAAAGTTACATTCTGGGAAAAGTTCCAAGTTTTTTTTTTAAATATGAAGGCCAAATTTCATTGTTGCCCTGGTACACTATGAGCCGAATCAAAGTCAGTGTATGGGTCTGGCGTAAACATGAGATCATCTATTTCCGTAGCCAAAATATCGTCCACCGAAGTTGGTGACATTCAGAATGTTAATTGCACAGAGATGAGAAACATCGCCTTCAGCAGAAGATGCAATGTTCGCGTCCGTTGTTTCCTGTGTGCCTGTTGATCCATCTCGTACCTCAGCAGCAGCCGGAAGCGTCTGTGAGATCTCAATGAATGCCGTCATCAGGATTGGAAGCCTCTGGGGACAACACACAGCATGGGCCGTTATCGGGTCCAGCAGAGTATCGACATCCGTTGGCATGACTGATGGGAGTGTTAGACAGGTGTCTAGCACGCATTCTTCACCGCAAAACAGGCAGCGTAGAACAGGTAAGATGCAATCTTGCCAGATTGGTCTGAATGACAGGAACCACGTTGTATTAAGTTCCCGGAGACGAGGCATGCCTAAAAGCTGTACTATTCGCTCACGGCATTTCCGTTCAAGGAGAGCTTTCTCCACATCGCTCGGAGTGATGTTGGCGAATAGGCTTGCCATAGCGTAGTAGGAGGAATAGAAACAGAATTCCTGCAACAAGTGCTAGAATTAACGGCACACCACCAAACACCGAATGTGCGAAGTTTGGGATGATTCCGAGGACTGCCTGGAAAGGTGCTAATAGTCCTGAACATATGGTCTTAAATACATGTACAATTCCGCTCGTATCAGACATGTTTAAGATACGTCCCATCATTTCTACGAAATGTATAGGGCAGTTTGTACGAATTAAAGCCTGTATCTCAGCCGAAGTCCTTGCAATTTGTAAATCATAGATTTCTTTGGCCGAGGTCAGTGGCACTGTTTGTTGTATAAGCATGGCTTTCATTCTGCTTAAAGTATCAAATCGTATAAAAGAGACATTCAACGAAGGCCATAAAGGCGACTCCCTGACTGTGTCTATTGGGGCAAACAATACTTGCATACAGCAAGTGACCCTGGAGTCGACCGTTACTAGATATGGGATGCCTGGCAACATGCCACAGCAACTCTGATCATTCAACATGAGGTAACTCCCATTAGAAAGTTGGCCAAACGTTGGATTAATCACAGCAGCTGGTGTACCTAGCTGGTGGCAGGACAAATTTGCCACAGAACCATTACAAGCCCCGTGTAAAGAAATGTCCTGACAAATCAGTGAACCGCTTAGTGCACTTTCACAGTGTGTACCGCTCAGGAACACTTCACGATCCCCACTCCAACATCTATATGTGTAAGGTAAATTCCAGGATGTCTTAATGTATTCTTTACCCAACCTTTCATATTTGCCTGCTTGCATTTGTTTGAGGCAATACTGAAACTGAAAAGTAGTCACAGGCAGAGTGATTTTGCCATGAATAAGCCATTCTGTAGCTGGTTTTTCTGCCACTGTGAATGGTAATTTTTCCAGTTTATCAATGCTCAGCACTGTATACTTTGCTCCTCTTTGTGCCAGTTCAATCTGTTTATCAGTTAGATTGTATTCAGCAAACAGAGCCGACGTGTTGATAAAACGCCAAGGCACATAGCCCGCACGCAAAGATTGCAGCGTCCAGCTTAATAACATAATAGAACGTAACTGAGATTGGCCCTGCTGTAACATGGCTAAATCTTGTTCCAGTATGTCAATAGCAGAGGATACAATGTTGTCCAATGAATAAATTCTGGATGACAAAGAAGTTAACCCATTGTCGACCACAGTGAGAGATTTCTCTAAGTTAATACGATCAATTTCACGTATTCGTTCTGCGGCCTCTACCTGTGACACTTTCCATGCTTCATTATAAGCAGCATAGATGCCGGCATATATGAAATGTTTTTGATGCGGTTTTCTTGGTCCAAGCAAGAATTCCCTAAGGTCTGCGTCTTCTTTAAGTAAAGATAAGTGTTGTTTCACATCCTTAAGTGTAGATTTTTGTAGCCAATCGAGGCATAATTTTCCTACACTGTTTGTTGTTACTACCCCCGGATGTTGTCTTTGGACGTATCGTGGGTCTGGCCTATGAATAGTAAACCCCTGTGTTTTATTCAGGAATCTTTCTTGACAGATGTTTGCGTCTGTGGGCCAGATCAACCATTTTCTCCAATCAGGATTTGTTCTGTTGATTTGTAGTATTGTGTCAACTGTAACCGCTGCCTGTGTATTGTTATTACTGGCAGGTGTTGGTACAGAAGGTGTTTTCATGTCTTTGATTTTGGCTAAACCAAGACAAGACGTTTGTTGCACAGTGTCATTCAAAAACATTATTTGCTGAGGGATGATACATGCTCTAAATAAAGCTTCTATCCCCTGCACTTGCCAATCTTTAGTACCCCAGACAGATTTTGTGTCTATTGTGTCTTTCCACAAGTCGAAACCATGTCTAGACAGTTGGGCAATAGATGCTGCAGAATAAATCTGTTTTGTATTAGTTAACATAATTTTCAGTCCTGTTTTGTTTACATTTTTATAGTAAAATGTTTCTGGATCAGATGTATTGTATCCTGAAAAATATGGAAACTTTTTAGCAAACGTTTTTGAACTACCTTTTGGAGGTGTAGGACAATGCTCCCATTGGTTAAACATAAACACATTTCTAGGTGTTGCAGATTTATGCAAAAAATGATGACCATAGTGGTTTTAGCAATACAGCTGTTCATAGTCTGATGACCCCTCTAAATATTCATTATTAGAAAATGCAGCAGACTTTTCTAGGTCAAACATCATGTCATTTACAGTTTCAAAGTCCCAATCATCAGAATAGGTACTGGATGAAATCTTAAATAAATGTGGAATGTTCAAATGTTCCGTAGGGCCGAAAATATCGAAATCTGTTTTGTCCCACACTATACCATCCTGTATAGGAACGGCTGTGATGTTCACTGCAGACAAGACTCTTGTTTCACGATGGGATGATTTGTGAGGTTTCAAAAGTAAGTTCACATCTTTACTTTCAATGTCCAAATGGATGTATCTGCCATTTATAAGCACGCTCATAGTCATAACCAAAGCTAGCCACAGCAGAAAGAAAAATATTCCAGAAATAATCCATAGTTCAATCCATGTCGAAACCAGATAAGTCTTTCTCAAAACATGAAAAAAGTCTTGTACTTGCTGTTTAAAAGTTTTTGATGCTGGCGACGTCTCAGGCTCACTCAGATCCTCAGAAAACGTATCAAAATTAATGAAATAGCCAGAAGCAGTTCTGTCAATTGTTGGAATTGCATCAGGATTTGTAGAAATCGCTGGAACCAGTTGATCACTTGTTACATTGGTGTAGACAGGTGTATTTGGACAAACTGTTATTTGGGTTTCAAGAGGGATGAGTTCTATAGCATTGTTGCTCAGTCCTTCATCTGTTACTGCTGAATTCTCGATCGTTATCAGTCTTTCAGTCTGAACCTCTTGGATAGTAGCGAGAGGAGTGCGTCTGCTACTAGGTCAGAGTCCACGAGGCCTACTATTTAGTATTGGCCACATACTGTGGTTTGATGAGGTCGATGGACACAAATCTTTTCTCCTTTTTTCCAGCAAGGGGCGGCAGAACTACTGTTCTTGTTCCGTGTACGGCTAGGACAGGTACTGGTTGTCTGTAAGAAGGTCCAAATTCCTTCTTGTCCGCAATCTTCTCTCTGACTAGATCCCCAACTTTTGGAATCCAGACAGGCCTTGCTGGGACTGCCGGTTTTTCCCCAGTGGTGGTTGGCTGCAGGAACACGTTGCTTTGTTTCAATCGTAGTTCATTTAGATCCTGTAAAACAGCCAAACGATCTTTGATATCAAAGGGTTTATTTTCCACCACTGTGCCTTTACATTCGAGATCAGGCACCCACATTCTTGTCACAAATAGGACCTCATATGGAGGGACCCCCCTAGAGAACTTCTTGGCAAATTATTTAATGAGCATTGGACCCCATAAAGATGTTTGACCCACCCATCACCCGAACCTAATACCCTAGCTGTTATAGACTGCTTTATTTCCCGGTTTTTCCTTTCCACAACAGAATTTCCCTCAGGATGAAACGGAGAGGAGTACCGCAATGCAACGCCCAGACTGGCCATGGCTTCTTTGTAAGCCCGAGAGCTAAACGCAGGGCCCTGGTCAGAATGTAGCGTGCCTATTTCGTATGTGCCGATAAAGACTCGCAAATCTTTTATAACAGTTCGAGCGTCAGCCGAGCGCTGAGGCCATATCCATAGGATCCTTGACTTAGTATGTGTGGGATTGCATTTGTCCAGAAGGACGCCTGCGCGTAGATAGTCTAATGCTGTCTAACAATGGTGTCTGTACTGGGCAGGCTACTTCGTAGCATGGTGTCAGGTGGCGTTCTGCATCACGCTGTACCTTACAGTCTATGCAGTCATTGATGAAGATGTGAACATGTGTATTCATTCCAGGCCACCAGTACATCTCTTTTAATGTCAATATTGTTTTAGATATCCCTTGATGTGACAAACCCTCCCCCAAATGTGCTTCATAAATCAAAGCTGCTCTATGTTCCATGTTTGGAATTACCCTATCCCCCACTCCAGGGATTCGAGCAAAAGGAACGTTGTTCGCATCAATTACATAAGAGTACTTGAGTGGAAACTTTTTTGGTAACGCTGCACCACTGCCTTTGCTCGTTGCATTGACAGCCAACATTATCTCACTGTCTATTCTCGTTTTTGAACGAGTGATCGCAGCTACGGAAGCCGTCTGAACAGCCCCCTTTGCGGCTTCGTCAGCCAATGAATTCCCTGCAACATGAACGCCATCACGTTGATGACTCAGCGTGTGTATCACGTGAGCTTTTGGTAGTTCGTTTTTTAACTGAAGTACTTGTTCCCAAAGCGTTTTATGCTTTATTGTGCCACCTTTTGCATCTTTGAATCCATTTTCAAGCCAATTTTGTATATATTCATTATACGACTGAACACAGTAAAAAGAATCGCACACTATTAGTGTGGGGAATTCGCGATCTGTACTTTCAAGTGCCAGTTTGAATGCTTGTAGTTCAGCTCGCTGAGCTGTACAATCTCCTAGAGATTGAGTTTTTGTGACCATTGGTCTGAAGTTACCATCGCGCATGCGACCTTTAACGATTGCGCATGCTGCACTGTAAGCTTGCTTACTCCCTGTTGTGGGTTGTGCTGATCCGTCAGTGTAAATTATGAATTCATACTGATCGAGAGGCAGAATTTCAGTAGGCAGAGGACATTCATGTTCATATTGCAGGAACGCTTGTGTTTTTAGATCAGGGTCAAAAACATATTCAACATCTGTTGCAGCAAGAGAATTAACCCATTGTATCCATCTTGGATGTAATGCTTTAGCATTTGGAATGCTCGCTTTAGTTACCGCCTCTAAAGCCGGTACTGGGGTTACGACAATAATGCGTTTCCCTTGGGCTAGAGCTCTTTCTTTTGCTACAGCGGTTTGAACTGCTGTCAGTATTTTTTCTGTTGAAGTGAAGCGCATTTCTGCTTGTTTATACAAATGAGATTTGTATGCTATTGGTACTTTTTCACCCTCATTAAATGTTAAGTAGGTGAATCCGCATTGACCCGAAATTATTCGGATCACTAAGTTGCGTTGACTTACGCGTGTTTGTAAGTGATTTGTTGCTAACATGTTAGCTTGGAGTGAACGCAAGATTTCTGTGTGTTCCTGTGTCCAATTTTTGATTGAAAAATCAGGTTTGATTAATGCGTAGAGAGGTTTAACCCTTTCTGCGTAATTTAGAATGTAAGTTCTTCCAAAATTTAGGAAACCCAGGATGGATTGTAAGTTTTTCAGCGTTTTTGGAGGTTGAAGCAGCGCACACCTTTCTAAAAGTTGGCTGCCAAGCTCTTGCCTTCACTTGAAAGCTCATATCCTAGAAAAAGGACATTGAGATGGGCAATTCTGGATTTTTTAAAGTTGAACTTATAGCCCTCAGAGGCGAAGCCCAGTATAATGGTGCTCACCCTGTTCAAGTGCCTATCCAGGTCATCGTCTGTCAGATAGATGTCATCGACATATGACAATGCCTCATTATCATAAATTTGTAGTAACTCCGTTACCCTCGCTGAGAATAACCCGGGGCTGTTCTTGAACCCTTGTGGGACTCGACAAAATTGACGCTGGGTCCCCATTATTGAGAAAGCTGTTAAGTACCTGCTTTCAGGTGCTATGTTTTGACAAAAGAAACCATTTGAGATGTCTAATGTGGTTTTATATTTTTTACGCACAATGTTATTCATTAATGCTGTGCTATGTGCATTTTGCACTGCAAAGGTTTTAGAACAAGTGTTTAGGTGTCTGTAATCCAAAACTAGACGATATGTATTGTCTGGTTTGGAGACAGGAAACAAAGGATTGTTCATCGAAGAGGTGCATGTTTCAATCACCCCTTGGTATTCAAGTTGATCTAAGATCTCCCTGACCTGTTTTTTAGCTTCTTGCTTTATAGGATACTGCCTTTGTGCAGTAGGTTCATTTTTTAGATGTATTTTATGGTGAGGTGAGTCCTCATCCCATCCTACATGATTTTTGTACAATGCTGGGGCCTGGGCAACTGCCCAATTCCTAGCATAATTATATATTAGGTGAATTGGAATATGGTTGGAGAAGGCAGGCATAATAATGTCTTCACCATGTGGGCACTCCCTGACAAATTGTGGTGGCCAGTCTTTTTCAGCTAGAAGTATATCATAACCCCGTGAAAGTTTTTCCCAAAAGAGTGTTCTCACCTTTCTTGGTATATCTCCCTCCATTCGGAGTGTTATTTCATATAACTTTTGTGGAGTACTAACCCTGGTGTCTACAGTCTCAACTGTAATGTACTCATTCAAGTCCACTATCTCCAGAAGTTCCTTCAGGTTCTGGCGAGCTATTGTGACTTCTGCCGCACTGTCCAGCATTGTCTGAGCCCATTCTCCGTTCTTGAGTTGTGTTCTCAGTATTCTCGGCATGTCTGATCTTCAGACCTGCTACCTTCTTTTTTGAGAATTGAGGTTTTGATTTATTTTTCGGAATGTGTTTGTCGTCTTTCGATTTCACGCGTTCTTCTTTATGTTCTGACCGTCCTCTTCTTTCCGATGTCTGTGATGATATCTGAAAGGTACGAGAGGAACGTGTATCAGTATCTTGATACCTGTCAGGCTTTTTCAAATTATCCCTATTCCTGAGGTTATACCTCCTTTCAGAGGGCTCCTTTTGAGGAGACCTACCTCGGGATTGAGAACGTTTCTCGTTTGAGTTTTGTTTATTAGTTTCCCACTTCTTTTTAGAAGATGTAGGAGTTTGTTTAATAGAGTCCTTCTCAGGACTTTCAGATAGTTTTGGCTTCAATGATCTTCCACCCAAACTATCTCTGCCTAATTCTGCATAAGATTGCTCTATTATTCTGGGTAGTTCTGTTTGATGTTCTGTAACATCGAATTCCCTTAATCGTTGGCGGATCGCCACTGCTGCTGCCTCCCCTTTAATATTAGATAATATTATTGTTGAGACCTGGTCGAAATTTTCAGTAATTTCATACCTAAATTTAGAGCAGGCTCTGCCCCGTATTCGTTTTGAATTTGTTTCAGGACATCTGGTATTACTGCAATTGACGGAACACCATGTGTTTTAGTACAGATGGCAGCAAAGACTGAGCCCCAAGTGGTGCAGTCTTCCAGTTGTGGTGTGATCCCCATTGGTAAACAGATTGTTAGGATTCTGTGTTTCTCATAAGGGCTAGTATTAGGAAATACTGCTTCTATTTGAGTAATCTTTTGAGCTATCCAGAATGGAATTTGCTCACGTTTTGTGGGCATTTTACCCATGACTGCGTATAAAGTCTGTGGTGTAATTTTTAGTGTATTCCCCTGTTGAGGGGTTTGATTTGGAATGGTCAAAGGTGGTTGGACTGTGAAAGTCTGCATCACATATTGGACCAATTGTCTGTAAATTTTTATTAACTCTGTAAGTTGAGTATGTAATTCCTCGTCTGACATTATATCGAGGTCAGGATGAGGAGTGTAGCCGGCTAGAATCGGCCATGTTGCTCCTGGTCTACCTAGTGGACCGAGCCTGGTAATGTTTCTGTGATGTTTTAGGGCGCCTTTAAACCAGAGCTGATGCTCCTGGTATGTTAGTGGAATTTCAATATCCTCGAAAGGAATATATTCCTCTGGTGGTTCATCTTCTTTGTAGAAGTGAAACAGTTTTGTGACTGGATTTGATTCTGGGAATACTATCTATGAATAGAATACCTCTGTCTGAAAGGATTCGTGTGCCTCTATCACGAAAACTGCTCTACCTCCTCTTGGTGGTAGGCCGTGTTTTATAAGTTTTAGAGTGATGGCTCTTCTTAAGTTCGGATGGATGTCTATAACACCCTCCTCGGTTTCATTTAAACCTGCAATGTTAAAAGCTGTTACGACTGGTTGAGCCGCAGCTCCACCGGTTTCGGTGGCATTGTCCCCGCGTGTGGACATTTGTTTTTTGAAAAATGTAGAACAAGTTTCAAGGAAACAAAAGATAAGGTGCACAATATTTTGGAACACTGTATCCTTCAACGTTGAACAAACCAAACAACTAATATATAGGGTTTTTTGTCCTATTTAGTTATGGCGGATATTTAACCCTACCCACTCCAGACGTCTTATGGGAGTGAGGGGTCTCTGAGAAAAGCACGACTGAGTTACTCAGTATCTAGTGTTAAATTACTGCCTTACCAAACGTTTGGGCGCCATGTAGTGTAGTTCCTATTTCCCTAATAGGCTCTGCGCATTGGAATAATATACACTATAGGCTTGACATAGGACTGAGGTCGGTATGTCCCTATCGAGTATATTAAACTTAATTACTTGTGCCAGCTAGCTCAGAGGCCACTAGAAACTCCTTGAGAACAAGAAGGGAGTAGTTTCTGGCAACCGCATAAACATGACCACTTTGTTTCCCTTTAGAATCGGAACACGTCTCAGAATCGTGGAAACAATAGATAACAGTTTCACTCAGTCAATCGTGCATGCTGTGTTTCTACAGAGTTACACAGAAAGGAAAGACTGGCGTTTCAATAAAAAGGTTTTATTGAACAGTCTTGTTTCTCGTGTAAGAGATATGTGCTGTTATGATCACAAGACAGTATGCAAGATAAATAATGTACAGCGTAAGCAGTAGAAATAAATAATACTGCGCTAGCATTATCTTTTAGCATATATTCACGTACATAAATAACATGAGCTAAAAATGCGAGTACTCATACGATGCGTCTCTAAGCTAGTTCTACCCCAATGTGCCTAACCTAGTCTAGGTGTAGGGCAAGGTAAGAAGTAGGCGAAGTATTCTCTAGTATGGTATACTAAGAGTATATTAAGTCTAGTATGCCAAGAGTCCCTCTAGGTTCTAGTCAGCTCCATACCTTGAGAATGAGAGAGGTGGGAATCTCTTGCCGGATCTGGAACTCTAACACCCCGCGAAGGGAGTCAGAACACTGGAAGCTGGATTCTTCTGCGTGCAGGAATGACAGCGTCTTCTCAGTGCATCAGGCCGGGATACGGGCTCCTCTGAAGTCGAGGTCTCCTCTCACTTGCTTGGGCGAGGGAAGGTATATTTATACCTGATAGGTGCCTCGGAATGTTAGCATTGACGTGAAGTCGGACAGAGGAAGACGTCAGGAATGAACCCTTAAGGTATAACGGTTCATACATAATAGATGAGTTCTTGGAGAAATCAATAGTCCTGTGCTAGGGGAACTCCCGAAGCTTAAGGGTCTGGTTTCTAAGAACTCGTTGTGACGTTAGGGTGGACGGATGTCGGTGACCATGCCTGTATTTGGAGTGCACGGTTAATGCCTAAATAAGGACAGGGATTCTATGCCTATATATGGGCAATGCGAATTGTGCCTATATAAGGACATGATTCAGGAAAACCTATATACGGACACCTAAAGCGGAATACAACACCGGTGGGCGGGGGTTGGAGTAGGTGTTGGTCAGCTAGCGGGAGATCGTCGCTGTCGTCGGTTTGCTGTTTCCAGATAGAGGCCTACCTGTTTCCTGATTCCAGACTTAATCTTTGCCACTCAACTCTCCTTGAGGGGCCTTACTGCCCTTTGGCCAGAGGGTAGATTTTCCCGATTCTTACTTGGGTTAGTGTAGATATAAACCTGAATTTGCATTTTCATTTGCAAATGTATTTTACCTCTGAAACTTTTCTCTCTTCGCCTATCCACTCCTTCAATGCATTGTTTATTTGATATGAGTTTGTTTCTATACATTGCTATTACATGTTCTCTGTGATAATCTATGTTTTTGCATTGTATAACGGTACATGATGAGCATTTATTTCACATTATTTTTGATAAACATTATAAATTACACACTGAGGGGCAGATTTACAAGCCCCCTGCGCCACCAGTACGTCACTTTTTGTGACGTACTGGTGGCGCAGGGGGCTGCTCCATATTTACAAGGAGAGGAAAAGCCACCCTGCGTGACTTTTCCTCTCCTTGTAAATACGGCCCCTTCACACGCAGCACTTTGCGGTGAAGGGGCTGTTCCATGGGTGTTGCTGTGGGTGTTCCCACGCAACACTCATGGAACAAGACACATCTCCAGAATTACGAGAAATCATAACTCTGGAGATGCGTCTGAAAGCTACGCCACCCTAGAGGTGTGCGTAGCGAGGAGCACCGAGGAGAAATGTTTTCATTTCTCCTCGTTTTTCCTCTTTCAATGCGTGCTGCATTCTGCAGCACGCATTGAAAGAGGAAAATGGTTGTAGTGATTGTTTTTGTGCAGGAAGGTTCCCCTTCCTGCACAAAAACAATCTCCCACGACGCAGGCATCCTTGCACCATGGTGCAAGGGTGCCTGCGCCGGCGCATGGCTGCAGTTTGTGCGCCAGCGCAGGGGAAGCACAAGGTTGCGACATATTGTTGTAAATATGTCGCATCCCTGTGCTTTCCAAACTAACGCAGCATGGCGCAGCAAAATGACTTGCTGCGCCGTGCTGCGTTAGTTAATTGTAAATCTGCCCCTGAGTCTGTTATTATTTAGTAGTATAGAATAAGTACATATTATTGTCATCAACTATTCAACACCTAAAAAGGTCTGTCGCCACATTTATATTGTGAGAGGGAAAAATGCAGGTACTATTGGGTATTTAGTGAGTTAGGTATAAACCTTGCATTACACTGAACCCAGCGTAAAGGGATTAGTTGGGTAAAGTAAATGGACATATGTTTGTGTAGAATTATCGATCCCTGATCGCTGGGTCAGTTTCGGCTTAGCTCCCTGCCACTGCGGGCAGCGCTGGTGCTGGCAGCCCTGACGGTGTTCATTCAGGTGCTGCGAACGCAGCTCTGCTTAAAGACCAGAAGGATATCACAGAGCTGGCCCAGCAGCATGCAGGTGAGACCACGGGACACTGCATAAAAAAGAAGAAATGCTATCCGCTTGCTCTCTGTTCATTCACTTTTCAGGTAGGGGAGATTAAGGGATTTGCCCTGGAATGCGCGTCTCTCCATTCATATTCCTCCCTCTTTCCTCCTCAACACGCCTTGCTCAGTATTTCTCCCCTCCCACGCCCGCCCTCCCCTCTGGTTTCTCTCTCTTCGCTCCTCTGAACCTCAGCACATTTGGCGAACTTTAACCCTTTCCCTCGGAGTGTTGTGCTGAAGACCCTTGATGATAATATCTGGGTCGCTCAAGATGTTTACTTAAAAGCGAAAATGTGGTTCCATCACTAAAGCTAAAAACACACAAAAAACTCAGGTCAACGATGAGCAGCAGACATTGGCCGTTCCCGAGCAGGGTGGAGAGCATTGTGCCTCTCCCCCGATTTCCATGGTACGAGATTTTATTTTTTAGGTGTGTTACCCCCTAACTCCATGATGTCAGGGCACCATGTTTCCAGGCCAGCCCATTCTCTTCAAATCATCGTCATTAGGTGAGTCAGCCCAATTGGTTTAGTCGAGGCAACTCGTGACTACAACTCCCATAATGCACCTTCACCAGCACGTGAAATTAATGCCTAATTCTAGAAACCTAGTATCGTGAAGACGACGATGTAGGCAGGCACCCTAGTGCCCACCCAGTCACTCTACAGGCGATTCATTTGTACAAAAGAGACCTTGTTACCAGTCCTGGGGATATTACTGTAAAAGGAAAATTGGAATGTCCGGGGTGGAACCAAGGGAGTGGCTTCCTGAAGACACAATCCTTCCTTTTGGCACAAATGCATTGCAAGAACAGGAAGTATGAAAGATCAGCGTCCCTTCACTATGGACTGTCCACACCTGCAGCGAACATTTTTATGCAGAAAATGCAGATTTGTTAGTTCCCTACAGATTTCGGACATTTTGCAAATTTTCCAAAGATTTTTTGAAATTACCAGAAAGTGTATAGAAATACCAGAAAATAAGGGGGAAGGAAGGACCTTTGTCTCGCTGCCGAAGAGTCCACGTGTCACCACTGGAAGAGCTGTCATCATCAAACCTTAAAGAGCGTGGATATTAATGCCTGTTATGGGAAAAAAATGTGTCCCTTATATTCGCTAGTCGCTCTGATTGCAATGCATTTTATTTTTGGCTCGCCTTTCCTAGAAGAATGCTTAGAGAAATGAATTTGAAGAAACTCGTGACTTTGACAACTGTGTGTTGCCAGTTGTATCGATTTTTAAGCGAGCACATGATGCCCAAATGATTGCTAAGCGAGAAAATGAGGTGATGAAAATTATATTGATTATAATGAAGCTGGCGTGTGATAATGACTGTAAAGATAATGGTGTTTTATGATGTACAGGGCCGAGGCTCAGCGAGCTGTTGCAGGAAACTAGTAAACAGGAGCTTATGCGGAAACACAAAGACCTAGTCAGAGATTACTTCCGGTGTCCCAAGGATACATGTGTCAGGATGAGGAGGAAGATTGTAATGCCACTATATTTGATGCGTAATAAGACCATGGTGTTTGGGACAGTTAATACCCAACCTAACATAGCAGGCGTAGTGTACACCCGGAGGGGCTCTCTTGGCGCTATTGACAAATAACAAATCTTTATTGTTACCCAACTCAGTCATGCTCAATTAATTGACCTCAGAAGGATGAATGACTGAGTGGGCCCGCCACCATTTGAACTTGTGACTTTTTTTTTTTGGACCAATCTTCATTGGTTTTCCAGTACAACGCACGTGTTACATCATAGGGGTGTTCGAAGTACAGTCATGTATTAGACATTACCTGGTACTGACAGTATTTGGTAAGGAGCAGTCGGTTCAGTATAATATGTTTAGAACATTAACAACCATCATATCACATCACGGAGTTCCATACGTTGTCTGCACCAGTCAGCTGGTCACTTATCCACATAATAATATCAGTAGTCATACCTCCACATTATTTTCCCATTGTGGAGCAGCAGGCAGTGTGCAGACCCACACCCCCTCTCACCTCGCAGCACAACTCACAGTTACAGAGTAATGTAGACCGACCCCCCTCCATCCCCTTGAGCAGAGAGTCTCAGGAGCACTATGTGAAGGACACCAGACACACCTTGCGTACCAGACACCAGTAGTATCAGTGATCAGTAGCGGGAAGCTTCCCAACTAGGCCGCTAGGGAGTCTTTGAACAACTGGAGTTCATGCAATACTCCCTCCCACAGTGCCGCAATGGGAGTACACCTCAATCCTCGCACTTCCTCACGCCGCAAAGTCGTTGCCTTGGCCCTGCCCAACTTGATGGTTGCCGCGCACCTATGTTTCACGTTTGGGAGAGTGTGCGTCTTCCAATGCATTGCTATGGACCTCCGGTTATGAGAAGGGCCAAATCTATGAATCTGTTGGTTACCATATGTACCTTTTTAGGTCAAGCCTGGGCTGCGCATGCGCTGCTCTGCAAGGCATGCTGTATTGAGGTAGGAACTTGACGCTCCGCCCACTCTCCGCACACATTTTTCATTGGCTTGTGTCATTGTCCACTGTAAACTGTGGCTGTTCATTGGTCAAAAGGCTTGGTAGTCCCTCCTTAGTACCGCCTTGTCTCATTTTGTAACCTCTGTAGGCTTCAATTACAGCCTCCGAGCACTATTATCTCAAATAGCGTTGTCATGCCTGCTGTTGCAGGCAGAACACACACTCTCCTAACAGCTTTTTAAAAGTTTTATAGCACGTATTTGCAATGCAATAGGTCTTGTATTTGCGGAAGTTTAGCTATTGGCATTGTAATGACAATGCCATTTATTTATCTGTTTTAAAAACAACACATAAATAAAGGCATTGTCATTTACAATGCCAATAGCTCAAACTCTCATAAATGCGAGACCTATTGCATTGCAAATGCTTGTTTAGCTTGCCATAGTCTGTATCCCTTTCCACCCCCTTGCGTACCTTCACCCCTTTATCTTTGTTATTACTGTGTATGCTGTATTGTGTCAGCGGTTGCAGGCTATGCCTTTTCACTGTCCTCATCAGCCTACTCCTGTCACTCTGTCACCCCACCAATCGGCATCCACTCCAGAAGCTACCATTTCCACTTCCTGCCTCATGCTAATGTCAAGTTGTGTAAAATGTCATGGGTTGTTTCCCACCCCCTGCCTCTCCTCATCCGCCACCCTATAGCTTCTCGTAGGCTGTCTCTGCACTTCCTGCACAACATGGGCATTATTTTGTGACACCAGTCATATTTTTGATTCACCTCCTGAACCCCATCGCAAATTCTACCTTTTGCATGGACTTTCCCTGACACTTGCTTCACGCCACAGTGACCATGTTTTGTTGGCAGTCACAAGTTATTTTAAATTCTGTTCTCACCACCTACCCACCTGCCCTATTCTTTTCCCCAACACCCCACAGCCTCTGCCCAGGTTGACCATTCCCCTATCTCTGTACTGTGGCTCTGTGTTGTGTTGGCAGTCACTGTATTTTTTGGGGGGAGGGGGATAGGTCCCCTTAGCGTGCGTTCCTCCAGTGAATCTTGTTAGTTTTTCCCCTATGCATCTTTGTGTTCAGGGGTTCTCGAGACGCTGCAAGGAGCATATTTTCTCAGCCAAAAATAAAAACCTTTGTGAGTTGTCAGTCACTCTAAGCAGAAGTGTCTTTTGATATATGTGCTCCTTAGACATTCATATGCTTTAATGCTTTCCATTCAGCAATAAAATCCATGGCCACAAGAGCCACAGGCGAGACCTCAGCCATGTATGGTACCAGAATATTATGGCCTAAATATTGTTTACAAAAATATCACCCCTAGACCCAATAGAGTGATATTTTTGTAAACGATATTTAAGCCACAGGTTTATGTCATATGATATTTTTGTTATCGATGTGCTGACATACAGCCCCCAGCATTGATCTAAATACCAAGGGGCATATTTACAAGGCGCTAGCGGCGCAGTTGCGTCATTTCTTTTGGCGCATCGGCATTGCATTCTCTGCTCCATCATTGCCCAATATTTATAAACCGCTGCATTGGGCCCAATGCGTCAGTTTCTGTAGGCCTGCATCACATTATACCTACGCTGGAACTGGCTGCACCACGCAGTGTATAATGTAGGCAGGGTAGGCGTTCCCTTGTAAAAACCCACTTAGAACTGATGCAGTGATATTTACAAGTTTTCAGTGTCTTTCCAAGCCTGGAACGCGCCACAATTCCTACACCTCCTCAACCTAGATGTAGAAATTGACACAGTGGGACTCGCCTCTGTGTTTTGACGCATTGCTGTAGTTGCGTCATTCTTATCACCAACTACAGCAATGCGCCACTTTTGGACCCACAGATGCGGCAGTATTTCTGACTCATCCATGGATCCTTGCACCATGGAGCCTGTATTGTAAATACAGCACATCCATGGAGTCATAAGGTTATTTGACGCAGGCGCAAGAAATTTTACGCATCGCCGCCGCAACGCAACGGTGCGTCAGTTCTTGGTAATATGCCCCAGAGAGTCCACAGCAATGGGACTAGACAGGTTTTGCACCAAGATCTATTACTTAAGACCATATTAAAGTAGATGGGTCGATTGTGAATGTTTAACAGTGAGAGTCTGCACCTAAGCCAGAGATTTACTCTCAGTGAATGATACTGTATTTAGCCGCACCAAATGAGTAAATACCTGAGAATCTATATCAAGGTGTAGGATTCTCACTCAATTAGGTCGACCAAGGCACGCAGTGAGGGCCCCAAGACCGACACATTCACTAAGTGACATTTTACTCCAGTAAGTGAAACTTTCTCCCAAATCCTGTATTCCAAGGAGTGAGATGCATGTTAACTGGGAGACTGTCCCACCACTAGATGCCAACACCCTCTCAGGCTGACTGTGCATCAAGGCTGGGAGCACCACCAAATGAGTGAAACTGAGTACCGAGTTGTGGCATTTTCACCAGTGAGTGAGGCTTTGCTTCAAGAAGTGAAATAGCAAATACTTATGAGCCTATGCTGGAAGAAGTGAGACTTTCAAACAGTTAGTGCAAGTTTTTGTACTCCAAAAAGTACGTTTAAATACAGTTATTGAAGTAGTGTTCCGCGTACATAAACGTATAAAGAATGGGTGAGTCTATGCTCCAAGAAGTGAGACTTGCACCAAATTAGTGAGGCTGCCCTTGTTGATGTTTCTTTGCCCTCGTCCTTCCTGCAGTTTTCCATCCGTGCCCTGTGTCTGATGGCCTCCGGTGAGTGCTGTTGGTCTATATGATCTCTTGCCTGATGTCTGTGCCTGGCGAGATGCTCGATGTCTGCCCAGTGCAGCTTCTGCAGTGACAGAATTCCGCAACTGGGGGCAAGGCTTCCAAACGCTGGACCCCTGATGCAGTCATACAAAAGGCTTAATATTATAGGCATTTGTAAGCATAATGTTGGCTGAATTTGATATTTCCTAATAAACAGTTTCCTTTTATTTTGTCCATTCATTAAAATAGTGAAAATTAATTATTTCTAATGTAATTCTTCTATATGATATGCTTTTCTCATTTACTACATTTCTCACTTTATTTCAAATGTCTTGCCTTTCACACTTTTCCTTGTCACCTTGTTGAACGATACCTTTTTTGGGAGATGCTATTCTGTGATTGTTAAACATGCATCAGTGGCACATTTGGTAAAGTAATATTCGCCAAAAGTACAGTAAACACACTTCATTCAAAAAGTAGACATTTGCAAACAAGAGAATAGAATACAAACAACAGAGATATCTGAATGATTTGAATACCTTGACTTTCAGCAGGGAAAATGCCCAAAACGATGCAAAAAGTAACTGGGGACCGCTAGGAGAGTTTTAAGGCCACACACGTGGCAGAAATGTGCTATGGACATGCTGCTACTAGACGTAACGTATTTCTGTTATCCCTGACGAATGGGTACTTCAGCATTCAACCAATAAGAGCTCTCTTACCTGAGGTATAGGTTCTCTGTGAAAAGCCTGGAAATCAGTGTAACATGAGACAGCTTTGTAACCTGAGAGACAGCCATGGGTCTGAAAGTATGAGGCCACTGAATGACCACTGGCTGTAGCCTGAGTCTGGAAGATTTGTGTATCCTCAGGGGGAGCTGTCCTGCATGGAGCCTGACACGGATGTATTGCCTTTCTGTATAACCTGTAGCGGCATATTATCAAAGGGCCGCAATAAAATTATCGCCGCTTTAGCGTCCGTTTTCGGGCGAAAAGCGGCGATAATTTTATTGCATTATCATCAAGGACACGCTAGCGCGTGTTCCCTTGACTTAGCGCCCGTTGTCAGCACGCCTCGCATCGCATCGTTAATGAGATGCAAAGGAGGCGTGCCTGACAAAACTCCATGGGAAAATATCGCTAACCCAGCTTCGCGATATTATCGAGGGTTAGCGATATTTGAAATCGCGTTAACTATGACTTAACGCAGGAATTTAACGTCTGTTAAATTCCTGACTAAGGCATACCTAACATGGGAGGTGGATTGTGGGGCTAAGGCCACAGAGCCTTATCATCAAGTTATCGCCGTTTTCCATGGAACATTGCTGGAAAACCAGCGATGTTCCATGGAAAACCCCGCTATCGCTGGAATATTTATCGCCATAGCGCTAAGCGTTGACAATACAGCGCTAGCTTGGCGATATATTCCAGCAATAGCCGGCGATAATTTAAAGCGCGCTAAGCGCGCTCAGCGATAATTATCGCTGGGGCTTGATAATATGCCCCGTAATTCGTTATCTTTTGTGGAACCTTGGCTATAGTCCTGGTCTTCTAAGTCACAGCTTTTGACATTCGTCTTGATCCGAACTAACTCTAACACTCAACCCTCCCGCACATTGATTAGGGATGGGGACTGACGCTAAACAGGTCACTAACACTAATCCCCAGCTGTTAAGGACCATTCAGTTCAGACCCTGTAGTTTTGCTCTAAAATCGCTGTGTAAATGGCTTACAGAGGGAGCTTGTGCAAATAGATGATATGTGTGCGTTAACGAACAGCAAGCTGAGTAAATACAATAACGCACAGCCTGGCGCATCGGTGTAATCTAGAGGCGTTGCGAGCCTTTAGCTCCATGAAGTTATTCAATTATGTGGCATGCTTTAAAAATGAGCAAACAACTCTACTTAAAAATTATTTAGAGTATTTTATATGCTTTCAAAATGCTTATTTATATTATTGTATTTGTTTATTTATTCGTTTATTTATTTATTTGCAGTTTTATATAGCGTGAACTCGACCTGAAGGTATTGGAGCGCTTTACATGAGCACCAGTTACATTGCACAAGGACACATTCATGTATTTGGCCTAAAATGTTCCAGAATCAATATTTTGCCAAACCAATGGAATAAAAGAAAAGTCTAAAATATATGCCTCGCCAGTGGTGTTTAGATTTAGTTACAGACAACTTTAACTGTGTGCTAGAGCTCGTGTAATCACAAAATATAAGCAAGCAATAAGAAAGCAGCACAGTGAGAAGGGCTTTAGCTATGCTCCTCTGTTGTTCTTCTTTGTGGGCATTTTACCAGCTGTGTTATGCTGCCTATGAAGTAGTTCCATTGCGTGTAACTGCTAGAGACAATGTTAACATTGACCATGTGTCAAACACAGCAGGAATTAGATTTGCATTGTCTAACCCTGTAACAAATAAGAGTAGGAGGGGTCTTTACTTTTTAAACTGTCTCACAAATGCAATAAAAAAGGGTTTACATTGTGAACTCTCATAAACAAGCCAGGAAGGGTTTTACATTGTGAATTTTGTGACATACATCGCAGGAAGAGGCTTGCATTGTTTAACACTAAAAGATTCTTACACAAAGGAGGTGGGGGGAATAGCGGTTATCGGTACCCAGCATCCCTCATATCCTGCTACTGCCCAACTAAGAATTGTAACGCAATAGTCCACACTAGAATCTGAGAAGAACTGGCATCAGGTGGACACCACTATAGCACGCCAACCTCTCTGGGATCTAGTCTGGGTGGATAAACGACCCAGGCCCCCAAATGCTTATGCTTTGAACACTACGTTGAAAGCGTGGTATAGCTATGTTGCCTCGAGGAGAATGGTAACACATCCATCACCATACACGCCAATTCACTACAATGCTGCCTTAGCCCCAGCTATGGAGAGATATGTGTTTCGACAATGGAGGGAGGCAGGGTGCCAAATGCTTGCGGATATATATGAAGGGGTGTCCCCTAAGACCTTTTTGCAACGTAAAGGGGACTGGGACCTTTCGGAGACAGACGCCTGCACTATGCTCAGATTAGGCACTGGATCACACACTCCTCTATCTGCTGCGCTGTTACTAGGGATAACATCCCCTTGGAACCAGTATTCTCAAAGTTGTGGGCACCAATGGTACTATTTCTAGGGTCAATAGGTTACTCCTGGCTGAGGAGGCACCTGCTACATGGAAACTACAAGGAATGGGAACGGGTCATGGGTAAACAGATCACACCACAACACTGGGAATGACCGGGGAGAGACATTCATGCATCCTCTACTTCAGTCTTGGGAAGGGCATTTGACAACATAATTTGGTTCAGGTGTCATTATACACCGTCTTGACTACACAGCGTGCAGCACAATGCGTCCCCTAGGTGCTGGAGAGGATGTGGGGCTTTGGGAGATGCTCTGCATATTTGGTGGACGTGCCCCAAGGTCTAATCCTTCTGGGACACAGTGGCTGGAACCCTTAAAAGCACATTGTGTTTTCCCATATCCTTCATACCTGACGTGATGATGTTGGGCTTAAAACCCACAGAATTAATGGCTGCATGGAAACAGGAATTTCACATGGTGCTGCAGTTTTTGATTAACTGACAAATCGATTATCGCCCATAAGTGGAAAAATGTAGACTCTCCCTTGCTAACCCAATGGTGTCATTGACTATGATCCATGCTGGCAATGGAATGTTTGATTAGCAACATGAACATCACTCACCTCTATATGAGGC
This sequence comes from Calotriton arnoldi, assembly GCA_963921515.1. Lineage (NCBI taxonomy): Eukaryota > Metazoa > Chordata > Amphibia > Caudata > Salamandridae > Calotriton > Calotriton arnoldi. Next base: position 527,707 of record CAWUFW010005474.1, on the reverse strand, counting down.
TAAGTGGAAACCAGTGCACGCTATGTTGAGCAGGGGTTTACCGCATTTGGTACTTCACCATTGTTGGAGGGGCCTTGCATATATTTGGCTAATGAGGGAGTGTGGGCTCACTCTTTTCTTTATATTGGATTGTTAATTATTTGTAATGTTGCTGTGTGTGGGCAGAAATGCTAGTCTCCACAGGGTGCTTGTCTTGGTGGACTTAGGAGAGGGTTCCGGCTTCTGAAGTTGGGGCACAGAATAGGAAGGAAGGTTTGGCTGAGAAGAAAAAGGGCTTGGCTCAATTTGTAATGTGGTAGGCTGGGTGGTATCTCACCAATGAGATAATCTTTAACATGTAAATGGCTAGCTGTATACACCTATTGTTTAACTGTATTCTTTAATGGGTCATGGCCCAGAGGATGTTCCACGTTTGGAACTTTAATAAAAAAGATTCACCAAAAAAGAAAAAGCACTGGCTGGACACTGATTTAGTAAGTGTTATTATGTGTTTTGCGACGTTCTGAATTTCTAAACTACACGCCTTCCTGGTTAAGCTTTTTCTTGCTCCATCTCACTACCTTTTGGGTCAAGTACTGAAGAGGTAAAGTTGATGGTCATTTTGGGTCCAATAGTCAGTTAGCTACAGTGTTTTTACTCTGCAAATTTGTTGATCTTTTTTACAGACATTTGATTAGGCAGCAAATGCGTTTGCCTGCTAAGAAGTAGTTCCATTGGTAAATACTGACAGATGCATTATTAAAACAAACCCCTTGTCAAATACAGTGTCAAGTTCTCTTAACTTGATTGTTAAAGTTATAAGGCGAACAGCAACTACCTTATGGTCACTGTGGCTGGGTAAGGGGAAGACAAGAAACTAAAACAAGTAAAGATGCTTCAGATCAAGTTCAATGCCTGCATGACTGAAATCATCCACTGGATGAAGTCCAAAAGTCCAAAGCTGAATACGGACAAGACCGAAATTGTGATCTTTGGAACGAGAACATCACCGCGGGACTCCACCAGGTGGCCAACAAAGCTAGGACTGACACCCATCACTGCCAAGAACCTCGGGATCATCATCAACAGCAAACTCGACATGACCGCTCAAGTCAATGCTGTCACCGCCTCATGCTTCCATACCCTGAAGATACTGAGAAAGATTTTCAAATGGTTCCCAATCGGTACCCTGAAAACCGTCACGCATGCCCTGGTCAGAAGCAAGCTAGTTTATGGGAACACCCTCTGTGCTGGGACACTGTTGGTGCTGTAGGGGTGAGCACAGGGCGCGAAGGTGCCAGTGGAGAAGGTGCTACAGCACTGCTCCTCATACAACATCCCCCTTCCAGCAATTTCAGCCACCCCAGGTTCATAGAGGGAGATCACATATACACGTTCAGGGAAAGAAGGCAGGAAAATGCACACCAAAAGGCAATAAAGATAACATTTATTGTCAAACCTCCAGGAGTCTATTTTCCCCATTTAATGGTCAATGGTCTGGCATCCTTGCATTACAGCAGTTTAGTGATTTGTGCTCTACCAGTGTGCAGCAGACCAACTTTGAGATTACTGACTACTGATTGTCACTTGTTGGACAAGTAAGCTGCAAAACCAAAGGGGATGATGGACGGAGTGTTGAACATTGCAAGCACTCACCCCCAGTCAACTGATCTGGGTTTAATCCATCATCATTCTTTAGCTCACTCTGCCACCCCAGTTCAGACACGGCTATATGCAAATCAGTCTGACCCTGTGCCTCATGGGAACAATCCAGCCCGAACTGCCAAGCCATGTCTTCCCTGGACCGGAAACAAGCATCCTGGGACCGGTTTCTGGCTTACAGCCGTCATCAGCCAGGCTATCTTGAATCCAGTGGCAAAGTGAGCAAGGGACCCACGTCTGGGCATACCCTGCCAACTTAGGGCGAACATAGCAAAACCAAAGGGGATGATGGACGGAGTGTTGAACATTGCAAGCACTCACCCCCAGTCAACTGATCTGGGTTTAATCCATCATCATTCTTTAGCTCACTCCGCCACCCCTGTTCAGACATGGCCATATGCAAATCAGTCTGACCCTGTGCCTCATGGGAACAGTCCAGCCCGAACTGCCAAGCCATGTCTTCCCTGGACCGGAAACAAGCATCCTGGGACCGGTTTCTGGCTTACAGCCGTCATCAGCCAGGCTATCTTGAATCCAGTGGCAAAGTGAGCAAGGGACCCACGTCTGGGCATACCCTGCCAACTTAGGGCGAACATAGCAAAACCAAGGGGGATGATGGACGGAGTGTTGAACATTGCAAGCACTCACCCCCAGTCAACTGATCTGGGTTTAATCCATCATCATTCTTTAGCTCACTCCGCCACCCCAGTTCAGACACGGCCATATGCAAATCAGTCTGACCCTGTGCCTCATGGGAACAATCCAGCCCGAACTGCCAAGCCATGTCTTCCCTGGACCGGAAACAAGCATCCTGGGACCGGTCTCTGGCTTACAGCCGTCATCAGCCAGGCTATCTTGAATCCAGTGGCAAAGTGAGCAAGGGACCCACGTCTGGGCATGGATTAAACCCAGATCAGTTGACTGGGGGTGAGTGCTTGCAATGTTCAACACCCGGGGCCTGGCTCTTGACACTGATAGCTGTCACTGGCCTCTTTTGGTTGTTGTCCTAATGGGCAGAATTTTCCTTGTTTTGGGGACAGAAGTCTGATCCAAGGGACAGAATGGGTCACATCACTTTGTTTGCCATGGTGGTGGCTACTAGGATGCATCTGTGAGCAAATTAAGGTTAGGCGCTTCACAGATGGGGTCCACAAGTGAGGAGAAGGGTTTCCCATGGGTCAGTTCAGTGGACCAGGAAAGTGTAGGCAGAGGGATCCAACTGAGTTCAGGGAGGCGTAGAATGGGCATGTGCCCCTGCATAACAGGGCCATCATTCATGTTCTATCACCTAAGCAGCAAAGCCCATCAAGGTATTGATTAGTCTTCCTGGCTTTTTGCTGGAGGGAGCTCATGCTGGACTTGGCTATTTCTGCAGGTTTATCCCCAAACTTTTTGCATTTAACATCCTGTTTCTGAACTTGTTTTTGTTGCCTTTTAGGACACTGCACACTTTACCACTGCTACCCAGTGCTGAAGTGCTTGTGCTCTCGCCTTAAAAAATGGTAAGACTGGCTTATACCCAGTTGGAATATTTAATTTTCTTGAAAGTCCCTAGTAAAGTGGCAGCCTGTGTGTGCAGTTTAAACTGCCATTTCGACCTGGCAAAATAAACCTTTTGCCCGGCCCAAACCTTCCTTTTTTATACATAGAAGTCACCAAAAGGATAGGCCCCGGACAGCCCAGAGTGTAGGGAGCAGTATATTTTAATAGTAGGACATGTACTTTTTACGTTTTACATGTCTTGGTAGTGACAAAGTCTTAAATTCGTTTTTCACTATTGCAAGACCTACATACTCCGTAGGATAACATTGGAGTTACCTTATTACATTTATTAAGCTGTAAATTCAAATGGGAAGAGGTAATCCAGTTCATGGTTGGTGTATTTGGAATTATAATGAAAAATCCTTTCTTATTGTAAAGTTGGATTTTAAATTACAATTTTGAAAATGCCACTTTTATAAATTTGACATTTTCCTGCCTTAGCTATTTGGTGACTGCAGCCTGTCTCTGGGTCACATGACTGGCTGTAGTTGGCAGTTGGACTCTGTGTATTCCTCTTAGACCGCCACACACAATAGAGGTCTTTGGTGTGCCTGAATGGGGCATCACTAGAAAGATGGGAGGGCAGTGCAGGGCACAGCCCTACTTACACTTGAATAGGCTGTCTCCTGCCTCCGCACAAATGGCTGCATACCCCATGTAGTTAGTCTGGAGCCTGGGCAGGGGAAGCAGGAAGCCTGTGTACTTCAGAAGGATACCTCTGGAAGCTTCTCCAACTTCAAAGGAGGCACCTGATATAAATATTGGACTTCAGACACCAACTCTTCAGTATACTTATGGACCTGTAGATACTCCATAAGAAAGAAGGACTGCTGTGCAGCTGAAGGACTTTCACTCTGGACTCCTGCTTTGCTGTGCTCACCAGCTGCCCTCTTGACTGGGTGAAAAGGATGGCCTGAACACTGGTCAGCCCAGCGAACACTACTATCATGCTGCTCCGCACTCTACGGTAGGACCATTCTTCTGCACCAGATGCACCATCTCATGCACCAGCGAGACCACCATCACACCACAAAGCACCACACTAACCTTTCGCCACACCACACCAGAACGACCTAAATTTCCACATCGACAACACCATTGACAACAACACCGCACTCCTTGACAGTATGAGCAGCCTCGGACTGACCCAGATCATCCACGGTCCCACACACACCGCAGGACATGCACTGGACCCAATTTTCACCTCTAGAAACCACATCAGTTACAGTCACGTCACAGAACTCACAAGGACTGATCACCCCATCCTCCACTTCAGCATATCCAGCCCTTGCACTGCCACCCCAAGGATGAACAGCGTCCCCTACCACAGTTGGAACAAAATTTCCACCTGGACGGACGCCCTCAACACCTCCAACCCTCTACCGCCACCAACCTCGAACAGTGAATTAAGATCTTCAATGCCAGGATCACTAACTGTGCAGACTGTATCGCCCCCGTCAAGAGCAACAACTGGACAAAATCCTCCAAAGGGCCCAGCTGGTTCTCCCAAGAACTCAGAACAGCAAAACGTGTCAGCAAACAGCTGGTTAGTAAATGGTGCACCAGAAACGACATCTCCGACAGGGCAGCCTCCAAGACCTCCCGTAACCTCTATAACCACCTGCTGAGGGCCACTAAGAAGACAGCATTAGCCACACGCATTGAAACCAGTGCCAACAATAACAAATAACCTTTCAACATTGTGAATGAATTCTCTAACCTGAGTGCCTGCGAAAACATCACACTCTCACCAGAGCTGTGCGACAACCTCGCTAACTTCTTCCACAACAAGATTGCAACCATATACAGAAACCTCCAACCCCAACCTACACCTATGGACTTCCTTGAGAGATTCACCACTGGTGCAATCAACGTGAACCACAGACTGACCACCTGGAACCTCCTCTCCACCCAGGACACAACCACCATCATGAAATCCATCCACTCAGGAGCTCCCACAGACCTATGCTCGCACCACATCTTCAATCTCAGAAACCAAAGAACCAGCCAGGAACTCACCACCCTGCTCACCCTGCTCAACACCTCAGTCACCATTGCAACATTTCCTGATGCTTAGAAACACACTGAAGCCAGACCACTACTGAGAAAACCCTCCGCTAACCCCATCGAACCCAAACACTACCGGCCAATCTCCCTGCTCCCATTCCTAGCCATGGTACTGGAAAAAATCATCAACAAGCAACTCATGACGCACCTGGAACAGAGCCAGCTACTCAACGCCTTCCAACTCAGCTTTCACAGCAATCACAACACCAAGACCGCCCTGATCGCAGCCACCGACAACATCTGAACCCTCCTCAACCAAGGAGAAACAGCAGCTCTGATCCTCCTCGACGTCTCAGCAGCCTTCAACACCGTATCCCACCACACACTAATCAAAAGCCTCCACCACATCAGCATCAAAGCACTCAGATGGATTGCTTCCTTTCTCACTGGTAGAACACAGAGAATCTGCCTCCCACTTTTCATCTTCAAAACCAAGGAGATCGCCTGCAGTGTCCCTCAGCCCCAGGCTCTTCAAAGCATATATGACACCGCTGGCCAACATCGTCAGATCCCACAGCCTCAACACAATCTTCTATGCTGACGACACCCAACTCATCCTCTCACTCTCCGACGACTTCACCACCACTAGGACGAGCTTCCACAGTTGCATGATGAGCATCGCTGACTGGATGAAGAACAACTGTCTGCAGCTGAAAACAGATGAGACGGAAGTACTGAACTTATGCAATAACAGCAACCCGTGGAATGGTTCCTGGTGGCTGTCAAAAATAAGACCCGCACCCACAATCTCTAACCACTCCAGAAACCTCAGAATCATCATTGACCACAAACTCACCATAAAATCACAGATCAACACTGTCAATCAATCAATCAGTGGCTTGTAAAGCGCAACTACTCACCCGTAAGAGTCTCAAGGTGCTGGGGGGGGGGCTGCAGGTCTGTCGAGGCGCTGTGGTTCAGCCGAAGACCCAGGTCTTGAGGTCCTTTGTGAATTGAGGCAGTGAGTGTGTTTGACTGAGGTGGAGAGGCAGGGTGTTCTAGGTCTTTGGTGCAAGGTAGAAGGATCTTCCTCCGGCTGTAGTCTTGCGGATACATGGGACGGTAGCCAGGGCCAGTTGGGCGGAGCGGAGGTCTCTGGTGGGTAAGTGGAATGCGAGGCGGTGGTTGAGGTACGCAGGTCCCGCTTCGTGTAGGGCTTTGTAGGCATGTGTGAGGAGCTTGAGGGGATTCTTGTGTTGACTGGGAGCCAGTGGAGGTCTCTTAGGTGGCTGGAGATGTGGTTGAAGCAGGTGATTTTGAGAATGAATCTGGCGGCAGCGTTCTGGTTCTTCTGCAGTTTCTTGAGCAGTTTCTGGGTGATGCCGGCATAGAGTGCGTTGTCGTAGTCGATTCTGCTGCTGACGAGTGTGTGGGTGACTGTCTTTCTGGACTCGGTGGGTATCCATTTGCATCTTATCCACCTGCTTCCTCACTCTGTGCATGCTATATAAGATCTTCAAATGGCTACCCCTGCACACTAAACACACTGTGACACAGGCCCTCATCACCAGCCAGCTGGACTACGGCAATGCTCTCTACGTATGAATCACTGTACACCTCCTACAGAGACTTCAGACCATTCAGACTCCAGTCACAGTCAGACTCATCCTTGACATCCTCCGATGAACCCACATCATGCCCCACTTCAGGCAACTCCACTGGCACCCCGTACAGAAGAGATGCCAATTAAAGCTGCTGACACATGCACACAAGGCTCTACTCCAGTGGCTCCCAAACTGTGGTCCGCGGACCCCCAGGGGTCTGTGACACATTCCCAGTGGGTCCGCAGGCAGAAGTTTTAAAAGCACTGCAAAGTTCCTTGAATAATCAGCAGTTTTTGGGCAACAATAATCGTGTCAAGATAACTCCAGTGATTAATGTACCTGCTAGAGAGAGATGGGAGTGTTGTCCACTGGCAGCTTTGACTCATCTAAGGGAGCGCAGATGGTTAATATGCCTGCTGCAAAGAACGTGTACCATGCATTTAACAAACAGTATTTTATGTGCTTAGCTCAGTCGGTTACTGCTTTTGTCACAGTGATTCTTTAGTTACTGTGCAGTTCATAAGTTACAATCGTAATCTAACACAGTGAGCTATTTTTTTTTTTTATTGGGATTTATAGCGCGCACAGCTACTCAATAGAGAGTCCCAGCGCGAAGCCAAAGCGTCAGAGGGCTATGAACTGCCATCAAACAGCTGCATGCAAACTGCATGCTATAAGTTAGTAAGTTTTCCCAGTCTTTCACTATCTTGATGCTGCTACAAAATAGCTTTGTTTGGGTTGAAATAAATTCTTATTATTAAAGTAAATATTAACCACTGTGTTATGTTCTGAATCCTGAGTTTGTGCTTCTACAGACCAAGCACTCTTAAAAAAAGCCTACCAGTATGGATGGCATGTGAATTCTACACCTTGTAGTCCCCTTTGCCCTATGTAACATTTTAAATACGCTGATTTACACATGTATGATTCATTGTCTCTGTATGTGTGTGATGGAAAGTGCTCTGAGACCCTACAGTGGTATGAGAGGTGCTATAAAACAAATGAAATACATGTGACAGAGGGGCTCTGGGAGATGAGAGGCACTGTTGGAGGGTAATAGTGATGGAATCACTGAAGAGCCCCAACAAAAATTGTCGTATCCTGGTGCACAGTAAGGTCAATGGGCCCGATTCACAGAACTAACTTAAGACAAAATCCTAAACTTACTACCATTTTGGTATTCACAGAAGGCACTTACTCATTTTGGTATTCACAGAAGGCACTTACTCATTGATGAGTAAGTGCCTTCTGTGAATACCAAAATGAGTAAGTTACTCAAAACGAGTAAGTTACTCAAAATGAGTAAGTTACTCAAAATGAGTAAGTTACTCATTTTGATATTCACAGAAGGCACTTACTCATCAATGAGTAAGTGCCTTCTGTGAATACCAAATGAGTAAGTTACTCAAATGAGTAAGTTACTCAAAATGAGTAAGTAAGTGCCTTCTGTGAATACCAAAATGAGTAAGTGCCTTCTGTGAATACCAAAATGGTAGTAAGTTTAGGATTTTGTCTTAAGTTAGTTCTGTGAATCGGGCCCAATAGTTACTATGCTTTGAAAGCAAATACAATTCAATATATAATGACAAATGCGTTGTAGAATGCACCATTTTCCCCAATTCTCTTGGGGGGAGAGCCCTCCAAAGCCCCTTTTGTAGTGGTCAGGATCACTCACTGCACTTGGTGTGCACCATACGGGTACTGGTCTGACAACCTTTTCCAGGGCTGCTTTGGGTTGCCAGTCCGGCCCTGGCAGGAGCAGGAGCCTCATGCTGTGACATAAAACCAAACATTGAAAAGTTAGTCGCCGAGATGCAGCACCAACCTTTCCATTAAACATTTTCGATTTTTGCAAATTTTTTCAATATAAAATTCTAAAATCTTTAGTAATTCGAGCATTTGTTTAGTGTGCGCTCCTGTGTGTTTATTTTTTTCGAATTACTGTTTGAATTTTTGATAAGTAAATCGTACAAATTGCTTGAGGTCCCCGGATTCCAGTAGTGATTCAGTGGGGGTCCTCAAGAGTCAAATGTTTGGGAACCAGTGCTCTACTCAACCAAGAACCCGCCTACATTAACCACCGCCTGAACTTCCACCGACCATCGAGAAAACTATGCCCCGCCTCCCTGTCTCTGGCCCACTCTCCCCGTGGATACCGAAACAGGAGTGGAGGACACTCCTTCTCCAACAAAGCAGCAAAGACGTGGAACAGCCTCCCATGCAACTCCGTCCATCACCTCTCTTCCGGAGTTCTGAAGGGCCCTCAAGACCTGTCTGTTCGAATGAGCTACAGGGACCTGCAAGCGCCTGGATACCCTATTGGGTGATTAGCCGTGCTCTACAAATCCTGATTGATTGATTGATTGATTAATCCTGTTGCTAGCACTAGACCTACTCACATAAATGAGGTACCATTTTTATAGGAGACTTGGGGGAGTGCTGGGTGGTAGGAAATTTGTGGCTCCCAGCATATTCCAAAAGTGGAAATGTGGGTCATTTTCCAGTAAAAAAATGTGATATGCCAATATTGCATTTTGAGCCCTTCTCTGTTGTGGGCATTTGGGGGGAGATTTACAAACATTTTGCGCTGGGTTAGTGTCACAAAAGTGATGCTAACCAGCGCAAAATGTTTTTTTTGCTACTTACTTTCCAACACAAAACTTGTTATGCGCTGGAAAGCACCCTCTAAGTAGCGCGAAGCACTTCTTGGCGTTATTTGGCGGCAAAGGGGTGTTACATGGGTGGAACATGGGTGTTCCCATGCAACCACCCATGCCTTTTGACATAAAACCATATTTACAAAGATTTACAGACATGCTTTTGCCCCTTCAAAGGAGGCGCTAACAGGAGAAATGCTTTAATTTCTCCATGCTTTTCTGACTTTGCGTGTGTGCTGCACTGTGCAGCACGCATACAAAGTGGGAAAAGCTTTCCATCGTGTCTAGGCATAGTATTTTGTACAAGAAGGGTACCCTTCATGTACAAAACCTATGCTAGACTCATGCACACACCGTAGCACTATGGCGCTAAGGTGTGTGCGTGGCGCACGGCCGCTGAAATCAGTGTGGGCACACGGGAGAGGGGAGGAGATAGCCATATCTCTGAAGATATGGCTCTCTCCTGCTCCCTCCCTGTCGCACACTGCAGTGCAGCCTCGTGGGGGGCTGCACTGTGTTGCATGACTTTTTTGTAAATCTCCCCTAAGTCTGCCCACACAAGTGAGGTACCATTTTTAGCAGGAGACTTGAAGGGATGCAGAATAGTAGAACATTTGTTATTACCAAATGGATTTCTCTGCATTTCTGTCTTCCAAATGTAAGCCAATGTGTAAGAAAGAAGACATTTTGAAAAATGCCCTCTGAATCACATGCTAGCATGGGTACTCACAAAATTTGAGATATATAAATAACCACTGTTCCAAAACTCATTATCTAGTGTACATTTCAGAAATGCATAGGTTCCCTTCATACCCATTTTTCACTCTTTGTATTTTACCAAATGAATCGCTGCATAGTCAATGCACAATGAAAGACCATTGTAAGGTGCAGCTCAGTTGTTGGCTCTGCATACCTCAGGTTCTAGGAGAACCTACAAATCCTATATAACCCTGTGACTAGAAGGTTCTAACAGATGCAACGGTATATTGATTTTGTACATCATCCATCGTGACGAGAAGTTACAGATGAAAACAATGTCACAAACGGCTATTTTTTCCTACTCATTTTCAATATTTGTTTTTTATTTCGACGGTTAGTTTGGGAAAACCTTGAGGCATCTACACAGATGGCCCTTTGCTGAGTTCAGAATGTTGTCTACTTTACAGAAATCTTAGCTTTCTAGGAGCATCCATGGGTTTCCCACCTGATTCCACCTCAAACTGGTAATAGATTAAAAGCACAAAAATTAGGAAAAATTGACTACCTCTTTAAAAAATGTCAAAACTGTGGTAATGTTTTTCTTTTTTATTCAGCTCTGCATGTTCCTGGAAGCTGGGAAAATTGTGACTTTAGCCCAGCAAACCTTTAATTGATGCTATTTTTGGGGATAAAACCAGATACTTAATTAGCTATAATTTAGCTATTTTCTCGGTGCCCTCCAGAGGAATCCACAAAACCCTGGGTATCCTTAGAAACCCCATGATGTTTAGAAAAACGAATGCAAATTTGAGGTGGATACTTTATGTAGAAAAAAAGTTACAGAGATGTAAGCACAAAGTACCTTAAAAAGCAAACAAAAGAGCTTAGCATTCTAGGGGGAAAGGCTTAGCAGCCAAGAGGTTATAATTAATTATTCTCTTCTGAATTACGACATGTCAGAATCGTCAAACTTAGAAGGTAACTTAACATTGTCAACGGCCCCAGTTTCTAATCAGAGCCTTCGTATCAACCATGGGTGTAGTTACCAGTGGTGTAGGCGGTGCAATGCGCCGGAGCACAGAAGCAGAAGGGGGCCCTAATACAACAGCCCCTTGAGCCATGAGAGGGCACCTAAATAACCATGCTGGAGTTCCAAGACAGAGTTCAAATATCAGTCTAGTCTTCTGAAAAGTTACAGTTATTTTTTTAACTTGGAAACAGGTGTTTACTTTTCTTTCGCTTACTACAAAGTGTGAGGATTTTGTAAAGTGAACTATGTGAAATCCTTGCTGGTATTAAAGGAAAGGCTGTAGGATGTTTTTTTGTTGTTGTTGTGATCGAAACAAAGGGCCCGATGTCTTATCCGGCAGACGGCCCGTTGTTCCGCCAGGGGAATGGAGAACATTACTCCATCCCCCTGGTGGAGGAACCACCTGTCGAATTTATAAATGACCACTGAGCAGGCTGTCATGCATATTGAATTGACAGGACCCGCGGTCACGGGAGTACCTGCCAATGCATTTTGCTATTTGGTGCAGGGCTGCATCAACATGACGCAGCCCTGCACCAAACAGAGTATATATTTTTATTTTCAAAAGCAGGTTTTCCTTTTGAAAATAAAAAAAATAAATGCCCCCCCTCGCCATAGGAGAGTGGGGCATTATTCCTTTACTACTGTCCCTTACCACTAGGGTTTGCTTGGCAGTAATGGACAGTAAAAAAAATGGCTATATGTCAGTCTGTCCTAATTCGACAGCCCTTACTCTGTCGGGCCATTGGAGATGTTTGTCTATGGCGGTGATGGAGTAGTCACCACAGTAGCCAAACTTATGGTCAGGAAGCATCTAAATCGGGCGGGCAGACCATTATCTTGGTTGTATAGGCACTCCGTTGCTGTTATGATGGACTACCTATGCCGCCAAAATATAAATTAGCCTCAAAGATTTTAATAGGGCCAAAACAAATCAAGACACTTTACTTGGCGCAAATTTCAAACATTTGATAAAACCCAATTTCCAATCATTATTGTTTTTGGGCTTTTTAATTTTATCAGTAAAATTGTATTTCTCTGCAAATGTATTGATCATTTCGATGGAAAATGTGCTGTCTGTAAATGCGTAATATATTGGCTTCAAGAGTCCAGGCCCGAGCTGAGCAATGGGAACATTTGGCATTGAAACTGTGCAACTAATATTATGTAAAAACATGATACAGTGTCTTCAAAATTCAAAAAAGGATATTTCTTTGACAAGCATTTCACCTTAGGACATCAGATTAAATCAATACATTGGGAGGCGTTTATTAAAAGTATTTAAACATGAACTGAGAAACGTTCATGCCCACTCTGATGAAAAAACTATTAGTGAACTAAAGGCAAGGCAGTTGTCAAGTACACCCTAAATGTGGGCTATATGCTTATCTTACACAGAGAAACATTATAGTCTATTAAGTCAAACACAAGAGAGATTTTTGTACAGCACACATACTCATGTACTTCAAGGCTTTCTCATATGCAATAATGAGAAAATTGGAAGCACAATAAAATAAATCCTAAAATCACACAATTTGGTTAAGTGGCCAAGCCGAGATTGATCTAACGTTTTCTGGTCTCACATTGTGTAATTCATTACTTGATTGGCATCCCTTTCTTTCTCTGGTTTCATATCAAAGTGTAATGCTTTGTCTTTCATTCTTGGTGCATGAGGCTAGTGAATGGCTAGCAGACAGAAAGCCACAAGAAAGCTTAGCTCATTTTGGCCTTGAGAGCTCAAGAGGACCTTAAGTGAACCAGAGCTTATTATCGGGCTTGAGTCTTCAGTTACTCTCCCACCTCTACACTTTACTCTCGGTATTCTGAGCCTCAAATAAGCTCAGCTGCTGCTGCCAGTGTGATACTTGTTTTGTATGTGAGGATATCTTAGCTTGTACTGTGGATAAATATCTTGTACCTGTGAGGAGAACTTACACTGCTGGCAAATGCTGCTCATTGTGTGTGTTTGTTTACACACAGGCCTGGACTGCTGCTGCAAATTCTGTCCATTTTCAACACCCCTCCAAGCCCCTAAGCCCTACCCTCTTCAACTCATACATAATCCCTCTAACCAGAATCATCCACTCTCACAATATCAACGTCCTCTTCAATGACACACAACTCATTCTCTCCTTCATGGACAAAATGCCCAGTACCCGGATCAAGTTCAATGCCTGCATGACTGAAATCGCCCACTGGATGAAGACCAACTGTCTGAAGCTGAACACCAACCAGACCGAAATTGTGATATTCGGGAACAGCACATCACCGTGAGACTCCACTGAGTGGCCAACAGAGCTAGGACCAACACCCACCACCCTCACCAAGAACCTCAGAATCATCATCAACTGCAAACTCGACATGACCGCCCAAATCTGTGCCGTCACAGCCTCATGCTTCCATACCCTGAAGGTGAAAATTATTAAATAGCTCACAATCATAACTCATATCCTAGTCACAAGGAAGCTGGACTATGGGAACACCCTCTATGCCGGGATCAACAAAAAACTCACCAGAAGGCTGCAGACCATTCGGAACTCGGAGACAGACTCCCACTCAACTTCCCACACTTCACTCACATCAGACCTGAAGGTGCTCCACTGGATCCCCATGCACAAATGAGCACAATTCAAACTCCTCACCCACATTTTCAAGGCACTACATATAACTGGCCAATCATACTTCAGCAATCGCATCTGCTTTCTCAAACCTTCCAGACACCTCGCTCATCAGGACTCTTACTTGCACAAATCCCACTCATACAGAAAACCAGGTCTGGCGGTCGAGCCTTCTCCTATATTGTGCCTAATGCATGGAACAACTTGTCTCTACACATAAGAGCCTCCTGTTGTATTCCTCTTAGGGTGTCCATACACGGGCTTTCCTGTATCATGTCCTTATATAGGCACAATTTGCCCTGCCCTTATATAGGCATAAAATCCCAGTCCTTATTTAGGCATTAAACCGTGCACTCCAAATACAGGCATGGTCTCCGACATCCGTCCACCCTAACATCACAACGAGTTCTTGAAGAACAGACCCATAGGCTTCGGGAGTTTCCCTAGCACAGGACTATTGATTTCTTCAAGGACTCATCTATTATGCATGAACCATTATACCTTAGGGGTTCATTCATGACGTCTTCCGCTGTCCGATTCATGTCAATGCTAACATTCTGAGGTACCTCTCAGGTATAAATATACCTTCCCTAGCCCTTGTAAACTAGAGGAGATCTCGACTTCAGAGGAGCCCGTATCCCGGCCTGACGCACTGAGAAGACGCTGTCATCCCTGCACGCAGAGAGTCCAGCTTCCAGTGATCTGACTTCCCTTGCGGGGTGTTGGAGTTCGAATCTGGCAAGAGATTCCTACCTCTCTAATTCTTAAGGTATGGAGCTGACTAGAACCTAGAGGGACTCTTGGCATACTTGACATACTAGGCATACTAGACTTAACATACTCTTAGTATACCATAGTAAGGAATACTTCACCTACTTCATACCTCTCCCTACACCTAGGTTAGGTTAGGTACATTGGGGTAGAACTAGCTTAGCAACGCATCGTATGAGTACTCGCATTTTTAGTCTGTGTTATTTATGTAAATGAATATCTGCTAAAGATAATGTTATCGCAGTACTATTTATTTCTACTGCTTACGCTGTACATTATTTATCTCGCATACTGTCTTGTGATCATAACAGCACATATAACTTACACGAGAAACAAGACTGTTCAATAAATCTTTTATTGAAACGCCCGTCTATTCTTTCTGTGTAACTTTGAGGAAAACTAAGTATGCACGATTGAGCTGAGTGAAATAGTTATCTATTGTTTCCACAACTCTGGGACACGTTCTGATTCTAAAGGGAAACAAAGTTGTCATGTTTTGCGGCTGCCAGAAACTACTCCCTTCTTGTTATCCAAGGAGTTTCTAGTAGCCTCTGAGCTAGCTGGCACAAGTAATTAAGTTTAATATACTCGATAGGGACATACTGACCTTAGTCCTATGTCAAACCTATAGGGGATATTATTCCAATGCGCAGAGCCTATTAGGGAAATAGGAGCTACACTACATGGCGCCCAACGTTTGGTAAGGCGGTAATTTAACGCTAGATACTGAGTAACTCAGCCGTGCCTTTTTCTCTCAGAGACCCCTACCCATATACTCCAAAAGACATCTGGAGTGGGCAGGGTTAAGTATCCACCACGGCTACATAGGGAAACACCCTATATATTAGCTGTTTGGTTTGCTCAACGTTGAAGGATACAGTGTTCCAAAATATTGTGCACCTTATCTTTTGTTTCCTTGAAACTTGTTCTACATTTTTTCAAAAACAAAATGCCTGGCTCCGACACTGAGACCGGAAACGGTGGTGCTGCGGATCAGCCAGCTGCAACAGCTTATAATATCACAGGTTTTATTGAAACCGAGGAGGGTGTTATAGACATCCCTCAAAACTTAAGAAGAGCCATCACTCTAAAACTTATAAAACACGGTCTGCCACCAAGAGGTGGTAGAGCAGTTTTCGTGATAGAGGCACACAAATCTTTTCAGACAGAGGTATTCTATTCATGGGTAATATTTCCTGAATCAAATACAGTAACACACACGTTTCACTTCTACAAAGAAGATGATCCACCAGAGGAATATATTCCTTTCGAGGATATTGAAATTCCATTAACATACCAGGAGCATCAGCTCTGGTTTAAAGGCGCCCTAAAACATCACAGAAACATTACCAGGCTCGGTCCACTAGGTAGACCAGGAGCAACATGGCCGATTCTAGTCGGCTATACACCTCATCCCGACATTGAAGAAATGTCAGACGAGGAACTACTTGTTCAACTACGAGAAATAATAAAAATCTATAGACAATTGGTCCAATATGTCATGCGGACTTTCACAGTCCAACAACCATTGACACTTCCAAATCAAACTCCTCAACAGGGGAATACACTAAAAATTACACCACAGACTCTAAACGCAGTCATGGGTAAAATGCCCACAAAACGTGAGCAGATTCCATTCTGGATAGCTCAAAAATTACTCAAATCGAAGCAGTATTTCCAAATACTAGCCCGCATGAGAAACACAGAATCCTAACAATCAGTTTACCAATGGGGATCACACCACAACTGGAAGACTGTACCACTTGGGGCTCAGTCTTTGCTGCCATCTATACTAAAACACATGGTATTCCGTCAATTGCAGTAATACCTGATGTCCTAAAACAAATTCAAAACGAATACGGGGCAGAGCCTGCTCTGAATTTAGGTATGAAATTACTGAAAAATTTCGACCAGGTCTCTACAATAATATTATCTAATATTAAAGGGGAGGCAGCAGCAGTGGCGATCCGCCAAAAATTAAGGGAATTCGATGTTACAGAACATCAAGCTGAACTAGCCAGAATAATTGAACAATCTTATGCAGAATTAGGCAGAGATAGTTTGGGTGGAAGACCAGTGAAGCCAAAACTATCTGAAAGTCCTCAGAAGGACTCAATTAAACAAACTCCTACATCTTCTAAAAAGAAGTGGGAGACTAATAAACAAAATTCAAACGAGAAACGTACTCAATCCCGAGGTAGGTCTCCTCAAAAGGAGCCCTCTGAAAGGAGGTATAACCTCAGGAATAGGGATAATTTGAGAAAACCTGACAGGTATCAAGATACTGATACACGTTCCTCTCGTCCCTTTCAGATCTCATCACAGACTTCGGAAAGAAGAGGACGGTCAGAACATAGAGAAGAACGCGTGAAATCCAAAGAAGAAAAACACGCTCCAAAAAATAAAACAAAACCTCAATTCTCCAAAAAGAAAGTAGCAGGTCTGAAGATCAGGCATGCCGAGAATACTGAGAACACAACTCAAGAACGGAGAATGGGCTCAGACAATGCTGGACAGTGCAGCAGAAGTCACAATAGCTCGCCAGAACCTGAAGGAACTTCTGGAGATAGTGGACTTGAATGAGTACATTACAGTTGAGACTGTAGACACCAGGGTTAGTACTCCACAAAAGTTATATGAAATAACACTCCGGATGGAGGGAGACAAACCTAGACAGGTGAAAGCACTCTTTTGGGAAAAACTTTCAAGGGGCTATGACATACTTCTAGCAGAAAAAGACTGGCCACCACAATTTGTCAGGGAGTGCCCACACGGCGAGGACATTATTATGCCTGCCTTCTCCAACCATATTCCAATTCACCTAAAATATACATATGCCAGGAAATGGGCAGTAGCCCAGGCCCCAGCATTATATAAAAATCATGTAGGATGGGATGAGGACTCACCTCACCATAAAATACATCTGAAACATGAACCGACTGCACAAAGGCAGTATCCAATAAAGCAAGAAGCTAAAAAACAGGTCAGGGAGATCTTAGATCAACTTGAATACCAAGGGGTGATTGAAACATGCACCTCCTCAATGAACAATCCTTTGTTTCCTGTCTCCAAACCAGACAACACCTATCGTCTAGTTTTGGATTACAGACACTTAAACACTTGTTGTAAAACATTTGCAGTGCAAAACGCACATAGCACAGCATTAATGAATAACATTGTGCATAAAAAATATAAAACTACATTAGATATCTCAAATGGTTTCTTTTGTCAAAACATAGCACCTGAAAGCAGGTACTTAACAGCATTCTCCATAATGGGGACCCAGCGTCACTTTTGTCGACTCCCACAAGGGTTCAAGAACAGCCCAGGTTTATTCTCAGCGAGGGTAACGGAGTTACTACAAATTTATGACAATGAGGCATTGTCCTATGTCGATGACATTTATCTGACAGAAGATGACCTGGACAAACACTTGAACAGGGTGAGCACCATTATATTGGGCTTCGCCTCTGAGGGCTACAAGTTCAACTTTAAAAAGTCCCGAATTGCCCATCTCAATGTCCTATTTCTAGGATATGAGCTTTCAAGTGAAGGCAAGAGCTTGGCAGCTAACTTTCTAGTGAAATGTGCGCTGCTCCAACCTCCAAAAACGCTAAAAAACTTACAATCCATCCTGGGTTTCCTAAACTTTGGTAGAACTTACATTCTAAACTACGCAGAAAGGGTTAAACCTCTATATGCATTAATCAAACCTGATTTTTCAATCAAGAATTGGACACAAGAACACACAGAAATCTTGCGTTCAATACAGGCTAACATGTTAGCTACAAATCACTTACAAACACGCGTAAGTCAACGCAATTTGGTGATCCGAATAATTTCGGGTCAATGCGGATTCACCTACTTAACCTTCAATGAGGGTGAGAAAATACCAATTGCATACAAATCTCATTTGTACACACAAGCGGAAATGCACTTCAGTTCAACTGAAAAATTCTAACAGCAGTTCAAACCGCTGTAGCAAAAGAAAGAGCCTTAGCCCAAGGGAAACGCATTATTGTCGTAACCCCAGTACCAGCTTTAGAAGCAGTCACAAAAGCAAGCATTCCAAATGCTAAAGCATTACATCCAAGATGGATACAATGGGTAAATTCTCTTGCTGCAACAGATGTTGAATATGTTTTTGATCCAGATTTAAAAACACAAGCATTCCTGCAATATGAACAAGAATGTCCTCTGCCCACTGAGATTCTGCCTCTCGATCAGTACGAATTCATAATTTACACTGACGGATCAGCACAACCCGCAACAGGGAGTAAGCAAGCTTACAGTGCAGCGTGTGCAATCGTTAAAGGTCGCATGCGAGATGGCATCTTCAGACCTATGGTCACAAAAACTCAATCTCTAGGAGATTGTACAGCTCAGCGAGCTGAACTACAAGCATTCAAACTGGCACTTGAAAGTACAGATCAAGAATTCCCCACACTAATAGTGTGCAATTCTTTTTACTGTGTTCAGTCGTATAATGAATATATACAAAATTGGCTTGAAAATGGTTTCAAAGATGCGAAAGGTGGCACAATAAAGCATAAAACGCTTTGGGAACAGGTAGTTCAGTTAACAAATGAACTACCAAAGGCTCACGTGATCCACACACTGAGTCATCAATGTGATGGCATTCACGTTGCAGGGAATTCATTAGCTGACGAGGCCGCAAAGGGGGCTGTTCAGACGGCTTCCGTAGCTGCGATCACTCGTTCAAAAACAAAAATAGACGGTGAGATAATGTTGGCTGTCAATGCTTCAAGCAAGGGCAGCAGTGCAGCGTTACCAAAAATGTTTCCACTCAAGTACTCTTATGTAATTGATGCGAACAACGTTCCTTTTGCTCGAATCCCTGGAGTGGGGGATAGGGTAATTCCAAACAAGGAACGCAGATTAGGACTAATCCTAGCAGCACACGAAGGGATAGCTTCTGCCCATGCAGGTGTTTCTGCAACAGTATCTTTACTCAAGCAAAGATATTGGTGGCCTGGCATTAGGAAACAAACTAAAAACTATGTTTTAGAATGTGATATTTGCCAACAGATGAAAGTCTCAACAGTGAAACGTCCTGCGCAGACACCCCTGTTAATTTCAGACAAACCATTAGCTTGTGTTTACCTGGACCACTGCGGTCCCTTGCAAAGGGACGGTAACTATAAATATATCATGGTTGCAGTGGATTCATGCTCTAGGTTCCTATGGATATGGCCTCAGCGCACGGCTGACGCTCGAACTGTTATAAAAGATTTGCGAGTCTTTATCGGCACATATGCAATAGGCACGCTACATTCTGACCAGGGCCCTGCGTTCAGCTCTCGGGCTTACAAAGAAGCCATGGCCAGTCTGGGCGTTGCATTGCGGTACTCCTCTCCATTCCATCCTGAGGGAAATTCGGTTGTGGAAAGGAAAAACCGGGACATAAAGCAGTCTATAACAGCTAGGGTATTAGGTTCGGGTGATGGGTAGGTCAAACATCTTTATGGGGTCCAACGCTCATTGAACAACCTGCCAAGAAGTTCTCTAGGGGGGGTCACTCCATATGAGGTCCTATTTGGGACAAGAATGTGGGTACCAGATCTCGATGACGTAGGCACAGTGGTGGAAAATAAAACGTTTGATATCAAAGATAGTTTGGCTGTTTTACAGGAACTGAATGAGTTAAGAAAGAAACAAAGCAACGTATTCCTACAGCCAACCACCACTGGGGAAAAACCGGCGGTCCCAGCAAGGCCTGTCTGGATTCCAAAAGTTGGGGATCTAGTCAGAGAAATAATTGCGGACAAGAAGGAATTTGGACCTTCTTACAGACAACCAGTACCTGTCCTAGCAGTTCAAGGAACGAGAACAGTACTTCTGCCGCCCCTTGCTGGAAGAAAGGAGAAAAGATTTGTGTCCATCGACCTCATAAAACCACAGTATGTGGCCAATACTAAATAGTAGGCCTCGTGGACTCCGACCTAGAAGCAGACGCATTAATCTCGCTACTATCCAAGAGGTTCAGACTGAAAGACTGATAACAATCGAGAATTCGGCTGTAACAGATGAAGGACTGAGCAACAATGCTATGGAACTCATCCCTCTTGAAACCCAAGTAACAGTTTGTCCAAATACACCTGTCTACACCAACGTAGCAAGTGATCAACTGGTTCCAGCGATTTCTACAAATCCTGATGCAATTTCAACAATTGACAGAACTGCTTCTGGCTATTTCATTAACTTTGATACGTTCTCAGAAGATCCGAGTGAACCTGAAACGACGCCAGCATCATTGAAATTCAAGCAGCAAGTACAAGACTTTCTTTACTTTCTGAAAAAGACTTATTTGGTTTCTCCATGGATTGAACTCTGGATTACATCTGGACTTTTTGTTTTCCTGCTCTGGCTAGCTTTGGTTACAACTGTGAGCGTGCTTTTAACTGGCAGATACATCCATGTGAATACTGAAGGAAAAGACGTGAACGTACTTTTGAAACCTCATAAATCTTCCCATCGTGAAGCAAGAGACTTGTCAACAGTGAACATCACAGCCGTTCCTATACAGGATGGTATAGTGTGGGACAAAACAGATTTTGATATCTTCGGTCCGACGGAACAATTGAACATTCCACATTTGTTTAAAATTTCACTAAGTGATCTCATTTCGTCCAGTACCTATTCTGATGATTGGGACTTTGAGACTGTTAATGACATAATGTTTGACCTAGAAAAATCTGCTGCATTTTCTAAAAATGAATATTTAGAGGGTTCATCAGACTATGAAAAGCTGTATTGCTATAACCACTATGGTCATCATTATTTGCATAAATCTGCATACCCTAGAAATGTGTTTATGTTTAACCAATGGGAGCATTGTCCTACACCACCAAAAGGTAGTTCAAAAACATTTGCTAATAAGTTTCCATATTTTTCAGGTTACAATACATCTGATCCAGAAACGTTTTACTATAAAAATGTAAACAAGACAGGACTGAAAATTATGTTAACAAATACGAAACAGATTTATTCTGCAGCATTTATTACCCAACTGTCTAGACAGGGTTTCGACTTTTGGAAAGACACAATAGACACACAAACTGTCTGGGGTACTAAAGATTGGCAAGTGCAGGGGATAGAAGCTTTATTTAGAGCCTGCATCATCCCTGAACAAATAATGTTTTTGAATGAAACTATCCAACAAACATCTTGTCTTGGACTAGCCAAGATCAAAGAGATGAAAACACCTTCTGTACCAACACCTGCAAGTGATAACAATACACAGGCAGCGGTTACAGTTGACAAAATACTACAACTCAACAGATCTAATCCTGATTGGAGAAAATGGTTGATCTGGCCCACAGACACGAACAACTGTCAGGAAAGATTCCTGAATAAAACTCAGGGCTTTACTATTCATAGGCCAGACCCAAGATACGTCCAAAGACAGCATCCGGGGGTAGTAACAACATACAGTGTAGGAAAATTATGCCTCGATTGGCTGCAGAAATCTACACTACAGGATGTGAAACAACACTTATCCTTACTTAAAGAAGACGCAGACCTTAGGGATTTCTTGCTTGGACCAAGAAAACCGCGTCAAAAACGTTTCATATATGCCGGCATCTATGCTGCTTATAATGAAGCATGGAAAGTGTCACAGATAGAGGCCGCAGAACGAATACGTGAACTTGATCGTATTAATTTAGAGAAAACCCTCTCTGTGGTCGACAATGGGTTAACAACTTTGTCCTCCAGAATGTATTCATTGGACAGTATTGTATCCTCTGCTATCGACATACTGGAACAAGATTTGGCGATGTTACAACAAGGCCAATCTCAATTACGTTCTATTATGTTATTAAGCTGGACGCTGCAATCTTTGCGAGCGGGCTATGTGCCTTGGCGTTTCATCAACACATCGGCTCTGTTTACAGAATACAATCTAACTGATAAACAGATCGAACTGGCACAAAGAGGAGCAAAGTATACAGTGCTGAGCATTGAAAAACTGGAAAAGTTACCATTGACAGTGGCAGAAAAACCAGCTACAGAATGGCTTATTCATGGCAAAATCACGCTACCTGTGACTACCTTTCAGTTTCAGTATTGCCTCAAACAGATGCAAGCAGGCAAATATGAAAGGTTGGGTAAGGAATACATTAAGACATCTTGGAATTTACCATACACATATAGATGTTGGAGTGGGGATCGTGAAGTGTTTCTGAGCGGTACACACTGTAAAAATGCACTGAGCGATTCACTAATATGTCAGGACATTTCTTTACATGGGGCTTGTAATGGTTCTGTGGCAAATTTGTCTTGCCACCAGCAGGGTACACCAGCTGCTGTGATTAATCCAACGTTTGGACAACTTTCTAATGGGAGTTACCTCATGTTGAATGATCAGAGTTGCTGCGGCATGTTGCCAGGCATCCCATATCTAGTAACGGTGAACTCCAGGGTCACTTGCTGTATGCAAGTATTGTTTGCCCCAATAGACACAGTCAGGGAGTCGCCTCTATGGCCTTCGCTGAACGTCTCTTTTATAAGATTTGATACTTTGAGCAGAATGAAAGCCATGCTTTTACAGCAAACAGTGCCTTTGACCTCGGCCAAAGAAACCTATGATCTACAAGTAGCAAGAACTTCGGCTGAGATACAGACATTAATACGTACAAACTGCCCTATACATTTCGTGGAAATGATAGGACGTATCTTTAACATGTCTGATACAACAGGAATTGTACATGTATTTAAGAGCATCTGTTCCGGTCTGTTAGCACCTTTCCAGGCAATACTCGGAATCATCCCGAACTTTGCACATTCGGTGTTTGGTGGCATACCGTTAATTCTAGCACTTGTTGCCGGAATTCTATTTCTCTTCCTGCTATTACGCTATGGCCAGCCTATTTGCAGACATCACTCCGAGCAAAATGGAGAAGGCTCTCCTTGAACGAAAGTGCCGTGAGCGAATAGTACAGCTTTTTGGCATGACTCGTCTACGGGACCTTAATACCACGTGGTTCCTGTCATTCAGACCAATCTGGCAAGATTGCATCTTACCTGTTCTACGATGCCTGCTATGCGGTGTAGAATGCGTGTTGGACACCTGTCTAACATTTCCATCAGCAACGCCAACGGATGTCGATACTCTGCTGGACCCGATAACGGCCCATGCTCTGTGTTGTCCCCAGAGGCTACCAATCCTGATGACAGCGTTCATTGAGATCTCACAGACGCTTCCGGCTGCTGCTGAGGTACGAGAAAGATCTACAGGCACACAGGTAACAACGGACGCGAACATTGCTGCGCAACCTATGCTGAAAGCGATGCTTCACATCTCTGTGCAATTAATCTACTACACGAGGTGTTCCAACTGACGCCAACTTCAGTGGACGATGTTTTGTCTACAGAAATAGATGATCTCATGTTTACACCAGACCCGTGAACTGACTGTGATTGAGCCCACAGTGTTCCAGAGATGCAGTAACAATTTGGCCTTCATACTTCAAAAACTTGGAACTCTTCCCAAAATTGATCTTTTTTCCATTTTTCGAACTAAAACGGCACTTCAATCTGCTTAAAGTAGAACTAGCCTTATAGTACAGACTTCACGGTACTTCCACAGACCCTTAGTCATCTTGTTTGTCTAAAAAGTTCATTCATTCTCATGACATGAAATGACTTTGATTTTTTAACAACTTATCGATCATTTTCTATCAAATGTAAATATTACTGCTAAATTTCGTTCATATTGTATTTTATTTTAAATATATGCCTGAAATGAAAAGCAATGCTTCAAAATGTACAGTACCTTTTGCATTCTAATAGGCTTTTTAATTGCCTTTTAAATAGTTTTATGAAATATTTTAGAAATATGCGGTACTCCATTTAATGTTTAGCATTTTAAATGTTTAGCATTTTAGTATTATCGTACACACGAAAGTGGAGTGGGTGTTGTATTCCTCTTAGGGTGTCCATACACAGGCTTTCCTGTATCATGTCCTTATATAGGCACAATTCGCCCTGCCCTTATATAGGCATAAAATCCCAGTCCTTATTTAGGCATTAAACCGTGCACTCCAAATACAGGCATGGTCTCCGACATCCGTCCACCCTAACGTCACAATGAGTTCTTGAAGAACAGACCCTTAGGCTTCGGGAGTTTCCCTAGCACAGGACTATTGATTTCTTCAAGGACTCATCTATTATGCATGAACCATTATACCTTAGGGGTTCATTCATGACGTCTTCCGCTGTCCGATTCACGTCAATGCTAACATTCTGAGGTACCTCTCAGGTATAAATATACCTTCCCTAGCCCTTGTAAACTAGAGGAGACCTCGACTTCAGAGAAGCCCGTATCCCGGCCTGACGCACTGAGAAGACGCTGTCATCCCTGCACGCAGAGAGTCCAGCTTCCAGTGATCTGACTTCCCTTGCGGGGTGTTGGAGTTCGAATCTGGCAAGAGATTCCTACCTCTCTCATTCTTAAGGTATGGAGCTGACTAGAACCTAGAGGGACTCTTGGCATACTTGGCATACTAGACTTAACATACTCTTAGTATACCATAGTAAGGAATACTTCACCTACTTCATACCTCTCCCTACACCTAGGTTAGGTTAGGTATATTGGGGTAGAACTAGCTTAGCAACGCATCGTATGAGTACTCGCATTTTTAGTCTGTGTTATTTATGTAAATGAATATCTGCTAAAGATAATGTTATCGCAGTACTATTTATTTCTACTGCTTATGCTGTACATTATTTATCTTGCATACTGTCTTGTGATCATAACAGCACATATAACTTACACGAGAAACAAGACTGTTCAATAAATCTTTTATTGAAATGCCCGTCTATTCTTTCTGTGTAACTTTGAGGAAAACTAAGGGGCAGATTTACAAGCCCCTTGCGCCACTTTTGCGTCACTATTAACATGGGAAAAGTGACGCAAAAGTGGCGCAAGGGGCTTGTAAATCTGCCCCTCAGTATGCACGATTGAGCTGAGTGAAATAGTTATCTATTGTTTCCACGACTCTGGGACACGTTCTGATTCTAAAGGGAAACAAAGTTGTCATGTTTTGCGGCTGCCAGAAACTACTCCCTTCTTGTTATCCAAGGAGTTTCTAGTGGCCTCTGAGCTAGCTGGCACAAGTAATTAAGTTTAATATACTCGATAGGGACATACTGACCTTAGTCCTATGTCAAACCTATAGGGGATATTATTCCAATGCGCAGAGCCTATTAGGGAAATAAGAGCTACACTACACTCCTCTGCACTTCTTGATTTCCACAAGAAGCTGCAGACCTGGCTTTTTAAGCAATCCCACTAGGTCCTAGGTGTGGCTAGACTCACACCTGCTCAGCACCAGTGTACCCTCCCCGGTGATAGTGCACTCTACAAATCTACATAACATGCGAGGGAAACATCCACTGTTTGTGATCAGATTGGTATATAGTCTATGGTTGTGAGGGAAGTGTGTATCACCTGCCTGGTGCTGTACCTGTTTTGTGTGTAGAAATCTTGCTATGCGTGAGTCAAGCTTGCACTGATATGCCCAAGTGCTGTTCCTTACACTTGTACCAAATCTGAAATGCAGCTTGTTTGTTTTATCTAAAGTAGGCATTATAGGGTGCTGCCTGGTGCCACACTTATTCTGTGTCTTTGAAGGAAGCTTGCCGTGGCCCTGCAATACCACGCTTGTTCCATGTCTTTAAAGCAAGTTTGCACTGGCCCTGAATACCATACTTATTCCATGTCTTTGAAGGAAGCTTGCACTAGCCCTGCAGTTCCACACTTGTTTCATGTCTTTGAATGAAGGTTGCATTGGCCCTGCAGTACCGCATTAGTTCTATGTCTTTAAAGGAACCTTGCACTGACTGGCCCTGCAGTAGCATACTTGTTCTATGTCTTTGAAGGAAGCTTTTACTGTCTGGCACTGCAGTACTACACTTGTTCCATGTCTTTAAAGGAAACTTGAACTGGTCCTGCAGTACCACACTTGTTCCACGTCTTTTAGGGAACATATTAATGCTCATGACCAGTGTGGTATGTCTTATGTTTGTGAGCCAAAGACTCCCTGTGCTCCTGCTCCCTGTGCTCTATCAATTTAGGTATTTTTAGGTGTGACGAAAAGACTATTTTAGCTGCCTTAACAGTCCTATGTTTTCTCCAATATAACACACAGAGTGAAAATGACATATTAGATCAGCCCTTCAGAAAAACATAAACCAGTTGGGCAGTGGATCAACCCTATTCAGCCATTCACTCTGTTGCCAATGTGGGTCTCTGCCCAGTAGTCAACTGCTGGTCTTTAGGATGTAAGGTAGTCTGAATAACAGTATTTTGCCTACTTACTCTATGGCACTCTGCATCCAGAGAAGTGTGACCTCAGGAGATATTTCCTTTAGCTCGTCCTCCAGCATCTGCATCTGCAAATGCAGACTGGTGCTAATTGAGCAATGAGAGAACCAGCAATTCCGCTGCCATTGCTGTTGGACGACAACTTTCTTATGGAGAGCACCAGGCATCACTGCTGCAAGCTTCAAACCCATGCCATCAGCTTGAAACTGTATTTTGCATCCTCTATCAATTTTTACTATTCCAAGATGTCAGACCAGTGCAAAGCTTTACTTTTTTGTTTATTTTAATTGAGGCACATGACCTCCACATTTAATTGGCATATTTTTCTTTCTTCTTTCTTTCTTTCTTTCTTTCTTACTTTCTTTCTTTAATTTCTTTCTTTCTTTCTCTTTCTTTCTCTCTTTCTTCCTCACTTTCTTTCTTCATATGCATGCACTTCAAAGAAAACCACAACCTTGTTTTTAGAAGGCAAGTGAGACTGTGTTTTTTTGATGCCAAGTCTCTTCCCCTCAAAACTCCACAAATATCAGACTCACATAGTCTGCATTGCTGGTCCAAGTGTGGCTTACTCCAAAAGTTTTGTATTACACTAGTGGACCGATGTACAAGATACTTAACCTGTGTCTCCTGTGCCATCATCATGTCCAAATGCTGCTCCTTCCTAGTGAACAGTGTACCTGTGTGCTTGAGTGAAGGTAGGATAGCCTCCATGTTTTGTGAGTGCATTTTGAAGGATCTGCCTGTGTGAATGCAGGATTAATATTGTTTTTTATGAGTGCCGGTGAAGTGGTCTAGAGATTGAAAATTGTGCCTGTGTGAGTGCAGCGTGAAGACTGTGCATGTGTGAGGGCAGCAGTGTGAAAGTGAGATCCCTGCATCTTACATCATTGTGTGCATGCACTTTACAAGGGCCACACCTATTGGCTTTGGTAATGCTATGTAGGCTTAGGCTTGACGTGCAGAAATGCAGTGCAAGGAGTGAAAATACAATAGTGTGTGCATGAGAATTGTAGTGAGTTTTGATATGGCAGATGCAGACTCTGTGGAAGTAGTTTGAGGAGTGTTGAGGGCAGCTGACAGACTGAGATGTCACCCTAGTGAGGAGGCCCAGTTACTCTGCTTGCACTATGGCCCATGGCCTAGCTTTTCCACTGTTAGCAACTTCCCTCAAATGTTCCTGCTTAAGTGGTAAAGAAGTTCTCATGGGTTCACATGAGCTACTTGACAAGTCAGACGATCATAAAAGTTCACTATCATCACTAAAACGTTGATACTCATCTCTACAGGCATTCACATGCATTTTCTCTTATGTCACATGAGTCATACCATGAGATATTACACCAGTTGTCAACCATGATTTATTCGGCTCAACACCATTTGTCTTCACATTTAAATTAGAATCTCTTATAATCTCTGCTTTATAACATGAAATAGGCTCTATACTACTTTGGTTCTACCATCTCTTTGCTTGCAACAAAACATGCTTAGCTACCTTAATTATTTGTGCTTCCATGGTGTACTGAGATTCCTCCATAAAGATTTTGAAAAGTTTTTTTAATGAGAACCCAACCTCCTACATTGAGTTCAATCTCTTTTGCACACTTATTTGAATTCACATAAGTTTTGCCTTTCATTTATTTCAACTGTAGTCTGGTACGCATGACTCCTGATATACAGGAATCCTTTAACCATTCATGTAGTAGATTTATTTTTGTTTGCCAACTGGCGCGGCCCGTGCAAGTAAGAGCAGTGGGACGGGGTGGGTGGGGGGATTCAACAGACAATGACGTAGGAAAATTAATTATGTATTTAATTTTCCGTTGACGTCGTCTGTCGAATACCCCCCACCCACCCTGCCCCACCACTCTTACCTGCACGGGCCGCTCCTGCTTGCTACCCTCTCGACAATTTAAAAGGTGTTACCCCAGTTACAGGTTTTGGGGAGGTGACTTAGGACCAATTTTCTTCATTAAGGAGCTTGCCAACGGTGGCCTGGCGCCGCTTTAAGATAGCCGTGACTTGAAGAGCTCCGTGGCAGCCACAGGGAAACATAGCCCCGACTTAAACTAAAAATCTGAGAAATGTTCCTTATTTGGCAGGGCGAGTGGAGGGAACATCATCCCTATCTGTAGGTTCATTTCACTGCCTGTGAATATGGGTTTTTCTTTATAAATATGGCGAGCGCACTGACAGAGCGGACGCACCGGCCATTTTGAAAATCGTAGGTTTCAGTTTTCCTCAGTTTACCACACGAGCAGTTCTCCGATTAAATCCAACATTGCATTATACTATATTCTTCCAAATAGGTTCTTAATATTGACAAATGCTCCACAGAAAAAAAGGCAATGTCTTTCTTGCCATTTTTGTGACTTTTTTCATTATTTTCCTGTTTTTGCCTCATGTTCATAATCTAAAGAGTTCTGTGCTTCCTGGACATTTCATCTGTATATTTTTCCGCTCATTACCTTATGGGAAGAACCAGAGGACTGAGGCTTCTCCCACAGCATGCAACTAATTCCTCACATAATTTCTCCATATGTACTGCAAATTCATTTTCTGTGCTGTCAAATAATATGGAAAGCAATGTCAGGAGTCAGCTTCGTCTTCCACTGCATAATCTGGTGGAAACGTCACCAATGGTCTTAAGATGGCTGCCAAACAAAACTCAAGTATTACTCAGGCTTCTAAGCGGATTAAAAAAGACCATCTCCCATCAAACCATCCACCATTATCTCAATGGAGCTCTTGCTTGAAGAAATTAGGGCTCTTAAACCCTATATGGAGGATACCAAGAATAAACTTCAAATCTTGATGCTCATTGGTCACTAATAGATAATAGGGTTACGCATGTGGAGCAGCGGGTCAGTGACCTTGAAGACACTGTGCATACGTTTCAAAGTTTACAATCTGAAGTGTCACAACTGTGAAAGCACGCGGAAGACTTAGAAAATCAAAGTAGAAGGAATAACCTCTGTATTTATGGTCTACTGGAGGGGATGGAAGGCAATGATCCTATTACATTCTTCCAGACTTTTCTCCCTAAACATTTAGACCTTCCAGCTATACCATTATTAAATATACAATGTACGCACAGATTATGACACTCTCCTCATCACCCTTCGTCCTCACAAAAACCTAGAGGAGTCATTCTTTACTTCTAAGAATATGTTGACCTTCTTCATGAGAATAGGGCTGCTAAATTTGGACACCCACACACAAAGCCAGACACACACTCGACCCCATCCTCACCTCCAGCGACAGAATCAAATTCCAAAAGAAATGGTGGCAGTGAAAATGATGAAGATTTTGAGATGTCCAGGGGTGGTGGATTTGATCCCAAACTTCCCAAGGGTATAGTGCCCAAGTACACAGAGGGGGGTGACATTGACAGGTGGCTAGCAGCTTTTGAGAGGGCCCTTAGAATGAGTAGGGTCCACTCTAAGTATTGGGGTGCACTCCTGTGGGAGCTGATTCCAGTAGCTGGGAGGGATAGGCTCCTGACCCTGAAGGGAGAGGATGCAGAATAATACCAGCAGATGAAGGCATGCTTAGTCAAGAGATTTGGTCTGACTCCAGAGCAGTACAGGGTGAAGTTTAGAGGCACCCAGAAATTGAGTTCAAAGTCTTGGGTAGACTTTGTGGATGTTTCAGTGAAGGCACTGGAAGGCTGGATTGTTGGTAACAAAGTTGACACATATGAGGGATTGTATAATTTGTTTTTGAAAGAACATATTTTGACTCATTGTGCAGAAGAGAAGTTACGCCAGTATCTAGTGGACTCTAAGCTGACAGACCCCAGAGAGCTGGGGAAGCAGCTGATGAGTGGGTGAGAACCCGGGTTTCCATTCAGCACCAGGGGAGTGACCAGAAGAAAGGAGGACAGGTCACTCCCCAAGGGAAAGCCCAAGGGAAAGCAGGTCAAAACCAGAAGGAGTCCTCCAAAGACCCACAAAAACCTGAACAAGGAGAACCGGCCCCAAGCCAACCCAAATTCAAAGGGAGGGGGTATCATGTAAAGAATGGTAGGTTCTTTGATCCCTCAAAGGTGGGTAAGTGCTTTGACTGTAACCAGCCAGGGCACAAACAGGGAGATGCTGTCTGCGCCAAGAAACTCCCCCCTAAGGGGCCATCCACAGGGATTGCCAGTGTAAGTGTAGGG
This sequence comes from Calotriton arnoldi, assembly GCA_963921515.1. NCBI lineage: Eukaryota > Metazoa > Chordata > Amphibia > Caudata > Salamandridae > Calotriton > Calotriton arnoldi. The sequence goes on along the minus strand of CAWUFW010005474.1, from coordinate 496,630 downwards.
GTGGAGAGTGGTGCCCCAGAGAAGGGTAGTCAGGTGGTGGAAGCAACCTTAGTGTCCCTGGGTGGGGTGAATATTGCAACCCCTGCTGCCTTACCTCCAAACATGGACAAGTACAGGCAGAGGCCTAAAGTGAATGGGACTGAGGTTGAGGCTATCAGAGACACTGGGGCTAGTGTAACTATGGTCCTGGATGAGCTGGTGACTCCAGAGAGGGTGGTACCTGGTGAGTTTCAGCAGGTGACTTATGCAGACAGTACTACCAAACTCCATCCTATGGCTGTGGTGGATTTGGAATGGGGAGGTGTGACAGGCCCTATGAAGGTAGCTGTGTCAAGGTGCTCCCAGCCCAGTGTTTACTGGGCAATGATCTTGAAGCCTCTGTGTGGTCAGAGGTGGAGAGAGGACTCCATATGAAAATATTGGAGCTCCCTGAGTGGGTATGTGCTGTGACTAGGTCACAGACTAGCCAGAAGGGAGGGGCTGGACACTTGGACCCTGGAACAAAGGGCCAAGCATCCAAGGACAAGGGTACTGGGCCTGGTGAGCCAGCCCAGGGAACTCCAGGGGTGCAGGAAGAATCTAACCCTGATGGGGAGGATCTAGCCTCTGAGGGAGGGACTCCATCCCTGCCAGAGCTGTCAGATTTGGCAGAACTGACAGGAGCAGGTGGACCCTCCAGAGAGGAGTTCAGTAAGGGACAGAGAGACTGTCCCACCCTTGAGAGCTTGAGGCGGATTGCTTCTAAGCAAGAGGAGGGGGATGACAGTGGGTTTCACAAACTCTACTGGGAAGATGGACTGCTTTATACTGAGGCCAGAAACCTCAAGGAGGGGGTCACCAGGAGGATGGTGGTGCCCCAGAAGTACAGAGAGTTCATCCTGACTTTGGATCATGATATCCCCTTGGCGGGACATTTGGTAAACAGACAAAGACATGGAACCGGTTGGTGAACCATTTCTACTGGCCCCATATGTCTGAAAAGGTAAAGGAGTTTTGCAGCTCCTGTGTCACCTGTCAGGCCAGTGGCAAGGCAGGGGGCAAGACAAAGGCTCCCCTAATACCACTGCCAGTGGTTGGGGTTCCTTTTGAAAGGGTGGGGATGGACATTGTTGGTCCCCTGGACCCACCTACTGCATCAGGGAATAGGTATATCTTAGTGGTAGTGGACCAATCCCTCTTAGAACCATTGATGCTCCTGCAGTGGCTAGAGCACTGCTTGGTGTGTTCACCAGAGTGGGTTTTCCAAAAGAGGTGGTATCAGATAGGGGCACGAACTTCCTGTCCAGCTATCTGACTGCTATGTGGGATGAGTGTGGTGTCAACTACAAGTTCACCACCCCCTATCACCCACAAGCAAATGGTCTTGTTGAGAGATTCAACAAAACCCTGAAGGGCATGATAAATGGGTTGTCAGAGAAACTCAGGAGGAGATGGGATGTTCTCCTCCCATGCTTACTGTTTGCCTACAGGGAGGTGCCACAGAAAGGGGTTGGTCTCAGTCCCTTTGAGTTGTTGTTTGGACACCCTGAGCCTGCTGAGAGAGTCTTTAGAGAAGCCTCTTAAAGAAGCAAAGGACAATGTGCTTGACTATGTGCTAGGCCTGAGATCTAGAATGGCAGAGTACATGTACAAGGCAAATAGAAAACTGGAGGCCAGCCAGGAGCTCATGAAGCACTGGTATGATCAGAAGGCTACTATGCCTGAGTATACTCCAGGACAATTGGTGTGGGTGTTGGAGCCTGTGGCTCCCAGGGCCCTCCATGGCAAGTGGAGTGGGCCCTATCCAATCTTAGAAAAGAAGGGTGAGGTTACCTATTTGGTTGACCTTGGCACCCCCAGGGAACCTCATAGGGTCCTGCATGTGAATAGATTGAAACCCCACCATGAGAGGGCAGACATGACCATGTTACTGGTCACTGATGAGGGTGTGGAGGAGGAAACTGAGCCTGTGCCCGACCTCCTCTCCACTAATGTGCAAGATGGGTCAGTGGAGGGGGTTGTACTCTCTCCCAAGTTGACAGACCAGCAGCACAGAGAGTGTAAGCTAGTGCTGGAGCAGTTTGCTGGCCTGTTCTCTTTGACCCCAGTCATCACTGAGTGGTGTGTGCACCACATTGACACTGGTGACAGCCTACCTGTCAAAAATAAACTGTACAGGTTGTCTGACCATGTCAGAGCCAGCATTAAAGCTGAGGTTGCTAAGATGCTGGAATTGGGGGTAATTGAACCGTCTGAGAGTCCATGGGCCAGTCCAGTGGTGCTGGTACCTAAACCTAATCCTCAGGGGGGACCCAAGGAGTTAAGGTTCTGTGTGGACTACAGAGGATTGAATGCAGTCACAAAGACTGACGCTCACCCTATACCTAGAGCTGATGAGCTCATTGACACGTTAGGGGCTGCTAAGTACCTGAGTACATTTGATTTGACTTCAGGTTACTGGCAGATTGCCCTCACTGATGGAGCAAAGGAAAGGTCAGCATTTTCCACACCAGAGGGAAATTATCAGTTCAAGGTAATGCCCTTTGGCTTAAAGAATGCACCTGCCACCTTCCAAAGGTTGGTGAACAGGGTCTTGTCTGGGTTGGAACAGTTCAGTGCAGCTTATCTGGATGATATAGCTGTATACAGTTCTACCTGGGGGGATCACTTAAGCCACCTAAGGGAAGTGCTTCAGGCCATGCAGCAGGCAGGCCTGACTATTAAGGCAAGTAAGTGCCAAATAGGGCAGAGTTCTGTGGTGTACCTGGGCCACCTGGTAGGTGGGGGCCATGTACAGCCTCTCCAAGCTAAAATCCAAACTATTTTGGATTGGACAGCTCCTGTTACCCAGACTCAGGTCAGGGCATTCCTTGGACTGACAGGGTATTATAGAAGGTTTGTTCAAAGTTATGAGACCATTGTGGGGCCCCTAACAGAACTCACTTCTAAGAAGAGGCCCAAAAAGGTGTATTGGACCCCAGAGTGTCAGAAAGCTTTTGACACTCTGAAAGCTGCTATGTGTTCAGCACCAGTGTTGCTGGCCCCTGACTACACAAAAGAATTTGTGGTTCAGACAGCTGCTTCAGAGCAAGGGATTGGGGCAGTGTTGTCACAGCTAAATGAAGAGGGCCTTGATCAGCCAGTTGCCTTTATTAGCAGGAGACTTCTTCCCAGAGCGCAGAGATGGAGTGCCATTGAGAGAGAGGCTTTTGCTGTGGTTAGGTCCCTGAAAAAGTTGAGACCATATTTGTTTGGGACTCACTTCCGTGTTCAAACTGACCACAGGCCTCTCAGATGGCTCATGCAGATGAGAGGGGAGAATCCCAAGCTGTTAAGGTAGTCCATTTCCCTACAGGTAATGGACTTTAGAGTGGAACACAGACCTGGGGTTGCCCATGCAAATGCAGATGGACTTTCCAGGTTTTTCCACTTAGCTGATGAGGACTACCAGGGTGTAGGTTAGTAACCCATCACCTTTCGTTTGGGGGGGGCTATGTTGCAAAGTCATCCTGTGCCCTGGGCACCCCCCAACTTTTTGCTGACTGGTACTGGTGGTAACTGACTTTGACTGACCCTGGGCTCTGCCTAACCAGGCCCAGGGCCAGTGCTATGCTAAAAGAGACACATTTAGAATACAGTGAAAACACCTACATACACTAGGGTACACTTTGGGTTGGGGTACCCCTGTGATTGGCATGACCTACCCTATAAGACCCTAGTGCATAATAGGGCAGGGGGATTGAAACTACCTATCAGTCCCTAGTATATAGTAGGGCATGGCAGTTTACAGGACAGCAGCCTTTTCTGCACTTGCATGTGTGCACTGCTGAAGCCTGAGGTCAGTTTAAAAGCAGACCTGGGTTCCATGACTGCTTTTAAAAAGTAAATTGTGCCCAAACTCGACTTTGGTGTTTGAGGCACTTAAAATGGATAACCTACAATGTTTTGGCATATTAGGAACCCCCAGGGTCTCCCCTAGGTGTCCCAGGGGTGGGTGGGTCAGGTATTTATAAGGTGGACCCTTATAAAATGAGTTTTATATGCCCTGGGTTAAGTGAAATTTCACATTTCACTCCCCACATTGTGATAAAGTGCTGCCCAAATTCGACTTTGACGCTAGGCACACTGGGGAGGGAGGATCTGCAATATTTCTATAGATTCAGAACCCCTAAAATCTCCCCTAAGTGATCCAAGGGGTGGGGGTCCAGTAGATGTAGGCGGAGTACTTATAAAATATGTTTTTGTAAGTCCTAGTGCTGGAAAAATGGCCCAAGTCATTTTTCCCATTGCAAATCCCATGCCACATAGGTTAACATGGCAAGAAGTTATTAACTAATAACTCCTGATAGGAGAATGATAGAACTTCCATTCAAAGACTGGTAGTGATAAATCCAACAATATGATATTGTTGAATTTCTCCTAAAATGTACAGACAAGAAGTTATGACTTTCTTGTTTGTAGGTCCAGATTCAGCCTTCCAGGGGTCTGTCCTGATTGGTCAGAGTTAGGTGGATTAGCCAGGCTGCTTTGAAGAGGTGATAAAGAGCCCTGGGGTTACCCAGCTCTTCTGGGAGGGCAGTGTGCTGTTCCACAGGAATGCCAGGGCAGGGGGAGGAGTCGTAAACCATGGTCTTCAAAGGGGAGGAAAGAAACCAGTGTCATTTGCAACTCTAAACTTTTGACACCAAGTCAGATGCTAGGTTAAGGAAGGAATGAGCAGATGCAAGGGGGAGAGACTATGGAAATAGCCATCCTAGGGGTGTGTTTAGCCAGCTCTTAACTCTCTGCTGGAAAATCAGCCATTATGAATTTGGAAGGTTTGATGCACTCTGGGACAAAATAATGCCACACTCTACAGGATGTGGTCATATCTTTGGAGAGTTACCCTGCCCCCATTGGTCAGGAGTGACCTCCTGCTTGACCCAGAGAACTTGAAATAAGTATCTGAGAAGGGCAGAGCCCCTCAGATCTGCTGCTTGAAACTTAAGAAAGGAAGACGTTGTGCCATGCTGAGAAGTTGGATGTGCAATTGCTAAGGCCTGCCCTCTGAGGACTGCACCATCTGGAACTACAGCCCTGTGGACTACCTTGCTGTGAAAAAGACTAAAGAGTGGACTCCCTGCAAGCTACAGGTTAACAGAGCTCACCTGGATCATCACCACCAAGAATTCTCAACCTGGAAAACTACCAGTGGATTTGTAAGGGTTTTGTCCAAGTGGATTGTGGGAACTGAAGTCCTCAACTTTCAAGGACCATCTTGGAGCTTCCAGACCCTTGGAGTGAGTTTGAGACACTTTGGGACCCCTTGGGGAACTTCAGGAAGAAGTTCCAGGAGTTTGGAGAACTTTGGAGCAACTTTGAAAAAAAGCTCCATAGTGGGACCGACTCAACCTGGTCAGCCAAGCCGCCTGTCTTCAACCGCGAGCCGGCCAAGCCATCCAGGTTCGTCCCGCTGAAAGCTCCGTAGGTCCGACTTCCAGAGTTTGACCGGGAGTAGAAGAAATCCGGGGCCGGCAAACCCTCACCGAATCCAGCCTGGTGAAGAGCATCGAGGGACCCCGCGAGAAAAAGCTCCAGAAAAGTTTCTAAGTCCGAAGGTAAAAACTGTGACCGGGACCTACCGCGAGGGGTAGCCTCTCAGGGCTCCATCGTGGTCGGCCTGAAACTTTGACTTTGAGCCAGTCTATCGCGACCAGATATCCCAATAAGGTGCTACAGGTTTCTAAGTGCTATTAAGTGATAAATCTTTAAAAATTCATATCTCCGGTTCCCTACATTGGATTTTTGTCGTTTTGGTGTCATTTTAAAGATAAAAATATTTCCTATTTGGAAAATTGATGTTGGATTTTTATTGTGCATTGTGTCTTAATTATTTACTGATTTGGTGTTTTTAAATGCTTTACATACCTGTCTTTGAAGTTAAGCCTGCCTGCTCGCAGCCAAGCTACCAAGGGTTGAGCATGGGAATAATTTTCTAAGACCTATGCTGAGTCCTATCATGTGTTAGTGGCGTTATTGCCAATGGCAGACCTACATTTGCCCCTACCAATAATCCACTTTCCAACCCTTTCCAATAGCTCAACATGCTAAATTGTTACCAGCATGGTTCAGTAAACCACATCTGTAGCAAGTCGCTAATTATCTCCTACCACTGGTTCTATAGTTACGTGCATTACATTACACATCGCCATCTCATCAGCGATATTGTTCACCGGATAATGATCATCTTGACTAGCCAGACCTTTGATGAAATGGTTTACCTTTCAATGCTTTTTGGAATGTCAATTACTTCGAACGGCTTCAGATTTCTGCATGTCAAAAGCCACTCCTGTGTCTTCTTGGAAAAACAGTTGAAAACAAACTGATCTCTTATACGTGTTAACACAATTCTCAAACTGCACATAGATGCTAAAATGTGCAATGCAGCTAAATATGCTATAAGGCTTTCCTCAATGTTTTGTTTGCATTTGAAGAAATTGTGTCACGCAAGCAAAACAAGTGGTTCTTTAGAATACTGCTTCGCTAACCTTTTATTTGCCTCACTGTACTCATCCCATAAGTCATATTTAACAACAACTATCGCTACCTGGTAATTTTCGAAAAAGCACAACCATTGGCTCTATTTAATGGCTAGTTTGTCAGGTTATTGCAGAAAAGGAGGCGGCTGCATCACTTCTTGTACTTATGCCATAAAATATAACAGTTGAAAACAGTATAATAATATGAAATATTACTGAAATATATGTAGACAAGTGTTCTCTTCCAGTTTCACCACAGAAAATGATTAATAGTGTATGCAGGTAATTTCTGGTGCTCAGTCACAGCCCACCTATTGACCAGAGAGTTCAGGACGTTGTGTTGATATTCATTAGTTTTCCAAACAAAGAGCTGAGAAGTCATCCACCGCTCAGTGCAAATTGTGTTGATGAAGTGAAGTTACAAAAAATTATCACTTATCACGTTGGTCTACGAGTTAGACCAAATAAAAATGGCCGTGAGATGTGGCATCACACTTTTTTGCAAAGCATGATGGGAAGAATGAAGCATGCTGGGGTAACTTGCGTGATAGAATCACACGATACCAGATCAGCGTTCAATTATATGCCCTTGCAGCACTTTGCACAGCTCGTTTGAAAAGAAATGGTTGCTTTTGCTCCTCACGCTGCTCCTTCTACAGCTGCTGCATGAATATACTCATATTTTTCTCAGCAAACTTTGATCACGGAGTAAAGACCGCTTTCTTCCTGTGAATATTATTTTGTTTAGTTTTGCCCTCCCCCCAAAGATTCGCATCGAAACAGCTCGATCCCTTCATTTGTGTCAATGCCTCGTTGTATGATAGGAAACACCCCTTGTTGCAAAAATGTGGCATGTTGTAGCGGTCTAGTTGCTCATGTCCATACCCGGGACCTGGCCCGGAAGAACCCCCACACTATGTATCACTCTCTGGCCAGGCGTGGCCAGAGAGCTTAAATAAAGGGGCCGGGGTCGCACGGGACTTCCGGTCCAGACCAGCGTAGCACGGTGTATGTCTCCTTCTCTATGTGTGCTCACCTGGTCACTGCAGCCCCGTGAATCCTCAGACACCACATTGGCGACGAGGGTGGGGGTCCGGAATCACGGCCCGCCCCACCGGTGCAGCGTTGCAGTGCTCCCAGCCCGTCGGCCTGGTAGAGCTCGACAGGCGACGACGTGCAGCCCCAGTGCCATCAACGACGCGCGGTGTCCGGCAGCGCTCTGCAGCGCCCTTCAGGTACCGGAACCACCACTGGCATCTGCCCGTCCCCGCAGCCTCCCCAACACTGCCAACAGCGCTGTTGCTCCCGGCCGCATCCCGGTAAAGCTCGCGCTCGGTCCCAACGTGCGCGCATGCGCAGCAGCATTCGCCCTCAGGCAGCAATCCACAACAGCGCCACCTAGGGGAACCCAGGAGATACGGCGGAACACACAACTCGGCCACCCACAAGCTGGGAGAAGGGACAAGAGCAGCCGGGACCCGGTGTGGAACACCAGGAACTGACAACTGCACCCACACTGTGAGGAAGGGGAGAGAAGAGGAGGCTGAATCCACACCCCCAGACAGAGGGCAGGGGTGCAATCTAGCGCCTGTCTCAGCCACCAGGAAGGGCAAGTGGCGCAGCAACAGTGAGTTCACGCGGCAAGGAAGACCATGTCTAACCAGGCAGCTCCAGCAGATCAACAAGCGGCTCCGCAGCCTGCACTCCCAGCAATACTACCAGTGTCCCCACACTCTCAGATTAGTGCACTACCCCCATTCAGTGAACTGATCGACCCCGCCACAGCGTCACCCAGGTGGACAGTCTGGATTGGCAGATTGAACAATTATTTCATCGCCACGAGAGAAACGGACGGAGCAGTGAAGCGGTCGCTATTACTCCATTTCGCAGGTGATGAGATATATAAATTGTTCGCGCACCTGCCGGACACGGGAGCACCAACGGACTATGAGGCGGCGGTAAGGGCCCTGAATGCTCACTTCGACCCCCAGCTGAACCCGGATTATGAACGCTTTAAACTCCGGCAAGCGCGCCAAAGGGAAGGGGAGTCGATGGATGCCTTCCATGCAAGATTGAGGGAACTGGCCAGTACGTGCACGGAAGATGACCAGACCAAGGAGGTTCGTGCGCAAGTAATCCAAGGATGTCGCAATAAAACTCTGCGGACCCTCATCCTCCGTCAACCACGCATCTCTCTGGAAGACATACTGGTCCTGGCACGATCACATGACCTGTCGGAAGCCAGGGCGACAGTGATGGACGCCGCCCTTACCCAACAGGTAGAGCAACCGACAACGGTGAAGGTTGAGAAAGTAGACGCAGTGCGCACACAGCAGAGAAGTACCCGAGGGCGATGGCCGAACAGAAGCACACGGAGATCACAGTGCGGATACTGTGGGAAGGAGGAACACCCACCAGAAGAGTGCCCAGCGCGGGGCAAGGTATGCTCGAAACGTGGCATCCCCAACCACTTCGCAAGTGTATGCAGAGGAGGAATGAGAAGCAGAGGAGCACCAGGCCGAAAACCTCTGTCCAGAACGGTGAGGCACCTCACCCTGGAGGAAGCTGAGGCCCCGAGGAGTAGTAAGCCGCCAACGCAGCGCAGGCAATACCTTGAAGACTCGTCCACCGAAGACGAAGAGGAATGCTATCTGATCTCTTTTGCCAGCGATCTCAAGCGGAGACGGCGACCTCAGCCAACATGCGCTATAGAGATTGCAGGGTCACCCGTAACTGCGCTCATTGACACAGGGGCATCCGTCAATGTCATGGGATGCCAGCAGTACAAACAGCTCAACCCCAGGCCTGGGCTATCACCGTCCCAAGTGAAGATTCTCACATACGGCAGCCGGACACCACTACCCCTGAAAGGCAAGATGACAGTCCGGGTGAAATCAGACGACCACGAGATCACCACGACTTTCCACGTGGTTGACAGAGAGCCGGACATCCTGATAGGGAGCCACACCGCGGAAGATCTAGGTCTGGTGACCTTCGCCAACGCCGACAGGACACTACAAACCGAGGACATCCTCGAGCTGTTTCCCCAGTTGTTCAACGGTCTTGGGAGCATGAAGAGGCCACCCGTGAAACTCCACATCGATAAGGCAGTAACGCCAGTAGCCCTAAGACATCGGCGTATACCTTTTCATCTCCGACCGCTCGTTGAACAGGAATTACAAAAGCTTGAACAACAAGGCGTCATAGAGAAGGTCACTGGACCAACCCCGTGGGTCTCACCGATGGTGATAGCGGAGAAACAAAGCAGCCTGGGAAAATCCGGCTCTGCATTGATATGCGCATGCCCAACCGAGCAATAAAGCTGGAGAGACACCTTACGCCGACCGTAGATGATATTCTGGCAGACCTTAATGGATCCCGCTGGTTTTCCAAATTGGATCTCAACGCCGGCAATCACCAGCTGAAGCTAGCCGAAGAGAGTCGCTACATCACGACCTTCTCGACGCATCTGGGGCTACGGCGCTATAAAAGGTAGAACTTCGGGATCTCATCAGCGGCGGAGATCTTCCAAAACGCCGTAAAAGAAGTGTTGTCAGGCCTCCACGGGGTACTAAATGTCAGCGATGACATACTGATACACTCAGCGACAATTGAAGAACACCACCGGCACCTTCGGGCTACGCTCCAACGCCTCGCTGATCAGGGGTGACCCTCCACAAGGACAAGTGTCAGTTCTTCAAAAAGTCAATTGAATTCTTCGGCTACGTGTTCAGCCAGGAAGGCGTGAAGGTAGACCCCCAGAAGTCACAAGCCATCCTGCATGCCCCGGCCCCCACGACGGCGTCAGAAGTGAGAAGTTTCCTGGGGATGGCAACATACTGCGGGCGGTTTATACCTAACCTCGCTACCCTAGCCGAACCCCTGCGGGTGCTAACAAAGAAGGATGCCATGTGGAAGTGGGGACAAGAGGAAGAAGAGGCGTTTCGCACAGTGAAATCAGCACTGCTGGAAAAGACGACCATGGCCTACTTCGATACATCCAAAGCAACTGAACTAACAGTCGATGCCAGTCCTGTCGGTCTGGGGGCACTGTTGGCACAAGAGACTGAGCCAGGAAAATGGGTCCCGCTGGCTTTTGCAAGCAAGGCACTTACTCCCACCGAAACCAGATACTCACAGATTGAACGGGAGGCGCTTGCCATCAAGTGGGCGTGCAACCACTTTCATCTATACCTCAGCGGACATCCCTTCCGGGTGATAACGGATCACCAGCCACTGCTGTCCCTGTTCAAAGGAACCTCACCGCATCCACCACCCAGGATTGAACGATGGGCCATACAACTGCAGCATTATCAGCTGGATCTGGTATACAAGCCCGGGGCGAGAAACCCGGCGGACTACCTATCGCGCCACCCTTCAGGCTTCTCTGACGGAGACGCCGAGCAGGAGCGACAAACGGAAGACTATGTAAACATGATTTCCCAGTGGGCCTGTCCGAAAGCTCTCACCACCGACGAGATCAAGACACACACTGAGACCGATGTGGTCCTTCAACGCGTGGCGGAAGCACTGAGGAAGGGGTCCTGGGAACACTTTCTCCACGACACCTGTGGGTGGAACGAGATAGATCGAGCCAGGCTGGGAAAAGTCTGGAGGGTCCGTGAAGAGCTGAGCGCCGCTAACAGTGGAGTAGTGCTGAGAGGGTCACGGATCGTGATACCAGCGAGCCTTCAAGAAAGGGCCACCATCCTAGCGCATGAAGGCCACCAAGGGACCGGGAGGATGAAGTCCCGAATGAGGGAAAAAGTGTGGTTCCCCGGGCTTGAAGAAGCTGTAGACACCGTCGTCCGGAGCTGTCGGGCATGCCAACTCACCAGTAGTCCTGAAGCCCCAGCTCCAGTAATAACTGAAGAGCCAGCCCCATCACCGTGGTCATGGGTGAGCTTGGACTTTGGGAGCGTTCCAGACGGAAGGGTGACAGCCGTCCTCATTGACAGCTACACTAAGTACCCTATCGTGGAGGTCCTCCCGTCCACAGCTTTCAACTATCTGCAGCCAGTATTGGAAAAGGCGTTCGCCCTCTTCGGGCTACCGCAAGTGATCAAGACGGACAACGGTCCACCGTTCCAAGGAAACGAATTCAAAGATCTTCTGACCCACCTGGGGGTGAAACATCACCGCATCACGCCCCAATGGCCACAGGCCAACGGCGAAGTAGAACGATTCATGCGGACTTTAAATAAAGTGTTCCGAATAACTGTTGCCGAACAGGCAGATCCTGAGGTAGCACTCCAGAGGTTCCTGCGGGAATATCGAAGCACCCCACACTGCACCACCCAGCGGTCCCCGTGGGCGCTGATGTTAGCTGGGCCCAGGCGGGACACTCTTCCCATGGCGGATAATTGGGTGCCAGAACCATACGACCCTGTCGGCACTCAAATGAGGACGTCCCTGACCAACAAAAAAGCCAGTAAGCAGAGGAGGGCACGACCTCGAGTAATAATGCCAGGGCGCACTGTTCTAGTAAGAAACCGTCGTGGTGGAGGAAAATTCCGCACTGCCTACGAACCCGGTCTGTGGACCTTGGTGAAGACCCGGGGCACAGCCGTCACTGCGAAGAAGGGAGGAGAGAAAATTACCAGGAATGTCTCGTGGTTCAAGATGGTGCCCGCTCCCGAGACTAACATGACCAATGACAACCGACCAACGGATGGCAATGTCGCCAACGAGTGGCCGGCTCCGTGCCGGGTGGGGGAGAGAGCGAGAGAACTACCGTCGACGCCCTTGGGGCTGGAAGGAGAACAAACACCCAGTCCCGGAAGGTCGGAAGTGACCAGTCCAGGGGTGAGCCAAAGGGTGAGACAACGGCGATATGACCTAAGGCCGAACCCTAGGCCGAACCAGAGACTTGCAGATTTTGTATGTTAAACTTTGAGGATTTTTGTTCTGTTGAAAACTGAGTTGGGATGGGATGTAGCGGTCTAGTTGCTCATGTCCGTAACCGGGACCTGGCCCGGAAGAACCCCCACACTATGTATCACTCTCTGGCCAGGCGTGGCCAGAGAGCTTAAATAAAGGGGCCGGGGTCGCACGGGACTTCCAGTCCAGACCAGCGTAGCACGGTGTATGTCTCCTTCTCTATGTGTGCTCACCTGGTCACTGCAGCCCCGTGAATCCTCAGACACCACAGCATGTGAACAACATACCTTGAGTCCTCAGCATATGGTCATCAGATGTTTATACAAAGAGACAACATTGAGCCCATGACCAAGAACAAGATGTGCTGGTCCCAGCACCTGTGAAAGACAGAACGCTTGGAGCACTTCAGAATCTACACTCCATTCCAGATCAGGAAGATTGCAATAAAGATAGTCACATAATGAACATTTAGAAGTCTAAACATAAACTAGTACATTCTACAGCTCTCATTTTAGCTTCTGGAGCACCATATAACCTCTAAGAGAAAATCACGAGAAAAAAAGAGTTTCCTCTCAAACATGATTCATCAAACCCCAGCAGAGGATCATAATTCTTCATAGGGTAAAATCACCTTCGAACACACCTCAGTTCCTAAAATAGGTATGGTACCACCAACAATAGATTAATATTGTAACTAAAATCTATCATAATCCTTTATAAGTGCTCCTTTTCGAGACTCTCAAAAGCAGGCTTTTCACTACATACTTTTTAATTGGGACCTTAGCCCTGAGTCCTGTAATGGCTGCCACAACATTTTAACCATTTAGTGGCTGGCCAATCAAGAAGGGGGTCCCTTTGGAAACCCCCACAGGCCCTTTGAGGCCAGGGTGTGCTCCCCTTTAAAGTGGCCAATCAGTACATTCCGGGAAGCCATTGGTCCAGATATACCTAACTTTTAAATTCCTTCAAGAAAACCCTTAGAACCTCTTTGAACACAAATGTGTATTTGTTGCGTAAAAAACATTTTACTAGTCCCCAAAAAATTCGACTCATAAAATGGGTATTGTGACATACACAGAATTGCAATTTGGAGGGGGTGAAAGGGGAGTGCCTTCCAAATTGCAATGGCAATGTGTCAATGGTTTTGACTGCATCTGCAGTCACAAACCATTCACCAGTTATTGACTCCTCAAGTGAGGTGATAAATGGTTTGCAAAGGGGAAGAGGCACCCTTGCAACATCTACATCTTTGGGAATCATGTTGGCAGCCTCAGAGGAAGTAGGCAGTGGTCCAAGGGGCTAATGACTACTGCCTTCTCCCGTGAATTTTTTCCAAATGGAAAACATTATTTTTATTTTAAAGCAGCAGCGCTTCCTTTAGCAAAAAAAAGTTTTCCATTTGCAAATGTAAACAAACACAGGGTGGTAATAAATGCTGCTTTTAAGTATATTGGCATCTTATTATGAAAATAATACAGGCAATGCAAAAATATTTACATATATCTTTTGCTTTATGAGGAAGCATGGGAACAAACAACAATAACCTAGAGAAGCGTAGAAGCGATACCACTTATCTTTGAGCTGATATCTGGGATTGTGTCTGTTCATCATGAATTAAATTGTACCCTGAGGTGACTTTCCTTTAGATAAAACGCATTCAGAAAGTTGAGCATTATGATTACACATTTAGAACAGTCTGTGACATGGTTGAAAACCTGTGTGTTCAGATATTTCTGAAGCTACTCCATGTCCGATGGATCACTGTATATCTCTTGTGACCTTTCACCCAAATTTGATGTAATTAATTGCATAGTTGATAGGGGTTTCAATGCCAATGCATCTCCACAATGGTTGCCTTAGTAACACGCCCCCAACATGAAAGCTTTATGCCTTGTTCACGATTGAATGACTTTAGTCGAAATGTCAAGGAATAATTTCTTAGTTCACAAACCCACCAGTGTTTCATTGCTGCTTCACCCCTGTATCTTTTAATCTGATGGGACAACCCCCACCTCTTTCTTTCTTTATGCCTCGACCTCCACTATTAAAGTTTTAGGCACTAAGCTACTCTACGTTTAGTACGACGTGTTATCACCTTTATAGAGGACAGGAGAAGGCGGTCTTTCTTGCATGGCTAGTTCCAGACTAAGGGCCTGATTTATATTCTGGGAGACGGAGTATTCTCCCTTAGCGTGGTGGAGGACTTTACGTCCGCCAGGCCAAGACTACTCCGCCCACCAGATTTAGAAAATGACCGCCTAGCTGGCTGTCATTTGTAAAGGCATTGTCAGGAACCACTGTCACAGTAGTTCCTGTACGTGCATTGTACTGCTTGCTGCAGGGTTGCATCGGAAGGATGAAGCCTTGTAGCAAACAGTATTATTTTCTTCTTTTCAAAAGGAAACGGGATTTTCTTTTTGAAAAAAAAAAAGAAATGCTCCCCTCACCATGTGAGACTTCTCCCATGGTAGGGGAGCATTATAATGGTTTTACTGTTCCTTACCGCCAGGTTTCTGGCGGTAAGAAACAGTAAAAAAAATGACTACATGTCCGTCCTTCTAAATTGGCTGAGCAAACATGTCGCCATTTCTCCGACGGCCCTTACTCCCCCGCAGTGGCGGCATAGCGGAGGAGCATCGCCCCACTGCTTTTAAGCAGTGCAACGTAAAGGAAGCATAAAATGATAATAACTTTCAGTTAATATCATTTTATGTTTATGTGCTGCTTTGCATCTGCTCTGCTCTCGGAGCAGGGCAGGGGAGGAGTGGTTTGCCTGCATTACAGCCTGTGTGGAGAGCATGCCCAGGCCTCCACACCCTGGCTGTGATTTGAACCAGGACGCTCAGACCAATCAACCAATGCTGCATTGTGATTGGTCAGGGCAGCCTGGGTGCTTACCATTCACAACGCTGCATTGCAGCATTGTTATTGGTCAGGGGAGCCTGACTGTGCTTCCTGTTCCTCAAGTCAAGATGAGGAGAGCAGGAGCATAGACGTGTTTATTTGTTTTTACATTGTGCACAAACCCCCCCGCACGTCCTTCCCGCCCCCGCGCCCGCCCCTCCTCCAGCGAGCCATGCCGGCCACCACTGCTCCCCAGGGCCATTAGGGGATTAATCACAGAGTAGTCTTCACTGTAATTGACCCCAAGGTCCGCCCGCATGTAAATGTACATGCAGACCACTACATTGGCGGGGCAGGGAACTCCGTTGCGACAGAGTACACTCTCCGCCAATGTATAAATCAGATCCTAAGACGACCTGAATCATTCAGTATATATTAACAATACAGAAAAAGTGTGTAATGTGCCACAACTCATTGATAATATTAAGACGATTGATTTATAGCTATGACCTTCTCAAAATTGGGTTACTATTCACGTGCAATCACTGTGTGTTAGGCCTATACTTCAGCAGGGTCCTTTATTTATTCCCTATCAGTCAATACTAAGCGAGAGACAGAGATATTGCTGCTACAAGGAGTTTCTTTATTATTTAGCAGATTTTTTCAACTTAAAAACTTCCTCTTCCACTTTTAAAATCATTAGGTGTAAACAAATTCTACTATTTTAAAACTGAACAATTGCTAAAAACATATTTACATTACAAATTGATACTTGTGCATTCCTCCCTGCTTTAATGCTATCATCCTTGCTGACATTCTACAGCTTTGTAAGGTGGACCATGTCAACGTCTCAGGTGACTACTTTTCAATACAGACCCAAGAAAATATCTTTTTAATAATCCTAAATCTTAATATGTAGATATCTGTCATGTGATTGCCTTAAAACTTGAATCCTCATGCTTAAATGCTTTCTCAAAATACTGCATTTTCCCTCTTCAGTTAATGAGCAAAAACAGTATCACTTAAAGCAATAGGCCTCCTTGTTTATATGGAAGCACAATCCAAATTAAATTCAGATGTTCAGTATTTTACTGAGGAAAATATTTTTCATTGATTGCAGCCATTAGTAGTAGAAGCTTTCACATTTTCTTATCAACTTTCACATTTTTTTGCAATAAACACTAAAATAACCATCATTACTTCTAGAACTAGATAGCACAAACCAATACTTCTAGACTTTCAGTTGTATCACCTTACATCACTTGTGCTCTAAAATATTTCTTGTATCAACTCAATGGGTATGTTGAATGCGTTGCTTAATTTGTAAAAAAATAAGTTCCAGGGCCCTCCCGGAGGCCTCTTCTGCTTGCACCACCCATTGCCTTGGCCAGTGCTGCCAGTGACTGAACCAACACAACTACTAGTTTGACTATTCAGACTTTTTCAGGGCCTCAAATCTATAATAATGGCTTGGGCGGCAGGAATTAGTCTTGCTGGACCAAGATCTAGCTTTCTGACAAATTTGATGTAATTTTATTCAGCGGTTCTGACTATAGTCATGTCTAAAATCCCTAAGAGAAATTGCATGGGGAAAGCGTGTTTCAAGACACCCCCCCCCTTTTTCTCAGCCCCCGCTTGACAAATCCCCCCGAAACCTTCCAGATAGCAGCGGAAGTGAGTTGTACACTGGTTTTGAAATGTTCGTGATGATTTGTCAAGCGACAATCAAAGTTCTTCAGAAAACAAAAAATGCTATTCCTATGGAAACTAGGTCCTATTGGCTACCGTAAGTACGTAATATATATAATATATATATAATTATAATTACCTACTGACGGTATATATATATATATTCACTGAAAAAACCATAGGTTTCAGGGACGTTATAGTTAATTGGACATTTCACTAGTACAAAACCAGAGAAATTCACCCGTTATAGTTAGTTGAGCTAATTATAACTCACGCCCCCGCAATGCACTGCTGATGACGTCACATATTACATCATTCATGACATGGTCAGTGACATCACTGATGACATCACTGATGACATCATCCACGTGATAATCTGATGCACCTCCTCACACCCTAATATAACCTTTGATACACCCACTCTAAAATGCAGACTACCATTTTCGAAACCATAGACACACCAATACCAGTTACTACATACCCACTCACTGATTCCTAGGTCTACACACATGTCCACTCATTCATCCATACAGTTACTCATTCATGCAGTCACTCATCAATACAGCACTATCATATGTACTCATACACCTATACAGACACTCACACACCACCACTCACCCATAGAGTTACTCACACACCTTGTCAGTCATGCAAAGAATCAATCACACTCCCATTTACTCACCTATACAGTTATACACACACCACTTCACTTATTCATACAGATACTAACACATACTTACTCTCTTCTACAATCACTGACACAAGCACACACTCATCCATACAGCCACTCTCACAATCACTCACTCTCACATATAGTCATTTATATACTCCAACACTCACATATACTGCCTTTCACATATGTAGTTACTCACACATGTACCACTGAGACATCTATTCACTCACCAACACACCCATACACACACTCACCCACCCATACAGCCCTTCACAGATGCACTCTTGAACCCATACACCCAGTGAATCACCTACTCACACATCTATGCACAGAGTCACACACCCCCCACCCACCCACAGAGACACTCAGGCACCCATACAGATACTCAGTCAACCACTCAATAACCCATATAGACACAAATGTAGCTACTCACCAACCCATGCAGCAGCGTACACACCAACTGACAGACTAATACAGACATTCACACAGTTTAGTCACTAACCCATGCATTCAGTAAGACACGATTAATCACTCACTTTTACAGTCAGTCACGCACCTACTAAGTCATCTATTCAGACACTTATACACCCACTCATTCTTCAATACACCTTGGCATATATATATATAAAACATATTTAAACTTTACAGAAACACATAGTCACTGGATGATGTCATCAGTGATGTCATTTGAGATGTCATCAGTGATGTCATCAGTGATGTCACTGACCATGTCATGAATGATGTAATATGTGACGTCATCAGCAGTGCATTGCAGGGCGCGAGTTATAGTTAGCTCAACTAACTATAACGGGTGAATTTCTCTGGTTTTGTACTAGTGAAATGTCCAACTAACTATAACGTCCCTGAAACCTATGGTTTTTCAGTGAATTTCTACGGTTTTTTAAAGGCTAATTTCGAACTATAACATCCCTGAAACCTATGGGTTTTTCAGTGAATTTCAAAGGTTTTTTAAATGATAATTTCTAACTATAATGTCCCTGAAACCTATGGTTTTTTCAGTGAATTTCAAAGGTTTTTTAAATGATAATTTCTAACTATAACGTCCCTGAAAACGATGGTTTTTTCAGTGAATTTCAAAGGTTTTTTAAATGATAATTTCTAATTATAACGTCCCTGAAACCTATGGTTTTTTCAGTGAATTTCAAAGGTTTTTTAAATGCTAATTTCTAACTATAACGTCCCTGAAACCTATGGTTTTTTCAGTGAATTTCAAAGGTTTTTTAAATGCTAATTTCTAACTATAACGACCCTGAAACCTATGGTTTTTTCAGTGAATTTCTAAGGTTTTTTAAATGCTAATTTCTATCTATAACGTCCCTGAAACCTGTGACATTTTCAGTGAATTTCTAAGGTTTTTTAAATGCTAATTTCGAACTATAACATCCCTGAAACCTGTGGTTTTTTCAGTGAATTTCTAAGGTTTTTTAAATGCTAATTTCTAACTACACCTAGATAGGTACGACATGTGCAGAAAGAGAAAGAAAGGCGCAGAAAGAAGCAAGAGAAGTGCAGAAAGAAGCAAGAGAAGTACAGAAAAAGGCAAGAAAAGTGCAGAAATAAGCAAGAGAGGTGCAAAAAGAGGTAGAAAGGTGCAGAAAGAAGCAGGAGAAGTGATGAAAGAGGCAAGAGAGGTGCAGAAAGAAGCAAGAGAAGTGCAGAAAGAAGCAAGAGAGGCACAGAAAGAAGCAAGAGAGTTGCAAAAAGAAGAGAGTGAGGTGCAAAAAGAGGAAGAAAGGCGCAGAAAGAGGCAAGTGAGGTGCAGAAAGAGGCAAGAGAGGTGCAGAAACAGACAAGAGAGGTGCAGAAAGAGGCAAGAGAGGTGCAGAAAGAGGCAAGAGAGGTCCAGAAAGAGGAAGAAAGGTGCAGAAAGAGGCAAGAAAAATGCAGAAAAAGGAAGAAAGGTGCCGAAAGAAGCAAGAGAAGCGCAGAAAGAAGCAAGAGAGGTGCAGAAAGAAGCAAGAGAGGTGCAGAAAGAAGAGAGTGAAGTGCAGAAAGAGGCAAGAGAGGTGCAGAAAGAGGCAAGAGTGGAGTAGAAAGCCAAGAGAGGTGCAGATAGAGGCAAGAGAGGTGAAGAAAGAGGCAAGAGAGGTGCAGAAAGAGGCAAGAGAGGTACAGAAAGAGGCAAGAGAGGTGTAGAAAGAGACAAGACTGGTGCAGAAAGAGGCAAGAGATGTGCAGAAAGAGGCAAGAGAGGTGCAGACAGAGGCAAGAGAGGTGAATAAAGAGGCAAGAGCGGTGCAGAAAGAAGAGAGGGAGCTGCAGAAAGAGGGAAGAGAGGTGTAGAAAGAGGCAAGAGAGGTGCAGAAAGAAGAGAGTGAGCTGCAGAAAGAGGCAAGAGAGGTGCAGAAAGAGGCAAGAGAGGTGCAGAAAGAGGCAAGAGAGGTGCAGAAAGAGGTAAGAGGTGTAGAAAGAGTCAAGCGAGGTACAGAAAGAAGAAGAAAGGTGCAGAAAGAAGCAAGTGAGCTGCAGAAAGAGGCAAGAGAAGAGCAAAAAGAGTCAAGAGAGATGCATCAAGAGGCAAGAGAGGTGCAGAAAGAGGAAGAAATGTTCAGAAAGAGGCAAGAGAGGTGCAGAAAGAGGCAAGAGAGGTGCAGAAAGAGGCAAGAGAATTACAGAAAGAAGCAAGAGAGGTACAGAAAGAAGAGAGTGAGCTGCAGAAAGAACCAGGAGAGGTTTCAGAAAGAGGCAAGAGAGGTGCAGAAAGAGGCAAGAGAGGTGCAGAAAGAAGAGAGTGAGCTGCAGAAAGAGAGAAGAGAGGTGCAGAAAGAGGCAAGAGAGGTGCAGAAAGAAGAGAGTGAGCTGCAGAAATAAGCAAGAGAAGTGCAGACAGAGACAAGAGAGGTGCATAAAGAGGCAACAAAGGTGCAGAAAGAGGCAAGAGAGGTGCAGAAAGAAGAGAGGTGCAGAAAGAGGCAAGAGAGGTGCAGAAAGAGGCAAGAGAGGTGCAGAAAGATGCAAGAGAGGTGTAGAAAGAGGCAAGAGTGGTGCAGAAAGAGGCAAGAGATGTGCAGAAAGAGGCAAGAGAGGTGCAGAAAGAGGCAAGAGAAGTGCAGAAAGAAGAGAGTGAGCTTCAGAAAGAGGCAAGAGAGGTGCAGAAAAGGCGAGACGTGCAGAAAGAGGCAAGAGACGTGCAGAAAGAGACAAGAGACAACTAGATTGCTAACATTCTATATTTATTACAAAAGTGTGGCACGCCTGATGTCATCCTGATGTAATCAAAACTGTAATACCAAAAGCATTTCCTTTAGAAATTATAGAAATGAGAGGGTCTTATTTGCATAGAAATTATGGTTAGTGCTCTAAAAAACTAAAATGAGGACATATTTTCTGAGTTCTCAAATAGCGACAAAGCACTTTTAAATTATTTGTTATCTTTATGTTTTTTTATCCAGTTGACCACTTGATTAAATGTTACGCTTAGGGGAGAGAATGTGGTGTTACTTCCAGAGCTGCAGACTTTGCAATTGGGGAACCAAGTTGGAGTTTCTGCTTCAGCTCGACATTCTGTGATTCTGGTCAAATCCCTTAATCTCCCCATGCCTACAACCAAAATGAGTTTGTCCTTGTATGATGTAACCAATGCAAAACACACAAGATGATGGACGGAATGCTGCACATTGGCAAACATTCACCCCCAGTCACAGATCTGGCTTTAATCCATCGTTATTTTGCTTCACCACGCCACCCCAGTTCAGACATGGCCATATGCAAATCAGTCTTGACCCTGTGCCTCATGGGAACAGTCCAGACCGAACTGCCAAGCCATGTCTTCCCTGGACCGAAATCAAGCATCCTATGGCCGGTTTCAGGCTATCAGCCTTCATCAGCCAGGATAGCTTGACTCCAGTGGCGTAGTGAGCACGGGACCCACGTCTGGGCATACCCTTCCCACTTAGGGTGAAATGCAAAACACACAAGATAATGGACGGAATGCTGCAAATTGGCAAACATTCACCCCCAGTCACAGATCTGGGTTTAATCCATCGTTATTTTGCTTCATCACGCCACCCCAGTTCAGACATGGCCATATGCAAATCAGTCTTGACCCTGTGCCTCATGGGAACAGTCCAGACCGAACTGCCAAGCCATGTCTTCCCTGGACCGGAATCAAGCATCCTAGGACCGGTTTCAGGCTATCAGCCTTCATCAGCCAGGATAGCTTGACTCCAGTGGCGTAGTGAGCACGGGTTTTGAACCCGAAACCGGTCCCAGGATGCTTGTTTCCAGTCCAGGGAAGACATGGCTTGGCAGTTTGGGCTGGACTGTTCCCATGAGGCACAGGGTCAGACTGATTTGCATATGGCCCTGTCTGAACTGGGGTGGTGCAGTGAGCTAAAGAATGATGATGGATTAAACCCAGATCAGTTGACTGGGGGTGAGTGTTTGATTTGCTCTAGCGCTCCGTCCATCATCCCCTTTGGTATCGCTTTGTTCGCCCTAAGTTGGCAGGGTATGCCCAGACGTAGGTCCCTTGCTCACTTTGCCACTGGATTCAAGATAGCCTGGCTGATGAGGGTTTTGAACCCGAAACCGGTCCCAGGATGCTTGTTTCCGGTCCAGGGAAGACATGGCTTGGCAGTTCGGGCTGGACTGTTCCCATGAGGCACAAGGTCAGACTGATTTGCATATGGCCATGTCTGAACTGGGGTGGTGCAGTGAGCTAAAGAATGATGATGGATTAAACCCAGATCAGTTGACTGGGGGTGAGTGTTTGATTTGCTCTAGCGTTCCGTCCATCATCCCCTTTGGTATCGCTTTGTTCGCCCTAAGTTGGCAGGGTATGCCCAGACGTGGGTCCCTTGCTCACTTTGCTACTGGATTCAAGATAGCCTGGCTGATGAGGGTTTTGAACCCGAAACCGGTCCCAGGATGCTTGTTTCCGGTCCAGGGAAGACATGGCTTGGCAGTTCGGGCTGGACTGTTCCCATGAGGCACAGGGTCAGACTGATTTGCATATGGCCATGTCTGAACTGGGGTGGTGGAGTGAGCTAAAGAATGATGATGGATTAAACCCAGATCAGTAGACTGGGGGTGAGTGTTTGATTTGCTCTAGCGCTCCGTCCATCATCCCCTTTGGTATCGCTGATGTAACCAATGCTCATGTAAAGCACTCCAATATCTGACCAGCCTGCACTATATAAAACTACAAAAAAACAAAGGATAAAAAGTGTTTTCCACACTTCTGTCATTGGGCTATACGTGGGCTACATCTGGGTGATATTTGTGCTACATTTGGGCTCCTTTTTCTCTGGTGGCCATCTTGGAAGACTTCAATTAAATTCATTAAACTTTATTCGATCTGATTTAGAAACATAGATCATAAAAGTGTACATAAAAACAGTAAATCCTCTTTCTTAATACAATACAGTGAGAATTAATTCAAACCAGTAGGTAAAAACGGGTGTTACAAAGCCCGGTTCAGAGCAACTTCAGTTTAACAGAATAGTAAAGTTCAATGTTTCGCAAGATCAATCTCATGTACTTCGTGCAAAATACGCAATAAGGGGTCCAAGTAAGAGCAACGCTCCAATACCTGACCAGTCTGCACTATATAAAACTGCAAAAAAATAAAAAGAGTTTTGCACACTTATGTCATTGGGCTATATGTGGGCTACATCTGGGTGATATTTGTGCTACATTTGGGCTCTTTTTTTCTGGTGGCCATCTTGGGAGACTTATTTGTTATCAAGTTTCCTAATTTCCTCATTTACTGCAGTCTCCTCAGTAGGAAATGCTTTCAGTTTTTTACTTTGATTCCATCAAGAAGGCATTCAGATGTGTCACACATTTGCCATAAGTTCAGAATGTTAGCACTCTAGTTGCTCATTAGATCACTGTAGTAAAGCTACTGCTCACCAGGGAGTTAACTGGAAGTCTACTGCTGGTATTGAAAGTGATTGTTTCAGTCTGCATGTCAGAATTTTCTAATGAAATAGAAGAGGATTTGAGATCTCACTTAAAACATGCCCTAATTTTTCTTTCTGCAGTCCTAACCATAATTTCTATGGCAAAATGAACCCCCTCATTTTGTTCCTTTTTAAAGTAAATGTTTTAAGTGTTATCAGTTTATTCCAATCAAGATGGCTTCAGGTGTGCCATAATTGTGTCATAAGTAAGACTGTTAGCGCTCTAGTTGTTCTTTAGAACACTCTGGGAAGCTGCAGTAGAACACAAAGGAATCAACTGACAGGCTGCTCCTGTTGAAATATAACAGGAAGATATTTGAGATCTCACTTAAAACATGTCCTAATTTGACTTTCTACAGCACTAACCATAATTTCTATGACAAAATGAACCCCCTCATTTTGTTCCTTTTTAAAGTAAATGTTTTAAGTGTTACCAGTTTATTCCAATCAAGATGGCTTCAGGTGTGCCATAATTTTGTCATAAGTAAGATTGTTAGCGCTCTAGTTGTTCTTTAGAACACTCTGGGAAGCTGCAGTAGAACACAAAGGAATCAACTGACAGGCTGCTCCTGTTGAAATATAACAGGAAGATATTTGAGATCTCACTTAAAGCATGTCCTAATTTTTCTTTCTACAGCACTAACCATAATTTCTATGACAAAATGAACCCCATCATTTTGTTCCTTTTTAAATTAAATGTTTTAAGTGTTACCAGTTTATTCCAATCAAGATGGCTTCAGGTGTGCCATACTTTTGTAATAAGTAAGGCTGTTAGCACTCTAGTAGTTCTTCACTCTGGGAAGCTGCAGTAGAACACAAAGGAACCAACTGTAGGTCTCTGCCCTTGTTGGATGTACATGTTTTACTGAGAATGTCAGACTTCAAATGACTGAGAAAGATAATGTGAATTTACAGAAACTATGCTCTCATTTTAGCTTCTGGAGCACCTTCCAAACCTTTATGGGACAAGCATGAGAAAATAGTTTCCTCTCAAACATGATTCATGATATCCCAGCAGAAGGTTTTTCACAGGGTAAAATCACCTTAGAACACACCACAATTCCTAAAATTAGTATGGTACCATCAACAAATGAATTCTAATGTAACTAAAGTCTGTTATCACCCTTTATAGTTCTCCTTTTGGTGACCCTCAAAATCTTCTATTCACGACAATGCATTTCAATGGGGTGCTATCATGTATATTGGTCCCAAGATGGCTGCCAGCAATTCCAGGATGAAGTGCTGACAGCCAATCAGATCTCACAATGAGATGTGTGGTTAGGCTCCGCCCAGATATCGATATTTTTTATTTTTGAATTTCTTAGAAACTACTTAACGGATTGACACCATTTAAAAAAAAGGTTGCTTTCTGAACCAAGAGCTTAGCAAGTGCATGCCTCGAAAAATGCTTAATTCAGTCTCTAATTCTCATTTAAGGTCAGGGGTTTTTGATTTAGTACAGGGAAACTGCAGTAAAAATATACAACTTGGAGTTACTGATATTTTCAGAAGTCAGGGTAATATTGCTTAACATTGTGGAAGGTCATGTTGGGGCTAACTTAAAAAACAGTAATTCCTACCTATAGATGACATATCTTTCAGGGGCTGGTCTCACAGAGGAGTGTTTTATGTCACTAACAGATTAGTATTCCAAACACAAGATATCTCAGGTAGCCCCTCTGGGATCAACAAGGGGCAATGAAATGCTGTAAATTGTTTTGCAGCCAATAGAGAAAATGGAATATTAGCATGTTCTTTACTAGATGAAAGGGGTATGAAAAAGCTTGCTCTAAAAAAAAGGTAATTTTCTGTGATTTTGTCTTGGGCTCTTTCTATCCCAGAATTCATAATTGCACAAGATCCTGGCTACAGATACAATTCATCCATCCCTAAGGCTTCTTTCCAATGGTGTGGTGCTCCAGATATACTGAGAATGTAAAATTGGGTACATTTTTGATTATTTCATTACCTGATGTGGGTGGAGCTGGACCATCAACTACCTCCTTGTTGCTGGGCTTTCCCTGGGACGGGGATAACATGTGGCCCTCCTATAAACTGGATAAACCATCAATTGGTCAGTGTCAAGAGAATATGGATTGTTAATTAGCAGGAAAGATAATGTAAACTCCCACACAGTTCAGTAAACCTGAACCTCAGGAGCAAAAAGCAATTTTCCAAGACGAATCATGGGCTTAAATCCCTGATATCTGTGGCTCAAAGAGAAAAATAATGTATGTTGAGCATTATAGAAGCACCAAAACAGCAAGACCATAAACAGAAAAAATCTGAAACAATTCAATAGAAAGAATAAAGCTTTGATGAGAGAAATGGCACCAAAAACAAACATTGGTAAATTTGATGAAGAAAAAAAGCAAAAAATGTTGATAGAACACAATGGAAATATAAAGTTTGGGGCCATATTTATGGCAAGGTAATGCAAAACAGCGCAGCACAGCAAGTTACAGGGAGAGGGGAAGAATACACCGTATTTAAAAGAATACAGTGCATTCCTGCTTTGTCCCTGCACTGGTTCTGTTTTGGTTGCCTAAAGCCAACTCAGGCACCCTTGCATCATAGTGCAAGGGTGCTTGTGTTGCATGCAAAAACATTTTTGGTGCAGGAAGGGGCACGTTTCTGCACAAAAACAATCCTGAGAGGCATATTCCTCTTTATATTTGTGCTGCAGAATGTAGCACTCATAGAAAGAGGAAGTAACAAGGAGAAAAAAATATATTTCTCCTCGTTACGCCTCCCTTGGGAAGGCATATCTTTTTGGAGCATTCCCAGGTCTACCACTTTTGGCAAATCTGGAAATGTATCAAAAATTATGGGAGTTGCGTGGGAACACCCAGGCAACGCCCATGGCATGCCTTCCCAGAGTAACGCAACGCAGCGATTTGCACTGTGTTGCAATACTCCCGATTTATAAAGCCACTCAGGGCCACACAATTTGGAATTGTGTTGTGCTTGCATCATTCATGTTGTTTTGAGCAAGAGCGACACAACTCCTTTTATAAAAAGGCCCCTCAATGTCAGTGTATGGAATGTTGTGACTGGGTCCAAGGTGCGTTGTTAGATTGTTTCATCCATCGTAAAAAGGTATGCCATCCATTTCAGTAGGTCGAACGAGCACACATGCTTCTCATATCCAGAAGCCGTTAGGAGCATCTCAGGGCAACCTGCGTAAACCTCAATGAAACTGCGGACTATGAGGAACTGTGCAAGATCTCAAGTCTGCTGTTTGTCTGAGTAGAGGATCGCACACCAAATACCTACCCCTGGCACACACCTGGTCATGGGCCTTCAACGGACCCATCAGCAGATCGTAATCCAGAGCAGCATGTGTGGTATTGGACAGGCAGACATCCATGGCCCACACAGGTTGCACGCAGGTGAAGTAGGCGTAACGGAAGGTCAGCCAGTAGTCAATGGTAAAAAACTCCAAGGGCATAACACCAAAGAGCTGCCACATACGATCACGGTACCGTTGCAACTGGACTGGGTTTGGCAGCTCCACAGATTGAGCATCCATTGGGAAGCAATAATAGGAGTACCAGCACACAGTAAACCAACAGGAGCACCAGGGGAAACCCTCCGAAGGCGCTGGAAAAAATAGAATGAATAAAGGCCGGAATTACTCCAAAAATAGTCTGAAAGAAAGAAACAAGGCCGGACCCCACAAGTTAAAAAAAGTGAGCAAGGTCCTCCGTATCAGACGCATTAAATATTTGGTGTATTAATTCTCGAAAATTGAGTGGAAGATTCGTGTTTAGAAGCGAGTGTATCTCGCTTACGGTCCTTGCCACCTGCAGTTCGAAGGTCTCTCGAGCCGATGTGAGAGCCACTTCTTGTTGAAACAATAGCGCTTTGAGTCTGCTTAGTTTATTGAACTCCGTTTTCAAAGTTGGAATGGAAGGCCAAAGCGAACTATCTACAATCCCATGCGGGGGTGGAAATAGGACATTGCTGCAACATGTAACTCGTTGCGAAACCGTTACTATATACGGGATGCCAGCTCTCAAGCCGCAGCAATCGTGGTTATTCAAAATAAGATAACTACCGTTTGAAAGCAAAAGTTAATACAGAAATAATCGGTACCTTTAAAAAAACAAGCCAGATTAGGGGCCGAAACGTTACAAGCTCTGTGAAGCTTAACTGGTTTACAGACTAGGGAATGTCCTACTGTGGAATCACAGTCCTTCCCTGTAAGGAAAACTTCTTTTTCTGCACGTTGACATCTGTAAGCGAAAGGTAATGACCATTATTCGTGAATAAAATTGTTACCAAGGGGCTCATATCTCCCAAGATAGGCAGTGAAATAACCCCATGTATTAACCACACAGCTGAATCAGTCTTGGCTACCGAAAACAGTAACTGTCCTAATTGTTCAATATGTAACATTGTGTATGTGGCATCTTTCATGAACATCAATTTCTGTTTTTCAGTCAAATGAAACGGTAAAAACAGTGCAGAAGCATTCAAATAATCCCATGGTACTTTTCCATTTTTGAGTGTTTGCAACGTCCAAGCAAACTGCATTACAGAACGTAACTGATTTTGACCATGATACAAAACAGACACTTCATGTTGAACAATGTCAATGACAGAAGATACAATATTATCTAAACTATATATACGTTGAAGACAGTGTATCAATGCTATTATCTACTACTTCAAGGACTTTTTCTCAATTAGCCTGCTCTGTGTGGCGCTGATGCACCATAGCTTCCATCTGTGATAGTTTCCAAAATTCATTATATGCGGAATAAATAAAACGTTTCGTACAAGGGGACTTTGGACCTAAAAGAAGATTAGCCAATCGATGTCACCTGACAAATGAGAGAGGTGTTGTTTCACAGACGATAGTGTGGAATGTTCCAACCATTGCTGACATAATTTACCCACTGAATATGTGGTGACTGTATGTGAATGGGGGAAGCGTGGATCAGGTCTATTTTGTGTAAAACCTTTTGAAGTATTAAGAAAGCGTAATTGACATGCATTTGAAGTTGTCGGCCACACCAACCATCCTAAGGGGTCAATAGTGGACGAGTTAAGTGTGCCATTTTGAAATAAGACAGCTAAGTCTTCAATTGTGTAATTAGTGTGCGTTTGCCATGTATCAAATGGAGCTAATGATGGAATGGAGGGAATATTTAGATGTTTGGTCGTTGCTAAACCAAAAACAGTAGTCTGTTGTACCGTGCCATTTAAAAATAAGATCTGAGAAGGTATTAGACATGCACGATGCAAAGCTTCAGTGCCTTGCTCTTGCCAATCTCTAGTGCCCCAGATGGATTTGAAATCAATTGTGTCCTTTCAATGCTCATAACCCTTCACTGACTAATCGTTCCTGAAGGACATGGAGTAAAGCAGTTTAGTCTGCGTTAACATAAATTTAGTTTGGGGCGGCATCTTCAATTTATAAAAATAGGACTGTGGGTCAGATAGATTGTAACCAGAAAAATATACAAATTTACTTTGTTGGGTCTTCGAACTTCCCAGTAATGGCTTTGAGCAATGCTCCCATTGGATATAATTAAAAAAGGGTCTCTGTGTTTTTGTCTTGTGTAAGAAATGATGGCCATGATGTTGATAACAAAATAAATCTGTGTAATTAGCCGAATTTAAATACAAATCTTCAGTGTCAAATGCAGCATAGTGTTTCAAATCAGAGAATAACGGATGAATGGCATGAACATCCCAGTCATCAGAATGGATGTCGGGCAAAACCACATCTCCTAAGGAAACGCGGAAGACGTATGGAATGTTCAACATTTCCGTCTGGCCATGGATATCGTATGCAACTTTGTCCCAGACGATACCATCAAAAACAGGGAATGCTGATATATTGACAAGGACTTGGTCTCTTTTCATTATGTGGGACGATGTGTGAGTGGCTAGAACTCCATCAACAAAGTTCACAGCAGAGCGTTCAGGTAAATAATTGCCATTAATGAGTAGGAAAAATACAGTCACAAATCCAATCCACATGAAGAGGAATATCATCGTAAGCACCATCTAGATATATGTCCAGGGTGGGACCAAGTAGGTCTTTTTGAACCAGGAGATGAAAACACTGGTACGGGTAAGGGTCTCCTGCACAGAAGATGACGTGGAAGATGTGCAGGAGGAAAAGCTATTACGATCCATATAATAACCACTGGACCCCAGCTGAAACAATAATGGATGTGCTGCATCAGATGTTTCAGGTATGGTACTCTCAGGAATGTCAATTATGACTTCAACTGGAGGAGAATCATACTCAATTTCCGCAGATCTGGATGTAGAAGAAAAAACAGGTAATACATCAATTGAAGTTTCCATCTCCCCTTGTAATTGCTGGGGAGTAGCCAAAGAAACAGAAGCCATTGGGTTCAGTGAAAGTTCTCGACGTGTAATGCTTTGAGGCATACTATTTAGTATCGGCCATATGGTTTAACTTGACATGTTCGATTGAAATGTAACGATTCTCCTTACGACCAGGCAAAGGAGGCAGGATTACACTGCGGGTGCCTTTCAAACCAAGGACTCTGACTGGTGCACAGTAAGATAGACCAAATTCTTTTTTGTTCTCCACCTTTTCACGGACCAGATCTCCAACTTTAGGAAGCCAGCCAGAAACAAGAATCAGCACCGCTGGATCTGTGGAAGAGGGCAACTGGGCTCCATGTAGATCCTGTAACACAGCACAATGATTATCTACGTCAAGGGTTGTGGCAGCCGCCACAACGTCTAGACCATCAAGGTCTGGCACAAACATTTTAATGCCAAAGAGCATTTCGTATGGGATCTGCCCACCCAGAGATCTTCTAGGAAGATTATTGAATGCACATTGGACTCCATACAAATGAGTCAGCCAACCCCTGCCAGTACCTAAGACTAGCTGTCAAAGATTGCTTTAAGTCACGGTTCATCCGCTCCACAACTGAATTGCCCTCGGGCTGGTATGGAGAGGAATGTTGCACCTGCACCCACAGAGACTTTATCGCATTTCGGTAAGCCTTAGAGGCAAACGCAGGACCTTGGTCAGAATGGAAGGTGCCACAAGCAAATGTCCTGACAAAGACACGCAAATCTTTAATGGCAGTTCCAGCATCAGCATTACGTTGAGGCCAAACCCAAAGGAATCTACTGCACGAATCCACTGCAACTAAGATGTGTTTAAATGCAGTGTCAGAAGTCAAAGGACCGCAGTGATCAAGATAAATACAGCCAAACGGCTGATTAGAGATGTAAAGCGGAGTATGTGGTGGGCGTGCAACAGTAGAAGGCTTAATTTGTTGACAAATGTCAAAGGAAGAACATATTTACGCACCTGTTGATATAATCCACGCCACCAATAACGCTGCTGCAAAAGGAAAACAGTCGCATTCACACCAGCATGTGCAGAAGCAACGCCTTCATGTGCGGCAATGATCAAAGAAAGTCTGCGGTTCTCGTTGGGAATCACCCGATCCCCAACGGACGGAATAGTAGCAAATGGAATCTGATCAGACGACAAGTGGTATGTATAACGTGAAGGAAAACCTTGGGGAAATTCTGTTCCCTCCTTTGTCGCAGCAGTAGCTGCCAAAATATCATTATCAATTTTAGCCATGCACCTAGTGACTGCTGCGACTGAACAATTGGCTACTGCAGATTTGGCTACCTCATCAGCCAGGGAATTACCAACAGCGTGTGCTCCCACACGTTGATGGCCCAAAGTATGGATAACATGTGTGAGCGGCAAGCACTCCTTAAGAGTGGCCACCTGGACCCAAAGCGTTTTATGCTTAATTGCGCTACTTTTAGAATCATGGAAATCATTTTGTTTCCAAAAGAATAAGTTGTCATTGAAGGATTGTACGCAGTAAAATGAATTGCACACAATAAGCGTAGGAATATCCGGATCAGCAGATTCAAGAGCCAAAACCAAAGCACTTAGCTCTGCTAATTGAGCCGTGCAGTCATCTAGAGACTGTGTGTGCACCAAGGAGGATTTAAAATCCCCATCTACAATTTTTCCAGCCACAATCGCGCAGGCCGCCGAATAAGCATGTTTAGAGCCAACGGCTGGCTGTGCAAATCCATCAGTGTAAACAATGCATTTGTACTGATCAAGAGGAAGCAACGACAGAGGAGGTGAGTGAACATGTTCATATTGTAAAAACTCCTGTGTCTGCAAAGATGGATCAAAGATAAAATTGACATCAATGAACTAGCCCATTGTATCCAGCGTGGATGCAAGGCTTTAGCGTTCGAGACACTAGCCTGTGTAACTGCTTCTAAAGCAGGTACTGGCGAGACCATGAAAATGCATTTTCCCTGAGCCAGAGAGAGTTCTTCAGAATCGCCATCTGGACTGCCGTCAAAATTGTTTCTATAGAAGAGAAACGCATCTCTGCCGAAGTATACAAATGCGATTTATAGGCAATGGGGACCGTGTCCCCCTCATTGAACGTCAAGTATGTGAAACCGAACGCTCCTGGTACAATCCTTATGACCAAATTTGTAGAATTGTCACATGTTAACAAGAAGTTGGTTGCAAGCAGATCAGACTGCAAAGACCAAAGAATTGCGGTATGTTCTGGAAGCCAACAGGAAGCAGAAAAAGAAGGTTGTATCAAAGAGTAAGGTGGTTTGATACGCTGGACATAATCAGGAATGTATTTCCTCCCAAAATTCAGAAAACCCAGCAAAGATTGTAACTTTTTAAGAGTAGAAGGAGGTTGCAACTAAGCACATTTCTCCAGAAAGTGGGGGGCAACCCCCTACCTTCATTGGTGAGTTCGTAACCCAGAAAAAGAACTGTCAAACAGGCAGTATGCGACTTGGCAAAGTTGAATTTGTATCCCAAGTCCGCAAAAGGCATTATGATGCGGTCCACACGCACAAGATGCGGTATCAATTCATCATACGTCAAATAGATATCATCAACATATGAGAAAGCATCAGGGTCAAATGCATGTAAAACAGACACTATGATTGCCGCAAAGCGCCGGGACTATTCTTATGCCCCACAGGCAAACGAGTATACCTTTTGTGATTGCCAAGGGCACTGAACGCAGTCAGGCCAAGGCTCTCAGGAGCCAAATTGTGACTGTAAAATCCATTGGAGATATCAAGAGTTGTTTTATATTTTTTGCAAACAATGGTATCGACTAACTCAGAGCTGTTGATTTTCTGTACCGCGAAGGTACGAACATGACTGTTCAAATGACGGTAATCCAAAACTATGAGATATGAACAATCCGGTTTCAATATCGGCAAAAGAGGATTATTCATTGATGAAACCCAGGGTTCAATTACACCCTGATATTCCAATTGAGTCAAGATTTCACTTACGGACGCTTTCGCGTCACGCTTAATTGAATATTGTGGTTGGGGTTGTGGCATTGATCGCAAAGGAATTTCATGTGCCGGGAACTCCATATCCCAACCCACCTGATTACGATACACAGCCGGGGCAAGCGCCAGCGCCCACTCCAATGCGTACGCGTGTTTTGCCTCCTCCGAGACATAATGCGAAAAAATCGGGAGAATAACATCTTCCCCTCTAGAAGATGCTAGAACAAATGGGGAGGCTAATCTACTTCCGCCAACAAAATATCATAGGAAAAAGTAAGGTTTCCCAAAAGACCGCCTTAATTGTGCGTTTAATATCACCTTCAATTTCATAAAGCCTATCTGGGGATGCAATTTGTGTGTCAGCTGTTTCCACTGTAATGAACGTGTCAGTTGCTTTCGCCTCCAGACACTGGTGGAGTGCCTCCTGCACTATGGTAACTTCCGTCACGCTGTCGAGGAGTGTTACCGCCCATCTCCAATCGAGGAGCAGGGTTCTCACCGTCTGAGGCATACTTTGCAGTCAAAGCGGCAACTTTTTTCTTCTGAAATGGGGCATGATATTGAGGTGGTTCTCCGGTTTGGCTTTTACGTCAAACTGGCGCTGCAGGTCACGTCTCGGTTGCGCAGACTTGCTTTCTCTGGGATCCTGACGTCCTCCCCCACCAAACTGTTGATCCGACGATTCCTAAAAGGAATGAGGAGAACGAGGATCAGGAATCTGAAACCTCTCGGGTTTTTTAATTTTAGAGCGGTCATGCAAATCATATCTACGTTCAGAAGCATCCGGTGTTGGTGACCCAGCACGAGAACTAGGCTTCTGCTGTTGCTGCCACTGATTTTTATTTCATGTCTTTTTAGGAAAGACTGGACAACCCTCCTTTTCCGGAGGGGGTTTATTTTGTAACTGAGTATAAGGTCTTACTACCAAACTATTGCGACCCAATGATGTATATATATCCGCAATAATGATCGGTAACTGCCACTGCCGATCAACGTCCGCCACTGCCGAAAGGCGTTGACGCACTTGCAAGCTAACTGCTTCACCTTTGACATTGGCCAGAATCATATCAGAGACAATAGGGAACATGCCCACTAATCTCCTCCCCAATTCCAGGGCTGGACCCGCCCCGTGTTTATTTTGAATCTTCTTAAGAACGCTCGGTAGAACGCTCATGGAAGGGGTGCCACAGCACAGTGTATACACTGCAGCAAACACCGTCCCCCAGGGGGTGCACTCAGCTAAAGTGGGAACAATACCACTCGGTAAACTCATTGTAAGGATCCTGTGTTTCTCAACAGGTGTAGTATGGGGAAAAACAGCCTTGAGTTGCTCAAATTTTTCTGCAAGCCAGTAAGGGAAATCATCCCTATTCTGAGGATGCTTGCCCATCACCGAATTAATCATGATGGGACTAATAACAAGACCGTGTCAAACAAGGAGAGGGACTAAGGGGGCTGTTTAAGGGAGTCCAGCGCACATGCCCAGATACTGTAAACTAAGAAGGGTACGCTGTTCCCCAAGGAGATGGAAAAACAGAAAGGGGAGGCAAAGGAGGGAGTCCTCCTAAGTGGAACTAGAGTCCTCACACACCCAGCAAGCTAGGTGTCATGCTTCATCATATGGACTCGCTCCTCGTCGGGTCGGCGGTGCAATACCCGACGGGCACCCATAAAGGGGCTCTTTAACGGAGATCTTCTGTTCCTGCCATATGGTGCCGTGGGTGTGAGGGCCCTAGAAGTGAGTGTAGATGCGAATAAGTGGTTAAAAAAGGTTGGATAATCCCAAAAATTGAGTTTAATAGGCTGGTCATCCACCTTATTAAAAAATACAGTGGAGCGGCTGTTCACTGGCTAAATACACCAGAAGAGCAAAGCTCGGCTCTCACGAATGGTCGACATGTTTCACGCAATATGATCAAACTATGATGCTATGCATTTCTTCAGGACCTATAGAAAACTATCTACACGATGTGGTGCGGTGGAGGAATCCTACGTACCACTGTTCCTATTTGCGGGCATGCAGTCCAGTCAGATCTAGTTGTAGCCTAAACAAGGATGACAAAAGCAAAGAAATTAAAAAAAATGATACTCTGTAGGGGACAGAGTGAGGTCATCCTTAAATCCCCAAACCAAGTAATCCATCAAGTAAGTGCAAAGAAAATAATGCTAAATCATTATTAGTGAGCAAAGGAAAATATTTCTTTAAAATTCATATATACAAATATACATGATGACTGGAAGAATGACGTAATAAAAAGGAAATCAAACAAGTACAATTTGTGCTGCCTCACCTATCTAGGTGATGGCGCTAGCTCCTGTGATACCCTCAGTCCATGACACCGTAATGGTTGGTGTCCTAAATAAGGGGAAATGGAGCAATCATGAAGAGGAAAAAACACAAAGAGGAAAAAACACAGCGACGGAGCCCATCAAGGCAAACTAAACATTAAGCATATCCCCACTCCTGAGACCGGCGGGCCAGCAGCCTCGCTTCCACCAAGGTTCTAACAGCGTGAGTCCGTAAATGCCAAACAGCTCGACACGGAGTCATGAAGCAGGCGGTAAGGGAGGGCACGGCGAACGGAAAGAGTCCGCTCTGTCGGAAACCCCCAAGAAACACACCCGTCCACGCCCCACAGTTAACAGGTCGGACCCACTGTCCCAACCCGTAGTGCAAGGTGGGTGCCAAGCGCACAAGTCCATGGGGGAACCTTTTAAAGAATATAGATAAACCAGATCAAAGCCCGCTAAGGGTACAGGGCCATCACAGTCAAGCGACTCACTCACCTGTCCTATTGTGGACGCCAGCCGGAAAACTACCCCCTGCGCCAGACTGAGGAACCAGAGCGGTGCATGACGGCTACGCGGGAGTTTTAAAGGAGACCGCTAGACTGATCAGAAAGCCGGGGCAGCTGGTAAGATTCTACGTGGCGTGGCGTCAAGTCACGTGGTGAATACGACGTCGGACCCAAGTACTCAAAGCTGCAGCCCTGGAAGCGTGGCGGCCATCTTGTAGGGGGCATTAATATCAATGTAGAGGCAATATGTGAAAACACAATATACGTAGAAAACAAGCCAATTAAGGCGGAGGCATAGTTGGGTGAGTACACATAGGGGTAGTCCCCCCCTCCATGGCTAGCGGACTCATGCACGCTTCACCAGACACATCTCAATCCCACAATAAAGGGACACCACACCAATTCCATAAAAAACGAAAAAAGGTTGGGTGCGAGTAGAGGGAAGGGGCAGCAGACAAATTAATGTGAAAAACAGACAATAAGGCAATTCCATCCTATTAAGGTCCGGTCACTCACCCCGCGAAGTGCGGGGGGCTAGTGAATGAAGTGAAAGGTATTCACTAGGCACATTGGACACAAAGGGAATGGAAAAGTAAGGATGCAATGATAATATCTGACAGTGTTCCTTAACGAAGCCCGCTATCTATTTTTCAGGGCGGCCCAGGGTATATTGTCATTGAGGCCGCATGTGTCAGTAGACAACCGGTACACCCATCTCTGTTCAAGCCTAAATAATGCTTGGTGAGTGATCTTAGGGTGTGATTCAAGTACCATCCATTTGAGGGTGTCTACCTTGTGGTTAAGGTCCCTAAAATGTGTATACAGTTTTGTAGTAGTCTTCATGCACCTCACATTGGTCTTGTGTTCAGTGATGCGTATCTTAACTTGCCTCATCGTCATACCTATATATTTTCTGTCACAAGGACATGTGATAAGGTAAATACATCTCGATGTGTTGCAGTTAGTGTGTCTTTTAAGTTTCCATAAGAAGTTATCAGTTAGTTTTATCTCCTTATGAACAGATGTCTGATCACAAACTGAGCATGTCCCGCAGGGATAGTGTCCAATAACTGGTGGTAGATCCCACAAGGTCCGTTGGACACCTAATTCCCTAGTCCTGGGCCGGGTATGTACAAGAATGTCCTTAAGGTTGAGAGTGCGTTTGAAGGCAAATCTCGGTGGGGGGAGACTCAAATCACCCGTGTTAACTATACCCCAGTGTTTCTTAATTGTTTTTTTGATCAGGGGGGAGTTATGAGTGAATGAGGTAACGCAGGTAAGTATCTCAGTAGGTTCTTTGGTCGAGACCTGGAGTAGTGCCTCTCGCGGATTATTCATTGCTCTTTTGTAAGAGTTCTTAACCTGCTGAGCTGGGTAACCCCTCTTTCCCAATTTGTGTTGTAACAATTTAGCCTCTGTTTTATAGTCAGACAGAGTGTTACAGTTTCTCCTTGCGCGGAGGAATTGTCCAAAAGGGAGATTATTCCTAAGTGCTCTTGGGTGATGGCTATCATAGAGGAGCAAACTGTTCCTATCTGTCGCTTTCCTGTATAAGGTTGTGCTCAGACCAGTATTGGTGAGTGATATCCTCAAGTCCAAAAGGGGATACTTGAGCTGGATATAGTATGTGAGAACTTCAAAAAGGCATTCTTTGTATTAATCCAATTACAAAATGCCTCACAAGTTGTCATGTCACCTTTCCATAGAATAAGGATATCGTCAATATACCTTTTCCAAAATGTCAGATTGTCTCCGTAAGGGTTATTGGAATTCATAATGACATTCTCTTCAAAAGTGGCCATATAGAGACAGGCCACACTCGGGCGAAGGTACTCCCCATGGAAGTACCTTGTGTCTGATGGAACAATAGTGTCTCGTACTCAAAAAGTTTTCAGTCAAGGCTAAGGTGGCACAGTCCATGATGAAAGGAATGGGTGTAGGGGAAGACCAGACCTCTTTGAGTAGGCTTGCCTCCACCGCCTCCAAAGTAGTGCATTGTGGAATATTAGTATACAACGCCTCTACATCCAGAGTGACCAGTAAGTCCACTCCAGCTCTACCTTCAATACTGTCAATGATGCGGAGGACATCAGTGGTGTCCTGCACAAAGGAGGGTATCTTCTTGACCAAAGGCTGGAGAAAGTAATCAGAGAATTTGGAAAGCGGCTCTAGCAAGGACCCTATACCTGACACTATTGGTCTCCCTGGGACTGGTATAGTATTCTTGTGAATCTTCGGGAGAGTGTAAAAGTAAGGTGTCTTAGGGTCCTTGGTCACGAGGAACTCAGCTTCCTTCTTAGTTATCCATCCACTACTCTCAGCCTCAAAAACCAAGGTGGCGATCTCGGCTGCCAGTCTGGGTGTAGGGTCCACTGTTAGAGGAGTGTAGTGGTTGGTATTATCCAGTTGGCGTCTACATTCTCTGTCATAATCCGTAAGGGATTGGATTACAATGGCCCCACCCTTATCAGCCTGTTTAATGATGATATTGGGGTCATCTGCTAGTCTCTTGGCTGCCTCTTTTTCGGCATTTGATAGATTATGGAAGAAAGGAGTTCTAGGAATGTCAGTCAACTCCTTGAGAACTGCACCTTCAAATGCTAAAATCTCAGGGGGAATCATACTATTGTTAGGGGTGAACCTGGAAGGATTACGCAAACCAGTGTCATCTTGTTCAAGAGTGACTTTGTCATGAAAGAAGGCCTTAAGTCGTACCTTTCTGAAAAAATCCTGTAGTTCACACATCTCAGTAAATTTGTCAGGTGATGGTGTAGGGACAAATCCCAGACCTTTCTCTAGGACTGCCTTTTCAGTGATAGTGAGGGGTCTAGTTGAGAAATTAACTACTAGACCCTCCTCCCCCTGCTCATGCTCCTTGTCTCGACTGCAGGAGGGGTCTGGTCCTGCCATTGCACTACCTTCTGTGCTCCTTTTCTTCTCCCTCTTCCTTTGCCCCAACCTCTGCCTAAAAAAGGGGGGTTGTTCATTGGAAAGTACTGTGGAGGGCCTGGAGGGTACATAGGATATTGCCAAGGTTGGAGGAACAGGACCATGAAAGATAGGCCCATTATCATAGTTGGGGTACGGTTGGAAGTTGGGACGGCGTTGATTGTGGTTGCCCCAACTCCCAGTACTCCCAGTGCTGGAGTCACTGTTGGATGATCCCCTTCTACTGCCATTGTCAGATCTATCATCAGAAGAGTAACTATTCTTAGATGTAGTATAGCCATCTTTGAGGTAAGGGTAGACCTTTTCCTTGTCAAACTTGGCTACATCTTTTTGCAATTTTGCAACCTTTTGTTTTAATAGGTGCTCTCTGTTCTCTGCGATTTCATTATTAATCTCCATTAGTTTAGATGAAAAAGCAGTTTTGGGAGTGGATGATTTCAAGGTAGCTTCCGCCGTTTGTATTCTTACAAGGAGGGCATCAGCCAATCTTTTAGCTGTGTTGATAATTAAGACCAGTAGATCTTTAGTACACTTCCATGATACTTGGCACCAATCCTTTTTAAAAGGCCCATCCTCTAGAAAAATTCTAGGTAAGATGTTAACTATGAGGCCATGGGCGCAATATTCGCCCGTAAATATTCGGTCATTAGGGCTCCGTGTAATGTAATCTTGAGCCATTCCTTTTTCAAAAGCGTAATCGCTGTCCAGTCATCAGATAGTGACCCAGAGGCCAAAGACCCTCCAGAGCCTAAAAGGGAGGGTGCTGTTCTTAAAATGTCAGCGATAGCTTCCTCATCGAAACTAAGGCCAGGGGTGTCCTCCATTGTAAAAGGGGAACCCAACTATCCACCCATAAATTAAGGACGTGGTATAGTACACAAGTTAATGGGCCAACCGGTATAAGTATACAATGGTTGGTAACCTAATCAGAAGTCCCACGGGGGTAACCCGTGCAGGTACGTGTCAAACAAGGAGAGGGACTAAGGGGGCTGTTTAACGGAGTCCAGCGCACATGCCCAGATACTGTAAACAAAGAAGGGTACGCTGTTCCCCAAGGAGATGGAAAAACAGAAAGGGGAGGCAAAAGGAGGGGAGTCCTCCTAAGTGGAACTAGAGTCCTCACACACCCAGCAAGCTAGGTGTCATGCTTCATCATATGGACTCGCTCCTCGTCGGGTCGGCGGTGCAATACCCGACGGGCACCCATAAAGGGGCTCTTTAACGGAGATCTTCTGTTCCTGCCGTATGGTGCCGTGGGTGTGAGGGCCCTAGAAGTGAGTGTAGATGCGAATAAGTGGTTAAAAAAGGCAGGATAATACAAAAAATTGAGTTTAATAGGCTGGTCATCCACCTTATTAAAAAATACAGTGGAGCGGCTGTTCACTGGCTAAATACACCAGAAGAGCAAAGCTCGGCTCTCACGAATGGTCGACATGTTTCACGCAATATGATCAAACTATGATGCTATGCATTTCTTCAGGACCTATAGAAAACTATCTACACGATGTGGTGCGGTGGAGGAGTTCCTACGTACCACTGTTCCTATTTGCGGGCATGCAGTCCCGTCAGATCTAGTTGTAGCCTAAACAAGGATGACAAAAGCAAAGAAATTTAAAAAAATGATACTCTGTAGGGGACAGAGTGAGGTCATCCTTAAATCCCCAAACCAAGTAATCCATCAAGTAAGTGCAAAGAAAATAATGCTAAATCATTATTAGTGAGCAAAGGAAAATATTTCTTTAAAATTCATATATACAAATATACATGATGACTGGAAGAATGACGTAATAAAAGGAAATCAAACAAGTACAATTTGTGCTGCCTCACCTATCTAGGTGATGGCGCTAGCTCCTGTGATACCCTCAGTCCATGACACCGTAATGGTTGGTGTCCTAAATAAGGGGAAATGGAGCAATCATGAAGAGGAAAAAACACAAAGAGGAAAAAACACAGCGACGGAGCCCATCAAGGCAAACTAAACATTAAGCATATCCCCACTCCTGAGACCGGCGGGCCAGCAGCCTCGCTTCCACCAAGGTTCTAACAGCGTGAGTCCGTAAATGCCAAACAGCTCGACACGGAGTCATGAAGCAGGCGGTAAGGGTGGGCACGGCGAACGGAAAGAGTCCGCTCTGTCGGAAACCCCCAAGAAACACACCCGTCCACGCCCCACAGTTAACAGGTCGGACCCACTGTCCCAACCCATAGTGCAAGGTGGGTGCCAAGCGCACAAGTCCATGGGGGAACCTTTTAAAGAATATAGATAAACCAGATCAAAGCCCGCTAAGGGTACAGGGCCATCACAGTCAAGCGACTCACTCACCTGTCCTATTGTGGACGCCAGCCGAGAAAACTACCCCCTGCGCCAGACTGAGGAACCAGAGCGGTGCATGACGGCTACGCAGGAGTTTTAAAGGAGACCGCTAGACTGATCAGAAAGCCGGGGCAGCTGGTAAGATTCTACGTGGCGTGGCGTCAAGTCACGTGGTGAATACGACGTCGGACCCAAGTACTCAAAGCTGCAGCCCTGGAAGCGTGGCGGCCATCTTGTAGGGGGCATTAATATCAATGTAGAGGCAATATGTGAAAACACAATATACGTAGAAAACAAGCCAATTAAGGCGGAGGCATAGTTGGGTGAGTACACATATGGGTAGTCCCCCCCTCCATGGCTAGCGGACTCATGCACGCTTCACCAGACACATCGCAATCCCACAATAAAGGGACACCACACCAATTCCATAAAAAACGAAAAAAGGTTGGTTGTGAGTAGAGGGAAGGGGCAGCAGACAAATTAATGTGAAAAACAGACAATAAGGCAATTCCATCCTATTAAGGTCCGGTCACTCACCCCGCGAAGTGCGGGGGGCTAGTGAATGAAGTAAAAGGTATTCACTAGGCACATTGGACACAAAGGGAATGGAAAAGTAAGGATGCAATGATAATATCTGACAGTGTTCCTTAACGAAGCCCGCTATCTATTTTTCAGGGCGGCCCAGGGTATATTGTCATTGAGGCCGCATGTGTCAGTAGACAACCGGTACACCCATCTCTGTTCAAGCCTAAATAATGCTTGGTGAGTGATCTTAGGGTGTGATTCAAGTACCATCCATTTGAGGGTGTCTACCTTGTGGTTAAGGTCCCTAAAATGTGCATACAGTTTTGTAGTAGTCTTCATGCACCTCACATTGCTCTTGTGTTCAGTGATGCGTATCTTAACTTGCCTCATCGTCATACCTATATATTTTCTGTCACAAGGACATGTGATAAGGTAAATACATCTCGATGTGTTGCAGTTAGTGTGTCTTTTAAGTTTCCATAAGAAGTTATCAGTTAGTTTTATCTCCTTATGAACAGATGTCTGATCACAAACTGAGCATGTCCCGCAGGGATAGTGTCCTATAACTGGTGGTAGATCCCACAAGGTCCGTTGGACACCTAATTCCCTAGTCCTGGGCCGGGTATGTACAAGAATGTCCTTAAGGTTGAGAGTGCGTTTGAAGGCAAATCTCGGTGGGGGAGACTCAAATCACCCGTGTTAACTATACCCCAGTGTTTCTTAATTGTTTTTTGATCAGGGGGAGTTATGAGTGAATGAGGTAACGCAGGTAAGTATCTCAGTAGGTTCTTTGGTCGAGACCTGGAGTAGTGCCTCTCGCGGATTATTCATTGCTCTTTTGTAAGAGTTCTTAACCTGCTGAGCTGGGTAACCCCTCTTTCCCAATTTGTGTTGTAACAATTTAGCCTCTGTTTTATAGTCAGACAGAGTGTTACAGTTTCTCCTTGCGCGGAGGAATTGTCCAAAAGGGAGATTATTCCTAAGTGCTCTTGGGTGATGGCTATCATAGAGGAGCAAACTGTTCCTATCTGTCGCTTTCCTGTATAAGGTTGTGCTCAGACCAGTATTGGTGAGTGATATCCTCAAGTCCAAAAAGGGGATACTAGAGCTGGATATAGTATGTGAGAACTTCAAAAGGCATTCTTTGTATTAATCCAATTACAAAATGCCTCACAAGTTGTCATGTCACCTTTCCATAGAATAAGGATATCGTCAATATACCTTTTCCAAAATGTCAGATTGTCTCCGTAAGAGTTATTGGAATTCATAATGACATTCTCTTCAAAAGTGGCCATATAGAGACAGGCCACACTCGGGCGAAGGTACTCCCCATGGAAGTACCTTGTGTCTGATGGAACAATAGTGTCTCGTACTCAAAAAAGTTTTCAGTCAAGGCTAAGGTGGCACAGTCCATGATGAAAGGAATGGGTGTAGGGGAAGACCAGACCTCTTTGAGTAGGCTTGCCTCCACCGCCTCCAAAGTAGCGCGTTGTGGAATATTAGTATACAACGCCTCTACATCCAGAGTGACCAGTAAGTCCACTCCAGCTCTACCTTCAATACTGTCAATGATGCGGAGGACATCAGTGGTGTCCTGCACAAAGGAGGGTATCAATCACAGAATTTGGAAAGCGGCTCCAGCAAGGACCCTATACCTGACACTATTGGTCTCCCTGGGACTGGTATAGTATTCTTGTGAATCTTCGGGAGAGTGTAAAAGTAAGGTGTCTTAGGGTCCTTGGTCACGAGGAACTCAGCTTCCTTCTTAGTTATCCATCCACTACTCTCAGCCTCAAAAACCAAGGTGGCAATCTCGGCTGCCAGTCTGGGTGTAGGGTCCACTGTTAGAGGAGTGTAGTGGTTGGTATTATCCAGTTGGCGTCTACATTCTCTGTCATAATCCGTAAGGGATTGGATTACAATGGCCCCACCCTTATCAGCCTGTTTAATGATGATATTGGGGTCATCTGCTAGTCTCTTGGCTGCCTCTTTTTTCGGCATTTGATAGATTATGGAAGAAAGGAGTTCTAGGAATGTCAGTCAACTCCTTGAGAACTGCACCTTCAAATGCTAAAATCTCAGGGGGAATCATACTATTGTTAGGGGTGAACCTGGAAGGATTACGCAAACCAGTGTCATCTTGTTCAAGAGTGACTTTGTCATGAAAGAAGGCCTTAAGTCGACCCGCCGGTCTCAGGAGTGGGGATATGCTTAATGTTTAGTTTGCCTTGATGGGCTCCGTCGCTGTGTTTTTTCCTCTTTGTGTTTTTTCCTCTTCATGATTGCTCCATTTCCCCTTATTTAGGACACCAACCATTACGGTGTCATGGACTGAGGGTATCACAGGAGCTAGCGCCATCACCTAGATAGGTGAGGCAGCACAAATTGTACTTGTTTGATTTCCTTTTTTATTACGTCATTCTTCCAGTCATCATGTATATTTGTATATATGAATTTCAAAGAAATATTTTCCTTTGCTCACTAATAATGATTTAGCATTATTTTCTTTGCACTTACTTGATGGATTACTTGGTTTGGGGATTTAAGGATGACCTCACTCTGTCCCCTACAGAGTATCATTTTTTAAAATTTCTTTGCTTTTGTCATCCTTGTTTAGGCTACAACTAGATCTGACGGGACTGCATGCCCGCAAATAGGAACAGTGGTACGTAGGAACTCCTCCACCGCACCACATCGTGTAGATAGTTTTCTATAGGTCCTGAAGAAATGCATAGCATCATAGTTTGATCATATTGCGTGAAACATGTCGACCATTCGTGAGAGCCGAGCTTTGCTCTTCTGGTGTATTTAGCCAGTGAACAGCCGCTCCACTGTATTTTTTAATAAGGTGGATGACCAGCCTATTAAACTCAATTTTTGGATTATCCAACCTTTTTAACCACTTATTCGCATCTACACTCACTTCTAGGGCCCTCACACCCACGGCACCATACGGCAGGAACAGAAGATCTCCGTTAAAGAGCCCCTTTATGGGTGCCCGTCGGGTATTGCACCGCCGACCCGACGAGGAGCGAGTCCATATGATGAAGCATGACACCTAGCTTGCTGGGTGTG
This sequence comes from Calotriton arnoldi, assembly GCA_963921515.1. Taxonomy (NCBI): domain Eukaryota; kingdom Metazoa; phylum Chordata; class Amphibia; order Caudata; family Salamandridae; genus Calotriton; species Calotriton arnoldi. The sequence continues at coordinate 452,129 of CAWUFW010005474.1, read as the reverse complement.
TGAGGACTCTAGTTCCACTTAGGAGGACTCCCCTCCTTTTGCCTCCCCTTTCTGTTTTTCCATCTCCTTGGGGAACAGCGTACCCTTCTTAGTTTACAGTATCTGGGCTTGTGCGCTGGACTCCGTTAAACAGCCCCCTTAGTCCCTCTCCTTGTTTGACACGTACCTGCGCGGGTTACCCCCGTGGGACTTCTGATTAGGTTACCAACCATTGTATACTTATACCGGTTGGCCCATTAACTTGTGTACTATACCACGTCCTTAATTTATGGGTGGATAGTTGGGTTCCCCTTTTACAATGGAGGACACCCCTGGCCTTAGTTTCGATGAGGAAGCTATCGCTGACATTTTAAGAACAGCACCCTCCCTTTTAGGCTCTGGAGGGGCTGTGGCCTCTGGGTCACTGTCTGATGACTGGACAGCGATTACGCTTTTGAAAAAGGAATGGCTCAAGATTACATTACACGGAGCCCTAATGACCGAATATTTACGGGCGAATATTGCGCCCCATGGCCTCATAGTTAACATCTTACCTAGAATCTTTCTAGAGGATGGGCCTTTTAAGAAGGATTGGTGCCAAGTATCATGGAAGTGTACTAAAGATCTACTGGTCTTAATTATCAACACAGCTAAAAGATTGGCTGATGCCCTCCTTGTAAGAATACAAACGGCGGAAGCTACCTTGAAATCATCCACTCCCAAAACTGCTTTTTCATCTAAACTAATGGAGATTAATAATGAAATCGCAGAGAACAGAGAGCACCTATTAAAACAAAAGGTTGCGAAATTGCAAAAAGATGTAGCCAAGTTTGACAAGGAAAAGGTCTATCCTTACCTCAAAGATGGCTATACTACATCTAAGAATAGTTACTCTTCTGATGATAGTTCTGACAATGGCAGTAGAAGGGGATCATCCAACAGTGACTCCAGCACTGGGAGTACTGGGAGTTGGGGCAACCACAATCAACGCCGTCCCAACTTCCAACCGTACCCCAACTATGATAATGGGCCTATCTTTCATGGTCCTGTTCCTCCACCTTGGCAATATCCTATGTACCCTCCAGGCCCTCCACAGTACTTTCCAATGAACAACCCCCTTTTTTAGGCAGAGGTTGGGGCAAAGGAAGAGGGCGAAGAAAAGGAGCACAGAAGGTAGTGCAATGGCAGGACCAGACCCCTCCTGCAGTCGAGACAAGGAGCATGAGCAGGGGGAGGAGGGTCTAGTAGTTAATTTCTCAACTAGACCACTCACTATCACTGAAAAGGCAGTCCTAGAGAAAGGTCTGGGATTTGTCCCTACACCATCACCTGACAAATTTACTGAGATGTGTGAACTACAGGATTTTTTCAGAAAGGTACGACTTAAGGCCTTCTTTCATGACAAAGTCACTCTTGAACAAGATGACACTGGTTTGCGTAATCCTTCCAGGTTCACCCCTAACAATAGTATGATTCCCCCTGAGATTTTAGCATTTGAAGGTGCAGTTCTCAAGGAGTTGACTGACATTCCTAGAACTCCTTTCTTCCATAATCTATCAAATGCCGAAAAAGAGGCAGCCAAGAGACTAGCAGATGACCCCAATATCATCATTAAACAGGCTGATAAGGGTGGGGCCATTGTAATCCAATCCCTTACGGATTATGACAGAGAATGTAGATGCCAACTGGATAATACCAACCACTACACTCCTCTAACAGTGGACCCTACACCTAGACTGGCAGCCGAGATCGCCACCTTGGTTTTTGAGGCTGAGAGTAGTGGATGGATAACTAAGAAGGAAGCTGAGTTCCTTGTGACCAAGCACCCTAAGACACCTTACTTTTACACTCTCCCGAAGATTCACAAGAATACTATACCAGTCCCAGGGAGACCAATAGTGTCAGGTATAGGGTCCTTGCTAGAGCCGCTTTCCAAATTCTCTGATTACTTTCTCCAGTCTTTGGTCAAGAAGATACCCTCCTTTGTGCAGGACACCACTGATGTCCTCCGCATCATTGACAGTATTGAAGGTAGAGCTGGAGTGGACTTACTGGTCACTCTGGATGTAGAGGCGTTGTATACTAATATTCCACAACGCGCTACTTTGGAGGCGGTGGAGGCAAGCCTACTCAAAGAGGTCTGGTCTTCCCCTACACCCATTCCTTTCATCATGGACTGTGCCACCTTAGCCTTGACTGAAAACTTTTTTGAGTACGAGACACTATTGTTCCATCAGACACAAGGTACTTCCATGGGGAGTACCTTCGCCCCGAGTGTGGCCTGTCTCTATATGGCCACTTTTGAAGAGAATGTCATTATGAATTCCAATAACCCTTACGGAGACAATCTGACATTTTGGAAAAGGTATATTGACGATATCCTTATTCTATGGAAAGGTGACATGACAACTTGTGAGGCATTTTGTAATTGGATTAATACAAAGAATGCCTTTTTGAAGTTCTCACATACTATATCCAGCTCTAGTATCCCCTTTTTGGACTTGAGGATATCACTCACCAATACTGGTCTGAGCACAACCTTATACAGGAAAGCGACAGATAGGAACAGTTTGCTCCTCTATGATAGCCATCACCCAAGAGCACTTAGGAATAATCTCCCTTTTGGACAATTCCTCCGCGCAAGGAGAAACTGTAACACTCTGTCTGACTATAAAACAGAGGCTAAATTGTTACAACACAAATTGGGAAAGAGGGTTACCCAGCTCAGCAGGTTAAGAACTCTTACAAAAGAGCAATGAATAATCCGCGAGAGGCACTACTCCAGGTCTCGACCAAAGAACCTACTGAGATACTTACCTGCGTTACCTCATTCACTCATAATTCCCCCTGATCAAAAAAACAATTAAGAAACACTGGGGTATAGTTAACACGGGTGATTTGAGTCTCCCCCCACCGAGATTTGCCTTCAAACGCACTCTCAACCTTAAGGACATTCTTGTACATACCCGGCCCAGGACTAGGGAATTAGGTGTCCAACGGACCTTGTGGGATCTACCACCAGTTATAGGACACTATCCCTGCGGGACATGCTCAGTTTGTGATCAGACATCTGTTCATAAGGAGATAAAACTAACTGATAACTTCTTATGGAAACTTAAAAGACACACTAACTGCAACACATCGAGATGTATTTACCTTATCACATGTCCTTGTGACAGAAAATATATAGGTATGACGATGAGGCAAGTTAAGATATGCATCACTGAACACAAGAGCAATGTGAGGTGCATGAAGACTACTACAAAACTGTATACACATTTTAGGGACCTTAATCACAAGGTAGACACCCTCAAATGGATGGTACTTGAATCACACCCTAAGATCACTCACCAAGCATTATTTAGGCTTGAACAGAGATGGGTGTACTGGTTGTCTACTGACACATGCGGCCTCAATGACAATATACCCTGGGCCGCCCTGAAAAATAGATAGCGGGCTTCGTTAAGGAACACTGTCAGATATTATCATTGCATCCTTACTTTTCCATTCCCTTTGTGTCCAATGTGCCTAGTGAATACCTTTCACTTCATTCACTAGCCCCCTGCACTTCGCGGGGTGAGTGACCGGACCTTAATAGGATGGAATTGCCTTATTGTCTGTTTTTCACATTAATTTGTCTGCTGCCCCTTCCCTCTACTCGCACCCAACCTTTTAACCTTTTCCGTTTTTATGGAATTGGTGTGGTGTCGCTTTATTGTGGAATTGAGATGTGTCTGGTGAAGCGTGCATGAGTCCGCTAGCCATGGAGGAGGGGACTACCCCTATGTGTACTCACCCAACTATGCCTCCGCCTGAATTGGCTTGTTTTCTACGTATATTGTGTTTTCACATATTGCCTCTACATTGATATCAATGCCCCCTACAAGATGGCCGCCACGCTTCCAGGGCTGCAGCTTTGAGTACTTGGGTCCGACGTCGTGTTCACCACGTGACTTGACGCCACGCCACGTAGAATCTTACCAGCTGCCCCGACTTTCTGATCAGTCTAGCGGTCTCCTTTAAAACTCCCGCGTAGCCGCCATGCACCGCTCTGGTTCCTCAGTCTGGCGCAGGGGTAGTTTTCCGGCTGGCGTCCACAATAGGACAGGTGAGTGAGTCGCTTGACTGTGATGGCCCTGTACCCTTAGCGGGCTTTGATCTCGGTTTATCTATATTCCTTAAAAGGTTCCCCCATGGACTTGTGCGCTTGGCACCCACCTTGCACTACGGGTTGGGACAGTGGGTCCGACCTGTTAACTGTGGGGCGTGGACGGGTGTGTTTCTTGGGGGTTTCCGACAGAGCGGACTCTTTCTGTTCGCCGTGCCCACCCTTACCGCCTGCTTCATGACTCCGTGTCGAGCTGTTTGGCATTTACGGACTCACGCTGTTAGAACCTTGGTGGAAGCGAGGCTGCTGGCCCGCCGGTCTCAGGAGTGGGGATATGCTTAATGTTTAGTTTGCCTTGATGGGCTCCGTCGCTGTGTTCTCTTGTTCCTTTTCATGATTGCTCCATTTCCCCTTATTTAGGACACCAACCATTACGGTGTCATGGACTGAGGGTATCACAGGAGCTAGCGCCATCACCTAGATAGGTGAGGCAGCACAAATTGTACTTGTTTGATTTCCTTTTTTATTACGTCATTCTTCCAGTCATCATGTATATTTGTATATATGAATTTTAAAGAAATATTTTCCTTGCTCACTAATAATGATTTAGCATTATTTTCTTTGCACTTACTTGATGGATTACTTGGTTTGGGGATTTAAGGATGACCTCACTCTGTCCCCTACAGAGTATCATTTTTTAAATTTCTTTGCTTTTGTCATCCTTGTTTAGGCTACAACTAGATCTGACGGGACTGCATGCCCGCAAATAGGAACAGTGGTACGTAGGAACTCCTCCACCGCACCACATCGTGTAGATAGTTTTCTATAGGTCCTGAAGAAATGCATAGCATCATAGTTTGATCATATTGCGTGAAACATGTCGACCATTTGTGAGAGCCGAGCTTTGCTCTTCTGGTGTATTTAGCCAGTGAACAGCCGCTCCACTGTATTTTTTAATAAGGTGGATGACCAGCCTATTAAACTCTAATTTTTGGATTATCCAACCTTTTTAACCACTTATTCGCATCTACACTCACTTCTAGGGCCCTCACACCCACGGCACCATACGGCAGGAACAGAAGATCTCCGTTAAAGAGCCCCTTTATGGGTGCCCGTCGAGTATTGCACCGCCGACCCGACGAGGAGCGAGTCCATATGATGAAGCATGACACCTAGCTTGCTGGGTGTCTGAGGGCTCTAGTTCCACTTAGGAGGACTCCCCTCCTTTTGCCTCCCCTTTCTGTTTTTCCATCTCCTTGGGGAACAGCGTACCCTTCTTAGTTTACAGTATCTGGGCATGTGGCTGGACTCCGTTAAACAGCCCCCTTAGTCCCTCTCCTTGTTTGACACGTACCTGCACGGGTTACCCCCGTGGGACTTCTGATTAGGTTACCAACCATTGTATACTTATACCGGTTGGCCCATTAACTTGTGTACTATACCACGTCCTTAATTTATGGGTGGATAGTTGGGTTCCCCTTTTACAATGGAGGACACCCCTGGCCTTAGTTTCGATGAGGAAGCTATCGCTGACATTTTAAGAACAGCACCCTCCCTTTTAGGCTCTGGAAGGGCTGTGGCCTCTGGGTCACTATCTGATGACTGGACAGCGATTACGCTTTTGAAAAAGGAATGGCTCAAGATTACATTACACGGAGCCCTAATGACCGAATATTTACGGGCGAATATTGCGCCCCATGGCCTCATAGTTAACATCTTACCTAGAATTTTTCTAGAAGATGGGCCTTTTAAAAAGGATTGGTGCCAAGTATCATGGAAGTGTACTAAAGATCTACTGGTCTTAATTATCAACACAGCTAAAAGATTGGCTGATGCCCTCCTTGTAAGAATACAAATGGCGGAAGCTACCTTGAAATCATCCACTCCCAAAACTGCTTTTTCATCTAAACTAATGGAGATTAATAATGAAATCGCAGAGAACAGAGAGCACCTATTAAAACAAAAGGTTGCGAAATTGCAAAAAGATGTAGCCAAGTTTGACAAGGAAAAGATCTACCCTTACCTAAAAGATGGCTATACTACATCTAAGAATAGTTACTCTTCTGATGATAGTTCTGACAATCGCAGTAGAAGGGGATCATCCAACAGTGACTCCAGCACTGGGAGTACTGGGAGTTGGGGCAACCACAATCAACGCCGTCCCAACTTCCAACCGTACCCCAACTATGATAATGGGCCTATCTTTCATGGTCCTGTTCCTCCACCTTGGCAATATCCTATGTACCCTCCAGGCCCTCCACAGTACTTTCCAATGAACAACCCCCCTTTTTTAGGCAGAGGTTGGGGCAAAGGAAGAGGGCGAAGAAAAGGAGCACAGAAGGTAGTGCAATGGCAGGACCAGACCCCTCCTGCAGTCGAGACAAGGAGCATGAGCAGGGGGAGGAGGGTCTAGTAGTTAATTTCTCAACTAGACCCCTCACTATCACTGAAAAGGCAGTCCTAGAGAAAGGTCTGGGATTTGTCCCTACACCATCACCTGACAAATTTACTGAGATGTGTGAACTACAGGATTTTTTCAGAAAGGTACGACTTAAGGCCTTCTTTCATGACAAAGTCACTCTTGAACAAGATGACACTGGTTTGCGTAATCCTTCCAGGTTCACCCCTAACAATAGTATGATTCCCCCTGAGATTTTAGCATTTGAAGGTGCAGTTCTCAAGGAGTTGACTGACATTCCTAGAACTCCTTTCTTCCATAATCTATCAAATGCCGAAAAAGAGGCAGCCAAGAGACTAGCAGATGACCCCAATATCATCATTAAACAGGCTGATAAGGGTGGGGCCATTGTAATCCAATCCCTTACGGATTATGACAGAGAATGTAGACGCCAACTGGATAATACCAACCACTACACTCCTCTAACAGTGGACCCTACACCCAGACTGGCAGCCGAGATCGCCACCTTGGTTTTTGAGGCTGAGAGTAGTGGATGGATAACTAAGAAGGAAGCTGAGTTCCTCGTGACCAAGGACCCTAAGACACCTTACTTTTACACTCTCCCGAAGATTCACAAGAATACTATACCAGTCCCAGGGAGACCAATAGTGTCAGGTATAGGGTCCTTGCTAGAGCCGCTTTCCAAATTCTCTGATTACTTTCTCCAGCCTTTGGTCAAGAAGATACCCTCCTTTGTGCAGGACACCACTGATGTCCTCCGCATCATTGACAGTATTGAAGGTAGAGCTGGAGTGGACTTACTGGTCACTCTGGATGTAGAGGCGTTGTATACTAATATTCCACAACGCGCTACTTTGGAGGCGGTGGAGGCAAGCCTACTCAAAGAGGTCTGGTCTTCCCCTACACCCATTCCTTTCATCATGGACTGTGCCACCTTAGCCTTGACTGAAAACTTTTTGAGTACGAGACACTATTGTTCCATCAGACACAAGGTACTTCCATGGGGAGTACCTTTGCCCGAGTGTGGCCTGTCTCTATATGGCCACTTTTGAAGAGAATGTCATTATGAATTCCAATAACCCTTACGGAGACAATCTGACATTTTGGAAAAGGTATATTGACGATATCCTTATTCTATGGAAAGGTGACATGACAACTTGTGAGGCATTTTGTAATTGGATTAATACAAAGAATGCCTTTTTGAAGTTCTCACATACTATATCCAGCTCTAGTATCCCCTTTTTGGACTTGAGGATATCACTCACCAATACTGGTCTGAGCACAACCTTATACAGGAAAGCGACAGATAGGAACAGTTTGCTCCTCTATGATAGCCATCACCCAAGAGCACTTAGGAATAATCTCCCTTTTGGACAATTCCTCCGCGCAAGGAGAAACTGTAACACTCTGTCTGACTATAAAACAGAGGCTAAATTGTTACAACACAAATTGGGAAAGAGGGGTTACCCAGCTCAGCAGGTTAAGAACTCTTACAAAAGAGCAATGAATAATCCGCGAGAGGCACTACTTCAGGTCTCGACCAAAGAACCTACTGAGATACTTACCTGCGTTACCTCATTCACTCATAACTCCCCCCTGATCAAAAAAACAATTAAGAAACACTGTGGTATAGTTAACACGGGTGATTTGAGTCTCCCCCCACCGAGATTTGCCTTCAAACGCACTCTCAACCTTAAGGACATTCTTGTACATACCCGGCCCAGGACTAGGGAATTAGGTGTCCAACGGACCTTGTGGGATTTACCACCAGTTATAGGACACTATCCCTGCGGGACATGCTCAGTTTGTGATCAGACATCTGTTCATAAGGAGATAAAACTAACTGATAACTTCTTATGGAAACTTAAAAGACACACTAACTGCAACACATCGAGATGTATTTACCTTATCACATGTCCTTGTGACAGAAAATATATAGGTATGACGATGAGGCAAGTTAAGATACGCATCACTGAACACAAGAGCAATGTGAGGTGCATGAAGACAACTACAAAACTGTACACACATTTTAGGGACCTTAACCACAAGGTAGACACCCTCAAATGGATGGTACTTGAATCACACCCTAAGATCACTCACCAAGCATTATTTAGGCTTGAACAGAGATGGGTGTACCGGTTGTCTACTGACACATGCGGCCTCAATGACAATATACCCTGGGCCGCCCTGAAAAATAGATAGCGGGCTTCGTTAAGGAACACTGTCAGATATTATCATTGCATCCTTACTTTTCCATTCCCTTTGTGTCCAATGTGTCTAGTGAATACCTTTCACTTCATTCACTAGCCCCCGCACTTCGCGGGGTGAGTGACCGGACCTTAATAGGATGGAATTGCCTTATTGTCTGTTTTTCACATTAATTTGTCTGCTGCCCCTTCCCTCTACTCGCACCCAACCTTTAACCTTTTCCGTTTTTTATGGAATTGGTGTGGTGTCCCTTTATTGTGGGATTGAGATGTGTCTGGTGAAGCGTGCATGAGTCCGCTAGCCATGGAGGGGGGGACTACCCCTATGTGTACTCACCCAACTATGCCTCCGCCTTAATTGGCTTGTTTTCTACGTATATTGTGTTTTCACATATTGCCTCTACATTAATATTAATGCCCCCTACAAGATGGCTGCCACGCTTCCAGGGCTGCAGCTTTGAGTACTTGGGTCCGACGTCGTATTCACCACGTGACTTGACGCCACGCCACGTAGAATCTTACCAGCTGCCCCGGCTTTCTGATCAGTCTAGCGGTCTCCTTTAAAACTCCCGCGTAGCCGTCATGCACCGCTCTGGTTCCTCAGTCTGGCGCAGGGGGTAGTTTTCCGGCTGGCGTCTACAATAGGACAGGTGAGTGAGTCGCTTGACTGTGATGGCCCTGTACCCTTAGCGGGCTTTGATCTGGTTTATCTATATTCTTTAAAAGGTTCCCCCATGGACTTGTGCGCTTGGCACCCACCTTGCACTACGGGTTGGGATAGTGGGTCCGACCTGTTAACTGTGGGGCGTGGACGGGTGTGTTTTTTGGGGGTTTCCGACAGAGCGGACTCTTTCCGTTCGCCGTGCCCACCCTTACCGCCTGCTTCATGACTCCGTGTCGAGCTGTTTGGCATTTACGGACTCACGCTGTTAGAACCTTGGTGGAAGCGAGGCTGCTGGCCCGCCGGTCTCAGGAGTGGGGATATGCTTAATGTTTAGTTTGCCTTGATGGGCTCCGTCGCTGTGTTTTTCCTCTTTGTGTTTTTTCCTCTTCATGATTGCTCCATTTCCCCTTATTTAGGACACCAACCATTACGGTGTCATGGACTGAGGGTATCACAGGAGCTAGCGCCATCACCTAGATAGGTGAGGCAGCACAAATTGTACTTGTTTGATTTCCTTTTTTATTACGTCATTCTTCCAGTCATCATGTATATTTGTATATATGAATTTTAAAGACATATTTTCCTTTGCTCACTAATAATGATTTAGCATTATTTTCTTTGCACTTACTTGATGGATTACTTGGTTTGGGGATTTAAGGATGACCTCACTCTGTCCCCTACAGAGTATCATTTTTTAAATTTCTTTGCTTTTGTCATCCTTGTTTAGGCTACAACTAGATCTGACGGGACTGCATGCCCGCAAATAGGAACAGTGGTACGTAGGAACTCCTCCACCGCACCACATCGTGTAGATAGTTTTCTATAGGTCCTGAAGAAATGCATAGCATCATAGTTTGATCATATTGCGTGAAACATGTCGACCATTCGTGAGAGCCGAGCTTTGCTCTTCTGGTGTATTTAGCCAGTGAACAGCCGCTCCACTGTATTTTTTAATAAGGTAGATGACCAGCCTATTAAACTCATTTTTTTGGATTATCCAACCTTTTTTAACCACTTATTCGCATCTACACTCACTTCTAGGGCCCTCACACCCACGGCACCATACGGCAGGAACAGAAGATCTCCGTTAAAGAGCCCCTTTATGGGTGCCCGTCGGGTATTGCACCGCCGACCCGACGAGGAGCGAGTCCATATGATGAAGCATGACACCTAGCTTGCTGGGTGTGTGAGGACTCTAGTTCCACTTAGGAGGACTCCCCTCCTTTTGCCTCCCCTTTCTGTTTTTCCTTCTCCTTGGGGAACAGCGTACCCTTCTTAGTTTACTAATAACAAGACCACCACCATGTCCAGGTGGTTGTGGAGCGGCTCCAGCTGGAGCCACTTGAATATTACGTGACATAAACTGTATGACAGCTCTATGTATATGAATCAACGTCGTATGTAAATGACGTAGCTCTGCGATAGGAACATTAAGATAATTTGGGTGTGGTGTAAAACCAGCCAAAACAGGACACGTGTCCTCATCGACTGATAAGGGGCCTAAACAGACCACAGAAACAGGATGAGGAAGGGCGCCATTAAACCATATGGTATGGTCCCAGGCTGTCAACGGCACTTCAAGTAATCGATAAGGACGATAATTCGGCAGAACCGCAGCCGCAGTATATTCATGAAACAAGTTATCATTCCCATCCACAGCTGGAAATGTAACCCAAGAATAAAAAACCTTGAAGCGGAAGCTGCATCTGCCTCGACTACAAAGATAATAGGAGCCCCTGCATTTGGGACTCCATGTTGAGTCAAATGGGGTGTGAATGCAGCACGGTTAGGTGCCGCAATAGTGACCACCATACAAAATGCAGATTAACAAATCAGAAGAACGGTAGCGCTAAAGCGGGTCAGAGAGATAAACTAAACCTTTTAAATTTCAAGCTTGAAAAACCTATAAAACTTAAATATAGGAGGCTAAGCCCTCACACCACGGATGTCTCCGGAAACTGGTGTGAGGGAATTGTGGACAAGAACAAGCGCTACTCAGGGTTCTCGTGAATAAGTACCAGACCAATCGCTGTTGGCGCCATGTTGCAGGGATTCTGCACAAATACAGAACTATGCGCAGGAAATGGGACCTTGGTGTATAGGGACTGAGTCTTCCCACCACCTTAGTACCCACGAACCCAGGACCGACTAGCTATGGTGTCTCACTTGCTCTCCTACTCACTCCCAGAGAAACAAATGATTAGAAACCCCAGAACACAACACTCCCAGATCTCTCAGGAATCGCGGTAACAAGACACAACGTTTTGCTCACTCTCTTGTACTCGTCCACAATAAGATCTGACGGAGACACGAAACAGTTTAAAATATTTATTTTAACTAATGTGCCCTAACATGCAGTATATGTGCCACAACAAGAAGGAAAATGCATAGTACAAATATTGTCAGCATAGCAGTCAGTCCATAAATCATGAAGGGAGATGTCATCATAGAAAGACAATGGAGAAAGGACTATAGTGCCTAACCTCCCTCCCCTTGCTAAGAAGAAGTATTATTATATAATAGAAGATCACTGGGCTTTGTCAGCAGACCCCATACCTTAGCCTATAGATGGTAGATTCTATATCATGGGGGCTCTTCTCCCTGGAAAGGTCCCTCTCCAAGTGGGTCTCACCTATTCGTGTACCCCACTAAAAACCCAAGTACGCTGAACAAACAACAGCTGCATCAGTATGTTTTGTCTAAGGGCTAAGGACTGGCCAGAATAAAATAACAAGGGGCATTGTTGTTCGACCTTGCACATAATGTTCAGTCAAAATCCCAGGAACATGCAGAGAACAAACACATTGATGAGTTCTCATGTGAAAGCAGTCTTTGAAAATATTGCAAAAAATAAAGACGTGTAGTAACGTGTGCAAAACAGCAAGCAAGCTGCAACGTGCTCATGCTAAATTAGTGAAAAACTACAATGTCCCTATGGGCCACGTGACAACAGATTGTGGGTTAAATAAAGCATAGTGGGGCAAGGCTGGGAGCTGTGGCTGCAGGGCATGCAACAAGGTTGAACATGTCAAATTCAGAGTCCAGCAGAAGATATAAGGCTTGGTGCTATAGGTGCCAAGCAGGATAAACTTGAGAACTGTACTCATCCAAGTATTCTCGCCACCCAGATGTTTTTGCGGTCGTATTCCTCCCTAGGTTTTATGTTCAGACTGCAGAGGTGAAAACATTTTTAGTTCCAACTTTGGCAACAGGTTTATAGGTTTTTCCTGAATGTTCCCACAGTTTACAAACTTCCAGAGTTCTTGTGGTGGGATCCAGCCACAAATCCAGGGGGAGACAGACTCCTACTTTTTTGAGGTCATAGTCCCACTAGGCATCCCTTCTGGGGGATTCTATTACCCTTCCCTTTCCGAACAGCTTTCAGTGTCTTGTGTAATAGGGAGGCAATTTTAAGCATACAGGTAGTACAGAAATGAAGTCCCCACCAGAGCCTCGTCCCTCCAGTATTTGCTTCTGGGAGGAGGGGCAATTTGGACACTGCGATGGAACTGGTCACTCTGCCTACTTTATTATTTCCTATTATCTGCCTATACAGACCTACAGTGTATTGTGGGGAGCATTAAATATATCATTCCAAAAATCCTGCAGTGCCGATGGAGCACTGTGGCAGTCCCCCACATTCCTCCCCACTGCACAAGCTGCACTTAAAATCATGGCCTCATTGTGTCACTGACTACAGCATCCTGACTGAGGGATCCTCAGTGTTCTTGCTAAATTGTTTAGTAAAAATAATTGTTCAAGGGGTTCTGGAATTCTTTAAGATGCCCTTGTTACAATAAAACCTTTTATTGAAAGGTGAGTCACTGTTACTTGGAGCTAGGTTTGCAATGTACTAAATGCCTAAGTATAAAGACAAGATATGCAAATGTTCCAATTTACATTTGTACTTGCTAGGCTTCCCTTAATTGCCCTCTCCTTTTTTTCTTCCCTTGTTGCGAGTTATCTCTCAGCATCAGACCTGCCAACTCACATGGTACCACCGTGTGTCACACGATTTCCCTTCACAGGGTCACCCAGTGAGCAGCGGAAATCACATGGCGGCATGAAAAACGAGCTCAAAACTACTGTATACAGTGCATTTCCATCTCGTTTTTGAAATCAATAACCAACCAATGTCCATAAAACATGTGAAAACACCCCAGGACATTGGTGATTACCTCGATGACCCTTTTTGTGTTTTTTGGGAGGGAGTGGTGGGGTCTTGGTGAGGGGCAGAGTGCCTCTTAGCTCTCCGCACCACGCCTGCCACCTCCAAGGCCCCGCCCTCTCCTCGGATGGTGTAAATATGTTGCAAGTTGGCAGGTACACATAAACCTAAACAGTCCTTGCAAGAATAAGCTTTTAAAGGGACATAATGTCTTTTACAAAGTAGGGTAATGATGCTGCCTAAAGCATCGTCACCCTGTTTTTTCATCCTTCTGCCCTTGCAGCTTTGTTACAAATCGATGAATGAAAAGGATACCTCCCACTGGGCCGCCAGGAAAAGTAGGTCGAAGTAAGTTGAATGACTCAACGACCCCTGGGGTTGACAGGGGTGATTTATAGCTACAGCATGACTTGCTTCCTGTGACCTGGCATTTGTGGGATTAGGATCATGAAAGTAATGTTTCTTCAGAGATTAATGCCACAATGCTGACTTTTGCGAGCTCAGGATTTGTTTTTCCAACCGTGTGTCTGCACAGACCCTACTGTGTACAAAAGGTAATAGTAAATTAACATGTTATAGTATGTAGACCATTCACAATTTTTTTATTGCAATTTTTTGGGTGTTCGATTCCGCAACTACTTGCCATTTGTGGTCAGATGTATATAGATTTCCATTTGTGATTACCTAATAGCGAATTTTTGCGATTCGCTTTTAGGAAATCGCAACCAGTTATGTACAGCAGTGTGTTTTACACTGTTAGCGATTCCCTGTGGGTCGCAATTGACCTACCTCATAAACATTTAGGAGGAAGGTCACAATTTGCGACCCCTGGGAATCACTAAAAACACAGGGATGATGGCCTGCTGAGAACAGCAGACCACTATGTCTGCATTTGCTTTTAAATAAAGTAATAAAGCTCCTTAAAGGAAAATGGGATGCATTTCAAAAAGAAAAATGAAAAGTTTTATTTTCATTTTTTAAGAGTAAGCAGTGGTCCATGGGTCCACTGCCTGCTCTTAAAAAACTTGTTTGCATACATTCACATAGGGAAAGGGTTCCTTGGGGACCCCTTCCCATTGGCGAATGGGTTACCACCGAATTGAATTTGGTGGTAAAATGTGAATGTTTTGTGACCGCATTTCAGTCGCACAACATTCAAACATACCACTGAGATTTGGTATCAGGAAGAGGCGTCCTCAACACGCCCCTTCCTAATACCGAAACTGAAAACCCAAATTGCGATTGAGTAACAGGTTACCAAATTGCTATTTGGGCTTAGTCAAAATGCCTTATTTGCGTTTGTAAACGGGCTGATTCTGCGAATCGGCCCATTTGCGACCTTAAAAAGGATTCGTACATGTGGCCCTAACCCTCTTGCAAGCTTTAAAAGTGAGTTGTGTCTCTGCTTGCTGTGGCTAAACTTCTACTGTTACTTCCATGGGACTTTCTTACTGTCATGAACTTTAACCTCTCACTAAAGCCTTCCGTTGATAAGGTGGCTAAACTGTCAGTTAATGGTTTCCCACTGACATTCTACTCCAGAAATTCTCTGGGATCCTGCTAGGGCTTGAAAACTGTGTGTTAGAATGGAGTGAAGGAAACAGATGAATTCAAGAAAAATTGACTTTTTTTTTTTCATAACTCTTTTTATTGATGACGAAACAGCAATATTACAAATCTCATGACATTTGCTCATTCCATTACTTCAAGAATATAGTACATTATTCAATTGTTCTTAAAATGAAAATTATCTTTGTGGACCACCTTACAACCCACAGGGGAGTCTCTCATTCTACATGCATGGGGGAAGAGGAAAGAGGGGGCGGAGTGCATATGTTACCTCTATACCCATTCCACTTGCCCCAAATCTGTGTCCATTTCTTCAGGCATCCCCATGCCATATACACCGTTTTTTCTCTTAACATGCACCAATCCATGTCCTTTTTCCTTGCATTTATCGTTGGGTTCTCTTTCGCCCCCCACATTCTTGCGATATTTCTTTTGGCAACCATAAAACCCAGAGTCGCCCAAGTTTTTTCTTTACAGAAAAATGAACTTTTAAAGTAAAGAAATGTCATGCATGCAACGGTGCATAGTGGTGTGAATGTATATGGTTGGGAGATATCAGCTACGTGCACGTTAGTGTGATCAGGTTTTTGCTATGATTGAGAGTGATAAACCCATTACTTACCGGCAATCTTCATTACCCCGATTGTAGCCCTTCCAGCCCTGCCAAGTACCACGCATCAGGCGTTAGACTAACACATTTTAATGTGGTGGTCCGCATCACCGCATTAAAATGCATTGTCACGCATAACTAGTGCCTGATTACCTGTGCGCGCTGAACCTGGAGGAAATAGATTGGCCGCGACTGCAGTGGTGTTCCGACTTAAATGCCGCTGCCAGCAAGAACTCTGAATGAATGCAGTGACAGACTGACTCTAGTGTCTCATCTCTCTCGGGCTAATCTTACCGCGGTGGAGCTGCCGCTGGGCTTAACTGACTGCATTAGCAGCAGCTGAGACCCCGCTGGCTTGACTGCGTGAACCTGAGCCTGAAGTAGCCGGCCATGGAGAGGAGAAGGCGCAGTTATCGGGCGTTGGCACTTGCTGTTTTCTCACAACTTGTACTGGTGACACACCCAGTCAGTAACCTCTTTCCTTTGGCGCCCAGAGACTCTCACAGGTCAGCCCCCAGGTCATGACTGTGGCTGCATTATATGATTGCAGCTGCTGCTGTGAGACTCAGCGCCCGGCTGCGGGGGCATCACACGAGGGGCGCAACACTAATCACAGTAGTGTTTTTTTTATTTCGCTACAGGAAGTAGTCACTGTCTGAGTAAGGCGGCGAGTGGTAGTTATTGTTCTTTGCGCGCCGCTGCGTGTGTGCCAGTTTGGTGCTTCACTGACCTGCTCATCTCGGGCTCGGGGCCGCTGCGGGCTGGGTTGAGCTGACTCACTGTAATGATTAGCAGCTGAGTTCACCCAGCAGCGCCACTGGTGCCGTCTTGTGACCTGTAGTTCCTTGCATCAGTAATTTAAAACCGAGATGGCCTTTCCTGTTGCTGAGTGTTTTTCTGGCAACTCAGTTGCCACCCCAAGTGTCAATGGCTGTGACCTTTCGGCGGCAGGGCTTCTTCGGGCATTCTGAATACCGGAGAAAAATATTCTGAATGGCCGCTGGCATGACCTGTGTGCAGTTTTTGTCTATCATTATCATCTCCGGCGTCAGAATGGGGCCGTTGGTGTCTCTCAAGGCAGTTGCCTGGACACACTCTGAGTGTCAACAATTAATCAATGATAACAGGTAGGACGGACTAGGCCCCTTCAGGCGCAGGCAGTGGCAGGATGTTTTCAATTTCCTGCCGGCCCAGGCCCCCAAGAGTTGTTGCTGCTCCCCGCGCCAATGTTAAATAAGGACAACACTTATCTGACCTTGACAAGTGCTGCTGCCATGTCGTGGGGTGGGGGGGACTTCTGTCCGGTCACGGTGGGTCCGAAAGCAGGTGCTGTCAGAGTGTCTTTTAAAGGCACACGCCGGCACAGCTCTCAAAACAACGGAGACATCACTGACTCGACTCCATCCATAAGCAGCTCTTATCACCGTCCGTCGTGTGATACAGACTTCAATCTCATCTACACTACAGCAGCTCTGTCTGCAGCCAGTGAGTGTGACAGTGACTCACAGAGACACTTCAGCAGCAGCAATACATGGGCAGAAGCCTTTTCCCCCCAGCTAGGTGCAGCAGTAGAATTGTTGTGAATCAGAGATTTGGGTAAGTCAAAAACTAAAGCTGCTGTGATTAAATGTTCCTGTTCCAAGGTCGGAGATTTGTCTACTAGCAGTTTACTCTGCATGTTCTATCACAGAGGGTTAATATCACTCTACCATGCAAATCGCAAAACTATTTATGAGGATCGCTGTGAGTAACTGGATGCTATGTTAGTGCCCTTCCATTTCTAGTGCTGTGCAGCAGTTTCATCTTAGAGTTTCTCCTTGCTCAAATGGGTGTAATTTATTATATTTATGGGTTTCCCACAACTTCATTGCTTGATTGTACTCTGGCGAAAGTGTCACTCATAGTCATTTAAATGTCACACATTATTACACTGACATTTTCAAAATGTCACACATAGCAATCTGAAACCTTGGCAGCTATGCCCTTCTCATACCAGTCCTAACGTAATGAGGAGCCTCGCCACCCTCGACCGCTTTCACCTCGCTATTTCTTCTTTTTGAAACCAGAATGGTTGGTGCATATGTCTTCTGTATTCACTTCATACTCAGTATAAATAGTCCCTCCCCCAATCCTCCTCCTGTCGTATTTACATAGCCAAAATGTAGGAGGGAGGAAGGAAAGTGGACTGGTAGGAGGAGAACTTCCCATCGGGGTAATAAAGATTGCCAGTACGCAATTGGTTCATTACCCCCTCTTGGAGTCCTCCTGTTGTAAGCAGGTTCTGACTATCAAAAAGGAGAACAGTGAGGCTTGGCAATCAGGAACAGTTTACATTTAATTAAACAATAAAGGCCGAGAATAGCAGCCACATCTCTCACAGTTGCCTGCTGAAAATCAACTTGCATTAGATACATGGCATGCTTTATACTGTACAGTGGGTGCAATATAGAGAAGATCATCCCCCTTTGGGCAGGAACTATTGGTACAATGGACCATAAACTATATGTTAGATGCTTGATCCCAACCCGATAGGAGCCATAAATTCCAACTTGAGGTCACATTCTGAGGTGGTTCAGGTGACAGGGTGTGTCGTGTGTGTGTAATCTAGGGCGACGCTTACTTCTAGGCATTGTTTGGGCTTTTTTAAGATGAATGTAACTGGCCGGTTCCTCGGGTATCGTGTCCTTGGGCCAAATGCAGGCCCTCTGCTGAGCCTTTGTTTGTGTTTATGAGTGTGTGCATCTGACTCAGCATTACATCCTTGGGCCATATGTGATTTACTGCTGCAATCTTCAAGGTGTGTTTGAGTCTGTTCCATATTTGGTGTTTCCATCACAGGAAGCGCTAGAGGTGGACAGAAGGCAGCTGTGTTCTGCTGATTTGATAAAGGGTGACTCTGAAACTGTAAGAAGTGTTTTATTGTGAATTTGGGTAGCGCAGGCTACAGTTGTTCTGTGGTGTGCTAGACTCCTAAAAGAGGTACCTTTACATAAATCGATCCGATGCTAACATCCCCCCTCACGTTGAGTTATCAACTAATGCCCTGGCTGCTTGTGTCCGTGTCTTGCGTGTGGGGGTTCCCTGTTTCTAGCTTGTGGTGTCCACGTTTCCCTGAGCTTTGGGTATCCTAGCCAGATGTATTCTCCCTATTTTCAGAGTAGCCTTCTTCAACCAGGCCCATATTAGTTGCAGGGTACAGCACAGCAAGAGCAAGATTATAATCACTGGTAACAAGGCCTTGCTTGTGATCCACCTTGGTACCCAGGGAAACCAGCTGGTAAACCATTTTATGTTTGGGGCACCTCCTTCTTTAACTATGACCTGCTGTAGGTTGTGCAGTGCTTGGATGGGGATTGACAGCATGCCATTGTCCAGGTTGTTCATGGGGAGGAAGGTACAGCATGCTGTACCTATCTTGGCACATACGCCCCATACCATTGAAGTCATTAAGTCCAACACATACTGATGCTGCATCACCATGAGGTGGATGGCGCCATTTCTTCTTTGATTGTGTTGAGGCCATCTTCGGTGGTGTTCATCATTTTCAGCAGTTCCCAACTGCCGATCTGCAGCCACAGGGCGCTGGCCTTGGTTTGCACAGTGAAGAAGGGGATTGACCCTCCTACACCTATTTGTGCATCGGTGAAGATCCAAAACTCTTCAGGAATGTCCTTGAATCTGTAGCAACCAAAGTACTCGGCAGACCTTCTTTTGCGTACTTGAAGTAGAAGCACCGTGCCTCTGCTCATGGGATGGTGATGCAGTGTGGAAAGATCTTCTCCGGGTATGAACAAGGTGGGGGTGTAGAGGGTGATCAGTGAGCAGACCCCTCTCCAGTATGGGATGACCTGGGTGTAGGCATGCTCCCGCATTGCCAGTAATAGTCTATCAAGGTGGAGGTGCCCCACTGCATATCATTATTATAGGTTATACTACTGAAATTGCTGTTCACCCCGGTGGGTATTGTCTGTCCCTTTCCCCCTAAAACAGAAGGAATACATTGGTAGTTTCCTGACTAATATGGGGTTCTCTTTACCCTCTATCTACGTGAACCCTCCTGCCTCTGAGTTTCAGGTGTCTTGGCATTGCGTCAGTAGGGTGTCATTCAACCTTCCCCCATGTGACACGTTGTTACTTCTGTTCCCCAAATTAATGGTAATGCAGGTGAACTGAACATTGGGTTCCACTTGTTCATAAATACGGCTCCAGTTACACTAAGGGCTAGCATTGGTCCACAGGTTGGTACTTGTGTGAACACATTATTGCACTGGGCTGGTAGCTTGGTGATCTCCAAGAAACCCTTGTGGGGTCTGATTTTAGGCCCTGTGTTCTAATAACGCATCTGGCCCTTTTTCTTGAGCTTGTCTAGCTTAGACTAGATTTCATCCTGCTCTGTCAGGATGTAAAGGACTTCGGGTATGATGTCATACTTGGTTAGGTTCACTGTGACCTCCTGTGGTGTTACAGTGTTGGGCTAGAGTTTAGTTCCTATTCGGCATAGGTGCAAGTGTATGAGGCACAAGATTTTGCTGGGTCAGGTATAGTCTATCTGTGCCTACTGCATGAGTTATCAATGAGGAAACGTAGGAGGAGTTGGTAGATATTTGGCTCCCCACTGAGGTCATGTGCCGATATCAGGTGTTGTGTAGTAGTGCGCTGTGTAGTGCATGTGGGGTGCAGTCGTTGTGTGCGGTGAAGTTGTATATTAAATGTGTTAGATCCCGATACTCACGCTGGACCACTTTACTTGGCGACATTGGCAGAAACTTGACCTGTTCCTGTTCAGTGATACATAGCTGAACAAACATCAAAGCACATAGGGAAAAAACAATACATAGATGTATGTTTTCAGTCGGGTATGAAAGAGTCGACGTAAAGTCCGAGGGGAGCCTTATGGGCGCTCCTATCAACAAAGTGTTCACAAAGTCTGGGGAAGCCCTACGGGCACTTCTGTCCCCAAAGTGTTCATAGTTCATGTTTAAAAAGTCTGTGATGGTGACTCCTTTGGTGGTGGTGATACTGATGGGTCCAAGCGAATGTCTGAGAGGTGTATCCGTGATCCTTTCCCTTCGACCTTGACAGCTGTAGGAGTTAAAAAGATTACTTTGAAGGGCCCTTCAAACTTGCTGTCTCTCCACCTGTGATGGAAGTTGTGGATTAGGACTCAGTCGCCGGGCTGCGGGATGATGTAGGGTAAGTCAACGGAGTTGCACACCGCCTTTCTTTTGGGTAACCTGTTTAGAGAGGAATCTGAAAGCTTTGGTCTATTCAGAGATATATATATATATACATTTCATTACCTAGGGTCTTGGAACTGGACTCTGCACTTAGTGTGGCTCTGCTCTGAGGTATTAGTGTCCGAATTGACCTACCAGTGACTAGCTGATAAGGGGTCAAGTGGTGGTCTCTGCTTGGGGTGTTCCTTAGAGCGAACAGGGTTAGGGGCAAGCAATGCAGCCATTTCCTACCCATGGTGGAGCACAGCTTGCTGAGCTTGTTTTTTAGCAGGCCTTGGAAACATTACACTATGCCACTGCTTTGTGGATGGTATGCTGAGACCAGCATGTGGGTTATGCCCATCAGGGCATAGATGTTTTTGAACATTTTGTGCATGAAATGTCGCCCATTGTCTGATCAGATGACCTCTGGTACCCCCCCACTTCTTGAACCAGAAAGGTAGCTGCAGCTTTTGCATCACAGTGTGTGCAGGGGCCCGCTTCTATCCACTTAGAGAAGGGGCAGACCACCATGATAAGATATCAGCAAGTGGAACATCTGTCAATCATGTAGATGAAATCTGTGTAGTGCCTGGAATGGCCCAGAAGGTCTCGGGATAGACGAGGTTATGACCTTCAGTGTGGGTTTAGGTGAGTGCAGCTGACATACTGTGCACTCATTTATGTACATAGAGACCAATTCTGTCGTGTGGGGAATAAACCAGTCTAGCTGTTTGTTGGCGAGCATGCTCTCTTTAGGGGTGTGTGCCGGGAGGTGAAGCTGGTTCAGGGCTGTGTAGAATAGGCTTTGGGGCATGACATTTTTTTGTGTAAAAGTGTCCCTGTAGATGAGATAGTGGGGGGTCCCCTAGATTGCCAGAGTTCTCGCTCATGTGGGAGAGCCGCTTCCTGTATTTCTCTACGGTACAACCTAGCTGCCTCAGTATATGGTAGTTCGGGAGGTGATGAGGAGTCCTCTGAAGGTTTCTTTTCAGCCTCCTTTATTGGGAACTCGTGGATTGCTCCTGTGGTTCTGTAGGCCGCCTCCTTTGCGGTCCAATTGGCAAGTGCATTGCCCCGGAAGATAAAGTCCTGGCCTCCTGTATGTGCGGTGCACTTGACGACTGCTACTCGTTTTGGCAGCGTCAATGCATTGATGAAGAGTTCTAACTGATCCCTGTGCATTACAGATGTGCCGTCAGATTTGAGGAAGCCTCTTCTCTTCCATCTGCAAATACGGGAATGTGCGGTAGTTATTACATAGGCTGATTTGGAATATACCGTGATGGTGTCCCCTGTGCCTTGTGCGAGGGCCTCAATGAGTGCCACCAATTTGGCTGCTAGTGAAGAGAGGAGTGGGAGCAATGTCAGCTGTGCTGCGATTTGCAGTGAATCTGAGGATGTCTGATTATCTCCTGTGACCACTGCTGCCCTTGTGTGCCTAACACTAGTTCCTTGATCTGTGACAGAGGAGCCATCTATGAACATGACTTTGCTGTTGGGGATCGGGTCTTCTTCTACCTTGGCGGATTCATCTGGTGCCTGCACAGGGCAGTTGTGGACTTCCTGTCCTTCTTGTACCTCAGGGGCAATGAAGGTGGCTGGGTTGATGATATGGCACCCCACTATGTTGAGCGCTGGTCTGGATAGCATAAGCTCCTATCCTGTGACTCGTTGGGGTGTCAGGGTGCCTTTCCTTTTTTGTATGCCCACGAACACTGCATGTTTGGAGTACAATGTGAGGGGTGCCCCCATGACAATGGAGGTGTGTTGCGAAGACTGCGGCAGCCAGGGCCTGCTCGCAAGGGAAATGTCCCTACATTACAGAGTTGAGTTGACTGCTGTAATTCGAGATGGGTTTGTGCCCTAAGTGGTATTTTTGGGTGAGTACTGCCGTTATGACCCATCCATCACTATGGCAGAACAGGGAGAACTCCTTGTTGTAGTCTGCGTTTGTGGTTTCTTCTTTTAATCGGGCGAAGGCCTCCTGCATCTCAGGGGTCCATGTCACTTGGGTACCACCGGACTTTGCATTCTTCATTGCGGCCAGCAAGGGGGCTACGAGGGTGCTGTTGTCAAATGCCCATTGCCTGACGTAACTGCAGAGCACGAGGACTTTTTGCATCTCCTTCTTTGTCTGGGGTGGTGCTATTGCTCTAATGGCGTGTGTTTGCTTGGGTGTGACCCATGTTCCTGAGATCAACTGACCCAAATAGCTGACCTCCTGTAGTACATATTGTACTTTCTCCTTGTCCACCTTGTAGCCTCTTTCTGCTAGCATAGTGAGGAGGGCTATAGTGTCATGTCTGCATCTCAGCTCAGTGGGGCTGCATATCAGGATATCGTCAGCATACTGTAACAGGGTTCTGTTACATTGGAAGTTCGACAGGTCACACCTCAGGATCCTGTGAAAGATACCTGGTGGCTCACAATACCCTTGAAGCAACCTTTGAAAGAACAGTTGAGGTCCTCTAAAGGTGAATGCCATTAGGTACTGGGTGTCAGGGTGAAGCAGAATGCTGAAGAAGGCATTTTTAACATCTTTGACTGAGAAGTACACAGCGTCGGCTGGGATGTTGGTAAGTATGATGGAGGGGTCTGGTAATACAGAGAACTCTGGAACCACTACGTCATTTAGGGGGTGTAGATCCTGTACTAGGTGCCAAGTTCTACCCTTTGCCTTCTTCACGGGGTGTCTCGGGGTGTCTCGGGGTATTACAGGGTGACACCCCGCGAGGCGTACTCCCTGATCGATGGGGCCTGTATTGTGGGGCCTCTGCTTCTCTAGACATAGGGTACTGTTTCACTCTAGGGAGGATGTCTCCTTCCCTGAGTGTGATCCTAATAGGTTCAGCGGTGTTGATGAGCCACACGTCATGTGGACCAGTTGCCCATAGCTATGGGGGTATCTGTGTGAACTCGTGATCCCTGAGGTATGTTGCTGTGGTGACAGGCACCGGGGACCTGTACTGCAGCTCGACTCTGATGTCAATAGGATCTTTAAAGGCTACTTTTGAGGCTTCTTGGTAGTCAGCGAACAGTTGTTCGTCTGATATGTCCCGTATGTGGAGACCTGGGTCTGGGAAAATGACGCATGCCTATGGGACTTGATTGTCATCAGAGGCCATCAAGACCCCATAAATGGGTCTTGTCTCCACTTCCTCGGCTGTCACTAGTTCCTCCTCCTAGGACTCCCACTCTTGGTGCCATTCCCTGCGGAATAAGAATTCCTTGAGCAGCTGTACTTGTCTCCCTGATAGTGTTGGGGGGTTGGCAATGAGGGTTAGGACTGCTTTGGAGAATGCGGCCTGGTCTGTTGGTGAGGTCCAGACTGTGTCACCCTTACCAAAGTTGGGTCTTAGAGTCATAAGTCATAACCCCGGGGATTAAGCAAGTTGTGGCTCCATCCTCTGAAAAGTGGATGTTCATGTTTAGTTTGGCCATTAGATCTCTCCCCAGAAGGTTGGTAGGGGATGAAGGATGATATAGTAGTTGACCTTGGAGGTGTTTTCCACCTATCTCTAAGTCAAGTATTTTGGTGAAAGGAACCCTTTTCACGATCCCTGAAAACCCCTTTGTGTCCATAGTGTCCCTCAATAGGGCAACATGCCCTTTCTTGAGGCAAGATCATTAATGGCCACTGTCACAGTGGGCTCCTCATCCGGCCTGTGTGTGACCGACAATATGGGACTAATGGGGTTTCCTGGGCACCTTCATTGGACCCGGTGTGGGTTCTGGGATTGGAACAGCACACTCCCTCCCCATACTGTTGCACCTCCTTGTGCAGTGGGGAAGCCTAGGCTCTTTGCTAATGTTAGAGATGGGTTCCCTGCTGCTTGCTGATCCTGCCATAGGTGTGGCCCGTCCACCCATGTTTGCTGTGAGGAAGGGGCTCCTAGCTGCCCTCCTTTGGATGGGGCCCAGTGGGAGGCATACGTGTTCTGCGTCTGAGGTTACTGTGGATTGCTATTGGGCTGGGGCTATGTGTTCCTTGCTTCCCTTCTGGATCTGTGTTTCTCGTGATATATTTTGGTCCTGCAATCTCCTGCAAGGTGACCCATCTTATAGCAGTAGAAACATTCTCTATAGTCTTTCATTAGACCTCCCTTTCCTCTTTCATTGAAACCTCCTCTTACCCTTCAATCATTAGTTTGGAATCCCTGGAAGTTCTGTGTGTCTCTTCCCATGGAATCACGGCCATCTGCGTGGCAGCGGGTAGAACTGCAACCTCTAATGTTGTCTTTTTTAATTTCTGCTGTACCACCTTGGCTGTGTCCCTCTGTAGTTGGTCCTGCCTGCCTGCCTTTGTCTTTTTCTATTTTCTTCTTGTGATAATGTATGATGTGGGCCTGTATCTCTGGCCATGGTTTTGTGTCCAACCCAACTATGTTGTCTAGTCCGTTTTGTACTTCGGTGGCAAGTCCCTTTTTAAGGATATTGAAGAAAAAGGTGAGCTGCAGGCCTGCATTGACCCATAGCTGTCCTGTCTCCTGGCCCCATCTTTCCTTCATTCTGCTGAGGTAATCATTTATCCCTTCGTCAGGCTTAATAGTCTCTGCCATCAGTCCCCCTAAGTCTGGGTGGTCGTGGATCATTTCTCTCAGGGCCGTCCAGGGCCATCTAGATCTGATGTCTATATGTGTTAAACACTGCCCCATCGTGTTGTGTATTGGTCAGGGTTATTCCTGGTATGAGAGCTAGGGCAAACACGGCATTAGTCTGTTCGCCTTTCAGGCTACTTATTAGGCTTTTAATGTCCCCTATAGTTAGTGTGATGCCTGCTGTGTTCTGTTCAAAGCAGGTTAACCACTTCCCTGCCCCCTCAAGTAGGGACAGAAGCTTAGTCCTAAGCCCTTCCTTTTCCATCTGGGCACAAGGGACATAAACAATTCCTGCAGCCCCCGGCTGAAGCAAGGGGAATTGCCTTGCTGCTGAAGGGGTGGTGGACTTGTCCACGATGTATTTTTCCCACTTCACGAGACATTGGTGGATGTAGAGGTAGTCCCAATATGGGTTTCCCACCTCATGCGTAATGCAATCCTCTGCCATGGCCATGTCCTTTGGCTGAAAAGACCCTTCTCGTGGCCAGGACCTAGCGTACCCGCTCTCTCCCCTTGTCCATTGTGCTAGCAAACTACAAAAAGGGATCGGGTAGAATTCACCTTCCTTCAGTGCAATTATCTCCGTTGGGGTACGGTTACCTTCCCAAGTGCTCATGCCATGGGTTGCTGTTTCTTGGGAGGTGCTAAGTCCCTGTGCTATTAGTATCTTATTTTTGATGCATTGAGGTTCAGTGAGTATCAGATGACCTTGCCTCCTGATCTCTTCATCAGCCCTATGTCTCAGGGATTGGGCATATGTGGTGGTCTGCTGCGTGGTAACCCTAGGCTGGCGAGTAGCCTCTCGTCGTCCAATTCCTGCTCCCTTTGCACTCTGCCTCACTTCTCTCTTCCTCTTCCAGGGTGTGGGTAGTTCTCCTCTTCTCCCCAAGTTTCCTAGCTATGTCCCTGTGTTCAGATCTGCCTACCTTTGTCCTAGATCTTCCTGTGCTCCCCCCACTGGGTGTTTCTTCTTCTGTTACCCTTTTGCCCCCTGCGGCTCTGTCTTCGCTTTCCCAGGGGAGCTAGAGCTTCATTCATAGCCCAAGCTGGCGGGATCACGATCTAGGACAGCTAAGAATCACCTAGATAGCCACCCGCCTCATCTGACCCTGGGGGGGACTGAGGTCCAGCTCCGCTCTAGTGCGCTGCGAGTTGGCTTCCTGTGAGGGGTGGCCTTGGACTGCGGCAGGCCTAGGCTATGTGGAGTAGTTAGGGGTGAGGGTGATTGGGATCCCCTTTTAGTGGGTGGTTCCTCTGCTTCCACTATGGGGGATTGCAGTACCCCAAGGCTGGTGTTGCACGGGTAACCACACACATGCCGGTGTATGTAGGAGGAGGTGCTGAATCCTCGACAGTGGGCTGAGCTTTAGGATCCTTTACTATCCTTTCTTCGAACAAAGTTTAGAGGTTTGCCTCCCTCATTTCTCCTCTTATGTCCTTTATGTCTGGTAATTATGTGTGTTTTGGTATGCTCAACTATTTTGGGGTCGAATGTTCCCCTCCTTAGGCCACAGGTACATGTGTGCTTTGGTTTGCAAGTGCCACTCTTGGCAATGTTTACTAATTTTTGCCTATTCGTTGGGGAAGGCTCCCTGCATGTGCTCTAGAGGAATGCACATTTTTGTGGCTTGAGGGGCCATGAGACGGGTGTGATTTTGACCCTGGTCGGTGGTGGTGTGGGCATTCAGTGGTGCCCTGGTGATCTGAATGAGCAGGGCTTGGAGTGGGCAGGTCCACAGGGGGTGTGTTTTCTCAGAAGCTAGCAGATAAAAACTTGTGTGGAAAAAAACAGTTCACTTACCAACCTGAGGCAATACAATGGCAATCAAGAGCACTTGTTACATGCATAAAATTGTAAACATTTCAGAGACATAAAACCTTTTTTTCCTTTACATTAGTAATAACAGTGGGCAGAGGCTGATGACAGGACAGAAAGGTGAGGATATGAGAGAGAGAAAATGGGAGGGGTAGAGTTCAGAGGTGCAGGAGTCAGTAACACAGATATAACGTAAGTCACAAAGAGGAAAAAAAAAACAGTTGCACATGCACAAGGGAGAGCGCATATGTGCAATGCAGAAGACAATTCTTAAAAGAGAGATATGCACACGAGAGAAGGTGCGCACGAGGACAGAGAGTGTGCGTATTAGCAACATGCGTGAAGCAACCCTAAAGAAATCACGTGCACACAAGAGAGTGTGCGTCTTGGAAAACCCAGGGTGGGTTAGTTGATGAAAATTAAATTAGGAACATGAAGTCAATACGCACACGAGAGCAGAGAGTGCGCGTAGGACCTGAATTCACATATGGAGCAGCCCACAGAGAATAGCGAGCACATACAAAAATGCACAAACAGAGTAACAACAATCAAATTATGAGCATGTAGTCAAAAAGCACAAGAGAGCAGAGGTGCAGAGTGTGCATATTGACCAGAATTCACACATGGAGCACTCCCAAAGAATAACAAGCGCACAAGAGAACACGCTTTTTGAGAGCGGGGTGAACAGTGAGACAACAATCGAATTATGTGCAAATAGTCAATACACACTAGAGAGAAGAGAGCGTGTGTTTTGACCAGAATTCACATGTGGAGCACCCCGAAAGAATGACGCAAGCACAAGAGAATGTGCCTTTTGAGAGCAGGGTGAACAGTATAACCGTTTTAGAGTTTTTGTCATGTCAGCTGGGATGCGCCCTGTAAGAGTGCATACAAGGGCTTGGTGAGCAGCTGGCACATAAGAAAATTGGTCTACACAGGGTGGGGTGTGGTAGCCGGGCGAGCGCACTGCAATGTAAACAACTGATTAAGATAACACTTAAAAACGAGCCACAATGGCAATGCAATCCTGTTAAGCAGGCTCCTCTTGACCACAGACAACGATAATGCAAAAAATGAGAATGTGCTTCAACAGCGCGAACTTCTGTCCTACAGAGGACAACGATGCAGACAATATCAATGTGTTTCTGCAGCGCAGGCTTCTCTCATTCAGACAACACTCATACCTCGTTCATACGTCATATATGTACAAAATTACCTTAACTCAAGGGCACAATTGTCATACAGCCCCTCCTGGGCTCTTCTATAGTTAGGCGCAGTCTCCTAGGTACACTGTCCCTGGTCCGAATTGAAAACAGTTTACTTTGTTTTTCATTTTCTCCTCTCAACTCTCATTTCAGATACAGGGGGTGTTAATAAACCCCTCTGCACCAAGCTCGCAGTTAACTAACAAATATGAGGTTGAGGCTCATGTACCTCAAGGCCACTCTGATCAGGAGTGCTGGGTGAAACAATTTTTATGTTTAAAAGTACATCAAGGCCACTCTGATCAGGAGTGCTGGGTGAATCTATTTTTACGATTAAAGAGTTCCTCCAGTCCACTCTGATGGGTAGTGCTGGGTGACTAGTCCACAATAATTAAAAATAAATTACCTCAGGTCACTCGTATCTATAAGTGCTGGGTGAATCAATTTTTACGCCTACCACTTCTGTTTGCCACGCTATGCTGTTTGTATTATTTAGGAAAGAAAAGCAAATTGCGGCGTCTTACCCTTTCTGCTGGCTCCCAGTGGACGGATCCAGCCCGCCACGGGCCGACAAGTTTGCAATACAGAGAGGTGCCTGCTGCACCTTTTTCTTCAGAAATGCATGCAGAGTGGGCTCGGGGGGATGGATCCTCATGTCCTTAGGCTGCAGTCTGGATATGCGCCATAATCAGTTCCTATCTGGCTCGCCAAATATTGTAAGCAGGTTCCGGCTATCAAAAAGGAGAACAGCAATGCTTGGCATTCAGGAACAGTTTAAGTTTAATTAAACAATAACTACCGGGAACAGCAGCCACATCTCATACAGTTGCGTGCTGAAATTCAACTTGCATTAGGTACATAGCAAGCTTTATACTGTACAGCGGGTGCAGTAAAGAGAAGCTCATCCCCCTTCGGGCAGGAAATGCTGGTACAGTGGGACATAAGTGACGTGTTAGATGCTTGATCCCAACCTGATAGAAGGGGCCATAAATACCAACTGGAGGTCACATTCTGAGGTGGTCCGGGTGGCTGGTTGTGTTGTGTGTGTGTAATATAGGGTGACACTTACTATTATGCATTGTTTAGGCTTTTTCTGATAAATCCAACTGGCCCGTTCCTCGGGTATCGTGTCCTTGGGCCAAATGCAGGCCCTTTGCTGAGCCTTTTTTTTGTTAATGAGTGTGTGCATCTGACTCTTTTCTTAGGCATTACATCCTTGGGCCATATGTGATTTACTGCTGCAATCTTCCTGGTGTGTTTGAGGCTGTTCCATATCTAGTGTTTCCTTCACAGGAAGCGCTAGGGGTGGACAGAGGGAAGCTGTGTTATGCTGCTATAATGAAGGGTGGCTCTGAAACTGTAATGAGTGTCTTATTGTGAATTTGGGTAGCGCAGGCAACAGTTGCTCTGCGGTGTGCTGGACTCCTAAAAGCAGGACCTTTTTATAAATTGATCTGAGGCTAACACTCCTCATCCGAATCCTAACGTAACAAGGATGTACCCTCTTCCCCTGTGTGTGACAGTGAATGGCCTCTGTCTCCTACAGCCAAAGCCATGTGCGTCAAAGGCATTTGACAACTCACGGAGGAAGCAGGCTACCAAAGTCAGTAGTATTTGCCACATCAAGTGTTTGTTCACTAATAAAAAGATGGATTGTGACTCAGATGTAGCTATTTGTAATAGATCACTAACCATGATGATTGCAAAACGTGCACCATGGCAGGCCAACAGGTAAGCAAGCAACAGGGCACAGGGCAGCATGATGGCAGTCAGAGGTAGCACTCTGTCATTCTAGAAAATGAACAGAGAAGCATTCCAGACAGACAAGCTGGTGATAGAAGTTTCTAATACTTAAATCCGAGCTCCTTTGACCTGAAACTCAATTCAATAATGCTACTCAGTAAGTCAGGTGGCAATCTGGAGGACCTCCGAATCGCAAGTATGAAACCCAATATTGACCATCATCACAGAAACATGTAACCTTTAGATTGTGGCCTTTTAGTTAGAAGTCCTGTGTGTCCTGTGTCTAGTTCTTTTGTTTTTATCATTGAGCTATAGCTTTCAAAATAACAGTATTCATTGCTCCAGTAGCATGGTGTTGGAAAGCACAAATGAGGTGGTTCTACAGCGCTGTATGTAAAGTGTTTATATATGAGTATTGATGGAGCAGGATAAATGAAAATTTTAACCTCCTAATAATTTACGTAAAATAATTAATAAACATGTTCGTTTAAGTAAATAACCAACAATGTATGTTACATGTGAAGGGTTAAAGGTAACACGCTATTTTGTGTGCAAATTAATCTACTTATAATTGTTGATGTGACTAACATAAACGTAATATTTGCGTAATGAAATGCATGATTTGTGCTTTAAAAATAAAACGTGTAGTGGCAAAATAAAGCGATGGTAAGTAAGGGACGGCTTTATATGTTGCTTTTTGCTAGGTAATACCTAATTGGGGTACGTAGAATGATGGGAGGGAAACGAAAGGGTTTATATTTCTTATTTTAACAATATTTTGTTTATCTTTATAAATAGTGCGCTTAGGTCTGTTGAGCAGCGATATAAAATGGCCGCCATGAGCTAGAATACGCATGCGCGAGAGGAGATGTAGACAAGGAGAAAGGCCGTGAACAAGAATGACACGTGATCGCTCCAAGAGCCTAGGATGAAAGCATGGTCAAGGCTATTGTGACCTTACTGAGTAAATGTGTGCCAAGATGGATCAGCACGAAGCGTGAGAAGTCGAAAAGAATAAATGGACAAAAGAACTGTTGAACCTAGAATGTATCGGAAAATGATACAAGTTGGACTGATCGAAGCGGATGCGTAATGTCACGAACTGTGGGAAACGATGCAAGTATGGACATTCCACAAAGAACTGGTTAGAACAAGGAAGTTTGATAAAAAGATGTATATGGACTCAAACGGACCAATTAGAGAGAATCACGCCATAAAGATGCAACATTTTTATTTAGTAAGCTAGAATTAGGGTATAAGAAGACCTACTCTTGGTGGGGAGGGATAGATTGATGCTGCTGGTTGCTGAGAGATGCTTTTTGCTGTTTTTGGCTGCTGTTAGCTGCGTAAGGAGTTGCTGCTGCTGATGCTGACGAGCTGATGCTGCTGCTGCTATTTTATATTTTTTATTGAGTATAAGATGCTGCTTTTGGAGAACTTTTACTCCTGATAGATTTTCCATTTAGAACTATTAGACTTTTATTCTTAAAATACTGAAGAGGAAATGAACGAGAAGGCCTGTTTTCCAAAACAGATAGAGATTTTGGGAGTTCTTGCTGTGACAAACTTTATTTTTCCATCTAATAGGTATGCATTTCAATTTCAATTTATTCTTATAATGATGATAAATGTAATAATCTGAATAATAAACCTAAACCTATTTCTTGCTTCAAAACTTTATATAAACTTTATTACTCTTTAAACAAATGACTCAGTGGTTCTTTAGCTCAATGATTAATGTAAAATGTTAAAAGGTTATTGTGATTGAGCTGGTCTTAATCACCATCAACTGATTCCTACTAGTTGGTCCATCGACCAATGAGCGGAATACCTTAAAAGCAATGAGAAATATTATGTCGTGTTAAAAAGAGGTATCCCGTCTCCTTCCAGCGAATCATTCTACTGTTTTTCTCCTAGGTTGATGACGGAGGAAATCCAGGGAATAAATGAGTGAGTGAATGCATATGCGGTATTATGGGCCCCACGGTCATATGGATATAATCTGTGTATTGGAGGGATAGTTGTACCTGGATGACCGAGTCATATAGGAGAAGAATTTTTATTGTTAGCGCTGGATCAGATTTCTTGGTAGCAGAGTTATGGTTACTATAGATTAGTTTGGTGATTATTGATTATTGATAAATTCATGTCTAACACTTTATGTTGAGTCGCGTTATGTTATATGTAAGTTTTCACGCTTCTGGGAAGTAGGAAGTGGAACACGTGTGGCAAGAGAAGTCACATGGATTAGTGCATTGTCTGAGTTCATATTGGTGATAACACAGGTTGTGTTATGATAGGGACATTTTCCGCATAAAAGGTGTGTAAGTGAAATAGTGACCAGTTTTCTTGTGAAACTCTGGCCTTAATTCTCAGGAGCAGTATAGTCTCCACATGTGTTTTATCCCCAGAGAAACGTGTTTACCGCTTGCTTGAAAGAAGGGTAAGGTAGAGGGAAGTGCGACTTTATCGGCGAAACAGGAACATTCTGTGATAGGGTAGAGGTAAGCGCTGCCTACTGGAAAATACAGAATTCTTGTATAAATGGACAAAGCTATCTCATTGGTTTAGTGAATCAGACAATGGAAATGTGTTTTAAATGTTGTAACTAACGAAGAATTGTTGAAAAAGAAATTGCCGATAAATTTTGTAAAGGAGGGGTCAGGAGCAGAACTGACGTAGACAAAAGCCGCGCTTGGATAGGACAGTGCGCTAGTCATACAGAGACAGGAGCAGAGCTGACGTAGACAAAAGCCGCGCTGGGATTGGACAGTGCGCTGTAGACAGAAACTGCTGTGATTGGAGTGTTGGTGTGAGTCGCGCTAGTATTGGTCGAATAGACTAGTGACATGGAAGTTTGTGATTGGAGTGTTGGTGTGAGTCGCGCTAGTATTGGTTGGAATAACGCATAGAGAACAGTGTTGAATTGCGGATCGTTTTAGGAGAGAAAGCGATTGTGAATTATGTCTTATTATGAGTATGGTAGAGAGAAAACTTCATGGATGTCGAAAGTTAAGAACTTTTTTAAGAAAGACAAAAAGGTAGTGACTAGAGAGGGACAAGTAATTCCTCCGCCGAAATCACCAGCTTCGCACATGATGCTGAAATATGGATATCATACATGCATATGGTTAGAAAATTGGACAAAATATACCAAGAATGATGGAGCATTGGCTTTCCCTGAGAATGGTTCATGTAGTGTAGCTGTACATCGGAATTTGAGAGAGAAGATGGCAATGTTAGAACCTAGACCTAGACCGACACAGTTTGAAGCTTTAAGTGAATGGGAAGATGAGATGTATGAACGAGAGAGATTCAGAGGATTAAAGAATCATGAGTTTGTGCCTGGAAGGTTATGGGGAGTAAATCATGAGGACAGAATAAAGCATTGGAGATGTGCTAATATGACAGGAGGTTTGTTTCCAGCTTTTACAGTTGAGGAAGAAGCAAAGAAAAAGTGTACAGAGAAAAAGAAACATGTGGTTATGGAAAAGTATGGGTATGGTGGTAGTGAAACGGAAGATGAATTGCTGGAAGATATTTTAAACAGAAACCCACCTCCATACCAACAGACTTTTGCGGTGGTGACACCTAATGCACCGCTAATGGAAACTGGGAGGAATAAAATTCCCGAACGAAGAGATGAGATAAATAGGTCACAAAATCAATTAAAAACTTCACAAAATGAAGCGATAGAAAGTGACAATGCAACTGAATTAGCAAAAACCACAAGAGAATTGACTGAGAAAATAAGAGAATTGACAAAGAATATGGAAGCTGTAACTGTACCAGTAACGTTAGGTCCAGTAATGCCAGTTTTTGAGAATCAGAAAATTGATGAACGTTCTTTAGTGATTCCTATGAATTCACATTTGCAAAGAGAAGGGATGGAACTGGACAATGAAGGTGCACACCATTTGGTTAGTACCTATAGACCAAGCCCACCTACTAATTTGACGATAAATGAGAATGAGTTCAGGAGAATACCTATGGTAACGGAGTCTGCATCATAGACACCAGAAAGAAGTAATAATTGGATAGAATTAAATAGTACGCCTGTAGGTCCGACTCCAGATGAGTTAAATGAATGGATGAAAACGCTAAAAACGAAAGAAACAGAAGTAAAACCATTAGATGTAATTAGGTTAAAAATAGACATGGAAGAATTGATTTTAGGAACGATTGGTACAGAAAAATTGAAAAATTATCAGGATGATGAGATTATGTTTTTGTGCAAGAGTATTACATGGAGAGCTAGAAATCTACATGACAAATTAGAAGAGACAGCGAATGAACTAGGAGTAGAATTTGTAAAAGTGAGAACGTTGCAGAAACCATATAGAGTAGATTTTTGTGAGAAAGATATAGAGAATCTGAACACAGCAGGACGATTGACCCAAATAAAAGAATTAATTGTTTTGCTGAGAAAATGGGGTGATGTGGATAGATGGAGAAGTAGATGGATGAAAAAGAATGAGAAAGTAACAGATAAAGCATCTTTGGCTTTTGCAGTGCCAGATAAGGAACCAATTGTAAGGGAGTACCCGATGAGAGAAACTCCAGGAGGTAGTTATGTGCATGTTCCGTGGTCTAGACAGGATATACTGTCATTTACAAATGATTTCCCAAAGTTGAGAGAGAAGCCAGTAGAATGGTACAGACAAGTGGAGAGATTTGTTAAAGTTTCAAAGGTGTTGTGGTTAGACTTGGATGGATTGTTTGATATAGTAGTGCCAGCTGATTTGTGGAAAGAATGTAAGATTACTATTGATTGGCCAACTGTAGAATATCCAAGGGACACTAAGACAGGAGCGCCAGGACCAGAAGTGATGAGAAAGTACGATCAAGTAATTACCTTTTTGAAGAATAAGATTCCACCTAAAGAAACGGATTGGGTAAAAATGGACAGAACCACGCAGGAAAGTAAAGAATCAGTGCATGCTTACTATGAGAGACTGTTGTTAGTTTTCAAACAATATAGTGGTTATGAGACACTAAATGAGAAGGATATGAGTCATTTTGTATATAGATTTGCATATGGGTTGAAACCAGAGATAAGTGAGATGATTAAACAGCATATGATTTGTTGGCAGAATAGCACAGTCGATGAGGTTTTGAGATATTCTAAGTATTGCAGTGATGACATTGAGAGTAGACAGCGTAAATTGAAAGAGAAAGCCATGTGGGCACAGGTGAAAGTTGCAGAGAAGCAAGAAGCTCAATTGAATAATACAGGTAATGAAGCAGGACAGGCTAGATTTCGACCAAATATAGGCAAAGGAAAAGGACAAATGAGCATAGATGAGGCAAAGAAAAAGTGGCCATGCCACAACTGCGGAAAGCTAGGGCATTGGAGAAATGAGTGTAAATTTCCTCCTAAACTTAATGCGGAAAATCAATCATTAAATTCACAGGTGCAGAGTGAGGTAGTTACTCCACAGAGTCAGGTGCCACAACCACCACTTCCCAAGAGTGTTAACCAACAGAAATTCAGTGCAGAAACAGGATTCTACGGAGGAGAGCAGGTAACACAGTTGCCGCGTGCAGCTGCCATTTCTCAATATTGGTTACGACAGGATGATGATGGGACGGATGAAAGCTTCTGACGGTGCCTAAGAGAGGGGGAAGAGTGCGTGCTTGGCGCAACTCTAGAGGTAGATCAAGCAGGTCCATTTGTGGATGGAGAAGTGAATGGTGCAAATGTAACATTCCTTGTGGACACTGGAGCTACCCGTTCTACTGTTAGGTCAGTGGAAATTCCAAACCTTCCTCTCTCAGGTGAACATATCCAAGTAGTTGGAGTATCGAATCAGCAAATTAAGACGCCTCTTACTAAATTAGTGGAGGTAAAGATTCGTCCATTTAGTGAAATGCACCGATTTGTGGTGTGTGATTGTAGTCCTGTGAACCTATTAGGACGCGATCTATTGTGCAAAATGAATTGCACTATCTATTGTACTCCAGATGGAATTGCATTTCAAACCCCAGATGAAGATGTATTGTATAAAATGACACTGGTAAATTTAGAACCAGAAGTAAATGATTTGTTTCCTGTATTTGATGCAGAGAAAATCCCAATTGAACTAAAAGAGACAGTGGAAGAGAAAGTGTGGGATTTTACAGGAGAAGATATAGGGTTAATGAAAGGAGTAGACCCTGTTAAAATATCCATAAAAGAGGGAACGAGTTACCCAAATACGCCCCAGTATAAATTGACACCAGAAATAATTGAAGGAATAACGCCAGTAATAAATAAAATGGTTGAACAAGGGATTCTAAAAGAAATCATGAGCAGTCCATGTAATTCGCCAATAATGGGACTGAAAAAGCCAAACGGAACATATAGAATTGTACAGGATTTGAGGAAGGTAAACAAAATTGTAGTGCCTTGTTGCCCAATAGTACCGAACCCTGCTGTGATTCTATACCAGATTCCACGTGAAGCAGAATGGTACACAGTAATTGATTTATGTCATGCATTTTTCTCTATTCCATGGCATCCAGATAGCCAGCCATTATTTGCGTTCAGGTTTGGAGAGCATATTTTGGCATGGTGCCGAATTCCTCAAGGGTACACAGAAAGCCCCTCGATCTTTAATCAGATTCTAAAGAAATCCTTGGAAGATTTAAAAATGCCAGAAAAGTCAGTGATGGTTCAGTATATTGATGACCTACTGGTGGCTTCAAAAACGAAGGAAGCATGTGTCAATGATACAATTGCTTTGCTGAATCATTTAGCCAAAAGAGGACATAAAGTGTCCCCATCAAAATTGCAGTTTTGTCAACAAGAAGTCCAATATTTAGGGCATAAAATTGAGAAAGGAGTACGAAAGGTAACGACTGAGAGAATAAAGATGATTCAAGGAATGAGAGCTCCAATGACGCAAAGAGAGGTAAGAATGTTTCTGGGAATGGTTGGATATTGTCGACAATGGATAAGCGGATTTTCGTTGATCGCCAAACCGTTGCAAAAACTTACAAAGAAGGATGTTAAAGATCCTTTTGAAATGAATGATGAGGAAATGAAAGCATTCAGAGAGCTGAAAAAGAAATTGTGTGAAGCTCCAGCATTGGGAATGCCTGATTATGAGAAAGACTTTGAGTTGTATTGCAGTGAAAGAGATGGATGTGCATTTTCAGTCTTGGTACAGAGACATGGAACCATGAAAAGACCCATTGCATATTTTTCAGCTGTTTTAGACCCTGTAGCGAAAGCGTTGCCTGGATGTTTGAAAGCAGTTGCTGCTACTTGTGTGAGTCTGGAACAGAGTGAAGGCATAGTGATGGGATATCCACTGAGAGTATATGTTCCCCATTCTGTGGAAATTCTCTTGACAAGAACGAAAACCCAATACATGACACATAGTCGGCTGACTAGGTATGAAAAAGTAATTTTAAGTGCAGATAATGTGACCATTGACAGATGTATGAATGTGAATCCTTTGACATCATTGCCAGATGAAGAGAGTGTGATTGAAATGGATGAAGTAGATCACGATTGTCTGAATGTGCTTGAATATTGTACAAAACCGAGACCAGATATACGAGATGAGCCCTTAAAGGAATCAGATTATATTCTGTTCGTGGATGGCTCATGTTTGAGAACAAATGATGGAGTTCTAAGTGCAGCGTATGCAGTTTGCACAGTAGCAACTGTAATGGAAGCATCTTGTCTGAAAGGGATACGGTCTGCCCAAGTCGCAGAACTAATAGCTCTGATTCAAGCCTGCAAGGTGGGAAGAAATGTACGGGTTACAATTGTGACAGATAGCCAATACGGTTTTGGAGTTGTGCACGACTTTGGTCAGATTTGGTCACAAAGAGGTTTCTTGACGTCTGCAGGAACGCCAATTAGAAATGGAGATTTTGTGAAAAAGTTGCTTGAGGCGATACAGCTGCCTAAACGGATTGCTGTTGTGAAGTGCAATGCACATAAAAATGGGGAAGACTACATAACTGTCGGCAATAAGTATGCTGATGAGATTGCACAATACTGTGCAAAGAATGTGGTCTCTTTGACCGGAACCGAGAAAGAGAGCATATTTCTTGTCCTTTGCTTTTTACTAACCCTGTTGAGACATGGGATGAGGTGAGACAGTTACAGGAAGCAGCAGATGATGAGGAAAAAGATACATGGATAAAAGCAGGATGTAGAAAACATGAGGAAAATGATGTTTGGGTTTACAGAGATGAAAGACCAGTTATGCCTGATAGCATGATTTCTGACATGGCACGGATGTACCATGGACAAGCCCATATTGGGAGAGATTCAATGATCAGACTTTTTAGACAAACATGGTATAATCCAAAATTCAGAGCCATAGCTGAGAGTCTTTGTCAAAGATGTCTTATTTGTCAACAGTTAAATCCAGGTAGGAAGACAGTAGTGAGTCTAGGAACAATAGGACGAGAAGGAGGTCCGTTCACTAGAATGCAAATGGATTTCATAGAAATGCCCCCGAGCAACAGACTAAGGTATGTCCTCGTAGTCGTCTGTTTGTTTTCCCGTTGTGTGGAAGCATACCCGACCAGAAGGAATGATGGAATCACGGTAGCAAAACTTATCCTGCGAGAATTCATTCCGAGGTATGGTTTTCCAGTCACGATTGAAACAGATAGAGGAACACATTTCCAAAACAAATTAATTCAACTGATTTGTGAAGCACTTAGTATTAAACAGAAACTGCATTGTGCATACAGACCAGAGGCTTCTGGAATAGTAGAGCAAGTGAATGGAACAATTAAGAACAGTTTAGGAAAAATGTGTCAAGCCACAGGACTCAAATGGCCAGATGCCTTGCCATTAGTTTTAATGACAATCAGAAGTATTCCGGAAAGGAAAACTGGACTCAGTCCCCATGAGATAATTATGGGACGAGCAATGAGACAAGCACATGTACCTGTCAACAAACTACTGACTATAACTGATGATCTGGTGCTGGATTATTGCAAAGGATTGGCTGATGTGGTGCGTTCTGTGTTTCATCAGGTTGGACCGGATGCTACTACTCTTGAAAGAAAACCAGCTCACGACTTGAATCCAGGAGATTGGGTCCGCATAAAAGTCCACAGGAGAAGAAACTGTTTGGTTCCTCGCTGGGACGAACCACGACAGGTGATACTGGTGACAACCACTGCAGTCAAATGTGCAGGAGTAAAACACTGGGTGCACGCCAGTCACACCATCAGAGTTCCAGAACCTGAAGATCGACATGTGAGTCGACATCTGGAAGTGTTGGATAACAGTTCAGCATCAGAAGCGGAAGAAGAGACGAACAGGGTGCCAGAATCTGAAGATCGACCTGTAAGTCGACATCTGGAAGACCCAACTACAAGTGGAACGACAGAAGAAGTGGAGGAAATAGCTGAAGTTCCAGAACTTGAAGATCGACATGTGAGTCGACATCTGGAAATATCAGATACCAGTTCAGAATCTGATACAGATCATTCGGATTGTGAGGAAAATCTGAAAAGAAATTGGAAATTTGAAAGCATAAGAGAAGAAACTGAGCACGAAGATAGTAACAGTGAGCAACCAAGTACAAGTTGTGGTAAAAATCCTTCGGAGATAATATTAATAGATGAAGAAGGGAGAGTTTCAAACAGAAAGTTAGAAAAATCGGAAGATCCCCGAGGAGCAATAGGGACAGATAGCCAAACAAAAGAACAGGGAAATTTAGAATCAGATAGAGAGATTGACACAAATTCGGAAGAACCTCGAGGAGGGACAGAAATAGGTGAACGAAGGAAGATAAGAAAAGAACCACAAGTAGAGGAAGAAAATGA
Source organism: Calotriton arnoldi (assembly GCA_963921515.1). Lineage (NCBI taxonomy): Eukaryota > Metazoa > Chordata > Amphibia > Caudata > Salamandridae > Calotriton > Calotriton arnoldi. The sequence continues at coordinate 412,038 of CAWUFW010005474.1, read as the reverse complement.
AATTATAAGATTCAAAATAAGAGACAATAAAGAGAAAACTGAAACAGAGTCTGAAGAAAGTGGAGAAGAAAGAAACCAAAAACTAGAGTCAAGAACAAGAACTTGGAAAACAGAAAGAGAGGAAAAAGGAAGTGAGGCAAAAAGGCCAAGAAAAGGAGACAATTGGCCCAACGAAGTAAGAAAATTAAGATACAGGATCATAAGGTTAGATGGAAAAAGTGCTGAACAAGTGAATGAAATAACAAGTCAGAAAGAGCAAGAAAAACAAGGTGGAAAACACTTGCAGAAAACGAAAAGAGTAAAGAAGGTAAATCCGAAGTATAGATCGCCTGAATGGTTGTACCTTGCTTTAACTGATATCAAAGAAGAAAAGAACACTCACGAGAACCCAGAACAAAGAAACCTAATGGGTGAAGGTGAAGTACTACAAACTAGAAGAACTTGAACGAATTTCTACCGGAGTTGACAAAATACTGGATTTGACGAATTTCTACCGGAGTTGACAAAATACTGGATTTGACAAAGAAAGAATTCTGAAAAGAATTAAAAGAAAGTACCAAATGAAGACAAAAACATTGGAGTGCAGAGTGGCTAAGAAGTCATTTCTGAGGTGTAGTGACACAATTTTCTTGTAAATAAATAAATAGGTTATAAAACAAAATGGAGGATACTAGAGATAGAAAATGTAGATGTGAGTTTTTAAGTAGATGGTGTAAGATGTGCTTCTTTTGTACAGGATTATTAATGACAGTATGGGTGGTTTTAGCAATCACTATTCCAATTAGTTTAGCTGTAGAAGAAACGTCTAATCACACAGAGAAAGAAAAAGGAGCTAAAACTCAAGAAACAGTTCTATTAAAAAGTAGTGCAGAATTACATAAAGACAAATCAATAACAGATTTTTCAAAGAATGTTTTTACAAAATTATTGTATGAGTATGTAGAAACAATGGATGTAAGAGATTGCTATGTTTGCATGCAATTGCCTGCGTCTGTAGCAGAGGGTGTGACTTATCATCACCTTCCTTTGACGTATGGAATAACATGTAGTGTTTTAGCAAGTTTATTTTATAAGACAGGAAGATTAGAATATTATTACACTGACATAGATAAGATTTTTGCAAAAATTTCTGTAGTTCCCGAACTAAACAAAATAAAAGAGGGAAAAACGTTTGGTGAATTTTTCATAGAAGAAAAGATTTTAACATTAGATGATATAGTTAAAAACAACCTTACCTGTGAGTTAACGAAAGAAGAAAAGGTATTTTTAGAGATGGTTGAGGAAAGAAGAGCGAAATTTCAAAGAAAAGTGATAGAAGAGACAAAAACACCTCTTTGGGCGTTTGAGGAAGACAATCATGACAAGAAAAAGACAAATGCAGCTATGACTCTGGATTGGCCCCAACAGGGAAGGTTGTGCATTAGAAGAAATAGAACAAGATATGACAATTATTTTGTGGGTTCCAGTAATTGCCATGACAATTATCAAATTTTAGGCGGATGGGGATTCAAAGGGGGAAAAGATCCAATATTTCCAGGGATCTATTATGTTTGCGGTAATAGGGCTTATTACAGGTTGCCGGACCATTGGTATGGGTCATGTTATTTAGGCCTGGTCTTTCCAAAGATTTTTCATATGGATAGAAAAGAAAAAGGAACACACAAAATGATAAATACCTTTACACGTAGAAAAAGGGAAAGTTTTTCAGAAATAGTAGGTGATATTTTTGGTGCATTGATACCAGCAGTGGGAATATCTTTGAATGCATTTAAAATTCGGAAATTATCCACAGTGGTAGATCGTTTATCTACAGATACTGCTGGAGGGTTCTTGATAGTAAATACCGAGATGGTTGCCATGAGAGCTATGGTAATGCAAAATCGACTTGCCCTTGACATTCTTTTGGCAAAAGAGGGTGGAGTCTGTGGAATGCTGAAAGTCCAACATTGTTGCACTTACATTCCAGATAAAAGTGAAAATATACAAAAGTATGTAAAGAATATTACAAGTTTGCACAAAGAACTTGTTCTACTGGAGGTTGAAAGTGCATTTGGAAAACTTGGTAAAGGGTTTTCTTCAGTAATAAATTGGTTTACTAGAATGAGTGGATTAATAATAGGGAAAGTTATAATAATAGCAACCATGATAATCATAATAATTTTAGTACTGAAGCTTGTAATTACATGTATAAAGAAAAGAAGAAGACAGAATAAAATAGAAAAAGAAAACATGATAAACAAGGAGAGAGAGAGAGAAATGGGTGAAATAGAGCTAGAAGAGATAAAAGAGAACATGTACAAGAAGACCAAGAGACAAGTTGAAAGGGATACAGTTGTGTAAACTAACAAAAGCAAACGGATAAAAGAAATATGCTGTCTGAAAGAATTGTATAACTTAGGTTTTGTGGTGATATTAAAAATCACCAAAGGGGGGAGTTGATGGAGCAGGATAAATGAAAAATTTTAACCTCCTAATAATTTACGTAAAATAATTAATAAACATGTTCGTTTAAGTAAATAACCAACAATGTATGTTACATGTGAAGGGTTAAAGGTAACACGCTATTTTGTGTGCAAATGAATCTATTTACAATTGTTGATGGGACTAACATAAACGTAATATTTGCGTAATGAAATGCATGATTTGTGCTTTAAAAATAAAACGTGTAGTGGCAAAATAAAGCGATGGTAAGTAAGGGACGGCTTTATATGTTGCTTTTTGCTAGGTAATACCTAATTGGGGTACGTAGAATGATGGGAGGGAAACGAAAGGGTTTATATTTCTTATTTTAACAATATTTTGTTTATCTTTATAAATAGTGCGCTTAGGTCTGTTGAGCAGCGATATAAAATAGCCGCCATGAGCTAGAATACGCATGCGCGAGAGGAGATGTAGACAAGGAGAAAGGCCGTGAACAAGAATGACACGTGATCGCTCCAAGAGCCTAGGATGAAAGCATGGTCAAGGCTATTGTGACCTTACTGAGTAAATGTGTGCCAAGATGGGTCAGCACGAAGCGTGAGAAGTCGAAAAGAATAAATGGACAAAAGAACTGTTGAAACTAGAATGTATCGGAAAATGATACAAGTTGGACTGATCGAAGCGGATGCGTAATGTCACGAACTGTGGGAAACGATGCAAGTATGGACATTCCACAAAGAACTGATTAGAACAAGGAAGTTTGATAAAAAGATGTATATGGACTCAAACGGACCAATTAGAGAGAATCACGCCATAAAGATGCAACATTTTTATTTAGTAAGCTAGAATTAGGGTATAAGAAGACCTACTCTTGGTGGGGAGGGATAGATTGATGCTGCTGGTTGCTGAGAGATGCTTTTTGCTGTTTTTGGCTGCTGTTAGCTGCGTAAGGAGTTGCTGCTGCTGATGCTGACGAGCTGATGCTGCTGCTGCTATTTTATATTTTTTATTGAGTATAAGATGCTGCTTTTGGAGAACTTTTACTCCGGATAGATTTTCCATTTAGAACTATTAGACTTTTATTCTTAAAATACTGAAGAGGAAATGAACGAGAAGGCCTGTTTTCCAAAACAGATAGAGATTTTGGGAGTTCTTGCTGTGACGAACTTTATTTTTCCATCTAATAGGTATGCATTGCAATTTCAATTTATTCTTATAATGATGATAAATGTAATAATCTGAATAATAAACCTAAACCTATTTCTTGCTTCAAAACTTTATATAAACTTTATTACTCTTTAAACAAATGACTCAGTGGTTCTTTAGCTCAATGATTAATGTAAAATGTTAAAAGGTTATTGTGATTGAGCTGGTCTTAATCACCATCAACTGATTCCTACTAGTTGGTCCATCGACCAATGAGCGGAATACCTTAAAAGCAATGAGAAATATTATGTTGTGTTAAAAAGAGGTATCCCGTCTCCTTCCAGCGAATCGTTCTACTGTTTTTCTCCTAGGTTGATGACGGAGGAAATCCAGGGAATAAATGAGTGAGTGAATGCATATGCGGTGTTATGGGCCCCACCGTCATATGGATATAATCTGTGTATTGGAGGGATAGTTGTACCTGGATGACCGAGTCAATTTTTATTGTTAGCGCTGGATCAGTATCATAGGGAAGTTTCTCTATATTACAAAAGTGTTGGTGGTGCAAAGCAAAATTTCACATAAAGAGCCTCTCTTCTCCAATAGCAAGGAAAATGCACTAAAAAACAGGTGTCTATCAGCAGAGATTGTGGAGATTCTATTCCAAAATCATCGGTGTTACAAAGAAGTCCATCAGCAGTGCTTATGTGTGGAGGTGTTAGTGCTGGAATAGTAGGGAGTAGGCCTGAGGAAGAGAGGGAATGACACAGAGGAAAGAAGAAGATGGAATATGCTGGGAAAATCATGTAAAGGGATATAATGCAGAAATGAGGAGGAAGAGGAACATTAGAGAGAAGGGGGAGGAAGAGACACTGGAGAGAAAAGAGAAATGTTACAGGTGGGAGACAGACTCTAAACAGAGATCAACCTTAACCTTTGCATTTAGGGAGAGAGTGCCACACGGAGGGATTGAGAGAAAGAGAAACAGTGGAGTTGAGGGTAGCCGGGGGTGAGACATCTAAAGAGATGAAAAAAATCATAGGGAGAGGCGGTGGAGAAGGACATTAGTGAGAGGAATGTACAAGACAGCACAAGCAACACAAGACTAAATCCCTCTCAGGACAAAGAAAGAAGTAGCTGAGGGCCACAAGAGGAAAAAGAGAGAACAGACAATAAAATCGGAGTTTATGCTGGGAAATTTAAAAGAAAACACCACCACTATCCTGATAGCAATCAGTCATTTGGTACATTACCTAGAAGCACTGCTTGGGCAGATGTTGGCAATAGTGTATATGCAGTGCAGGGGATTATCCAGCATCTCCAAACATTATAAGTAATCAAATCTTGGATAATAAATACAAGTCACCCATCTGTGCTCTCCCCAGGCTGCATTTATTCTGAAATAGAGACATGTAGCCAGGTGGAGGGGCCTCCTTCCTTCCTGATGGAGCAGATTTTTATTTTAACTCAAACCACATAAGACGTGACACAGAAGCACGACCTAAATGCTAAAAGAAAGAAGCTGAGCACACAGTGAATTGTATCATATTCCTGTGTTAAATACATTCTACTCCATCGGAGGCTGTATCCAAAAAGCCATTAAAAATATATTAGCCACAAAGAGGTACATTGTGCACGTCAGGAAGATACCTATATCTAGCCCATGGTGAAATGCATTGTCCCAGTGAGGGCTTTGCTCAGTGTTGCATAGGACACTCTGGCACTTTGTCAATCTTGGCACTGCAGTTAACACTGCTTGAAAGGTCTAGTGTGAAGGTCAGTTTTTTATTTCCTGTGGGCTGTGACAGAATTTTAAAAAATGGCACACACATTGGCCCTTTCAGACGGCTGATCTGGCAGTGCCAGGGTGACAGAGTGGCCGATGCGCCAATCAAAAACTGGACCAACTCCAACTCAGCAGAGCACTATTTTCCCAGATATTAACAAAATGTAACTCTGTTTAAAACACTCTATACCTGCCGTGCCAGGCCCAAAGAACACACAAAATGTGATTTGAGCATCTTCACAACATGCTCCTTGGAAGTACCTAGGTGAAACACTTTTGGATAAATTTGTGATGTTTGTCAGTATCTAGAAGACTTCAATGGTATGGGAGGCCACTGTCTCTGGATGTCAATGTGATCACTGCAGTGTTGGAAAGAAACAGGGAATTGACCATTCTCTGCTTCTGCTGGAAGGAAATATCCCTACCATATGTTTTATTTAACCCCTTCCATGCGTCGGACGGCCAGGGGCCGTCCGACGTCACGGTGGGCGTGTGCGTCGGACGGTCCGGGGGCCGTCCGATCTGCGCACGCGTGGAATTTGCCCGCACTGCGGGGGAATTCCACGCGCGTCCAATAATGTCTGTCACATGAATTCCCCCTCAACTCAGAAAAGCTCCTCTACTCACATGTAGACATTGTCAATTGACAACAGATTTTCTAATTACCCAACAAGCCATCGTCCTCTGCATACAAAGAGTTCAAATAATAAAGAAGTCATGTATTTAAGAAGAGCCCTTGACCATGATTTCAAAGCACTGTAAATAGGTGTTTTAATTACTTATCTTAGGAGTACTTAAAGCACACGCATTCCCAAGTTGAAAGGCCGAGTTAATCCTTCTGAATTTCAAATAGGTAGCTTGCAGATTGCACACTGACCTCTTCATCCAGGAACCTTGTAGTTCTGGTGCTGGTGAAAGGGACCAGGTAGAGTGTATAGAGCCCTGACACCTTCTAGAGCAGTGTGGTTTCCTTAAGATGCACATCAGTGAACACTTCTCACACTATTCAGTTGTGCTGCTGATCTCCCTGCTCACTAGTAGGTTTCAAACCTACTTAAGACAAGGGCGTTGATTTACCAAAATGCCAGTGGTAGAGTGCCACCCGACCGGTATTTTGGCGCTTCTTTCAGATTTCTGTTATTGCATCCAGATATTGAAATCAACTGACATACATCAAAAACAATCAGGACTATTTGCTTTGCCAACACTTGTTAGATGGTCAAGATAAAGGAGTTTTTGTTGCAAACAACTAATATTGAAAATGTTTAAATTCTGTTATGTTATTTTATTTGGATATGTAGAGTGCAACTTATCACCCGAAGGGTATCCAGACCCTGGAGCAGGTGTGTAGGTCATCTGTTGGGGATCAGTTGAAGAGCCAAGTCTTCAGCCTCTTGCAGAATTCAAGAAGTGAGGAGGAGGTGCTGATGTGTAGAGAGAGGCTGTTCCATGGTTTGGATGTGATGTAGAAGAGGGCTAGGCAACCTGTTCTACTTTTGCAGATATGGGGGGGAGTGAGATAGAGTGAGGAACAGCGTGGGTGTCTGGTGGTTGGTGGAAGTGAAGGCAGCAATTGAGGTATGATGGTCCAGTGTTGTGTAGTGCCTTGTATGAATGCGTGAAGAGTTTAAATTGGCAGAGTTTGTGAATCTGTAACTAGTGGATTTCTCTGGGGTGTGGCGTGATGTGTGTGTAACGTGGGAGATCCAGAATGAGTCTAGCTGCGGCGTTCTAGATGGCCTGGGGTCAGTGGAGGAGGTGGTTAAAGATTCCGGGATACAGTGCATTTCCATGGTCTAGTCTGCTAGTAACTAGGGTTTGAGTGACGGTACCCTTGGTGCTCTAAGGAACTCATTTGAAGATTTTTCTGAGGATGCATAGTATGTAGAAGGAGGAGCTGACTGCATTCACCTGTGAGGCCATGTTGAGTATGTGATCTAAGATGATTCCCAGGTTTCTTGTGTGGTTAGAGGGTATAGGCTTTGGGCCGAGCGCTGACAGCCACAAGGTGAAATCTGAGGTGGGGTTCTTGTTCCAGAAGATTGACACTTCCATCTTGTCCGAGTTGAGTTTCAGGCAATTGGTTTTCATACATCCCACTACGCAGATCATGCATTTTGGTGAGATAGGATCTGGTTGTGGATGACTTGTCTGACATTGAGAGGATGAGCTGAGTGTCATTGGCATAGGAAATGATGGAGATGCCGTCAGCTCTGATGACGTTAGCAAGTGGTGCCAGGTAAATGTTGAACAGTGTAAGGCTGAGAGATAACCCTTAAGTGACTCCTCAGATCAAGTTCTTGGGTTCTGATGTAAAGGCTGAGAGTCTGACTCTCTGTGTTCTCCCTATAAGTTAGAAGCATATCCATTCGAGGGCTTGACCTTGGATGCCTTAAGTGTGTAGTCTTTTACTAATGCTGGAGTGTGACACGGTGTATGAGGGCAGCAGTTTCTCCTCGCTCCAGAAGGATGCTCATCTCGTCTGTGGCCGTGATGAGTGCTGTCTCCATGCTGTGGTTGCTGTGAAAGCCAGGCTGGGTGTGGTTGAGAAGATTGTTGAGTTCTAGATGGTTGGTGAGTTGAAGTTTGATTATCTTCTCTATTACTTTTGCTGAGTATGGTAGAAGGGAGATGGGACAGAAGTTGCTCAACGCTTTTGGGTCTGCTGAGGGTTTCTTGAGGAGGGCCATGATGGTGGCATGTTTCCAGTCTTCAGGGAAGAATGCAAAATTGATGGGGGAGTTGAAGATGAGCATGAGGAATTTGCTGATCAAAGGTCCTCCTAAGTTGTAGATATGATGTGGACAGTGGTCAGTGGGGGCCCTGCAGTGGACTGTTTTCATGATTGAAGAGGCGTCTTCCTTGGTGAGTGTTCTCCAGTTGGTTAGGTGTATGTCCGAGTCGACAATGGGTAGATTGCTAGTGATGTCCTCTGGGTCAGGTTGTTTTTCAAATTTATTGTAGATCTGAAATTGTGAAACTCTAAATTAAACATTACTGAGGCCTGTGGAAGGGGCAGCAGTCTTCAGAGTGTCTGAATCACTTCTGTTATGTTCACTCCATTTTAGACATGTACTCCCTTTTTCTCTCCACATTCCCTCCATCTGCATATCCTACACCTCACCTTACCTGTTTGGCATCTTCTTTTCGCTCTCCCCTGAATGCACTTCCTCACGTTTCCTTCACTTCACCACCTCACACATACAGTGCACCCACTCACTTGTAAGTAGTACATTTGTTTTACTTTTGTCTTGTCAATATTTTGACAACTGTGTACCTCCTTCACACACAGTTGGACAGAAACACAATTGCACAATGCCAGTTAGAATATGTGACCATTTCTCTGTGCACTCTACAGAGCACACCAAAAGGAGTAGAGAGTGACAAAATATCTGTCTCTGTGGTGGCACGTGCTCTGTGTCGAAATACTGCCCTCACTCACACAATTGTGTGACATGCTTCATCATAGGGCTGCTTCAGTACATCCCTGCGCAGACCAACTCCTGGGGTGGAGCAATAGGGTAGGGGAAGACAAGACACAACATATAAAGATATATAGAAACAGTTTGACTGGGATCACCGAAAGTGGAAGTGCAGTGTGAGTTAAAACTAGCTCGGAGGTGTCACTATGCGTAAATTTTATTCCTGGACCCTCCGGCCAGGATTAAAATGTGAAGGATGGTGGTGACTGGAAGAGATTATGAACTCCTTACACCCCTCCTTACTGCCAATTTGTCGACATGTTTCAGCCGTAGTGATGTGCCCACAGTATAGGGTCACGCCGGCCTTCGTCAGGACCTTTCCGATCCCAAGACCACGGTCACCTAGTTACCTAGAGTGCAGTTGTACATGAACCAATTGTTCCTGCACCGAGGTATCTCCTAAGTAACACTCTCCCGCAATACTATAGGGAAGAGAAACAAAAAACAACAAACAACAAACAAGAGAGGTCACTATTAATCATTCCCTCTCGTAGTTTCGCTTACCACAGCGCATCAGTCATTGTTACTCCACCACAACACGGGTATAGTGCCCAGAACAGTATCCTTGATTAAAGATAACATGACGTCGTTCAATAATCTGATACTGATGTAGATTCACCTAGAATCGTACGCGTAGATCGCTATGCGTATGTACTCTTTCTCGCATCTCTCACTCATAATCAAAAGGTCATATTATGCCTTGTCACTTACTGAGTTTACATTAGAACATTGCTAGAACTGGCGAGAGACAAGGAGAGACCCCCTGTAATCACACTCTGGGGGAGACAAATCAACAAGGAGACATATATAGTGGTTAGATGGTCATGCACCACAAAAAACATCCAATCAGGATTGACCCCTGCGGGTGTCTAAATACCAATGCTCGTTTAAGTCCATAATGCCTAGAGATCCCGGTTCTTAGTGCCCTCTATAGGCGGGTAAGGTAGCGTTTGTCCCACAATCTCCTAGAGTGCCCCTACTACCACACCGCTGTCACCTACAAATGCGGAGATATAGGCTCTAGCCCCAGGTATCGTTCCATGTTCGATCCGCGAGGGCGTTTCCACAGACTCCCTTTAGTATGATTCCAGACTTCGTTCTCAGTCCGGTTCTGCACCCAACCCCCCTCTCTCCTTACTTCTTCTTTTTATTTATTTATTTATTTGAAGAGTTTTATATAGCGCTGGCTAGACCCGTAGGTATCAGAGCGCTTTACATGAGGATCGTTGCGTTACAAGTTACAAATTACATCAGTTCCCAGAGCATAGTAAAACATAGGCAAAAAATAATGTTACAGTAATTCGTCGAAGGGAGGGGGAGGAAGGAGACACAGCGGAGAGACGAGGAGAACTGTGCCCAATGTCCAGCTGGGTAGGTGACGGCCAAGGGGGAAAACCAGGGCCGATCTCCTCTATAGCTGTCTAGCAGCTCCACCGGGCATCAGCCATGCTGCCCAGGTCTCAGCGGTCAGGAATAACAAGAGAAACAGTTTTTCATGGTTACATTAGTTACAGTTGCATAGTGATCACAAAGGAACAAGTCCCCAATAGAGGAATAGAGGAATGGGGGAGGGGTATGGAAACAGGGGTCTGGGAAGCATAATTACATCAATTACAGACTTCAAGTAAAGACATAGGAGAAAACAGAAACATGAGATGCGGGGGAGGGAAGGGAACACAACAGGGCGACGAGGAAAACAATGTCAGATGTCCAGCTGGGTAGGTGACGGCCGAGGTGGTGAACTAGAGCCAAACTCCTCTACAGCTGCATAGGACAGCTCCCCCGGGCATCGGCCAAGGTTGCTCGGGCTCCGCGGTAAGTACAAAGCAGTTATGTTATCCGCCCAGGGGGCATCGTCAAAGATCCATCGAAAGGCATTGGTCCTGGTGTTACTGGGAAGTGCCGTCCTCAACGTTCTCCAGCTTGACCCCAGGACAATAGTGGTGAGAGAAGAGGTGGAAGGAACAGGTTTGGACTGCTTGTTGTTTGGTTTAGGCTCTTTGTCTACCATGGTTTTTGCAGGAGGAAGACTGCTAAGGCGGCGCTGAGTAGATGCCAGTTTTGGAGAGAGTAAATGCTAGGAATATAAACCACATCGCCTAAAGTCTGATGGCCCGTCTGGAGTAGGGCTGAGATTGGAAAAGTTCAAAGTTCCAGTGTAAAGTTATTGCGCAGCACCTAGTACAAAGCAGTAGAAAGTAGATATTTGTGCTAGATTGTTGTGGCTACCAGGTGGAACGGGAAGAGAACCGGCAGGATCCGGCAAGCCAAACAAGCATGGATGAGTAGGTCTGTATGGGACAGGACTGCCGAGCCAGACAGGACTGATGCGACTTGCCAATTTTGCTTGAGAGGCACGTTGGTCTCCGACTAAAAGTGGACAGTTGTTGTTGCCTGTAATGTACAAAGCATCCTGCAAGGCTCGCTTAAACTTCATTTTTGCCCAAACAGCTATTTGGGAAGGTCTTGAACACGGGAATGAACTGCTTTGTCTTTTTCTTCTTGAAATTCAATTCAATTAGATAATCAGTCTCTGAATCCTCAGCCTACAAAAACATTTTGTTGATGAGCAACCCTGGAATGGCTGCATATCATGCAGCTATAGCATTAGGCAGGTGGGAACCTGTAGTGTGGCTCATGGGGCAACTGTGGATGTTTGGAATGGATTCTGTATAGGCCTGGTAGCGGGTCCCAAAGGAAAATGATAATGGTGAACAGAGGTGGACGATGACGATGGAGGAGCTTTATGCTTGTTCTGAACAAGAGAAACAATGGTTCTGTGCAGTTATCTTGAGATGGAGTGCTTCTAATCCTGGCTGCAGAGTCAGGACAGACTGAGCTAGAGACTAGTTAAAAGACATTCTGGCCCTTTAAACCTTTGTATGCACTTCAATATGCACTTTCTGTGAATGTTTCCCAGCATATAGTTTAGCAAAACATTAATATGTATTGTTTACAGAACACTTCTACAAGTTATTCGCAGTTAAAAGGTTCAATTAGAAGACACCAAAATTATTATTCAGACTGTTATCCAGTGATGCTGAAAAAATCTGAGTAAAAAAATGGAGTTGGGGAATTATTTTTTTTCAAAATGATGCTGTTGGAGGACCATTACTACCACCCTGATGATGCTACTTCCCACAGCTGCATGACCAGATTTATCACATTCTACATATCCTGCTAACCTATTAGTGTCATTATTCAGAGATGACAGAGATGAATGCAAATATTGCTTTAAAACAGAACCTAGCAAGTAAGCTAGTCAATGAACTAAAGAGGCAAGTGGTTGACCTCTATTGAAAATGGATCACAACTTTTCAGTGCTTTCCGAATAAAGCATGTGTTGTTCTTCTCAAAGATTTCATTCCCAAAAATAAAGATACATTTTAGAAGGCTGCTTATCATTTTGCAGTGATCTCCCCAGAAACCATACTTGTCTTGAAATGTAATGAGGCATGTCAAAGATAGAATCACTCTGCCAGCACATATGAGATTTATGCCAAGTTTTAAAATGGAGTTGAACCTCTGATGGCTGTTAGGTTTCAGAAACTATATACTTTGCAGAGCAGGCACAGCAGTAAACTTACGTTTTAAGTTTATTACTTATTTAAGTGTAAGGAAAATGTCTCACTTAGGTACGGCATTACCTCTCAGTTACCTGTGATGGGATGTGCAGACAGAATTATGAATGGGTGTACTGTACGGTGCTGTACTTAGTGACCCGGCTTGAAGACTGACCCAAAGAGTGACTAGATGAAGGAGGTTCCTCTAGGGTGAAGCCAGTGTTGTTCAGCAGAGGTTCAGATGCCAGTATGTGTCCCTGCATTCCCGTGCCAGAGACTATATTTTTTTCAGTTACTATATTCTGTACAGTTGAGACGTCTGAAGGAATTCTCATGTTCCCTTGAATACTAGCAACTGGGGTGAACAGCCTTTCGGTCACCAAAACATTCTTCAAGGTGGGTGCTCCTCCCTCTGACTGCTCGTCCGCTCTCGCCGTGAAGGTGAGCGGGAGCAGAGAGTTTCCATTCTGAAATACCCACCCCGGTGCCCAGCTTCCCGTCACGTGGGAGCTGGAGCGTGGTCAGCGTCAGTCACGTCAGTGACGTTTGCCCGCAGGCTGCTACGTTGCCAGGGCAACGCCGACGCTCCTTGCTGTTTCTTTCTCTCTACCCGGTTGCATGAAACTTTATTGCAACGCGGGTGGGGAAAGCACTTTGACTATCTTTCCCTAAGTTAAGTATATCGCCAGCGGCCTCCTATGTTTCGCATATGCTTGCACTGCTTGACATTATCATGCAATGCTAATGAGGTGCTCATGAATTTCATAAGGCTACTGTGGCCAGAAAATGCGATCATTTCCGCTCGCTCATTGTAATGAAAAGTGGAAACAGAGGAGGATGGGGCGTTTTTTTTTATATATATATCTAAATATATATGTGGGGAATTCCCTATTAGGGTGTCCTTTTTTAAGAAAAGGTGTCAGAGCAGATAGACAGCAGGGCAGAGGGGCAATGTCATTGATAGGGGGGTTTTGTTACACCACCCGAATCAGGTGTACACCCCCGTGTGTTTAAGCAAAACAGAAAAGGGGGGGATTTTCTTTTCACAGAGTGTCCTGTATCTTATGGTGGTGAGAGTCCACACCATCAAAAGACAGGTGTATATGTCCCAAGTAAAGCATACTGCGACCCACGTTAAGCCTACAGGACTAAAAATTGCCTTTCTGCAACACTGATCAGCCGAGAAATGAGCTGCGACGCACCCCCGTATGATCGAGCACCAAGATGGCGTCCGGAGGTTCTTGAAACCACCCCCGGAGGGCAGAAGCCGTAATACTGCTCGTCTTCGTTTGAGCACTTGGTGGTGGACTCTCTGCCTTCCTCCCGAGGCTTAGATCTGCCTACCGGCCCCCATGGGAGGAAGACTGCCTAAACGAGGAGTTTGCCGGTCCGAAACATTGGTAAGGTGCGGATGCGGCTGGATGGGGAGGGGACTACGAGCTGAACCTGCGGCTGTCTCGCTGCCGAATCCCTTTGCGGAGATCGGGACCTCGGCGGGAGAATTAGCAGACACTGGCGCCCGCCGTGCACCATTTAATCTGCACGGCGATCGCCCTTCCACTCATGTGCTGCTCCCTCACGAATAAATCAATGACTTTCCCCGCTAGCGAAGATGCCAAGATGGCGCTCAGGGAGCTAGCTGTGGGATCCGAGAATGATGCTTTCTGATGCCGCTGACCTCCGTTTCTGTCCTTCTGAGAAGGCCCCCTACCCTCGGCCCACATCCTGATTTACCGGCCAACCCCCCTGGGGTGCTCGCTGCGCATTATTCTACTCACTTGCCCTCATTACCTCTGAGTTACGGTTGCGGCTGGAGGGGGAGTGACACTCTCGCCCCCTTTTAAAACACGCGAACACAGGCCCTGTCCTCTTGCCGCACCACTGCATAGATCACACCCCCTATGCATTTCGAGTTATTGAGATTATTGGGGACCGACTGATTTTATACATCAAGGACACAATCCCCGTGCCTGACCTCAAGATGGCCACCTCAGTGGGTCGCTCCATGATGCTCTACTACTCCTGGACAATATAACTGGCCTTCGACCTTGATCTTGTTCACAGCCCTCACCTGACCTTGATCCTGCTCACCCTTCTGGACTTTTACTCTGGGATCTTTCCCGTGACCGTGGAGACTTAGCTATTTGACCGATGCCCGGTGGAGCTACCTGATAGCTAAAGAGGAGATGGGCTGTGGACTCCCCCTCGGCAGTCACCTACCCAGCCGGACTTTGGGCAGACTTTCCTTAGTCTCTCCGTCGTACCCCCTCCCACCCCTTCACCCCTCCCCTTCTCCCTCTATGCTCCTTTCTTCTCGTCTTCTTTAATGTTTTTCCGTGGAGACTTAGCTATTTGGCTGATGCCCGGTGGAGCTACCCGATAGCTGTTGAGGAGATGGGCTATGGACTTCCCCCTCAGCCCTCACCTACCCAGCCGGACCTTGGACAGACTTTCCCTTCGTCTCTCCGACGTATCTCCCCCCTACTCCTTTTCCCTACCCCCTTACCTTTCTTTACTCCATGAACCTCGTCCTCTATGCTACTTAAATGTTTTTATTGGTATATTATGTAACTTGTAACTGATGTAATTTTGCAACTTTGTGGAACCTTATGTAAAGCGCTCTGATACCTTCGGGTCTAGCCAGCGCTATATAAAACTCATTAAATAAATAAAAAAGCCTAATGTGATCATCTATCTGCTTTGGGTTTGCCACGGGATGCCATCATTAAGGCCCACAAGGTGACTCTTAAGACGATAAACCCATTTTTGTTCCCTCAGGATTAGGGCCCTCATTTTGTCTCCTGTGTTTGGGCTCAATCTAGGTTTTTCCACCACTGTCCACGCCATATCCTCAATTGTGTGTTGTTTTTAGGTCTCGCCTAGCGACGCAGCGCCATGCGCTGCTCGCGTGGGCGAGATCTATTGTCGTCGACTTGCTTAGCGATGCGGGACAGGACATGTGCACGCGTAGAAAGTACAGGAGTTGTGCACGCGTACGGTGGCGTTAGCACAACTCGAAGGACAGGAGATGTGCACGCGTACGGCTTGCGGCTGCTCGCTCACGATCACAACTCCTGCTCACTCGCGACGCTTCCTCCCTCTCCACTTTACTTTGTACCCACCCCCCTCCCGTTGTTCCTGTTCTCCTTCCTCCGCTTTAGTTTGTACCCACCCCCCTCCCGTTGTTCCTGTTTTCCTTCCTCCCGCTGTCTGCCAGCCTCACTGGACTGTTCGAGGGAGGACGCGCGCGCGTTGCACTTTTTGCGGATGCTGTATGCTGATTGCTCCACGTTCCCTTGTAGAGAGTGTGTGTGCGCACGGAACCCCCCTCCCTGTTCTCCGGTAGTTTATACCCTCTGTCTGGTGCGGGCGTGCGCTAGGTATCAGTGGTGTATTACTGGGTTTAGCGCCCCTACGCGAAGCTCTCAGTGCCGAACCCTCTCCATTCTTGGTCGGTGTCTCGTGCGTCTTCCTTCCATTTCCGCTAGTGCTATAATGATGATGAAGCCGCCCTCACAGCAGGCCACGCCCGGGCGGAAACCAGTCATGCCTGGAGCAGGGATACTCTCGCCCAGGAGCCCCAATGGTGCGTTGAGCCCAGGACTGCGGCAAAACCCTCCCGGAGGTGGTGGCAGGTAAGTGCGAATTTGAGGTGTGAAAAGAGCGGCATCATGTGGTATTGCGGATGAGTGACATCAAAGCTCCATGCTGTTCGCAGTCTTCGTTAACTGTTCGATAAAATGCAGAGCATTTTCTAATGTGTCACACAATATGACCCGACTCCGGATTTGAAAGAACAGCTTTCCGTGACTTTAAACTCCGCATGGCTAAGAGGTGATAAGTACTGCTATGCCATACAATGATGACATTCAGCGCGCCCCTTACGCGGCTCTTAAAAGTCCCGGCATTTTCTCGGCTTCACTTTGCAGTTTACGTGTTTGTTCTTTAAAAGTCGGGTCAGCAGCTGACAGTGACCGGAGCTTGGGTGATGCGGCTCGCTCTCAAATTACGCCTCTATTGCGCCATGTTCGAGCAATTTTTTATTCTAGAAAAAGTAAAAAAAACGAAATTATGAGCCAGGTAGTCAAACACGTCCTTAGCTTGCTTTGTTCTATACAGGGCACAAGTCCTAAACAAGCATTTGTAATGCAATAGGTCTCGCATTTACGCGAGTTTGAGCTATTGATATTGCAAACAACAATGCCTTTTATTTTTGCTTTCGTTTTAAAAACATAAATAAAAGGCATTGTCATTTACAATGCCAATAGCTTAAACTCGCGTAAATGCGAGACCTATTGCATTGCAAATGCTTGTTCTAAGTAGTGTGCGGTTAGTTTGGTATTTGATTTGAGACACCTGATTGTACTGCGATGTTCCATAATGCGTGTCTTTACTTTCCTGCTGGTCATCCCCACATATCGTTTCTGGGAGGGGCATGTAATGAGGTAGATCACAAAATCAGAATTACAGTTTGTGTGTGTCCTCTGCTCCCATGGATAGGTCAGACCCACATCTATGGTTTTTGTGTTTTTCGTAAGATGGCACACATTACATGATCCACACCTAGAATGTCCTTGGAGCGGTGGGAATCCACCCGTTGTCTCTGACCCCCTCTGTTGTTGTGTGTTTGGTCTGGTGTGTACCAACATGTCCTTAAGATTGGCACTTCTTTTGAAAGAAAAGAGGGGTTTGGCTATGTTCATACCGTTTGAGTTAAGTATTCGCCAATGTTTTAATATCATTTGTTTTATTTGGTGCGAGGCCGTGTTGAAAGTGGTGACACACACTGGTTTTTCTATTGACGGTCTCTCAGTTTTCTCCAATAGGTTTTCCCTGTTGGTATTGGCTGCTCTTTTTCTGGCTTTTGAGATGGTGCGCCCGGGGTATCCTCGCTGATTGAGTTTTTCCACGAGGAGGTCAGCTTCTTCCTTGAAAGTGGTTCTCTCAGTGCAGTTCCGCCTTAGTCTGAAGAACTGGCACACAGGTAGGTTCTCCCTTAATGATTTGGGGTGGAAGCTATCATACGCTAGCTGTGAGTTCTTGTCAGTGGGTTTATGGTAGACCCTGGTGGAGAGTTTTCCCTCCGGTTCGATGACCAGATCTAGAAATGGTAACTCAGTTTTTGTAACCGTAGATGTAAAATGCAGAAGGGGGTTCCTGCTGTTAAGCCAATCAAGGAATTGGGTAACCGAGTGTGCATCTCCCTTCCAGATCACCAGGACGTCGTCTATATAACGGCGCCAAAGTCTAATGTTATTGGACCAAGGGCTTCCTGTGTCGTAAATCATGGACTTTTCAAACGCTCCCACAAATAGACCGGCTAGACTAGGGGCGAATGTGCTCCCCATGGAGGTTCAGTGGGTCTGCAGATATAATGTTCCCTCAAACTCAAAGAAATTTCTCATCAAGGCTATTTCAGCCATGTTTAAGATAAAGGCTTGCGGGGTTTGATATGTCCACTCTTCCTCAAACAAGATTTCCTCTAACACCCGTAGGGTTTCTCTTTGAGGAATGTTAGTATACAGGGCCTCGATATCTAAACCCAATAGGAACTCACTGACAGAGTTGAAATCCATATCTTTGATTAAATTCAGGATATTGCGTGTATCCTGCAAGTAGGCAGGCATTTTCTGGACCAGGGGTTTCAGGTAGAAATCACAAAATTGTGATAGAGGTTCCAGAATGGAGCCAATACCAGACACGATGGGCCTACCAGGTGGTGGCCTTGTAGGTTTGTGGATTTTAGGCAATATATAGAAATAGGTTTTTATCGGTTGATCTCTAGTCAGGTAGTCTGCCTCGTGTTTGGAGATCAAGTCGTTTACCGTCCCCTCCTCTACTAGTGTTGCGATGTCCTTGGCAATTTCCGCGGTAGGATCCCTACTCAATACCTTATAATTCCTCTCGTCCGACAGGAGGCACTGACACTCGTTCGTGTACGTTGTTTTTTCCAGAATGACGATTGCTCCCCCTTTATCGGCTGGCTTGATGATAATGGAATCATTTTCCTTCAATTGTCTGAGTGCCTCCTTTTCCACATTGCTCATGTTGACAAAGGAGCGTATGTTCCGCCTTTGTAAATTTTCAATGTCATAGATGACTGCTTGTTCAAATGTAGCCACCTCCTGTGGTAAAGCAGCAATCTGGGGTGTGAAGGTGGATTTCGGGCGCAGTGGCGTGTCCCCCGAAGTGTTGTTTCTTTCTTCCGTACACTCAAAGAAGATCTTCAATCTGATACTTCTGAAAAAGTCGCTAATTGTTGGCGGATCTGAAAGTGATCCAGCATGTTGGTCGGGACAAAACCCAGACCCTTGTTGAGAAGATTTTCTTGTGATTCGGTCAGGGTTGAAGAGGAGAGGTTCACCACTAGTGATGGTCCCTGCTTGTTCCTGGTGCCAGGCTCTGGGCCATACTCCTGGTTACCCGTTGATCCAATTCTTGGTCTCGGTCGTCCCAGGTCACCCTCGGTTGGCCCTTCTGTTTGCCCCTCCGTTTCCCTCTGCCCCTGCCAAAAAAAGGAATCTGTGGCTGTTGGAATTGGGGGTTGTGGGAATTGTGGATTCTAGAACCCTTGATGTGGAGTAAAACCCATACCCGGCCAGTGGTAACCCTAATTGGGGTAGCCTTGGAAGGGGCCAGGGAAGAAAGATCTTGGTCCCCTTTGATAACCTCTACCCTTCCATCTCCTACGCTGTGGGTATTCGTAGTCACTACCCTCACTGCTGCTACTTAGGATATCCTGGTCCCTTTTGCCTTGCTGGGTACCGTTCTTCATCTCCGTCAGTTTCTGTTGGATATATTCCTCATTAGTGAAAGGATAGACTTTTTCTTTCGAAAATCTTTTGAGGTCTTTTTGCAGTTTGGTGATTTTTGACTGCATCAGGTAATCCCTGTATTCCCCCAGTTCCGTGTTCACTTCATCTAGCTTGTGTTTATATGTGGCCAGTAGTACCTCTGTTTTTAATTCCTGCTCACTCGTTTGTAACTGTATCACCAGGGTATCAGCTAACCTCTTCGCTGTGCTTATTATAAGCACAAGTCAATCCCTGGTGCACTTCCATGCTATGAGTGCCCAGTCTTTTCTAAATGTGGCATCCTCTAGAAAGATTAGCGGTTTGTTAGTGACAAGAAGGCCTCGTGGTGCTGCGTTCCCCCTTAGATATTCAGTGAGGATGGCCCCATGGAGTATTGTTTTCACATGTATTCTTTTAAGTTCCAGTAGGGTATCCCAACCCTCTCCTTGTGTGAGGACCTGGTTTATCGCAGTGTCACCCAGTAATGATGGTCCTGCTAGGATCTCTACTATCATATCCTCACCAAAAGACAATCCTTGATCCTGCGCAATGAGGACAAGGTGCACAATCCCCTGCGGGATAGTGACTTCTAGTATGAGGAAATACTAAAAATGTACAATGCACTGTTTATCTACTTTCTGCTCAGTGGCACAGTATTCCCCTGTGGTTGCACGATCTACGTGTACGATTCTAGGAGGTGAATCTACATCAGTTTCAGATTATTGAACGACGTCATGTTATCTTTAATCAATGATACTGTTCTGGGAACTATACCCGTGTTGTAGTGGATTAACAATGACTGATGCGCTGTGGCAAGCGAAACTACCCTCGAGGATCGAACATGAAACGATACCTGGGGATAGAGCCTATATCTCTGCATTTGTAGGTGACAGCGGTGTGGTAGTAGGGGCACTCTAGGAGATTGTGGGACAAACGCTACCTTACCTGCCTATAGAGGGCACTAAGAACCGGGATCTCAAGGCATTATGGACTTAAACGAGCATTGATATTTAGACACCCGCAGTGGTCAATCCTGATTGGATGTTTTTTGTGGTGCATGACCATCTAACCACTATATATGTCTCATTGTTGGTTTGACTCCCCCCAGAGTGTGACTACAGGGGGTCTCTCCTTGTCTCTCGCCAGTTCTAGCAATGTTCTAATGTAAACTCGGTATGACCTTTTGATTATGAGTGAGAGATGCGAGAAAGAGTACATACGCATAGCGATCTAATCGTACGATTCTAGGAGGTGAATCTACATCAGTTTCAGATTATTGAACGACGTCATGTTATCTTTAATCAAGGATACTGTTTCGGGCACTATACTCGTTGTTAGAAATGGGGGTCTCTAGTTGGCAGAGGCAGGTACCTTTGACCAAGTAGGGGCTCTTGCTTCTAGTCAGGGTAAGGGGGCTACACTCCTAAAATAACCCCTGCTCACCCCCTTGGTAGCTTGGCACAAGCAGGCAGGCTTATCTCAGAGGCAGTGTGTAAAGCATTTGTGAACACATACAGTAATAGGGTGGAAACACTACAAATGGACACCACACCAGTTTAGAAAAATAAGTAAGCTTTATCTAAACTTTAACACAAGACCAGACGAAAATCCACAATACAGTTCTCGGGATATCCTTAAAACTAGGTTATTCACTTAAATCAAGCTTGTAGCAGCAAATAACTCCAGTTTGAGTTATACGACGTCGTGGCAGATAGAGATCCCAAAGTACGGCGCCGACCGTGAGGTGCGCGGCGTCGGGCCCGGAGTCATACAGACCCACAAAGAACAGTACCTTGGAAAAGCGATGAAAACCAAGACGGCAGTTCACGCGTCGGGGAGGTGCGGCTTCGTAGGCGCTGCGTGGCGTCGGTTCCTTACGACCCCAGGGGAGGTGCAGCCTCTGTTCCTTACTGCAGCGCAGGGGAGGCGAGACGATGGTTCCTTACTGCGTCGGGGAGGTGACATCACGATGGCGCCGAAACCACTGTTCTTTACGATGTCGCGATGTCGATGGATTCAGGGGGTCACCCACGTCGAGGATCGGCTCCGGGATGATGAAGTCAGCTTCGGAGTCGATGCGGCACAGCAGCAGGCGTCGGGCCCATGTCGCAAGTCGGAGCAGCGCTCACGGCTTTGGGCAGGTTATGGCGTCGCTCGCTGGCGTCGGTGTTGCAATTTCCTTCTGTAGCAGGTAAAACAGCAGTTCTAGATGCAGGAAGACAGAAGGGGTGAAGTCTTTGTGTCCCTGAGACTTCAGAACAGGAGGCAAGCTCAGTTTCAAGCCCTTGGTGATCTTCCTCAAGATGATTAAAGTACAAATAAAGTTCCTTTTCTCCTTTCCTTGGCAATAAGTAACCACTGCAGGCCAACCCCAAACAATCACCAGTGCAGGGGCAGTCTCCTCCTTCAGCTTCCTTGGTTTCGCTCCTTGGCAAAGGTTCGTCTTGATTCCCAGAAGTGATCTAAAGTTCTGGGGTCTGGGCCCCAATATTTATACTACTAAATCCTTTGTTCTCTGAAGGCAGAGAGTGTCTGTACCTAGTCAAAACCAGTTCTGTCCTCCCTGGTGCAGCTTCCTGGCAGGAGGTGGAGACAGTATTGTTGAAAGCAGACCTGGCCCAGGTAGCTGAAAGGAAAACTCCTCCCCCTACTCTCTATTCTATGAAGGCTCAGGCAAGTGAAAGGAAATCTCCTCCCCCTACTCTCTATTCTATGTAGGCTCTATTCAGCCCAGCCCTGACTCATCAGACTGCTGGAGCCAAAGCCCTCTCCAGCCCCCTGTCACTCACAAACCAGACATGGAATACACAAACCTAGCAGAGGCATACTGGATGGTTAGGCAAGAAAATACCTACTTTTTAAAAGTGGTATTTTCAAACACAGAATGTAAAAATCACCCACACTAAAAGATGTATTTTAACATTCTGAGTTCAGGCATACTAAACTTTATTTTCCTATCTTGTACCTTGGGTCAGTTATGCTTATAAGATGTTATAATCACACTGCCCATTCTGGCCTATGGAAACAGACAGCCTTGCAATAGTGAAAAACGGAATTGGCTGTAATTCACTACCAGGACATGCCACACACACCAGAGCATGTCCTACCTTTTACATACAATGCACCGTGCCCATAGGGGCACCTTGGGCCTACCTTAGGGGTGACTAACAGGTAGAAAAGGGAATGTTTAGGGACTGGCAAGTGGGTGCACTTGCCAAGTCGACATGGCAGTCCCAGACTGCCCACAGGCTCTGCAATGGCAGGCCTGAGCCACATTTTACAAGCTGCTTCTGTGGGTGGCACAACCAGTGCTGCAAGCCCACCAGCAGCATTTGATTTACAGGCCCTGGGCACACATGGTGCACTGTACTAGGGTCTGACAAGTAAATCAAATGGCCAATCATGGAATCACTAATCCATTACAACAATTTACCATAGGGAGCACTTGCACTTTGGCATTGAACAGCAGTGGCAAAGTGCCCAAAGCATCTAAACCAGCAAAAACACAGCAAAAACATAGGAGGCAACAGCAAAAAAATGGAAGGGAGACCCACGCCAATGGTGCCAGGTCTAACACGTGTCCCCTCCAGCTGAAATGTGGGGAGAACTACCCTACCTCTTGGGAGTTCTCTTCACTAAGGCGGAAACATCTGGACAGACCATCAGCATTGGCGTGTTCTGTACCAGGGCGGTGTTCCACTGTGAAGTCCATCCCCTGTAGGGAAATGGACCACCTCAACAGCTTTGGATTCTCACCCCTCATCTGCATCAACCATCTGAGGGGCCTGAGGTCTGTCTGAACCCGGAAGTGAGTCCCAAACAAGTATGGTCTCAACTTCTTCAGTGCCCAGACCACAGCAAATGCCTCACGCTCAATTGCACTCCACCTCTGTTCCCGTGGAAGTACCCTCCTACTAATGAAGGCTACAGGTTGGTCTAGGCCCTCCTCATTTATCTGTGAAAGTACAGCCCCCACACCATGCTCTGAAGCGTCTGTCTGCACAATGAATTCCTTTGAGAAGTTGGGCGCCTGAAGCACGGGCACCATGCACATGGCAGTCTTCAGGGCATCAAAAGCTTTCTGACAGGTGTCAGTCCAGTTCACTTTCTTGGGCTGCTTCCTGGAAGTCAGCTCTGTCAAGGGTGCAACAATGCTGCCATACCCCTTGACAAACCTCCTGTAGTACCCTGTGAGTCCTAAAAGGCTCTCACCTCTGTCTGGGTCTTGGGGGGTTCCCAAGCCAGGATGGTCTCAATCTTTGGCTGTAGGGGCGCCACCTGGCCGCTCCCAACCTGGTGTCCCAAGTACACCACGGAACCCTGCCCGATCTGGCACTTACTCGCCTTGATCGTGAGGCCTGCCCTCCGCAGTGCCATCAACACTTCCCAGAGGTGGCGCAGATGTTCTTCCCAACTGGCGCTGAACACTGCGATGTCATCCAGGTAGGCGGCACTGAAATCCTCCAGTCCAGCCAACACCTGGTTGACCAACCTCTGAAAGGTAGCAGGGGCATTCTTCATCCCAAAGGGCATAACCTGGAATTGGTAGTGCCCATCTGGTGTGGAGAATGCTGACCTCTCTCTTGCGCCATCAGTTAAGGCGATCTGCCAGTACCCAGACGTTAAGTCAAACGTACTGAGGTACCGGGCAACCCCTAAACGATCAATGAGCTCATCAGCTCTGGGGATGGGGTGCGCGTCAGTCCTGGTGACTGAATTGAGTCCTCGGTAGTCCACACAGAACCTGAGTTTGGGTGTGGCACCAGGCGCGGCAGCCTTTGGGACCAAGACCACTGGGCTGGCCCAAGGGCTGTTAGAGGACTCAATCACCCCTAAAGCAAACATCTTGGAGACCTCCTCCTTGATGCAAGCTCTCACCCTGTCAGTCACTCTGTACGTTTTGTGTTTTACAGGAGGACTGTCCCCAGTGTCTACATCATGGACGCACCACTCAGTGACACTGGGAGTCAGGGAGAACAGATCAGGAAACTGTCCCAACAGTTGGCGACAGTCATCCTGCTGCTCAAGGGTCAGGGCGGAAGAGGGGTTCACACCGTCCACTGACCCATCTTTATCTGTTGCAGACAGGAGGTCAGGAAGAGGCTCAGTCTCCTCCTCCATTCCATCATCTGTTGCTAGGAGCATGCCCACTTCGGACCTCTCCAAGTGGGGCTTCAGGCAGTTTACATGTAGGACCCGCAAAGGGTTCCTAGGAGACCGCAAGTCCACCAAGTAGGTGACATCACTCTTGCGCTCCACCACCTCAAATGGTCCGGTCCACTTATCCTGGAGCGCACAAGGCTCCACGGGGGCCATGACTCACACTTTCTGTCCAGCTGAAATTCGATCAGAGTGGCATTCTGATCATACCACCGTTTCATCTCCTCCTGGCTGGCTTCCACATTCGCCTGAGCGAGTTGTCTGAAACGCTGAGTTTGGTTTCTGAAGGCCAGCATGTAGCCATATACATCCTGGGGAGATTTACTGGGAGCTTTCTCCCAGCCTTCTTTTACCAAACTCAGAGGTCCTCTTACAGGGTGACCGTACAGCAGTTCAAAGGGACTGAACCCTAAGGACTTCTGTGGCACCTCTCTGTAAGCAAACAGAAGGCATGGCAAGAGGATGTCCCACGTACGCCTCATAGGTTCCTCAAGACCCATAATCATGCCTTTTAGGGTCCAGTTGAATCTTTCAACCAGCCCATTACCTTGGGGGTGGTAAGGAGTGGTGAACTTGTAGGTTGCACCGCTCTCCTGCCACAGGGACTTCATATACTTGGAGATGAAGTTGGTACCACGGTCTGACACCACCTCTCTGGGGAACCCCACATGGGAGAAAATCCCCATCAATGCACGTCCCACCACGTGGGCCGTCACAGTCCTGAGAGGGATGGCTTCCGGGTACTGGGTGGCATGATCCACCAAGACCAGGATGAACCTGTTGCCCATGGCTGTCTTAGGATCCAGAGGCCCCACAATGTCAATGCCCACCCTTTCAAAGGGGGTGCTGACCACAGGGAACGGTTGGAGAGGAGCCTTTTGCTTCCTCCCACTCTTACCACTTGCCTGGCAAGTCTGACAGGTCCTGCAATGAGTATCTGAACTCTTGCGCATTTGGGGCCAATAAAAGTGGGTGACAAGCCTTTCAAAGGTCTTGTCTTGCCCCAAATGTCCTGCTAAAGGCACATCATGAGCCAGACCCAGTAGGAAGGCTCTAAAGCGCTGGGGTACCACCAGCACACGGGCTGACCCAGGCCCAGCAACCTTAGGCTCGCTATACAGGAGACCATTCTCCCAGTAGATCCAATGTGATCCAGACTGATCACCTGCTGCCTGGTTTGTGGCCTGTTGCCGCAAACCCACAAGAGAAGGGCACTTCTTCTGCTCCTCGCAGAACTCTTCCCTGGAGGCTCCTCCTTCCTGCTGCCAATGGGTCAGCTCAGGCAGGTCCCCCAGTTCAGCTACTTGTTCCCCTGTAGGTTCCAGGGCATCCCCCTCAAGGTCTGCCTCCTCCTGGACCGTGGGAACTTCGGGGGCTGGTTTCCCGCGCCCCCTGCCTCTTCTCTTTAAGGCAGGCACCTGGGCCACTCTTTCAGGCTCCAGGTCCTCTTGAACACCCTTACTGGCTGCCATGGACCGAGTGGTCACACACGCCCACTCAGGCAGACCCAA
Organism: Calotriton arnoldi; assembly: GCA_963921515.1. Lineage (NCBI taxonomy): Eukaryota > Metazoa > Chordata > Amphibia > Caudata > Salamandridae > Calotriton > Calotriton arnoldi. The sequence continues at coordinate 386,175 of CAWUFW010005474.1, read as the reverse complement.
TATCTCCAAATGAGCTCTTCGTTCCACCTTAGCCCAAGGGGAGCTTTCCAAATCATTGCGTAGAAGACAGTCAACAGGCATGGCTGGCCTCACAGCTACTTGAAAGGTACCTGAGACCCCCCCACTCAAAGGGAACCTGGGCCACCTTACAGTGGCTCTCCGAGTTGTCAGCAGCAACTACAGGGTAAAATGCATGGGGGATCACCTGCTCTTGAGACACCAGCCGACAACTGACAGCTGTCACACTGGCTCCGGTGTCTCTCAGAGCCTCCACCCTATGGCCATTGATGGTCACCCACTGCCTGTATTTCTTAGTGTTATCAGGCAGCTGGGTTCTAGGGACCATCTCACTGTCTCCTAAAGAGACCAGGGACATCTCTGCAGGACCCCACCCACCTTGGGCACCCAACTCCTCCCCCAGGGCTACACTAGCCATCTGCCGGGGCGGTGCACCAGTGGGTGCTGTGTTACCTTTGTTGGGACACTTAGGATCCCAGAAGAAGTGGCCCACCTGACCACAACTGAAACATTTCTTGGGACCCCTCTGAACAGGCTTATCTGTCGGGGCCCCTGGCTTCTTCTCAGGGGGAGGCTGGGAACCCTTCCCTTGGTTCCCTTGGGGATTACTTTGGGGCCCTTTCTGGAACTCCCTCTGTTTACCCTTGTCCCCCCACTCTTCTGCTGGGGACCCTGCCCACCTTTGGCAAAGTCTCCCACATGACCCTTGTGGACCCGGGTACTAACCCAGCGGTCCGCCTCCTCAGCAAGCTTCCTAGGGTTAGTCAGCTTACTATCAATCAGGTGCTGGCGTAGCTCTGGAAAACAATTACTGGACAAGTGCTCCCATGCAACCAAATCATAGAGCGCTTCAAAATCATTCACTTTGCTACCCTTCACCCAACCATCCAATGCTCTGCAAAAAAAAGACACATATTCTACCCAAGTACTTGACTCCAGTTTCTTGCAATTTCTAAACCTTTGTCTATAAAGCTCTGGGGTCAACCCATACCTGGTCATTAAGGCTTCCTTCATGTGGACATAGGAATTCTGGTCCTCAGAGGGCAAGTCTAACAAGGTGTCCTGCCCATCACTAAGAAACCGCCCCCACAACCCCGCTCCCCAATCCTTCTCAGGGACCCGGTGGGTCACTTCATAGGCCTTAAACCATTGCCCAATATCTTCATGCTTGTGGAACTCCTTAATTACATCTTTGGGGATGAATACTCTTGCCTCTACAGGCATGGATGCTGTGCTGCCACCAGAGGGAGTAATTTCTAAGCTCTTGGCTTTCAATTCCAATTCCCTCAACATTCTCTCATGCTCTAAATGCATCCTTTTTTCTTCCAAGGCTAACTTCTTGCTCTCTAATTCCATCTGACCACCCAATTTGAGCTTGGCTAGCTCCATCTTATGCATCCTATCCCTTTCCCTGTCCTCCAGCTCTTCTGGAGACAGGCCCTTTGAAGAAACACTGCTGCCTGCCCTGGAAGGTACTTTCTCCCCGGTCAGACCCAATGGCCCATCTAGCTGCCCATCAGTATTCTCTGCCTCCTCACTAGGCTCTTCAGAATGCTCAGGAGCTTTTCTAGCTTCCACTATGGCCTTCAGCGCCTTTTGGAACTCCTCCTTCTTGGAGATGCCTTTCACAGAGATTTTAAATCTTTTACAGAGGGTTTTAAGCTGTGGCACAGTGTAGATATCAACCCTGTCTTCTTCAAATTGTAGATCCATAGATGTGTTGGATGCTGCTTTGCTCATGGTAACAAGGATTGGCAGTTTCTAGCAAAAATAGAAGTCCCAAGGAAAAATATTCTACCAAAATGTATGTGGTCGCGTTATGGTCTGCACTCACTAGTAGTGTACACCAATCACTATATATGAGTGACAAATGCAAGTCCAAATCCTCACCGCTGACCACCAATGTTAGAAATGGGGGTCTCTAGTTGGCAGAGGTAGGTACCTTTGACCAAGTAGGGGCCCTTGCTTCTAGTCAGGGTAAGGGGGCTACACTCCTAAAATAACCCCTGCTCACCCCCTTGGTAGCTTGACACGAGCAGGCAGGCTTATCTCAGAGGCAGTGTGTAAAGCATTTGTAAACACATACAGTAATATGGTGGAAACACTACAAATGGACACCACACCAGTTTAGAAAAATAAGTAATCTTTATCTAGACTTAACACAAGACCAGAGGACAAAAATCCACAATACAGTTCTCGGGATATCCTTAAAACTAGGTTATTCACGTAAATCAAGCTTGTAGCAACAAATAACTCCACTTTGAGTTATACGACGTCGTGACAGATAGAGATCCCAAAGTACGGCACCGAACGCGAGATGCGCGGCGTCGGGCCCGGAGTCAAACAGACCCACAAAGAACAGTACCTTGGAAAAGCGATGAAAACAAAGACGGCAGTTCACGGCATCGGGGAGGTGCGGCTTCGTAGGCGCTGCGCGGCGTCGGTTCCTTACGACCCCAGGGGAGGTGCAGCCTCTGTTCCTTACTGCAGCGCAGGGGAGGCGAGACGACGGTTCCTTACTGCGTCGGGGAGGTGACGTCACGATGGCGCCAAAACCACTGTTCCTTACGATGTCGCGATGTCGATGGACTCAGGGGGTCACCCACGTCGAGGATCGGCTCTGCGATGATGAAGTCAGCTTCGGAGTCGATGCGGCACAGCAGCAGGCGTCGGGCCCACATCGCAAGTCGGAGCAGCGCTCACGGCTTTGGGCAGTTTACGGCATCATTTGCTGGCGTCGATGTGGCACGGCAGCTGGCGTTGGGCCTATGTCGCAAGTCGGAGCAGCGCTCACGGGTTCGGTGCAGGTTACGGCGTCGCTTGCCGGCATCGGTGTTGCAATTTCCTTCTGTAGCAGTTAAAACAGCAGTTCTAGATGCAGGAAGACAGAAGGGGTGAAGTCTTTGTGTCCCTGAGACTTCAGAACAGGAGGCAAGCTCAGTTTCAAGCCCTTGGAGATCTTCCTCAAGATGATTAAAGTACACACAAAGTTCCTTTTCTCCTTTCCTTGGCAATAAGTAACCACTGGAGGCCAACCCCAAACAATCACCAGTGCAGGGGCAGTCTCCTCCTTCAGCTTCCTTGGTTTCTCTCCTTGGCAAAGGTTCGTCTTGATTCCCAGAAGTGATCTAAAGTTCTGGGGTCTGGGCCCCAATATTAATACTACTAAATCCTTTGTTCTCTGAAGGCAGAGAGTGTCTGTACCTAGTCAAAAACAGTTCTGTCCTCCCTGGTGCAGCTTCCTGGCAGGAGGTGGAGACAGCATTGTTGAAAGCAGACCTGGCTCAGGTAGCTGAAAGGAAAACTCCTCCCCCTACTCTCTATTCTATGAAGGCTCAGGCAAGTGAAAGGAAATCTCCTCCCCGTACTCTCTATTCTATGTAGGCTCCATTCAGCCCAGCCCTGACTCATCAGACTGCTGGAGCCAAAGCCCTCCCCAGCCCCCTGTCACTCACAAACCAGACATGGAATACACAAACCTAGCAGAGGCATACTGGGTGGTTAGGCAAGAAAATACCTACTTTCTAAAAGTGGTATTTTCAAACACAGAATGTAAAAATCACCCACACTAAAAGATGTATTTTAACATTCTGAGTTCAGGCATACTAAACTTTATTTTCCTATTTTGTTCCTTGGGTCAGTTATGCTTATAAGATGTTATAATCACACTGCCCATTCTGGCCTATGGGAACAGATAGCCTTGCAATACTGAAAAACGGAATTGGCTGTAATTCGCTACCAGGACATGCCACACACACCAGGGCATGTCCTACCTTTTATATACAATGCACCCTGCCCATAGGGGTACCTTGGGCCCACCTTAGGGGTGACTAACATGTAGAAAAGGGAAGGTTTAGGGACTGGCAAGTGGGTGCACTTGCCAAGTCGACATGGCAGGCCTGAGCCACATTTTACAAGCTGCTTCTGTGGGTGGCACAACCAGTGCTGCAAGCCCACCAGCAGCATTTGATTTACAGGCCCTGGGCACAGATGGTGCACTGTACTAGGGTCTGACAAGTAAATCAAATGGCCAATCATGGAGTCACTAATCCATTACAACAATTTACAATAGGGAGCACTTGCACTTTGGCACTGAACAGCAGTGGCAAAGTGCCCAAAGCATCTAGACCAGCAAAAACACAGCAAAAACATAGGAGGCAACAGCAAAAAAATGGAAGGGAGACCCACGCCAATGGTGCCAGGTCTAACACCTGTGTTGTGGTGGATTAACAATGACTGATGCACTGTGGGAAGCGAAACTACGAGAGGGAATGATTAATAGTGACGTCTCTTGTTTGTTGTTTTTTGTTTCTCTTCCCTATAGTATTGCGGAAGAGTGTTACTTAGGGGATACCTCGGTGCAGGAACAATTGGTTCATGTACAACCGCACTCTAGGTAACGAGGTGACCGTGGTCTTGGGATCGGAAAGATCCTGACGAAGGCCGGCATGACCATATACTGTGGGCACATCACTACGGCTGAAACGTGTCGACAAATTGGCAGCAAGGAGGGGTGTAAGGAGTTCATATTCTCTTCCAGTCACCACCATCCTTCACGTTTTTAATCCTGGCCGGAGGGTCCAGGAATAAAATTTACGCATAGCGACACCTCCGAGCTAGTTTTAACTCACACTGCATTTCCACTTTCAGTGATCCCAGTCAAACTGTTTCTATATATCTTTATATGTTGTGTCTTGTCTTCCCCTACCCTATTGCTCCACCCCAGGTGTTGGTCTGTGCAGGGGTGTACTGAAGCAGCCCTATCATGAAGCATGTCACACAATTGTGCGAGTGAGGGCAGTATTTCGACACAGAGCACGTGCCACCACAGAGACAGATATTTTGTCACTCTCTACTCCTTTTGGTGTGTTCAAGTTGTGGCCAGGGGGGCCGGAGTAGAGGGGTCTGAATCCCTCACCCCTTCACTTTTGTGTAAGACACTCTACAGAGCAGCCAAGAATTGAAGTGGTGGCTGGTGACATTTGAAAGTGGTAGGGCGTAAACGTTGGGCATGATTTTTATATATAGCAAGCGATGTGAACAAGTTCAATGGACAAACCTGGGGTACAGGGGGAGTACCTCTCCCGAGAAAGAAATAAAAAAAAGATTGGCAAATGGTGCATTTTAAAGCAAATGAATGTAGCGATAAAGCAAGGCTTATTAAACAGTGGGAACGTATAGTCTTGAAATATTAAACACATTAAAAACTGCCCCATATCTTCTTGCATTAATTTGTTCAACAGTTACTGTAATGCGTAAATTGTTCAGCGTGACAACTTTAGCCCTTTAAAATGTATGCTTGCCCAGTGTCTTGCACTGCATGCAGCATTACGTTTGGAAAAATATGCTCTAACCAGACTTTGAGAAGCACCCACAGATGCTGGCTGTAACCAGTCATATAGAAATATGTGCAGACAGGTCTTTAAGTGAGATGAAAAAAGTGGGTGCTCTCTATAAAGGAACATGTCAAATACATTTCTATGATTCCCATAGTGTGCCACCTGACTGGTATTTTGGTTTCTCTCTGAGATGTAATTTTATCCCGATAAATAGCACAACAACTGACATACACATAAAGCCTGTCAGTATGATTGGCTTTGTCACTGGGTGTTAACTGTTTTAGATAAATGAGTAACAAAAATTATTTCTTATAAATAATTAACATTGGAAATGTTTAAATTCTGAAATAGTGAGTCTGTGAAATAAATAGCATTGAGGCCTGTGGAAGGAGTTTTGGCCTTCAATTATGTGTGCTTTATGTTAGATATGTATCCTCTTTTTCTCTGCATATCTTGTCCATCTGCTCATCTTCAACCCCCTCCCTTTCCTCTTCAGCATCCTCTTTTCACTCTTCCCCGAATGCACTTCCTCGCATCTCTGTCACTTCACCGTCCCCAACATGCACTGCACTTCCTCAAATTTAAGCACTTTAATTACTCGTACTTTTGCCTTGCAAATATTTTGACATCGGTGTACCCCCTTCACACACATAGCCACAGAATTTCAGTTGCAAATGGACTACACAAACATTGTTCTGTGTGCTCTGCAGAGAGGCCCACCCACTGACAGGCACTTTGTTTGGCTTTAGCCTTAGCGCCTGAGCAACTCATAAACACCTGACATGGCTCAAGTTTTAAAGTATGCACAGAAAAAAATACAGATAACAACATTATAAAATAGCTAACTCTGGGGAATGCAAGATTAAGTAAAGCATGTGAAATAAGAGAGGACCTAATTCACTGAAATGCATTCCCTTAACGCTTTTAACATTCATTATTTGCAAGTCAATCAATGTTTTTGGCATCAGTGTTAACTTAGGGGCATGTACACAGGGCCAGTTTTAATGTCATACATCAGAGAATAAATAAATCCGTATTTGTAAAGCACGAACTACTCACCCTTACGGGTCTCAAGGCACTGGGGGCCGTCGTGGAAATTAAGTGAGCTATTGCCCAGAGTCACATGGTGCTGAGCTGCCGCCGGAGCCGGGGATCGAACCGTAAGCCCTGTGCTCCGAAGTCAGCTGCCCTGGCCGCTGCACCACACCAGAGAACTGGCCACTGTAAGCACATGTTCCACAGTAAGCACATATCTCTCACTTTGGGCTTGCATTGGATATTTGGATCAACTTCGCAAGGGAACAAGAGGGATCCCTGCTCCTTATTTGGATCCATTTCACAGGGGAGCAAATGCTGCAGCTTCACTTCTAAAGGAGAATCGATGTGCAGCGAGGGCCTGGGGTGTCACAGTGGGGGAGGTTAGCCTGATGAGGGGGTCTCAGCACAATATACATAACAACTCATTAGTTTGCAAACACTTACCATTCTTGAGAACAAGGCACCAGATCAGACGTGCGTGCTTGCATCCACTCTCACATATGGCGAAAGAGTGGGATCTACGCCTTTGAATGACGGACATCTGAAATCACGCAGGGATGAAGTCTTTGACGCCCTAAACCGTGACGCTTATTGCATCACTGGCCTACAGAGTGCACGCAACCCCAGACCACAATGGCAATGAAGGACTTTAAAACAGAAAGCCCTGCGTCGTGCATCACCGTTAAGAAAGTTGATTTACTGCCTGGCTTCTGTCTCCTGCTTCAGAGCGAGGCGGGGCAGGCAGCCTGAAACAGACAGCCAAGACTTAAATACATCAATTTATTTAGAGATACGATTGTATCTCTAAAAAAATTGATCTATTTAGTATTTTTTTATGTAAATGTGTAGGAATTTTCAGAGACGCGCAGCCCCTGAGCCCTAATGGAGAAACCGCCCCTGAAGAATTGGATTACCATGTTTTCTGAACACCTTTTTGACCCATGCATAAGCACTGTGAGAAACTCCCACTTACCTCCAAACTCCAGAGCTCTCAATCATGGCCCTTTATAAACACCTGGAATCGACTCTGTTCAAAGAAAGCACTATGCTAGAGTAATATCCTACACGAATAAAATACAGAAACACAACATCCTGGAAACGGCTAACAATTTTAGGGAATGGAATGCAAGATTAAGTAAAACGTGCAATATAAACAGGAACTTTATCACTGACAAGGATTACCTTAACATTTGATATATTCAGTGTTCAGAAATCGATCAGGGTTTTTGCAGTAGATTTCAGGACATGAACATAGGGCCAGATAGAGACCCATTTCAATGTCTGTTTTTAATTGCTACCAGGTCTGTGACCTGGATGCAACCACCCACTTAAAGTCCTGTATTTTCTTCATACACTCACATATGTGACTATTGCTCTGTGCTCTCTGCAGAGAGCCCAAGGATTGCATGGGTATGCAATCTGAATAACTTTATAGCCCTGTAACTGACACTGTGAGAAATTCACACTACCTCCATCATCCGCTCCAGATCTCTGAATTATGGCCCGCCATGATACCCACTCACAACCTTAACTCATCCAGTCTCCTAAAAGTACTTCACTTCAAAATAAGTGCTAGACAAAACTCAAATGTTGCTTGGAAAAAATGTGGCAATGCAAGATGAAGTAAAACGTAAAGTGTAAAAGGGACTGCCTTGCTGGCATGGATTACTTTAAGGGATTTTAGAATATTGAGAGCACCCGTAGGGTTTTGAAAGCTTTTACATGCACTTCATTACAGCAGGGGAGCAGGAAGCATTGTAAAGAGCCACCTGTTCCCAAAGTCACACTGCCACCTCAAACGACCCCTATAAAAGTAGTTGTGGAGCAGGAGTGCTGCTCCCAGGATAGCATAGTCATGTGCATCAAGAGAAAGCTTCCTTTGTTTCACGATATTGCTATGAATAGCTCTGGAAGTCTTTCTCTAGATGCGTGCTTCAGCAGAGACTCTGCACACTGGCAAATAGTAGAGTGCACAAGCAAGCAGGTGCGCACCCAGGAGGTATTATAGCCAGGGACACATATATGGTTGAAATGTTGGGCAGAAAGGTGATACATCACTGAAGATGGTAAGTTGCGACTGAAACTGTCCACCTAAAAGTCAACATGCTCTTGATATGGATCGCCCTCTGGAAGAGGAGAGGTTTATCTGTCCATGCAAACATTTGGGATGCTATGAGGTTTAGTAACTCACTCCTTATCCTCGCTGTAGATTCAAGCAGCATCTTGCCACTTTTTTCTCTGTTCTCACCAACACACTTCTTTCACCAACTGAAATGGGAATTCTAAGAGAGACTTTATCATCTCTTCTTACTCCTTCCAGCTCAAAAAATGAATGCTCTCTAAGAGAGACCACGGACCCTTTCTCTCTTGATCCTCCAGGACTACCCTTTTCGTAATTTGTCTTCCACCATGACTGGTCCTGGATTATCAGGATGTAGGAAGACCGCTCCTAGTTTTGGGTCAATGTGAGCTCAAATTAAGTTCTTGTTTTGAGATTGAGCAGCAATCCTAACTCTCCAAGCAGTGTGGTCACCATGGGAATATCTGCTTCAGCCTTTAAAAGAGAAGGATTCACAAATCATCCTAAATATACAAATTCAGCTATACCTTAAGCTGCAAACAAGCTACAACAGGTGTCACTACCTTGGTGAATGTTCAAGAAGACATCGCCAGCCCAAATGGGACAGCCTCGAATTGGTAATGGTGATTGTTTACTGCAAACTTCAGGAATGGTTAACAGTCAATGTGTATTGCAAATAAAAGCAATTTTATATTTAGCTTCCATAGTTTCCTTTTTGACTTAGCATCTTTTTAAGATGGTGGTATGAACATGTTTTTCACTAACACGAGCAAGTATCACAACTGCATTTATGTTTGGTAGACACTGTTGTTCTGTAGATTGCACTGTCAGTTCAAGGGACACAAATACTAGAACCTGATGTCCTTTCTTTTTTTTTTTTTCTTTTTTTTTTATTTATTAACATTAAGTGGTACAAACATAGCATCAATTTACATATAGATCAGGATGCATTTATACAGTACAAATCATGTCATCTTACATTACCGCTATAATACACAGCATGTTTCAGTTTCATGAGTCTACATAAGTATATAAGATGGTATCCAGATCCTGCTAACTGGTGACTATTTCACGGTTTATTACTGGCATCGTACATATATCCCCCCTATAGGTGTTCCATCCGCCCCATAGGCGCATCCATTTTTTGGGGAAACCTCTGCGTACATATACAGTTTTTTCTGCCGCCATATCCATATCTTTACACCATTCCGTGACCGTGGGGGTGGCGAGTGCGCCCCAGTGTTTAGCAACGTTTCGCTTGGCTAGCATCATTCCTAGCGTCGCCCAAGTCTGTGCCGTGGAGTTAAGGTCCGTTGCCTCCCATATATTCAGAAGGCAGCGTTTGGGCTCTGGTGGGACTGGGCTCCCGCTCACTCTCATGATGGTGGACATAACTGCGTGATGTCCTTTCTTTATTATTTGCTCGCAGGAGACAACTTTTTTTCCCAGACTAACTAAAGTTGTTGTTCTGCGGCTCCAGCAGAATGAGATAAGGCCGGTGTTATATCATTTAAACAACATATGTGTTAAATACGGTGGGAGACACCTCACAATGGAGTTATCATGGAAGCTGCTGTGAGCTGTGACTGAGATGAAGCTCTGCAGGTTCCGACCTTCATCCTAAGAAAGAAGATAGCCGCACTAGTAGGAGTGTGCAGGCGTGCGCACTCAGTCGTTAATGCACTGAGGCCAGCTTCCTGAGACATTACACCAAGGTATGGGGTTAGATCATTCTTACAGGGTCTGGCAGAAGGGTACTACCACCATGCTATCGATTGTGGAGGGGTTTTAGTGATAGATAGGAGTAACATTAGGAACAATTAACACGGTTAAATTGTTAATGTTTTTCACCATATTAATAATACTTATAACAATGATGTGGATCAACTGTCTAATAATAGCAGTTCATGTTTTATTTATAAGAATTAGTCCTTTTCAATAAACATTTGAAAATGTATTATCGTTTCATTTCTTTTGTGACACCTTAGGTATGAAAAAGTGACAAACGAATGGGTTAGATCTGTTTCCACAATTTTCTTGGGAATGAGAGTGGTCATGTTTGAGATTACCAACAACATCTACAACTCTGGAGGTTTAGGCGTTTAGATGTGGTACTGTGAGCTAGCCTAGCCAAAATTTCCTGATGCTATAAGAAGACTCAGCCTCTGTATTATGACGTTTTGTTGATATAATACACAGTTCTTCAAAATTTGTAGGAAACGTATAACATGGCACCACCATGTTACAAGGTTTGGTAACTATTTCATAGGTCTCCTAAAGAGTTTCTTTAGTGTGCTCAAGACTCCTTCATTGCCTTTATACGGAGACTGCCGTGGTGATAAGGGTTTATCCTCCTCAGCTTTAATAGAAATCACCTAATTATGGCTGTAGGTTAATCAAGCTTGATCTTTTAAAAGTATAGCCCCCTATAGTGCTTCCTTTCTTTGAATTTGATTAATTAAATATGACGCAAAGCGGTGATTATTTCTATTTATTGTCACCAAGCACTTACTAATCATTTAACTAGATATGGGCTCACCAAATGCGGTGGATATGTTACCTTCGTGGTTGAGGCACACAAAGCATATAAATGTGAAGTTTTTTATTCCTGGGTTAATATTCCTGCAGTTGATGCAAAATCACAAACATTTCACACAAACTCTGAAGCTGCAATTCCGGCTGCATATAGACCTTATGAATATTTAGAAATGCCATTAATTTTCCAGGAACATCACAATTGGTTCCAAGGCGCCCTCCCTCACACCCATCAGAATGTAAGGCTGGGCTCTCTCAGTAATGATGTGGCAACCTGGGCGGTCTTAGCTTGCTCTCTTGAACCATTTGGTTAGTCTGTATCGATGTCTGATACAGTTCATAATGTGCACCATAAATACTGCTCCAGCAAGGCCTCCTCAAGCTGTACAGGCACAGTTAGCTATGTCTGCAATTAGTTCAGTTACCATTATTGCTGTTATGGGCAAGGGCCCTGCCAAACATGATGAAATTCTGTTTTGGATAATGCAAAACAAATCAGCTTGAGGCAGTTTTTCCCCATATGGGACCTCAATATAAATTTAGAATTCTCACTATGTGTCTTCCACTTGGTATGGTTCCCCCAGTTGAGGAGTGTAATACGTAGGGTACTGCATTTGCTGCCATCTACACCGTTACTCATGGTTCTCCTTCAATTGCTGTTTTGCTAGAAGTCCTTAAACAGATTCAGGCTGAACATGAAGCAGCCCCTGTCCTTAATTTGTGGATGAAACTCATTGGCAACTTTGCCACAGCGTCTTCAAATAGTTTAAGTAATATCAGGGGGGAGGAGGCTTCTTTGGCTATATTCCAACGGGGTGTCTCTTTATTTCCCACTGTAGATCAGAAACGGGAGCTGCCTAAAATTATTTCTGAAACCTATACTTCTATAGGTGAAGATAGTTTGGGAACCAGGCCTAATAAGCCAAAATTTAACGGCAAAACGGATGCCGAAATTTCCAAGTAGACACTTGAGTCTTCTAAAAAATACTGGGACAAAATAAAAGACAAAACTAGAACTAAAACACGGACTGGATCTCCGCAGCCGGAAACAGTTATAATTTACGTGACTGTGCTAAAATTAAATAGCCGGATCGGTATCAGTAGTTTGATACACATCCTTTTAATTCCTACCAGGACTCTCCATACAAGCGGTCAGAGAGAGAGGGACAAAGCGATCGCAGACAGGAGGAGTATGTGAAACCAAAAACAGACTCACAGCACTCCTCTGACATCAGCATAAAAAAGGAAGAAAAATTTCCACAACAAAAAGCACAATTTAAAAAGAAAAAGGTTTCAGGAATTTCCACTAAATATGCCCCAAATGCTCAGAACTCTTCTTCAGAACAAGACATGAGAGAGAACTCTTATCAACAGTGCAGCAGAGGTTACAATAGTTCACCAGACTCTTCGAGAGTTTTTGGTGGAGAGACCAGCTGATGAATATGTACAAGTTGAAACTCCAGATCAGCAGCTTAGCCCTCCAGATAGATTCTATGATTTGGACATAGAAATAGAGGGTGACATACTGCGTACTATTAAAGTAATATTCTGACAGAATTTGACTAACAAATACAACATTCTCTTGGCTGAGATTGGTTGGCCACCTGAGTTTGTTCAGAAAGTCCCACAGGGGGAGGAAGTAATAATACCTTCCTTTTCCGTTCTTGTTCCGGAGGAGATGAAAGCTTCATATGTCGCAGAATGGGCTCTTGCACAGGCCCCAGCTTTATATTGCAATCAAGCGGGTTGGGATAAAGACACACCTCATCATGTTATACCTAAAAGGTCCAGCCCACGGGTGCAAGCACAGTCTCCTATTAGACATGAAGCTAAACACCTAGTTAAAGAGATTCTATCGCAATTAGAATATCAAGGTGTAATTGAGGCTTGTGTCTCCCTATGAATAATCCTTTATTTCCTGTGCTTTAACCTGACCATTCTAATTGAATTCTTATTCTATTCTTATGTTATGCTATGTTATGTTATTTTAATCTTATAAGGCGCACAGCTACCCAAGGGTTTCCCGGCGCCGCCTGACAGGAACAGAAGGAGAAAAAGAAAGTGCTCTACATATTAAACAACCAGGTTTTTAAACACTTACGAAAGTTCTCATATATAGTTTCAGTCCGAAGTGACAAAGGGAGGGGGTTCCGCAAAGAGGGACCCTAACAAGAGAAGGACCGACCGCCCATTCGCGACAATCTGGTCCTAGGAACCGTGAATTTAGCCTGGGTGGCGGAACGTAGAGGACATGATGGTAGATAAGGGTGAACTAAGGCATTCAGATATTGGGGTGTCTTACCAAATTTGATTTTGAACATATAGCTCAGGGCTTTGAATTTAATACGATTCTCCACCCTGAGCCAATGAAGGTCCCGAAGAGAGCCTGAGATGGAAACTGTTTTAGGAACCTTGCAAAGTAGCCTAGCCGCCGCATTCTGCCCCATCTGCAGTTTACGTAACACGTCCTTGTTGACTCCTAGATACAGAATATTGCCGTAGTCCAGTCTAGAGGTGACAAGAGCCTGGACCACGGTGCGTTGAGTGGAAAAAAGCAGCATCCAAAGGATTTTCCTGAGCCATTTGAGGATAGTGAAGCAAGTCGAGCCCACTTTCACCGCTTGTTGCTTCATTGATAACTGGTCATCAATTATGACACCTAAATTCCGGACCTGATGATTAGGCTGGGGCAGAGCACCCATTTCAGGTGGCCAGTATTGAGGTCCCCACAGGTCTTTGTTCTTACCCAGAATCAGCACCTCCGTCTTTTCGCCATTGAGTTTAAGCATGTTGGCTTGCATCCAGCCTCCTATGTTCCTCAACCCAGACTGGAGAGATGATGATTTAGACGCCCTTTCAGCAGAAAGGGAGAAGACAATCTGGGTGTCATCGGCATAGGAGAAAAGGGACAGCCCAGCATCTTCGGCAATCGTTGCCAGAGGCCTGACATAGATGTTAAACAATAAAGGGCTAAGAATGGAACCCTGAGGAACCCCATAAGGTGAAAAATGAGTATTGGAACTGGCCACGGGAGAAAAAACCTGGAACGTGCGATCATTCAGAAAATCAGCAAGCCAATTGAGTGCAGAACCAGTCACTCCCAGTGATTGCAGAGCATGCAGTAACACGGTATTATTGAATAGTTTTAGACTATCGACATTCAAACAGTCACACACGGACTTTAGCTGTACAGAATTACCACAGCATGAGCTTGATAAATAATATAGTTTGCAAAACATACAAAACTACATTGGACATTTTCAATGTTTTTTTCTGTCAAATATAGCACCTGAAAGTCGTACTTTGGTGGCATTCTCAGCTTTAGCAACACATCGATAGTTCTGTCGACTACCACAAGGGTATAAGAACAATGCAGGTCTGTTTGCTGCCTGAGTAATGTTAATCCTACAAGAAATTGACTCAGAAGCATTGTCCTAGGTTAATTACATTTACATCACAGATGATGATTTAAATGCACATTTGGCCTGAGTGGATAGTATTATTCTGTAATTAGCTGAAAATGAAATTTTCCAAAATCTAAATTTGTCTTTCTCAGTGTCCTCTTTTAGGATATAAATTGTCAAATGAAGGTAAAAGCCTTGCAAAACCTTTCTTAGAAAAATGTGTACTTTTGCAACCACATAGTTTCATTCACTTTAGAGCTTTCTAAATTTTGGTAGAATATGCATAACAGATTATGCATAATGTGTTAAACCGTTGAACGATTTAATTCGTCCTGAATTTTCAAATAAACATTGGACTGCTGAACATGCTACTATTCTCTGGAATTTACAGACAGACATGCTTGAGTCTAAACACTTACATACTCGTACTAACAATACTAATTAAGTGATTCGCATAATTGCGGGTCCAGTGGTTGCACATTTGCTTTACTTAATGAAGGAGAAACAGTGCCAATTGTTTATCAATTGCATTTATATTCCAATGCGGAAATACGTTTTGCTTTCACTGAAAACATTTTGACTGCAGTTCAGACAGCTGTACTGAAGAAACATCCAGTGGCACAGGAGAAATGGATAATTGTGGTGTCTCCTGTTCGGCCAGCATTACTAACACAAAGCCTCACATCCAAGATGTATCTAATGGGCCTCTTCCTTGACAGCTACTGATGTAGACTATGTTTTGACCATACTTTGAAAACACAGGAATATCTGCAGTATGAACATGAATACCCCATGTCCAGTGAAATGTTGCCTCCAGATCAGTATGCTTTCATACTGCATACTGATGGTTCAGCCCAAACGTGGTTGGTACAAAGTACAAATACTCTGCTACATGTGCTCCAGTTAAGGGTGTCATGAAGGATGGAGTTTTACAGGCACAAAGAACATATACAGAAACTTTAGGTGGCTGTACCGCTCAGCTGGCTGAAATGAAAGCTTTGGTCCGGCCTTGCAGAATACGGATTCAGAATTCCCCACACTTATAGTGTGGGATTCTTATTACTGCATCCAGGCTTGTAATGACCATTTATCTCATCGGCGCTTGAATGGATTCAGAAATTCTAAAGGTAATACTATAAAGCATAAACTTCTTTGGTGTAAAGTGGTGGCATTGAAAGATGCTTTGCCACGGGCTCATGTAATCCACACTTTGAGTCATCAACGTGTTGGTGTATACGTTGCAGGGAATTAATTGGCTGATGAAGTGGCCAAAGTGGCTTTTCAGACTGTATTGGTAGCTGTGATTGCTCGTTCACATACGAGAATAGATGATGACGTTCCAGCTGCGGTCACTGCCTCGGCTACTGACTACCCCTTACATAAAAACTATTCAACAAAAAACTATCTATTGAGTCCTAAACATTTTCCCTTTTACGCATTCCTGGGGTTGGTGATCGAGTGACACACAACCAGGCCACAGGTTAGAGTTAATAATAGCTGCATATGAGGGTTTGGCGTCTACCCATGCTGGTGTGGCGGCTACGTTTCTTTATTACAGAAATGATACTGGTGGCAGGGTCTTTATCAGCAGACCAAAAAATGTGTCCTTTGATGTGACATTTAGACAAATTCAAAGTTCCACCATTGCACGCCCACTACAAGCACCACTTTTAGTTTCAAATAAGCCATTACAATGAGTCTATTTAGATCATTGCGGACCACTCCATATGGATGGTTCCTTTAAATCTATCTTAGTGGCTGTTGATTCTTGTTCTCAGTTTCTATGGATGAGGCCACAGCGATCGTCTGACACTAAAACTGTTGTTGAAGATTTGCAAGACTTTATTGTTCATATGCAGTGGTAGCATTCCATTCGGACCAGGAACCGGGTTTCACCTCTAAGGCATACCGGATACTATGGCCACCCTGGGTGTTGCTGTGCATTATTCTGCCTCCTATCATCCTCAGTGAAATTTGATAGTGGAATGGAAGAACCATGACTTAAAGCATTCCTTAACATCTAGAGTATTAGGTTCAGGTTGTAGTTGGATTCATCACCTGTATGGTGTACAGAGAGCTTTAAATAATCTGCCTAGACGAATGTTGGGTGGTCGTTCTCCATATGAAATCTTATTTGGGGTTCTGATGTTTGTACCAGATCATGATAAATCTGAGACAGTAGCACAATATGCGCCTTTTGACATCAATGAACGTTTCACTGTATTACAGGAATTACAAGACTTCCGAGATGAACACTCAAATTTAAATTCGTAATGTTCTGCCGGGGGGAAGGAACAACCAGTGTTTTCTGGCTGGATTTCTAAAGTTGGGGATCTAGTTTGAGATTGCAGATAAAAATAGTTTATCCCATCCTATCGTGCACCGGTGCCTGTCCTTGCTATCCAAGGTACTTGAACTGTGATTTTGCCACTGCTTGTTGGTTCTAAACAGAAAAGAGTTTCCATTGAGTTTATCAAATTATACCATGTGGCCAGATCTCCATAGTAGGTCACAAGGGTTTCTGGGTAATTCCTTATCACCTCTCCTTACAATGCATGAGATCCCTCTACATGCAATAAGTAGTCCTGATTTTGCTACTCCCCGGTTGCGGTCTACAGATGGTGATTTTTCGATCATACAGATTGATGGTGAAAATATAGGATGTGTTTCTAACATGAGTTTGCGGTTTTCTACTGCTGCTCCTTTCAATGGAGCTGCATATTATCAACCACCTTTGGAGGCACCTACCGCTCACCTTTGCTTCATGAGGTCCTTGTTTTTTATCAAACTGCCTCTGGTTATTTTGTCAACATTGACTGTTTTTCAACAGACTCTTTACATACCTCCTTGCGTGGTGTTTGTGCACTATTCCTTGGCTGAAACAGACTTACCTGATTACTCCTTGGCCCTATTGTTGGATTTTTCTTTTACTATTTTTTCTCGTCCTTTGGATTGGATTTTTTGCAGTCGTTTCTCTACACCTATCCCCCTTTTGTCTCACTGTTTGGGAGCAATACACAAAGACCGGCAGGCAGCTACACCTAGTCATGTGACCCAGGATACAGGTATCAAATGGTTAGGATTAGAAAATGCCAACTTTCTAAAAGTGGCATTTTCAGTACTGTGACTTAACATCTGACTTTACCATCAAAGAGAGTTTTAAATTACAATTCGTTAGACACCAAACGCAGCATTCCTACTTGCTCCCAAATACACGTTATCACTTCTTAAATGTAATAAGATAACCCAATGTTATCCTAAGGGAGAGTTAGGCCTTATAGTAGTGAAAAACGGATATAACCAGGACATGTAAAAGTTAAAGTTACATGCTCAACTTCTTAAATACACTGCACCCTGCCCTATGGGCTGTTTAGGGCCTACCCTAAGGGTTACATGTGTATTAAAAAGAAAGGTTCAGGTCTAGCAAAAGGTTTATTTTGTCAGGTCAAAATGGCAGTTTAAAACTGCACACACAGGCTGTAATGATAGGCCTTAGACATGTTTAAATTGTTACTTAAGTGGGTGGCACAATCAGTGCTGCAGGCCCACTAATAGCATTTAATGTACAGGCCCTGGGTCCATGTAGCTCCACTTTACTAGGGACTTATAAGTTAATTAAATGTGCTAATTGGGTGTAAGCCAATTTCACCATGTTTAAAGGAGAGAGCACATGCACTTTAGCACTGGATAGCAGAAGTAAAGTCCATTTACTCCTAAAGCAAACAAAAACTAGATGAGCAAAAATGGACGAGTAAGGCAAAATGTTTGGGGGAAGACCACCCTAAGACTGACAGGTCTAACAGCTATGTATTAATTAATTTGATTACAGATTATAACACTATTAAGCTCTGTTATTATGGCGTGAAGAGGACAGATATGCTGCTACCTCTGTCAACACATGACTACAAAGCATTGGAAGATTGTATATAGTGGAGCACACTGGTGAATACAAAGCCTGAGGAGGCAGGAGAGATGGGGCGAGACTGGAGAGTGAAGCGTTGGGCCAGGAGAATGAAGTGTTGGACATGGGGAAATGTTGAGGGCAGAGGGCTGCATTGTGGGAGGGCAGAGCTACACAAAAATAAGATATTGCTTAAAGAGATGTGTCTTCAACTCCTTTCGCAATTGATGGGGGGATGAAGAAAAAGATATTTCTTAACTGGCAGGAGAAGGTCTTCTAACCTGAGTTCTCGTTTTTGCTTGTCAGAGACATCGAGGTGCCTGTTTTACAGCTTTTAAGCATACTTTCAAGGGCTGGCAAAGAGGGTAGTAAGTGGGGTTTCCGAGGTTGAGTGAGATTTGTTTTCAGTTTTGTTGTTCCTTTGATCATTAGAACTAGAGAGAAAATGGATGGTGAGGTGGGGCCAACTGTCCCCTTTCAGGCCTCGGTGTATAAAAATAAGTAATTGGCTCAGATGGAGGGAACAAGTGGTTGGAGGCAAAGTTGAGGAGTTGCCAGGAAGAGAACTCAGACTTCTCTGTTATGTAAATTTCAAGATCTCAAACACGAATGAGAGAAAGAGAGTATGAGCAGAGAACCTGGTTACCTTCTTCCTATCAAAAGTATATAAAATTGTAATGAAACTCACTTGATGTACTGCTATCTCAAGGCAATTTGAACAGGTACCTTTTGAGACCCATCTACCATTCCCACTCATTTACAGCAAGGAAAACTTCCAAAAAAGACTTAAAGAGCTCAGGATGGGCCCATCTAGAACTCACAAGGTGCTGACAGAGAAGCAATCCTGAGGATGAACTATACCACGTGGTGTGAATAAAGGGTTGCATCCTTTTAAATTAATTTTCTGGTCTTAAGGAGTCTTAAGAACCATTGTGTCATTTGACACCTAACCCACATACTAAAAACAAAACCTTGGATAAATAGTGATCCCTGGATCCATGTAGCGACTACCAGTTCTATTTTTATGCATAATTTCAAGGTGGTGTCAAGAGGGTTTTGGAAATTGTGCTAATGAAT
Source organism: Calotriton arnoldi (assembly GCA_963921515.1). NCBI lineage: Eukaryota > Metazoa > Chordata > Amphibia > Caudata > Salamandridae > Calotriton > Calotriton arnoldi. The sequence goes on along the minus strand of CAWUFW010005474.1, from coordinate 366,783 downwards.
GTTTTACAATTCAACTAAATTGCTGGATTAGGTGAATCAATTTCATTTAGACATATCTAGTAACGAAGAATTTGCGAATATGAACATTTGATTTCTGAAGGAATTATTTCCCCAAATGCTCTAGTATTTATAGTTGAAAGGTGTTTGTTCATAATCACTTTCATGGAAATTCCAAGGGCTGCACTTTGAGAGCAGAGCATCTGTTTACTCTTGCCCCCTACAGCTGCACGTTACTGCTGCTGCAAGACTGCCAGGTACAAAGAAAGCCAAGCTCTTGAATGGGGAGCTGCAAATGTACTAAACAGAATCAATCAATCAATCAGGGCATTGTAAGTGCGCTACTCACCCGTGAGGGTCTCAAGGCACTGAGGGGGGGTCCCCCCCAATCATATTCTGATCTTCTGCAACACCGAAACTCAGCTAAACACAAAAGGCCAAATTCTCAAATCTTAAGTGTTTGAAAACTACATTTACAAAATACCAGCCTCTACTCTCAAAATATAAATTATTGACATTTTAACGCTGACAATAGCATTTTCCCCATAATAGTGGAATTCAAGAAAACACATTATTCAGAAATCTGAAGTTTCACAGGCTCCTTGCATGATTAGCTATTTCTGGTTAGAATAGTTCTTTAAATTCTGGCACTTGTAGTCCTGAGTTAATAATGGGGAAAATGATTAAACCCCTCAGAAGGCATAGACAGAATCCTCACTGACTAAGCTACCCACACATGGTCCTAGGAATCTTAAATGCTCAGAGCTCTGGAATTATCCATGTGTGAGAAGCTCATCCAGGGCAGTTTTTTCTCAGAACTCTGGGACAGGGGCGTAACACAGGCCCCCGTATCCCCCGCATCCCCCGCGGTGCGGGGGGGGGGCAGCTGCAGGGGTCCCCTCAGCACAGTCTTCAGGTCTGAGCGCTCCTGATAAAATCCGGAGCGGGGGCCCCTCCGTGTAGATTGCAGGGGGGCCCTTAAACTTTCGTTACGCCACTGCTCTGGGACCTGTAGTATGCATTGTATAATGTGACCAACATAATGACAAATCCTAGAATGCAAAGAAGAAAAAAACCTGGATTGGATCAGCTACACATGCATGGATCTGGGAAACGGAGCGTGCGAATATTTGAAAATCCAAGAAGGTTTTGTGAGTGTACCTCAGTGTTGTACCTGTAAAACAGGGAGGACAACCACACACTTAAATGTCTGTAGGTATTCACATTTTCTTCGCAGGTATATTTCCATCCTAGAAACACTCATAACCTGTCTTCTCTCACAGGCATGAATAAGTGCATTTCCAGGCTTCAGATGAGGAGGAAACGCGCCCTTATTTTTGGGAGGCGTAGGAAAAGGGGATTCTCAGGGTAAAAAATACTTTCCCTTTTTTATTTTGAGAAACGAAACAAAATCTGATGTGCAAGTGCAAATTTCTGCCACATTTCTGCATGCAAAACTATCAGCCAGGTGGAAATTCTACATTCACAAAAGTTATGTGGATCAGTATCGTTGGTAATCAATGACAGGTGTAGATAACCTGCAGGAGTATTCCTAGTGGAGTAACTCTCTAACTTTTTCCACAGGCTTTGTATAGCGAGCCAAAGCAGAAGTTGATTTCCCCTCTTTTCAGCCGAGATTCCGGCATAAGCCTAGCAAGAGGTCCAGTTGCTGGGTGATGGGGGATAAAAGTAGTCCCATGCAAAGCAATTGGGAGAAAATAGTTGTGATGGCAATGCAAGTAGCACTAAAAACATAGCTCTAGGAAATATAATACAGCAGCAGGAATAGCCATAGTTGTAGCTTCCAATATAGCTTATTGGCAGCCAATAGAGTGTTACACATCAACGATAGAGCTTTACTAAATTCAATAGCAGTGACACATGAGGACCCATAATGTTAAAGTGTGGAAAGAGATCTTTAGTAGATCAAGGCATTTGCTGAGCCCGGTCTAGAAAGGTTGTACCTGGAAAATAACAGAGTTTGAGCTCAGTGAGAACACGTTTGTGCTGACAAAGTCAGAAAATATAACCATTCTATTTTATTTTTCTATTTTGGAAGTATTTCTTCAGTTGAAACAAGGGCTTTTGGGCAACCACTGCCTTGGCTGGCGAGAGATCCCGGTACACCAAACAAATGTCCATGACTTTTGGTCTGTATGCGCCGTTCCTGTAGGAAAAACCTGCTCTGCTGTTGGGGCATCTCTCAATTCTGTATCTTGGCCAATCTCATGACTCCTTCAACTGGACCAAACCCGGGCCTCATTTAGATTTAAGAGGGAGAGGTGCACCATCGGCAACTGGGGGTGCTGTCGCCCTGCCAAATTCAAGGTTTAGAGGTCTGTGACACCACTGGGTTTCCTATGGCTGGATCTGATGTCAGGAATCTCTCTCGATGACAGGACCACCTGTATCTCTGCCCTTTTTATAACCACATTACCACCGCTGATTTGTTTATCTTACTGCAAGGCATTGCAGTCCTGAGAAGGAAAATGTAAAAATGTATATTTTCTTTTGCTTTTCAGCAAACAAATAGGCTCAAAAACATATTGGCTCTGTCAGCACTCGGTGATGAAAGTGCATACATTTTGTTTAAATCTCTCTGCTTGGTCCCTATGACTGACTATTCTGACAATCGATCCCCTCTCATTTCTAGTTTCATCCAGTACCTTACTACCTTCCTTGTCATACACTGAGATCAGCTTCCCACTGCAGTCTGGTGATCACATAAGTTTCGATGCAAGAATCGCTATGTAAATCGCGCTATTGGTAGCTCTTTTCAAATTCCAATTCAGGTTAAAATTTTCCTAGCACTTCTACCCTTTTATCCCCATATGTGAACATTTTATTTTAAGATTCCCTAAGTTGAACACTAGGAAATCTCTTAAATTCATCTTCACTCATCAGCGTATAAGGCAAGTACCATTAATGGATACCTCCTTCTGGAGGTGTTGACAATCTATTCCAAAATTTATTTTTCTTCAATATCTAATGCAGCTAATGTTACGTTACACTTTCATTCACATCAGATACATCCCCATCTAAAGTTCTTATTGTTTGATTTAACCCTTTCTTACTAACCCCTTCATTTACACACATAGGCAAAATGCAATTTTTTGCCACATTTAAAACAAGATACATTAATAGCTGACCAACATTTGCTGCGGCGTAGATGCATAATGCTTCCACAAGGGAAACAGCGTACAACGCCCTTACTAAGAATAGATTTATTGCAAACCACAGATACGTGAGATTGTGACTTGACATTATTTCCCCCTGATACTCTGCTTCTCAGACTGCCTGGTAAGCTGTTTGACTTCAAACATACTGGTATTGACACTCATTTCCCTGACACAAAATTCCAAATGTTTTATGCTTCTGGCTAGAATAAGAGTTGTTTCTAGGTCTAAATCTTCTTTTTGACAACAGCTTCTCCTGAATCTTTTTGTTATTAGTTTTTTCAATAAGCTGATCCCATTTCATCTCTAATGGTATTTACATGTGGCTGCTAGTGAGCGCAAAGCCACCACAAATTCATCTATTGGTTCACCAGCAAGTTGTGATCGTTGCAGAAATTTGTGGCGTTCCAACACCATGTTCTTCTTGGGATTGAACCTCATGTCTAATGTTTTTAAGACACAAAGGTACTCATCAATTACCTCATGAGCATCACCATCATCACCAGTGCCAAAGCACACATTCACAATCTTTAAAAACATACTTCGGCTTTCCTTGCCTAAATTATATACTGAGAATGCTTTTTTTGTTAGACATGAAGGTGTCTCCATCAATGACTTCTAAAAATGTTCCAAAGGCCTCCCGCCATTGTTCCCAACACAATGGGGGGGGTGTACCTGGAACAGATAAAAATGGTGGTGGTGCAGCAATTCTTTCCATATTTGAACCAATTAGGTGACAGTAGTTTGTATGGGTGTGTTGCTGCCACACAGTTTAAGGAAATAAAAATGTACACAACAACAATTATCAGGTAGCTCCTCCTAGTTTTGCTGAATTCGTTTTGTTGGCCTTAGGACTCTGAGCACTTTACCACTGCTAACCAGTGCAAAAGTGGTTGTGCTCTCTCCTCTAAGCATGTAAGAATTGGCTTATCCCCAATTGGCATATTTAGTTTACTTATAAGTCCCTAGTAAAGTAGTACTGCATGTGCTCAGGGCCTGTAAATTAGATGCTACTAGTAGGCCTTGCAGCTGATTGTGCCACCTACATAAGCAGCCCTTTAAACATGTCTCATGCCTGCCAATGCAGCCTGTGTGTACAGTTTTAAAGTGCCATTTCGACCTGGCATAAAAAATCCTTTTGACAGGCCCACACCTTCCTTTTTAATACATATAAGTCACCCATAGGGTAGTCCCTGGACAGCCCAGAGTGCACGGTTCAGTGTATTTAAAAAGTTGGACATGTACTTTTAAGTTTTACATGTCTTGGTAGTGAAAAACTCATAAATGTGTTTTTCACTACTGCAAGGCCTATCTCTGTCACAGGATAACATTGGAGTTACCTTATTACATTTAATTAGCTGTAAATTCCAAATGAGAGCGGGTAACCAGTTCATGCTTGGTGTCTTTGGAGGTGTAATGAAAAATAGTAACGTATGGTGAAGTCACATTTTAAATCACAACTTTGAAAATGCCACTTTTAGAAAGTTGGAATTTTCTTGCCTTAGCCATTTGGTGCCTTCAGCCTGTCTCTGGGTGACCTGACTAGGTGTAGTTGACGGTTGAGCTTTGTATATTCCTCCTAGACAGCCACAAACAAAAAAGACCTTAGTCTTTAGTGTGCCTGTATGGGTCATCACTGTCAGGAAGGGAAAGCGGAGCTGGGCTCAGTCCTACTTACACTTGAATAGGCTGTGTCCTGCCTCCACACAAAGGGCTGCATACCCCCTGTAGTTAGCCTGGAGCCCGGACAGGGAAGGCAGGATGGATGGGGATTTTAAAAGGAATTTCTAGACGCCTCTCCCACCTTCCAGAGGACGGGTACTAGATATAAATATTGTACCTTAGACACCAACTCTTCAGTACATTTCTGAACCGATGGATACTCTGTCAGGAAGAAGGACTGCTGTGCTGCTGAAAGGAATGCCACTCCGCTGGACTGCTGCTCTGAAGGACTGCTGCCCTAATATGCTGGCCTGCTGGCCTGTTGCCTGAGTGAGAAGGGCTGGACCTGCTTCTGTTGAACCCCGGACCCAAAGTGACTCTAAAGCCTAGTTGGCTGGCCTCCTGATTAGAGCCTCAGGGATAGAAGGCTCCAACAATCTTGAACCAGCACCTGGATTCTGTGAGTCTACCCTGCAAAGTGGTGCCATCCCAGTTCTAGATCCTTGGAAGTGGGCCCACAGTGGTCAGTCACCCTCTGTGGATCCAGCAGAATCCAGCGGAACAGACGCATCTCCTCTGCTGCAATGCACAAACCCGAGCAGAACCAACGCATTGTCATTGCTGCATGGATTATAATCGTTTCAAAGACTTGCATCGCAACCTGCCACCCCAACAGTACCGCCACTGCGCAACGTATCCTCGGCGCAGTCCTGCGCATCCGTCATCGACCGTAATCCTCGCCGATGACACCGGACACCACATCACTGCCTCACAGCTCCTCCGATACGATGCAGCGCCCCAACTGCGCAATGCATCCTCGACGCTGGACTTCGCATCGCAAGCCCTCGTCAATGGGATCCTTGATGAAGCAGGACCTCACACAGCTGCCTCGAAGCCTTGCAGCATCTCGGAAACGATGCATTGCTTCGGCTACGCAATGCATCTTTGACGCGGACCCGCACAACGCTCTTCAACCCAGGAATTAAGGTACTCTATTCAGCATGCCTAACTGGGTCAAAGTAGCTGACCCACAATCCATCGCGTTGGCCTAAACTTATGACTTTGTCCTGGTCCGGCGCAACCAGATATCCATAGTTGCCACCTTGTGCTTTTTGGAGCAATTTTACAGAAATCTTTAAAATTGCATATCTCTAGTTCTACTGATTGGATTTTTGTTGTTCTGGTCTTGTTTTATTTATTAAAGATTACTCATGTTTTCTAAACTGGTGTGTGTTTTCACTGTTACTGTTGAAGTGTAGCTTAAATACTTTACACATTGCCTCTGAATTAAGCCTGACTGCTCTGTGCCAAGGTACCAGAGGGTTGAGCACAAGTTAATTTAGGGTTTGTATGTGACTTCACCCTGAGAAGAATTGTGTTTGCCGCTTGAGAAGGGTTTTACCCCCCTCAACCAATAACCCCTATTTCTTACAGTCACCGATAATGAGGCAGCAGTAATTTGCATACAAATAAACTTGTCAACAATCGATCCGAAGGTTCATCTGAAATGGCCGCATGCCCCTAGGAGCGCAAGGGGAGACATCGTTTACATCGAATGCGCTACAACACATTCCATTACAACAAGGTTTTTACTACGACCGCGTTCTTACAACGCGAACCATTACATCGCAAGTCGTTACAACGACTTGCTGTAGGAGCAGAAGGTGTTGAATTTACAATCCAACACCTTCCCTGCTGTTGCACAAACTGGAGTAGGAATAGTAAATTATACTATTCCTAAGTCAAGCGCGCCCCCTACAGCAAGTCGTTGTAACAACTTGCGATGTAATGGTTTGCGTTGTAACAATACGGTCATTGTAACGACCGCGTTGTAATGGAATGCGTTGTAGCGCATTCGATGTAAAGAGGTATATTTAGCGCAAGGACCCACAGCATGGAGTTGAGCCCGGTGGCGATGGCGCTCATCGCCAATGTAGAGAAGAGTTGACTTGGTAAGTATGAGAAGATTGTTTATTCATAAAGCGACACAAGCTCTGGCAGCAACTCCTAACCTGGAATCCCCACTCCAACATTCCACCATTCCAACATTCTATCCAAGACCCCCATGCTCCACAGTTATCTATACAACTGATAGCATTTGCTATTCAACCTCGTTTAATGCAGACACACCCCAGTGCGGGGCATTGTTTGCACTCTATAAAGTCAAAATACAAATACATACACCGCATCGGCAAGGGCAATGTCATCATAGCTTTGTAGGTATGGTGGGTTGTCCTCCACTGGTGGATTGTGGAGGCAAGGTCTTCCACCAACACGGCTGGGTACCTGCCAAAGGAAAAATAAATCAAGTCTGGGCACAGAAGACCAGATTAAATAAATTACTATAATTACCTACAAGCAGCTAGTAGTGTCTACTTAAATTCCTGAAAGAAGATTGTGGCCACCATCTTCTTTCAGGAATTTAAAGCGACCTGTAGTGTAGCAAACTCCTCCCGGCTCTCTAGAAACAAATATGTGGTTGATGTGGACAGTTTTCCTGTAAATGGAAAAAATTCATATTTTTTTAAATACTATAACTTGGTTTTATGGATCAACTCTATTGGCATTCTAAGTGATTAACAGCGATAGAGGCGCCTACAACCCAGGGGCCTGTGGCTGTCCATTGTATAGTAACAGAAACTAATAACCTACCACCCATCTCCTCCCCCAACTCACTGCCTTTACAAAAATAGAAACAAAACAAAAACAAAAAGGGTACAATGAAACAGAGAGTGGTAGCATTGATAAACCACTCTTGTTAAATATTAATGTATTTATTCGCACTAACACTCCTTCGGATATATGTGCTGCCTTGGTGTCCAACCACAGGTGGCAGAAACCCCTATGGGCATGCCATTCATTGATTCAGGTAGAATACACATTATTTTTAAGTACTTAGGACAGGTCAGTTCCTTGTAATCTGCAGAATGAAAGGAGAAAAATGGGGCCCAAACCTCACAAAATTATTTGTCATTGTTGTCTGGGACACTCTTAGTTGCTCAATTTGCACCAAGTCACAGAAACAAGACAGCCAGTTTCTGTTCCCTGGGATTTTATCTGTACCCCAGTAGGACAGAATCACTTGGTGTGCCACACAAAGTGCAAGCTCCATCTGTCCACCTCTGATAGAATCTGGGAACATCTGTTTGTTTGGGAGACCCAGTATAGTGTCGGCAGAAAGGGCTGTAGCGCCACATCAGCTATTTTATCTATGCCATCTAGTACACCACCCCACTAGTTTGGGGTCAATTTGGGACAGTTCCAGAGAAGATAAATCAATATTACTAATCCTTCACGAATATAGCATGTTACTACGCATGCTATTACATCGCGTTTAATTACAACGCTGTCGTTACAACGACCGTGTTGTTAGAACGCGATACCTTTACATCGCAAGTCATTAGATCGACTTGCTGTAGGGGGCGCGCTGGACTTAAGAATAGTATAATTTACTATTCCAACTCCATCGTGTGCAACAGTAGGGAAGGTGTTGGAATAGTAAATTATACTATTCCTTAGTTTAGAGTGCCCCCTACAGCAAGTCGATCTAATGACTTGCGACGTAAAGGTATTGCGTACTAACAACGCGATCGTTGTAACAACCGCGTTGTAAAAGCACCGCGATGTAATGGCAGCATTGTAAACGCTGTTTCCCATCCTTCACACCCTCTCCAGCACCTCTAGATTTCGCGATGTAGCTGCAGATAGTAAAGCGTAAATTTCCGAGAGTAGATGCTTGTCATTATTCCTTGAGAGGATCCATCTCTCGAATGTGGTAAGTAGTCTACTGGCAGAAGCCTTTATTGATCTATTGGACACCCAATGCCTAACCTGCAAGTATTGTGGATGTTCTGCCTAGGGCGATTGTTATCTTGCTATAGTTGATTAAACGTGATCACCCCTCCTGGTCGAACATATCCCCTATATGTTTGCAACCCGCTGTGAGCTACAGCTTAAATTGATCTCGATGATGGCCGGTGTGAACTCTAGGCTGGAAATTATTGGTGTGAGTGAAAATGGGAACATTGTTAAGTCCAGTTTCTCTATCACAATATCCCACACTGCTAACGTAGATCTGGTGACTGGGGTGGAGTATTAACCTCGATGTTCGGTGGCCTTTGTGCAGCCAGAGGACCAACTATAAATGAAAACTGGCAATTTAATTGGTCTTTAAAACACAAGTACTTTTTGGAAAGATCTCTGCCCCATTCTACCATATACCTGATGCGCCTGATCAATCAATCAATCAGGATTTCTAGAGCGCGACTAATAACCCATGAGGGTATCCAGGTGCTGGGTTGGTGCTGGTATCAGTCGATGAGCCAGATCTTGAGTTCTTTCCTGAATTCAAGGAGAGAGGGTGATGTACGAAGGTGTAGGGGGAGGTCGTTCCAGGACTTGGCGGCAAGGTAGGAGAAGGAGCATCTTCCACTGCTTCTTCGCCGAATGCGGAGAGTGTGAGCAAGGGTGAGAGAGGTGGAGCGCAGGTGTCTGGGTGGTTGGTGGAAGTTCAGGCGGTGGTTGACGTATGCTGGTCCTTGGTCGTGGAGGGCCTTGTATTCTATTGTAATTGCATATATACAGCGCTTACTACCCCTGACGAGGCGTCAAAGCGCTTTTTCAGCGAGTAGCACGCTACTCCGGAACCCATAAAGGATTAGTGTTGCGTTAGTATAGTGAAATATGAAAGCAATTTGAGTGTTGGATAGGTTAGTCAGTTATTTGGATTCAGAAGGATAGCGGAGGGATAGAAGAGGGAAAAAGATTTGCATTTATATAGGCGCTTGTTACCCCTGATGGGGTGTTAAAGTGCTTTTTTTGGCGAGTAGTATGCTACTCCGGAACCCATAAGGATTAGTGGTGAATTAGTATAGTGAAATATGAAAGTAATTTGAGTGGTGGATATTAATCAGTTATTCGGATTAGGAAGGGTAGCGGAGGGATAGAAGAGGGAATAGGTTTGTATTTATATAGCGCTTGTTACCCCTGATGGGGTGTTGAAGCGCTTTTTTTGGCGAGTAGCACGCTACTCCGGAACCCATTAAAGGATTAGTGTTAAATTAGTATAGTGAAATATGAAAGTACTTTGAGTGGTGGATGTTAGTCAGTTATTTGGATTGAGAAGGGTAGCAGAGGGATAGAGGAGTGACAAAGGTTTGTATATATATATAGCGCTTGTTACCCATAATGGGGTGTTGAAGCGCTTTTTCGGCGAGTAGCACGCTACTCCAGAACCCATAAAGGATTAGTGGTGAATTAGTATAGTGAAATATGAAAGTAATTTGACCGGTGGATATTAGTCAGTTATTTGGATTGAGAAGGATAGCGGAGGGATAGAAGAGGGAAAATGTTTGCATTTATATAGCGCTTGCTACCCCTAATGAGGTGTTGAAGTGCTTTTTTCAGTGAGTAGCACGCTACTCTGGAACCCATATAGGATTAGCAGTGAATTAGTATAGTGAAATTTGAGAAGTGGACATGTTAGTCTGTTTTTTCTATTGAAAAGGATAGTGGAGGGATAGAAGAGTGAAGGATTTAGACTTTTTTTTTGGGCGGAGGTCATAGCGGTAGTGGGAGGCTTGGGTGAGTGAAAAGGGATGTAGAGGGGAAGAGTCAGAGGGAAGAGTTTAGAAAGGCTTGTTTTGGGGGATCAGTATAGTAAAAGAGGTGTCAGGTGGTGCAAGGAGGAGTAGAGATGGGGAGAGTCTAGAAAGGGCTATTTTGGGGATCATAGTAGTGGAATGGGGTTTGGGATGAATGAGAGAGTGGAGGTAATGGATATATTGATAGAGATATAGGGTGAGAAATAGGCTAGTGCATTGGAAAGAGTACTAGAAAGAGGTTTGAGATGAGTCAGAGAGTTGAGGTAGAAGATATATTGAGAGAGGTATAGGGTGAGAAATAGGGTAACATTGGATATGCTGAATTAGGAGAAAGTAATAAATATATAGATCCATAAGTACATGGAAAGTTTATAGATGCATAAAGGAAGTAAGTATATGTAGATTAAAGATATTGATAGAGGTATAGGGTGAGAAATAGGGTAGTGCATATAATATTTTTTTGGGGGGGGAGGAAAGTAATAAATATATAGATCCAAGTACATGGAAGGTATATAGATGCATAAAGGAAGTAAGTATAAGTAGATTAAAGATGCATTCGATAAACTCTGGTTTTCAAGAGTTGCACTTAAAATTGTTTGTTTGTTTTTAAACATAATTATTCTACATGTTTATACAAAGCAATACACATATATAGGTACATATCTATAGTACAAATAAATGCTTATATACAGAGGGTTATGCTGTATATTTCTGTTTGCGTATGGTGCTTATGTGGGGAGGAGCCAATTCTTGAGTAGTTAACTGAAGATAAGGTGGTTGTCGGTGGATCTTATGTTGGGGGTAAAGAGTTCCATATTTTGGCTGCTTGAACAGAGAAGGATGTGCCACTCATGTTTTTTTTCTTGTATCTTGGGATTTTGAGGCGAGGTGCCACTCTAGAGCGGAGGTTCCCACGATGAATGTGTTTGGTGATTTTATTCCTGATGAAGAGAGGTCCCATTCCATGTATGGCCTTGTGGGTGATACAAAGCAGCTTGAACGTGGATCTTCTGGCAACTGGTAACCAATGCATGGCTTTCAAGGCAGGGGAGATGTGGTCTCGCGCTTTGATATGCAAGAGTAGTCTGGCAGCCGAGTTCTGAATCCGTTGTAGTCTTTTCATAGTCGTTAAAGGTGATCCGTGGTAGAGGCTATTGGTGTAATCGAGTTTGGACAGAACAAGGGAGATGGTAGCTTGGACCTTGTGTGGAAATCCCAAATGGAGGAAGATTCGTCGCAGAGTTTTTATAGTAACAAAGCTTGATCTTGCTAGTTTGTCCACTTGGGCATTCATCGATAGCTTGGAGTCCATGGTCATTCCGAGGTTTCTTACTTCCTTCAATACTTTAGGCGGTGATCCCGGTTCACCAGGCCAGGCGGCAAGCTGGTCATAATGTTTCCAATCGCCGCACGAGAGTACTTCCGTTTTGGAAGCATTCAATTTGAGATGGCTCCAAGTCCTCCATTGATCCACGGCTCTGAGGCGACTGAAAATTGGCGAGTTTCCAATGTCTTTGGGGCATTCCAGTTGAAGGAGTATTTGCATGTCATCTGCATAGTTATAGCACGTGAGTTGAAATTGATTGATCAGTAAAGTTAATGACTTCATGTAGATGTTGAAAAGCATGGGCGAGATGATAGAGCCTTGAGCGACCACAGCTTTTGTGGAGTACGGTTTGGACGAGAAAGGTGGGGTATGGATGACATTAGTTCTGTTTCAAAGGTAGGATGGGATCCAGTCTAAAGCAGTCCCCTCTATGACGGCTTCGTAGAGTCTTTGTATCAGAGTGTCATGGTCAACCGTGTCAAAGGCAGCCGAGAGGTCCAAGAGGAGTAGCGCAGCAACCCCGTTGCGGTCAGCTGTGTTCTTCAGGTCATCCCAGATGGCAAGGAGGGCAGATTCTGTGCCTCTTCCCGGACGAAATCCTGTTTGGAAGTCTGAAAGTATGGCATTCTCTTTAATGAATTGTGACATCTGGGCGAATGCTGCTCTTTCTATCAGTTCGCCCAGGAAAGGTCCATTAGTAATGGGTCTGTAGTTGTCAGGGTTCAGCGGGTCCAAGTTTGTTTTCTTCAGTAAAGGGCGTATGTATGGCTTTTTGAGTTCTTCTGGAAATATTCCGGTAGTTAAGGAATCGTTGATGATTCTTCTTACTGGAGTGGCAGCAGAGGTTGTTAGAAGAATACTCTTGAAGGTTTGTGGTGGACATGGGTAATAAGGGCTGCCGGCAGGCCTGCTTGCTTTGACCTGGTCCATAAATTAATTGTGTGAAATGTGTTGGACGGAACGGAGAGGCTGAGTTAGAGTATGCTTGTATTGTTGTTTTGTAAAAGGGTTTGTGCTTGTGCTTTGTCTCTGTTTTAAGTACAAGTCCAATGTGTCTGCTTTGTCTGTGTAATGATTTTCTAGTTTGTCAGTGAAATCTTGAGTAATGGGATGAGTTACTTCTAGGCAATTTGGTTTACGAAATTCACTCTGCAAGGCAAATGCTACCATATCCATATATAATAATGGGATTATACTAATACAGGCCACAGCTGAAAATCTATCCTTAATTGACATAATCTTCCCTATCCTAAAAAAAGGGGTCTACAACAAGCCCACTCTTCAGCCCAAAACTACCCTAATGATCACGATGAAACCCACACCTCCTCCCTTACGCACACGGCTACTACTAGATCAATCAACCCTCTTCCGGTCACATGCGTTCGCCTAACCACACCCGCTACCATCAATCTCACGACAGAGACATCCCCACAAGCGGAGATTAAGAACCATAACAGGAGCATGCAACCCAACTCTGCTGCTCCCCCCACCAATATAAAAATTATCTTAACACCCGACTGCATGGGACGTCCTCTCCGACACTCACCCTCCCTTGCCCCCTCAGAGCATACCAATGTGAGCCCCCCAGGCACGTCCTCAGCAAGCACTCAAACAGGGAACAATATGACCCACAAACCCATATCTCCTGAACAAACCAATCTTAAATCGCCCAGATTCTCTAACCCTCTCACTTCCACCCCTATTACACCACCTACCATCACCTCCAATCCTTCTCTTACACATACATATCGAAACTGTCCAGCTAATAACAAGGACCCTCCCTCCCAACTTGATATCCCTCATAACATCACCCAGCTCCCCAACCTTACAACACAACCCACAGATACCTGTAAACACGATTACTGGGTAATGAGATTCAATGAGATTGCTCATTCTCTTAAACATCTTAAGGAGGACCTTCAGAGGCTTACGACCATCACATCTGATATGCAGCTCTCTCAAAGGTCAAATAGCAACATGATAAACAGAACTGATTCCCTCACAGACACCCCCACATCCCATGTCACACACACAGCCAATCTAAGATATGGATCTACACCTTTCCCTAATGATGCCTCCCGCCCAAAGAGAGCGAATCATGAGTTGTCAAGCAAGGAGATCCAGGAACTCCTCCTCTCTTATCAGACCGAAAAGAATAACAACAGTTCCGAAAAAAACCAAATACAAACCATCCAAGCGAATCCCTTCAGAGAACCAAGCCTCAACCACAACGGAATAAACAAGAATAACCTCAAGAGCGTCTCCTTATCACAGATGGACTATCATCATAATAATAAGCAGCTGAAGTGCATGCTCCTCAACTGCAGATCAGCAAATAAGCATGCGGCAGATATCTACGACTTCATCCTCTCGCACAAATTCGACATAGTTATACTCACAGAAACATGGTTAAACAACGCATCTCATCCCATCATAGATCTACTAGTACCACCTAGTCACATGATCATTCGGCTTGATAGACCAGAGAAAATAGGGGGTGGTATACCTTGTATCTACCACAATACACTATCAGTACGCCAATTGGAAACAATAGCGGTCACGACATGCGAATATCTTAGCATCAAGATTTCATGCAACAATAAATCCATCTGTAACATACATGCCATATATCACCCCCCGGGTGATAACTCATTATTCATTGAACAAATCATTGAAATCATCACAATGAATGACAATACTCAAGGACCCCAGATCTTCCTGGGCGTTTTCAATCTACACTGGAATGACCTTAACGACCACTCAGTGAATAACCTAAAAACTTTTCTATTAAACCATGAACTATCCCAAATTTGCGACAAGCCAACACATAACAAGGTGGAGACCCTGGACCTTATTATCTCAAAATCCGACACAATTTCCCTAGAATCTATTAGCCCCTGTGACTGGACAGACCACTATCGCATCACCTTCCTCATCAATCTAAAGGCGATCCCTAAGCATGTACAACCAAAGAAAATAAAACAATGGAAAAGGGATCTTCGTAATATAAACCAAAATGATCTAGCTATCCTATGCAATAATACCCTGATCCCACAGACCAACTTGGAGGATGTCAATGAGCTCACTGACTACTACAACACTTCCATATTGAAAGTCATGGATTCCATCGCGCCTCTGCATCAGAAAAACATATCAAATAAAAACTCAAAACCATGGTTCAACGACAACTTGAACACAGAAAGACGTAATCTTAGAACAGCAGAAAGAGCCTGGAGATCATCGCCATCCCTAGAATTGCTAAAAAGCCTAAGAACAACGAGGAATACTTACAATAGAGGAATAAGACAAGAGAAAGCTCATTTCTTTAGAATACAACTTGACCAAGCCAGAAATAGGCCAAAAAAACTATTCGAAATAGTCAAGCAGCAATCACGTAACACATACAATGCGACAGTCTCCAGAACCAGCCCCATGCCAAACTGCGAAGAAATGGCCACCTTCTTCAAAGAAAAAACTTCAAAGATAGAAAACAAACTTCAACTAGAAAAGGACCTACTACCAACAACCTCTTGCAATTTCTCGTATACCTCCCAGATCACGGAAGGGGATGAAACACCCTGGCCTCCCTCAAAAAACAATGCGTCCTGGAACACCTTCTCCCCAATCAACAAACACAATATGTACAACATTCTCTCCTCCTTAAACCCATCTAACCACTTCACGGACCCGCTACCTCCTCGCATACTCAAAGAAATCAAATCCTGTGTTATCCCACTATGGACCAAGATTGTAAACGGTTCACTACGTCAAGGCACTATCCATGACTGCCTAAAAGTAGGTCAAATAACTCCCATTTAAAAAAAACTACAGCAGACTGCTCTGATCCTAACAACTACCGACCCATCTCCAACATCTCTACCCTGGCAAAGCTCTTAAAAAAATGTGTACAGAGTCAAATATGCAACCACATAATCAAATATCAACTCCTCAACCAACACCAATCAGGATTCCGTCAAGATCACAGCACCGAATCTGCACTTACTCATATAGTGGATAACATACTAAAAATGCTGGATCAAAATGAATCATGCCTCCTGATATTGCTTGATTTATCGGCTGCTTTTGATACCGTCAAACATGATAATCTATTGAAAACTGGAACAAAGGATGGGTCTATCAGGGGTTGTACTTCAATGGTTCGCTTCCTTCCTCCAAAACAGATCCCTAAGAGTCAAAATGAATCAATCGCTATCTAAGCCCCATGCGATCACGCTCGGCGTTCCTCAAGGGCCTGCTCTTTCTCCCATTCTATTTAACCTATTCCTTGAACCACTGGCTTACCTCCTAAAATCTTCCAATATCCAATACCACATGTACGCTGATGACACTCAGCTGTATCTCAAAATCGCCTCCCCAGAGGACATCATATCCCTCAATTCCATCTTACAAAACACACACCTGTGGCTTACGGTTAACCATCTCAAACTCAAAGCTGCCAAAACCGAATTTCTTCTCATCTCCCCACCGAAACACAGCCCAAACATCGATCTTTGGTTGAAACATCTTACAGCCCTCAAATGCTCGCCCCACATCATAGACTCTGCTAGATCACTAGGTATCACATTAGACAAACTCCTAAATATGCAGGATCACATCAACGCAGCCACTAAAGGAGCGAATCATCAACTAAGCATCCTACGGAAACTTAAACCCTATCTACCACAAGAAGACCTAAAACAAACGGTGCAAGCCCTAGTATTACCCAGACTGGATTATGGTAGTGCCACACTATGTGGCCTACCTTGATTCAAACTGGCCCCTCTAAGAGCATCCCTCAATGCGGCAGCCAGACTGGTCCTTGGAACAAAAAGAAACACACACATCTCACCGGATCTAAAAGCATTAAACTGGCTACCATATGAGGCAAGGATCCAGCTGAAGATTGCCTGCATGACGCATAAGGCGTTACACTTCAATACCCGCAGTTACTTGGCTCAAAAGCTAGAAAAATCAGGGGGCAACAGAAACTCACGAAGCGCGCTCACCCTGCTGCTGAAACCCCAACGTACTCATAAAAAGAAAACGAGTGCCAGAGCATTCTCGGCTATTGCACCCAAGATATGGAACTCGCTACCACCGAATGTTCGCCTAATATCCTCTACCTCCTCCTTCAAAAAAGAAGCCAAATCTTTACTACTGAAGAAGTTTTTACCTTAAGACAATATACCGATCTCACTGATATTGTATAGTCAGCAAACTCCCAGGGGGCTTATCCCCTACTATTACTGTCATTATTCTAGACGAATCTGTGTTATACTATTATACTTTATGTTTTGTTTGATTCTTCACGCATGTATTTCCTGGTTTTTGTGTTTTTCTCAGACCAAATGCTACACTAGTACCTATCATGTAAAGCGCTCTGATACCCTTAGGGTCACGTTCGCGCTATAAATAAATAAATAAAATTGAGTATTTTATAGAATTCTTTATTTGCACATTTATCAGTTTGAATTCTGTCTGAATAGTACCCTTTCTTTGCTTTTTTGATCGCTGACTTGTATAATCTGTTAATTTTCTGTAGGTGAAGTTTATTTTGTTTGTTTTTTGTTTTGAGCCAGGCACGTTGCAGCTTTCTAATTTGTAATTTTATGTTTTTTATCTCTGTATTTCTCCAAGGTGCTTGTTTTCTTTTGTTCTGTTGTGTGGTTTTTAGTGGTATCAGGATATCAAAAGCTTCCTGTAGCCACTCATATAGTTTTTTAACAGAATTTATTGTTTTCAGATCTGTACTGGATGTTAGTTGTGTTTCTAAGTGTTCCAAATTGAGTTTGTTCCACGGTCGATAGGTGGATGCACATAAGGTGGTTTTAGGTGAGTCGCTTAGTGTTGTTTTATGTTTGAAAGCAAGCAAATGGTGGTCTGACCATGTGACTGGAGTTATAGTTTGAAAGGTAACTGGTTCGGTATTAGCAAAAATGACATCTAGGATATGTCCAGCGATGTGTGTGGGTTTGTGGACAATCTGATGCAGGTTCAGTGCGTCTAGGCCAGTGATTATTGTTTTTGGATGGGTCATATTGGGTTTGTCAAACCAAATGTTGAGGTCACCCAGAATGCTTAGGTTGGAGTGTATTGTTATCAGGTTTGAAACTGTGTCTAGAAGTGCGTCTGGGAATGCCGCCTTGCTAGGTGGAGGTCTGTAAAGGAGCAGGAAGTTACAGGAGGAAGACGGTGTAGGATTGCATCTTGTTAGAAGAGCCTCACAATTCTTTATGGAGATGTCGTCAACTTTAGTGATATGTAATGTTTGCCTGAACACAACAGCTAGACCACATCCTTTTTTGCCTATACGATTTTGGGTGATCGTTTGATAGACTAGAGGAATGGCTTCATGCAGGACTGGAGCCATATCATCTCCTAACCATGATTCAGTTATGAATAGTATGTCTGGTTTTGCTTGGGTGAGAAGGTCGTAGATGTGATATTTGTTTTTAGAGAGCGATCGAGCATTTATTAGTAGACAGTTTAGAGAATGTGTTTTGCTGACAGTGAGACTTTGTTTTGTAGAAGAGTGATCAGTATTGTGTAGGTTAGTAGAAGGTGTGTTTTTAGTGCTGGTATTAGCTGTATCAGGATAGCAATCGTGTAGCATTTTGATGGGTCTGCGTGCGTAGGTGGGGGGGACGGTGTTTGAGAGTGAGTTGGTGTGCTGTGTTGTTTTTGTGATGTAACCTTGTTGTGCAGTAGACATGGAGAAGCAAAGTTGTGATGTGTGGCACGTTGTTTATATTGTTTGCGTATGTTTAGGGCTGAAGGTGTCTGAGTCAGTGGTGGTGGTGCAGCATGTGGGTCATGTAGTAAGGCTCTAAATTGTCCAATGGATGAGAGGCGGTTGGAAGAGAGTTGCTGTGTTGTTGTATGTGTGTTAGGTGTGGTGGAAGAGAGAAAGCTTGGCATTGGAGTTTGTTCATTTGTGTAGTTTGAAAGGTGGGTGTATGCTTGTATTTTGTGACTAAGTATTATGAGGTGTTGTGTTTGCGAGATTTTGTTGTGCTGATGTGCATGATATGTTTTGATTTTGAGGAGTAGTGAAAAGAGGTGCTGACGTATTTGTTTTATCAAATGGATTTGTTTGTATCGTATTGTTTGTGAGGGGAAGTTGTAAGGTAAATGGGGTGGTGATGTGTTTGTGAGTAGAGTTTATGTTGTGTTTAGAGGGGATGAAGTAGATTTAAGACTGTTTGTTTTAGACCTGTTTGCTGCAAGAGTTAAGATTTGTGGGGCTGTGGCATGCAAGTGTTGTGTTGTTGTGCTACTATGGTAGAAAGAAGAGGAGGGTGTTGGTTGGACGAATGATGGAAGGCTGAGTATGGGTTTGTCAATGATAAAAGGGGGTATGTTAGGAGTATTTAGAGTGGGGAGTGTGTGTCTGGATGAGTTGTATTTATTTATTTTAAAAGTTTTATATAGCGCTGGCTAGACCCATAGGTATCAGAGCGCTTTACATGAGGAAGAAGCATTGTTTCAGAACATGGTTACAAAGTACCATCAGTTACTGGAGCATAGTTATATGAGTTACATGAATACAAAAGCATAGCATAAACATAAGGAGAAAAAATAGGCAAAGGGAGAGAAAAATTAGGGGAGAGAGGAAAGGAATAGGGGAGGTAGACAAAGAATAATGGAGGGAAGAGGTGGGGGAGGGGGTAGGAAGCACAACGGGGAGACGAGGAAAAACAGTGTACGACGTCCGGCTGGGTAGGTGACAGCCGAGGGGTGAACCAGAGCCAAACTCCTCTATAGCTGCATAGGACAGCTCCACCGGTCATCGGTCAAAGGTTGCTCGGGCACCGTAGTACATACAGAACGGTGATAGTTTCCGCTTAGGGGGGCATAGTCCAAAAGTTCCATCGAGAGCTCCGGTCCCGGTGTACGTGCTCCCAGTGGTAGTGGATCAATCCCAGGCCTCCGCTGTGTGAGACTCCCTTGTCGCTGTGGACTCTCTCAGAGGGGTCTCTGAGACTCCAGGGCATAAATGCTGGATCCCTCCCCAACAAGGGGAGAAGGAGTGCTTTGGAAAGGGGCCCACTCATGGTGGCCATTATTAGGGACAATCGGGCTGGATTAGAGAAAGACCTAGACTGCAGTATGGGGAAGTTGAGAGTTGTGTCGCTAGATCCGTAGTCTGGGAGACTGCTGCCCCATTGCAGCCAATGATGATGGTAGCAGGTTAAGACCAGTAAATTAGTATGTGTCAGACGCCATTTTGATCGTAGTTTCTAGAAAAAAGCAGCTACACTCACGGAATAAAATGGGTGTGCGAGCAGAGTAAAGCGGGCCACACGAGTGAGGAGAGCACTGGCAAACTATGAGGTCCGCAATAACACTGGAAACAAATGTTGCGGTGAGAAGAGGGAAGGTGGGGGTCGGTGGAAGATTCAGCCGCCATTTTAAGGTCAGGCAGAATCTCCGGAGCGATCGTCAGGGATACTGGCCCACTGGAAGTAGGTCAGGGATCCGCTTCTTACATCAAAAAGACGGTTGTGTCACCTGTAATCAGAGAGAAGAAGGGCTTGCCAGAGGCCTCGTGTGCGGCGGCCATCTTAGGGTCAGGCAGCACGGAAAGTTTGAAAAGGTTAACCAGCGGAGAGGCCGCGAAACAGCCAGATAGGACATGGCCTGGGCTCCTTGCGGTGGGGAGGGCGCAGGTCCAGCGACGTCTGGGGCTGTGCGGCGGCAGGGGGTAGACCAGGTCCTGCCGTCTCGTTAGTCTCCCAGTCGGAAGCCAACACCCCAGCCAGCTCGTCGATCCAAAGCCAGGGGAGGGGGAGACGGCTGCGCGGAGGGGAGCCTTGGCTCAAGCCCCCGAGCTCCGGTTGCGGTCCGCTTTGAAAGGCTCCTCACGGCAGCAGGCTAACAGAGGCGCTCGCCCTAGCAGCCCCCGTCTGTGGTGGAGCGTGTTGAAAGGGCTCATGCAGGTGGCCAGTGAGCGAGGACAGGCACCAGCAGCCCTGACAGTGGGGGCAACCAGGGAGAACCTCACTCCGGTGCCCGTTAGCGCCCTCGATGCTGACGAGAAACGGCAACGAGAGGGAGCACGTCCCAGTCCGAGGGAGAGCTTGACCAGCGATGGGGTGGCGTGCCTGACGCTGGGAGCAACCTCGTCTCCGTGCATCTGGTTGTAGTTAAGTTGTAGTTAAGTATGGTATGGATTTTGGTTATGTTATTGATGAGTGCATTGGTTAGTGGTATAGGATAGAGTTGTGTACTGTTTCTAGTTGATGGTGGAAATGTGTGGTAGCTGGGATAGAAGGGTATATAGATGTGGTTTGTGTGGTTTTGCAGTGTATGCTGGTACATTGATTTGTGCAAAGGGTTTGTTTGTAGTAGGAGTGTGGTGTACATTTGGTGGGAGTCTGTTACTCTGTGGATGTGGATGGTGTAGGGTATATATCACTGAAAGAGAAAATGGGCAGCATTTCTGGCCCTGGTCCCGACCAGTCTCGAACAGGCTCAAACAGGCAACTAACTACCTGAGACGCCCTAAGCCTTGGCCTTTTATAGCTGTAGTGGTCAGGTGACCCCTTCAGCCAATGGGAACCCTAGCCCTAACCCTATCCAATCACAACACTAGCCCTAAAAGCTAGAACCAATAAAAGACCAGGACCTTACAGCCAATCTTAGCCCTAGTCCAAGCACTCAATCAGGTTCAAAAACCCTGATCTCTACGTCCAATAGAGGCCCTAGCCCTACCAGTAGTCCAACCCAAGTCCCAGCAACCAATGACACAGGAAACCCTAGCCCTACTTCCAATAGAAAGCCTAACCCTACTCTTAGTCCCATACCTAGTCCAGCAACCCATCACACAAGAAGCCCTAATCGCTACTTCCAATAGAAACCGTAACCCTAGCCCTAGTCCCAACCCTATATTGATTGAATCACAGACCCAGAAACCAATCAGAACCCTCAAGTACCAAACCAATGAGAACACTAACCCTAATCCAATAGAAACACCAGATACAACCACCAATCAGTGCACACTTGTACCAACCAATAGCAGACTATATAAGGTCCCAGCGACCTCAGACAAGGTTTGCTGGCCAGGGAGTTGGAAGCTGCTCCTCTATTCAGAATCTCCTAGGAGACAGACAGGCTCAATCCACACATTGAACTTCTGTAGGTAAGGGTCTAACAAACTTTGTCCTCTAACAATACTGTTTGTATCAAACTTTACTCACTCTCCTAGACAAACAAAAATTAGTGCTCAATCCCTATAAAACACAGCTTAAACAGCTCACAGCAGATTACTGCTGTCTCAGAGCACCCTCTGTTCACTATCTGATGTAGAATATCCCTGTTGCTAGGGGAGGAAGGGGTGGGGGGTCTGGTTTCACTCACTTGCTAACACAAAATGGGAGCTGGGGGTGGATTTCTCAGCATATAGGTCTGAGCACAGAGCCAGGGAGAAATTAGGAGGGGAAACAGAGAATCACGGGGAACGAGAGGGAACGAAAACTACCAATTTTGGACTGCAAATCCCACAATTCAAAGGGTTAAATGATAACAGTCACGGGCAAGTAAAAACCACAAATTTAAACACAAAACAGGTGAGGAATTATGCAATCACGGGCAGGTTAAAACTAAATTTTTTAAACTGTAACAACCACAAGCAGAACAGTCATAAAAATGATGCAATCACGAGTAGGGAAAATCACTTTTTTTTTATTGAAAAAGAGACAGTACTAGTCTGCCTCCTTACCACCTCCTGATCTTTGGCTCTCTGCTATCTGGGGCACAGGTAAACTCCAACTCACAAAATGGAGGTGAATGTTTTGGGGTGCACCCAGCAAAGCCTTATGGGGCCTGGGCAGGTGTGAGAGGAGGGCTCAGGGTTGCCTGGGAACTGGGGAGCCAATCAGCAGGCTTAGCCATGCAGGACCTGAGGGCCTGGACAGCTGCTCCTCTATTCAAAATCTCCTAGGAGACAGACAGGCTCAATCCACACTTTAAACTTATGCAGGTAAGGGCCTAACAAACTTTGTCCTCTAACAATACTGTTTGTATCAAACTTTACTCACTCTCCTAGACAAAAAAACGAGTGTGTGTGTCCACATCTTAAATTGGCACCTTTTCTGTATGGGGAGCCAGTGGAGGTTCCTGAGGTGGGGGGTGATGCGGGTCCTTTTAGGGAGTGATGAGTCTAGCGGCTGTGTTCTGTATAATCTGGAGTCTCTTCAGGAGTTGGGTGGTGAGTCCTGTGTAGAGTGCATTTCTGTTGTCCAGCAAATTGGTGACTAGGGCTTGAGTGACGGTTTTCCTGGTGTTGACGGGGAGCCATCTGAGTATTTTACGGAGCTTGCGGAGGGTGTGGAAGCAGGCAGAGGAGACTCTGTTAATCCAGCACTTCATGGTGAGTTTGGTGTCCAGGATGATGCCGAGGTTGTGGTTGTGGCTAGTCGGCATGGGTGTGGGTCCGAGTTCGGAGGGCCATCAGGTGTCATTCCATAGGGAGGTGTTGTTCCCAAAGATCAGCACTTCTGTCTTGTCCGCGTTGAGTTTCAGGCAGTTGGTCTTCATCCAGTCGGCGATGCTCGTCATGCAGTTGTGGAAGTTGGTCTTGGTGGATCTTCTGAGAGTGAGAGGATGAGCTTGGTGTCGTCTGCTAGGATAGGAGATGTTTTGGGCCCTTCCCGGTGGTGGACACTTGGGCCACCCACATACGTGAGGTATCATTTTTATCAGGAGACCTGGAGGAACATTGGACAGTAGGAACTTTGTCTCAGTCCCGTGATCCCACAACCTTCCCACAAAGAAATGTGAGGAAAATGTGATTTTTTTTTAGCAAAATCTGAGATTTGCAGGGGATTCTAGGTAGAAAATGTTGGGTAATCCATGCAAGCCCCACATCCTTGGACTCCCCCGGGTGTCTAGTTTTCAGAAATGTCTGGGTTTGGTAGGTTTCCCTACATGGCCGCCGAGCCCAGGAGCACAAACGCAGGTGACCCCCTTGCAAAACCAGGTCGTTTTGTGATTGATCATTTTTGATGCCTCCACAATACATTTTGGGCCCTTCCTTGCGAGGACACTTGGCCCACCCACGCAAGTGGGGTACCATTTTTATCGGGAGACCTGGGGAACTCTGGGCAGTACGAAATTTGTGGATTCTTTCTGATTCTGGAAGAATATGACACAGTAATACAAGGAAAAAGTATGACTGTAGTCACATTCAGAGATTTGCAGGGCATTTTGGGTAAGAAAACGTGTTGGGATCCACAAGAGGGACATCACCCTGTACTCCCCTGGGTTTCTACTTTATGAAAATATTGAGAATTGGTACACTTTCCCTAGAGACAATGCACACCCTGGCAGAGAAAGCCAGAAAATGCAAATATTACTTCACAACCAACTATTCCTCAACTACAAACACATACTGGTTGGATTTGGCACGAGGGTGAGTAAAGGTTCAGAGCATAACATTTTATCAATAAGAGATTTCACAAAAAGGAAATCCACTTTTTAATAGTTAAAAGGTTAAAAACCTGAACCAATGACTCACAGCTCATGAGCTGTAATGCCACGACAAGGCACAAACCTCTTTACAGGCCACTCACACACCTTTCATTCATGACACATACAAGACCATGCACACTGCCAGCCGCGGGCCCAGCACATTACAACACTCACATCAACAGGCAGCACCATGCCTGACACAGCAACCACACTGGCTGATGGAGTGTGTGGACTGGCGTTTGGCTAGCAGTGTGTGTAGTGACTAGCAGCAAGTCACTACTCACACACCGCCAGCCAAGTGCCAGTCCACACATACCGCCAGCCAGCGCCAGTCCACGCACACCACCAGCCAAGCACTAGTCCACGCACACCACCAGCCAAGTGCCAGTCCGCATACACTGCCTCTGCCAGCCAAGCACCAGTCCACGCACACCGCCAATCCATGCACACCACCAGCCAAGCGCCAGTCCATACACACCGCCAGCCAAGCACCAGTCCACACACACAGCAGGCCAAGCGCCAGTCCACGCACACCACCAGCCAAGTGCCAGTCCATGCTCACCACCTGCCTAGCGCCAGTCCACACCCACCGCCACCCAAGCGCCAGTCTACGGACACCACCAGCCAAGCATCAGTCCATGCACACTGCCAGCCAAGTGCCTTTTCACACACACTGCCAGCCAAGCTCCAGTCTATGCACACCACCAGCCAAGCGCCAGTCCATGCACACAGCCATCAAATTTTTTATGCAAAAAAGAAAATACAATCCAATTGTCAATAGATACAAAACTATAACCCCAATCACAACAGCTCTAACTAAATACATCACACTTATGCCAACCATGAAATCTGAACAAAAAATATAAAATGATACAGACCAGTCAGTTTGCTTTTATGCTCACGGTTGCAACCAAAAACTCTGTTGCGTGTGGTACAATTTAAAACATGTGGGCACGCACAGCCCAGGATTAGAAAGACAATAGGGGCAGTACATACGACTCTCCTTCCGCACACCTCTTTGGGCACAGACTCTACATTTCTTAGCAGGAAAGTCTTTTTTGGCCGTGGGAGGAAGGTGATCAGGAAAGTGGCAATCTTTCAATCTAACCACATCCTCCACCACTGCTTCTCTAGGAACTCCTGCCTGTTCCACTAAAACAAGGCTGCCGATCAGAGACTGCTGAAACTGAACAAATGTCATCTTTGACTCTGGAGAGCAATCCTTAAAAACAACAAAGGCATTGTAGCTTGCTAAATGGAATAAATAGAAAGCCAACTTCTTATACCAAACGTACGCCTTACGAACAGCAGTGTAAGGTTCCAACCTCTGATCTACTCAATCTACACCACCCATGTGCTTATTGTAGTCTACAATGCACACAGGTTTGTGCACTCCAGCAACCTGACCCCAAACAGTCACAGGTGAAGTACTTTCATCATGGTTGGTAGTCAGCATATAGACATCTCTCCTGTCAGAAAATGTCATAGCTAGAAGCTTATCACTACGCAAGGCACTGCACTGTCCCTTCACAAGTTTTTTTACAAACCAGCTCTTTTGGGTAACATTTACGGTTAGAGCGGATTGTGCCACAAGCAACAGTGTCCACTTTGAACAATTCCCTGAACAATGGCACACCAGTGTAAAAGTTATCTATATATTTAAATGGTGACCTTTGTTAAAAAGTCCTCTACCAAGTTCCCACACAATTTTCTTTGTGTAACTCCGAAAGTGGACGGACAACCAGGGGTCAATACTGGAATCCCTACCAGGGTATACCCTGAAATTATAGACATAACCAGTACTACTATCAGACAGCATATACATCTTAATTCCATAACGTGAGCTCTTGCTAGGAATGTACTGCCTAAAACACAATCGCCCTTGAAAAGGACCAAAGACTCATCCACAGCTATTTCTTTCCCTGGCATATAGATCTCTGAAAACCAATCTACAAAGTGATCAAGAACAGGCCAAACCTTAAAAAGACGGTCACAATCAGGGTGATCTCGGGGCAACGCTAAAGCATTATCAACAAAATGCAACATCCGAAGAAGCAAATACTGATTACGACTCATGGTTGCAGGAAATATAGCTGTTGCCATCAAGGGATTAGTAGACCAATATGAAGACAGTGACAGCTTCAAAAAAGTTAAACCCAAGAACTTCTTCAGCTCATCCAGATTTGTGGGAGTCCACCTGGTAGCTCTAGAGTGGGGCTTAAGTCTGGCATTGTTGTCCCTCAAATACTGTTCAGCATACAAATTAGTCTGCTCAAACTCAGCCAAAAATACATTGTCTATAAACAACTGAAACAAATTTATAGGCAAAAAATGTTTGCAATTCACTCTACACCCTGAAACACCACTAAGGACAGGCAACACTGATTGGACCATGTTTGGGTCAACCCAGAGTCCAGCACTTCCACGAAGGGAAGGCTGCAATCCAGATGCCTCTTGCTGCACTATCGGCACATCAGTGTCCTCCTCTAAAACAGGCCCTTAATCCCCACTGAGAGTAGCTTCATCCCCACTGAGAGTAGCTTCATCCGCACTGAGAGTAGCTTCATCATCAGATGATTCCTCTCGGACAGAAAATTCACTGCCAGAATCCTGGCCTTCCTCCTCTGCCTCAGATGCAGAGTCAGTCTAATAATCATGGTCAGAAGAAGACTCGAAAAGCATACCAACAACCTGCTGAGCGGTCCTCCAGCAGCTAGCCATAATCCTTACCAAGAGAAGTAACTTGACAAATAAGTCAACAATACCCAACATTGTGTAAAATTAGTAATAAACAAAGTGTGGATTTATAAAACAAAAAGTAAAACTACTGGCATATAGCAATTTCAAGGTAAAGCCAATTACTACAAAGCACGCAAAGACCTTTATACTATAAAACAATACCACTCACTTGCTCAAGACAGCTAGACTCACCACCACCTACTCTGCACAGACACAGCAAGCACCAACAAAAAACCCACTAGAAAAGAAAAACAAAGGAAAATTACACACAAGGAAACACAATACACATTGTGCACAAATACAAGGAAAATTTCAAACACATTCAAACAGAAGATAAATAGGCTGCTATTATTACAGCATTTCCAAAAAAACACATTCATGCAGGTCATTGATACTAATTTGGAGTAAACAGTATAAAAAAACATTTTCTTACCAAACACTTGCAGCTACACAAACTGCAGATCTACCAGTGCCGAAACCGCAACCACGCGGAAAACAAAAGCTTTGCACTAGAATAAAAAGGAGAAAAAAAACATTACAATCACCAATGATGACAAAACATAACAGTTAACATTATCAAATACTATGAAGTTTGCCCATCACCATCCAAATGGCAGCCACAAGCACCGCCAGCCAAGTGCCAGTCCACACACAGCCAGCCAAACGCCAAAACACTCATCAGCCAAACTACACTTCACACACAAACTTTCCTGGTGGTCTAGGGGCTTCTGCCCCCCTTGGGGGCAAATGGGCCTAAAAATATATGGCCAATCTGCCCCCAAGGGGGGCAGAAAGGGTCCAATTATCTATGCCCCAAAATGGGGAGCAACCCTTGCCCAAAGGGTTGCTCCCTCTAAACATAATGCACAAAATCCCTGGATTCTGGTGGGTTCCAACTCCCCCACAGGGGCTAGATTGGCCAAAAAAATGGCTGATCTAGCCCTGGGGGAACCAAAACACAGGAAAATATGCTGCCCCCAGGGCAGCGACCCTTGCCCAAGGGGTCGCTCCCTTAAAAATATATTTTAAATAAATCCCTGGTGCCTAGTGGGTTTTGACCCCCTGGGGGGCTGATCGGCCAAAATAAGGCTGATCTAGCCCCAGGTGGGCCGAAACACTGGAAAATATGCTGCCCCCCAGGGCAGCTACCCTTGCCCAAGGGGTCGCTCCCTTAAAAATATAATTAAAATAACTCCCTGGTGCCTAGTAAGTTTTGACCCCCCCCACCCAGCTGAAAAATTGGATGAATCAGCCACCAAGGGAGGGCCAAAACACGGATTTAAAATGCCCCCGGGAAGCGACCCTTGCCTAAGGGGTTGCTACCCCAAATTAAAAAAAAAAAATTAAAAATATTCCCAGGACTCCACTCTGTACAGACGCAGGGGGAAAGTCCTTTCCCCCTGCATCTGTACTCCTGTAAACCCCCACACCCCCCCCCGGAGAAGGACGTACCAAATCCGTCCTCTCCCTCAATACTCTGTAAGCAAATACCTTCCAGCGCGTCCCAAGCTGCACTTGATCACGTCAACGTCATCAGATCGCCGAGGGGGGTCAGGTGTGGCAGCTAAAGTGCTTCCGCTGCCATCCCCAGTGGAGTCATGTGGGTGGGTCCCCCACTGGGGGAGGGCCAGCACTCCCCCCGTGGGGCAGTTCCAGGATGTAATGGTTACGTCCTTAGCACAGCAGAACCGCTGCCGAGGACATAACCCTTGCGTCCTCAGCATCGAAGGGGTTAAATGTAAATTGTGCCCAAACTCAACTTTGGTTGTAGGGGCACTTAAAAAGTGAAAGTCTACAATATTTTGGCATATTGGGTACTCCCAGGGTCTCCCCTAAGTGTAACAGGGTGGGGGGTTATGTCATTATAAGGAGGATCCTTATAAAATATGTTTTATATGCCCTGGGGATAGAGAAATTGAACATTTCACTTCCCACATTGTAGTAAAGTGCCTCCCAAAATCGACTTTGGTGCTAGGAGCACTGTGGAGTGAGGATCTACACTATTCTTGCATATTCAGGACCCCTAAAAAATCTCCCCTAGGTGTTCCCACGGGTGGGGGGTCATGTAACTATAAGCAGGCCCTTTATAAAAGACATTTGGTATGCCCTGGTGATGGAGAAATTGCCCATTTAATTTTCCCCATTGTAGATTCCTAACCCCATAGGATAACATGGCAATGCTTTATGAATGCATAACTATCACTAGGAATTAAAAAAAATATCATTGAAGGACTTAGGAGAATGGTATTGATAAATTCAACAAAATGCTATTGTTGAATTTATGCTAAAATTTACAGAAAAGAAGTTCGAAGGTGTTCTTGTCTGTAAGCCAAAATTCAACCTTCCTGTGGTTTCCCCTGATTGGTCAGAGTTAACAGGATTAGCCAGGCTGCTTTGATGAAGTGACTAGTGGCTCACCCAGTGAGAGACTGTCTCTTGTAAGAGAGCTCTGCTGCACAGGAATGCTAGAGCAGGGGGGAGGGGTCGTAAAGCATGAGCTTCAAAGGAGGAATAGGACAGGCAGAGAATGCAAGGTCCATCTATCCCCAGACCCTCTGACCCAGCCAGATGGCACGCTTAAGGCAGGAATCTGCAGATGGTGGGGAGAGGAGAGATATGGAAAGGAGCCATACTGAAGTGTGGTTTAACTAGTTCTTGCTCCGTGGCTGATACTTCAGCCATACTGAATTTTGGAGGAATAGTGCTTTCTGGGAGAAGATTATGCCACACTTTGGAGGAAGTGGCCATGCTCTGGGGTGTTGCCTTGCACCGCATTGGACAGGAGTGCTCTCCTGCTTGACCCCAGAGAGCACTGAATAAATATGTGAGAGGGGCAGCGCCTCTCAGATCTGCTTCTTGAAACTAAAAGAAGACAAGCATTTGCAATGCAATAGTTCTCGCATTGCTGAAAGTTTTAGCTATTGCCGTTGCTAATAATAATGCAACGCCAATAGCTCAAACTTTCAGCAATGCGAGAGCAAATTTCTTTTTCCACAAGGCCAAACGCAAATAAGAAAAAAAGCAAATGCATGAAGCAAGGAAAAGGTGCAGTAACACAGGCTGTTACTAGGTGTCCCTGTGGGTGCAATGCCTTATGTTGATAATAGAGGTTTGTTTATAACTCCATAGGGACACCTAGTAACAGCCTGTGGTAATGCACCCTTTCCTTGCTTTGTGGATGGGGGACACACGGCGCCGAAGTCGAAGGAGTTGTGTGCGTGGGAACATATATTTAGTAATAGCAAAGATAATTTGTTTGAGAAAATTAGAAACAAGAAAAATATGTAATAGTGAGATAAAGAACAGAGGGAGTGTCGGAAAGGATTAAAAGGAAACGTGATGGAAGATAAACAGAAGAGAGAGTGCAGGGAAAAGCGCAAAGGAGTGAGTTAAGCGCTGTGATACCTTCGGGTAAAGTTTGCGATGTATAAAAGTGCAAACAAATAAATGTAAAAAAAGCCTACCTGTAGAACGTCAGTTCTTATTCTGCGATGCCACATGCCTTCGGGTCCCTGTACTGATTAACTGCACCCGGCTGCGGGTAACCTTCATGGCATGAACAACATGTTGCAGGGCAGACGTGTGGGATGTAGCCATTGTCCTGTGGCTGCACCACGGGGTAAAAGTGCAGGGACAGGAAGGCAGGCAGTCGGTATGGTACTGGAGGAATATAACAATATTAAAAGATACACGTTACCATCTGTTTTTTTTTTATATAGCGTGAACTCGACGCAAAGGTATTAGTGCACTTTAAATGAACAACTATTGTACGCGGTCCTTGCGCTTGCCCCACTGTGTAATTAATGTAGCGCACAATGGTGCTCCCATTAATGTATTCACGCACCCTGCCTGGGGGACACCACCTACCACACCTTGCCCTTGCGGAACAGAACAATGTAGCACCTAGAGGTGATTGCTTGCTATACAATCCTTCTCTTTCGGCATGGCCGTTCTCCACCCTATGTCTGCCTCAGCCCCTCCAACAACAGTACCACCTCACATCTCTCTGCGCGCTAAAGTTATAGCCCTGGGCAGAGTGGCACCTGAACGGGATTCAGTCAAGGGTCCAGTGCCATGCAAGTCTTCGAATTCATTCATTCATTCATTGAGCACGTCAGCGCCAATAAGGCAGCATTCCACCCACTCTGTGGTGCTAGATGACACCCCACCATTCCTCTTGCAAATCATTGTTTTAATGGATTTTACTTAATGAGATTTGTTAAATCAATAAACCACGGTAAAATGTTTCTAGGCTACTGTTATTTCTTCGAACAATGTATCAGCAGAGTTTTCACAGTTTTAGGTACTGCGCTATAGAAGCCCTTCATTTGCTCATTCGTTCATGCACTCATTTTTTCAACATCTCCAATACACGTCCTAAGGCATGCTGCTGCCCCATCTCTCAGTACATCGGCTGTCATTTGGTACACTGTAGCGCCAGGTGACAATTCAGTCCATGGAAATGTTCTATGCAAGGCAGGGGACTGTTTATTAATTCATTCACTCAATTCTTGCTTCACTGGTTCAGCTTGTAAGAAGGCACCATAATACCACAGCTCAACAAAACGTATTTCGCATTGTGCAGTTAATTCAAGCAACTGTCCCCTACATCGTTCATTCAATCCCACCTACCCTCTCGACCAAGCAGTATTTTTACGCGCCAGTGGCATCTCAACAGTGGAGATGTTGCGCTGAATAATGTAGCACCTACAAGCGAATATTATCGTGCTATGTTGTGAAACCTTAATTGAACACAGAATGTAAACGTTTAAACATGTTTAAACACTGACCGCATGAAGGACAAAGTAAGGCGAGCAGCTCCCTGTGTTTGTGCTCGGCGCCGCCATATTTTAAAAAAATACGGGGACAGCGGGCGGGCCAGGCCGGAGAGGCTGTGTGAAGGAGGGCAGCGAAAGTGGATGCGCGAACGTATTAGCGCACTTTAAATGAACAACTATTGTACGCGGTCCTTGCGCTTGCCCCACAGTGTAATTAATGTAGCGCCCAATGGTGCTCCCATTAATGTATTCACGCGCCCTGCCAGGGGGACATCACCTACCACACCTTGCCCTTGCGGAACAGAACGATGTAGCACCTAGAGGTGATTGCTTGCTATACAATCCTTCTCTTTCGGCATGGCCGTTCTCCACCCCATGTCTGCCTCAGCCCCTCCAACAACAGTACCACCACACAGAATGTAAATGTTTAAACATGTTTAAACACATGAAGTACAAAGCTCCTGGTGTTTGTGCTCAGCACCGCCATATTTTAAAATAATACGGGGACAGCGGGCGGGCCAGGCCGGAGAGGCTGTGTGAAGGAGGGCAGCGGAAGTGGATGCCGCCTGGAAGCCAATACGCTGCCTGCCGTTAAAACACTCACGCCGCACGCCCTGACTGCTAAAAAGTCAACAGAAACACAAGATTAAAAAATAAAGTTCCCCTCAAACACACATTAAACATGCAAGCGGACGAAAACAGTAGTTAGGCGCTGCTGCTTCCGGACTAAACGGAAGTCAGTATCACATCAACAGCCAGTAAAAAGACAGATAACAACAGCTATGCCAACGTTAAACAAATGGCAAGGGGCAGGAGAAATTACCCGGCAATAGGCGGAATTTCACCCAACATACAGATTACTTGATGCCTCGGAGAGGCAGCGCATGCGCTGCCTATGCGAGACCTAAAAAAAGGACTGCCAAGCTCGAAACTTGATTTGCACCATCAGGCCCTGCATTCTGACTGACTGCACCTACTGCATTATCTGGAACTACAGCCCTTTGAATGGACCTTTCTTCAAGAGGAATAAAGAGTGAACTCCCTACAAGCTACAGGGTAACAAAACTCACCTGGACCATCACCTCCAAGAATACCCTGCCTGGAGTGCGTCCAGTGGATTTGTAAGGGTTTAGTCCAGGTGCATTGTGGGAATTGTGGTCCCAACCTTTCATGGACCATCTTGGAGATTCCAGACCCTTGGATTCTGTTTCACTTGACACTTTGGAACCTCAAGAGGAACTTCAGAAAGAAGTTTGGAAAAACTTGGGAAAAAAGCTCCATAAGTGGACCGACTCAGCCGCAAAAACCAAGCCGGCCACCTTCAACTGCGAGCCGCCATGACCTGCTGGTTCATCCCGCTGAAAACCTCTGAAGGTCTGACTTCTAGAGTTTGACCGGGAGCTCCCTGGAAAGCAAGCCAGCGAACCTTCACTGAATCCGGACTGGTGAAGAGCATGGAGGGACCCGGCAGAAAAAGATCCAGAAAACCTTCTAAGTCCGAAGGTAAAATATCGACCGAGGTCTACAGCAAGAGGTATCTGAGCAGGGCTCCATCACAGTTAGCCTAAAACTTTGACTTTGTCCCGGTCAAGCGCAACCAGATGTCCCAAGGCGGTGCGATAAGTTTCTAAGTGCTATAGAGTGCTAAATATTTATTTTTTTAAATCATATCTCCGGTTCCCTGCATTGGATTTTTGTGGTTTTGGTGTCATATTAAAGATTAAAATATTTCCTATTTTTATAAATTAGTGTTGGATTTTTATTGTGTGTTGAGTCTTAATTATTCACTGAATTGATGTTTTTAAATGCTTTACATTCCTGTCTCCTAAATTAAGCCTGCCTGCTAGCAACCAAGCTACCCAGAGTTGAGCATGGGAATATTTTATTGAGACCTCTACTAAGCCCTAGACTGTGTTAGTGGCCTTATTGCCAGTGGTAGATACACATTTAACACTACTAATAACCCACTTTCCAACAGTCAGGTTACTCAGACCTTTGGTGTTGTAGCTAACTACTCTGACTGTGAATATGGATGGAGGCATTTAATGAAGCAGTAAGGGCTAGGGATTGAGAGTAGGTGTGGTAACGCAAGTACACCCTTTTAAAACTAAAAGTTAATTCAGTTCACAAGAACATTAAATATGAAACATTTAACAAACCAGTTTGGAAGTATAATCCACAGATGCCCTGCAAGGGTCTCCCCCAGTAACAAAGGCAAAGCCAGGGAGAACATTAGTGCACTGACTGAGCCGTCCCCCCTATCCTGTCCAGC
This sequence comes from Calotriton arnoldi, assembly GCA_963921515.1. NCBI lineage: Eukaryota > Metazoa > Chordata > Amphibia > Caudata > Salamandridae > Calotriton > Calotriton arnoldi. The sequence continues at coordinate 332,758 of CAWUFW010005474.1, read as the reverse complement.
TCTCAACTTTGTAGTCCAGACTGGCAGGCTCCTCCCGGCATTGCATTCGCAGCTTGCATCTGAAATTGTAATCAGGTTTCAAATGTGTCTTCCTGCCACAACCAACTCTCCAGGACAGTTAGTCTCTCTTGAGCCATGGTCGCTAGATCCGGATTTAAGTTCTTTGGAAACCAATACACCCTCTGCCAATCATTGTGCAGGTGAGGAGGAGCTGTACCCCGGCCTTACGACTTTTGAGCGGGCTCATCATGGAGGAGGGTCCAAAGGTCCTGCGCGGCTCCATGAGAATGCGAAGTTGGAGCCTTCAAAGTTGCCGCTTGAAGATGATGCAGAAGGTTTGTCCCAACCAGACTTTATGTTCTTCTCCCTCATGAAGACATAACTTGATTTTAGAAGAAGTCTTCAAAAAGTCCACTGAAACTGAGAAGATTTTAGGATTAAAAAAATATATATTTTGGTATATGTATCTAGATGTCAGTATAAAAAGCTAAAATTGTTTATCATCTGAGACTTCAAATTTTGGTCATCCAGTGTAGAGATAAAATATTTCTCCTTATGCATTCCTGAGTCGCTAACAATCATTAGAACATTGGAATGTTGGGAGCTCCATTGAAGACAATGGAGTGCTCCGGTCTTCTAATGGTCGGTAGAAGCCCGGAGCATCAACAGTCCAATGTTTGTTCAGAGCAACAGCTGTGAACAAAGGCCTCAGTAGCCCGAGGGGATTTCCACCCCCTCGGCCTCCATGAGGCCTTTGTTTAACAAATTAGAACATTCTGCCCTCTAGGGGCGAAATGTTCTAATAGACTTAAAGCCCTCAGTAGCGGGCTCTACCGGCCATTAAAAACCCGCTCCAGCGTTAAAGGCCCTCGCAGGCTCTATTAGCAACGGGCTTTACAGAATTTTGCTCTATTTGAAGATGTCTGCTTAGGTATTCAGGTATATTGTGCATCACTGGGTGGATAGCCCTTTAAGATAAGCCTTTGTCAGCACACAGTTGTAAAATGTGACACTCTTTGCGTCTGCGAGCAGAAGGCTTACAATTCAGGGCATTTCAGGAACGTTATTTTAAGCTTTATCATAAAAAAAGAAAGGTCATATGCTAGATGTGATTTGTATGGACATAATGCTTGCTGGCAGTTCAGCAGATGCCAGGTCGGTCACATTCACAGATGCAGAAAAACATCACGAGCCAACTACAAACGGCGTGAACAAAGGACTGTGCTCTCGCCTTCTGGAAAAGAAGAAAACATTTTCGACCAAATAAGGCCGCATTTCAAATATTTATATTTTCCGCAATGGGGGTGAAACTCCTCTTTATGCCTTGCATCAACGACTTTCCTACTTCATCTTCCTAATTTGAGTGAATTTAGCCCACTCACACATCCTAAAACCTGCATCAATATCATATGCCAACATCTATGAACAAAGAGTTCAATTTCCAAAGATTGTGGGTGCTGGATTCAGCTATCAGACTGTATAGCTATCCAGGCATATAACCAGAATTGGAGGTTTAGGAGACTTCCAGGACAGCAGCATTGACTTGCGGAGTTGGCGATTATTGGCCAACCAGGAATTCATGGAGTTTAACACTTTTCATAATCCTTAGTTTCCTTATCACGAATGTTAGATCGCGAAAGTAACTTGAAAGTATTTTGTATGTAAGTGGACACCTTGCTTATCTTTTTCTCGTGACAACACAAATGACACCTGCACTCTAAATGCTCACAAAAGTCCTCATTTTCATGATAAAATACAACTTGCTTTGAACGTCTCTAGGTTTGTAGTTGATTGAAGAAGAACCTGATGTTTGTGAAACAACTTTGCCACTTCACTCACCTCTATTCAAAACACGGTTTATGGAAAATATCGGCCAACTGCTAATTGAGGCAATTAAACATCTTCAAGTGCCAGCCGTCCAATCAAATGGCCTGATAGTGGACTGACCATAGCACTGTTTATGGGAGCCAATAAGTCGAACGAAGAACCTTTAACATTAACCTTGTGCATATTTAGTGGTCAGGCAGGTGGAGTTTGGTATGAAGCTGCCCTTTCATCTACGGACCTCCCCATCTCTTCCAGAGTTCCGAAAGTCCTAGAAGACCTGGCTATTCGGCTAATCAACTGGACTCTGGCAGCACCTAGAGACCCTCACTGGTGACAAGTAGCGCTCTACAAATCTACTGATCGATTGGATGGAAACATCACGTTTATCTGCAGATTTGGAGTGCCAAGACCCTTAAGCAATGATGTTTGCGGATAGCTGTCTTCTGTAGTCACAATTGATGAAGTGATGTTTCTCCTGTCTTCTCACCTGTTAGGCGTGGCAGTTTGGGCTAGGCTTCCCTACTTGAGGAGTAAGTAGCAAGGCTGGTTTACATCTGACTGGGTCTAACCTGAGGTGGCCTGGTGGGCGAAAAAAATGATGGGTTGTAATGCTTCCCCGATCTATTTCCTGTGGTTAGACTATTTGCAAGCATTCTGTTGTAAATCACTTGCAATCACCTCTATGCAAAGTAACTATTCTACGATGTACCAAGAAGAAGGGTGTGCGTATATGTGGTTTATTAAATCTACGAGTGCAGGATACACTGAGTAGACGCTAGGGAGGTGTTACAATTGTGATTGGACATTGTTCCTTGCTTATTTCTGTGAATATAGATTTCTTTAATTTCGTCCCATGGTATTAACATCTATGCACTACAGAACTGAACAATTAAGGCCTAATTACAGCTGTCCCTTTAAATTGCCATCCCCGTTCATAAACCTGTTTGCGCAAGAATCGCAATTAAAAGTGGTGCAGTGTTTTTCGCATCCGGTTTTACCCAGATGCAATAAAGTTTGCACCCTCTGTTAAACTTAAGCAGGTAAATCCTGACGCAATTTACCAGGGGGAAAAGGCTCAATATTTATTGTGACGTGGATTCTGGTGCGGCAGGCACCAACAGCCTCATGTTATTCCCCCCATTGAAGCGAAATCAGTTGTTCTAGGTGCTACATATTGCATGAGATAAATTCCAAACCCTGGGGTGTCAGATTTTATTGGGTGCATTGAATATCAGGTCACTTGTAACAGGCCCCTAGTGTTTTTAGATGGATTTAGACTCGTTTGGAACTGATGTTTTCTACTTCAGCTTTTGGAAACAAACCTCTGCATCTCTCTTTGAGAGTGGTCTTAAAGGAGGCAGAGGAGATGAAGATTTGTACTTTTAGGCATTTCTCTGGAGAGGCTTACAACACACTCAGGGCATCCTTAGGAGGCGCCCAGTACAATGTGATCCCAGCACAAGCACCTGTTTGCTCAGAGATTGCAATTAGAAGTGCTGACAAGGTTCATCGCATCCAGTAATGACAGAGTGTGATAAAGATGGCAGCCCTCCTTCGATTGTGGCAGAGCAAACTTGCTGGAATTAGAAGAGGGGAAAATGCCAGGAAAATAGCCGGGCATGGGCATTTTGGTGCAGGAAGCACGTAATGCTCGATTTTAAGGGCAACACATCGGTGTCAGGTTTTATGCAGTGCAATAATTATCTCATCATACACTGGCCCACTGGCCCTGAGGGCCTTCGGTGGCTCAGTACCTTTCACTCGAGGATACTCATGCTTTCTGAGTTGATAGTATCATGAAGAAGTTGCATGTCGAGAAGGGAGATGCAGGGACCAGGCTTGGGTCAAGTTTACCTACATCCGGATGTGTTTATGCTGTGGTAATGGGATCCCTTAGCACAGCTGTTTGTGGTATTACAAAAATATGTGCAAGATAGATGCTGAGTAACCCTGGAAATGATGGGTAGGTCACCTCAGACTCAGAATTATAAGTCCCTCCTGTGACTTATGAGATCATTTTAACGGTGGAGAAATGGCCACTGAATCACAGAAGGAGCACACGAGCCATACCAGTGGCAACTGAAGCACAGAGGGAGCCCACTAGCCATACCAGTGGCAACTGAAGCACAGAGGGAGCCCACTAGCCATATCAGTGGCCAATGAAGCACAGAGGGAGCCCACTAGCCATACCAGTGGCCACTGAAGCGCAGAGGGAGCACACTAGCCTTATCAGTGACCACTGAAGCACAGAGGGAGCCCACCAGCCATACCAGTGGACACTGAAGCACAGAGGGAGCACAGTAGCCATGCCAGTGGCAGTGGCCACTGAAGCACAGAGGGAGCACACTAGCAATACCAGTGTCAGTGGCCAATGAAGCACCCAGAGAGCACACGAGCCATACCACTGGCAGTGACTACTGAAGCACAGGGGGGCACACTAGCCATATCAGTGGAAGTGGCTACTGAAGCCCCCATGGGGAGCCCACTAGCCATACCAGTGGTAACTGAAGCACAGAGGGAGCCCACTAGCCATACCAGTGGCAACTGAAGCACAGAGGGAGCCCACTAGCCATACCAGTGGTTACTGAAACACAAAAAGAGCACACTAGCCATACCAGTGGCCACTGAAGCACAGAGGGAGCACAACAGCCATATCAGTGGCCACTAAAGCACAGAGGGAGCCCACTAGCCATACCAGTGGCCACTGAAGCACAGAAGGAGCACATTAGCCATACCAGTGGCCAATGAAGCACAGAGGGAGCACAGTAGCCATACCAGTGGCCACTGAAGCACAGAGGAAGCTCATTAGCCATACCAGTGGCCACTGAAGCACAGAGGGAGCACACTAGCCATATCCGTGACCACTAAAGCACAGAGGGAGCCCACTAGCCATACCAGTGGCAGTGCCCAATGAAGCACACAGAGAGCACACTAGTCATACCAGTGGCAGTAGCCACTGAAGCACAGAGGGAGCACACGAGCCATACCAGTGGCAGTGGCTACTGAAGCACAGGGGGAGCACACTAGCCATACCAGTGGCCAATGAAGCACAGAGGGAGTACACTAGCCATACCAGGGGCCACTGAAGCACAGTGGGAGCACATTAGCCATACCAGTGGTTACTGAAACACAGAAAGAGCACACTAGCCATACCAGTGGCCACTGAAGCACGGAGGGAGCCCACTAGCCATACCAGTGGCCAATGAAGCAGAGAGGGAGCCCACTAGCCATACCAGTGGCTACTGAAGCACAGAGGGTGCACACCAGCCATACCAGTGGCCACTGGAGCACAGAGGGAGCACAACAGCCATATCAGTGGCCACTAAAGCACAGAGGGAGTCCACTAGCCATACCAGTGGCCACTGAAGCACAGAAGGAGCACATTAGCCATACCAGTGGCAACTGAAGCACAGAAGGAGCTCATTAGCCATACCAGTGGCCAATGAAGCACAGAGGGAGCACAGTAGCCGTACCAGTGGCCACTGAAGCACGGAGGGATCACTTTAGCCATACCAGTGGCCACTGAAGCACAGAGGGAGCACAGTAGCCGTACCAGTGGCCACTGAAGCACAGAGGGATCACTTTAGCCATACCAGTGGCCACTGGAGCACAGAGGGAGCACACTAGCCATATCCGTGACCACTGAAGCACAGAGGGAGCCCACTATCCATACCAGTGGCCACTGAAGCACAGAGGGAGTACAGTAGCCATACCAGTGGCAGTGGCCACTGAAGCACAGAGGGAGCACTCTAGCCATACCAGTGACAGTGGCCAATGAAGCACACAGAGAGCATACTAGTCATACCAGTGGCAGTAGCCACTGAAGCACATAAGGAGCACACTAGCCATACCAGTGGCCACTGAAGCACAGAGGGAGCACACTTTCCATACCAGTGGCCACTGAAGCACAGAGGGAGCACACTAACCATACAAGTAGCTGCTGAAGTACAGAATGAGCACACTAGCCATACCAGTGGAAGTGGCCACGGAAGCACAGAGGAAGCACACTAGCCATACTAGTGGCAATGGCCGCTGAAGCACAGAAGGTGCACACTAGCCATACCAGTGGCAGTGGCCACTGAAGCACAGAGGGAGCACACTAGCCATACCAGTGGCAGTGGCCGCTGAAACACAGGGGAAACACACTAGCCATACCAGTGGCCACTGACAAACAGAGAGAGCACACAAGCCATACCAGTGGCAGTGGCCGCTGAAGCACAGAGGAAGCCCACTAGCCATACCAGTGTGCAACTGAAGCACAGAGGAAGCACACTAGCCATACCAGTGTGCAACTGAAGCACAGAGGAAGCACACTAGCCATACCAGTGGCCACTGAAGCACTGAGGGAGCACACTAGCCATACCAGTGGCAGTCCTGATGCCAGATGCAAAGATTCTCATGACGGTTGTCTCATTTTTCCCCTCAAAGAGCTCCCATAGGCAAGAAGTATTGTTTGACCACAGTGGTAAGTGTGGGTTGGAAGACAGGAAAATGTATGCTCTCTTGAGAGCATGTTGGGGGGGGGGGGGCATTCTCAAAGTATTGACTTTTTGTTATCCACATTAAATGGATTTATAAACTTACCTCTCCTTTAAGCAGGCATGTGAGTTCTCTCTCCTGTGATACTGTTGGTGTAAAATAAGGACACTTCAAAATTAATGTGTGAGAGTAGCACAGGCTATGCACTTAGGGGCAGATCTACAAGAAAGTGCCGCAGCGTGGCGCTGCAAGCCCTTTGGCTGCGCCACGCTGCGGCACTTTCAGAGCACAGGAATGCGACATATTTACAAGAATATGTCGCATTCCTGTGTTCTCCCCTGCGCTAGCGCACAAACAGCTGCCAAGCGCCGGCGCAGGCACCCTTGCACCATGGTGCAAGGATGCCTGCGCCATGGGGAGATTGTTTTTGTGCAGGAAGGGGCACCTTTCTGCACAAAAACAATCAGTACAGGCTTTTCCTCTTTCAATGCGTGCTGCAGAATGCAGCACGCATTGAAAGAGGAAAAACGAGGAGAAATGAAAACATTTCTCCTCGGTGCGCCTCGCTACGCCACCTCTAGGGTGGCGTAGCATTCACACGCATCTCCAGAGTTACGATTTCTCGTAAATCTGGAGATGTGTCTTGTTCCATGGGTGTTGCGTGGGAACACCCACAGCAACACCCATGGAACGCCCTTCAACACAAAGTGCTGCGTGTGAAGGGGCCGTATTTACAAGGAGAGGAAAAGTCACGCAGGGTGGCTTTTCCTCTCCTTGTAAATATCGAGGAGCCCCCTGCGCCACCAGTACGTCACGAAAAGTGACGTACTGGTGGCGCAGGGGGCTTGTAAATCTGCCCCTATGAGTGGGGGGTAGGGAGTGGGAAATCCTAAAACAAATCCCTGCTGCCAGTTGTTGCCAACCCTTGGCCTGAATACTTCCTATGGGGTGTCATTGAGCTAAAAATATACCCCAGCCTGATCTGTGCTGCTTCACCTTTAATTCATCAAAAGCCACCATTAATAACACTGTAAAGTCTTTAGGCATACACAGGAGGCTTGGATGTCACACGCGTGACCTTTCTCAACTCTAATCCTGCAGTGCCCCTCTGTCCCTGCTCTATGTAGGCCATCTGCTGATGAGTGCTTCTCTCTTAAAGGAGCCGCAGCTTCCATCAGCGTGTCTGTGCTGTCCTCGATGCGACAGTATCATCACAGATGCCAGGGTTTATGGGTACTCGTCTCAAGCAATCACTTCATCTGGGAGGATGATGATGACAGTATCTGGGTTATTTTTGAGATGGGTGGGGTATGACCACTGACAGCTTTCACATCACATCCATCATCCAGTGAGAGGATAGTTGCAGAAGGAAAGGCACTCATAGAGCACTCAGCACAGGTACATTCAGTGACAGGTGTAGGACATATTAAGGAGTTCTGTTTCATGGGTAACAATGGCGCTTAGCGCTACTATAATTGCATTTTGTTCAGTGAACAGTCTCTCACTGTAGCATTACATATACATCCGGGACACTAATTGACGTAGCAGGAACCAGTGGCACAGCTGGCACAACATTGTATGGATGGTTTATGCGGTTTAGGATTAGGAACAATTACCATAAGACAGCACTTAAAGTTTCTTGCTTAGCACAATGCTCTCCCTCCTGGGACACAACCACGCCACAGCCCAGTAAAATGCTCTCCATCCTGGGGACACCACATCGCCACAGCCCAGTAAAATGCTCTCCATCGTGGGGACACAACAGCGCAACAGCCCAGCACAATGCTCTCCGTCCTGGTGACACCCCATCGCCACAGCCCAGTACAATGCTCTCCGTCCTGGGACACAACCGCGCCACAGCCCACACAATGCTCTCCGTCCTGGTGACACCCCATCGCCACAGCCCAGTACAGTGCTCTCCGTCCTGGTGACACCACAGCGCCACAGCCCAACACAGTGCTCTCCATCCTGGGACACAACACCGCCACAGCCCGGTGCAATGTTCCGCATCCTGGGACACAACACCGCCACAGTTCAGTACAATGCTGTCCATCCTGGACACAACAGTGCCACAGCCCAGTACAATGCTCTCCGTCCTGGGACACAACAGTGCTACAGCCCAGCACAATGCTCTCCGTAGTGGGACACAACCGTGCCACAGCCCAGCACAATGCTCTCCATCCTGGGACACAACAGCACCACAGCCCAGTACAATGCTTTCCATCCTGGGGACACAACATTGCCACAGCCCAGTACAATGCTCTCCATCCTGAGACACAACAGTGCCACAGCCGAGTGCAATGCTCCCCATCCTGGGGACACCACATCCCAGCACAATGTTCTGCATCCTCGGGACACCACAGCCCAGCACAATGTTCTACATCCTGGGGACACGACAGCCTGGCATAACACTCTGCATCCTGGGGCACACCCCAGCACCACACCCAGCAGAATGTTCTGCATCCTGGGGGCACCACATTGCCACAGCCTAGCATAATGCTCTCCATGCTTGGTACACCACAGAGCCACAGCCCAGCACAATGTTCTTCATCCTTGGAACAACACAGCGCCATAGCCCAGCACAATGCTGTCCATTCTGGGGATGCCACAGCCCATCACAATGTTCTGCATCCTGGGGACACCAGAGCACCACAGCCCAGCACAATGTTTTGAATCCTGGGGACACCACATCCCACAGCCTAGCAAAATGCTTGCCATGCTGGGGACACCGCAACGCAACAGCCCAGCACAATATTCTACATCCTGGGGACACCACAGCCCAGCACTATGTTCTGCATCCTGGGGACACCACAGCACCACAGCCCAGCACAATGTTCTGCATCCGGAGGACACCACAGTGCCACAGCCTAGCACAATGTTCTGCATCCTGGGGACACCACATCACCACAGCCCAGCACAGTGCTCTCCATCCTGGGGACACAACAGCACCACAGCACAGCACAATGTTCTGCATCCTGCGGACACCACATTGCCACAGCGTAACACAATGCTCTCCATCTGGGGCACCACAGCCCAGCACAATGTTCTGCATCCTGGGGACATTACAACGCCACAATCCAGCACAATGCTCTGCATCCTGGGGACACAACAGCGCCACAGCCGAGCACAATGTTCTGCATCATGTGGACACCACATCGCCACGGCCTAGCACAATGTTCTGCATCCTGGGGACACCACAGCACCACAGCCCAGCACAATGTTCTGCATCCTGAGGACACCACAGTGCCACAGCCTAGCACAATGTTCTGCATCCTGGGGACACCACATCACCACAGCCCAGCACAGTGCTCTCCATCCTGGGGACACAACAGCACCACAGCACAGCACAATGTTCTGCATCCTGCGGACACCACATCGCGACAGCGTAACACAATGCTCTCCATCCTGGGGACACCACAGCCCAGCACAATGTTCTGCATCCTGGGGACATTACAACGCCACAATCCAGCACAATGCTCTGCATCCTGGGGACACCACAGCGCCAAAGTCTAGCACAATGCTCTTCATCATGGGGACATTACATAGCCACAGCCCAGCACAATGTTCTGCATCTTGGGGACATCACAGCGCCACAGCCTAGCACAATGTTCTGCATCCTGGGGACACAACAGCGCCACAGCCCAGCACAATGTTCTGCATCCTGGGGACACCACAGCAATGTTAATCACATTTGCTTCTTTCTACCCACCTACTGTCTTTGTTAATACAATTTCCAGTAGTATTCCTCTTCTCCTAGTCCAGGCAGAAATTCCTGTGTCCCTGCAGGTGCATTGGTTACATTTCTCTTCTTCTTCTTCTTGGTGAGGGTTGACAAGCTTTTCCGATGGGGTTTGTCTTCCACTCACCGAAACACCAGAATGGAGCCAAGCGCTGCTGAAACAGCAGCACCTGAGCAGAAATCATCATCAATTGCATGTCCCAGTCATGGGTATCAACAAAATGCCAGGGAGTAGCTGAAATGGCATTCGGCAACCTTTGATCTCTGATGGCATTATAGAGTTGACCCTTTGTGCCACCCTAAGAGCTCAGCAGCCATCTGTCTGCTACTGAGGTGCTCAGGGCAGGACAAGGAGACAAGGGACCTACAGAAAGTCAACGGTTCTCTGTTTGCTCCGCTGCTTTCATGACCCCTGAACCAGCGGTAGCCTGAGTACCAAAGGGAAGGCTGGCCTAGCAGCTGCTAGACATGACTACCCTAGTTGACGTCCGTCCTACCAACCCCGAGGACTGGCAAGGAAGTGGGCTCAAGCTTTATTTACGAGGCCCTACCAGCACTTTTGCACTGCCGGCGCATCACTTTTTTGACGCCCCGGTGGCGCAATGTGCCGCAGCATACTTACAAGGCTGGGCAAAGCCACTTTATGTGGCGTTTCATGGCCTTGTAAGTATGTGCCCCTTTTACGCAGAACACTGCATGAAAGGGACGTCCATGGGTGTTGCTGAGGACGCAACACCCATAGAATCTGAAACATTCCCAGATTTAGGAGGAATTGTACACCTGGGAATGTGTCAGATTGTAACGCCACCCCAGGGGTGGCATGAGGGAGACACAACGAGGAGAAAATATCCTTATTTCTCCTCGTTTTTACCTCTTTCTGAAGCACACATAGAGGAGAAAATCACCTCTATTGATTGATTTTGTGCAGAAAGGAGTCCCTTCCTGCACAAAATCAATCATCCCTGCAACGCAGGCACCTTTTCAACATGGCACAAGGATGCCTGCGTTGGCACTAGGCTGTTTTTTTTGCTGCCTGCGCCAGTACAGGAATGCACCGTATTCTTGTAAATACGGCGCATTCCTGCACTTTTAGAACGGTGTGGCGCTGCAAAATTGCTTGCGCCACCGCGCTGCGTAATTCTATTGTAAATGAGGCCCGCAGTATGGTGTGTCGGTTAGACCTCAAATGAGCAAGGGCGTTTTACTCCTGTGGCTGAGATCAGGTACACACCAGTGCACAATCACACAGAGAGCAGCAATGAGTAATTCAGGCATTCAGAGTAAAAGCTGGACCTCATTATATTGCTCTGCTGTGTTTTTTCATATTTATCTTGTTGGATTGAGGGTTCTTTTTCAATCTGTGTGTTTCATGATCGTGATTTGTAGACTGCATTTATTATGCTGTTTAACAAAGCTGATAAGGTCTATGTGTGCACGTGCATCAGTGGCTCCCAATGTGCCGGAGCTGCAAAAATGCTCCCACAACCCGACTGTGCAGCGTGCGGCGCTCAGCTGTTGGCTTCACACCTGTGCTTTGGATGGGTCCAGTGGGACTAGCTCCAGTTTATAGAAGCCTGCACATCTCTTTCGTCATGCACCTGGCACACCGTTTAAATACAGCACTGCCCTGACTCGGGTCATGCATTCGTATGAATATGTAACACTTGTATAGCACACAAATCTGCTGGAGGGAAGGATTCATGACAGAGTTTTAGCATATCCACATTTTGATAAATGTAGTTGTCTTAAAAATCTGGCATGGATACAGGCCTCAAGGACTGAGTTTGGAGAACCCTGGTCTAAAGAATGGCTTTCCGAGCATTTCTAGTCTGATTTTGTGTTTTCGGAGATATGCATTCAGTAGAGTGTGTACACTGTTGAGCCATAGACAGCTGGACAGGCTAAACAGGGCACTGGGAAAACCCTCAGTGGGGTTGGGACTGCCTCTAGCTCTCAGCCCCGCCCTGACAACATCATTGGGGGTATATGCCTAGTGAGCAATGCAACACAAATGGTTCATCCCAATGTCTAATGACTCTAAGCAATGGCGCCCTAATGTGACACCACAGAGCGGCCAGTTGCTTTGGATTGCCATGACAGTTAAATGTACCCTGGGCTAATCCTGGAACAACAAACACCAGAAATGTAATTGGCTATGCGAAAAATGTGAGCCTCTATTTTGTCTTGTGTGAGAATTCCAGATGCACGTTTGCATTGAACACTCCTCGGTGTGGGCAAATACAGTGATGGTAAATCGAAGACAGGGCAACGCAGATGAAGGGTGAAACCGCCACTTATAGAACTAAGTCAGAGAGTAAAATTTCCCTTGACAAGGAAAAACATGAGCCACTAATACCCAAATTCGAAGACTCAGACATACTTCCACATAGGTCATCTGGAAGGGTGCAAGACCTATTTGGAAGGTACTCCTGGGTCTACCACAAAAACACACAACAAGCTAGACATGATGCAGGTGGAGGCACTGCTAGGCCATGCAGTACATGTGTGCTTGCACACACACACACACACATAGGTTAGGAGGAACGTCCCCAGATCTGCCACCCCCTACAGAGATACTTACTTTCCCTGCCTCCTACATCACCTTGACTCTGTACCGCACACTGCTGCCTTTTGGATAGGTTTCTGCTATACAAATGCCACATACATGCATACATCACACTCGCTTACTGAACACAGAAAGGACAGATGACCCAAATCCACCAATTGCATTCCTCACTCTTCCTCTGAGACCAACAGAACCAAGAGGCAAAGTGTTTTGCAGACGTGACTCTGCGCAAAACCGTGATATCATGAACATTTATACTTCCTCGGACATGCTCATAGTCACACAGTGCTGGAAAGTAGGGGGATCACACCAGATCCCGGTTCTGGCAGCTATGTCTGGGCCAGATCTGGGATCCAGCCGATTCAGGGAAATATGCTGAATTTGACCTGGTGTCATTTTCCGAAACTGGGCCAGATTTCAGCAGTGCCCACATGTTATCTGCTCTCTGTTCAGAGCAGCAACCAGCAAGCGGCAAGGAGGCTTTCTTGTTTTCACTTCCAGCTGGGCCCAAAACAAAGGCCTGATTTTAAGGGCCATCAGCCCTCCTTTTGTTGAAGTTACATCCTGGCTAGGAGCCTTCTCGAGTCTAACACCTAGACACTAATGCAATGGAAGAAAACAAAGGCACACAGTTTATCACTTTACAAGTACTTTGGAGAAACTATAACTTGGAGGCAGGTTTTTTACTTTGTTTAACTCCCAATGTAAAAGGTGTGCAGGCAGTGTATGAAGGCTGATTGTATCTGGGTGTAAGAGTAACTACACAAATAATGATTTAAATGGCACCTACTTTTTTTTGTATTCTTTTGTAGCGCTACTCATCTCTATGTAGGGTGTCAGAGTGCTTTATATCACACACAGACACAATAAATCATACAAATGTGTAAATTAATGCACAGGAAAGGTAATATAAGACATTAAGGGATATAAAGTGTAGGAATCACATATCGTCCATACTTGGGGACATTATGGGCCAGATGTACAACCGTTTTTAGCAGTTGCAAAAGGAAAATTGGGCCGTTTGCGACCGCTAAAAAGGGTTGTAGCATGTACAAACCCTGTTTTGCGAGTTGGTAACCTATTACCGAATCGCAAAATAGAGTTTGTGAGCCGCTATTAGGAAGGGGCGTGCCAAGGGCGTCCCTTAATAATAGCGAGTTGCAGGGGAATGTATGATTGTTTTGTGACCGCAAATGTAGTTGAAAAACAATCGCAGTTACCACCAATTTCAAATTGGTGGTAAGCCACTCGCAAACGGGAAGGGGACCCCTTCCCCTTTGAGTTTGGCAGCGAAAATATTTTTTAAGAGCAGCCAGTGGTCCCATGGACCACTGCCTGCCCTTAAAAGGGAAAAGGAAACTTTTATTTTATTTTTTTAAACGCATCCCATTTTCCTTTATGGAAAATAGGTTTCATTTAAAAAATGCTTTATTTAAAAATCAAACACAGACATGGTGGTCTGCTGTCCCCATCAGGCCACAATCCCTGTGGTATTGCCTATTCTCAATGGGTCGCAAATTGCGACCTGCCTCATGAATATTGATGAGACAGGTCATTTGCGACCCCATTGGTAATCGCTAATGTGTCTGAGATACATTAGTACATACCATTTTGCGAGTCGCAAATTGCAAATTGCAAAAAATCACACTTTGCGACCCGCAAAACGGAATGGTCGTACATCTGGCCCTATATGTTAAGAGTGAATGGTTGGGAGAGACACAAAGTCAGGACTCCCAAAAGGAATCCTTCTTTGCAATCTTAGAATAACACAGATTGAAAAAATAAACAATAAGGATTTAAACCCATGATTTACAGTTTGCATGCAGTCCTGCCAAGTGTCACGCAGCAGGCGTGACGCTAACGCATTTCAGTGTGGTGTTCCCGCATCACCGCACTGAAATGCATTGTCACGAATTTTGTCCACTCTGCTGTGACAGTGATGCGCTGTAGTGGCTTAACGCCAGGGTGCTCGCGTAGCGCCCGCGCCGCTGCCAGGCTCAGGTGGTGCCGGTGGGTGTGTCCTGTGTGCGCCAGTGGGGGGGGGCGCTTAGAGCTGCTCTGCTGAGTCTCTGTGTATTCCCGCCGCGGCGCCTGTCAGTTGCGCTGTGTATAAACAAAACATTAGTCAGAGAGTCATGACTCCCTGCTGCTGCCCAATTAAATTACCCCGGGACCGGGCCTGCCCTCTCAGAGACAGTTCGCGTAGTGAAGAGACCGACCATACTTATAACACTGAGGTTTCCATATTCTATGTAGGTCAATGTATTCTTAGGGCAAGATCTTACAGCTACCTTGCTCAAATGGGTGTCATTTCATATATTTATGTGTTTCCCTAGTCTTCGTTACTTGATTTTGCGCACGAGAAAGTGTCACACATAGTTCTTGAAATGTCACTCATAATTACACTGAAGTTATGAAAATGTCACACATGGCAATCTGAAACCTTGGCAGCTATGTGCATGCAGTTCCAAGATGCCGGTAAATTGTGCACTGCATTATAATAGACGGATTGCAATTTATAAACTGGTAGCAACCAAACGATCTCAGTGTCAAAAGCATGATCTGCATGCTCAAGGATGTGTTTTGCAGCAGGCACATTAACCCTCTTCGCTACTTTATGAGTCGAAACTGTAACTGGACAAAACACAGACCTCATCAGAGTTATCTTACCCTATTAGAATCTGCTCAAATGTGCTGGACATTCAAAGATCTCTGCAGCAGCTGCCTTAACCCACTAAGATATTTTAAAATCAGCCTCTTTGTGACTAATTAAGGCAGCAGATTTACTGTCGCATTTCTCCTTGTAGCCAATTTCTTTGCAGCAGACTTTTTTTAAATCAATGTCTAAGTCGAAGGTCAGACTCTGCTTTTCAAACTCCACCCCTCGTGACTCATCACCTTTCCTCTGCCACATCTTCACCCCCTATTTATGGGTTCCCGGGAGGAATTTGTTTCCAGTTCCAGCACTGTAGCCACGTATACATTTATTCAACACCCTGCGGTGCATCACAGGTGTAAAAGGATGCAGACGACAAACCTCATCGCCTGAGAGTTACTGCACTATAAAAAAGAGTAAACAGGGGCTTTTTCATCATCAAAAGGCACCCCTCCGGCCCTCCGTATCTGTGCGCAGACTTGTGAGATAAAGCTTCAAGCGGAGCTCGCCGAGATGTTGTCGACGCGCTTCGAACACAGATTATGCGCGGCGCTTTGGCCCCGGGGCTGCGCCACGTGTTCTCTTCTCCACAGCTTTAAAAATCCCCCTCCACCGTGACATCGCTGCTAATCCGTGCCTGGTGACGCGCTTCCTCAACACTACACGACAGAAATTCCTTTTATCACTTCATATTGCACGAAAACAATGACAACAATGTAGTCCCAAATTAAACTCATTTCGCACAATCGGCCAATGCCTGACAGACAGCGACTCGTTTTTAAACCTTCGGTGAGGCTTTTCTGTCGCGGGCTGACAGCCGAGAAACGAGGGCAGGGAGGCATTACTCGCACGCGCCGCGCGGTTGCATAACGCGGTAGAAAATAGGCATTTTGCTTGGAAATGTGGAGGGACGATACCCGCCGCCGGCCCGTGCTCGGGGGGAGGGTTTGGACCGCTTTCATGAGTCTGTGTGAGGGTTCACGAATGCACCGGGTCACAGCAATGGCCTATAGACAAAATACGCTTTCAAAATGTAAAGCCTGTTTTGAATTTTTCACATTATTAATCATATTTGGACTTGCACGCGCATCATACCACTCTTTAACAACATGCACAGGTCAGTGTTTTGTTGTTGTATCTTTATGTAGCGTAAACTCGACCCGAAGATATTGAATCGCTGTACATGAGCATCTGTTATATTACACAAGGTCACATTAATTTTTTTAGATTGAGTAATTTGCCCGGAATCACAGGATGTTGAGCCGACGCCAGAACTCGAACCAGGTTCACCAGTTCCAAACACGGCAGGTCTGACCAACATCCTCTCGGGTGGAAACTTCTGCATGAATTTGAAATATCAGTAACACAACGTTCTGTTAAAGGCACAACAGTTATGCTGAAGTTGACAGTGATTTAAAGCAGATAGTGCTGGTCTGTGGCGAAACCTTTAAAAATTATGGAGTGTGGGTTCTCATACCAAGACTGAACTTTACTTATATCAATGGGCGATTAAAAAAAGTTTCATACGGTGGGAAGTGTGGTGTTGGGCCTCAGGCCCACATTGCAGAAAAGATGGACACAGACACCACGTGAATGTAGAGTAGTAACTTGCCACGAGCACGTGCACCCGGGCCCTTTTATTGACGGGGCCACGTCACTCGTGACACCCGTGATGGATGAGTGTGGGGGTGCAAGTGTGTCCAGCCCTCAAGGGAGTGGCTGGGAGAACAGCTCCGTGCGGAACACTAGAACGTGTCCCGCAGGACACAACATTCCTCCCCAACTTTATTGAAGAACAAACAAAACGCTAGTCCAACCTGTGGGGACAAAACAAACAGTTCACTAAACACCACAGGGTCCATCAGTCTTCTGAGTCAGGTGGCAGGAAGACGTCAGACATGAGCTGGTGATTTTGCTTGCAGCAGGACCATCTCGGCGGGCACCCGTAGTTTAACCTGAGGGGTTCAGGACACGACCGCTGGCTTGGAGACGTCCGCTGCATACCGTCAGTTCACTGACGACATGTCTTGCATGGCTTCCACTTTGCTGACGTCGGTGATGGTCTGTGGTGAGTTCTAACAGTTCCTTATAGAGGGTTGCGTCATGAGCATGGATGGAGTCCCAGGTGAGAGTTCACGGAGGTGTTGCCTGATCAATTGTCTCTGTTGAACCGCTGGGCTGTAACCAATAACCTGTCGGTGGGGCAATGTCTCTCCTCACTCTCCCGCCTGGGGAGGCCCGTTGTCGAGGTTGCTGCGGGACTGCAGGAGGGCTGCGCTGGGGTCGCGTGTGTGCCGACTGGAGGCAGCTGCAGGACCACCGAGGAGCCGTTACTTAGTCGCACGCCCAACCCTCGAGGGTGGATGGGTCTTGGCCAGGACTTGCTCTCGCTGCCGCGGTTCAGGTGTCGGCCAGGTTCACAGGTAGCCTCTGGTTTCTTTTGTCGGCTGGTGTGGCAACGGTGTAGGACTCCAGTCCATCGGTACTCTGGGAGTGGTGTTGTTTGACGCTGGTGCTGAGGGCTGGCGTGGTGGCGGTTGCCAGCCATGTGGTGAGTCGGAATGACAGGTGGTGGTGACTTGCTGGGAGAGTTGGATGCTCGGAGGGACTTAGCAGCCATGTGTCTCCGCCTTGCTGAGAGTGGTTTCTGGTGGCGGCTTGACACGCAGAGTGTGCAGATCCTCTCTTGCCTGGCTTGGGACCACTGCCGACTCCGTCTTGAGGCGGTGTGAAGAAAGACACTCGGTGCTGATCTTCACCCACGGCACCTGCGGTCAGGAGCAGGGATGCCGTCTGACTTAGACTGCCGACACTCTGGGATGGACGGTCGCCTGGGGAAGTGTTGGGATGAGACGCGGTTTGCGCTTGCTGTGGCTTACGTTCGGTTCTCCTGTGAGGCTGTATCCAGGGACGTCGGTCTGCCTTGGTGGCTGTCTGATGTGTCAGGGTGTGCTCTTGGCTTGCTGTGCGAGTCCTCGGTCTTCTCCCCTTGTTGGTCTGCTTAGCGCACCTGTGTTCATCCGGTTCTTCGGGGTGACAGGGCTGTCACTCTCTTTTTCCTTCAAGGGCGTTGCTCTTGGACCTCGAGGCGGCGCCGTCATGGCGCCGGCTTCTGCCTTCTTTCCGGTGTGCTTGTCCGGACTAGTCACTTTCTGTGACGGGCTCCCGGCTGCTGTGCGACGTGACGGCCGTTCACGTGTCGCCGGTTGTCGGAGCATCTCTTGCTGTGGCGGCCTGCCATGTGGAGTGTGCGACTCCTCTCTTGCCTGTCTTGGGTCACCGCCTACTCCGTCTCGAGGCTGTGCGAGGGAGGACACTCCGTGTTGACTTCGGCCCACTCGGGGGCTTCGCTGAGGCGGTGGAGATGTGGTCGTTCTCGATGCTGCGTTCAGCAGTGCTACTTTGTGGAGATGTCTCTATCTCCCGGGCGCCTGCCCGTGCTGTCAGATTCGCTGGCGCGGCCTTCTGCGCATCTCTGACTTAGTGCGCTCCGTCTTCTGCTTTGACGCTTTCTTTTGGCACTTTGCGTGCCTGTAGCATTGCTTGTGGTTGTGTCTGTACACCAGGAGGAGCACGCTATGCAGTTTCTTCTCCAGCAGTGGCGTTTGGATAGCCACGTGTGGTGCGCGCTCTGCATCAGTCTTTCTTGTGCTTCGTCGTTGGCTTCCAACAGACTCTTGGTAGCATCCGTAGCTGTGGCAAGTTGGACTTCTCTAGCTCTTTGCTATGTGGGGGTTCGGAGTTTCTCCCCTTCAAACATTTGGCAGCGCCTTGGGCCCCTCCCTGCCGTGGTGTTGGGATCCGTGCTCTGTCTCTTTAGCTTGGCGTGACTGCCGGCACTTGCTGTGAACACGCTTCCACTTCCGGTTACTCCTATGAGCTGATGAGGGTGGTTGCAGCATGCAGCAAAGTCTTTTCTGGCTGTGGCTTGTTGCCTTTTGGCTTTGCGGCTTGGAGCTTGACTGGTTGAGGTTCCATTACTCTGGCTGGGATTCTAGGGGCTAGGCAGCCTGGGGCTGTCTCTGTGGGGACCACCAGTTTCTTCCCTTTTCGTACAGTAGGGCCGTTCCAACAGGGACATTGCTTTCCTTTGCCCAGTGCAGCTGAGGCTCTGATGCTGTGTTAGCTTTCCCTCGGGGCTGACTTCTGAACTGTAGTCTCCTTTACCCCTTGTTGTGCTTGTCTTGCCGGACATGCTGAATGATGCTTAGCAGGAGGGGGTGGGGCTGTAGTCACCGTCCTACACTGGTCAGGACAGCTCTCCTGAGGCTGTTGGTTTTCGCATTGGAGAGTATGCCCTTTCTACTAGGTGCAATAACTGGAGATGGCCACTAGGTGGCAGGGCAGCACTTCAGGTTACAGGCCTCGGCAGTCTTTCCAGGAGTTGCGGGCCTCGGCTGATAGAGATGCCGGTGCTGGGCTGAGTGCTGCAGTGGCGCGGTGCTCCGACCCAGTAAGTAGGTGGCACTGCAGCTACAGTGATTTTGCTGGTGCCCCGGGAGTCCAGGCAGGCACGGTGCGGAGAAGGTGCTGTGAGGATGCAGACTGAGAGACACACTGCGCCAGTGAGGTAGGGTGGCTCCTGTTGTGTTGAGTGTCGTTTCTTTAAAGCTGTGTGACCCTCCCTGTGGTTGCTCCGTGCAGGCTACTATTCAGATTGCGGTGAAGCTCACTGACCGCATGGTGGCGATACAGCTATCTGGAATCGGCAGTCTCTTAGACCCTGCAAGGGGCGCGGGGGTTGGAGATGCAGGTACGGGGCCACAGAATACCTTCCAGGTGCTGGACGTCGTCTGCCTTGGGGCCTGCTCCTTTCCGCCGCACCTCAAGGTTCGCTGGAGGCCAGGGGTGACAGGGCCGCTGGCTTTCTCGCGCGGTGGAGACCTCCCAGGCCTACGAGTGGCAGTAAGCTTTACCGGGCATAGCAGGAGCCTGAGCTGGTTGGGTGCAGTCTTCGTCACCTCTCGCTTCAGGGACAGTGCTGCCACCGTTTCTTCGCCGCAGGGAGGACGCCTGTCGGGTCGTGCTGGGAGGCTGTGGGGGTGCGCACAGCAGGTGCCGCCAGTACTTTCCTGCATGCGTGGGCACCGGGGGACCTCGACCAGCAGCGCAGAGTTCACCGTGCCGGTGCGGGCTTCATTGCCGCTGGGGCAGGCTCAGTCTCGGCTTGCGGGGGCCGTGCCGGCAGGGACTGTGGCCGATTAGTGATAATGGTAGGAGTCCTGTCACCCGCAAATGCATCTCAGGAGCGTGCCTTGGGGGTTTACCTTGCAGACTGCGGCAGAGCTGCTCGTCTCCCCTGAAGTTTGCCTCGTAGGGGCAGCCGCTTCCTATGCAGGCCATGGGAGCCTTCCTGGCGCTACGGGCAGTGCGTGGCTCTGCAGGCACTATGGACACGGCTGGTTCTCCTACGGCTCGCAGCCTGCTGGTTTACGCTCTGCTCCTCCGCAGGTACCGTGGCCGTTGACCGCTTGGTGTAGGCTCAGCGCCCACGTGGGTGCCGGAGGAGCTCCCGGAGGAGAATCCTTGTACTTTTCAGCGAGGGACAGCGGCGGGGGCTCCTCACACGCTGCGTGTACCGCGACACGTGTCTTCCATGTCCCCGTGGACAGGAAACGTTCCGCCGGCAGCAGGGGTGCCCTAGACAGGGGCTAGACTGTCCCTCAGGCAGGCAAGTGAAGGGGCTGCCAGCGCACGCACGGGTGTCGACCCGCTCGTCGCCAATGTGGTGTTGGGCCTCAGGCCCACGTTGCAGAAAAGATGGACACAGACACCACGTGAATGTAGAGTAGTAACTGGCCACGAGCACGTGCACCCGGGCCCTTTTATTGACGGGGCCACGTCACTCGTGACACCCGTGATGGATGAGTGTGTGGGTGCAAGTGTGTCCAGCCCTCAAGGGAGTGGCTGGGAGAACAGCTCCCTGCGGAACACTAGAACGTGTCCCGCAGGACACTACAGGAAGTAATACTACAAAAGCAGTGGTGGCTCCTCCGCTAAGGCGGAGGAGTGTCGCCCTACTGCTCTGCAAGCAGTTTAAAAAGGAATACTAAAATGATAATAACCAATGTTATCATTTTAGTTTTCCATTCCTGCTTAGGTGAAGGCGGGACTGGGCTCGACAGAGCAAGGGGAGGAGTGCTATGCGCACGCTACGTGTTCATGACGGTTCAAAACGTCATGTGCACTTTGCATGTTCTCCACCAGGTGTATTGCACAGCCTGCTGAGGAACATGCACAGCCTCGCAGTCCCTCTTTGAGTGCCGAACCACAGCGCTCAGACCAATCACAATGCTGCTGTAACGCAGCGTTGTGATTGGCTAGGGGAGTCTGGGAGCCTGTGTCCTTCCTGGTTCCTGCTGTCGGCCAAGGAGCCGAAGAGGACGGATAGGCGGCGGCCGGCCTGCAGGTAAGTGTTTTTAAAAAAATATATATTATTTTATACCCCCACCCACCCCTCCCATCCCGCCACCCTCGTTATGTAGCATCTGCCACTGTACATAAGTACTTTTTTAACTTACTTTTACAAGCTTTTGTGAATCAGCTCCAAAGCATCCAACTTCCTAACAGTGCAAAGCGAGCACCTTCCATTCTAATTGTAAATGTATATAAATATTCCCAATTTATTCCCATTTTAGGCTCCTTCGGGGCAATTCACAAAGACATGCATGAGGCCATAATAGAGTACTACAGCAGTAACAAGTCACACACTCCAAAATCCCTTTGCGTATAAGCCGCAGAACAATTACACATGAAGCACTACTTTCCACGATTACCAAAGCCACTTAAAATATGTGGCACGGGAGCACCAAATTATGCAGCAGGGTAGAGTATGTGGCAAGAAAAGGCAAATTATTTGACATAACGCTGCAAATTTATTTATAGTATTGCTTCATTATTTTGACATTGTTACACATGGTAATACTGCCTGGGCAAAGATTTCACCTAGTTTAGTACCAGTTCAACACTCAAATACAGAAATAAGTAACTTAAAGATGACCAGTTAAGATTTGCAAAGGGCCTTCCACTGCGTGTGAACACGTGGCTGTGTTTCAAGTAACTTTTGATCTGTTTGTGCTAGAAACAGTTTTTTGTTAAAATGTGCAGATTACGCGGCAGAAGATAGATTATGTGACAAATGCTGCAAATTCATAATAATTATGCAAAACAAGCCCCAGAATCGCATAATTCCAGTGGCCCTAACTACAATATAGATGCAACCAGATGATGAACACAAAATAAGCATCTGCATATCCTCTGAACCCCCTAAAAAATTTATTTTTTTAATGTGGTACCCCTCTAACATGGCC
Organism: Calotriton arnoldi; assembly: GCA_963921515.1. NCBI lineage: Eukaryota > Metazoa > Chordata > Amphibia > Caudata > Salamandridae > Calotriton > Calotriton arnoldi. The sequence goes on along the minus strand of CAWUFW010005474.1, from coordinate 310,181 downwards.
TCTGGGGTCAGGGTACCCCTACCCTGTCCCCTTATAAGTCATTTATTTTTCAGGCACTGAGTCCTAGGATGGTAGCTGCATATTTTCCTCAGGTTGCTACCGGCCAATGACAACGCATGCTTGAACTCAGGGATTCGCGTATCTATCGCAGAGGTTCAGGGAGGAACCACGTTGCTATATATACATGCATTTTGAACTTTAAGTTCTCAAAAACTAGTGAACGGATGAACACCTAATCACAAAAAGCACACTTTCTTGATTAAGCTCTAGCTTTCTGCTAACGTTGGCGAAATTCAGTTCAGCTGTTTTTGCTGTAGCTGTGTCTAATTTTCCAAAACATTCTAGGAAGGAGGTGAGTTGGATGAGACTTTTTTCTGAAACTCTCATGAAGATTCTTCAAACAACACCAAATGTATTAGCAAACCAAAAATCTATTTCCTATGGAAACATAATTCTAACTTTAAAAAAAATAGATATTTTCACTGAAAAAAACAAACAAAGTAATGTTATAGTTAGATGAAAATTTCAGTGAAAACATAGCGTTTTAACCCCTTGACCGCGATCGGAATTCCGCTCGTGTGCTGGACATTCCGATCGCGGGTGTGGTCGTGACGAGCTCAGCTCATCATGCGCACAGCGCTACCGCGCAGCATGACGAGCTCAGCTCGTCACGAACATCGAAGGGGTTAAATGCACAAAACCACTGAAATTTACCAAGTAAATACAAATCATGGTTAGGTAACTATAACTTGCTCCCCCGCCATGTACAGTCTTCTCATCAATGATGTTACTTCAAATGTTGCAGTGATATTATCAATTGTGTCATAGAAGATGTCATCAGTGATGTAATATGAGGGGTAATTAGATGGATGTGGTTCCCAACTTAGGAACTGGGGAACTGGGTTCGAGTCTTAGTGTCGACTCGGCATCCTGTGATTCTGGGCAAATCACTTAATTTTTCTGTGCCTACGAAAAATGAATGTGTCACATGTAATGTAACTGGTGCTCATTTAAAGCTCCAATATCTTTGGGGCAAGTTTGCACTATATAAAACTGAAAAAAAAAAAAGAAGTGCATGGCAAGGGCACGAGTTATAGTTATTTGTGATAGTTATAACTGGTGAATTTCAGTGCTTTTGTACGTTTAAAATGTTACATTCCAACAGGAATTTCCACACTACTATAACATTACTTTAACCCTTGGTTTTTAAGTGAATTTCTAGTTTTTGTAAATAGTAAAGTAATATTTTATTACCATATGTAACGTTAATTCCTGCTGCGCATGCCTTTGGCAGTGTGCGATGGGGGGGGGGGTTGCCACAGGGCCTGCAAAGGTGCCAACACCCCTCTGCGCACAACCTTTGGCCGTGTACTGCAGGGGATCGACCACAGGACATGGGCAGCGGCCAGGCACTGCAGCCAACACCTCGTAGACAGTCAACCCACAGTGCATGGCATGGGGTTGGCCACAGGTCTGGCCTCTGAGCAGCCAACCCTACGTTACACACAGCCTTCATCAACATCCAAATATAAAAAGTGATTCTGCTGGCTTTATCAACGGGTGAGCATATTAATATCTATAATGTAGAACTATCATCTTTCTCCAAAGATCACCAATATTTTTAATCAAATGTATATTCTAATAATTCACACAATGCAATGTTTATTAATATTGATTTCTCTAAAAACAGTTTATTAAAGATTTAATAAAAAACATGGCTGTGACTCTTTTTCTATAGTTTGTACTATGACATTTTGTAGGTGAAAAATGTCAAAATCAATAGTCAGACATATTGTCTTTTTAAAATAATACAAACATGTCTCAGTCTTCCTTTTAACATCTTTCAGCTCAGAAAATGCAATAATAAAAACAGCCACAAGAGGGCCTTGCACTCCAGACAAAGAGCATAGAGCTCCAGCTAGGAGTGATTTAAAAACACATGGTAAGTTCTCCTGGGGTCATGGATTCAATGACCCAGGAGTCCTACTTTGTTGTTTTCTAATGTTGCTGGAGGGGGCTGCAGAACTCCATGCAGCCCCGGCAACATTAAAAAAAAATGTTTGGTGCCCCTGCCCCTTCTAGGGACATCACCAAGTTAAAAACAATTTGTTCTTTAACTAGTTCTCACAGTGCATTATGGGGCACCCCTTGAAGAAGCAGTGAATAATACGTATATAGCTGTGGCTCCTCATTTATTAATTACTTTTTGCAGCATTTCTTTTTCTAGGTGTCCAGTCCCACCTGAGACTCCCACTGTTTTATTTTTTTCTGTGGGGCCGCTGAGGGGAGATCTAGGGCCCCTTCATCTCCACCGGCTCCCAGCAAGTGGTCCCATTCCACGTGGCCTGGCAGGAGCCAGAAATATTTTTTATATTAAGGGGGGCGGGGGGCAGGGCTCCCACGGCCCCACTAGCTCCTGCTCCGACTGGAGCCAGCATCTTTTTATTTTTAAATAGGGCGGCTCAGTGCCCACCCAGGGCACCCCACAGCAGGTCTGTTGTTGCGGGCTGTGGGGGGAGGCCCAGGGCCCCCGCAGCCCGAAGGCTCCCATTCCTACACCCATCCTGGGTGCAGCAGGAGCCGGCATTGCTCCCAACCTGTGGGAGCAGTTTTCTTTTGCTCCTGCTGGGCGGGAGCATTTCACAGTTTTTTCCTGTCCGAGAGCACAGGCAGTAAAAAGGTTTTGTGCTCCCACCCACCAGAAACTACTTTGTGCTCCCGCCGGGTGGTAGCACATACACTTTCTCTACTTGTGTTCTTGAGCAGGAATAAGACGGGGTCCTGGGGTTTGGGGACCCCGGAACACCGTCCCTGAGGCCATTGAATGGTTCTAGGACAGGGGCTGAAGGCCTTATACCCATTTGCTAACTTGCAGGCCGTGGGGATAGGGTCTCTGGTGCCTTTCAGGCTCAGGGAGGGGGCCGCGTGCCCCCTTCCACTGTAATAAAATGTCATTCCCAGGAGATGGGGTCCCCGGGCCTCTTAGAGGATTGGGTAGGAGGGCCACATGCCCATGCATTTTAAACATTTTTTACTGATAACTTGCCGATCCTCCACAAATTTGCTGCAGATATTTTAAAAAAAATGTTTTTGACCCCAGGCAGGGTCCCGCTGAGACCACACCACAGGCCAAGGGGGTCAGGGTATCCCTATCCTGAGCCAGCGTTCCTGCTTATGCCCTTTTTCTAACCTTGTTGATGTGATGGTAGCCAGTCAAATCTCATTTTTCGTGAGGATTCATTAAAAGGTGCCAAAGATATAATCAAACTAAAAATGCTTTTTGCTATGGACTCACACTCCTAACTATAACTACCCAGTGGATCTGCCATTTATATATATATCCCTAGGTGACCCTCCAGGCAACAACACTTTCACACTCTGTAATGCTTCTAGAGGTATGTGAAGATATCCCAGTAGCGATCCTGTGTGGCCAACTCTGAATCAGGTGCATGTTCAAAACACTTATATCCCAAAAGCAATAGAAGACCAAATCACCAGCCCAACTAGATGGTCTCCAGGCTTTTCCAGCCACCAGTGTGCGGGAACCCATTCTCTTTGTCTCCAATGCCAACTCCGAGACTAAGATCTCTGAGATGTAGAGAGCCACCCGGCCTCTACCTCAAGTTACACCCACCATATCACTCCCTGGGCCGGGCGCGGACCGAGTAGATAAATAAAGGGTTGTAAGGTCGCTCAGGGCCTTCGTCAACACCTTACTACAGGATGCACATCTTGTTTGTGCAGCGCTGCGCTGCGAAGGGCTAGGGCTCATGGAACGGCCTACCTAGCCCGCTACACTAGCAACAAGGGGTCGCATCCCGCCACTGCCTGAGGCACTGTCAGGTGTCACCTCCCATTCTCGGCCAGCATCCTGGTTGTCGTCCCGAGCAGTGGGCCTACACCCAGTGTTGCCCTTGGCCGCTGGTCACTGCTACAATTGGGCCGCATCTGTTTCACAGCCCCCTGACTGCCATTCTCCCCCTGGCTGGTATGGGCATGACACAAATGCAGAGGAGGAAGGCAAAGATCTTCATTGTGTTGTTCGCAGAAAGAGCTGATCGAAAGAGAAGATCACCTCCAAAGTGCACAGTGTAGATTGCCAACACCATAGTGAGGGCGCTCTCATTGATTCAGGGTGTCCGTAAACGTAATGGACTACGACCAATATGAAAACCTGTCACCAGGTCCCCAACTTTTCCCCACCCAGGCGAAAATCTATACTTACAGGGGTACCAAGCCACTACCTCTACAAGGAGTCATCAAAGTTAACGTCGCTTACAAGCATGGCATGCTTCACAAACCAAGTTCCACGTTACAGCAGGAAAAAAAGGCATGTTGCTGAGCTGTCATCCTGCTGAATACTTTGCACATGTGTTCTTTGCCAACAAGTGCACGACTCCAATGCCGACTCCATACTGGGGGAGTTTCCACAACTATTCCAGGACCTAGGAAAACTCAAAGACAAGCAAGTGAAGATACACATAGATGGCTCAGTCAAGACCACCAAATTGAGACATCAGAGAGTCCCTTTTCATCTAATGCCCCAAGTAGAGGGAGAACTGCAGGCGCTTAAAGATCTCGGTGTCATCAAAAAGATAACCGGCCCCACACCGTGGGTGTCACCGCTAGTGATTGCACCAAGCCGAAGCAACCGGGTGCCATACAACTATGCATGGATATGAGGCTCCCCAACCACGCCATTCGGCGACAGTGCCACATAACTCCAATGATGAACGACATAGTAGCTGACCTAAACAGAACAAGTGGTTCTCGAAGCTGGACCTCAACGCTGGATATCACCAGTTAGAGCATAACAAAGTTTTCCACTCATGTCAGTCTTCGTCGCTACAAGAGATTACGTTTTGGTGTTTCCTCCGGGTCTTCCAAAATGGGACTGCTTGGAGTCATCAACTTGAGCGATGATATATTGATATTCAAACACCCTAGAAGAACATCATGTTCGCCTGCGAAACACTCTGCAATGCCCGGCAGACAGTGGTTTGACACTCCACAAATGTAAATGCTCCTTCTATTGAGACTCAATAGAACTCTTTGGATATATCTTCTCCAGAGAGGGCCTAAACATTGATCCACGGAAAGCCACAGCTATTCGGAATGCACCGATCCCACGGAATCCAACGGAAGGTTGCAGTTTCCTTGGCTTGGCTCATATTGTGGGAGGTTCATTCCTAACTTAGCCACCCTTTCCGAGCCTCTGCCCATCCTCACCAGATCAGGAGTATCCTGGGAATGGAGCCATGATGTAGAAAAGGCATTCAGGGTGATCCAGAACTCCCTCCTGGACAAAGTCACCATGGAATACTTCCATCTCCAAAGAAAGACAGAGCTGATCATTGACGCTAGCCCAGTGGGACTGGGTGCTGTGCTCATGCAGGAATGCGCAAACCAGGAGTGGGTATCCTTAGCATACGCTAGCTGAGCTCTGTCGAACACAGAAACGTGCCATGCTCAAATAGAGAGAGAAGCCCAGGCAATTATATGGGCCTGCCAGCATTTCCACCTGTACCTCTGAAGCCAGGGGTTCAAGATAATCACAGATCACAAACCCCTTATTCTACTCTTCACCGGTGTGACCCGTTTAGCCCCCCCCCAGGATCGAGAGGAGGGCGGTACAGCTACAAGCATACACATTTGATCTGGTCTATGGCCCGGACACCAACAACCCGACAGCCAACCCGGTCCCTCCTGAACTCCCACCAAACATTGTGGAGGAGGAGAAGACAGAAGAATTCATTCGCATGGTCGTCCACAATGCGTGCCCTCAGGCGCTAACCATTGATGAGATTAGCGAGGTAACCAAACATGATGAGAACCTGGTGCGAGGCAAAGAGGCTTTGGCTCAGAGGCTTTCCTAGTGATTCCTAGATGGATCCGGTCACTGACTTCCGGAGATCAAGCAGCACGACAGCAACTGTGGAGAGTCAGAAATTAGCTCAGTGAAAGCCAGGATAGCCTCCTGCTAAGGGGCCAGCTGATTGTAGTACCAAAGGATCTATGGAGCCGAGTAATCGACCTGGCGCACCAAGGGCATCAAGGAACAGCAAAGAAGAAATCTTGTCTGCGCAGCAAGGTGTGGTTCCCCAGAATGGATGCCCTCGTTGATGAGGCTTTTTGGACTTGTCACGCCTGTGCTATTACAAGCAGTGACCCGCTGCCTGCACCGGTGCTAATGGAAGACCCAAGACGGGAACCCTGGTCCAAAATCAGCATCGACTTCAGGAGTTTCCCAGATGGCTGGATCACTGTGGTCATGATAGACTCCTTCACTAAGTTCCCGATAGTCAAAGTGGTACCATCCAGAGAGTTCTCACATGTCAAAACAGTGCTAGACAAGACAATTGGGCTACCAAATGAAGCGAAGTCGGCCAATGGGCCACCCTTCCAAGGGCATGAGTTTCAAGAATACCTCGCCTCCTCGCCATCAGACACAGAAAGAACACCCTGCAGTGGCCACAGGCCAACGGGGAGGTGGAGAGGTTCATTAGGACTCTGAACCGGACTCTCTGGATCGCGGTGGACCGTGGAGAAGATGCAGAGACATGTATGCACCAATTCTTAAACACCTACCAACAGTCTCCACACAGCACAACCAACTGTGCTCCGGCGCATCTCTTATTCTGGAAACCTGCACGAGACTGCACCCCGGCCGATCCGGAGTGGTGGCCGGCAGAGATTGACATAGAGACCACTCAGGCCAAATGAGTGGTCACAAAACGAAAGGATAGCATACATTGGAGGGTGCAAAACTCCTCACTGCAAGTGGGGTCAACATTCACCATCAAGGACAGATACCCTGGCTGGAAATTCAGGACCCCGTATGAACGCGAGATCTGGGCAGTGGTCAGGATGGAGGGCACTATTGTGACTGTGCAGAGGGGTCACAGCCCCTTCACAATGAATATCTCATGGTTCAAGGTGGTGGTAGATACCCCAGACGACATGGAAAGAGAAGCCGAGGATACAACTGGAGTACATGACACCTGCCTGCTGACCTCTCCAACCAGGGAAGGTGAAGAACATGCAGAATCAACTGGAGCAAGGCACATCCTAGAAAACAGCCAAAGCCCAACGGAAACCCTGTCTAGAGACACACAGGTGGATGGCCTAGAGGAACTTGGGTCCAGAAACATCTCCTAGAGCCAGAAGTATGGTCTTCGGCCAAATCCTACCCCCTGCCAAAGGTTGCAAGACTTTGTGTGTCAGATACAGCCCCACTGAATTTTTCGATTGGAACTTTATAAAGAATGGGAGGGATGTAGAGAGCCACCCGGTCTCCAACCCAAGTTACATTCACAATATCACTCCCTGGGCTAAGAGCGGCTCGAGGAGATAAATAAAGGGGCATAATGTTGCTCGGTGCCTTCGCCAACACCTTACTACAGGGTGCACGTCTTGTTTGTGCAGCACTGCACTGTGAAGGGCTAGGCCTCACGGAACGGCCTACCTAGCCCGCTACACAAAGGAACAAAACAAAATAGTGCCAGCGCTAGATCTCTTCTCGGCGCTCTTCATCATTTACTCAGAATCTCACCGTTTAGTAGACTCGTCAGTATCACAGAAAGGAATAAGGTCTTGTTCAACACCTTACGAGACACAGGACCTCTATCCAAGCCAGATCAGGTGAATCCTGGCAAATTAGGGTCCTGTCACCACAGGCATTTGCAGAGCCAAAGGTCTTCCGTTATTTGAGGTCTGTGTTGGAGAGCCCAGTTAAGCATGCAGCAGCCAGTGGTCAGGTCAGCAAGCCTATGCCCTTTAAACAATTTGGCTAAACCTCTACCTATTAGGGAAGTATGTAGCTAGCAGGTGGGCAGGTGGGCAGGCGGGTGGGTAGATAGATAGATAGATAGATAGATAGATAGTACAGCGACAAAAAATCATACATCAAGCAGCATATGTCAATTTGCATGCCCAGTCAGGTGAAGCCCGGCGGTAACCCCTACTTCCTAGAAGCTCGCTTGCGCCTACATTTGATGGATTAAAAGAGGACAGAAACGACCTCCAGCGGTTCTTCGAAGTCATCTGTTTGACTTTCCTGAAGAGCAGCAAAGGGAAGCGCGCGAGATGAACAGCTCGTGCATCAGCGATGACAAAATGCCACGACGGAGATGACTGTGTGTGGGCCGCGCGCTCGGCTCGTTATGAATAATAACTTGACGGACGGAGGCCGACAGACGCAGTCACAAGTAGACTCCGCGGGGCATGACCCCGGCGCTAATGGCGTGAGGTGGGGGCGGGGCACAGGCAAGATATGATTTATGGATGTTGGGATCGTAAGAATTATGTTGGCTTTTGTTTACTCCGTGAGTAAACAAAGATACATTAAGAGCTCTAATACCGACGCTGCCAGAGCCACACAGCGGTTATGTTTTTTGAAGCCCAGACACGTCTTCACCATGACAGTTCTGACTGCTCGTTCCTCTCTGGCTATATTGGCTACAAAAATAGCACAAACGACTAAGGAGCCAAATATACGTTTACGTCGTCAAATAAATCCCCTCCCCCCTTCCTCCCCCAGAAAAAAGAATTGCGGCAAATTAAAATTCATGCCATCTCCGTACTGCGCTGAGCCCACGGCAGCCGTAGACATGTAACCAGTCACTGGAGCCCCATGCGAACCGTGTAAATGGCTTCTCAACCATGTTTTCATCTGCCCACAATTTTTTCATTGTATTTATTGTATAACCGAATTTCCCCTCACGTTTAGCACCACTCTTAACTTGGAATAGTAGGAGATAGATCGCCGTGATTGTTTCTAGGTGTAGAGTCCGTGAGGGGCAGGACACTAGCGGCCACACTAATTAATAACGTACACACTCGCAATTTGCTCACTGGGCCAATACCCCGAGCGGTCTTGAGCCCCTTTATTTAAACCCTCCGGCGTGCCCGCCCTCGGGGTGCGTGGGTGCATGTAGAGCGTACGTGAACGGGCCGGGTGGCTCCATCACTACATCCCTCCAATCTTTTAGATACATAGACCCTTTCAGGTCAGTGTTCAGTCTCTCTTGGCACACCACGCAAAGTCTCTCAGTCTCTGGCTTGGGGTCGGGTTTGGCCGGAGATCATACCTCTGGCTCCGGGAGTTCTCTCTTGCTTCCGACCCTTCCGTTTCCTTCTCTAGCTCGGGGAACACGGTTCCAGAGTTTTGCGATTTTTCCATTGCTCCCACTTCTTTTCCAGCTTGGTGTCGCACAGCCTCAGGGCTACTGGGAGGGGCTTCCGTGGGGGCTGCCCCATCTCCATCTTCCAGATCTTCCATGGCTTGGTCCGTAAGCGGCGTTCCATCTGCGACTTTCTTGAACCATGAGGTGTTTCTTGTGACCACACCGGTTCCCCGCATGGCCGATACCATGGTGCCATGTACATTGATAACCTCCCACACTTCGGGCTCATATGGAGTGCGATACTTCCAGCTTGGGTGACGGTCCTTCACCACAACTCGGTCTCCAACACGGATGTTCATTGACTGGGCCCTTCGAGCTTAGCTCGCCTTGTCATTAGACGCTTTTCTTCTAGCCTGGGCTGCACCCTGATCCAGCTTTGGGGGACTCCATGATGAGTCAGCAGTTACACTGTCTCTTGGCGCGCTTCGAAACATTAGGTGGGCCGGCGCACACTGGGTGGTGCAGTGTGGAGTTTGACGGTAAGCACTGAGAAACTACGAGAGGCACTGCTCGGCATCTTCTCCCTTCTCAACCCCAATCCTGAGAGCCCGGTTCATTGTACGCATGAACCGCTCCACCTCTCCATTCGCCTGGGGCCACTGTGGCGTGATCTTCCGGTGTCGGATGCCTCTGGAGGCCAGGTAGTCTTGGAAGTCTCTGCTTTGGAACGGCGGCCCGTTGTCAGATTTGATCTCTTCCGGCAGTCCCAACATGGCAAAAGCGCGCTCCAGAGCTGTCTTGACGTGGTGGAACGCCGTCGACGACACTACCTCCACCACCGGGAACTTCGAGTGGGAGTCGACAAGCACCAGCGTGTTCCGCCCATCCGGGAATGACCCAAAGTCGATGCTCACTTTGGACCACGGCTCCAGACACGGATCTTCAGTGATCACCGGATGGGGTGCAGGGTCACCCGTGATGTTGCAGGAGTGACAGGTACGTACAGCTTCCTCAACCATGGCGTCCATTCCCGGGAACCAGACTTTGCTCCTGAGTCTGGCCTTGGTTTTTGAGACACCTTGGTGGCCTTGTTGCGCTAGACGGACCACTTCCTTCTGCAGGCTCCTCGGGATTACGAGTGTGGTCCCCCGCAAAACCACTCCATGGAGGCCTTCGCTGAGCTCGCTTTGCACCCTCCACACTTGTTGTCGGAATAGCTGTTCCTCTGCAGTGAGGGAGCTGACACCGTCCAGGAAGTGGCGCCAGCTCCGGTTGGCTAACGTGGCCTTGACCTTGATGAGGCACTCGTCCGATTCCATTGCTTTCCCTATGTCTTCGAGCGTGAGGGCGACAGGACACGCTTCGAGAGAGACCATCCGGACAAACTCCTCGGTGTAGTCTTCATCTGCCGGTGCATGTGGCGGCATGACCAGGCCAGGTTGACGCGACAGGAAGTCGGCCGGGTTGTTGGCCCCCGGCCGGAAGATCACCTCAAAATGGTATGTTTGTAGCTGCACTGCCCACCTCTCGATCCGGGGAGGAGCAAGTCGAGATGTGCCGGCGAAGAGCGGGACGAGAGGCTTGTGATCGGTGATCACTCGGGATTCATGTCCATACAGGTACAGATGGAAGTGCTGGCATGCCCATTTGATGGCCAGGGCCTCGCGCTCTATCTGCGCGTCCCGCATCTCTGTAGCAGTCAATGCCCGGCTGGCATACGCGGTAGGGACCCATTCTTTGGACTCGGTCTCTTGCATCAGGACTGCACCTAGTCCTACGGGGCTGGCATCCACCACGACCTCCGTACGCCGATGTGGGCGAAAGTATGACATGACTCGATCATCGATGAGGGCCTCTTTGACAGCATGAAACGCCAGATCTTCCTTTGTGGACCAGACCCACGGCTGGCCGGACTTCGTGAGGGCACGGAGCGGCTCGGATAGGGATGCCAGGTTGGGAATGAACCGGCCACAGTATGTGGCCATTCCCAGGAAGCTCCGGACTTCGGTGGCTGACGTTGGCCTCGGGGCAGATCGTATGGCCTCCGCTTTCTTCGGGTCTACTCGCAGTCCTTCCCTCGAGAAGATGTACCCGAAGAAGTCTACCGACTCCTGGTAGAACGAGCACTTGGCTCTGTGCAGGGTGAGTCCGTTGTCCGCAAGTCGTTGAAGGGTGGCCCGGAGGTGTATATGGTGCTCCTCTAGCGTCTTGGAGAACACAAGGATGTCATCGCTTAAGTTTATTACGCCTTGTAGTTCTGTGAGGGTTTCTCTTATTGCGTTCTGGAACACCTCCGCGGCCGAAGAGACGCCAAAGCTCAGCCTCTTGTAGCGACGTAGTCCTACGTGAGTGGAGAACGTCGTGATGTTCCTACTGTCGGGGTGGAGTTCCAGCTGATGATACCCCGCATTGAGGTCGAGTTTGGTGAACCATTTGGCACCGTTCAGGTCGGCCACGATGTCGTCCATCGTGGGTGTGAGATGGCATTCCCTTTTTACGGCCCTATTTGGTAGGCGCATGTCAACGCAGAGTTGAATGCCTCCCGGCTGTTTTGGCTTTGGGGCTACGACGAGAGGAGACACCCAGGGTGTGGGGCCCGACACCTTCTCTATCACCCCTAAGTCCTCCAGCTTCTTCAGCTCCTCCTCCACTTGCGGCCGCAAGTGAAATGGCACCCTCCGGTGCCTCAGCGCCATGGGCCGGACTGTCGGATCAACGTGCAGCTTAAACGTCTTTCCCTTTAGACATCCAAGGCCTTCAAACAGCATGGGAAAATCTCTGAGCATCTCTTGAGCGTGCAGATCGTGCACCTGGTTCGCAAAGAACACAAGCTCCAGGTCTTCCGCCGTATGGCAGCTGAGGAGTGTGCCTCGTCTTCCTTCCGTGACATGGAATTTTGTGTTAAGCCGATGGCCTTCACTGGTAATTTCGACCTCCATGACTCCTCGTAGAGGAAGTGGCTCGTCGCTGTCATACGTGTAAATCCTGGCCTTGGATGGTAGGAGTGGTGGGCGTGGCGACAGTTTTTCATACTGGTCGCTGTCCAACACGTTGACTGACGCTCCGGTGTCTATGAGGGCACTTACGGGGGACCCTGCTACGGTGATGCTGCACATGGGCGGTGGTTGGCGCTTTGTTCCTTCCCGGCCGACAAATGACACAAAGAATACGTCGTCGTCTTCCGTTCTTAGGCCAAACCCTGGTGGGGTGTTGTCTACTTGGTCTATTGGGTCCTCCATCGTCAGTTACCTCACCGCCGTCGAGAGCCCACGTGGGCTTGGGGCATTGCTCCATCCTCTTCCACTCCTGCAGACCTTTGCAAAATGGTTGAGTTTTCACATTGTGAACATGTCTTTCCTCTTGCGAAGCACCTCCCCGCTGGAGGGTGGTCTAGGCCACAGTTTCCGCACGTGCTCCTCTGAGAAGGCCTCATGGATCCTCTTGATTGAGACGGCCTTCTTTGAATCGCATCCACTCTTTCCTCTTTGATCGTGGGTGTCCGCTGTGGTGAGGGCTGCGAAGAGGGCCGCTTCCATTTCGTCCGCGCGAGCGTTGGACAGCTCGTGGGACCTGGCGAGCACAAGGATTTCATCTAGACTGATGCCGGGTTGTCGCAGTATTAGGCGTCGCAGCGTGACTGACCGACATCCCTGGATGAGCTGCGCCCTGATCTCCTCCCTCTGGTCGAGCAGCGTGCATGAGCTTGCAAGTTTCCGTAGGCGAGCGTAGAAGATATCTATGGTCTCGGCCTCGCCCTGCCTCGCCTGCCGGAGCTTGAAACACTCGAAATCAGGGTTTATCTGGGGATCGAAGTGGCGGTTTAGGGCCACGACAGCCCTGTTGTAGTCATCATCTGCTCCTCTAACTGGCAAAGTCTCGAAAAGGTCGTACAGCTCGCCTCCTCCGTAGCACATGAGGAGCGACCTCTTCACCCTCCCATCTGTTTCCCGCACACCAATAAAGTAATGATCCAGGCGGCCAATCCAGGATTTCCAGCGCGCCGCGGCTGTGGACGGGTCTCAGAGTTTGCTGAAGGGTGGTAACGGGGCAGCCGTGGCCTGACCAGGCCGAGCGTGGGCTGGTGGGTCTACCTGCTGAGGTGGTGGTACCACCTGGGGAGCGCCACCACCATCGGCACCTTGAACATTCATCCTCCACTGCAGGCCTGCTTCGTAGGGTGTTGAGGCAGTACTGACCGGTGACGCCGATCGGTGCAGGGCACGTGTGGGAGAGGATCCCTTGCTGGTCTGTGGCGTGTATTACAGGTGCACGTGTGTGTGGCTTCGGTGAGCGCGCTGTGAGGCCGCAAACTGGCTGCTGGTGTGGAACCGGGGGAGCCTCTGAGCGTTTGCGGGCTTTGCTGGGTGGCCCCGATGTGCGTGTGTCCACTGGGGTAAGTCTCTTCCACAAGGTACAGAGGCGCAGGGTGGCGTGAGGATGTCTGACCCTATGTTCGAGCCCTCTGTGTTAGTGATGACCCCACTTCTTTCCTCCTTGGTACCGCAGTGCAGGTGTCTCTCACAGGGCCTTGCTGGCCTGTAGACCTTCAGAAAGGTGGGGGCGCTGAACTGAGGGCCCCTGTCGGCGAGGAGCGAGTCCTTGCAGCGCAGACACGCAGCCAGCAGTGAGACGCGCTGTGAGGAGCGCGTGGTTTCACCCGCCGGCTCGACCACGTGACCGTGGGAGCGCGGCTGGGCCGTGATGCTGCGGGGGCGCAGGTGCGAGGACACAGGCAGCACGGCAGCAGGCCTGGGCGGCGCACGCACACGCGAGCAGGGCAGGCCTCACCTCGCGGCGCCGCTCCGTGCACCGAAGACACCAGCCAGCAACGACGAAGGAGGTGGGGGTGCGCCCGCCAAGGAGACGCACGCCCGCGTAGCTCCGCTCCAGGCAGGCAAGATCTCGCGGGGCGGGCACCTGCTTTCAGCACAAACAGCGCCAGCTGCGTGGACCGCACAGGCGCCGGGGCCACGGCAGCAGGAGCAGGCTGTTGACTGCAGGCACCGGGCACTCCAGGTAGGGACACGGCGAGGCGTGGGGAAGACCCGCCTCGTCGCCAGTTTAGAGTCCGTGAGGGGCAGGACACTAGCGGCCACACTAATTAATAACGTACACACTCGCAATTTGCTCACTGGGCCAAGACCCCGAGCGGTCTTCAGCCCCTTTATTTAAACCCTCCGGCGTGCCCGCCCTCGGGGTGCGTGGGTGCGTGTAGAGCATACGTGAACGGGCCGGATGGCTGCGTCACTACACTAGGGACGGGCCATTTTACCTCCTTGTTCCACTCTATGAGGTAGGTTCTCACTAGAGGCGCAACTAGAGCAAAAATTCGGGGGGGCTGACTCTTCCAGCAATAGGCTGAGTGGGGATGCAGGGGCTCTAAAAAGGGGTGAAAAACAACAGAGCCTCATTTACAAGCAAATGGTCTTTTAAAGACCTGTGAAGTACTCGGGTGCGGCTGTGTGTGTGCCCGGGAAGCTGTCTCAGTCCGGGCTGCCACACACGATGGGGGGGGGGGCTGAAGCCCTTTGAGCCCAATGGGCGTTGCGCCCCTGGTTCTCACACAGACACTAAGTTGTCCTACTTCTCTTTCTATCTAAAACGCCCCTCCCCACCAGCCAAGGTGGTTAAACGGGCCGCCTAGCCAGCAGAAACCCTATTGTGTCTGTCCTCCAGGCAGGCACTCCTGGTCCTGTAGTTCAGGGCTATGCGGGGAACGCATTCCTCCAGGTGGCTGCAGGGGTGCAAGTGTCAAGGAGGCCGTATACCTTCCTTTGCGTGCCGTCGCTAGCCTTCCTTTTTAAAAATGGTGCAAAAAGATAGATATAACTCTCAATGGGAGGAGGTTATCATCTTAATTCTTTAGGCGTGGCAATTGCTCATCTTCGGGTTCAATGGGTGGTTGTCAAGACCTTCATGGAGCCATAGGGCGAGGAGGAGAGTTGAGTTGGCTCTTTTAAACTTATGCATTAAGATTATTAAAGGGGTTTTTAGTCTCCATTCCTCTGGTCCTGGTTCCAAATGGGGATTTAATGTGCGATGTAAACCATTACAGACAGTACATATTCAATTTCTACCCTGGAATGTGTTCTATCTCGTGGCCCTCACTTCTGCCAAGAGATTAAGGGGCATATTTATGAGCTCCGAGCGCCAGGATGAGACAGTTCAGTAAAACCAGTTCTGTCCTCCCTGGTTCGGCCACACTACAGGGGGTGGAGACAGCATTATGCAGGGCAGCCACAGCCTAGTCAGGTGCTAGTGACAACTTCTCCCATGACTCTAGCCCAGGATGGCTCATCAGCATATGCGGGGCCCACCTCAGCTCCCTTTGTGTGAGTGTGTGAAGTGAATGCACAAACAAGCTCCTGTCAATCTAAAACCAGACATTAATTCCACAGGCAGGCAGAGGCACAGGATGGCTAAGCAACAAAATGCCCACTTTCTAAAACTGGCATTTTCAAACACACTATTTAAAAACCACCTTTACTAAAAGAAGTGTTATTAAATTCTGAGCTCAGGGAGCCCAAGCTCCAAATCTCTAGCTGTTCCCAATTGAAAGTTACACTTGTAAAATGTTACAAAGCAGCTCCAATGATAGCCTATAGGAGAGGTAGTCCTTACAATAGTGAAAAACCAAATACACAGTATTTCACTACCAGGACATGTAAAACACACCAGTACATGTCCTACCTTTCACATACACTGTACACTGCCCATGGGGATACCTTGGGCCTAACTTAGAGGTGTCTTCCATGTCGTAAAAGGGAAGGTTAGGGCCTGGCAAGTGGGTGCACTTGCCAGGTCGACATGGCAGTTTAAAACTGCACGCGCAGACACTGCTGTCGCAGGTCTGAGACACATTTGAACGGCTTCTTGTGTGGGTGGCATAATCAGTGCTCCAGGCCCACTAGAAGTATTTGATTTACAGTCCCTGGGCACACACAGTGCACTTTACTAGGGGCTTACCAGTAAATCAAAAATGCCAATCATGGGTAACCAATCATAATAAAAATTTACACAGAGAGCATATGCACGTTAGCCCTGATCAGCAGTGGTAAAGTGCCCAGAGTCCTAAAGCCAACAAAAACAGGTCAGAAAAATTAGGAGGAAGGAAGCAAAATGTTTGGGGATAACTCTGCAAAAAGAACCAGCTCCAACAACCAGATATTCCAAAACCATGTAAATCTGGGGATGTGCCAAGACCTTTCACCTCCCAGGGGAGGTGAAACGAGGAGAAATAACTTTATTTCTCCTAGTTTTTTCCTCTTTCCATGTGTGCTGCATTTTGCGTGGAAGATGTATTTTTCTACCTGCTCCCAAATAGAAGTTATCGTTTATTAAGAGTAGTACGTTAACCCAGTGTGAGTATATGGGAGAGGTAGCCTTTCCACAATGAAAAACGACTTTAGTGTTTTTTTTACTGTCAAGACTTGTAAAACCTAAGTACACATGTCCTACTTTTTAAATACCATGTACCCTGCCCAATGAACCTTTAGGTCCTACCTTTGAGGTGACTTGTAATTATTAAAAAGGAAGGTTTAGGCCTGACAAAAGATTTATTTCGCCAGGTCAAAATGGCAGCTTAAAACTGCACTCCAGGCTGTAGTGGCAGGCCTGGGGCTTTTTTTACAGTGCTTCTTTAATGGGTGGCACAATAGGTGCTGCAGCCCACTTGTAGCATTTAATTTACAGGCCCTAGGTACTTGTAGTACAACTTACTAGGGACTTATAAGCACATTAAATGTGCCAGTTACATCTATACCAATTTTACCATTTTAAGGGAGAGAGCACAAGCACTTTACCACTGGTTAGCAGTGGTAAAGTGCACAGAGTAATAAAGTAAACAAAGCAAATCCAGCAAAACAGGAGGGGTGAAGGAAAAAAGTCTGAGGGAACACCAAGCCAAGGATGTCAGGTCTAACAACCTCCAATTGTGATATGAATTGCCTGTATTCGTGGGTCATTCATCGGGGCAAAGGACCTAAGAATGCATGCACCCCATCATCCGCCTTGTACTCTGGTAAATATCTACACCCAGCTGTGGAGGGGTGCAGTTATCTGATGCCTGAGCTAATAATTCTGTATATTGTGTGCTGACTTTGAAGGGTTATTTAACCCCTTCGCTGCTAGGCCTTTTCCCCCCTGTGCTAAGCCTTTTTTTGGCTATTTGGGGTAGTTCGCGCTTAGGCCCCAGTAACTTTTTGACCACATAAGGTATCCACGCCAAATTTGCGTCCTTTTCTTCCAACATCATGGGGATTCTAAAGGTACCCAGGGTTTGTGGATTCCCCTGGAGGGGACCCAGAAATTAGCCAAAATACAGCTAAATTTTGTTTTTTATGGGAAAAAAGTGCTGCAAATGAAAGCGTCTGGGTTTTTCCCTGCAAATGGTATCAAAAAAGGGTTTGTGGGGCTGAAATCACTATTTTCCCAGCTTTTAGGGAATGACAGCCTTTTGTCAGAAAACCAAAAAATTTTACACAGTTTTGGCATTTTTCTGGGACATAGCCTATTTTTGCTATTTTTTGTGCTTTCAACCTCCTTCCAGTTAATGGTAGAAATGGGGATGAAAGCAATAATGGATCCTGGAAAGCTATACATTTTAGTAAAGTAGACAAAATTCTGAATTCAGCAAGGGGTCATTTGTGTAGATCCTTCAAGGTTTCTTTATAGAAACTAACAGTTAAATATAGCAAAAATTAAAAATTAGTTGAAAAAAACAACCTTTTGTGTCAACGTTTTCACCTGTAACTTCTTCTAATTATGACAGCTCTTTGAAAGCAATATACCGTTACAGAGGGCCGGACTGGGAACTGAAAGCAGCCCTGGCAAATTTAGCCAGACCAGCCCCCGTCTGGCTGCAGTGAGCGAGCGTAGCGAGCGAGCCCGACCACTATTAGGGGGGGTTTGGGGGGAGGTTCTCCCCCCACGAAAATTTTGGAAAAAGTAAGACCAAAACGGTGCATTTTACAGCACATTTTTCATTACATATTTATTTGTATTAACTTTCAAAGCACAGTAAATAGTAGACGATTGACCTTAAAAAGAGCACCAGGTTACCCAGTCATATGTTCCCATAGACATTCTGACACAGAGCACCAAAAATAGACACAAGAGTAGTGAATCAGAGAGCACAAAGTATAAGTGAGACCACCCCTCATACGGTTTGTAGCGAGCAAGCGCAGTGAGCGAGCCTGACCACTACTAGGGGGGGTTTGGGGGTTCTCCCCCTAGAACATTTTGGAGACAGAAAGGCCAAAACAATGCATTTTTCAACACATTTTTCATTACATATTTAATTGTATTAACTTTTAAAGTATAGTAAATGATGACCTTTTGGTGCACCCGGATACACAGTCATAAACGACAGACATTCCTATAGAGAACACCAAAAAAATTAAATGTTGAGCATGGAACATGAATTTAAATATAACAGATTTATTCTTAATATAAAATAGTATAAAAAGATTTAAAACGCACTTAACCTCAAACAATTGTGCAAAGGTTTAGAGGAAAAAATTTACAAGACAAATAACACCCTTCGGGCCACTCTTGTCTTTTCAACCAAAAGTGCTATGCATTTTAGGCTCTTTTTAAAACTGTCTCAATGCCATAACTTTACAGCATAAGAACTACATTCTGATATTCTTTTTTGTATTTTCAATAAATTGTCACTCACATTGTCACACATTAAGCACTGAAATGTCACACATGAGCACCCAGGCCACTGAGGCCAGAAACTGTGGAAATGTCACACATAAGCACCCAGGCCACTGAGGCCAGAAACTGTGGAAATGTCACACATAAGCACCCAGGCCACTGAGGCCAGAAACTGTGGAACTGTCACACATAAGAACCCAGGCCACTGAGGCCAGAAACTAAGGAAATGTCACACAAGGCCAGAAAGCATGGAAACGTCACACATAAGCACCCAGGCCAGAAAGCATGGAAACGTCACACAGAAGCACCTAGGCAGCCAGAAAGCATGGAAATGTCATACATAAGCACCCAGGCCAAAAAGCACGGAAACGTAACACATAAGCACCCAGGAAGCCAGAAAGCATGGAAATGTCACATATGGCACACAGGCCAGAAAGCATGACAAATTCACACAAAGGAACCCAGGCCAGGGGGTACTGGAACAATTTTCAGAGTGTGGGTGCTGCCATCAGTGTTACATCACTGAAGTCATGGGATTGTGAAAAATTCAAGAATCACACAAAGAACCTTGGGTAGCAAATGAGTCTCGCCTATTCCGGCGGAGGTGGTGAGGGTGTGGTTCAGAGTGGAAGAGTTCAAAATTTCATCTCAGTACATAACATCCCTTCAGAACAGATGAGATACTTTGTCAGATTCACCATCTTTGGGGGTGTGATGGAAGCTGAAGACCCTTCTTTAGCAGATCTGAGCATTCCCACACACACCCATTCAACACCACTATAAGGGAGATAACAGCATTTATCAAACGGCACTATAGATGCCACTCTACCTCTCAGACAAATTTACATATAGCAAGCACAGCACATGCAGTCTTAGCAAGACTAAGGACCAGAAACTGCAAGAATGAAAACCAGAAGACAGGCCTTCCGCATCATGCATTTTAGTTTGGCTGCTTGAACAGAGAAGGATGTGCCTTAAGTGTGTCAATTAAACATACCAACCCAAACCAATGAGCATCATAATCACTTTGGTTGTGAATATTACATTTTTCACCAGCCGGCCTTAACTTCTAGTAGGTGCATGGGATTTACAGTCACCATAGAAGAATCTCCCTCTTACATGGTATGGATGAATACAAGTTGATAATAAAATAAAGTGACAGAATACACATATTTGCACCATTACCACAGAGGATTGCAACAAAGCGACGGCTAACAAGATTTTCTAGTCACCAGACCCCATGATGCCACAGAATCAAGATTTTACCTTTTTTTGATTTGGATACTTTTAAAGAAATGTGACCTATGATGGAAATACTAACATAAAGGTGTCCTGTACCCACATCTTCACCACAAGACATGTTTTATGTCCGGATGAAGCGATGGCATTTTTTCACCGAAAACACACGTCGACACTCAGTTTGGTCCCAAAGGAAGGAGATGGACCATGAGACTGTAGAGTAATACAGGAGGAATAAGTAGAACATATTTGTATGGAGCTCTATTTAAATGTATAGTCAAGTAGGGGAGTACTACCAATACTGAGGAGTAGGAATTTGAGCACTACTCGTCTCCACCGAGTGGGTGAATTTTAATATTTTTTTGATGTATGTAGCATGATTGATGTACTGAATTGGCAGTGAGTGCAGGCTCTGTTAGCAGGATGTAGAGTTACTTTACAAGAAAGTTTGCATGAACTCATACTTACGAAATATGACTGAATCCGGAGACTGTTGTAAGATGTACATGCATTTCTGACTATTGTATGCATAAAATAAAAAATGAATTGAACATAATATTGGAAATTATTTGTCTCTATCCTGACCTTAAATGAAAAAAAATATAGGTCAGGCGGGTGTTTCTTTTTTAATTATACGTCTTTTCCGTGGCCTGATAACTTACACTTAGGGGTACCTCACTGATATATTTGAAGCAAACAACTAATGACTTAAAAACCCAGTTTCCAAATGCAACAGGAATCAACTGAAGATTATACAAGTCACCACATAACTATGGAGGTTACATAAAAGCAGATGAATGAGGCGGGGTCATTGCACTAGTTTGCAACAACACATCTGCGTAATAGTGTTTGCTGCAGTCTTCTTGTAATCCCCCTCATGTTCCTTAAATGTGCCTGCCTATCATCCCCAAAAATTCAGTCTTACGTGTGCTAGTACACAGCTTCCTTTTAATGCTGTGAATGCTGGGAGTTCAGCTGTAGTTTTAGTTCACTTCCATTGACTAACTGGACTGATGCACCAAACGCTGGTGATTTGTTGGAGCACGGGAGGTGGTCCCGGATGACATCTGATAATCATGCCAAGGATCGGAGCTAGCCAACAGGTGGGTGAACCGGTATCTTATTCACAAGCAGCCCATAACAACGGCGCAAAAGAAATATAAAAACACAATAATTTGTGACACGGTTTGGACACAAAAAACCTAGGGGCAGATTTACGAGCCCCTGCGCCACCAGTACGTCACTTTTCGTGACGTGCTGGTGGCGCAGGGGGCTGCTCCATATTTACAAGGAGAGGAAAAGCCACCCTGCGTGACTTTTCCTCTCCTTGTAAATGCGGCCCCTTCACATGCAGCACTTTGCGGTGAAGGGGCGTTCCATGGGTGTTGCTGTGGGTGTTCCCACGCAACACTCATGGAACAAGACACATCTCCAGAATTACGAGAAATCGTAACTCTGGAGATGCGTCTGAAAGCTACGCCACCCTAGAGGTGGCGTAGAGAGGCGCAACGAGGAGAAATGTTTTCATTTCTCCTCGTTTTGTCCTCTTTCAATGCGTGCTGCATTCTACAGCACGCATTGAAAGAGGAAAATGCTTGTAGTGATTGTTTTTGTGCAGGAAGTGCCTTCCTGCACAAAAACAATCTCCCCACGACGCAGGCATCCTTGCACCATGGTGCAAGGGTGCCTACGCCGGCGCATGGCTGCAGTTTGTGCGCCAGCGCAGGGGGAAGCACAGAGATGCGACATATTCTTGTAAATATGTCGCATCCCTGTGCTTTCCAAACTAACGCAGCGCGGCGCAGCAAAGCAACTTGCTGCACCGCGCTGCGTTAGTTTAACGTAAATCTGCCCCCTAGTCTGCAAAAGAGACATCTTCGGCAAATGATTAACTCTAACGGGACGGATTAGTGGGTTTTAAGAATGAGTTGGGGAACGATGAAGAATAAAACGTAGTTCAAGTGTGCAATGGTGATATCATTAACCCCCTCCGCCCTCTCTTCCGCTTCAGGCCTGCACTAATGGCTGATGACTAGACTTTCCTTCCCTGGCCTGAAAAGCGAGGATTATGTAACGTATTAAAGGCCACTGGAGTCAGGCTTGAGCCCGTCTTTACCTGGGAGCTTTGAGGCTGTAACCGCGGCTCCTCCAGCAATGGACCTGCACTCAGGCTTCCCAACAGTCTCTGACTCTGACTGACTAATAGGACGTGCGACGGAACACCGGCGGGCAAACTTGGGGAGTGGGGCGCAGGTCATTGGTCCGACTCGCGCATTGTACTGCGAGACGCACGAGTCAGACCAATGATCTGCACCCCCTCCCCAAGTTCGTCTGCCTGGCTCGCGCAGCCGCGCCCTAAAGTTGCGCTGTCATTGGCGCTCTGAGCAGGTCCTGGATAGATAATAATTCTGGCGCTACATGCACTCACTGCCTACATGAAGGCGGGTCACGGGCACCTGGCAGGGCGGGTGGTGGCGCTGAAAGTGTACGCAGCACGCAGCACGCACCATGCGCACATGACACACTACTAAATTCAACCAACACTTCAACAGGGCACTCTGACCTCTGTGTGGGTAAAAAGCACCACTGTCTTTCGTGAGATGAGGTCACCTCACCCATGGCAGTGGTGCTTTTTCCCCGCACAGAGGTCAGAGTGCAGAGAGACTGTCACGGACCGGTGGCCTTCTGATTTTGTTATTGGTGGCCGATTTTGCTAAAAAAAAAAAAAAAAAAATCAGCCCCAGTAACAAAACCGGCCCCCTGTGGCAGACCCGGCCCCCATCCCTTCCAGCCTACCGGGGCATTGCCCGGTGCCCGGCATCACCAGTCCGGCCCTGCCGTTACATCTGCGGGACCTTACTGGTTGTGGGGATATATAGGACTTGTAGGTTCACCAAGAACCCGACGAACCCAGAGCCAAAAACTGAGCAGCGACTTGCAATGGTTTTTTATTATGTACCGGGTATATAGCAATTATACTGGGAAAATGTATACATGGAAAAATCGGTATGAAAGACACCTATGTATTTCTGAAATGGGAACAAAATATAGAGTTTAGAAACAGTAGATATTTGCACATTTCCAAAATTGGGAATACTCATACTAGCATGAGAATTATCGGTCATTTTTCAAAATGACTTCTTTTTACACATTGTCTTTCATTTGGAAGGCAGAAATGCATTGAAAGTCAATAGGTAATAACATTTGCTTTACAATACTGAATTACCCTAAGTCTCCCGATAAAAATGGTACCTCACTTGTGTGGGTAGGCATAGTGCCCACGACAGGAAACGGCTCAAAACGCAACGTGAACACACCACAATTTCACAATGAAAAATTACCCTTTTTTTGCAAAGTGCCTATCTGTAGTTTTAGAACCCTAGCTCTGCCGGCACCTAGGGAAACCTAGCAAACCTATACATTTTTGAAAACTAGACATCCAGGGGAATCCAGGATGGGGTGACTTGACTAGCTCCCACCAGGTTCTGTTACCCAGAATCCCTTGCAAACCTAAAAAAATGTTCAAAAAAACACATTTTCCTCACATTTCTGTGGTGGAAAGTTCTGCAATCTGCGTGGATCCACAAATTTCCACTCACCCCGCGTTCCCCAAAGTCTTCCAAGAAAAATGGTACCTCACTTGCGTGGGTAGGCCTAGTGCCCGCAACAGGAAACGGCGCAAAACGCAACGTGGACACACCACAATTTCACAGTGAAAAATGACCCCTTTTTGGCAAAGTGCCTACCTGTAGTTTTTCAACCCTAGCTCTGCCGGCACCTAGGGAAACCTAGCAAACCTATACATTTTTGAAAACTAGACACCCAGGGGAATCCAGGATGGGGTGACTTGACTGGCTCCCACCAGGTTCTGTTACCCAGAATCCCTTGCAAACCTAAAGAATTGTCAAAAAAACCACATTTTCCTCACATTTCTGTGGTGGAAAGTTCTGGAATCTGCGTGGATCCACAAATTTCCACCCACCCCGCGTTCCCCAAAGTCTTCCAAGAAAAATGGTACCTCACTTGCGTGGGTAGGCCTTGTGCCCGCGACAGGAAACGGCGCAAAACGCAACGTGGACACACCACAATTTCACAGTGAAAAATGACCCTTTTTTGGCAAAGTGCCCTAGCTGTAGCTTTTGAACCCTAGCTCTGCCGGCACCTAGGGAAACCTAGCAAACCTATACATTTTTGAAAACTAGACACCCAGGTGAATCCACGATGGGGTGACATGACTGGCTCCCACCAGGTTCTGTTACCCAGAATCCCTTGCAAACCTAAAACATTGTAAAAAAAAACACATTTTCCTCACATTTCTGTGGTGGAAAGTTCTGGAAACTGCATGGATCCACAAATTTCCACCCACCCCGCGTTCCCCAAAGTCTTCCGAGAAAAATGGTACCTCACTTGCGTGGGTAGGCCTAGTGCCCGCGACAGGAAACGGCACAAAACGCAACGTGGACACACCACAATTTCACAGTGAAAAATGACCCTTTTTTGGCAAAGTGCCTAGCTGTAGTTTTTGAACCCTAGATCTGCCGGCACCCAGGGAAACCTAGCAAACCTATACATTTCTGAAAACTAGACACCCAGGGGAATCCAGGATGGGGTGACTTGACTGGCTCTCACCAGGTTCTGTTACCCAGAATCCCTTGCAAACCTAAACAATTGTCAAAAAAAGCACATTTTCCTCACATTTCTGTGGTGGAAAGTTCTGGAATCTGCGTGGATCCACAAATTTCAACCCACCCCGAGTTCCCCAAAGTCTTTCGAGAAAAATGGTACCTTACTTGCATGGGTGGGTCAAGTACCCGCAACAGGCAAGGGCCCAAAACCTATTGAGGCGACATCAAAATTACCTATCACAAACCAACCTGGTTTTGCAAGGGGGTCCCATTGCTTTTTGGCCCGGGGCTCGGCGGCCACCTAGGGAAACCTACCAAACCCACACATTTCTGAAAACTAGACACCCGGGGGATTCCAGGGAGGTATGGCTTGCGTGGATCCCCCAACGTTTTCTTACCCAGAATCCCCTGCAATGCTAAAATTTAGCTGAAAAAAATCACTTTTTTCTGAAATTTCTGTGTGGGAAAGTTCTGGAATCTACGTGGATCCACAAATTTTCTCCCACCCAGCGTTCCCCAAGGTCTCCCGATAAAAATGATACCTCACTCGCGTGGGTGGGTCAAGTACCCGCGACACGCAAGGGCCTAAAACCTATTGAGCGGACATCAAAATTACCTATCACAAAACAACCTGGTTTTGCAAGGTGGGTCCCATGAGTTTTTGGCCCCGGGCTCGGCGGCCATCTAGGGAAACCTACCAAACCCACACATTTAGTCCAGCGAGGTATGGCTTGCGTGGGTCCCCTAACGTTTTCCTACCCAGAATCCCCTGCAAACCTCAAATTTAGCTGAAAAAATCACTTTTTTCTCAAATTTCTGTGTGGGAAAGTTCTGCAATCTACGTTGATCCACAAATTTCCTCCCACCCAGTGTTCCCCCAGGTCTCCCGATAAAAATGATACCTCACTCGCGTGGGTGGGTCAAGTACCCGCGACAGGCAAGGGCCCAAAACCTATTGAGGCGACATCAAAATTACTTATCACAAAACAACCTGGTTTTGCAAGGGGTGTCCCATGAATTTTTGGCCCCGGGCTCGGTGGCCAACTAGGGAAACCTACCAAACCCACACATTTCTGAAAACTAGACACCCGGGGGAGTCCAGCGAGGTATGGCTTGCGTGGGTCCCCCAACCTTTTCCTACCCAGAATCCCCTGCAAAAACCCAGGTGACCCCCCTTGCAAAACCAGGTTGTTTTGTGATAGGTCATTTTGATGTCGCCTCAATAGGTTTTGGGCCCTTGCCTGTCACAGGTACTTGACCCACCCACGCGAGTGAGGTATCATTTTTATCGGGAGACCTGGGGGAACGCTGGGTGGGAGGAAATTTGTGGATCCACGTAGATTCCAGAACTTTCCCACACAGAAATGTGAGAAAAAAAGTTATTTTTTACAGCTAAATTTGAGGTTTGCAAGGGATTGTGGGTAGGAAAACGTTAGGGGACCCATGCAAGCCATACCTCGCTGGACTCCCCCGGGTGTCTAGTTTTCAGAAATTTGTGGGTTCGGTAGGTTTTCCTAGATGGCCACCGAGCCCGGGGCCAAAAACTCATGGGACCCCCCTTGCAAAACCAGGTTGTTTTGTGATAGGTAATTTTGATGTCGCCTCAATAGGTTTTGGGCCCTTGCCTGTTGCGGGTACTTGACCCACCCACGCGGGTGAGGTATCATTTTTATCGGGAGACCTGTGGGAACGCTGGGTGTGAGGAAATGTGTGGATCCACGTAGATTCCAGAACTTTCCCACACAGAAATTTGAGAAAAAACTGAATTTTTCAGCTAAATTTGAGGTTTGCAGGGGATTGTGGGTAGGAAAACGTTAGGGGACCCATGCAAGTCATACCTCGCTAGACTCCCCCGGGTGTCTAGTTTTCAGAAATGTATGGGTTTGGTAGGTTTCCCGAAATGGCCGCCGAGCACGGGGCCAAAACCTCATGGGACCCCCCTTGCAAAACCAGGTTGTTTTGTGATAGGTAATTTTGATGTCGCCTCAGTAGGTTTTGGGCCCTTGCCTGTCGCGGGCACTCAGCCTACCCACGCAAGTGAGGTATCATTTTTCTCGGAAGACGTTGGGGAATGCGGGGTGGGTGGAATTTTGTGGACCCACGCAGATTCCAAAACTTTCCACCACAGAAATGTGAGGAAAATGTGTTTTGTTGGACAAATTTTTAGGTTTGCAAGGGGTTCTGGGTAACAGAACCTGGTGAGAGCCAGTCAAGTCACCCCATACTGGATTCCCCTGGGTGTCTAGTTTTCAAAAATGCATAGGTTTGCTAGGTTTCCCCAGGTGCCGGCAGAGCTAGGGTTCAAAATCTACAGCTAGGCACTTTGCAAAAAAAGGGTCAGTTTTCACTGTGAAAATGTGGTGTGTCCACGTTGCGTTTTGGGCCGTTTCCTGTCGCGGGCACTAGGCCTACCCATGCAAGTGAGGTACCATTTTTCTCAGAAGACTTTGCAGAACGCGGGGTTTGTGGAATTTTGTGGAGTCACGCAGATTCCAGAACTTTCCACCACAGAAATGTGAGGAAAATGTGTATTTTGTTTACAAATTTTTAGGTTTGCAAGGGATTGTGGGTAACAGAACCTGGTGAGAGTCAGTCAAGTCACCTCATCCTGGATTCCCCTGGGTGTCTAGTTTTCAAAAATGTACACGTTTGCTAGGTTTCCCTATGTGCCAGCTGAGCTAGGGCCCAAAATCCACAGGTAGGCACATTGCTAAAAAAAAGTCGGAGCCTAGTGGGCTTTCTGCCGCCCTGGGGGGGAATCGGGGTAGGGGGGTTCGTCCCGATATGCCCCCAAAGGGGGCAGAAAGACTGTGGCTATTTTTTGTGGGGGTGGGGGCATTGGTATGACCATTTTGGGCAGCCCCCATGCATAAAAAAAAGCCTGCGTAATCGCTGGTGCCTAGTGGGCTTTCTGCCCCCCCAGGGGGCAGATCAGGGGCCACTGCCCCCATCTGCCCTCCTGGGGGGCAGAAAGCCTGGAATTTCTCTGGGGGTGGGGTGGGGGTATTGTCATGCCTATTTTGAGCAGCCCCTACCCCTATACGAATAAAACAAAAAAATCTGTGGTTTCTAGTGGGCTTTCTGCGCCTCCCGGGGGGTCCAGATTGGGGGCTACAGCTCTCATCTACCTCCCGGGGGGGCAGAAAGATTGTCATTTTTGTGGGGTGGAGATGGGGGCATTGGCGTGCCAGTTTCGGGCAGCCCGCACCCTGAAAAAAATTGCGCGAAAAAAAATCCCTGGTGTTTAGTAGCCTTTCTGCCCCTCTGGGGAGGCAGATTGGGGGCTACTAGCCCCATCTGCCCCCCAGGGGGGGCAGAAAGGCTGTAATGGTGGCGGGGGTGGGGGCATTTGCATGCCCGTTTTGGGCAGCCCCCACCCTAAAACAAATTGTGCAAGATAAAATCCCTGGCATTTAGTGGGTTTTCTGCCCCCCCGGGGGGGCAGATTGGGGGCTACTGCCCCATCTGCCTCCAAGGGGGGGCAGAAAGGCTGTAATGGTGGCGGGGGTGGGGGCATTGGCGTGCCCGTTTCAGGCAGCCCCACCCTAAATAAAATTGCGCAAAAAAAAATATCCTTGCCGTCAAGTGGGCTATCTGCCCCCCCGAAGGGGCAGATTAGGGGCCAATGCCGAAAGGCTGTAATGGTGGCGGGTGGGGGCATTGGCGTGCCCGTTTCGGGCAGCCCCCACCCTAAAAGTCTTTTTCAAAAAATGAATCCCTGGTGTTTAGTGGGCTTTCTGCCCCCCCCCGGGGGGGCAGAAAGACTGTAATGATTGCGGGGGGTGGGGGCATGGGCATGCCCGTTTTGGGCAGCCCCCACCCTTATTTTTCTATGATAAGAAATCCCTGGTGTCTAGTGGGCTTTTTGCCCCCCCCCCCCGGGGGGGCAAAAAGACTACATTTTGCCAAATTGAATTGGGGGGAGAAAAGGCCCTTGCCCAAGGGGCCGCTCCCCCCTCCCTGGTGTCTAGTGGGTGGATCCCTGCTTGGGGATCGCCCTCCTGTGGCGATCCCCAAGCAGGGATCCACTAGAGAGGGG
Organism: Calotriton arnoldi; assembly: GCA_963921515.1. Taxonomy (NCBI): domain Eukaryota; kingdom Metazoa; phylum Chordata; class Amphibia; order Caudata; family Salamandridae; genus Calotriton; species Calotriton arnoldi. The sequence continues at coordinate 281,493 of CAWUFW010005474.1, read as the reverse complement.
TACCATTGGAAAGGGGAGATTCTCCCCTTTCCAATGACATCTCTCCCATCTTTCTACGTGCTCAGGGGGCTGAGATAGCCCCCTGAGCACGTAGAATCTGAAACTGAAATGAGCCTAAAGGCTCATTTCAGTTTCGGTTTCACTGAAATGACGTCAGCGCGACATGCGCGCCGATCGTCATTTCAGGGAAACCAGGGGGGGGGGCCTCGGGAGCTGGGGAAGCTCTTCCCCAGCTCCCGAAGCTCTTTTAGTGTAAAGGGAATCCCTCTGGTGCCCGCGCCAGAGGGATTTCCGGGGCGATGTGTCATGACGGCCTGGAGCCGTCATGAGCACACGCCCACCGTGTATCATGACGGCTCCAGGCCGTCATGAGCACGGAAAGGGTTAATTAATGGATTCAAGATAGTATTCTTAGTATGTAGTGATAATGGAGCTTTACTGACCACATAACCAGTCAATACCGCTAGTTAATGGTGATCACCTGAGTAAACGTCATGAGTCAAAGGAGAAAGTAAATTATGACGGTGGGGAGCGATCACTAACATTATTGAGCTGATGTAAATTACAAAAATCGATTAGCAAATGTCATCTCTCTCGGCTTCTCTGCCGTCCTCAAGCGGTTTCTCCTCTGCTCATATACAGTCTTTAAGTGAGCTGTGTGTTATGACATGGACTACAAAGCAGTCCTAAAATGCTAGCTATGGGCTGCATTCTGAGGAGTATGATTGGCTATCTCATTCCCAACTTTTCAAAGATACGCTAATAAACATGCCGGATGTCCATGAAAACATAGAGTAAGCCACCAGTTGCTTCCTCCAGTCATGCTTCGCAAGAGCATTAAAAGTCACTAGGACCTACATCTGTCCTTTTTGGAAATATCATGCGCTGAATCCCCCCTGAGGTGACCTCATGATCAAGGTATTACCCTGGATGGTTATGATGCATGATTCCTGGTTTCACATGTCATAAATGGCAAAAACAACAAGATGATGGCCGGAGAGCTGAAACTTTTCTACCACTCACCGCCAGTCAAGAGATCTGGTTGAAATCAATCGTTCTTTTGTCTCCACGCCACCCCAATTTGGACCCAGCCATATCCAGTCTTGCCAGTCAGCCCGAACTGCCAGACAGGTCCTCCCTGGACCGGAAACAAGCATCCTAGGACCAGTTTCGTGGTAACACCCCTCATCATCAATTACAACTCCACAGGAGAAAGGGTCCTAGGGAAAGTTTAACGACCAAACTACAGATTTAATCCCCAATACAACTAATAACAACAACAAATAAATCTGGTGGTCTATTAAAAGGAGCCGGTACTGAATCATAAATTAACACAAACAGTGCCAACACCCTAGATACCAAAGTACATGAAATCAAATAAATGACCTTTGTGAACTTGTCGGATTTCTATCAACTACCAAGAGTGGTCAGTGTCATCATTTGGATACCCTTCCTTCCTACCACCACTCTTCTAAATCACAGAAGAGGATCATGTGGATCGGATTTCGGCCAAGTCACGAAAATCACAAAAGGAGGAAGTAAAGATAGAAGAAAAGTGAGACCATATATTCACTGAGTAACTGGCCTCACACCAGTATCTTCATTTATTTAGGGTGATGAAAGACTCAGGAGAGCTCGAGGCACCGACGGAGAGGGCGGGGTCTCCCATACCTGAGTATTTACCGGGTGAGGTGAGGTTTTGACACAAGTTACAAGAAAGGTGTGAAGAATTCTCCGTTTGTACGGAAGAATGACCATGTAGAAGGTCGTATTTTATGACAACTTTACACACACAAATGTTTTATGACCCAATTGGGAATGCAGTAGCGATAGCAGTTGTTGTTTAGGTCCTGAAGAAAGCCTGGGCAATTGGCCCATTAGGCTGAAACTAGTTGACCACACTGTAAGCGGCCTATGTGTTCAAAGCTGCTTCTGCACTATTTTTAATGTAGGATTGGTAGAGATATTTGTATTAAAAGGATGTTTCTTTTCTCTTTTCCAAATCCTTTTTAATTTCACTTACATGCACTGCACTTAGATTTTCATCACCCTAAATAAATGAAGATACTGGTGTGAGGCCAGTTACTCAGTGAATATATGGTCTCACTTTTCTTCTATCTTTACTTCCTCCTTTTGTGATTTTCGTGACTTGGCCGAAATCCGATCCACATGATCCTCTTCTGTGATTTAGAAGAGTGGTGGTAGGAAGGAAGGGTATCCAAATGATGACACTGACCACTCTTGGTAGTTGATGGAAATCCGACAAGTTCACAAAGGTCATTTATTTGATTTCATGTACTTTGGTATCTAGGGTGTTGGCACTGTTTGTGTTAATTTATGATTCAGTACCGGCTCCTTTTAATAGACCACCAGATTTATTTGTTGTTGTTAACACCCCTCATCAGCCAGGCTAGCTTGACTTGACAGTGAGCAAGGGACCCACGTCTGGCCCTGCGCACTTAGGGCGAACATAGCAAAAAGAATAAGATGATGGATGGAGTGCTACATGTCATAAATGGAACTGATGCGGTAAAGCAGCACACCGTTCCTGTTTCCAAACTGTTCCCCCTGCACAAATTCCTCAAACTGTGAGATTTCAGGATTTGCATTGGGGGAAATCGACAGGTCCAGGCCAAATCAGCCCCCAACACAAAATCCAGAATCCACTCATGGATTTGGAATAAGCTATGTAGTGCAATAGCTGGTGTGAATTGTGCACGCCCTAATTAGCATTAGTGCAGGATGCAGTAATTAGTAGTTGTGCAATTTGCTCCTGTCTCTGAGATGCAAACCTAGAAATGAGGGACAACATGTAAATTGTGTGCGCTTTCAGTAGTCCCGAGGTGTGGAAAACGACATTTTACACTGTTTGATTATTCGATAAAGGGCAGATTTTCTTGCTATAAAATTGAGGGGCATATTTACAAGCCTCTCTCACCACAGGAACGTCACTTTTTGCGACGTTCTTGTGACGATAATCCCTTGGCCTTATTTACAAGGCGGCGTTAACATGGCTTAACGCCGCCTTGTAAATAAGGCCCTCTTTCACGCTACACTTAGCGTAAAAGGGGTGGGCAATGGGTGTTGCGGTGGGCGTTCCGCCGCAACACCCCTTGATTTTGATGCTGCCCTTATTTTTAAGGGTGGGGTAAATAGGAGGCAGCGCCGATATTAAGACCATGGAAAACTTGTCTTAACATGGTGAAACAAGGAGAAATGGTTAATTTCTCCTCGTTTTTGCTGTTTCTATGTGTGCTGCATTGTGCAGCACACATAGAAACAGCAAATCGCCATGAATGATTGCACATAAACAATCATTAAAAAATGGCGATTTGCAACTTCTATGTGTGCTGCACAATGCAGCACACATAGGAATTTCAAATAGGCATTCTGGATTGTTTATGTGCAGGAAGGGACTCCATTCTGCACATAAACAACCATTCCCCCCAATGCAGACACCCTTGCACTATGGTGCAAGGGTGCCTGTGTTGGCGCTAGGCAGCTTAATTTAGGCCATTGCAGGGGGAAACGCAGGGGTGCGCCGTATTATTGTAAACACGGCGCATCCCTGTGTTTTCAAAATTGCGAAGCATGGCGTTAACAATTTTTGCTTAACGTCACGCTATGCCATTCTGTTGTAAATATGCCAGTCCCCACCCCACCCCACCCCGCGAGTGCAAACACCTGCATCTGGAGCTATTCCCATCTGTTTCATAATCCTGTTTTGGCCACAAACAAGAGTCTGCGCCCAAAACCGGATTACTGGCCTAGTAGTTATCCAGGCGCAAAACGTGTGCCACACAGATGCACGATTCATTTATTCACTCATGGCCACAGTCAGCAGCCTACACCAACCTGCTTTTTTACCTGGGGAACCGCGGCTCCTTCCTCTGGGGTCCACAACTGTTCAGAACATGCAATAATATTAGAAGATCAATAAGGTAGATTTACACAAACAAGCAAAATTGAAACTCTTACAACGCATTATAAATGTGAAAGAATATGAAATACGTTGGAGGATAAAACTCTAGGTGGTATCTTTAGTTTGATTCATGGAAGCAGCGCAAGTACAGCAAACATGGCTTATTTCCAAGCCTCTTGCGCCGCCTGTACGTTACTTTTTTCCCATATTAAAAGTGACGCACCGGTGGCGCAAGGGGCTTGTAAATAAATAATGGAGGATGGCCTGGTTGAAGCCTGGTTTATTCGCTGAGAAAAAAGTGCCTGCATTAGGAGCAAATGAGGCAAAATGAAATGCTGGAATCCAGCATATCGCCCCCTTCAAATAAATACATTTTGAAAAGCACAACCTTCCAACTAGAATTAAAATTAAAATTTCTGTATATTGTTTGAATTGCGAATTAAATAAAACATTTTATAATGTTTGGTTCTGTATTTTTGTGTATTGTTTTGAGGCTCAAACGGTAGAAATGACTTAGGCAGGCTTCCAGTAGTGACTTAGTTGGCGTCCACAGCATTCAAGAGGTTAAAACTCGCTGGCCTACCTCACCGTTCACACACAGCAATAGGTTCACATAGAGGTTCTTGAGGTTGCATGATATAAAAAAAATATTTAGATAATATTGTTCGAATCTACCGGGTGGAAGAGCCTTGTGAAGTTTAGGAAATACGTCTGCTCTTAAATGGTTTGTTAATTTTTTGGATGCTCTGACAGACCATGAACATTGCGATGCTCGGTAGGTGGTTTGAAATAGCAACACGAGCACAGTAATCAACGTGTCACAGAAAGTCACCATCTGTAAAGCTGGCTCGCTGACTTTAATTTGCAATGTAGAAAAATCAACAGATGGCGCTGCGTCAGCTCCGATCAGTGAGTCAGGCCTGCTTTACTGTCACTTAATCCTTGCACAAAATGCTGCTTTTTTATTTTTCACACGGTAAAACATTGAGGTCTTCTATTATATATATGGTTCTCATTATGCCTCTGCCATTCCAGGTCGGGCACCTGGGTTTTTGATTCTGTGACAGGTACCGAAACACTTTGTCAGGTTATGCAGTATTTTTACAACGTTCTTGTAGTGACATCTTCTGGTCAGGTGGGGAGTTGCAGTGCAAGTGTTCTTAGACCCCTTATCAGTAACAGCAATAGTAATCCCTTTCTGGAAGTACACTCAGCCCACCACGACCACGCCGTGTAACAGGGAGGTATTGCACACACCGCATAGCTCACCTCCAGCCCATTAATAAAACTGAAGCAAATAACTTTATGAAGAAGTTTGAAACACGTTTTGCACAGTGTATGTATTTATTACTTATTTATAGCGCCAAACATGCCTATTCAGGCATCAGAGCCCTGACCGTTGTCATACCTTCCTTCAACATTATATCAATATTTTGACATCATCATTGCCAAATCCGCTGTAAAGTACAATTTCTGTCCTAGCAAAAGGCTTTCGTTTTAGTAGCTACATACAATTCTATTTGCAATTTTATAGCGGCTGTTTCTGGTGTGGTTTTTAGGTCGAGCATTCGAGACCTCTTGTATATACTCTGGTATATACTTATGTGTATGTACTTTGTGGGGTCTGGAGATCAGCCCTAGGACTTGTCTGCTTCCGCTTAGGGACTTTTTTTCTGTTCAACTGCCTCTATTTAACTGTCTTGATAGAAAACGACCAGAAAAGGTCAGTAAAATACCAGAATCACTTTAGGATTCTCTAGATTCCAGTCCATAGAAATTGTCTTCCACGAGCACCCGTAGACTATATTTTTTTCAAATCTTGTATTTTCAGTGATATGACCACCGAAGGCCCTGATTTTGTATTAAAAACAGAGCTTTGGACTATACCATTTCCCGCTGAAAAGCAATATTTCTCTCCATGTGTTCCCATACCTGGCGTGTCACGCAGTTTGGTGCTTACTTTCCCTCCATGTTAAAGAACAGTAGATGTTTCAGCACCCAGGCTAATGTGCTGCATAGCTAAATACATATAAGGTCCCAAAGGCGAGACCAATTGCATTGCAAATGCTTGTTCAAGTTGCTTCAAGTCAGAGCCAAGTCAGAGTCAAGAGGATATAGCCTTACGGCTACAGCGGTCGACCTCGAAGCTGGGGAACCGGGTTCGAGTCTTAGCAGGGACGCTCAACATCCTGTGATTCTGGACAAATCACTTAATCTCCCCGTGCCTGACAAAAATTAATGTGTCCTCATGTAACGAAACTGGTGCTGATGTAAAGCGCTCTGATACCCGGTACCTTCGGGTCAAGTTCGCGCTATATAAAACTCTTAAAAAAAGAGCATTTGGCCATCCGATGTGGTGTGTTGGCCATTAATTCACCTCCTATTATAGGCAGTTCTGCCAGTGGTCTCATCCTGTTTTAGTCTCGAAAAAGTTGTTTCACTCAAAAATGTGCAATGCTGCACACATAGAAAGAGGAAATAAGGAAGAGAAATAAACATATTTCCCCTTGCTACGCCTCACCTGGGAAGGTGTAGCGTTTTGACGCATTATCACATTTACTAGTCTTAGTAAATCTGGGAATGCACCAAAAACCAGGGGTGGATGTGCAGAAACACCCATGTCCAACCTTAGAATGCCTTAAAAACACAGAGTAACACAAGACAGCGACTTGCGCTGCCTTGCATTACTGCAGATTTGCTATGCCATGCAGAGCCACTCAAGGTGGCTCTGCATGGCATAGAAAATCTAACTTAAGGGCTTGATTTGGGCAAGGGCAATGCAAGTCATTGATATATCTGGCCCAGAGAGTCATTTAAGGAGTGGCGGTATGGGAGTCTCTCTGTAAATCAATGTTTTGTTTGTGACAATAAACAACTGCAGAGTGTACACCGTTGGAGCTTCGACCACATCCTCCACTAGTGCACAACCACTGGCAGCAGCCCATCTGTCACAGCGTTGGGGACCTACCTGCCTAGGCCTGCATGCAGTTTACTCCACATCAGCATGCACGTGCCTGTTGCTCACCAATGATTTGCCTTCACCAGCTTCTACAGCACTGGCTGTGTAAATGCCAAGGGGCTTATTCATGAGAGCCCTGCATCATTTTTGCACCACGTAAAGTGGTACATGTGTGCTCTCATTTCAATTGATGAAGCCATGCAAAGCCACCCTGCGTGGCTTTGAGTGGCCTCATAAATCATGAGTGAGGAGACGCAGTGCAAATCACTGCGTCACCTTCCTTTGCCCCAGACAGGCATTCCATGCAACACCCATGGAATCTGATGCTGCCCCAGATTTACAAAGTGATATAAACCTGGTGAAATGCCAAATCCATATGCCTCCCGAGGTGAGGCGTAACTAGGAAAAATATGTTCATTTCGCCTTGTTTTTTCCTTTTTCCATGCGTGCTGCATCCTGTAGCACACGTGGAAAGAGAAAATGTCTTTTAGGATTGTTTTAGTGCAGGAAGGTGCCCCTTCTTGCACAAATACAATCCTGTATGCAAGGGAGGCACCCATGGACCATGTGCAAGGGTGCCTGCCTATGTTGGCGCTAGGCTGCTGAAATGGCACCAGCGCAGGGAGAAAGGACACGAATGCACTTTATTGATTAAATACGGTGCATTCCTGCCCTTCCACTTTGGCTTAGGGCAGCGCAACAAGGTGCCTTGCTGCGCTGCCCTACACCATAATCCCATAATGGGGGGAAGACGGGGGAAAGCGAGTGTAAAAAAGAAAAAACTTACCTTCTCATCGCTTCCTCGCCATGTCTCTCCTACGTAGTCCCTCACATCGGCCTGGAACAGGAAGCACACCCAGACTCATAGCCAATCACAACAATGCGTTACAGCAACGTTGTGATTGGTCTGAGCACCATGACTTGGTGCTCAGATAGGGAATGAAAGCCTGGGCATGTTCTCCACCCAGGCTGCAATAAAGTCTGGGTGGGGAACATGCAAAGTGCGCATGAATGTTCAACCAGCCTGAGTCAGGGCGGGCAAACTTTCATGCGCACTTACAAAGTGTGCTCACCACTCCCCCTGCAAGTTGGCGCAGTGCACATGGGTCCTGTTCCAGCGGTTCCGACGAGGGATACTGGCCTCAAACTCGGGATGAAGACAGTGGAGGCCTCGAGGGAGTTGTAGAACCACCACCTGTGTTGCTGAGCCTTTCCGAGTCCGTGGGAGCCCAGGATCAGCAGACTGGTCACCTGCGTTGCGGTGCCTGCAGATGCAGAGGACTCCTTCACTCCAAGGGAGATTCCTTCAGGTGTCTTGGATGTCCACAGGCCTGGTGAAGAACCTGTATGGAGAACGGGCACAGACGTTCCAGAAGACCAGCAGGATGACGAGAGCAGGAGCAGCAGGAATCTTCCCCGTTGCAGTCTCGGTTCCCAAAGTGAAGCCCAGCGAAGTCCAGAGTGTCCAGACGGTCAAAGTTGAAGTGGTATGTGATCTGAATTTTGTCCCATGACGAATCTAGGGACCCACCCACAGGTGAGCCCTTAAGTACTCTTAGGAAAGGGCTGGGACAGTTCAGGGGTCCCTCTCAGAAGAGGGGCTGAACAGTGGGGAGGATACTCCCACGTCCTTTGTCCAGTTTCGCACCAGAGCGGGAGCCAACGGCTCCCTGAACTGGTTTGACTGGAGTATGCAAGGAGGGCACCAATTGTGCCCTTCAAGCAGTCTCAGTGGCTCTGGCAAGTGCCCCCACCCTGCCCCAATACACTAAACCCTGTCTGGAAGGGGGTCACACCTCCCTGTGACAGGATATCTTTTGTTCTGCCTTTCCCTGCTCGAGCTTGGCTCAGCAGCAGGAGGGCAGAAACATGTCTCTGGTTGGCAGCAGCCCTAGCTTGCTGTCTGGTTCTGGAAGACGGGTACCGGTAGCACAGAGGGCCTCCCGGAGGAGCTTTACAGTGCATGGAATCATACCTCCCTTCCAACATGTTTGATACCAAACATGACAAGATTAGTTACAGCCAGTTTAGCGATGGTCATCGCGTAATGACGCATGGCTACTCTATATGTCATAATGGCTGATGCACTTACAACCAGGGAGAATGGACTCCGAAGGTTGTAGGGGTGCCCTGCTCATGCAGGGGCACCCTCACACTTAGGAACCAGCACCCTGCCTTCAGATTGAACAGCCTGCCTTAGAGGTGACTTATCGGTTTTAAGTGTAGTGACCTCAGATATAGGGAAACCTATATCTGTCGTAAGTGGTGTTAGCACCAGCTTACACAGGCTGCAATGGCAGGCCTGGAGTCACAATTTGAGTGGTCTCTCATGGGTGGCACAATACATGCTTCCGCCCATGGGAGACCTCTGGGGTACCTATGCCCTGGGTACCTTGGTACCATATACTAGGGACTTACAAGGGTACCCAGTAGCCAATTTGGAGTGTACCTCACTACTCACTATGTCCAATTTAGGGAAGAAGCACAGAGACTGGGGTCCTGATTAGCAGGATCCCAGTCACTAGTCAGAAAAACATAATGACACCAGCAAAAAGTGGGGGTTACCATGAAAGCAGATCCTACTTTCTTACAGGTCTTCTCCATAAGGGTCCATAGATTCCTCCCAAACGTCTTCCTCTCCAGGCATATCCACTAAATAAGGCACTGTCTCCGCTCCGGGGAGGATGTCCTCAGTCAGCGCCCAATGCGGCGTCGGATGATGCCCATCCCGCTTTGTGACAGAGTCCGGTATGAGGTTTAAGATGACCCTGCCTAGAGGCATCGGCAGCGCCGGGGGCGTTGGCACTGGAGCAGACGCAGAGAAATGTCTCAGTCTCACCAGCAGCTCTGCTCCGGATCCAGCGAAGGATCCTTGGGCCCGAATGGTTCAGAGAGTGAATTTGCCGGCATAGTTCCAGTGGTGGCCCCTCCCATTTCTGTAGGGCCTGAAGGCACTCCAGAGGGGCAGGGCCACTGAAAAATTAGGTGCATGGCCTTATAAAATTCCTTTAAATGGGCGGGAGTAGCTCCAGTTCCGGGAACATCGGGGAAGCTCAGAGCAGTCTGAGGTTCAGACCCCGCCAACTTGTGGGGCCTGGAGTGAGAACACTCCCTCATCTAGTCGGATGACTTTGACGAATGCAGGGAAGTCGAAGAATGTTTGGACTTCTTATGTTTGTGAGACTTAACTGACTTCCCTGATGACTTCGAGTACGGCTAGGGATGCCGGGACGGGCTTCGCAAAAGGTCCCAGGACCTCCCACATGAACGGGACCTCGAGCGTTGCAGAGTCAACTGAGGTCGGGAGGCAAGGAGCTTGTGGGATAACTCCCTCAGTGCCTTCAGGTGCATGGCACAGCAGTCCTCACATGCCTTGGAGTCGTGTCCCGACTCCAGGCACCACAAACACACCAACTGGGGGTCTGTCACCGACATTTGCCTGTGACAGGACCACATGGTCTGAAACCAGCCAGTTTCGTGGGTGACATCCTCACACCAGGAGATGAAATCTCAGAAAAAAGGTTGACAAAAAGTTGAAAAAGGACACTCAAAAAATGACTGTGGAGTAGCTCAATCCGGATCCGCGCTATCTGGCGCGGGCAGGAAAGAACTGACATCAGTGCACCTAGGTGGCGCCTATATAGGTATCACGCACGTCAATTCTGGCTCGGACTACGCTGATGCAGAACCGAATGACACCATATACCGGCGTGCAGGGGTGCTGCTCTAAAATCTTCCAGAGCCAATCTGATGCCTGGAAATATTCAAAGGTAAGGAATCTGCGGCTAGAAGTCTCAATCACATCAACAAATTAAATTGTTTCATGTGTAATGCAAATTCGGTATATCATTTGAAATCACCATTCAATAATAGTCACTTGCACAAACAGTAAGTTACGGAAAGCATACGTTTGGATGTGGTAATCTAATACAGATGCAGCTTTCCAATCTGTTGATCTGGTTTACTTAGCTTAACAAATTGAAATTGTTTCGCAAAGAAGAAAATATTATTTTATCATGACGAAGTTTGAAAGATGATGCACAGAATAATTTATTCATATGAATTCATAGTGGATTTAGCACAACAATAAAGCGTCTAAAAAAAATAATTAACACAAATGTAAATAATTGTATACAGGCTTTTAGACCTCCATTCACAGTGCGACTTGGGCTATAATTACTTTTAATTATATAAACTTCAATGGTTACTGTACCCGTGGACAGAGGGTCAACTTGTACAGCCTAATCGCCAAAATCACTTAAAAATAGGAGTGCCTTGGGAACCTTCTTGTATTTAGTCTCTCCTCTTTTTCCCATACCATAGCGCCCATAACACTTGGGATTGAACTTCCCTGATTTCTTGTAAAAAAAATTAAAAACAAAAAAACACTCTCTTGTGGTCAGGTTGGGCTATTTTGAGGGCTTTTGGAAAATTCTATTTTTTATTTTTGCCTCCCACTCCTCCTTCTGTTGGGGACCCTGTCCACCCTTTTGGGATCTGTCTCAGATGCCTTTTTGGACACTCTGGTGCTTACCCAGAGCTCTGCCTCCTGGGCAAACTCCCTGTTGAAAAATGGCCCTCTCTGAAGGGTCACCCCAGTCTTTTTGCCACCCTCCTCCTCTTTTTCTGACTTTTTTTTGTTGGCTTTAGGACTCTGGGCACTTTACCATTTCTGACCAGTGCTAAAGTGCATGTGCTTTCTCCTCTAAACGTGGTATAATTGGTTTACACCTGTTTGGCATATTTGATTTATGTGTAGGTCCCTTGTAAAGTGGTATACCATATACCCAGGGCCTGTAAATTAAATACTACTAGTGGGCCTGCAGCACTGATTGTACCACCCACAGAAGTAGCTTTTCAAACCTGTCTCAGGCCTGTGTATGCAGTTTACTGCTACTTCGACTTGCCATTTAAAACTACTTGCCAAGCTTGAAACTCACCTTTTATTACACGTCACCCCTAAGGTAGGCCCCAGGTAGCCATAAAGGCAGGGTGATATGTAAATGAAAGGTAGGACATGTACTGGTATGTTTTGAAAGTCCTGGTAGTGACAGACACTCAGATTTGTTTTTCACTACTGTGAGGCCTACCCCTCTCACAGGCTAGCATTATGGATTCCTTAATACACTTTTAAGCTGTAATTCCTGATCAGAAAGGAGCAGCTTTTTCATGTTTCCAATCTTTGGAATGGTAATGATAAATCCTCCTTACTGATGAAGTTGGATTTAACATTACTAGTTTAGAAATGCCACTTTTAGAAAGTGATATTTAACAACAGTGGTCCAATAAGAAAGATCCACCAAGTGGATAAAGTTAAATGAATCAACTTATCCTGATTACTTTTCAATAACCCCAACTCATATTACTCGAAGATGGGGGTAGATATTATTTATGAAAGTAGGGGAGAGTATGTTATAATTTTATAAATTTTACATCACACACAAAGACAACACATTTAAATATACGAATTTCTCTGTATTTTGAAAATCAACAAATATAAATACATTATATACACATATGGTTGCTCCAAGAAGATATGTGAAGGGGTGCACAGAAAAAGTGCTCTTGCTTGGAGTTTTTAGACAAAAAAGAAGAAGAGAAATAGGCCTATTACACATATCATCTGATTTGCACAATGGCCTGTCTGTTATACTTATTATCCAGCATAAGTACAATCTCATTTAAAGAGAGGTAATGGTATGATTCATAATTGTCCCTTTGTAGAACTATTACACAATACAGGCAGTACAGGATGTCAAAGTAGAAAGTGGACATTTCTCTTTACTTACTGCTCTGTGTGCCTGACAGCCTGTCCCCAATACACGTCTGGATGACATCTACACTTATTACATTACCTCTAGACAGCCTCAACACAGGAAGGATAGGTGTGTCTCAGTACCCATCTACATACATCTTCATTCTGATGCCCTTGCTTGGGCAAGATGGAAGGGAGGGCTAACACTTCACTTGAATAGGCTGTGCCCTTTCCCCACACAAAGGACTGATTACCTTCCCAGAGATAATCTGGCAGAAAGGACTTGGTTGAAAGGGATCCTTGTGCACTTCAGAGAGCTGCCTTGAAGTCACCCCCCACATCAAAGGCACTTTTGGGTAGACGTTCTGGGTCTCTTACCCCCTAAAATCAGACACTTCTGGATCTTGAACAGAACCTCTGTCAGAAGGACTTCTGTGCTGCTTAAAGGACTCATCTTTGAACTGCAGCATTGGAAGGCCTGCTTTTCTCCTTTGTTGCCCTGCTGCCTTCGGACTCTGTTGAAGGAGAGCTGGACTCTGCCTACCCTCTAAGTGATCTCCAAGGGCTTGTTGGCTTGCATCCTGTTGCTTGGTACTCAGAGAAATAAATGTCTCTACCCCTGCTCCTGTGCCTGGCGCACTGGAAGTGGCCCAGATACTTGCAACATGGATTTTGATGTATCTCCTGTCTGCATGTAGCAGAACCGGCACATCGACCCGGTTGTGGGAGTAAAATCGGTGGATTGCATCGGAACCAGTGCTTTGCCTCCACAGATCGAAGCATTGGACAGCGTATTGCCACCAATGCAGCTTGGTGAAATCAACGCATACCCTCGACTGTGTGGCAGAATCTGGCCCATCACTCGACGCCTCTCTACTCCACCACCCATCTTTGAAACTGATGCATCGCCTTCACTGCATTGCAAAGATCGAAGCATCTCGCTGTTTGCAACCAGGAAAGGTACTTTGTTCACCGGGCTCTGCGTGGGTCCTGTAGCCAGGCTGCACTTCCATGAGGTCAACCCGAACTTTGACTTTTTCCTGGTCCAGCACAACCTAAAGTAATCTTTTAGCGCTAATTGCTTCTAAGCTCTTTATTGCATTTATTCTTTTAAAAATTCAATATCTCATTTTCTATACATAGGATTTTTCTCGTTTTGGTCTTGTTTTGTGTATAATATAAATATTTTTATAAACCTATGTGGAGTCTTTTTGTGGTGTATTCATTGTGTTACTGTGTGTATGTGTGTGTTGCACAAATACTTTACACATTGCCTCTTTAGATAAGCCTGACTGCTCTGTGCCAAGCTACGAGAGGGTTAGCACAGGTTATCTTTTAGTGTGTATCTAGCTTAACCTGACTAGGATTGTGGCTTCTGCGTGGACAGGGTGCATACCTTTGCCAACCAGAAACCCAAATTTCTGACACTCCCTAAGAGAAGTGAGCTTACTGTCAATTAGGTGTTGGTGCAACTCTGTAAAGCAAGTACTGAGCACATGCTCTCTCAAAATTCACTTACTTTACTGCCCCTCACCCAACCACTCAGTACCTTACCGGAGAAATCCAAGAAATCAACCCAAGACTGGTTTAGCAACTTCCGGTTATCCCTGAACCTAATGCAGTATTTCTCTGGGGTGAGCCTAAACGTAGTGAGCAGAATAGCCTTCATGGAAACATACCTTATCTGGTCCCCTACCTCTAGCATAAGAAGAGTATCCCTCCTCATTATAGGCATGTGTTCCAAAGGCTTGCCCCTCAAACCTTCCCCTGGACCCTGTGCATCCACAGGGCTACCTCATAGGCAGAAAATCATTTATCAATATCATCCCCCACCACATAGCTATGATCCAGGTCTTGGGGTATACAGACGGGTCACATTTCCATGGGTCACTGTATTGCTGCCACCATTGCGGCTTGTCTGGCTTTGTTGCCCAGCTCCTTAAGACTCACTTCATGAGCCAGTATCAACTTTCTCTCAGCCAAGGCACTCGCAGATCAGCTTTTTCCTTCGCTAGGGCAATCTCTGCTTCCCCCCTCTTTTCTTCCAAGGCCCTCTTTGCAGCAGCCTGCTCCTTAGTAGCCTCTCTCTTTGAAGCTGGCTCCTCTATCCTGAGTTTAGCCAGCTACAGCCTAAACTCCCTTTCAGCCTTTCTGTCCACCAGCTCCTCACAAGAAAGGCTGTGGGAGGACACATTGCTCCCTGCCCTGGCAGGGGCCTCCATTCGTGTGAATAAGGTGCCTCCTCAATAAGGTGCCTCCTCCTCCTCAGGGTGCTGCAGCTCACGGCATGTAGTCAGGCCCTCCTCCTTCCCCTCCTCTAAGTCCATCTCCTCCTGCTCAAGACCATCCTCTTCCTGCTTCTCTGGGGTGGGCTGCATCCTTTTGCCTTCCTCAAAGGCTCGGAGGGCTACCTGGAGGTCCACTTTGAGGCCTTCCTTCCCACATTCAGCCTCTTCTCCTTGCAAAGCGTCTGCAGTTCTGCCTTGTTGAGGTCATCCATGATGATCAGCTCGATCTCCATTGTAGCAAAAAGGAGGTGAGGTGAACTTAAATTTGGAAAAAGAAAAAAGTACCAAACCAAGAACTAATGAGAATTTATAAAAATACATCAAATTTGATGTCAGATTATTTACAGGGATTTGATTGTTACACAAATTACTGAGTTGCAATGCACAAGCAAGTACAAGCTTTGGATCCCACCACTGAACAGCAGTGTAAAAGGTTGAGGGGGTGTAAACCCTTGTCAAGCAACAACCACAATCCTTGTCAGGGTGAACCACAAAAGTCACTAAATTAACTTATGCTTACCCCTCTGGTAGCTTGCGACAAAAAAGATCAGGCTTAACTTAGAGGCACTGTGTTAAGTATTTATGAAGCACACAAACAGCAATAAAGTGAAAATACAACACAAGAAAAATACCAAACTGTAGGACTTAGCCTTTTTGGTTAAAGTTCCCTAAACTTTTTGCTTTCCCACTAGACCGTTTTCCTGACCTAGAGCTACCAATTTAGATGCTTTGGGTACTTTGCCACTGCTGATCAGTGTCAAAGTACAGGAATTCCCTGTGTAAAATGTATGGTGATTGGTTGGCCATGATTGGTATGTTTGCCTTATTAGTAAAAGTCCCTAGTGATGTGCACTGTGTGTGCAAGGGCTAGTAATGCAAGGGCGCGCAGAGAAGGGTACTCAGGCCTTCAGTGTAGGGCCTGCGCGCAGAATGCTAAGTTGGCATGTTGTCCTGACAAGTGCAACCACTTGTCAGGCCTGACTTTCCCTTTTACATACACATGGGGCACCCCTGTGGTAGGTCTCAGGTAACCCCTGGGCAGGGTGCAGTGTAGGTAAAAGGCGGAACATAAACGGAGGTGTGTGTTGTGTTCTGGCAGTGAAAAACTCTCCATTTCGTTTTTCACTGCTGAAAGGCCATTCTGCCCATAGGACAGAATGGGGGAGGCTAGGTGTTGTATTTGTTAGCCTAGTTTCCTGTCAGTTTATAATGGAGAGGTGAAGTTTGGTATGTGTGAACTCACAGTGTCATAATGCATCCTTCTGTAAAGGTGGTTTTGTCACTGTGTGCTTATAAACCACTCTTTTAGAAGTGGCTGAGTTTTGTGCTCTGAGCATTTCTGTGTGTCTCTGAAATGTGGATTGTCTGTCTGGAATTGAAAGGTGAGCGGAGCTGGGAGAGGTCTTGACCCAGGGAGGGGTTGAGATGGCACCAGGCTGCCCTGCATCTGGAGAGTAGGGGGAGGAGAAGCCTGGGAGGTGAAAAGGCCTGGGTTGGTGCTATAAACCAATTGACCCATCTCCTGCTGAGTGATTAAGGATCCAGACCCCCAGTATCAAAGGGAGAGAGGTGACACTGGGAGGGAGACACCCAGAACTGATTTAGGGAGGGGTCAGGGACCCCTGAGCACATACAAACTTCAAAGACAGTAAGGGGTATAACTATGAGAGCTGAAACCCCTGAACGGGGGAATGAAACAGATATGGATTGAGACTGAAAAGGCTTGGACCCATTCTGTGGTCAAGAGGAACCTCTGCTAAAGAAGGAACAACTGAAGAGACTGTGGTGGATAGACCAATCCTTGCTTCGTGATCTGGGGCTGGTCTGCAGTTTGCTGTTCTAACTAAGGAAGAGGCTGTTGGGACTGTGCTTGGAGGCGCTGGGTCCCCCTGCCTGAAGAAGACTGTGCTTTGTGCTGTGTCTTGTAACCCCAAGGGCCCGAGGTGAGCTGGCTTCCTGTTTGGAAATACAGGATCATAAAAGTTTTCCGGAGAAGTCCCAAGCAACGCGGTGTGCGCGTGCTTTGTGCCACTTGAGACCCTTGTGCCGTGTGATCGTGGGCACGCAGGAGTAAGCTAAGTCTAAGACGCGCAGAGTGCGTGTCGTGGTGCAGGCCAAGGCGTTGGTGAGGAGCGTCTGGTCGTGGAGTGCACAGGGAGACAAGGCGAGGCTCGGACGTGCAAGTGTGCGTGTCGTGTTGCAGCCCGGGTGCTAGTGAAGAGCGCCTGGGCCTCGTGTGCACCAAAGGAAGCAGCGAGACTCGGACGGGCAGTGTGCGTGTCGTGGTGCAGCCCGGGTGTTGGTGAGGAGCGCCTGGGCCTCGTAGGCACCAAAAGAAGAAGTGAGTCTCCGACGTACAAGGGTGCGTGTCGTGGTGCAGCCAGGGCATGAGGAAGAGCGCCTGGACATCGTTTGCACCGGGAGAAGAGGTGAGACTCGGACGCGCTGGAGTGCGTGTCGTGGTGCAGCCAGGGCGTGAGGAAGAGCGCCTGGACATCGTGTGCACCGGGAGAAGAGGCGAGGCTCGAACGCGCAGGGTGCGTGTTGAGGTGCAAGCGGAGCGTTGGTGAAGAGCGCCGGATCGTCGTGAGCACCAGAGAAAAGGCAAGTCTCGGACGCGCGGTGTGCGTGTCGAAGTACAACCTGAGTTGCTGGTGAGGAGTGCCAGGTTAGGTTGTGCACCAAACTGAAGTAAAGTCTCCACAGTGCTGAGGGCGGGTATCGGTGTGGACCGAGTCCGCCGGAGTGAGGGCCAAGTCATCGGGCCCTCGGAGTCCATCAGTAGCGGCCCGGACCGGCAGCCACAGAAGAGCTGAGCCGCCGGCCCGAGTCTGCCAAAACCCGTGACGGAGTTCTGGATCAAGGCCCAAGTCGCTGACGTCGGGGAGGAGAGTGGGATCGCGCCCCCCCAGGTAACGTGGATCAACACCAGGGGTGGGGTGCGGGCCCGGAGGGACACTCTCTCGGCCTCCCGCTCAGTCAGCTGCGCGAGCCGTTGCTTCGGCTCGGATCCCGGCCCGTGCTGACCCAGGACAGGGCAGTACTGGGGCCGGAGTGGGAAGCAGTACTTTGTGTGTCATCATTTGATCCATAACGGGGGCACTGTTACTGGAGCACGTAAAACTGTTGTATTACACAATTGCATTATTGCTACTAACGAACTATCGAACTGTCGTATGACGCCTGACCTCATTTGTGTCTAACGAACTTTATGCTTGGTGCGCTACGCACTGCGTTATTTCTCCCATGCTTATTATTTGATTGTAACGTAGCGCATTGTATGATTTCGTCAGTGCACAGTATCTGAGTATAACGTGGCGCAGTGTATTATTTCTTTATTGCACCGCACAGGATTGTAGCATGACACATTGCTTTGTTTCTTCCTGGTACAGGGCATGCTGGTGGTGATACGCATTGCATTATTCCTTCAATTGCAAAGTACATGACTGTGGCGCTACGTATGGCATTATTTCTCTGTTGCACAGTATAAGAGAATATCGTTACGCATTGCAGTATTGTTTCCTTATGCAACGTGTGTGTTTCTAGCAATACGACTGGTCTAACCTATTGGGAAACGGTTAGAGAAGAGCTTAACTGTTGGTTAGACGTGGTGGTTGGGATTAGAACCTACCAACCCACCGGAAAGAATACTACCCATTCTTATATGTTGATTTTGTATCGTGTGGTCGTATTGTATAATTTCTTATATAAAGATTATACTCTTTTTATCAATACTCGTGTGGAGTCTATTTGTGATGACATCATGGGGTTATTGTGAGCGTGGTTGCACATACTGAACACTCGTGCCTTGGAGATAAGCCTGGCTGCTCGTGCCAAGCTACTAAGGGTGTGAGCAGGGCTATCTCAGACGGTGTCCTTACTTAGCCTAACGTTGAAGCGAGGGGTCGAGGGCGCCCGCCTACAGCATTTGGTGGCGGCGGTAAGCGACAGGGACCTCCACTTCCAACACAAACCAATCTAGAAAACTAGAGTAACATTTAATAAATAAAATGACAAAAAAACAAATTAAATCCAATCAGTAAAACTGAAGTTATACATTTTGAAAGACTTTAGTGAAAAACATTGCCCAAAGCCACATCCACGGGTATCTGCTCGCGTGAGACCAAGACAAAGTCAAATGTTAAGGCCAACTGCGATGGAGTGTGGTTCGGCTACACATGGTGGATTAGGCCCTGTTTTGGCTAACCTTTGGACTTAGAAGAAATTTCGAAGAAAGGTTTCTGCGAAGGAAAAGTTAAGAGGGGCAAGGCAGCCAGAGGTGTCTGAGGAGGTGGTGTCATCGTTGGGGAGCAGCTGGACAGCGTAACAGTGAAGACAGGATATCTTTGCAGAGGGGTCCCGCTGAACAGGATTTGCTGCTGTGGAGAAGGGGAGCTATCGCGGAGTCAGGCCGACCGGTGATGCACCTTGGGCGGATCATCGAGTAGGTAGATCCTGGTCTTCATCAGTTCTCAGGCCACTTTATGGTGAAAAAGTTTCTAAGTCTCAACCTTTAGGGTTAGTCAGGTGCAGCACCTTCAGCACCACCACCAAATATCCAGGACTGGAGGGACAGCTCTTGGGGGGGTCAGGACTCAGTCCAACAGAAGCCAGGTGCAAGGTTCAAGGTTTCTGGAGCTTGTTATGTCCCTGTAATAGGGTGTCAGATATGACTAGGAAGCGGCGTGGTAAACTGTGAAGTATTTTTATTATGAACAGCCTTTATTTAGAAGGTAGGTCAGCATGACGGCATGGTTCCTCTGTTCACCAGACCTCCTGTCCCTCTGGCTTCTCCTCTGGTCTCTTCCTGTGCTTCCAATGTTCTTTTCTGGCTCGGGATACCCCTCAGGGAAACAAAGGCAGGCCCAAGTGGTTAGGTCACAGTACGTGGGACACCCCTCACTTACACCCTGGTGAACAAGATTTATGATCAACGTGCCCAACAGCTATGCCTTCGGCATAACAGAGACAAGAAAACGTTGAGTGATCTCACCAACATTGGTTCTAAACTGGACACCCCACCTTGTGAAAATAAACTAGCACAGCAACTCATTATCATTTTATATGCGTCAAATACATATGCCCTTTAACTGGTAGTCAAAGTAATCCCACACGTGCTCTCACCACCACTCTATAAGCCAACAAGATACCCCTGGGCCAGTGCCCACCACACAACGGCTAGAGAGCCTCATTTAGTCACTGACCTGAGGCCACTGATCTGGTCCTTAGCACCTTTCCCCAAGGTTGAGCATACACCATCTTCTCCACCGTCCACTGACTCCAGCTCAGTAAGGTACAGTGGGCTGGCTTTGTTCTGCTCACGTAGTCGCCTTGTTTCCTCCTCCTTCTGGTCATTTCTACCATGGCTCTCCATTTCTGACTTATTTTCCTCCGTTCTGTCATTTTGCCATACACTTCCTCCGTCCACCAGTGCAGTTACTTCCTCGTCAGCTTCACCTTGCACACCATACACTGGACAAGCCCTCTTATTAACGGGCTCTGCTGCATCACGGGGTGTGCCCGAAGTGATGACCAGAACGCATCAGCAATGCCCCAGGGGTCCTGGCCAGGCGCCATCGCTACTGCCTCCACAACAGCCTGATAGCAGTCCCTGTAGCTCATAGAGGAGGCAAGCCAACTAGCCCTTGGAGTCTCTCTGATAGTCCTGGGTTCAAGCAGCAAGGCAGGCCTCAAGTAGCAGGGCAGTCCTCTGGGGGTACAAGCAGGCTTCAAGCAACAGGGCCTTCCTCTGATAGTAGCAGCAGAGCAGCCCACTGAGGTACAAGGCAATGCTTCTGGTGTCCTCCGCAAATCCAGGCGAGTACTAAAGAGTTGCTAAAAGGCAGTCGCGGCTGGTGACATTTGAAAGTGGTGGGGCGATTGTGTGAACTTAAGTACTGTGATGGCTGGAGGGGCTAAATGGAGGACAGCGAAACTGGCAGTGTGTGCTGGCTTTTGTGTATAGAGACAACAAAATAGAAGTATAAGGGGTACATATGAAGACATAACGGGGCTCTATTAATCCAACAACATGGAGTGAGCGTGTGTGCGTCCATCTCTCTCTCTCCTGTACTGCAATTGAGAGACATGCTATTGTCCTCCAAAATATTTCTGCTTCGTTGGGGAAAAAGGGCTGCTTGTCCATTTTCTTTCAACCCATGGCTTTTGACACCGTTATATAAAGACCACCACGAAGTATGTTTCTATTCACAAATCACTGGATTCCTTGTGTTACAACAGCCGTGTAAAGTAAAGATTTTCCCACGCCTTATTTCATGAGTGAATGAAATGTAGTACAAGCTGCACCGGAAAACAAATCTAAAGCAGCAATATACGTTTCAGACTGTTTTACCCTCCCATGGGAAAAACGTTAAATGTATGTGAACGTTATGTATTCCTCTCACACACCACTCTGTTCTCAGTCAGCCGGCATCCAGGGAAATGATTTTTCATCCATAATGTAATCAAACAGACTAACAGGGTCATCGGTGACAACCTGCTGCTCACTCAGGGTGTCCATTGTAGCCCCGAGCCGAGACCTTCATCTGTCTCCGGCGGCCAGGCTCTTTGCTTGGACCCACGGAGAACAGTCATCCCCGGGCTTGTACATCAGCGGTCTCGGACACCAAGCACGGATATCCGCCCCATGGACATCACCCGCATTCAGACCTAGTGCGTCGAGTATCATAAAACGCACGATTGAAATATACTTGGAAGGAAACAGGCAGGGTTTATTCACTTTCGGCCCAGAACAAAAGTGTGGAGAGGGTCTTGTGTAGGTCAGCAGCAGGAGACAGGTTTAGTCGCGGACGGCATGACGGGCGGGTGGGGGGGGAGTGGGGTCGTCGCGCAGGGGGATTTCGGGGGGGAGGCGGGAGGGGTTTAATTAAAGAAAAATATAAAACTTACCCTCCCGCGCCACCACAGTTCTAGATGGGTCTCGACTCCCGCTCCCGCCGTCCTGCGTTGAGTCGTCATCAAGGAAAGGCAGCCTCCCTCACTCCCCTCCGCAATGGCAGCATTGTGATTGGTGAGGCGCAGTGGAGAGCGCCCCAGCCAGGCCATTTTCTCCATGTAGGCTGCTGCATGCAGCCTACATAGAGAAAAAGGGAGAGTGGGCAGTCCTGCTCGAGGGCAGGGGGGGAGTGGCTTGCCCACTGTTCTGCATACTGACTGACTGGTCGGCCCCAGGGCCGACCAACAGTCAGTGCGCACAACAGTGGGCAAGCCACTCCCCTGCCCTCGAGCAGGACCGCCCGCCCCAACCAGGCACTTCTGTTTTCTCGCAGTGCGAGAAGCAGAAACATAAATTGGTAGATTTTACCATTTATGTTTCTGCCTTCTCGCACTGCGAGAAAGCAGTGGGGCGACGCCCCAATGGGGGAGCCGCCACTGCTAAAAGGGTCCAATATTTAGACTTGATGCCGGCCTTTGAAGTGGAAGAAACTTCTAGGCTATCCACACATCTGGTTCTAGAAAGTTCCTTCCTTCTACTGCCATGGGCCCCAAGATGTCTAGGGTGAAAAAAAATGTGTGTTAGTTTTCTTTGTGTATGCTGGAGGCAGCCCCAATTGAAGTCCAAGTGGAGCAGGGACCAGCTTCACCCCCACCATCCTGTCAGGATGGCCCGTCCTGGCCACACCTACTGATCTACTGACTCACCGCCTGGGAGGAATACACAAAGCCACACTGGCACCAAGCACCAAATTGTTAGGAAAAGAAAATGCTAACTTTCTTAAAGTTTTTTTTTATAACAAATTTTATTTAAAGTTTTGCGGCAAGACACATAATTTCACAAAACAAAAATTGTGTGCCGGCAATGACAGCATAGGATCTGACAGCAGAGTAGCCAAACTGCATAGAATTACAATGACAGTCCATAATGATTACACCATTTGCACCATATTCGGTCCCCATACCATATGAAAAAAATCAGCTGCCGGAAGCGCACACCTCACGCACGCGACAGTTGTGCCAGAAGATAAGCTTTGCAGATGCTGGGGGGCAAGGTATGTGAAGAGTAGATAATTGATTTGGACCATACGCAGTCGCGCTGAGATCGCCAACTCACGGGGCGCCATGCAAGCCTCCCTCCATTTGTCTTCCCCCAGGTCTCCCACCCACGCCTCCCATCGCTGCTTAGTACATTCAAGACCATCAGGGGCATGGATGACCAGTGAGCGATAAATCTTTGAAATGGCTCCCCTACCCAGATACCCAAAGAAAATCTTTGCCTCGAGTGGACTGTATTCAGGTAGTACCTCTTCTGGGAGAATGTGAGCCTGGCAGGCGTGGCGTAGTTAGAGATACCAGAAAAACTGAGAGTTGGAAAGGGAATACCGAGACCTCAAATCCTGAAACGTCTCGAGGTGGCCCCCTTTACAGACATCCCCCAGTGAAGACATCCCAATCCGGTTCCAGGGGGCAAAGACCGCCAGAAGATGAGAGCTGACACAGCCATGTTCCCCACCACAAAGGAGTCAGTTCAGTGAGCCAACGGTCCCAGCCAATGAGCTGAAGGGCCGCCCTCCAGCAGGTAAGAGACACCCGCATATAAAAGAGCAGTGTAGTGGGCAGACACGCCCCATATTGGAGATTGAGTAGACCATACAAGCTCAGTGAATAGATCTGATAAAAAGAAAATGTTTTGCTACCCTGTTTGTGTTTTGTTCTTATGTTAAGTTAGCATTCGCAACACCATTTTATGTTCAGCTGCCATTTTGAATCATGTCGTGAGCTGCATATTCCCTTCTCAAGAAGCAGGCTGAGGAAAGTTTCATTTTCGTCAAGGTTAGGCCTTGCTCTACTAATGAATACGCTGTTCTTGTTAACATATTCCTTTGTCATAGATAGAGGCTTTCTCCCACTAGTCTAGCGGTAGGCACGAACAGAACGACCTTGGTATCGAGATAATGTGTATCCGGCCTCAGAGTCGAAACTCAACTTACTGTATTTCTTTGCTTTAGCTGCACCTGCTAGTAGAATTCCATTATGGGAGGGACTTCTTGGTTCAGACATGTACATAATGTATCTCTATGTTTGCTGAAGTCAGTCCCTCTGCAGCAATCCTAGGAGGCTGGTCAGACTGGACTCCGCTCGAGTGCACCTGAATAAAATATACTTGGTTTGTTTTCTCTACTGTCTGACCGACTTTTCATTTGTATGGAAGCCTGAGAGGTGGTCGCGAGTGACCCGGGTGGCCCTAATTGAGTCACTTCCTTCAGTGGAAGGACCCATCCTTGCCCGCGGACGGGTGTGGAGGTCGGGGCCATCGCCGGGTCGGACGGGCGTACCAGGGATCCTTGCACGAGAGAGTCCTGAACTCGCAGCTGCCCCGCCTGTCTGACCGGTTTGTGCCTCGCCCAGTGGTCATCCCGACTGGGGTCCTGAACGGCGAAACCCTTGGATTTGACCGTTTGGTCCGAAGAGTCGGCAGTGGAGAATAAACTCGTTTGACCTGTGTCCACCAGGTGAGTTTGTTTTGGTTCTTTGTGGATATGGTACCATTCTGGTTTGTCTTTGGTACGGTCTGAGGACCGATTTTGGTTTGCATTTGGGACGGTCTGAGGACCGATTTGGATACAAAGTGTTTGTGAATGCTTTGCCCGGCAACATAACGAATTTGGCTTACTGTTGAAAATGCCGGTGTTCAGTCGTTTTTTGGTTTCTTGTTGTCGTTGTTGCTCTGCTGATGCTCGACTGGAAGAGAGTCAGCCAGCGCCTCCGGAAGGCACTCCTAATTTTGATATGCATGTGAAGCATGGCATTGGCCCTATTATGTTTAGTACACTACGGCACAAATATACGAGGGACAATGCCGAGTTGCAGTGGCCGTTGACAGGCACTTTTGATGAACAAAAAATTAGTTTTTTACAGGAGAATTTGTTTGCGAAAAGAAGTAGGCAGTCGATGTTTGATTCCCTTAGAACATGGCAAAAAGAGGCTAAACAGAGGCGAATAAAAGCGGAGAAAGAGGCCCGGAAAGGGAGAATGCAAACATTGACTCAGAAAGCTGTTGTGCATGACAGAGAGAAGCAGGAGATAGGAATAGAACATGAAGATAGGAAGTTTCGGCTGAAAATTGATAAATCTTATGTAGCCCGAGAAGAAAGTGATGCTTTTGTGGAAGAATTGTTAGATGCTCGGCCCCCACCTCCGTATGCCCCGCAGAGGGTATATCCCGCTCTTCCCCCACAGGCCCAGCTACCCGGTTCTTCTGACCCTGCTGTTTCCGCTTCTGTTACTGTAGATCAGACTGCCTTGGCCCCGGCAACCTCTGTCCTTTCTTTGCTTTCGCTGTCTGTGGCAACTGCGACTGTTAGCACTCCTGCAACACCTATTGCTTCGGCATCTCTTTCGCCAGCTCTTACACCCAC
This sequence comes from Calotriton arnoldi, assembly GCA_963921515.1. Lineage (NCBI taxonomy): Eukaryota > Metazoa > Chordata > Amphibia > Caudata > Salamandridae > Calotriton > Calotriton arnoldi. The sequence goes on along the minus strand of CAWUFW010005474.1, from coordinate 256,193 downwards.
GACCCAGCAAGCAGCGACGTTAATGCCCACTACTTCCGTTATCACCCCCACTCTGTTCCTCCATTTCCCGACATCACTGAGTAGTGAGACACCGGTGCGCGGCCCTGAGGATAGAGATTGGATGAAATTTAAGGAGCGCATGGGGCGGACATTGGTCCGATCTGATGTGGGAGATGGAGATGGAGAGAAAAAGGTGGTGGCTAATCAGGCAGCACAGTGGGCTCGTAACCCCATTTACAGTGTGGAAGATGTGTGGAGTGTGATGAAAGATTATGAGCCTTTTGTACAGCAACATGCCCTTAAGCACATGTCGCCTACTCTGATCGGTCTCTGGGAGCAGCATTTCAAGGGTGCAGCACCGCAGATCATATATGATATTTGGGATCATGTGTATGTTAGTGATATGGAGCCTGCTCATGTCTTCGGTAATGTCGCAATATTGGTTGCTTATCGGGGAAGGCTGCTGGAGAAGAGCCCCACCCCGGTATCTCAGTATCCGATGAGGAGGTGCATCCTATATACCATCCTGAGATACTAGAACTATGGGATCAGCATGATAATGTGACTAGGCCAAGGGTAGAGGCCTGTTTCCAAGAACAGTGGGTTTATACTCCATGGAAAAGAAGTGAGGTCTTGTCCCTTAAAACTCAGTTACCTGACCCTAGGAAAAATCCTACCGCATACTATAAAGAATTGACTGAGGCAGCTTCTTCGACAGTGATGACTCTTGCGGATATCGAAATGTTCTATGGTTTGTTGGTTCCTGTTGATATTTGGAGACAGGTACATACACAGGATCACCTTGCTGAATTGGGTGGTACCTGGGATCAAATTAAGGTATGGGATCAGGAGAGGAAGCCTGGTGAGAAGCCTAAAGCGGAGATACTAGCTCTGCCTGGCCATATTATCACTTATATGCACTCCCTTATCCCACCCCGAAAGATTGATTGGGACAAGCTATCGGCCTGTCGTCAGAAGAAAGATGAGTGTGTCTGATTTTTTCACCCGGTTTGAAAGGGTATTTCTAGATTATAGTGGAAATTTAAGGCGTGCATGGGGCGGACATTGTTCCGATCTGGTGTGGGAGATGGAGAGAAAAAGGTGGTGGCTAATCAGGCAGCACAGTGGGCTCATAACCCCATTTACAGTGTGGAAGATGTGTGGAGTGTGATGAAAGATTATGAGCCTTTTGTACAGCACCATGCCCTTAAGCACATGTCGGCTACTCTGATCGGTCTCTGGGAGCAGCATTTCAAGGGTGCAGCACCGCAGATCATATATGATATTTGGGATCATGTGTATGTTAGTGATATGGAGCCTGCTCATGTCTTCGGTAATGTCGCAATATTGGTTGCTTATCGGGGAAGGCTGCTGGAGAAGAGCCCCACCCCGGTATCTCAGTATCCGATGAGGGAGGTGCATCCTATATACCATCCTGAGATACTAGAACTATGGGATCAGCATGATAATGTGACTAGGCCAAGGGTAGAGGCCTGTTTCCAAGAACAGTGGGTTTATACTCCATGGAAAAGAAGTGAGGTCTTGTCCCTTAAAACTCAGTTACCTGACCCTAGGAAAAATCCTACTGCATACTATAAAGAATTGACTGAGGCAGCTTCTTTGACAGTGATGACTCTTGCGGATATCGAAATGTTCTATGGTTTGTTGGTTCCTGTTAATATATGGAGACAGGTACATACACAAGATCACCTTGCTGAATTGGGTGGTACCTGGGATCAAATTAAGGTATGGGATCAGGAGAGGAAGCCTGGTGAGAAGCCTAAAGCGGAGATACTTGCTCAGCTTGGCCGTATTATCACTTATATGCACTCCCTTATCCCACCCCGAAAGCTTGATTTGGACAAGCTATCGGCCTGTCGTCAGAAGAAAGATGAGTGTGTCTGATTTTTTTACCCGGTTTGAAAGTGTATTTCTGGATTATAGTGGACAGGACTTCTCGATTGAAGGTGGTGTGCGTTTGTTTGTTAGTAGATTTGTTTCCAACTTGCTCCCTGAAATCGCGACTCGATTACAGGCTTCCGAGAGCACCTGGTCCACCGCTTCTCCTTCTGTTATCTTGAATATGGCGCAATATTATGAGCACAGGGAAAATGAGGATAAGGAGAAGATGGAGATGGAGAAAATGCATAAAGATTTGAAGACAAAGGTGTTGTTGCAGCAGGCTTCTCGAGGGAATGGTAGAGGACGTGGTGGTGTGGCCCGACAGCTTCCCCGTACTAGTAGGAATACTACGCCTGTAGGGCTGAATCAGTGTGCGTATTGTAAGGAGGAAGGACACTGGTGCAGCAAGTGCCCTGTGCTTTTACAGAAGGTGGCGGTCCCAAGAGGGCGGGGGTCTCGTGCACGGGGTCGTGGAAATGGTGGCCAGGACAGGGCTCAGAACGCTGTGGCATCTCAGGGTCGTACTGATCAAAACTACTTTGACGAACCTCGGGGCAAACAGTTCTATCATGATGACTATGATACGGATGAGGTGACCGGGATGTCTTACAGCTAGGACAGCCGGGGACAGAGTGAGGGACCAGTTTTGACACCTGTAGACCAGCGAGGTCTGTATGTTAGTGCGGATGTGCATGGTTCGACTAAGGAGTTTTTGGTGGATACAGGTGCAACGAACAGCTCCATTTCTCGTTCCTTGGTCCCTGGGGCGGCTCTGTCTGGCCATAATAATGTCTCGGTAGGATTTTCTGGTGTACCGGTTGTAAGCCCCATTTCAAAACCCCTTGCATTAACTATTGGTCCTTTTACTGTGAATTCGCCATTCTTGTTGACATCTACGGTGGAGAAAATTTGATGTGTCTGGATCTATTGAAGAAATTGCATATCACAATTTATTGCTCCCCGGAGGGTGTCTACATGACGATGGGTCCGAATGTTGTGCGCGCTACGCAGTGTCTGTCTAAAGATGCGCCTCTTCCTGCTGAATTTAAAGATGTGCCACCCACACTGTGGGCAACGGGCGACACAGATGTGGGTTTGCTGCAAATATCGCCTGTTTCGATACATGTCAAAGAGGGTGCTATTTTACCCCGCATTCCCCAGTATAAAATACCACAGGCAGGTGAGCGAGCTTTGATGCAAATAGTGCAGGATTTGATTGAGAAAGGAGTGGTTGAAGAGACGGCTGCTAATGTTTGTAATAGCCCTATTCTTCCTATTCTCAAAAGGGCACCTTCGGGTTCCTCTGATGACCATGCAGATGTTTATCGCTTTGTGATTGACTTGCGTGAAGTTAACAAAATAGTGATTCCCCAGTTTCTGGTAGTCCCTGACATTAAAACACTCGTGACAATGATTCCTTCTTCTGCTAAATTCTTTTCTGTCATTGACTTGAAAAGTGACTTCTTCAGTATTCCCATTCATCCTGACAGCAGGTATTCGTTCGGGTTCACCCTAGCTGGTAGAAGTTTTAGATTCTGTCGCGCTCCTCAAGGCTATACAGAAAGTCAGAGTATTTATAGTCAGACATTGAAAAGTCAGCTGGATTCCTTGTCGCTCCCCACAGGTAATGTATTACTCCAATATGTTGACGACCTGCTCATCGCCTCAGACACAGAACAAGGTTGTAGAAATAGTACGGTTAAATTGTTGCTCCATCTAGCTGACCATGGTCATAATGTATCCCTTTCCAAATTTCAGTATTGTCGACAGGAGGTCACCTATTTAGGTCACCTCTTGTCGTAGGAGGGTAGGAGATTGACTCCTGAGCGCATCAGTACCATTGTGAAAATGCCTATCCCGCAAACTCAGAAAGATGTGCGCGTTTTCATAGGTATCACTTCGTATTGCAGGCAATGGATACCTGGCTGCTCGCTGCTTATTAAGCTCCTGCTTGCCCTAACACTAAAAGATGTGCATGAGCCCCTGCCTTGGACGCCAAAGTGTCAGCAGTCTTTTGAGCAATTGAAAACTGCGCTTTGCTCGGCTCCAGTGCGTGGTACCCCTAATTATGCCAAATGCTTCGTGTTGTACGTCCATGAGCTGGGTGGTTGTGCGCTTTCTGTTTTAACACAAAAATTCAGGGATAAGCAACGACCGTGTGCTTATTTCTCTGCTGTGCTTGACCCTGTCGCACAAGCCCTTCCGAGCTGTCTAAGAGCGGTCGCGGCTGTGGCTGTCTCAATAAGACAATCGGCGGGCTCGTACTTGATACTGACCTCACAGTTATGGTACCCCATGCTGTGGACACACTTTTGAATAAGACAAGGACACAGCACCTCACCAGTGTACGTCTGACCGGATACGAGCTAACGCTCTTTCAAAAGCACATTACGATCAAACGTTGTGCCACTCTGAATCCAGCCACGCTACTACCCCTCCCTTCTGAGAATGAGGACATTGACATACATGATTGTATCTTCCGGACGGAAGAAGAGACAAAGGGACGGGTAGACCTGACTGATGTTCCCTTTTCTAACCCTTAAGGGGAACTATATGTCGATGGCTCTTATTTCAAATTACCAGATGGCACCATCACTGCAACATACACAATTACTATGCTGTGTACGGTAGTTGAGACATCACGAGTTCCCTATCAGTCCGCCCAGGCAGCTGAATTAGTCGCCCATATTCGAGCTTGTGAATTGAGCGAGGGACTGGCTGTTAATATTTATACTGACAGCCAGTACGCCTTCGGGGTCGCCCATAATTTTGGGCGGCTCTGGGCAGAGAGAGGGTTTCTTACTTCCCATGGGACACACATTCAGCATGGCCCCTTTATACATAGGCTTCTGTCCGCTCTGACACTCCCTAAGAAATTAGCAATTGTAAAGTGCAGCGCTCATAAGAAAGTTACTGACAATGTGGGTAAGGGGAATGCTTTTGCAGATCAGACAGCTAAGGAAACAGCCCGAACAAAGATGAAAAGGATGTTTGTAGCAGGCCCAGCTAGGTGGGTGCCCGAGTTCTCCATGTTTGAGGATACACTCGAAAACGTGAAGGAGATACAGAGAGAGGCCACAGTGGAGGAATTAGCAAGGTGGCAAGAAAGTACAGCAAACTTGAACAATGAGGGATGTTGGATTGATAAGTCAGGGAAGCAAAGATGGATGTTGCCAGATGCATATGTTCTTCCTGTAGTGACAATGGCCCATGGCCCAGCCCATATCAGTGCTAAGGGCATTTGCAAGCTGTTAGACCCCGTATGGCAAAATGACTACATCTCCAAGACAGCTACACATTTAGTGAAATACTGCATGGTGTGCATGATACACAATCCTGGCAAGGGTACCCCTACATCAACCGGCAATTTTGCACCTCCCACTTTTCCTTTTGAGGTCTTTCAAATGGATTTTATCAAAATGGACAGGGTCAATAATTTGAAGTATGTGTTGGTGGTTGTCTGTGCATTCAGTAAATGGGTCGAGGCCTACCCCACTAAGGAAAATACAGCCATTGCGACTGCAAAGATACTCCTGAAGGAGTTCTTTCCTCGCTTCGGCTTGCCCCGTTTCATCTGGAGTGATAACGGAAGTCATTTCAATGCCAAGGTTATCCAGCTAGTTTGTGAGGGACTGCACATTAGACAGAAGTTTCATGCTGTGAATCACCCCCAGTCAGCAGGTTTGGTTGAGAAGTACAATGGTACGCTCAAACTGAAATTGGCAAAGATTCAGGAGACCACAGGGTTGCAGTGGCCAGATGCTTTACCACCAGCTCTTTTGTCCACCAGAACTACAGCACATTCTAGAACAGGATTGTCACCGTACGAGGCCGTGTTTGGACGTCCGGCGAATGTCTGGGGCGTCCCGCGACCGCGTAGGTTTTCCGATATTGAGTATCCTTTATTGACTCATTACCTGTACCAGTTAACTGAAAATGTACGTTCTATTCACCAACAGATAAAGGAGTCGCTACCGCCTGTACCAGAGGGGCCTGGTCATAACATCCAGCCAGGGGACTGGGTGCTACTCAGGACCTTTCAGCTGAAGAAGTGCTTGGAGCCTCGTTGGAAGGGGCCCGAGCAGGTGCTCCTCGCCACCAGGACAGGTGTAAAAGTCAGTGGCCGAAAGAATTGGAAACATTCCAGTCACTGCCGCCGAGTACCCTTGCCCTTACCCTATGACCTATGGGTAAGGGATGGTATTGGGGACACTGAGGGAGAAAAGATACCTCAGTTCGTCCCATTCAGTGACGCACAGCTTATATGGACCCAAACGGATGCCGAGAACGTCGACGTGTTAAATGCAGTGGTCCCCCCTGAAATCAGAGCCATTAAAGAGCCCCTTTTCGTTGACCCCTCTGTGCCTGGAGTCACCAGGTACAATTTGCGTCCTCGGTTGAAGACTAGTGCACCAAAGGAAAAGTCAGACTAGTCAGGGATGGACTGTGCAAGTTAGGGTGTACTTTGCTATAGTACCAACGATGTTAGCTTAGGGTGAGGCGAACTTGGTGCATTGTTCTGACATTGGACATGATAAGTCGAATGTGCCTCCTTGGAGGGGAGTACATTATCCTGTGCGACGTGGGATTTTTCGAGAGCTAGGACTGAGCAGCTCCATCACCGGTGCTCAAGAGTGCCAACGTTGATGAACAATAGGAGTCTACCAGTGAGGCTCAGACGGACACTGGGAACACTTGCCCCCCCTTGCCATCAGTTTTATTGCATTCCCTTTTCCATGCTTCATAATGTATCCGTTTGGTCGGCCTATTAATGAGGAAGAACAGCCATTTGCACCTCCGTATCCAGTGCGGGGTTGGTCCACAAAGTAAAATAGTTTTTGCATCAATAGTTGCGATTGCGCTAATAATTGTATTGGGAATATCCTGGTTTCTGGAGGAGAAGTATCTTGTACATTCCTTGGTTGGTACAACACCCAGTCCCCCAGGGGAGGGGAAGATAGAGGTGGGGGAAAGCGAATGCAATTTCACCTACACACTCAGCACGATCAATAGTCCTCCTTTGATCTTGCCCCCTAATGTCTATTTTGTCTGCGGGTCCCAAGCTTATGTCTGGCTTCCTAGGGGATGGTCAGGTAGATGTTACTTCTCTTTTCTCCTTCCCCCTTTGTATGTTGCTCTGCCCTCGTACCATAAAGATCATAGGCTGCAGCGTAGGAGTGTATACTTGCCCCGAGTCAGAAGAGTCATTAACACGAATGATATAGATCAGCCAGATACTACCTTACAACAGTTTGAGGATGCCATGAAGGGTATCGTACCCTTTTGGGGCCCCATGTCCAATAGCCTTAACATTCGTCGGTTAACAAGGGTTGTTGAAGGGGTTATTAATACAACATCCGGTATATTGACAAACATCACTGCTGAGCTTCAGGCTACACGGTTAGTTACCTTGCAGAACAGGATGGTGTTAGACGTCATTCTAGCAGATAGGGGTGGGGCCTGCTGTGATTGCTGGTATTTTCTTCACATGTTGCCTTTGCATACACTGCCTCCCAACCTGCTGCACTTATTGTATACATGCTCTTACCCCTAAGGAAAAAAGATCAGTTCCTGACACTAGTAATGCGATCATGTTGCCGAAGGACATTCACGATATGATGCAAATCGATGAGGGCATTTTTGGTTCTACTTCATCCCTTGCAACATCTATTCCTGATACTGAATATATGGATAATTCTGAGTGTTGATGTCCTTTTGTTTCCTTGCATATTACATCTTTTCCACTCCCAGTCTGAAAATGTTTTAGCGAATGCTAAAAGGAAGGTCTGATGAAATGAAAATGTTTTGCTACCCTGTTTGTGTTTTGTTCTTATGTTAAGTTAGCATTCGAAACACCATTTTATGTTCAGCCGCCATTTTGAATCATGTCGTGAGCTGCGTATTCCCTTCTCAAGAAGCAGGCTGTGGAAAGTTTCATTTTCGTCAAGGTTAGGCCTTGCTCTACTAATGAATACGCTGTTCTTGTTAACACATTCCTTTGCCATAGATAGAGGCTTTCTCCCACTAGTCTAGCGGTAGGCACGAACAGAACGACGTTGGTATCGAGATAATGTGTACCCGGCCTCAGAGTCGAAACTCATCTTACTGTACTTCTTTGTTTTAGCTGCACCTGCTAGTAGAATTCCATTATGGGAGGGACTTCTTGGTTCAGACATGTACATAATGTATCTCTATGTTTGCTGAAGTCAGTCCCTCTGCAGCAATCCTAGGAGGCTGGTCAGACTGGACTCCGCTCGAGTGTACCTGAATTAAATATACTTGGTTTGTATTCTCTACTGTCTGACCGACTCTTCATTTGGATGGAAGGCTGAGAGGTGGTTGCGAGTGACCCGGGTGGCCCTAATTGGGTCACTTCCTTCAGATCTCAAAGCAGTACGCTGGGTAATCCCATCCACCCGTAAAACATTCATTTATCGGTACAGAGTGGGCTGCGAGGTAGTAAAGGTATATGTCCAAGAGCCCCAGACCACCATCAAAAGGGGAATTACACAGTGTCTGCAAAGCCACTCTGTGCCTGCTACCTGCCCACACAACATTGGCGATCTTGGCATTCAGGGAATAAAACTATTTGCTAGGAATGGGGTGAGGGTAATTACCCAGGACATATAAGTAGCGCAGCAGGCATACCATCTTAAAGAGGGCGGTACGCCCCATAGGATTCAACGGAAGGGTCGACATTGGCCCAGGTCGCGCTCAACTGTTTGGGTCAGCCCCTGGAAATTCAGATTCCATGCTAAGTCTGGGAAGGGGGACATATGAATCCTTAGGTATTTAAAGGAGTTGCGCCGGGTGGGAATGTTGGGGCACCAAACCTGCCCCTGCATCGCCCCTCACCTCCACTAGGCAGGACTTGCCCTCATTAATCCAGAGGCCAGATGCCTCACCATATAACCGAAGGAGGGTCAGGCATCGGGGCCCAGAGCGCTGCGGATTTTTCAAAAACAGAAGACTGTCATCAGCGTATAACGAAATGCTGTCCTCGAGGCCACTCCCCCACCGCCAACCCCACATCTGCGCAGCATAGCGGATAAGTCATGCCAGGGGTTCTAGCGCCAGGGCGAATAGCAGTGGAGAAAGTGGACAACCCTGGCATGTGCCGCCTTCAATGGGGAACAGGGAAGAAAGAACCCCGTTACCCCAGACCCGAGCAGTTGGGGTGCTATAGAGAAGACGCACCATGCGACAGAACGGCTCCCCAATCCAACCCGCTGGAAGACCCCGTCCAGAAAATCCCATGATACTGTGTCAAAAGTCTTGGTGAAGTCAATTAACAGGAGAGCCAGAGAATCCTCAAAGTTCGGCGACTGAGAGAGCACGGTGTGAACCCTCCTGATACAGTGACGCGTGCTGCGAAATCGGCATTGATCTGGGTAAATCAGAGGTGGTACAGTCCGCGCCAACTGCGTAGCCAAGACTTTCGCATAGACCTTAATATCGGTATTAATGAGGGAAATCGGATGGTAGGTCGAACATTGATCACAGAGAAGGCCCTTCTTGGGTAAGACAACAATTGTGGCACAGTCTAATTCAGGTGGAATGGACCCGTGCCACACCACAGCTGTACAGAAGTTCAAAAGATGGGGGCATAGGATGTCCTGGAAGCGCTTATAGTATTCAACGGGATACCCATTGGGCCTGCCCTCTTTCGGATTGCAGCACCATCAAGCTGCAGGTCGCCAGTCAGAAGCGGGTTCTCTACTTCAGTGGGTGGCAGCGGGTGTCATGAATACAACCCCTGATAGGGCTATGGGGGATGATTCCTCCTGGAGGTGCCCAGAGGAGTCCCAAAGCACCGGTACCACCCTGTCAGAGATACTACGAGTCGCCAGTCAGTACAGTAGTTTGCCCGATTTATCACCGGACACGTATACCTTCTGCATGGAGGCCAGCCAGCACCGTTTAGCCTCCCCAAGAGATACGTGTCGCAGATCCCTGAGAGCTATGGCCAGGGAACGCTGGACGTCATCAGTATCACGGCGACGCAAAGCGGCCTCCAGGCATAGTATTTGACCTTCAAGCTCGGTCATCTGCAACAGGCGCAAAAGTGGCATTTTTAGAATTGTGACTTAAAATCCGACTTTACCATTAAAGAGCATTTAAAATTACAATTCATTTGAGACCAAACATGACATTTTTACCTGTTCCCAATCAAAAGTTAGTACTAATTAAGTGTAAAAAGATAGCCCAGTGTTATCCTGTGGACGAGGTAGGCCTCACTACCAGGACATGTAAAACTTAAAAGTATGTGTCCTAAAGTTGTCTCAAAATGATTCAAGCAGACTCATTTTCCAGTAAAGGGAAATCCCTACTCAGCTAACCTAAGAAAGTTGGGAAATGTTGGTCAGAATTCAGGCAAAAGGTGTAAAGTCTCTGAAAGACAGTCTATAGGAATCAAATAAGCTTCATGTAACAAGTGGGGAAGGCATCTGCACGAGTCAAGTTAAAATCCTTCAGGCAATGGGAAATAGCATCTGCTCTAAAGGGAAGCTGGGAAGGCATCTGAGTGCAAGTCTATATCGCATTTAGTTTAAACGTATGTTTCAGCAATTTGCTACACCTTCACACAGTTCTCATAATTGAAACCAATTGGGTTGAAGTACAATTCAATAAAACAGTCTCATTATTTTTCACAAGCTAAAGCACAATGAAATCTCTGCTAAGTGTCCTTCTGTGTCAGCAACATAAGAAAATACACACTTCTCTCCCAGGTGCTGATTACTTGATACTGCTTGAAATTAAACATTCACATGAAAAAGAAACTAAAAGATACATCTTTCAAAGTTGCTGGTACAAATAGTCTCCTGAAATGAAAAAGAAGATGCATGTCAAGGAAAACATGTAATACCAATGTTGACCATTTTAATATGCAGCCTATATTAACTATAGTCAAGTAAAATGCAAACATGCATAGTAAATTCACTTGCATGTTGCAAGTCAACTGTGTGCAAAACATTTCATTAAAAAAAGTCTTCCAACCCTCCCTCTGAGGAGTCTGGGAGTCATTACTAATTACCTATAATTTTCCTCGAAGCCTCACTACATACCAGTTGTTTACTATTGCAACTTAAGTCTGGAAGCGTCCAAATCACATAACTCATCATATATGTGGTTTTGCGTAGTAATCACACTCTAGAGTCCCATGGAGATTTCTTCAGACTTTATTGAAGGCAGGCCTGTTCGTTCCAACTGACTGCAGGATCCACCGGAGTTCCTGCCATAACATTCTATCAGCTAACATTCTGAGTCTGCTTAAAGCTACAACACATCACCCTTTCTTATAGACGAAAAAAATAAAACATGGCTCTATAAACTACAGGTACATGTTGCACAAAGAGTTAAAACTATTACATGAAGCTATACATTGGACATACAAAAACAATAAACAAAAATAAAAAAAATGTAGAACACCAAACAAACATATAATAAGGTACTTCATGATCCTAAGTCACTCAACCAAATGGGAGCTCATTGGGCATGGAGCGTACTTGTTTGGCATTCTCCCATTTCTTTTCCTCCCCTTAAAGAGTGTTGCTTGTGCGTTTGACCATCACCAGAATCTAAACCCAGGCTCCCATCCTCACGTCCATTTCTGCCCAGCATTTCTTCATCAGTCATTAACATCAACCCATTGCAACCATGCACACTTTTATGTACTTCACAATCTGAATCCTTCTTCTGATACACCGCTACTCTCCTATTATTCCATTTTTCATCTCCCAGTTATAATAGACATTCTTCACCTTGAAAGGTCTCTTAAACTTTGATAATCCAGATGATACCCTTCCAAATTTAGGGCCTGATTAGATGTTGGCGGATGGGTTACTCCTTCACAACGGTGACTGATATCCCGCCCGCCCAAATATAAATCCCATGGGATATAATGGGATTTATATTTAGGCAGTATGGGATTTATATTTCGACGAACAGGATATCCGTCACCGCTGTGACGGAGTAACCAGTCTGCCAAGATCTAAATCAGTCTTGATACAGTCTCCTTTCTCAATCCTCAGGTGCGACATATGATCAACTGACTTGGTATTCCTCTTTACACCAGTAGCCCATTGATGTAGCCAACATGACGCCATGTTTGATCCATCTAACCTACCTCTCATCTAAAAGGAAGAAACACGCGCTTGAATATTTGCTGTAGTGGGTAATGCCCAAACCATGTCCCTGACAACATCCTCAACTTTCAAACCACTCTTGACAGCCATTTCTTGGGTTCCCATGGCCAATCTGTTGGCCCTTTACACCTGGCCATTGGATTGAGGATCATAAATCGAAGTCCTTACATGCTTGATCCCCCCTTAGTAAAGAAATCTCTCATTTGGTCTGACACCAACTGCATCCCATTTTTGATAACAATGCCTGAAGTACTCCTTCCCTGTCAAATACCTCTTTCAATATTTTAATGGTACTATAGGTTGTGACATTACTCATAAAAATTACTTCTAGCCACTTAAAGTGAACATCTACTATGACCGCAGCAAATCACTGTGGTTCTGGAAGAAAAGAAAAAAGGCCAATGAAATCCAAACAAATCTTAACCCAAGGTAAGTCTGGATCTTCAATATGTTGCTGCCGGTTACTCTTATTCAGAACCATTTTAAGCCCGTTCTCACCTTCATTTCACTCTGGACAACCGACTGCACTTCTGGTAACCGCTGCAACTAGTCCTGGTCACAGAAATATCTCTTTGAGCCTTTTATTGGTCATTGTCTGGCCCAAGTGCCCTTGGTGTGCAAATGTGATCAGTTTCTTTTTTAATTCACAAGGAGGCACACATCTCTCACCTCTCATGACCACCTGTTCATTAAAAATTGTCAGTTCATCCAGAATGTAATTATAGGGCCTTATACTTGTCGGCAAACAACTATCCCTTCTGGAACCCTCCCTGATTAACCTCATTACACCTTTCATTACTTCCTCCTTATCTATGGCTGAATCCCAATCTTCTAATGAAATGGCATTGTAGATTCCGTCTTTTGCATCATTAACACACAATACAACCACTTCTTCAGATTCCTATTCTTTCACTACTTTGTTCTCATTGGGAAGTCCTGACAGACAATCCACCACACCGTTTTGCCAGCCTGGGATGTACTCCAAAGTGGACATGAAAAACTGCAATTTAGCAGCAAACCTGGCCAATCCGGCAGAGCTTTTTTTTTAACCTCCAGGTGACCAAATCTTAACAGCAGCTTGTGATATGTTCTTAAGGTGATTTCCATTCCACACACAGATATCTTAAAATATTCCACACCCCACACAGCTGCCAATGCTTCTTTCTCGATAACAGAATATTTCCTTTCGGAATCACTTAAAGCACAGGATGCAAAGACAGCTGTTAACTCCCTGTTCCCATGTTTCTAGGACAGGACTGCACCAATTCCAGTTGCACTGGCATGCACTGTGACAATGGATTTCTTATTTATGTTAAATGGCGTGAGCATACCAGCAATGGCATGTCTGACATCTTCAAAAGCCTTTTGGGGTTTTGTTTTGTACTTTATTTTGAGTTTTAAACAACCATACATAGAGCCTTGAGACCCTCATGGGTGAGTAGTCGCGCTTTATAAGATTACTGATTGATTGATTGAATAATGACATGTGTAATTGGCATTTCACAGACCGAACACAATAGTGGAATACAAATAAATGAGTCGCAAAAACAAACATTCAGGGCTACTAGTGTGCTGTCAGGGTACATAGCATTGCAAGCAGTTCTTACAGTTCTAGATATGTCAGTTACAGGGTGAACATAGCTCTCCTGGAGAGGAAATACACCAACACTCCCTTTAGTCAAGTCAATCTGCAGACACAACCACACTAGGCGAGAGGATATGGAGCAGCGGCCAGAGCTGTCGACTCGGGAGCTGGGGATCTGGGTTTGAGTCTCGGCCTCTGCGAAACATCCTTTGATTCTGGGAAAATCACTTAATCTCGCCATGCCCATGGACAGCGCCTGGTTACAGCCACGGGTGATAAGCTGCGCTATATAAATCTACAAACTTAAACTAAGCAGCCCAGTTCCATGTGCATGGTGTACACTCAGTTGTCCTAGAATTCTTCCCCCCTCACTGGGCACTCAACAGGTGCCGCTTCACACTCCCCCTTATAGGTTGCCGCCTCCTCTCCAGTCTGAGCCAAGAAAGCCTGATAGTGCCCCCACATATCTTTCGGACGGCTGTAGATAGGTAGCAATTTGCAGTAAATATCTGACTGCGTATTACAATATGCCATATCTACATGCCAGTCTTTCAAAGTCATGAGTGGCCCTCGAGCCCAGCGCAGTGCTATTTTACACCTTACAAGTAGGAAGCCAATAGCCACCAGCCACCGAAAAGTGATCAGGACATCTCTGTCGTAACCCAGCAATGCAAGCAAAGGGGTCGGCTCCATGGACTCACCAGTAATAATCTCCTCCAACTCCATCAGCATCGCTTGCCAAAACAGATGTCTACCCGGGCAAAACCAAGTCACATTAGCAAACTCTGCATCCTCTGCCCCACAGTGGGCACAACATACGCTGTTGTGCAAACCATATCTGAATATACAAGCCAGAGTATAATACTTCAAAAGCCTTTTGTTGAGCCTCTTCCCATACAAATGTTACACATTTTCTCAATAAAATTCTTAAATTCTCAGTTTTATCAGTAAACCTTTCAACAAACCTAGCATAATATTCAACCATGCCCAGGAAAGATCTGAGCTGGTCTTTATCAGTAGGTGTACTAGCATTAACTATTGCGCTAGCTAGATCTTTCTTTGGTCTTACTCCCTCCCCTGAAATGGTATACCCCAGGTACACTACTTCGCTTTCAATAGAGTAATATTTCTCTTTACATAGTGTCCTTTCAGTAGCTGCCAACTTAAATAGGACTTCTCCCAGCACCTGGTAATGTTCACAGACCGAGTTACCAAACAATAAACTGTCGTCCTGAAAGAAGACCTAATTTCTTGTGCCCCTTCAAAATCCCAGAGCTCATGTGCTGAAAAAACTGGCAGCTGATGCTAATCCAAAGGGATTCATGTTATGGATGGGACACAAAGAACAAGTTACTTACCTTCGGTAACGATATATCTGTAAGAAACATTAGTAGTGATAGATTCCTTACCTTAGAATTACCCCCAGGCGTCAGACTGGATCCGGAAAGTTTTCGTCAGCAGTACCCCTGCGCATCGGAAGGTGGCGTCGTGCGGCTCCGCGTCCATCGTTGGCGTCGTGGTCACCGAGATGACGTC
The DNA here is from genome assembly GCA_963921515.1 of Calotriton arnoldi. Taxonomy (NCBI): domain Eukaryota; kingdom Metazoa; phylum Chordata; class Amphibia; order Caudata; family Salamandridae; genus Calotriton; species Calotriton arnoldi. Next base: position 241,025 of record CAWUFW010005474.1, on the reverse strand, counting down.
GCGGCAGCTACTTAGACGCCGCCCTCGCACGCTGACATCAGTTCTGTACACGACTTTCCGCGCCAGGAACGCAGAGCCATGCAAGATACTGACCACTGGTGCCTTGAAACTAGGGCCCTGAAAGGGATAACCTTAACCCTAGAAATCAGTTCGCAGAACGGGGAGGATGGGTGGGGCGGTAAGGAATCTATCACTACTAATGTTTCTTACAGATATATCGTTACCGAAGGTAAGTAACTTGTTCATCTGATAGAAACACGTAGTGATAGATTCCTTACCTTAGAATAGATACCCCAGCAATACCAACCCCGGTGGTGGGTCTGCGAACCAAGATCACACCAGAAAGTCTCGGAGAACAGAACGGCCAAAGAAGCCATCTCTCCGGACTCGGCTGTCCAGGCAGTAATGCTTAGTAAAAGTGTGCAGCGAGGCCCACGTAGCTGCCTGACAGATATCTTGTCCCAACGCCGTAGTGGCCGCTGTCGGCCTGGTGGAATGGGCGCGCAGCCCCAACGGAGGCTCCTTTTTAGCCAGAGAATAGCATGCTTTTATACACAAGACGACCCATCGGGAGATAGTCAGCTTGTGTATGGCCCGACCTTTATTAGCACCAACGTAGCCAACAAAGAGTTGGTCATCCACCCAGAACTGTTGTGTGTGGTTCAGGTAAAATGAGAGCGCACGTTTTGGGTCCAGACGGTGGAGCCTCTCTTCCTCTCTGGAAGGATGCGGAGGCGGAAAGAAGGTGGGCAAAGTAATGGTTTGCCCAATGTGAAAAGCAGTGACAACTTTTGGCAGAAAGGATGGACGGGTTCTGAGCACAACCTTGTCTGGATGGACAGACAGAAAAGGAGGTTTACAAGATAGAGCCTGGAGCTCACTCACTCTCCTAGCGGAGGTGATGGCAACCAGGAAAGCAGTCTTCAGAGTTAAAAGACGTAGAGGACAGTTGTGAAGAGGCTGAAAGGGAGCGCACATTAAATATGTGAGTACCAGATTCAAGTCCCACTGTGGCATCACAAAAGGAATAGGAGGGAAAAGGTGAGCAATGCCCTTGAGGAATCTATTTACAACAGGGGACCTGAAAAGAGAGGGCTGATCAGGGAGCCTGAGAAAGGCTGAGATAGCAGAAAGGTAGCCCTTGATAGTGCCCAGAGCAGAGCCCTGCTGGGCCACAGAAAGAAGGAACAAAAGGACTTCTGAAAGAGGGGCAGAAAGGGGATCCACAGCCTTTGCTGTGCACCATGCCACAAATTTGTTCCACCTGCAGGCGTATACCAACTTAGTGGAGGGACGCCTGGCTGCCAGAATGACATTACAAACCTCAGGAGGCAAGTCAAAAGGAATCAACTGCCGCCGCTCAATCTCCACGCAAGGAGGTGGAGACTGGACAGGTTCGGGTGGAGGACTGTCCCCTGCTGCTGCGACAGAAGATCCTCCCGAAGAGGCAGTCTGATCGGGGATCGATGCTCATACTGAGTAGCTCGGGATACCAAACTCTTCGAGCCCAGTCCGGAGCCACAAGAATGACTTGGGCCCGGTCGCACCTGATCTTCTTCAGCACTCTGGGCAGAAGTGGTATAGGCGTAAAGGCGTACAATAGACCGCAACTCCACTCGCGACGAAAAGCGTCGCCGAGCGTGTGCCGCCTTGGAAATTCCAATGCGCAGAATTGCTGACATTGCGTGTTCTCTTCGGTGGCGAATAGATCTAACCAAGGCTCTCCCCACTGTTGAAAGAGACCTTGCGCCACGTCCGAGTGAAGACGCCATTCGTGATCCATCATGCACCTGCAGCTGAGTTCGTCCGCCCTGGCGTTCAGTGAACCGGCCAGATGTTGAACCACCAGGGAAATACCCTGATGTTCCAGCCATGTCCAGAGGCGCAGAGCCTCCTGACATAGGGTCCACGACCCGACCCCACCCTGTTTGTTGCAGAACCACATGGCGGTGGTGTTGTCCGTGAACACCTGCACTACTCTCCCCTTGGCAGAGGGAAGGAATGCTTTCAGTGCAAGTCGGATCGCCCGAAGCTCCAGAAGGTTGATATGGAGCCTGGACTCCGCCGGAGACCAGAGGCCTCTGATATCCGCCTCTCCCATGTGGCCACCCCATCCCAGGAGGGACGCATCCGTCACCACTGTGTGCTCCGGTTGGGGAAGGGAGAGGGATCTGCCATTGACCCAATGCCGGTTTGTGAGCCACCACTGCAACTGTCTTGCAGTGCCCTCCGAGATCTGGACGGACTCGGACAGGTCCCCCTGATGCTGCGCCCACTGGAACTTCAGGTCCCACTGCAGAGCTCGCATATGCCACCTGGCATGATCGACCAGCAGGATACAGGAGGCCATGAGGCCCAGCAGCCTCAGGGTCATCCTGACCGAAACCCAGGATAGAGGCTGAAAGATTGGAATCATAGCCTAAATATCCTGGACTCGCCGTTCGGGAGGATAGACCCGAAAGCGCGTCGTGTACAGAACGGCTCCGATGAAGAGGAACCTCTGAGAGGGAATCAGGTGCGACTTCGGCACGTTGATGGAGACCCCCAGCGAATGCAGGAGGTCGGCCGTAGTCTGGAGGTGGGAGACGACAGCCTGGGGCGAGCCCGCCTTGAACAGCCAGTGGTCGAGATAGGGGAAGACTGGAACCCCTGATCTGCTCAGTTGAGCTGCGACCACCGCCATCACTTTCGTGAACACCCGAGGGGCGCTGGTAAGGCCAAAGGGGAGCATGGTAAACTGAAAGTGCTCGTGGCCTACCGTAAACCGCAGGTAACGCCGGTGGGCCAGCAGGATGGGAATGTGGAAATATGCGTCCTGCAAGTCCAACGCTACCATCCAGTCTCCAGGGTCGAGGGCAGACAAGACCTGAGCCAGAGTCAACATCTTGAACTTCTCCTTCCGGAGGAAACGGTTGACATCCCTGAGGTCCAAGATAGGACGCAGGCCCTTGTCCTTCTTGGGCACCAGAAAGTAGTGGGAATAACAACCACATCCTACTTTTGGCGCAGGAACGCGCTCGATGGCCCCCTTGGCCACGAGGGCCGCGACTTCCTGTTGGAGAAGTGCCAAGTGATCCCCCGACATGCGGTGGTACTGGGGTGGCATGGCTGGAGGGGTAGTCTCGAAGGGGAGGGAGTAGCCCCTTCGGACTATTTGTAAAACCCACCTGTCCGAAGTGATGGTGCGCCAGTGGGGGAGGTGATGGTGAATCCTGCCGCCCACTGGCATTTGATGGGCCTGAAAGACCGGACTAGGAAGGTTTGGAGGCAGTGGTGGCCGGGGTGGAGGTGGACTGACCCGCCCGCTGCCCCCCTGACCCGCCACGGCAGGTCCCACGTCCGCGCTGAGACTGTTGCTGCGCAGGCCTGTGGCTCTGCAGCGAATGTGTCGGGGTGCCCCTTCCGTGGCCACGAAAGGAGCGAAAGGCAGAAGGCGGAGGAGGGCGAGAGGCCGAAAGGCCCAAGGACTTGGCCGTAGCCCGTGAGTCCTTAAAACGCTCGAACGCACTATCCGCCTTGTTGCCAAAAAGGCGAATGCCATCAAAGGGCATGTCCATGAGAGTGTTCTGGACATCCCCAGAGAAGCCAGTAGTCCTCAGCCAGGCGTGGCGACGGAGCGCCACTGTTGTGGAAAGCGCTCTGCCCAGCGAGTCGGCGGTGTCAAGGCCACATCGGATTGTGAACTTGGCTGCATCTCTCCCTTGAGCAATAGCCTGAGAGAGCACTGTCCGGGCCTCCTCCAGACACTGAGGCAGCACTTGCGCCACCGTATCCCACAGAGAGTGGGAATAACGGCCCAAGAGGCATGCGGTGTTCACAGACAGCAACCCTGAACTGGCGGAAGAAAAGATCTTCTTCCCAAACTGTTCCAGTCTCTTGGATTCCCTATCCGGGGGTGCGGTAGGGAATGCGCTTTGGGACATGGAGGCTTGGACAACCAAGCTCTCAGGGGTGAGGTGTTGGGAGAGGAAAAGGGGGTCGCCCAGGGCCGGGCGATGGCGTTGGGCCATGTTCCTATCCACAGGAGCCCCTGTGTTGGGCCTGGACCAGGTGCCCAAAAGAACGTCAGAAAGTGCATCGTTGAAGGGCCACAGTGGCTCCGCAGAGGTAGCCGCCGGCTGAAACACTTCTGTCAGGAGGTTAGTCCTGACGGCCACTGTAGGGAGTTGGAGGTGTAGAGCCTCAGCCGCCCTACGCAACACCACTGCGTAACTAGCACCCTCCTTCGTAGCCACGGTAGGAGGAGTTAGCATGCCAAGGTCAGGAGAGGTGTCAAGACCACTGACATCCCCCAGCTCCTCTGCCCAGTCCGGGTCATACTCGCACTGAGCTGCGAGAGGGTCCTCAGACCCCTCCCAGTCCTCCCCTTCCTCCGAAGGCTGTGGTACAGGCCGAAAATACGGAGGCTGGACATAGGGAAAGAAGGGTCCCATCGGCGTCGGAATCGGCGTCGAGCGACGCCATTCCGGCTCCGTATCCACATCGGGGCTGAAACCGGGGCCGATGTCGTCCGGTGCCACGGGCAATGTCAGAAGTGGTGCCGGTGGGGTCGACGTCGGTGGAGGTGTTACAAGGTCAACCGGCGTCGACCGGGATCCAGGCCTGGATCCATGGGGGCCCTGCGGCGCTGGGGCCGGAGCCGACGGCGATGTCGGGGCCGGAGCCAGCAACAGTGAAGGGCGAGGACCCCCAGTCAGTCCCGCAGGCCCGAAGGTGCGCCGGCGTGGCCCGACGGCCCAAAGAGGCTGACAGAAAGTCCTGCAGCTGGGCCGGAGTCGCCCCCGGACCCGGGAAGGGCGGGTAGGCCGGCGGCGACTACGTAGGCTCCGCCGGAGCCGCGGGGGTGGCACCACCCACACCCTCAGCTGCGTCACGCGAGGGGAAGTCAGAGAGCGATGGCGCTTCTTCAACTTCTTGTGCTTCGCCTTACCTGACCCCGAGTGCGAAGGCTTCGACGACGAATGATGGTGATGGCTCCGCGACCGGTCCCTCAACCTCCCCCGGGACCTCGAGCGGCGCGGAGCCGACTGCCGGACTTCCAGCAACTTTCGGGACCGCTCCCGCAAAGCCTTCGGCGCCATGGCCCGGCAGTCGGGGCACGACTTGGGGTCGTGGTCGCGCCCCAGGCAGTAGAGACACACGCGGTGCGGGTCCGTCACCGACATCATACGATGACAGTCCCCGCACGACTTGAAACCGGGCATCCCTACGGCACCAGGAGTCGAACAACTCGAAAAAAAAGAGACAAAAGCCTAAAAAAACTCAGTCAAAAAATGACTGGGGGTACCGCTCTCTCCGGATCTGCGCTTGCTGGCGCGGAAAAAGAAAGAACTGACGTCAGCGCGCGAGGGCGGCGTCTAAGTAGCTGCTGCGACGTCATCTCGGCGACCACGACGCCAACGACGGACGCGGAGCCGCACGACGCCACCTTCCGACACGCAGGGGTACTGCTGACGAAAACTTTCCGGATCCAGTCCGACGCCTGGGGGTAATTCTAAGGTAAGGAATCTATCACTACGTGTTTCTTTCAGATCAGGGTAAGCAAGAAAAAATTGGAAGCTATGTAGCAACTTTAAAAATACTAGCACGCACTTGTGAGTTTGAACAACTCACGGACTCTTTAGTAGGAGACCAAATAGTGAGGTGCACTAATGATGCCAGGGTCCAGCAAAAACTCCTTGCTAAAAATCCGGATCTGAAGGAAACTGTAGCCATTGCAGAGGGCATGTTTTGCAAGGTTTGCCACATGTAATAAATGTGGAAAGAAGGGACATTATGCCTGTGTGTGTCGTAGTGCCAAAGGACAAGTGGTGCATTGTGTGGAAGAAGCAAACACATTTTTTTTTTGTGTGAGAGAGGATGGTGACAAGTTGGAGATGCCTGAGTCTGAGATTGTTGTTGTAGGAAAACAGCTGTCAGTTTTAGCTGATTCAGGGTCACCTTGCACTATGGTTGGTGACAAGAATGGGGAAGTTGTGTTTGGGAAAGATGGGATTGAATTGTCTCCACCTGATATCAATCCAGTGGGTTATGGTGGTGTCAAGATTGATGTGCTTGGTTATGTAGTAATGAAGATACGGTTCATGGACAGAGAAACTGTAGGGAAAATACATGTTGCAAAAAGAGGTGACAATCTGCTTGGATGGAGACACCAAAGGGGCATGGGCATTACTTTAAATCCTAATACCCCTGAAAAGGTATTTCTATTGTCTATGGGCCAATTGCCTGAGGATGTGTGTTCACAATTTCCCAAAGTCTTCAGTGGGGAGTTGGGATTGTTAAAGAACTTTGAACGCAAGATTGTATTGAAGCAGGGAGCTCAGCCATTTGTGAGCAAAGTAAGGAAAGTACCATATTTGATAGTGGAACCCCTAGATCGTGATTTGAAGAGGTTGTGGGGAGCTGGTGTGACTGATTGAGGAGATTGAGTGTTCAGAGTGGTTGGCTCCGATTGTTTTGGCATCCAAGAATGGGGGAAAAGGGATTCGGATGTGTGTGGACTTGCCGGCGCTCAACAAGCACATTTGGGTAGACAGACAACTCCTGCCAAATATTTCAGAGACTTTAGCTTTGATCAAAGATGCGAAATTCTTCAGTGTTATGGACTTGTCCACCGTCTACCACCAGGTGTTACTTCACCCGGATTATAGGCATCTCACATCATGTGTGACTCCTTAAGGTCCCTTTAGGTTTATTTGGATGCCTTTCAGATTAGCTTCTGCAGCTGCTTGTTTTCAAAGAGTCATGAGTAAGGTCTTGGATGGATTACATAAAGTACTTATTTTTCAAGATGATATCCTGGTTTGCGGCAAGGATCAACAGGAACATGACAAGCAGCTGTGGGAGGTCTTACATCGGTTACAAGATGCTGATTGGGTGATGAAGAAGGAGAAGTGCAAATTTCGTGTAACTTCAGTGAACTACTTGGGGCATACAATGTCCGGAGAAGGAATTAGTCCTAAACTGGATTTGGCTGAGAGCATTATAAAAGCACCTATACCTGTAAACAGAGACCAAGTGCGATCCTTTTTGGGACTGGCTGAGTTTTGCTCAAAATTTGTGCCTAATTTTGCTAGCCTGTCTTTGCCAATAAGGTAATTGCTTAAGAGAAATGCAAAGTTTTTATGGTCTGAGGAGCGTACTGTTGCTTTTAATAGCATCAAGGAGATTATAGGTGGGATGCCTACTCTAGGGCACTTTGATGCTTGCAAAAAGACAGTACTGTCAACAGATGATAGTATGAGTGGGTTGGGAGCAGTCCTTTCTCAGATTGTGGATGGTGAACCAAGGATTATAGCCTTTGCTTCTTGTTCACTAAGAGGAGCAGAAGAGCGTTATTCTGTGATTGAGCGGGAAGCACTGGCTGTGTACTGGGCTGTTCGTCATTTCAAGTTCTTCTTGTGGAGTATACCAGTGGTAATCAGATCAGATCACCGGCTGCTATGTCAGGTTTTCACATGCAGTGAGGTGGAGAATTTGTCTCCACAGATTAAGCGATGGATTGAGGGTTTGACAGAAGTTAATTTTAGAGTGGAGTATGTGCCTGGTCAACAGAACCTAGTAGCAGACTGTTTATCAAGGTTACAGTTGACCCAGAATGGTGAGGAAGTGGATAATTCAGTAGTTGCATGGGTGTGTGAATCAACAGGCAGTACTGATGAATGGTCTTTAGCGTGCCAATAGGACAAGGTTTTGGAAGTGCTCACGAAATTCACTGCAAAGGGCTGGCCTGAGGACAAAGAAGTGCCAGTTTCCTTGAAGGGTTTCCTAAATGTTAAGGATAAATTATGCATGATGGATGAGAAACTCTTGAGGGGAAACAGAATGATACTGCCTTGTGGTTTGAGAAAAAGCTGATTAATCTAGTACATGAAGGGCATCTGGGGAGGAATTTAAATAGGGCAAGAGTTTGTGAGTGGTATTGGTGGCCTGCAATGGACCGACAGATTGAAGAAGTTGTGAAGAATTGCTGAGAGTGTGCTAACAGTGATAAGAGTAAGACGACATGTGTGGTTCCTTTATCAAGTGTGGTGATTCCTGCAGAACCTTGGTCCAAGCTAGGGCTGGATATTGCTGGCCCCTTTAAACTTCTAGCACACGATGAACGCTATGTATTGTTGTTGGTCGATTATACTTCTAAATGGGTAGTAACAAAGTGTGTGTCTTTCGTTAACACCACAACGATGATTGAATTTCTCTCTGAGGAATTTTCCAGAGAGAGTATCCCCAGGTATCTCATCACAGACAATGGTGCACTGCTTGCATCTCAGGAGATGTGTTTTTTCCTCAAGGAATTGTCCATTACACATTACAAGACAGCATTATATTCTCCGCAAGCTAATGGTTTGGCGGAGAGTATGAACAAATTAAAAGTTGTGGACAAAGAGCATTACAGACCAGGGCTTCCCTAAAATGCATGCTCAGGGAGACGTGGTGGGCTCATCATAATACACCCAACTGTGTGACATTAGTCTCTCCATTTTCTGTTTTGAGAGGAAGGAAGCCAAGTGATAAGCTGTGTCCTGCATGGTTGAAATTGGGTACTGGAGGAATGAAGGTTGAGCACATGGAAGAGCATCTCTGGTCCAAAAGGATGTCTCGTCAGGAGAAATATAAGAACAGATTTGATGAAAAGATGTGTGTCCAAAATAGGAAATGGAGAGCTGGGGAGGAAGTGTTGGTCAGGAGGCTGGGTTTCTTAAAGAAGGGGCCCTCCAGATTTATGGGACCATTTGTTATCATGGAATTGAGGAAGAACTTAGTAGTGTTGGATTCTGGAGATGTGTGGAGTATGTCTAGACTGGCCAAGTGGCATGGAAGTTCTCTGAAGTCCAATAGAACTTCTGGTGGTGGTGATGTTACCAATCAGGCAGTTCAACTGGAAGGGCACAGTCAAAGTTTGACTGATGAGAAATCTACTAGAAGGTTGAGGTTCCGACCTGTGTGGCATAAAGATTATGCTATGAAATGAACTGGGTTTTTTGCACATATATTGCTTGGTATTGTGCAATTGGCCAGCTTTATGTCTCATCGCTTCTGAATTTTGTCAATACCTTCCATTTTATGGTTTTCATTTATTTGTGTTTTTTTATTTGTTTTTATTTTATTGTTATTATTCTTTGTTATAATATTGTATGGGGAAGATGTGTTATGGTCTAAGTACCTGGTCTGTGACCCTGCATGGTTGCTCACCTCTGTCCCTGTTGCTGAGTGACCTGCACATTCCACTGGTCATCAATGACAGCACAATGAGATGCCTTTATGCTGTGGACTGCTGGGGGTTGTAAAGTGGCAGTTGGAACTGGAGCTGCTTCAAGGGCTGGTGGTCTGTATACAGGAGCTAAATAAATACTTGAAAATGGATGCTGTGTTTGTGTGCCATCCATAACTTATCATTGGCAACGGTGATGGGATGGCACACAAACACAGCATCCATTTTCAAGTATTTATTTAGCTCCTGTATACAGACCACCAGCCCTTGAAGCAGCTCCAGTTCCAACTGCCACTTTACAACCCCCAGCAGTCCATAGCACCAGGACAGCTCATTGTGCTGTCATTGATGACCAGTGGAATATGCAGGTCACTCAGCAACAGGGACAGAGGTGAGCAACCACGCAGGGTCACAGACCAGATTAATAGGCTATAACACAAGTCTTTTAAAGTGAAGAATTCCCTCCGGTGTTATAAATGCCATTAAGGTTTTGGACTCGGCATGTAATTGGGTTTGGTGATAGGCACTTTTCAGATAGAGTTTAGAAAAATACCTTCCATCTTTCAATAATAACACCATTTCATTTATGTTTGGCAAAGGGTAGGAATCCAGAACTATATTTTGGGTAAATGACCTCAAATCTACACAAAAGCGAAGGCTACAGTCAGCCTTCTTCGTGATCACAATAGGGGACAGCCATTCGGATGCTTTTACTGTTTTGATAACATCATTCATAACTATTTGCGGCTACATTGCTTTCACTTCATCTCTAATAAATAAGGGTATTCTTCTAACTCAATGTCTTATAGGCACTGGTCCTTCTCGAAAAATTTACCATAACCGGATTTGGTGCCCTAAGGTTAATTATTATACCTAGATCATATTGGTGCACCCATCCCAAAATTCATGGGCAGATTGAGCCACACACACAAGACCTCAACTCTGTGGTCTTGGAATATTATTTCTGCCCCCATATACCCTATGACATCAATGGAATTCCTTGGTATCCACGTGGATTTATGTCCTTTGGGAGAAGTTCAAGCCCGTACGCACACAGATTACACACAGCGGCTGTCCCTCTGCCAGTTTCGGGTCAGAGACATCTTTACTTTTAACCTATTTGCACGAGGCACTGCTAGCCTATAGATGCACAGGTGAGCCCTCTGTGTGTATTAAAGTAACTCCTTTGTCCTAGCCCTCAGCTTCTAATGTTTCCTTCCCTGCTTTTGGGGCTCTTTTTGGCAGGCCAGCATTTGAACTTTCTTTTTCAACTCAGTTTGACAAGCCTGCTACCATCACTGGTACACATCAAAGTAGTCCTCACGTGCCTTGTGTGCTCATCTATGCTAGGTCCCTCATTAAATATGGCATTGAATTTTCTTTGTTCTGTGAAACTTACACCCCTGCGCTTATCTTTCTTACGGAGACTTGGGCTGAGTCCACTTCCAACCCCGATTACCTTGACATTACTCCCCCCGTTGCATTTCCTTTAGACTAGACCGGGCGGGGTAACATGGAGGTGATATCGCTATCATGTTCAGAGCTGAGTTAGTGGTTAGTTGCATCCCCCCTTGCGTCCCTGCTCTGCGAAGCAGTTTAATTCAGTGCCTGAATTTCGGCAACTTAGTCCTTTAAGGGTATTTTTTTTATATCGGCCACCTGGCCCTCATGCCATTTTTGCACGGGAGTTCAGCTGTCTTCTTGAGGAAGAGATTTTACAGAAGGATTTTTACGGTCCTTGGTGATTTTAATTTCTACCTTGATTCCCGATGACACTGGCACTGTTGCCTTACTGCAAACAATGTCCTTGTTTTGCTTGTCTCAATGAGTGGATAGTCCCACGCATCAAGTGGTGCACACCCTTGATGGTATATTTTCCAACAATTCTTTTCTGGGAAATGTAAGTATGCTTCCCCTTCCTTGGTCCGATCACAGTACCATTTTTTAAAATATCTTCTATAGACAATCAGGTTAGGTTCCCCTGGCCAGTCCATCTTGGACCCTCTGTTATGCTTGGCACAGGATTCAAGCAGACACACTCTCTCAATTGCTCACTGAAACTTTACCTGGCTCATCTAATGATGCTGATTCAGCAGTTGAGGATTACACACATTGGCTTGATGCCGCCTCCATCGCCTTGGCCTCTGCCTTGGCCTCTGCAAAAAAGGTTACGTTCAAGAGGCATTGGACAACTGCCCCTTGGTTTTCTGAGGCGTTAAGGACCTTGAAACAGGCCTGTAGGAGGCAAGAAAGATGTAAATTCCTGCAGCAGTGAAAAGCACAATTATAACAACTGCCTGTCTAGTTATAAGGCTTTGATTCGTAAGGCAAAATCATTATACTTTACCAGAAAGATAGAGTCTGCTGCAAATTCATCTTATTGAATTGTTTCTACAGTCAAAAACATACTTCTGCTACTGCGCCTCTACCTAAAGACTGTAGCTAGTCCTTTTACAACTCAGTGGTTAACGCTTGCTGCCTTAAGGTAGAGGATGTTTTTAACAACTTTTCCTCACTTTCCTGTGTCCTTTGGGTGGACAAGTTTCTTCCTGTGCCTATTGACTCTGGCACTACATTTAGCTTCTTCTCCCCACCTGCCACCAACAAAGTTATCAATATGCTTAAGGCCTCCAAAGGCTAACCAGATGATCCATGTCCCCCCTCTTAGCTTAGCAGCTGAAACTATCGGGACCAAGCTGGCTAATATCTTTCAGTTGATGTGCTCTTTGGGTTCTTTTCCTTCTGCTTGGAAAAAAGCAGTGGTTTTGCCTCTCATTAAAAAAAACCTTCCCTCAACCCAGCTATCAGCCCACCTCTTGTCTCCGCTTGCAGATTTTTGAAGAGGTGCTGAACACACAATTGGGGGATTATATTAACGCTAATAGCCTCCTGGACGCTACACAATTTGCTTCCATGCTGATTACAGTACAGAGACAGCACTTATTAGGGCTAAGGAGGAGATCCGGTTGACTCTCGATCAGGGTGGTCGGGCTGCACTGATCCTGCTTTATCTATCAGCAGCCTTTGATACTGTGAATCACGGGCTGCTGATGGAGCGGTTGAGCAGGATCGGTGTGACTGGAACAGCTTGGGAGCTACTGAACTCCTTCCTCTCAGGTCAGAAGCAATCAGTCAGATTAGGTAGGTTCTCTTCACTATTATTTTCTCTTCCTTGTGGTGTGCCCCAAGGGTCTTCTATCAGTCCTCTTCTATTTAACATCTATGTCACTCCCCTTGCCAAACTAATAAGATGATTTCGGTTCGCGCTGACACCATATGTCAATGACACACAAACTGCGGTGTCATTGGCGACTGAGGACAGGGAAGTGGCGGTGAGATTTTGTGATTGTATGAAAGCAGTGGGCGGCTGGATGGTGAGGAACTATCTTAAATTGAACTCCGCGAAGATTGAGGTGCTGCTGCTGTTCGGAGCCCAGCCCTCCTTCTGGATCTCCGATTGGTGGCCATCTGAGCTTGGCTCACTTCCTTTACCTGTTAGATGTGTCAAGAATTTGGGAGTTCTAATAAACAACAAAATGTCTTACATTGACCAGGCCAAGGCTGTGACATTGGCTGCTTTCTTCCTCCTAAAAATGATTAAGAAAATCCTTCTTTTTATACCTGGCCATCTCCAGAAACAGTTGTCACCGTTCTTGTTCTCTCAAAGCTCGATTACTGCATCAGGCTTTTCCTCAATGCTCATCAGCAGGCTCTCAATAAGTTGCAAACCTTACAGAATGCTGCCACCCGAGTGCTGTACAAAATTCCCAAATAGTCTGTTTCAAAATATATCACTAAACTCCATTGGCTCCATGTCAGACAGGGGGTCATCTTCAAGGCTTTGTGCACTGTGTTTAAGGCACTGCACGGCACAGGCCATGACTTCCTGAGGAGGAGTTTTACTTGGTACTCACCAAGTCGGTCTTTGCACTCTGCCTCAGGCAAAATTGCTGGTAATACCCAGATTCAGATATGTCAATTGGAGAGGTAGAAGTTTTGTGCTTAGAGCTTCAAAAACATGGAATTCCCTTCCTTTACACATTACAGCCAAGCCTAATCATTTGGCTTTTAGGAAGGCGATAAAAACATGGCTTTTCTCTACATGCTAACCTCTCTCTCCATGCTAACCTCTCTCTCTCTGACTTATTCCTGCATCTGTACACTCAACTGGCGCCAAGACGCTCACTTGGGCATGCGAGTGCTCTATAAGAACATTTAATATTTACATTAACGCTCAGCCAACTATCGACAAACATGTCTTTAGGAATGATTGTGTATAGGGAACCAGAGTCAACCGCTTTTCCCTCTATCACAAATCCTGCTTTAGGTCTGACCATATGGCAAGTGTCTCCTTCTTGCTTATCCATACTCAGGATTTTTGGTGTGTGATCCTCTAGGTCAGAATCTAGGTCTCTTTTGCCACACTTCATACAGTCCTTTCCAGTCGCTGGGCGGTCTTTGAACTCCTGTCCATGGTATAAACTGCCCCGCCTGAGACAGTTCTGTTGCATGGTTTGCTCCTGTCATGCTTTGCCATGGTCTCCACCCTTGGCAGTCTGATGAGTTTCCTTTGGTCCATGGAAGATGCTTTTTCCCAACTGCATTTATTTCAGTATTTCTTTCCTGTTGGACTTCCTCTGCTTGTGCCACTTCCTGAATCTTCATCACACACAAGCACTGCATCTTCTTCATGCAGCGTTCTGACTCTTCAACAATCTTTGCTATGGTCTTTGCCTCTTTGAAAGTAGGATGGTTAGCTGCCCACAGCTGTTCTTGTACTTTTCTACTGTACAATGAGTTGATCTTTGATTAGCTCTTCCGTCATTGGGCTGAACTGACATTTTGTTGCCAATTCTTGAAGTCTTGCCACAAATTCGCCTATAGTTCCGCCTACTCTCTGTGGTGAAGTAGAGAACTTCTGTCTTGTAATGGCAATATTAGTAGTTTTTGCAGATCTGTTTTCTAATCTCATCTTTGCTTCCTTGAATACATCTTCTATTACCACCCCTTGTGCGTACTGCACATTTGGTAAAAAAATTGAAAAGGTGCTTTCCTTCTGTGTCTAAAGCGCTTCAAAGAAGTGCTTTCATCCGACCAAGAGAAAAATCCAGGCCGTCCATTTCTTCTAAATTGTTGTGGATGTTTGGTTGACAGTAGCCTGTCCTTTGACCCACAAGCTAAGTCCGTGGCAGGGACCTGCTTTGGGCTCTTGAGAGGCCTTAAACCCTTGCTGGGTTTCTTTAACCCCTCTGTCCGCCAAACCATCTTGCAGGCCACGATCCTGTCAAGATTGGACTATGGAAATGCCCTGTATTTGGGGGCCAACAAATCCTGTACCCGGCGGCTACAAAGAGTACAAAATGCAGCCGCTCGCACCTTACTAGCACTTCCGAGATCCTGCTCAGTGTCTAGCTCTCTGTCCAGGCTTCACTGGCTGCCAGTGGATAAAAGGATTCAGTTCAAGACCTTATGTGTGGCCCATAAAATTTTGAACCATCGAGCCATGAAGGTCCTTGCGAATCTGCTAGTGCCTTATATTCCAACCCGATCTCTCCGCTCTACAGATAAAAGGTTAGTCTGTATTCCCCGAGTTTTTAGAGCCAGAGCCGGGGGCCGTTCGTTTAACCCCTTGACCGCGATCGGAATTCCGCTCGTATGCTGGACATTCCGATCGCGGGTGGGGTCGTCATGCGCACAGCGCTACCGCGCAGCATGACGAGCTGAGCTCGTCATGAGCACGGAAAGGGTTAAGGTGCTAGCGGCCAGGCTCTGGAACTCCCTTCCCCTCGGGATTAGAGAACTACAGAACTATCTAGAGTTCAGGAAAGCCATAAAGACTTGGCGTTTCCCGGGCTAGCTTTCTCTCCGTTATCTTCCGTCCCCTGTCTGTGTTCTTGGGTAGCGCTGGACGCCCCGTCGCTGGGGCAGCTATGCGCTGTACAAAATCAGTAAATAAATAAATAGATATCCATCCACTCTTCGCAGTCTACATTGGGTGTTGCAGGATGTTCGACAAGGTAGGAGGTATAATAATTGTTTGTGAGGAGGCCATTGCTAAGTGTTTGACAGACTGAGGTTGAAAGAGAGCAAAGTACTATTGTTACTTCCTTTGTAGATTTGTTAGCTTGCGTATTGTATGTAATTAAATTTGGTTGAAGCTTTGTGTATGTATATTTTAATGCATTTTGGTTGGACGTTGTAATATCGCGGGAAATCCACTAGATGGCCCTGTTGCTTCAAGAACCGCAGGCTGTGACGTGTAAGGTTAAGCAGATCAGGACGGTGAAGGAAGAGAAACGATGCTTTGCGGGTGAGGAAAGACTTACATTTTGGGAACTTATTTTTCAGTGGCGGCTACTATCAACGGGGAGAGGGGGCTGCGCATGAGCTAGGGTGACCAGATGCCCGGATTTGCCCGGACAGTCCTGGTTTTTCGATGACTGTCCCGGTGTCTGACTCCTGACACTTATTGCAAAAATGAACAAATGTCCCGGTTTTGAGAGACGGTCGGGTGAGCACGCACATTAACACTGTGCTGTGAAGGCTCACCTTCAACACAGGCACTCTCAAGATACCAGGGATCGAGTACTGTTTGAAAGATTCTCCTACTGGGCTGCCTGACTTAATTCAGGCAACACAGCAGGGTTTATTGAAGGGTTAATCAACCCCTGCAAAGCACATCACCCGAGGACATAATCACAACGCTACGCACCCCAGCATGGCAGAGGAAGTCTTTAATTTTCATGCTACAGAGGTGGGTGCACTGGGCCAAAAGGGAATGTGCGAGGCCCCTCTAATTTACATAAGTGACCCCTTGCAAGGAGACTATTCAGAGACACACTGCAGGTGGCCCATTGTCCTGCATTGTAGCGCCCCCACAGTTTTAACTTTCAGCCCACAAGCAATTCTCACACCTTCAGCCGGATAGGTGTGAGAATTGCTTGTGGGCTAAAAGTTAAAACTGTGGGAGTGCTAAAATGCTGGACAATGGGCGTCCACTGAGTGTCTCTGATTGGTCTCCTTGCAATTGGGACAAGAGGAAGCCTCTCCCTCCCCTAGGCCTCCAGACACCATCCCTGAGAGGCCCGGGGAGGGGACCCCTCCCATGGACCCTAATTGCAAGGAGACACCTTTCTTTTAGTTGGATTGGCAGGGAAGCAACAGGACACAGGATCGGTGCGGGTCCCATGCTGGTAGGCTGAGTGCAAGGCCCTGGGCAGCTGCCCACACTGCCCATGCCTAGCGCCAGCCCTGGGTGCACGTACCTCTGTAGCATGAAAATGAAAGACTTGCTCGGTCATGCTGTGGTGTGTTCCATATGGCTATCCTGAACTCCTGAAAAAAAAAATATATATATATATATATATATATATATATATATATATATATATATATATATATATATATATTCACTGAAAAAACCATAGGTTTTAGGGACAGTTATAGTTAGTTGGACATTGCACTCGTACAAAACCCGTGAAATTCCCCTGTTATAGTTAGTTCAGCTAACTATAACTCGCGCCCCGCAATGCACTGCTGATGACGTCACATATTACATCACTCATGACATGGTCAGTGACATCACTGATGACATCACTGATGACATCTCAAATGACATCACTGATGACATCATCCAGTGACTGTGTTTCTGTAAAGTTTAAATATGTTTAATATATATAGGGAAAGGCGTATTGAAGAATGAGTGGGTGTATAAGTGTCTGAATGGATGATTTAGTACGTGAGTGACTGACTCTACAAGTGAGTGATTAAACGTATCTTACTGAATGCATGGGTTAGTGACTAAACTGTGTGAATGTCTGTATCCGTCTGTTTGTTGGTGTGTAAGTGGATGCATGGATTTGCGAATAGCTACATGAGTGTCTATATGGGTTATTGATTGGTTCTCTGAGTATCTGTATGGCTGCCTGAGTGTTTGTGTGGGTGGGGTGTGTGTGACTCTATACATAGATGTGTGAGTGGGTGATTCACTGGGTGCATGATTTCAAGAGTGCATCTGTGATGGACTGCTTGGGTGGGTGAGTGTGTGTATGGGTGTGTTAGTGAGTGAATGTATATCTCAGTGGTACATGTGCGAGTAACTACATATGTAAAAGGCAGTATATATGTGTGTTAGAGTATTTAAATGGCTATAAGTGAGAGTGTGTTATTGTGAGAGTGGCTGTATGGATGCGTGTGTGCTTGTATCAGTTATTGTATAAGAGCGTAAGAATGTGCTAGTATTTGTATGAGTAAGTGAGCTAGTGTGTGTATAACTGTATAGGTGAGTAAATGGGTGTGTGATTAATTTTTTGCATGACTGACTAGGTGTGTGAGTACCTCTATGGATGAGTGGCGGTGTGTGAGTGTTTATATAGGTGTATGAGTGCATATGATAGTCCTGTACTGAGTGACTGTAAGTACGAGTGACTGTACAGGTGAGTGAGTGGATGTGTGTGTAGACCTAAGAATCAGTGAGTGGGTATGTAGTTTTTGGTGTTGGAGTGTCTATGGTTTTGAGAATGGCAGTCTGTAATTTAGAGTGGGTGTATCAAAAGTTATATTAGGGTGTGAGAAGATGCATGAAATTATCACATGGATGATGTCATCAGTGATGTCATTTGAGATGTCATCAGTGATGTCATCAGTGATGTCACTGACCATGTCATGAGTGATGTAATATGTGACGTCATCAGCAGTGCATTGCGGGGCGCGAGTTATAGTTAGCTGAACTAACTATAACAGGGGAATTTCACGGGTTTTGTACGAGTGCAATGTCCAACTAACTATAACTGTCCCTAAAACCTATGGTTTTTTCAGTGAATTTCAAAGGTTTTTTAAATGCTAATTTCTAACTATAATGTGTCTGAAACCTATGGTTTTTTCAGTGAATTTCAAAGGTTTTTTAAATGCTAATTTCTAACTATAACGTGCCTGAAACCTATGGTTTTTTCAGTGAATTTCAAAGGTTTTTTAAATGCTAATTTCTAACTATAACGTGCCTGAAACCTATGGTTTTTTCAGTGAATTTCAAAGGTTTTTTAAATGCTAATTTCTAACTATAACGTGCCTGAAACCTATGATTTTTTAAGTGAATTTCAAAGGTTTTTTAAATGCTAGTTTCTAACTATGCCAACAGAGGTAGGACATGTGAAGAAAGAAGAAAAAACGCACAGAAAGAAGCAAAAGATGTGCAGAAAGAACCAACAGAGGAGCAGAAAGAGGCCTTGTTGCAAAATCATCCTGTGCCCACAACTTTTTCAGACGGGTACTGGTGGTAACTGACTCTGACTAACCAGAGCCAGTGCGCGTTTGCACAGTGGTGAAGGGAGGGGGGCCTGAGGTGACATGTGTGCAAACGCGCCCCGTGGCGCGTTTTAAGTTGCGGGATTAAGTCCCCTTGAATCCTGAGGGTCCCTGGGGCCCAACTAGCCCCCCAGGTACCTACAGTTAGGACCACAGAGCTGAGTTGCAGAGAGGCGTTCCGAGGCCACGCACCTTTTTTCACCTCTCTGCAACGCAACTCTGTTGTGCTTACTGAAGGTACCTGGTGGGCTAGTTGGCCCCCAGGATTCAAAGGGAATTAACTCCCCAACTTAAAACGCACCACAGGGCGTGTTTGCGCACATGTCACCTGAGGCCCCGCCCCCTCCCTTCACCACTGTGCAAACGCGCCCCGTGGCGCGTTTTAAGTTGGGGGATTAGGTCACCTTGAATCCTGAGAGTCCCTGGGGCCCAACTAGCCCACCAGGTACTTCCAGTAAGCACCACAGGCCTGCGTTGCAACGCCTGTAACAAATTGTGCAGTTGTGTTTAGGTAGTGAAGAGGGTCGTGCTGGGGGTAGTGTTTTAGGGTTTAGGGTAGTGCAGTGGTGTTTGTGTAGTGTAGGGGGTCATGCTGGGGGTAGATTTAGGGTTTAGGGTAGTGCAGTGGTGTTTGGGTAGTGTAGGGAGTCGTGCTGGGGGGAGTGTTTTAGGGTTTAGGGTAGTACAGTGGTGTTTGGGTAGTGTAGGGGGTCGTGCTGGGGGTTAGTGTTTTAGGGTTTTAGGGTTTAGGGTAGTGCAGTGGTGTTTGGGTAGTGTAGGGGATACTGCTGGGGGTAGTGTTTTAGGGTTTAGGGTAGTGCAATGGTGTTTGGGTAGTGTAGGGGGTACTGCTGGGGGTAGTGTTTTAGGGTTTAGGGTAGTGCAGTGGTGTTTGGGTAGCGTAGGGGGTACTGCTGGGGGTAGTGTTTTATGGTTTAGGGTAGTGCAGTGGTGTTTGGGTAGTGTAGGGGTTCGTGCTGGGGTAGTTTTTTAGGGTTTAGGGTAGTGCAGTGGTGTTTGTGTAGTGTAGGAGGTCGTGTTTTAGGGTTTAGGGTAGTGCAGTGGTCTTTGGGTAGTGTAGGGAGTCGTGCAGGGGGTATTGTTTTAGAGTTTAGGGTAGTGCAGTGGTCTTTGGGTAGTGTAGGGGGTTGTGCGGGGGTAGTGTTTTAGGGATTAGGGTAGTGCATTGGTATTTGGGTAGTGTAGGGGGTCATGCGGGGGTAGTGTTTTAGGGTTTAGGGCAGTGCAGTGGTGTTTAGGTAGTGTAGGGGGTCGTGCTGGGGGGAGTGTTTTAGGGTTTAGGGCAGTGCAGTGGTGTTCGGGTAGTGTAGGGGGTCGTGCTGGGGGAGTGTTTTAGGGTTTAGGGCAGTGCAGTCGTGTTCGGGAAGTGTAGGGGGTCGTGCTGGGGGAGTATTTTAGGGTTTAGGGTAGTGCAGTGGTGTTCGGGTAGTGTAGGGGGTCATGCTGGGGGTAGTGTTCTAGGGTTTAGGGCAGTGCAGTGGTGTTCGGGCAGTGTAGGGGGTCGTGCTGGGGGTGGTGTTTGAGGGTTTAGGGCAGTGCAGTGGTGTTCGGACAGTGTAGGGCGTCGTGCTGGGGGTGGTGTTTCAGGGTTTAGGGCAGTGCAGTGGTGTTCGGGCAGTGTAGGGGGTCGTGCAGGGGGTGGTGTTTCAGGGTTTAGGGCAGTGCAGTGGTGTTCGGGCAGTGTAGGGGGTCGTGCAGGGGTGGTGTTTCAGGGTTTAGGGCAGTGGTGTTCGGGCAGTGTAGGGGGTCATGCTGGGGGTGGTGTTTCAGGGTTTGGGGCAGTGCAGTGGTGTTCGAGCAGTAAAGGGGGTCGTGCTGGGGGTGGTGTTTCAGGGTTTAGGGCAGTGCAGTGGTGTTCCGGCAGTGTAGGGGGTCGTGCAGGGGGTGGTGTTTCAGGGTTTAGTGCAGTGGTGTTCGGGCAGTGTAGGGGGTCGTGCTGGGGTGGTGTTTCAGGGTTTAGGGCAGTGCAGTGGTGTTCGGGCAGTGTAGGGTGTCGTGCTGAGGGTTGGTGTTTCAGGGTTTAGGGCAGTGCAGTAGTGTTTGGGCAGTGTAGGGGGTCGTGCTGGGGGGAGTGTTTTAGGGTTTAGGGCAGTGCAGTCGTGTTCGGGTAGTGTAGGGGGTCGTGCTGGGGGAGTATTTTAGGGTTTAGGGTAGTGCAGTGGTGTTCGGGTAGTGTAGGGGGTCATGCTGGGGGTAGTGTTCTAGGGTTTAGGGCAGTGCAGTGGTGTTCGGGCAGTGTAGGGGGTCGTGCTGGGGGTGGTGTTTTAGGGTTTAGGGCAGAGCAGTGGTGTTCGGGCAGTGTAGGGGGTCGTCTTGGGGGTGGTGTTTCAGGGTTTAGGGCAGTGCAGTGGTGTTCGGGCAGTGTAGGGGGTCGTGCAGGGGGTGGTGTTTCAGGGTTTAGGGCAGTGCAGTGGTGTTCGGGCAGTGTAGGGGGTCGTGCAGGGGTGGTGTTTCAGGGTTTAGGGCAGTGGTGTTCGGGCAGTGTAGGGGGTCATGCTGGGGGTGGTGTTTCAGGGTTTAGGGCAGTGCAGTGGTGTTCGAGCAGTAAAGGGGGTCATGCTGGGGGTGGTGTTTCAGGGTTTAGGGCAGTGCAGTGGTGTTCGGGCAGTGTAGGGGGCGGTGCAGGGGGTGGTGTTTCAGGGTTTAGGGCAGTGCAGTGGTGTTCGGGCAGTGTAGGGGGTGGTGCAGGGGGTGGTGTTTCAGGGTTTAGGGCAGTGCAGTGGTGTTCGGGCAGTGTAGGGGGTCGTGCAGGGGGTGGTGTTTCAGGGTTTAGGGCAGTGCAGTGGTGTTTCAGGGTTTAGGGCAGTGCAGTGGTGTTCGGGCAGTGTAGGGGGCGGTGCAGAGGGTGGTGTTTCAGGGTTTAGGGCAGTACAGTGGTGTTCGGGCATTGTAGGGGGTGGTGCTGGGGCTGGTGTTTCAGGGTTTAGGGCAGTGCAGTGGTGTTCGGGCAGTGTAGGGGGTCGTGCTGGGGCTGGTGTTTCAGGGTTTAGGGCAGTGCAGTGGTGTTCGGGCAGTGTAGGGGGTCGTGCTGGGGCTGGTGTTTCAGGGTTTAGGGCAGTGCAGTGGTGTTCGGGCAGTGTAGGGGGTCGTGCTGGGGCTGGTGTTTCAGGGTTTAGGGCAGTGCAGTGGTGTTCGGGCAGTGTAGGGGGTCATGCTGGGGCTGGTGTTTCAGGGTTTAGGGCAGTGCAGTGGTGTTCGGGCAGTGTAGGGGGTCTTGCTGGGGCTGGTGTTTCAGAGTCTAGGGCAATGCAGTGGTGTTCGGGCAGTGTAGGGGGTCTTGCTGGGGCTGGTGTTTCAGGGTTTAGGGCAGTGCAGTAGTGTTCGGGCAGTGTAGGGGGTCGTGCTGGGGGTGGTGTTTCAGGGTTTAGGGCAGTGCAGTGGTGTTCGGGCAGTGTAGGGGGTCGTGCTGGGGCCAGTGTTTCAGGGTTTAGGGCAGAGCAATGGTGCTCAGGCAGTGTAGGGGGTTGTGCTGGGGTGATGTTTCAGGGTTTATGGCAGTGCAGTGGTGTTAGGGCAGTGTAGGGGGTCGTGCTGGGGGTGGTGTTTCAGGGTTTAGGGCAGTGCAGTGGTGTTCCGGCAGTGTAGGGGGTCGTGCAGGGGGTGGTGTTTCAGGGTTTAGTGCAGTGGTGTTCGTGCAGTGTAGGGGGTCGTGCTGGGGTGGTGTTTCAGGGTTTAGGGCAGTGCAGTGGTGTTCGGGCAGTGTAGGGTGTCGTGCTGAGGGGTGGTGTTTCAGGGTTTAGGGCAGTGCAGTAGTGTTTGGGCAGTGTAGGGGGTCGTGCAGGGGGTGGTGTTTCAGGGTTTAGGGCAGTGCAGTGGTGTTCGGCCAGTGTAGGTAGTCTTGCTGGGGGTGGTGTTTCAGGGTTTAGGGCAGTGCAGTAGTTTTCGGGCAGTGTAGGCGGTCGTGCTGGGGCTGGTGTTTCAGGGTTTAGGGCAGTGCAGTGGTGTTCGGGCAGTGTACGGGGTTGTGCTGGGGCTGGTGTTTCAGGGTTTAGGGCAGTGCAGTGGTGTGCGGGCAGTGTACGGGGTTGTGCTGGGGCTGGTGTTTCAGGGTTTAGGGCAGTGCAGTGGTGTTCGGGCAGTGTAGGGGGTTGTGCTGGGGCTGGTGTTTCAGGGTTTAGGGCAGTGCAGTGGTGTGCGGGCAGTGTACGGGGTTGTGCTGGGGCTGGTGTTTCAGGGTTTAGGGCAGTGCAGTGGTGTTCGGGCAGTGTAGGGGGTCGTGCTGGGGGTGGTGTTTCAGGGTTTAGGGCAGTGCAGTGGTGTTCGGGCAGTGTAGGGGGTCGTGCTGGGGCTGGTGTTTCAGGGTTTAGGGCAGTGCAGTGGTGTTCGGGCAGTGTAGGGGGTCGTGCTGGGGCTGGTGTTTCAGGGTTTTGGGCAGAGCAGTGGTGTTCGGGCAGTGTAGGGGGTCGTGCTGGGGGTGGTGTTTCAGGGTTTAGGGCAGTGCAGTGGTGTTCGGGCAGTGTAGGGGGTCTTGCTGGGGGTGGTGTTTCAGGGTTTAGGGCAGTGGTGTTCGGGCAGTGTAGGGGGTCTTGCTGGGGGTGATGTTTCAGGGTTTAGGGCAGTGCAGTGGTGTTCGGGCAGTGTAGGGGGTCTTGCTGGGGGTAGTGTTTCAGGGTTTAGGGCGGTGCAGTGGTGTTCGTGCAGTGTAGGGGGTCGTGCTGGGGGTGGTGTTTCAGGGTTTAGGGCAGTGCAGTAGTGTTCGGGCAGTGTAGGATGTCGTGCAGGGGGTGGTGTTTCAGGGTTTAGGGCAGTGCAGTGGTGTTCTGGCAGTGTAGGGGGTCATGCTGGGAGTGGGGTTTCAGGGTTTAGGGCAGTACAGTGGTGTTCGGGCAGTGTAGGGGGTCGTGCAGGGGGTGGTGTTTCAGGGTAGTGCAGTGGTGTTCGGGCAGTGTAGGGGGTCGTGCTGGGGCTGGTGTTTCAGGGTTTAGGGCAGTGCAGTGGTGTTCGGGCAGTGTAGGGGGTCTTGCTGGGGGTGATGTTTCAGGGTTTAGGGCAGTGGTGTTCGGGCAGTGTAGGGGGTCTTGCTGGGGGTGATGTTTCAGGGTTTAGGGCAGTGCAGTGGTGTTCGGGCAGTGTAGGGGGTCTTGCTGGGGGTAGTGTTTCAGGGTTTAGGGCAGTGCAGTGGTGTTCGTGCAGTATAGGGGGTCGTGCTGGGGATGGTGTTTCTGGGTTTAGGGTAGTGCAGTAGTGTTCGAGCAGTGTAGGGGGTTGTGCAGGGGGTGGTGTTTCAGGGTTTAGGGCAGTGCAGTGGTGTTCGGGCAGTGTAGGGGGTCGCGCTGGGGGTGGTGTTTCAGGGTTTAGGGCAGTGCAGTGGTGTTCGGGCAGTGTAGGGGGTCATGCACGGGGTGGTGTTTCAGGGTTTAGGGCAGTGCAGTGGTGTTCGGGCAGTGTAGGGTGTTGTGCTGGGGCTGGTGTTTCAGGGTTCAGGGCAGTGCAGTGGTGTTCAGGCAGTGTAGGGGGTCGTGCTGAGGCTGGTGTTTCACGGTTTAGGGCAGTGCAGTGGTGTTCGGGCAGTGTAGGGGGTCGTGCTGGGGCTGGTGTTTCAGGGTTTAGGGCAGTGCAGTGGTGTTCGGGCAGTGTAGGCGGTCGTGCTGGGGCTGGTGTTTCAGGGTTTAGGGCAGTGCAGTGGTGTTCGGGCAGTGTAGGGGTCGTGCTGGGGCTGGTGTTTCAGGGTTTAGGGCAGTGCAGTGGTGCTCGGGCAGTGTAGGGGGTCGTGCTGGGGGTGATGTTTCAGGGTTTAGGGTAGTGCAGTGGTGTTCGGGCAGTGTAGGGGGTCGTGCAGGGGCTGGTGTTTCAGGGTTTTGGGCAGAGCAGTGGTGTTCGGGCAGTGTAGGGGGTCATGCTGGGGGTAGTGTTTCAGGGTTTAGGGCAGTGCAGTGGTGTTCGGGCAGTGTAGGGGGTCGTGCTGGGGGTGGTGTTTCAGGGTTTAGGTCAGTGGTGTTCGGGCAGTGTAGGGGGTCTTGCTGGGGGTGATGTTTCAGGGTTTAGGGCAGTGCAGTGGTGTTCGGGCAGTGTAGGGGGTCTTGCTGGGGGTAGTGTTTCAGGGTTTAGGGCAGTGCAGTGGTGTTCGGGCAGTGTAGGGGGTCATGCTGGGGGTGGTGTTTCAGGGTTTAGGGCAGTGCAGTGGTGTTCGGGCAGTGTAGGGGGTCGTGAAGGGGTGGTGTTTCAGGGTTTAGGGCAGTGCAGTGGTGTTCGGGCAGTGTAGGGGGTCATGCTAGGGGTGGTGTTTCAGGGTTTAGGGCAGTGCAGTGGTGTTCGGGCAGTGTAGGGGGTCATGCAGGGGCTGGTGTTTCAGGGTTTAGGGCAGTGCAGTGGTGTTCGGGCAGTGTAGGGAGTCGTGCTGGGGGTAGTGTTTTAGGGTTTAGGGTAGTGCAGTGGTGCTTGTGTAGTGTAGGGGGTCGTGCTGGGGGTAGTGTTTTAGGGTTTAGGGTAGTGCAGTGGTGTTTGTGTAGTGTAGTGGGTCATGTTTTAGGGTAGTGCAGTGGTGTTTGGGTAGTGTAGGGGGTCGTGCTGGTGGTAGTGTTTTAGGATTTAGGTTAGTGCAGTGGTGTTTGGGTAGTGTAGGGGGTCGTGCTGGGGGTAGTGTTTTAGGGTTTAGGATAGTGCAGTGGTGCTTGTGTAGTGTAGGGGGTCGTGCTGGGGGTAGTGTTTTAGGGTTTAAGGTAGTGCAGTGGTGTTTTTGTAGTGTAGGGGGGTCATGTTTTAAGATGCAATGCTCCAATACCTGACCAGTCTGCACTACATAAAACTGCAAAAAAACTAAAAATAAAAAGTGTTTTGCACACTTTTGTCATTGGGCTATATGTGGGCTACATCTGGGTAATATTTGTGCTACATTTGGGCTCTTTTTTCACTGGTGGCCATCTTGGAAGACTTCTTTGTTATGAAGTTTCCTAATTT
This sequence comes from Calotriton arnoldi, assembly GCA_963921515.1. Classification (NCBI taxonomy): domain Eukaryota; kingdom Metazoa; phylum Chordata; class Amphibia; order Caudata; family Salamandridae; genus Calotriton; species Calotriton arnoldi. The sequence goes on along the minus strand of CAWUFW010005474.1, from coordinate 215,593 downwards.
CTTCATTTACTGCAGTCTTCTCAGTAGGAAATGCTTTCAGTTTTTTACTTTGATTCCATCAAGAAGGCATTCAGATGTGTCTCACATCTGCCATAAATTCAGAATGTTAGCACTCTAGTTGCTCATTAGATCACTGGAGTAAAGCTACTGCTCACCAGGGAGTTAACTGGTAGTCTGCTGCTGGTATTGAAAGTGATTGTTTCAGTCTGCATGTCAGAATTTTCTAATGAAATAGAAGAGGATATGAGATCTCACTTAAAACATGCCCTAATTTTTCTTTCTGCAGCACTAACCATAATTTCTATTTCAAAAAGAACCCCTCATTTTGTTCCTTTTTAAATTAAATGTTTTAAGTGTTACCGGTTTATTCCAATCAAGATGGCTTCAGGTGTGCCATACTTTTGTCATAAGTAAGGCTGTTAGCGCTCTAGTTGTTCTTTAGAACACTCTGGGAAGCTGCAGTAGAACACAAAGGCATCAACTGGCAGGCTGCTCCTGTTGAAATATAACAGGAAGATATTTGAGATCACACTTGAAATATGTCCTAATTTTTCTTTCTACAGCACTAACCATAATTTCTATGACAAAATGAACCCCCTCATTTTGTTCCTTTTTAAATTAAATGTTTTAAGTGTTACCACTTTATTCCAATCAAGATGGCTTCAGGTGTGCCATACTTTTGTCATAAGTAAGGCTGTTAGCACTCTAGTTGTTCTTTAGAACACTCTGGGAAGCTGCAGTAGAACACAAAGGCATCAACTGGCAGGCTGCTCCTGTTGAAATATAACAGGAAGATATTTGAGATCACACTTGAAACATGTCCTAATTTTTCTTTCTACAGCACTAACCATAATTTCTATGACAAAATGAACCCCATCATTTTGTTCCTTTTTAAATTAAATTGTTTAAGTGTTACCAGTTTATTCCAATCAAGATGGCTTCAGGTGTGCCATACTTTTGTCATAAGTAAGGCTGTTAGCACTCTAGTTGTTCTTTAGAACACTCTGGGAAGCTGCAGTAGAACACAAAGGAATCAACTGACAGTCTCTGCCCTTGTTGGATGTACATGTTTTACTGAGAATGTCAGACTTCATTCTCACATGAGTGAGAAAGATAATGTGAATTTACAGAAAATATGCTCTCATTTTAGCTTCTGGAGCACCTTCCAAACCTCCATGGGACAAGCATGAGAAAATAGTGTTCTCTCAAACATGATTCATGATATCCCAGCAGAAGGTTTTTCACATGGTAAAATCACCTTAGAATACACCACAATTCCTAAAATTAGTATGGTACCAACAACAAATAAATTCTAATGTAACTAAAGCCTGTTATCACCCTTTATAGTTCTCCTTTTGGTGACCCTCAAAATCTTCTATTCACTACAATGCATTTCAATGAGGTACTATCATTTATATTGGTCCCAAGATGGCTGCCAGCAATTCCAGGATGAAGTGCTGACAGCCAATCAGATCTCACGATGACATGTGTGGTTAGGCTCCGCCCAGATATATATGTGACTTTACTTTTGATTTTCTCAGGAACTACTGAACGGATTTACACCATTTAAGCAAAAGGCACGACACTGAACCAAGGGCTACCTCTTTGCCAAATTTGGTGTAATTCCGTTCAGCAGTTCGGGCTGTAGCTGCGACTAAAGGTTCCTATGGAAAAATGAATGGGGAAAAAGCGTTTTGGGACCCCCCTTTTTCTCGGCCCCCGCTTGACGTATCACCCCGAGACTTTCAGGATAGGAGCGGACCGGAGCGCCCCAACAAGTTGGAAACTTTCGCGAAGATTCGTCAACCGGCGCCAACGTTATTTCAAATAGAATGTCGCGGATTTCCTATGGATAATAGGTTTTAACTATAACTATCTACTGGCGACCGCCAGTAGATAATATATATATAAGATATATATATATATATATATATATATATATATATATATATATATATATATATATATATATATATATATATATATATATATATATATATATATATATATATGTTCGGAGGATGTGGTATGGATTTAATTCAGGAGCATGACCCACTCACTGCTGTTTCTCCTACAAAGGTAATGCTAATTAGCGAAAAGAATCAGCAGCGCTGGAAGGGATTTGGTGAGGATGACCTCCTGCACCGATCGTTCCGTAGGCAGAGCTTTTAACAAGGATGTCGGAATATTCAAGCATCTTGCTGGTAATTAAAACCCCCATGACTGTGTTCCATCTGGATTTTATCAACATGAAATGCATCTGAAAGTGGATGCGAACATTTTGTGATCTTTGCCATTGAAAACGAGAACTTTTCAATGATAATACCACTACTTACCTGAATTTTTTGATGCATTTTGGGAGATGTATGCTTTGACAGTCATGTGACCCAGGACTTTTTAAAAAACACATGCACGTACGCACTTGGCTTGCTGCTTCCTCCTGTGATCAAGGCAGAGCGCCGAAACATGTAGGGTGTTAGGAAGCATATGGTGCTGCTTTATCTTTGATTAAAGTGTCTGTACTCCGGAAATGGGCCTCTGTGGTTTGTGTTCACAAGTAGCGAATGGACGGGCTTCTCCGTGCCCGTTGTTGAGAGGCCACCCTGAAGGGTCGGGGGCTCCTTGTTCGGAGGATGTGGTATGGAGAGATATATATATATATATATATACATATATATTATCTACTGGCGGTCGCCAGTAGATAGTTATAGTTAGGACCTATTATCCATAGGAAATCCGCGACATTCTATTTGAAATAACGTTGGCGACGGTTGACGAATCTTCGCGAAAGTTTCCAACTTGTTGGGGCGCTCCGCTCCGCTCCTACCCTGAAAGTCTCGGGTTGATTCGTCAAGCGGGGGCCGAGAAAAAAGGGGGTCCGAAGACACGTTTTCCCCATTCATTTTTCCATAGGAACCTTTAGTCGCAGCTACAGCCCGAACTGCTGAACGGAATTACACCAAATTTGGCAAAGAGGTAGCCCTTGGTTCAGACTGGTGCCTTTTGCTTAAATGGTGTAAATCCGTTCAGTAGTTCCTGAGAAAATCAAAAGTAAAGTCACATATATATCTATGGCCGAGTAGGGTCCGCGTACCCTCAGCGCACCCTGCGCGCACCGTCCCGATCACGAGCTGCATGCTAATTGGCTGTCAGCTGGCTGTCAACACTCCAAACCAGGAAGTGTTGGCAGCCATTTTGTCCCCTCGGTAGAATCGAGGCACAAAAACAAGTGCGCAAACGCACAAAGGGGGCAGGGTAGAAACACCCTGACCCCCTAGGCCTGCTCAGGGGTCCCACAAGGACCCCTGGGCAGAAAAAGCATTTTTTTTTTAAATCGGCAGGATGCGCTTAGGGTGCGCGGATCCCGTCGATTAAAAAAATAAAGCACAACAAACAAGTGCGCAAAACGCACAAAGGGGGCAGGGTAGAAACACCGTGACCCCTAGGTCTGCTCAGGGGTCCCACAAGGACCCCTGGGCAGAAAAAGCATTTTTTTTTCAAAATCGGCGGGATGCGCTTAGGGTGCGCGGATCCCACTGATTAAAAAAAAAACACAAGAAACAAGTGCACAAAATGCACAAAGGGGGCAGGGTAGAAACACCCTGACCCCTAGGTCTGCTCAGGGGGTCCCACAAGGACCCCCTGAGCAAGAAAAAAAAAAAAAAGACCGGCATCGTGCCGAGGCCCCGCCCCTCCCTGCAGCAGTCTGCAAACGCGCCCCCTGGCGCGTTTTAAGAAGGAAGTAATTCCCCTTGAATACTGGGGGTCCCTGGGGGCCAACTAGCCCACCAGGAACCTCCGGTATGCGCCAGGGGGCTGCGATGCAGAGAGGTGTACAGAGGCCACGCCCCTTTTACACCTCTCTGCAACGCAGCTCTGTGGCACTTTTTGGAGGTACATGGTGGGCTAGTTGGACTCCAGGGACCCTCAGTATTCAAGGGGACTTAATCCCCCAACTTAAAACTGCGCCACGGGGCACGTTTGCACAGTGGTGAAGGGAGGGGCGTGGCTTCAGGTGACATGTGTGCAAACAGGCCCTGTGGCTCATTTTAAGATGGGGAATGAAATCCTCTTCAATCCTGAGGGTCCCTGGGGTGAACTAGCCCACCAGGTACGTCCAGTAAGCGCCACAGAGCTGCGTTGCAGAGAGGTGCAAAAAGGGCATGGCCTCTGAACACCTCTCTGCAACGCAGCTCTCTGGCGCATACTGGAGGTATCAGGGTGGACTAGTTGGACCCTAGGGACCCTCATGATTCAAGGAGGACTTAATTCCCCAACTTAAAACGCGCCACAGGGCGCGTTTCCACAGATGTCACCTCAGGCCCCACCCCTCCCTTCACCATTGTGCAAATATTCCTCTAAAATCAGCCGAACTACGAATTCCGATTTACTCACCTGTTATCAGGAGAGACCTCAGTCCTGCATCTTTCAGCCCTGTACTGATCCTGAAAAGTAATTTTAACCGTACTTACCAGTAACTTGAATTTCCTTCCATAGGATATCATTGACTGGTTTCACTTGGAAATTCTTCTAAGTGTGGAGTTTTGGAACTTTATAATATTCCTCTAAAATCAGCCGAAATACGAATTCCGATTTACTCACCTGTTATCAGGAGAGACCTCAGTGCTGCATCTTTCAGCCCAGTACTGATCCTGAAAAGTAATTTTAACCGTACTTACCAGTAACTTGAATTTCCTTCCATAGGATATCATTGTCTGCTTTTTGCTGAAAAAGTTTCTAAGTGTCGATTTTTGAAACATACAAATATTCCTCTAAAATCAGCCGAACATACCAATTCCGATTTACTCACCTGTTATCAGGAGAGACCTCAGTGCTGCATCTTTCAGCCCAGTACTGATCCTGAAAAGTAATTTTAACCGTACTTACCAGTAACTTATATTTCCTTCCGTAGGAATCCATTGTCTGGTTTTCAGCAGAAAAGTTTCAAAGTGTTGATTTTCACAAACTACAAATATTCCTTAAAAATCGCCTGTATGACTTAAACGCATTCTTTCAACTGTTTACAGGAGATGCACCAGTGCTGGATCCAGGATCCACCACTGAGTAATAAAAAGTAACGATAACACTACTTACCTGCTAAGTGAATTTCCTCCCATAGGATAACATTGGTGATTCTATGTGAAAAAGTTTCTAAGTGTCAACTTTTAAAATACAATAATATTCCTTAAAAATCACTACTGTAACCAAAACGCTTTTACTCAACTGTTTACAGGAGATGTCCCAGGACTGAATCTAGGATCCAGTCCTGTGGTTAGAAAAAGTAATCCATAAAGTAACTAATTGCATTTAGCTAGAAATTCACATTGAGCTCAATGTTGCATTGTGTTTGAAATTGTGTTGCCCATTGCAACAACTGTAACTACTGTACTTAAAAGTCTATTGCCTATTTGCAAAGTATTTAAACTAAAGTAATTCATTCTGAGAAAGTATATTTTGTAATGTAATGTATAATGTAATTACAATGTAATTTAAAAAATAAAACATCTAAAAATAAATAGTTTAAAAAAATGTAGTAAATCAGTATCAAAAAAATAAATATAACAATTAATACATTTAAAAATTGTCATTTACAAAACTTTTGAAATTCACTGAAAAAAACTATAGGTTTCAGACATGTTATAGTTAGGAATTAGCATTTAAAAAACCTTTGAAATTCACTGAAAAAACCATAGGTTTCAGGCTTGTTATAGTTAGGAATTAGCATTTTAAAAACCTTTGAAATTCACTGAAAAAACCATAGGTTTCAGGCCTGTTATAGTTAGGGTTTAGCATTTAAATAACCTTTGAAATTCACTGAAAAAACCATAGGTTTTAGGGAAAGTTATAGTTAGTTGGACATTGCACTCGTACAAAACCCGTGAAATTCCCCCGTTATAGTTAGTTCAGCTAACTATAACTCGCGCCCGCAATGCACTGCTGATGATGTCACATATTACATCACTCATGACATGGTCAGTGACATCACTGATGACATCACTGATGACATCTCAAATGACATCACTGATGACATCATCCATGTGAGAATTTAATGCATCTTCTCACACCCTAATATAACTTTTGATACACCCACTCTAAATTACAGACTGCCATTCTCAAAACCATACACACTCCAATACCAATAAGTACATACCCACTCACTGATTCTTAGGTCTACACACACACATCTACTCACTCACCCGTACAGTCACTCATACTTACAGTCACTCAGTACAGGACTATCATATGCACTCATACACCTATATAAACACTCACACAACGCAACTCATCCATAGAGGTACTCACACACCTAGTCAGTCATGCTAATAATTAATCACACTCCCATTTACTCACCTATACAGTTATACACACTAGCTCACTTACTCATAAAAATACTAGCACATTCTTACGCTCCTATGCAATCACTGATGCAAGCACACACTCATCCATATAGCCACTCTCACAATCACACACTCTCACTTATAGCCATTTATATACTCCAACACACATATATACTGCCTTTCACATATGTAGTTACTCACACATGTACCACTGAGATATACATTCAATCACTAACACACCCATACACACACTCACCCACCCATACAGTCCATCACAGACGCACTCTTGAAACCATGCACCCAGTGAATCACCCACTCACACATCTATGCACAGAGTCACACACACCCCACCCACACAAACACTGAGGCACCCATACAGATACTCAGAGAACCAATCCATAACCCATATAGACACTCATTTAGCTAGTCAGAAACCCATGCAGCTGCTTACACAACAACAGACAGACGGATACAGACATTCACACAGTTTAGTCACTCACCCATGCATCCAGTAAGATACGTTTAATCACTCACTTATAGACTCAGTCACGCACCTACTAAATCATCCATTCAGACGCTTATACACCCACTCATTCTTCAATACGCCTTTCCCTATATATATTAAACATATTTAAACTTTACAGAAACACACAATCACTGGATGATGTCATCAGTGATGTCATCAGTGATGTCACTGACCATGTCATGAGTGATGTAATATGTGACGTCATCAGCAGTGCATTGCGGGGCGCGAGTTATAGTTAGCTGAACTAACTATAACGGGGGAATTTCACGGGTTTTGTACGAGTGCAATGTCCAACTAACTATAACTTTCCCTAAAACCTATGGTTTTTTCAGTGAATATATATATACATATATACACATATATATATATTGCAAGCTCCGTAGGCTCTCGCAATTTCCTTCTCGCCACACACGGACACAGACCACGAAGTAAGTGCTATTTTTTATATATTTATTTTGATGCCGCCATAACGCGTTTCAACTCCTCAAGAGTCTTGATCACATGACAATATACATATATACATATATATATATATATATATATATATATATATATATATATATATATATTGTACAACAAAAGCCCCAAAGCTTGGTGGCGCACTCGACAACAACTGAATAAGCCAAGGCTTTATTGACACAAGAGACCAGCGTCTACAAATGCGGTAAATTGTTCCTTGTCGACGCGTTTCGAGGCCGTAGCCTCTTCTTCATGGACAGCTTCAGATTGAACACGGATGGCTCCAATTGGTTCCTTTTATCACATGTACCGACCCCCAGTGGGTCATTGGTAAGTCTATTAGTGTAGTGCGATGCATGTTGGGACACGTAGTCCCTATTGGAGAATTATATTTCCTTTAGTAGGTTCCGTGCAATCTTGAATGACGAAGCCATTATTAGCCTTTAGTGGGCCCCCATCTGCCCCGCTGGTTGATTTCCTCGCAGTTGCTGTGCTGCCTGCGGTTGTGGCATAGTTCCAAGACACCGCGCAGCCTCTCCTTTCTATTACGGTGATGGTGCAGCCTCCCACGGCAGGACAGCCGTGAATTAATTGTACAACAAAAGCCCCAAAGCTTGGAGGCGCACTCGACAACAACTGAATAAGCCAAGGCTTTATTGACACAAGAGACCAGCGTCTACAAATGCGGTAAATTGTTCCTTGTCGACGCGTTTCGAGGCCGTAGCCTCTTCTTCATGGACAGCTTCAGATTGAACACGGATGGCTCCAATTGGTTCCTTTTATCACATGTACCGACTCCCAGTGGGTCATTGGTAAGTCCATTAGTGTAGTGCGATGCATGTTGGGACACGTAGTCCCTATTGGAGAATTATATTTCCTTTAGTAGGTTCCGTGCAATCTTGAATGACGAAGCAATTATTAGCCTTTAGTGGGCCCCCATCTGCCCCGCTGGTTGATTTCCTCGCAGTTGCTGTGCTGCCTGCGGTTGTGGCATAGTTCCAAGACACCGCGCAGCCTCTCCTTTCTATTACGGTGATGGTGTAGCCTCCCACGGCAGGACAGCCGTGAATTAATTGTACAACAAAAGCCCCAAAGCTTGGAGGCGCACTCGACAACAACTGAATAAGCCAAGGCTTTATTGACACAAGAGACCAGCGTCTACAAATGCGGTAAATTGTTCCTTGTCGACGCGTTTCGAGGCCGTAGCCTCTTCTTCATGGACAGCTTCAGATTGAACACGGATGGCTCCAATTGGTTCCTTTTATCACATGTACCGACCCCCAGTGGGTCATTGGTAAGTCCATTAGTGTAGTGCGATGCATGTTGGGACACGTAGTCCCTATTGGAGAATTATATTTCCTTTAGTAGGTTCCGTGCAATCTTGAATGACGAAGCCATTATTAGCCTTTAGTGGGCCCCCATCTGCCCCGCTGGTTGATTTCCTCGCAGTTGCTGTGCTGCCTGCGGTTGTGGCATAGTTCCAAGACACCGCGCAGCCTCTCCTTTCTATTACGGTGATGGTGCAGCCTCCCACGGCAGGACAGCCGTGAATTAATTGTACAACAAAAGCCCCAAAGCTTGGAGGCGCACTCGACAACAACTGAATAAGCCAAGGCTTTATTGACACAAGAGACCAGCGTCTACAAATGCGGTAAATTGTTCCTTGTCGACGCGTTTCGAGGCCGTAGCCTCTTCTTCATGGACAGCTTCAGATTGAACACGGATGGCTCCAATTGGTTCCTTTTATCACATGTACCGACCCCCAGTGGGTCATTGGTAAGTCCATTAGTGTAGTGCGATGCATGTTGGGACACGTAGTCCCTATTGGAGAATTATATTTCCTTTAGTAGGTTCCGTGCAATCTTGAATGACGAAGCCATTATTAGCCTTTAGTGGGCCCCCATCTGCCCCGCTGGTTGATTTCCTCGCAGTTGCTGTGCTGCCTGCGGTTGTGGCATAGTTCCAAGACACCGCGCAGCCTCTCCTTTCTATTACGGTGATGGTGCAGCCTCCCACGGCAGGACAGCCGTGAATTAATTGTACAACAAAAGCCCCAAAGCTTGGAGGCGCACTCGACAACAACTGAATAAGCCAAGGCTTTATTGACACAAGAGACCAGCGTCTACAAATGCGGTAAATTGTTCCTTGTCGACGCGTTTCGAGGCCGTAGCCTCTTCTTCATGGACAGCTTCAGATTGAACACGGATGGCTCCAATTGGTTCCTTTTATCACATGTACCGACCCCCAGTGGGTCATTGGTAAGTCCATTAGTGTAGTGCGATGCATGTTGGGACACGTAGTCCCTATTGGAGAATTATATTTCCTTTAGTAGGTTCCGTGCAATCTTGAATGACGAAGCCATTATTAGCCTTTAGTGGGCCCCCATCTGCCCCGCTGGTTGATTTCCTCGCAGTTGCTGTGCTGCCTGCGGTTGTGGCATAGTTCCAAGACACCGCGCAGCCTCTCCTTTCTATTACGGTGATGGTGCAGCCTCCCACGGCAGGACAGCCGTGAATTAATTGTACAACAAAAGCCCCAAAGCTTGGAGGCGCACTCGACAACAACTGAATAAGCCAAGGCTTTATTGACACAAGAGACCAGCGTCTACAAATGCGGTAAATTGTTCCTTGTCGACGCGTTTCGAGGCCGTAGCCTCTTCTTCATGGACAGCTTCAGATTGAACACGGATGGCTCCAATTGGTTCCTTTTATCACATGTACCGACCCCCAGTGGGTCATTGGTAAGTCCATTAGTGTAGTGCGATGCATGTTGGGACACGTAGTCCCTATTGGAGAATTATATTTCCTTTAGTAGGTTCCGTGCAATCTTGAATGACGAAGCCATTATTAGCCTTTAGTGGGCCCCCATCTGCCCCGCTGGTTGATTTCCTCGCAGTTGCTGTGCTGCCTGCGGTTGTGGCATAGTTCCAAGACACCGCGCAGCCTCTCCTTTCTATTACGGTGATGGTGCAGCCTCCCACGGCAGGACAGCCGTGAATTAATTGTACAACAAAAGCCCCAAAGCTTGGAGGCGCACTCGACAACAACTGAATAAGCCAAGGCTTTATTGACACAAGAGACCAGCGTCTCGCAATATGGAGGAGACGGGAAAGCTGTCGAGTGACTCCCAAGGCTCGGACCATTGGATAATATATATATATATATATATATATATATATATATATGTATATATATATATATATATATATATAAGCGAAATTCCGCGAGCGCTTAACTCAGCCAGAAATCTGGAATCGGGATCATCAACCGGACAAACAGTAAGGAGTCTGAAACAAATATTATTTCAATATGAAAAATTACAAAAAAAGGAGATTAACAGGTGGTGGGAAGTTTCATCATTGGACAACTACATCGAAGTGGGCAGAGTCCCGAGGGGGCTCCGCATTCTGATCACACCGACCTATCAGAACCCCCACCCCAAGTTACTGGAGGAATGGTCAAGTCTTATGGCGGCCACCTGTAAGAACATGTTGGGGCTTTTGTCAAAGTATGCGGCCCTGGAACTTGAACTAACGATCAAAGAAATAGATAAACTAAAGGAAGAACTTGATAAGCACCCCGCACAAGATGAAATCAAAGCAGCACTCGAACAGATGGAGCGCAGACTCGACAAATACGAGGAAGAAATTAAACAAAAAAAGAAAAGGAAGTTCCTGTGGGATAAACAGGACTATGCAAGCGGAAGAATCCTGACCTTCGGAAGGAAATATGACGGAGCAATTAAACAATTCAAACAAATGGGTGCACTAAGACAAAAGGAAGTGGCCACATCGAAATCCGGCTCGGAGAATTACTCAGACCTTGAGGATCAAGCAGATGTCCAGAGAAAAGACCCCTTGACCTTCAGGCCTCTTGAGGAATATCATTTTTTACAAACGAATATGACTTTGAGAGCGAGACCACCGGAAGGAGGAAGAGGAAGAGGCGCAAACACAAGAGGAGGAAAACAAGGAGGGGAGGACACAAACACAAAGGACACAATGCCGTATGGGAGAACAACGCAGCAATCAAAGCAGAAATGATGGGTGAGCAGAATCTAACAGTGGTGAATCTGTCATCTCATGAATTGACTTTGGCAGAAAAATCTTTACTTGAACTTGGTCTCACTTTTTGCCCTACAGCTAATTTTGATTACAGCAGGACTAGAATCGATATGTTTTTATATGTTCGTAAAATGAAACTTATGAAAATGTTTTTACAAAAGAAGAAACATGCCATAGGTGATGTGGATGTGGTTGGGAATAGTGAAGCACGAATGTCAGAGCTCTTATGTATGAGTGACATAGAAGGCCTGGCGTGTTTGGCTGAACTGGGAGAAGAACTGAAGGAATGGTCGAGTGAACGCGACCTCCTGGAACAAATGGAACTAGAGACTGGAGGCGCAGCGCCTACGAAATTTAGGCCTAGATCTACTTTCAACCCGAACTTACCACATGACAACCTGGACACGTTCCATGAGGTGGTAACCCAAGACCTCATGCGCATCTGGAACAAGAGCAAAAATCAACACGCACATAATTTGACCCCTGACCAGAGATTAGCACTAGGAACACTAAACAGCGATCTTAGCTTCATAATCAAACCCTCTGATAAAGGAGGAAATGTGGTCTTGTGGGATATCAATTTGTATAAACAAGAGGCCAATAGACAACTCACTCTTTCTGGCAACTACACAAGGTCAAGCAAGGAATCATATGATGGGGCAACCGATGCATACTACACTAAAATTGGACAGTGGAGACATCAAGGTCTTTTAGGAGAGGAAGAATATAGATTTCTCTACACTAAATACCCTACGGCTCCTTGTTTTTACATGCTGCCAAAAATCCACAAAGACCACTCCAATCCGCTGGCAGACCTATTGTGGCGGCAAACGGTAGTCTCCTAGAGAACACGTCCATCTTTTTAGACTCCTTCCTTTTCCCTTATGTCCTCAATCTCCCCTCGTACTGTAAAGACAGCACCGATTTTATAAACAAAATTGAGGGCATTACGTGGCAAGAGAACTACTGGTTAGTGACGATTGATGTGGTGTCGCTGTATACCTGTATAAAACACATGGATGGTGTGAATGCTTGCAGACATTTCTTCAGAGACAGGTCTATCTTTGTGTATGAACAAACCCATATGTTGATTGAAATGTTAACATTCTGTCTCGAGAACATCTACTTTCTCTTTGAAGACAGATGGTTTAAACAAGAAGTCGGGACTGCCATGGGAAGCTGCTTTGCGCCAAGCTATGCATGCATGCTAATGGGATGGTGGGAGGAACAGCTGGTGTGGACAGAAAGAAATGAACACCTTACCAAGCATATTGTGTTCTGGACCAGGTTCATAGATGATATTTTTATGATCTGGGGTGGCTCGAAAACGGAGCTTAAGAATTTTCTGAGAATGCTAGGAAACAATGAGGTGAACCTCAGCTTCACGCATAGATATGATCAGACTCAGATGGATTTTTTGGGATGTGTGTGTGAGAACCAGTGAGGGTACCATATCCACTATCTTACATAGAAAGGTAACTGCAGGGAACAGTATATTACATGCTGAGAGCCACCACCCCCCCAACCTAAAGTGGAGCATACCAAATGGAGAGCTGGTGAGGGCAAAACGCAACTGTAACACTCAGTTGGCGTTTGAAAAAGAGCAGAACATCATGATGAAACGATTCTGGGCAAGAGGCTATTCTGAGAAGGTTTTAAGGGTAGCAAGAGAGAAGGCAGCTGCCCAGGAGAGAACAGCTCTGTTGGTGAAAAAACCAGTCACGAGAAAAACCAGTAATGATATCAGGATGATTACGACCTTCAATGTAGAGGCGTCAGCAGTACGTGAAATCCTTAAAAAACACTGGCACATAGTCAAGAATGACCCAGTAATAGGAACTCAAATCAGCAACCAGCCACTGGTAACATATAGGAAAGCACGATCCCTTAACCTCTTCCATGCTCGTGACGGCCGGGAGCCGTCACGAGTCACGGTGGGCGTGTGCGCAGGATGGCCCCCGGCCGTCCGAATCCCCGCCCACTAATAGAAACGCCCGCACAGCGCGGAAATTCCGCGCGCACGGAAGGGGTTAAGGACATGCTTGTCAAGAGCTATATGGGGGCCACTAAACAACAAATTTGGATACACCAGCAGAAAGGCTTTTTTAAGTGTGGTAAATGTAAGGCCTGCAGCACGAGTAAGAACAGGAAAACATATCCACTACCCACTGGGAAAACAGGGAACATAAGTAAGTTTATGAATTGCAATACTGATTACTGTGTGTATGCAATTATGTGTCCATGTATGAAAATGTACATAGGGAGCACCATCTTCCCTGTGAAGAAACGAATTCTGGAGCATATTCGTGCGAATAGAAACTGTGATCTAAGTTATTCCACTGCACGACACTGGTTGAAATACCATAATAAGGATGTTAACAGCTTGTCTTTCTTTGGTGCAGCAAACCCCAGAGGGGGCGACCGTGAGAAACAGCTGAGGATTCTGGAGTCCAAGTACATTATACTCCTTGAGACCAAGAGCCCTTTTGGGCTGAATGAGGATGAGGAACTGTTTGTCCACATCGGATGAGTACCCCATTTGATTCATTGACTTCAATCTGCTTTCTGTGTGATCCATGATTTCTCTGTATATACTGTGTCCTGGAGGAGGGCTCTCCACCTCGACGCAGTATCAGCAGGTTGGAAAACTTCACATGAAGCATAGCCTGCTACTTATCTCGCATGAGGTTGACTCAACACTATAATATATATATATTCGGGGTTTGGTTATACTTATACCTTTTGGTTAGGATGTTGAGGCCCAGTTAACCTGCTTCCCTTTTTGCTTTTCCTTTGTTGTATCTGTTATAGGGCTTGTGAAGAAGACCGTTTGGTCGAAACGCGTCGCCAATAACACGTTTGTGATTACACGAACCCTGGTGTGCGAGTCTTTTTTCTGGCTGAGTTAAGCGCTCGCGGAATTTCGCTAATCTATTGCCGGGACCTGACACCCGGATCTTGCACCGACCCCGTTTGAAGAGGAGCTGTGAGTTGCCGGAAACACTATATATATATAATATATATATATATATATATATATATATATATATATATATATATATATATATATATATTGACATAGAAATAGGACTAAATGTTGACAATTGCCAACATTTAGTCCTTTTTCTATGTCAATGACTGTCCCAGTTTTTTGTTCTGAAAATCTATTCACCCTAGTACGAGCTCAAGTAAAATAAAAAATAAAAATAAAAAATTAAACACTTACTGAGTCCTCCGCACCATACCTCTTCTTTCTTCAACTGCACCCAGGCCACTAGGAAACTCCCTTGACCAATCCTGGTGCTGCTCTCATGCAGCATGAGAGCAGCGCCCAGATTGGAGGGAACAGCCTCACTTGGCACTCCACAGCGCTTTGGAGGTTTGAACGTACTCTAACCCAGCTGTCTTATGACAGCTGGGTTAGAGATGTTTAAACAGCGGCGGCCGCTCTAATAGAGCAGAGGAGCACCGCCCCCCGTCACCACCAGCAAATAAAACGATAACATTTTATTCACATTTCATTTTAATCCCCTGGACCCGCCCCCAGGACTCTGACGAGTCTTGGGGGCGGGTCCAGGGGATGACACTGCTGGTGGGGGAGTGGTGGGCACTCCCTTCTCTGCGCATGAGGGAAGCTATCTCCAGCCCCAGCTGCGTTGCTGGAGAAGCAGGCACAGGCTTCCAGTCTGCCTGGGAGCGCAAGTTGCTGGCGCTCTGGCCATTCCTGACGCTGCTTTTTCATGCAGCGTCAGGTAGGCCACAGTGCATTCTGGGAGCCTGTGCCCAGAAGACGGAAGAGCGCGTTGCGGTGGGAGACGACGGCGGCGATCAGATACGCTTATTTATTTCTTTTGTACCCAAACCCTCCCCCACTCCCCATTTCCATCCTCCCTCCTCCGGCCCACCACGTTAGCAGGGGACAGGCCCCTACTGTGTTTAAAGTGCACGTGTGTCTGGCCGTCGCAAGACGGCCGGTCAAAAAGACATGCACACTTTTTAAACAGTGCACATACAGCCCACCCTCCTCCATTCTGCGTCGCTCAGCAGGACCTGCCCCGTCCTGAAGCTCTGTTTGGGACGGGGGATGAAAAATAAAATGGTAATGAATTACCATTTTATTTTTCATCTCTGGGGCTTTAGGGGTAATTTAAGTGGGGGGACGCTCCTCCGTTCCAACGGAAGAGCCGCCACTGCTTATTATGAACTGTGCAGGCATGTAGACACGCGATGATAAGCTCGGAAGAAATTCACTGCAGGTTAAGCAGATCTTGATTGTCGAGTCACGCTCTCTCAGTGGTGCTTATCATGATTATTCCACACCTTCTTATGCCTCAGAGAGGCACACGGAGTTTGACAGGTGAAAAAGCAAAATTAAGCTCCTAAAGTTGATTTCTGTTGTGTCACAGACACACTACAGTTGGAGAGAAGTGGCAAAGGATCTGTTGTGGCAGTGGGGTTAGAAGGCAGTTGCTGCAATTGGTGGATTCTTGTAGCATTGTTGAATACGTTTCTTACCTTTGGTAACGCCTTATCTGGTAAAGACTATCTAGCCGCAGATTCCTTACCTTAGAATTATCTCCAGGTGTCAGCCTGGAAATTTTATGTGAGCAGTACCCCTGTGAGTTGGTAGGTGGCTTCGTTCAGCTCTGCGTGGCGTCATTGGCTTGTGCGCCAGAAATGGCGTTCACAGTGCCTATATAGGCACCACCCAGGCGCACTGATGTCAATTATTGAGATTTCCACACCAGAAGCGCGGAGTACCAGAGTACACTGACCACTGTTGTGGAAAACTAGGGCCCTGAAAGGGAAACACCTTGGCCCTAGAAATCCGTTCGCTGAGCGGGGAGGATGGGTGGGTTGGTAAGGAATCTGTACCTAGATAGTCTCTACTAAGATAAGGCGTTAACGAAGGTAAGTAACTTGTTCATCTTATATAGACTTCTGGCTGCAGATTCCTTACCTTAGATTAGATACCCAAGCAATACGACCCCGGATGTGGGTCTGCAGACCAATTTCACACAAGGAAGTCCTGCAAGGACCAAACGTGCAAAGTTGCCAGCCCTACGGACTTGACTGTCCAGGCAGAAGTGATTGGAAAATGTGTGCAAGGAAGCCAACGTTGCCGTCTTTCAGGTGTCCAGGACCAGAACTCTGCATGTTAATGCAGTGGTGGCAGCTTTCGCTCTGTTAGAATGAGCACATAAATCCTCTGGGGGTTGCTTTTTAGCCAATGTGTAGCTTATCTTCATACAGAGCACGATCCATTGGGAGATAGTCCGCTTCTGCAAGGCCCATCCTTTCTTTGCTCCAACATACTCCACAACATACCCTATGAAGAGTTGGTCGTCCACCCGGAACTCTCGTGTGCGGTCAAGGTAGAAAGACAACGCTGTTTTTGGGTCCATATGGTGAAGTCACTCCTCTTCCTTGGAGGGATGAGGCGAAGTTTAAAACATAGGCAGAGTGATGGTTTGGCCTACGTGAAATGGATGACCACTTTTGGAAGAAAGGAAGCCCTCATACGAAGCACCAGTTTGTCTGGGTTGATGTTCAGGTAAAGAGGATTGGCTGACAAGGCCTAAAGCTCACTGACCCTCTTGGCAGATGTTATGGCCACCAGGAAGGCTGTCTTGATGGTAAGGAGCCTGAGAGGACAGTTATATATACGCTCAAACAGAGCGCACATCAGAAATGTCAGGACCAGATTAAGGCCCAGTTGAGGCATGATGAAGGAAGGAGGAGGAAACATATGTTGCAAACCTTTCAAAAACCTATGTACAATAGGGGATTGGAAAAAGAAAGGTTGGTCTGGCAACTGCAGAAAAGCAGATATTGCAGGAAGATATCCCTTACCAGGGCCCAGAGCAGAGCCCTACTGGGCAAGGCAAAGAACAAACAGGAGAAATCGAGAAAGGGGAGCAGAAAGAGGGTCAACTTATTTTCAGCACACCATGCCACAAATTTGCTCCAATAGCAAGCGTATACTCTCTTGGTGGAGAGACGCCTGGCTGCCAGAATAACATTGCGGAGTTTGGGTGGAAGGTCGGAAGCTGTCAACTGTCCCCGCTCAATCTCAACGCAAAAAGGCAGAGTGTTGGCAGGTTCGGGTTTAGAACCCTCCCTGCTGCTGCGACAGAAGATTCTCGGGATACCAAACTCTCCGTGCCCAATACGGAGCCACAAGAATGACTTGGGCCCATTCGTTCCTTATCTGCTTGAGAACTCTGGGCAGGAGTGGTATGAGCGGAAAGGCGTACAAGAGGCCTGAGCTCCACCCCAGACGAAAAGCTTGCGAGAGCTGCCTTGGAAACTCTAGCACGTAGAACTGCTGACATTGCACATCCTCGGCGGTAATAAACAAATCTAACCAAGGCTCTACCCACTGCTGAAAGAGACCTTGCACCACCCCTGGATGAAGATGTAATTCGTGATCCGCGAGGCATCTTCGCTGAGTTCATCTGCTCTCGTGTTCAGAGAGCCCACCAGATGTTGACCCACCAGGAATATGACCTGCTGTTCCACTCATGTTCAGAGATGCAAGGCCTCTTGACAAAGGGTCCACGAGCCCCCCCGCCCTGCTTGTTGCAGTACCACATGGTGGTGGTGTTGTCAGTGAACACCTGCACCAGCCTTCCCTGGATGGAGGGCAGAAAGGCTTTCAATGCCAAACAGATCGCTCGGAGCTCCAAAAGGTTGATGTGGAGTCCGGATACCCCGTAGACCAAAGTCCTATGATCTCCATCTCTTGTGGATCGCCGCCCCAGCCCAGGAGTGACACATCTGTCACTACTGTGAGATTTGGTTGGGGAAGGGATAGGGGTCTGCCGCTGACCCAATCTCGTTTCTTTTACCACAACTGCAAATCTTTTGCAGTTCCCTCTGAGATCTGGACCATGTCGGAGAGATTTCCCTGTTCTGTGCCCACTGGAACTTCAGGTCCCACTGCAGAGCCCGCAAATGCCAATGGGCATGTGTCACATGCAGGATGCAGGAGGCCATAAGGCCCAGCAGCCTCAGAGTCATTCTCACCGAAATCCAGGATAGAGGCTGAAACATCGGTGATATAGCCTTAATATCCTGTACTCGCTATTTGGGAGAATAGGCCCGAAACTGCACCATGTCCAGAAGAGTTCTGATGAAAGGGAGCATCTGAGAGGGAGTCTGGTGTGACTTCTGCAAGTTGATAGTGAACACCAGCGAATGCAGGAGATCTGCCGTAGTCTGGAGGTGGCAGACAGCCTTGGGGGAGCCCGCCTAAAACAACCAGTTGTCCAGAAAGGGGAAGATTGGTGCCCCAGATCTCCACAGATAAGCTCCGACTACCACCATCACCTTGGTGAACACCCTATGGTGTTCACCAAGGGGCGCTGGTG
This sequence comes from Calotriton arnoldi, assembly GCA_963921515.1. Classification (NCBI taxonomy): domain Eukaryota; kingdom Metazoa; phylum Chordata; class Amphibia; order Caudata; family Salamandridae; genus Calotriton; species Calotriton arnoldi. Next base: position 196,834 of record CAWUFW010005474.1, on the reverse strand, counting down.
AAGCCAAAGGGGAGCACAGTTAACTGAAAGTGCTTGTGGCCACAGTGAACCGCAGGTTATGCCTGTGTGCAGGCAGATGGGAATATGGACATATACATCCTGCAAGTCCAACGCTACCATCCTGGGTCCAGGGCAGATAGGACCTGAGCAAGAGTGAGCATTTTGAACTTCTCCTTCTTGAATAATAAGTTGAGAGAGTGAGGTCTAGGATAGGATGAAGGCCTCTGACCTTCTAGGGCACCAGAAAGTAGAGGGAATAACAACCACAACCCACTTCTGGTGTCAGCATCTCTCTATGGCCCCTTTGGCCAAAAGAACCAGCACTTTCTGGCGGAGAAGAGATTGGTGGTCCTCCATCAGCCTGTCATAAGTAGGTGGCATCTAGGGAGGGATTGTCTCTAAGGGGAGAGAGTAGCCCCTTCGAACAATCTGCAGAACCCACCTGTCCAATGTTATGGACTGCCAGTGGTGCAGGTATTGGCGAATCCTGCCACCCACTAGGTGCCCATGATGGTAAGCGGGCAGACTAGGAGGGTTTGGAGGTTGCGGCTGCTGGGGTGTTGGTGGACTGACCGACCGCTGGCCACCCGACCCACAGGGCCGGTAGGGGCTGCAGCCACGTAGAGCCTGGAATGCTTGCGCACCGTGGTGACTGGACTGGTAAGGACATGGTTGAACACCCCTTCCGTGGCCAGGAAAGGAGCGAAAGGTGGATTGAGGGTGACGCAGGGCCATGGAAAGACCCAAGGACCTGGCCGTAGCCCTGCTGTCCTTAACGCGTTCCAATGTCAAATCCGCCTTGTCTCCAAAGAGACAGGAGGCATCAAAGGGCATGTCCATAAAATAGGATTGGGCATCCCAAGAAAAGCCAGTCATTCTCAACCAGGCGTGGTGCCATAAGGCCACCGTAGACTAAACTGATCCACCTAGTAGTTGGGGGTGTCTAGTCCACAATGTATTGCAAACTTTGCTGCATCTCTCCCATCTGCACCAGCCTGAGAAAGTACAGCCCGGGCCTCATCCAGGAATGTGGCAGCACCTGCCCAACCGTATCCCACAGGGCATGGGAATAGCTGCCCTAAAGGTATGTAGTCTTCACAGAATGCAGTCCCAGGCTGGCGGAAGAAAACATCTTCTTCCCCACAGCGTCCAACCTCTTGGATTTCCTGTCCAGGGGGTGCGGTAGGGAATGCAACAAGATTTACCTGGGACATAGAGGTTTGGACCACCAAGCTCTCTGGGATAGGGTGTTGGGTGAGGAAATTTGGATCCCCTGGAGTGGGGCAGTGGTGACTTAATCACCCTATTCACAAGAACCCCCGTGTTGGGCTTGGACCAGGTCCCAAGTAGGACATCCGTGAGGGCTTCATTGAAAAAGAGAAGCGGTTCTGAAGGGGACACTCCCAGTTGCAGCACCTCTGTCAAGACGTTTGTCTTGACTGCCAATGAGGGTAGGCTTAGGTCAAGGACCTTAGCCACCCTAGGCACCCCACTATCAAAGGACACTCCCTCTTCCGTAGCCACATTAGGGGGAGAAAGCATGCCAGTATCTGGAGAAGTGTCCAGTCCACTGGATTCATCCAGATCCTCACACAAGTCCATAATTCCTTCCTCATAAGGCTGGTATTCTTCAGGGCCCAGAGACCCCACCTATTCCTCCCCGAGTCCTAGCCCATAAGAATAAGGCTCAGGCTCTGGCTGGGATGGCATGACTGGGATGAGGATGGGATGGTGTCGCTGGTGCCAGGAGCAATGGCCTCAGGACTGGCGCCGGGAAAGGTTGGGATGGTACGACCGATGCTGGCTTCGGGTCATGGTCCAGCTCGAGGCACCATAGGCAAACAAGGTGTGGATTCATCACCGACATCTGTCGGTGACAGGCTCCACAGGGCTAGAGGCCGGCCATCATGGAGGACATTCCTGCCTCACCAGGAGGCAAAATCTCAAAAGTCTTCGACAAGACGCCGAAAAAAGCTTAGGCAAAAAGCAACTAAGGGGTAGCTCGTCCCGGATCTGCTCTGACTGGCGCAGAAAGAATAGAACTGATGTCAGCGCACCTGGGTGGCACCTTCATAGGCACTGCGAATGACATTCCCAGCACGGATGACACCAACGACGCCATGTGGGGCGGAATGATGCCACTTACCGGCACGCAGGGATACTGCTCAAGAAAACTTTCCGGATCCAGTCTGACGCCTGGGGAATAATTCTAAGGCAAGGAATCTGCGGCTAGAAGGCTTTATCAGATAAAGCCTCCCTTAGCTTGTCTGGCCTCAGAAAAGTGTCCCCAAACGTGTAGTAATAACTCTCTGGAATCCTATGAAGAGTTCTTTGAACTTTATTGAAGGCAGGCTTTCGACGTGCTTCCCAGAGGTCAGTTCGTTTCAACTGGCTCCAGGAACCACCGGAGTTCATGCCATTACATTCTATTCCATTACATTCTACCAGCAGAGTCAACAATTTGCTACTCCTTAAGCTCCACCTCTGCCCATTTCCTTATCTTCCCATTTGATTTGTGTTAGTAGCAAGGCAGTCCACCCAAATAGTTTCCTAGTCTTCAGGTAATTTAAAACTACCCTTTCGAAAGGAATCATAGCACCAAATATATCATCTAATACTTGTGAAGAACTTGTGAAGAACTACGTTTGGGTTTTTCAGCAGTCACTATGGTCTTATCATATATTAATCTAAATGATACACTTTAGGAAATACTAAAGCTTAATAGCAGCTACCTATTTGTTGAAAATATGCAATTCCACATACATAATAAACTCCCCTAATAAAAGGTTCCTTTCTCATCAAAAACTCCACTCCTTTAGGCTTATATGCCCAATCACAATCACTCCATCCCACAAATTCTGGATCTCCAACTTTATCTTTCTCACTTACTATACAACAGATCCTCTTGATTTTCCAATCCAAGTTCAATTTTGGGTGTACGACTAATTCCTTCATCACTTCATCATCCTTGTTCCCATTTTCTCTTTCCTTTTCTGATCCTCAAACTTCCACCTTCTCTCGTTTAATTCTTCTATAAAATCTTTCTCATCCTTACTTAATGTACATGAAGCACTAGAACTAGACAAGTTAGTAAGCTTAATTTGTGTGATAGGTCTCACACAAGTCAACATTCAAACCACAGACTCGACTTCCTTCTGAAAATTCAAAACCCTAGTCATAGATAAATTAGCTATAGACAAATTTTAAAATAGAATTCAAAGTGTGCCTGAGGATAAAAGAGATTCATAAATATGGTACATGTTAAAACATATGTCAGAGATAAATGGTGATATTTTATGCCAGCTGTAATTGAGGCAGGCAAATAGGTACAGAGAGAACATCCCTTTACATTCATTACAATTGAATATTCATGCAGCAGCCAGAAAAATACATTCTTTGAGTAATTTCCCTCTGAGCCATCTCTAAGTAATATTTTCATGGGGAATCTATGCAGTTCTAAATAAGCAGAATCAGGCTAAATTTCGGTAAAAGTATGCTCAACACAAGAATTCAAGCCCGTTAATAGACCAATCATCAAGAATACTAAGTCAATTGCCATTAATATTATCATTTTATATCTTTTTGGTGAACTGGACACTCTCAAGTCAGATCAAAAGAACACAAAAACGGAAATCAAAAAGCAAAATTCCACTCGCTGCTCATACTTGTGCAAGGTAGCAAAACCTCAGTTGATTTGAGGTGAGTATATTGCCTTCAGAATTTACCCTAACCTAACAGCAGGCTTTCTCTAATAATGACAACCCTACTCTTCTCCTGGAGCACGGGCCCTAAGAGTTCCACAAGATTTCATTACATAAATGTTCAGCGTCTGGACGTGTATTACTTGAATTCAGTCAGTCAAAAGTCAAAAAATCAACCAGTCTCCACTATCACACTATTCATGGAGGCGTTTCGAAAACTTCCCGCTGATTCTCAGTCACATGTGTTCTTGAATCAGTAATTTATGTCAGTTCAGGGACTGAGTACCTTCAGCTAGGCACCCATTGTCTCTTTGATCATCTGACTACTGGCTGTTCACTGTCACTTTGTTCACTTGTCTCTGTCTCTTTGTTGATAGTTTCTTGAATGCTTTCCACTGACACAATGGCTCTCAGTATCTCATCCACTTTTTCAGCCACCTTTCTCTCCTCTGCTCTTCTCTAGCTGAAGTACTTGTACCTCCTTCGAGCTCTGGGTGCACACTTCCAGTTTCTATGGCTTGGTTCACTGAGGCTACTCTTGGCTCATTCACCACAGGCTCTTCACTTTTCTTGAGTTGACCTTGAGATGCTTGTGCACAATCTTCTCCACTCTCTGAGCATTCCTTTTTTTTTTTTTTCTGTTGTTGGTCTCTGCAAATCAGGGTCAGTTGTCACTACTTCTTCGCCAACTTGTCTCACTCTCTTGATTTGCGAGGCATGGACCCAATTCGACAGGCCCCCGCAATTTACGGCAGTGTTCGTCAACAAGGATCACTGGAAAAGGGCCATGCCAGCAGGGCTCCAGACACGATTTACTGATGTGATTCTTCAAAAGAACCCAGTACCCCAGACTGAGATCATGGCACTGTTCTTGCCTTGGCAGTGTAGTCGCCAACTCAGCCTGGTGAGAGACTGAACGCACCACGCCAGCCAGTCTTTTTTAGCAGGCAATATTCATATAATTTGTTATATTCACAAGCTGTGAGAAGCTGGCTTGGTATATGATACACATTTATCTAAGTGGGCACCCTGCACCAATCCAGACAACCCGTATGGTGATTTTAGTGGTCTTAGACAACCTTTGAAAGCTCTCTAAGGGATAGCTGTGGAGAGCAGTCTTCAGGCTTAGTCCAGAAGGAGTGTAAAGCAGCTTGTTTTACCGGAACATAATCTTATAAGTATAGATTAAGTGAAAAAGAACCACACAGTGTATTTATAAAAATATGTATTTATTACAAGACGCTCACTAACACGTACAGATATCTCCTACCCGGAGATATACACAATGCACACAATACATTACAATAGAAACAAGTAAGTAGCACTTAATACACAGCGGTCACGAGGGTGGGACCAAATCGTATACTAAATAAGTGGTATGCGAACCACGACTCGAGTCAAGACTGTACCCAGAAGATGTAGAAGTGTAGGGGACCCAAGGAACCACCCGAGGTAAGTAACTAGGAGCCCCACAGAGGACATGTGCTAGGTGGGAACACAGCCGCATGATCAATACAAGTCAATGGGTAAGTCACAGTTGCAATTTTAAAGAAGAAGGACCCTTCCCAGCGGGCCCTGAAGATACCCCGTGGGAGACTGAAGGTTGGAGAGCCACCCCATCCGTGGATACCTTAGGAACCAGGATACCTGCCCCAGGGAAGCCGGGTGCATAGGTGTGAAGAGGCATCGGAAACCGCCATCAAACCCAATGGAGGACTTCAGAAAGATGCCGCTGCTGGAGAAGGTGAAAGTGTCCGGTGGAACCCAAAGGTGGATTCAAGATGTGAAGAACCTGCAAGCAGAGGGGACAGAGTCTATGCCACTCAGGAGTGACCAGGAGACACGGAAGACGAATGCCCCCTATGTCGGGTGTTGCAGGGGAGCTGACGGTGAACTTATAACTGCAGCTGTGTGGGCCAGGCGATGCTGTGGAAGACCAGGAGCCGTACACAAGCTGTCCCACGTCGGATGTCGAGAGTTGAGGGGTTGGTGTCCGGCCGGAGCACCAACAAGCCTTGGCAACTTTAGCCAACGTGGAAGTGGAGAAAGGTGCAATGTCGGGACCAGCAAGGTCCTGGAGACTCACCACAAGCAGGGGAGTCAGGGCAGGCCCCGAGCAATCAGCGGAGCCCAAATATTATGAAGATGACCCTCAAGAGGACCCACCGGCCGGAGGCACTGGAGTCGCAAGAGGACCTCGAGAAGCTCACCAAAGATGCAAGCCCACAATGCAAGAAGATGCGATGAGGATGAAGATCTTGGTCACTGGAGATGCTTGAGGTTGGGGCTACTTGGAGCCCGAAGATCTTGGTGGAAGGAAGCCAACAAGCTTTTGCAACTGCAAGTCAACACGGTGCACAGGGTTTCGGTTTCTGCGGCTCTGACAAGGAATACAGGCTTCAAACTTGGTGAGAGGACAGGGCAGGCCTCGAGGGATGTGAAGAACCACCACCTGTGTTGCTGAGCCTTTCGGAGTCCGTGGGAGCTCAGGATCGGCAGACCGGTCAGCTTCGTTGAGGTGCCTGCAGATGCAGGGAAGTGACTCCTTCACTTCAAGGCAGATTCATTCAGGTGTCTTGGATGCCCACAGGTCTTGGAAGGTTCCTGTATGGTGCACAGGCACAGACGTTGCAGCAGACAAGCAGGGCGATGAGATCAGGAGCAGCAGAAGTCTTCCTAGTTGCAGCCTTGATGCCCAGAACGAAGTCCAGAGTGCCCAGACGGTCTAAGAAGAAGTGGTGTTTGAAATTAATCTTGTCCCACGACGAATCTAGAGACCCACCCAAAGGTAAGTCCTCAAATACCCTAAGGAAAGGGTTGGGACCATTCAGGGGTCCCTCCCTAAGGAGAGGCTGGACAATGGGGAGGATACTCCCCTGTCCTTTGTCCAGTTTTGCGCCAGAGCGGGAGCCAAAGGCTCCCTGAACTGGTTTGAACTGCTTGAGGTCATCAAAAACTTTTGACAGCTTACTGTCCACTGAACTTTCTTGGGCATTTTCTTAGATGTCAGATCATTCAGGGGAGTCCCCATGGACCCATATCCCTTCACAAATCTTCTGTAATACCCAGTCAGGCCCAAGAAAGCTCTGACCTGAGTCTGGGTAGTTGGAGCAATCCATTCCATTATGGTCTGGATTTTGCTCTGTAGTGGTTGAACCTGGCCTCCACCTACCAGGTGGCCCAAGTACACAATCTTGCTCTGCCCTATCTGGCAATTAGTGGCCTTGATAGTAAGGCCTGCTTTCTGCAGAGCCTCCAGAACATTCTTGAGGTGGACCAGGTGATCCTCCCAGGTGGAGCTGAAGACATCTATATCATATAGATATGCTGCACTATAGGCAGACCTGTTAGGACTTTATTCACCAACCTCTAGAATGTGGCAGGTGCATTCTTCAAACCAAAGGGCATCACAATAAATTGATAATGCCCACTGGGGGTTGAGAATGCTGTTTTTGGCTTGGCATCCTCAGCTAGTCAGATTTGCCAGTAGCCAGCAGTCAGGTCAAATGTACTCAGAAACTTGGCTGAGGCCAAAGTATCTATAAGTTCATCTGCCCTGGGAATTGGATGAGCATCAGTCTTAGTGACTTCATTGAGACCTCTGTAGTCAACACAAAACCTCATTTCTCGTTTTCCACCCTTGGTGTGAGGTTTGGGTACTAGGACTACTGGGCTAGCCCAAGGGCTATCTGAGGGTTCAATGACTCCCAACTCCAGCATCTTTTGGACCTCTGTCCTGATACAATCTCTGACATGGTCAGGCTGCCTGTAGATTTTATTCTTAACAGGCAGACTATCACCTGTGTCCACTCAATTGGTACACCAGGTGGTCTGACTGGGTGTCAGGGAGACATATGCCTGTACTGGTTGAGGACTTTCCTGCAATCAGTCTGCTGTTGATCAGTGAGGCTGCCTGCCAAGGCTACTCCATTTACTGATCCATCATCAGGGTTCTGAAAGAGGAGATCAGGGAGAGGGTCACTCTCTTCCTCCTGTCCTTCATCAGTTGCCATGAGCAAGCCCATGTCAGCCCTGTCAACAAAAGGTTTCAGGCGGTTCACATGAAGTACCCTGTGGGGACTTCTTGGAGTACCTAGGTCCACCAAGTAGGTGTCCTCACCCTTTTGCTCAAGTATAGTGTGGGGTCCACTTCATTTGTCTTGGAGAGCTGCTGGGGCCACAGACTCCAACACCCACACTTTCTGGCCTGGCTGGTAAACAGTCAAGGCTGCCTTTTGGTCATGCCATGCTTTTAGGAGTTCTTGACTGGCCTCCAGGTTTTTGCTGGCCTTCTTCATATACTCAGCCATGCGTGAACACAGGCCAAGTACATAGTCCAGTATGTCCTGTTTAGGAGGTTTGAGAGGTTGCTCCCAACCTTCCTTCATTAGACACAATGGACCCCTAACTGGTTGTCAAACAGAAGTTCAAATGGGCTGTAGCAAACCCACTTCTGAGGAACCTCTCTGTAGGCAAAGAGAAGGCAGGGTAGTAGGAAATCCCATTTTTGCCTAAGCTTTTCTGGGAGACCCATGATCATACCCTTGAGGGTCTTGTTGAATCCTTCAACAAGCCCACTGCACTGTGGATGATAGGGTGTGGTGAACTTGTAGTTCACTCCACACTCTTTCCACATGGCAGTAATGTAACTAGACATGAACTTGGTACCTCTGTCTGTTAAGACCTCCTTAGGGAAGCCCACTCTGGAAAAGATTCTCAGGAGGGCCCTGGCCACTACAGGGGCTGTAGAGGTTCTAAGGGGAATGGCCTCTGGGTACCTAGTGGCATGGTCCACCACCACTAGGCTATAACTGTGCCCAGATGCTGTTGGAGGGTTCAAGGGAGCAACAATGTCAATCCCTACTCTTTCAAAGGGAACCCCAACCAGTGGAAGTGGAATTAAGGGGGCCTTTGTGGGGCCACCTGACTTACCACGGGCTTGGCAAGTGGAACAGGAGCGACAAAAATCCTTGGTGTCTTCAGACATATGGGGCAAGTGAAAGTGAGGGACAAGCCTGTCCCAAGTCTTACTTTGCCCTAAGTGTCCTGCCAGAGGAATATCATGTGCTAGGGAGAGCAGGAAACCGCTAAACTTCTGGGGTATTAACAACCTCCTGGTGGCACCAAGCTTGGGGTCTCTACCCTCTGATGATAGAAGTCCTTCTTCCCAGTAGATCCTATGGGGCCCACTGATATTCCCTGTTGTCTCAGCAGCAGCTTGCTGTCGGATGGGTTCAAGAGAGGGGCAGGTCTGCTGCTCCAAACTCAAATCCGCCCTGGAAGGGCCCCCTTCCCCCAAGAACTCAGCCTGACAGGCCCAAGTTCCTCTGGGGCATGACCTTCACAGGGGCTAAGATCATCTCCCTCAGGAGACTGATCTTTACTCTGAGTCTGTGAGGATGATTAAGCCTTACCCTTCCTGCTCCTTCTCTTGTTAGGCACCTGATCCATTTTTCCAGGATCCAGGGCCTATTCAGTGGTAAGCTGTTTGGTCTGAGCCCTGGTGACAGCAAGCACACTAGCAGAGATGCCCAACATTTCTGCATGAGTCCTGAACTCTACTTCAGCCCAGGCTGAAGTTTCTAGATCATTGCACAGCAAACAATCTACAGGTAGGTCTGGAGATACAACCTTTTTAGGTCCAGTAACCCCTCCCCAGCTGAGGTTCACAAGATCCAAGGAATGGTCAGTCCTGACATTGTTAGCGTTGGTCACTTGGTACACTTGTCCAAGTATGATCTGATCAGGAGACACAAGTTTCTCTGTCACCATAGTGACACTGGCCCCTGTGTCCCTGTAGGCCATTGCCTCTTTTCCATTGATTAAAGGCTATTGTCTGTACTTGCCCAGGTTAGTGGGACTTACCAGTAAGGTGGCAAGATCTATGCCACCATCACAGACTAAAACAGCCTGAGCTGGAGTCCTGACTAAGTCAGAACCCACCTCAGAGCCCAAGGTTACCCCTACTAATACCTTGGTTGCTGTGCTACCACTTGTACTGGTGCTAGGGGGTGTAGTTGCCTTAGGGACAGTGGTAGCAGGAGTTTCCTTGGCCTTTGGATAATCAGCATCCTTTGTGCAATGGGTCTTTACCTTACAGATATAGCACCAAGGTTTCTTCTTGCCTTTCTTGGAATTTTGGGACTCACCCCCAGATGCAGGTTTTTGGGGCCCTCGTAAAGACTCTTTCTTATCTTTGCCCTTGTCCCCACCCTTATCTTGGGATTTAGAAGAGTCTTGCTTCTTCTGGTCATCTCCATTACCATGGTTCTTCTGCTTAACCCTGGATCTGACCCATTTATCTGATTCTTTCCCAATTCTTGGGGAGAAGTCAGATCTGAGTCCACCAAATACTGATGCAAAAGCTGATTCTGACACTTATAAAGGATGTGCTCCCTCATAATCAAATTGTACAATCCTTCATAGTCCTGTACCTTGCTTCCATGAAGCCAGCCTTCCAGATCCTTAATAGCACTGTCTACAAAATCCACCCAGTTCTGGGCTTGTGCTTTCTGGGTGTCGCTGAACTTAATCCTATACTGTTCAGTGGTTAAGCCAAACCCATCTATGAGAGCACTCTTCAGTAATTGTCAGCATCCTCTTCTCTAACAGCAAGGAGCTTATCTCTACCTTTGTTAGCAAAGGAGAGCTACAGGATAGCTGCCCACTGCTCTTCAGGGACCCTCTGAACTTTACAGGCCCTCTCCAAAGCAGTGGTCCATTTATGTATATCATCTCCCTCCTGGTAAGGAGGGACTATCCTGCTCAGGTTCCTATTATCAAAAGAAGTTTCCCTGATTCTAGGGACACTGTTTCTGCCACCATGGGACTCTAGTTACAATTTCTTCCTAGCTTTCTGGACTTCTAGGGACTCTTTGTCAAGGGCCAACTGATCTTTCCTGAGCCGAAGCCTTGCTTTCGTAAGTTCAAGCAGTTGGTACTCCCTGTCCAAAGAGCTGTCTCTCTTACTAGATATGGAGGTCCCTATAGAATGTCCTGAAGTATCGGATTCCCTAGATGAGGATCTAGACTTCCTGGGTCTACTCTGGACCCTCCCAGGAGGAACAAAGGGTGTCTCCTCTGTTCCATCTGCACTGTGCCCTGAGGGATCAGAGTTGGGCAGGTTGGAATCATTTGAATCCTCCTGCCCATACTCAGAATTGGGATCATCAGGAAGAGTTCCTGATGCTCATCCTTCAGGAGTATCCCCACCCACATTTTCCTTTTCTTCTGCCCTCACAGGGTGACTATCATCCTTATGCAGCTGCTCTAAGAGCAGCTTAATGGTGGGGTTGCCACCTGTCTTTATCTTTCTAAGACTACACAGAGTCCTTAGTTCCTGGAACTTTAGACCACTGTACTTAGCAGATTGGGGTACGCTAGTATCCCCAACTAAAGACATGGCTCTAGGTGTAGTGAGGTGTTGCACCTACCTAACCTAGTGAAAACTAAACTCTCTGAGGTTTGAGAAAGGGTTGTGCTAGACCCTTACCACCCAACCCTAAGTTCAGTAGAACTTACTTATTCTAAGCTGTATTATATGTGCCTAATATTAGTGATAGTTTTTCAATAAATCCACACCAAGATTCTCTGGTAAAAAAATACAGGCTTGAATTCCAACCGCTGCACACCAATGTGAGAAGCTGGCTTGGTACATGATGCACACTTATGTAAGTACTATCACTCAGTAGTACACAAACCATACTAATTTAACTTTTGTGGTACCTTAGTATATATGTTTAACACTTATAAACGTTTAGAAAACGCTCACAATAACTGGATGTCATCAGGGATGTCATTTGAGATGTCATCAGTGATGTAATATGTAAGCAGTGCATTGTGGGGCCGTAAGTTATAGTTAGCTCAGGTTACTAGAACTGCTGATTTTCTATAGTTTTGTACGAGTGAAATCTGAGCCTAACTATAACGTCCCTGTAGGAGGCTGGCTTAGTATATGGTGCTCACTTATGTAAGTGTAGCACCATGCACTAATCCAGACAACCCTTATGGTGATTTTAGTGGTTTTAGACAACATTTCAAAGCTCTCTAAGGGGTAGCTGTGGAGAGCAGCCTTCAGGCTTAGTCCAGAAGGAGTGTTAAGCAGCTTGTTTTACCAGAACATAATCTTATAAGTATAGATTAAGTGAAAAGAACCACACAGTGTATTCATAAAAATATGTATTTATTACAAGATACTCACTAACACGTACAGATATCTCCTACCCGGAGATATACACAATGCACACAATACTTTACAATAGAAACAGGTAAGTAGCACTTAATACACAGCGGTCACCAGGGGGAGACCAAACCATATACTAAATAAGTGGTATGCTAACCACGACTCGAGTCAAGACTGTACCCAGAAGACGTAGAAGCATCGGGGACCCAAGGAACCACCCAAGGTAAGTAACTAGGAGCCCCACAGAGGTATGTGCTAAGTGGAAACACAACCGCGTGATCAATACAAGTCAATGGGTAAGTCGCGGTTGCAATTTTAAAGAAGAAGGACCCTTCCCAGCGGACCCTGAAGAAACCCTGTGGGAGACAGAAGGTTGGAGAGCCACCCCATCCGTGGATACCTTAGGAACCAGGATACCTGCCCCAGGAAAGCCGGGTGCATAGGTGTGAAGAGGCATCGGAAACCACCATCAAACCCAATGGAGGACTTCAGAAAGATGCGGCTGCTGGAGAAAGTGAAAGTGTCCGGTGGAACCCAAAGGTGGATTCAAGATGTGAAGAACCTGCAAGCAGAGGGGACAGAGTCTATGCCACTCAGGAGTGACCAGGAGACATGGAAGACGAATGCCCACCGATGTCAGGTGTTGCAGGGGAGCTGACGATGAACTTATAACTGCAGCTGTGTGGACCAGGTGATGCTGTGGAAGAGCAGGAGCCGTGCACGAGCTGTCCCATGTCGGATGTCGAGAGTTGAGGGAGCACCAACCAACCTTGGCAACTGCAGCTAATGTGGAAGTGGAGAAAGGTGCAATGTCGGGACCAGCAAGATCCTGGAGACTCACCACAAGCAGGGGAGTCAGGGCAGGCCCCGAGCAATCAGGGGAGCCCAAAGAATACGAAGATGACCCTCAAGAGGACCCACAGTCCGGAGGCACTGGAGTCGAAAGAGGACCTCGAGCAGCTCACCAAAGATGCAAGCCCACGATGCAAGAAGATGCGGTGAGGGTAAAAATCTTGGTCACTGGAGATGCTTGAGGTTGGGGCCACTTGGAGCCTGAAGATGTTGGTGGAAGGAAGCCAACAAACCTTTGCAACTGCAAGTCAACGCGCCACCTGTGTTGCTGAGCCTTTCGGAGTCCGTGGTAGCTCAGGATCAGCAGACCGCTCAGCTTAGTTGCAGTGCCTGCAGATACAGGGAAGTGACTCCTTCACTTCAAGGGAGATTCCTTCAGGTGTCCTGGATGCCCATAGGCCTTGGAAGGTTCCTGTATGGTGCACAGGCACGGAAGTTGTGCAGACGAGCAGGGCGATGTGATCAGGAGCAGCAGGAGTCTTCCTAGTTGCAGCCTTGATGACCAGAGCAAAGTCCAGCGAAGTCCAGAGTGCCCAGACGGTCGAAGAAGTGGTGTCTGAAATGAATCTTGTCCCACGACGAATCTAGGGACCCACCCATAGGTAAGCCCTCAAATACCCTAAGGAAAGGGTTGGGACGATTCAGGGGTCCCTCCCTAAGGAGGGGCTGGACAAGGGGGGAGGATACTCCCCTGTCCTTTGTCCAGTTTTGCACCAGAGTGGGAGCGAACAGCTCCCTGAACTGGTTTGAACTGGACTATGCATGGAGGGCACCAAGTGTGCCCTGCACGCAGACTATGTGGCACTGGCAAGCGCTCCCACCCTGCCCCAATACACTAAATCCTGTCGGGGAGGTGGTCACACCTCCCTGTACAGGATACCTATTGTTTTGCCTTCCCCTGACCGAGCTTGTCTCAGCAGCAGGAGGGCAGAAACGTGTCTCTGGCCGGCAGCAGCCCTGGCTTGCTGTCCGGGTCTGGAAGACTAGTACTGGGAGCACCGAGGGCCTCCCAAAGGAGCTTTACGGTGCATGGAATCATACCTCCCACACCATTTACGGTGTGGGGGTATGATTCCAACATGTTTGATACCAAACATGATGGGATTCGTTGTAGCCAGTTTTGAGATGGTCACCGCGTAATGACGCGGTGCCCCTCTATATGTCATATGGCTGTCTCACTTACAACCTGGGAGAATGGACTCCGTAGGGCGTAGGGGTGTCCTGCTCATGCAGGGGCACCCTCACACTTAGAACCAAGCACCCTGCCTTCAGGATTGAAAGGCCTGCTCTAGGAGTGACTTATAGGTTTTAAGTGCCGTGACCTTAGATATAGGGAAACCTATATCTTTCGTAAGTGGTGCTAGCACCAGCTTACACAGGCTGCAATGGCAGGCCTGTAGTTGCAAATTGAGTGGGGTCCCATGGGTGGAATAATGCATGCTTCAGCGCATGGGGGACCCCTGGTGTACCTGTGCCCTGGGTACCTTAGTACCATATACTAGGGACTGATAAGTGTACATCAGTCTCCAATCTGGGATGTACCTAAGTACTTACCAAACCAATTTAAGGGAGAAAGCACAAAGACTGGGGTCCTGATTAGAAGGATCCCAGTCAGACTAGTCGGAAACAACATTACATCAAGCAAAAAGTGTGGGTAACCATAAAAGCAGATCCTACTTTCCTACACAAGCGCAGCTACAGGCACAGCAGGAGGTCTCATAGATCTCCCCATCAGAACCTCTTAGGGGAAGAGTCCTGTTTTCCCAACAGGGGTTCTTCGGAAGCTCATCAGAACCAGCTGAAGGGCATCGAGCAACTTGAGGAAAGTGGACACACTCACTTTGGCAAGTCAAGACTTCAGCATGCCATTGATTTGTTCATCGATACCTGATGCTTCAGGCATATAATTACAATAGATCCTCTGTTCTATCCAAAGGGCTACACACAGCATCTTCATAACCTTGGTCTTTAAAAGGGTCCCACGATCTGACCCAAGAGAAATCAGTAGGCCGAACCTGGAAAACAATTCCCTCAACAACAACTTGGCCACAATGAGGCTGTTTATTCTCCTAGTCAGGTATGTTTCCAATCAACAGGAAAAGAGGTAGATTACCACCAAAATATAGCGGAGTCCATTGCACATTAGCATTTAAACAAACTCAAGAGGTATTTGATTGTTGCGACTGTACTTCCCCGTGCCCTCATTTAACTACTGGCAGATAACACATCTGTGGCACAGGTTTTCTGCAATGACATGGAAATGGAGATTACACCTGTAGGTTTGGAACAGGCGAACTATAGCATCTCTCTCTATGTGAGTAAGATCATGGAAATTACTTGTCATCGGAGCCAACAGGCATCTGGTAGGACCGGTCTCCCATCTGTTAACACCCAGATCTCATCCTTATTCTTCACTCACCTTGCTCTAACCCACTTCTCCTGTGCACATTCCGAAAGGTTCTTCCTAAATATTTTTGATCTCTTCCCAGGTATCAGCAATATTCAACAACCTGTTTGAAAAACCATCATTCTCTGCATGACATGGATGATCTCCATGGTATGTGCAGGACTCAAGAGTGCAGTACCTTGCCATCTCATCCGCATAGCGTTTTACAGCAGTCACAACATCCCACCCTTCTGTGCTCTGCATTTCACAACGGCTACCTCTGCAGGCAGCAGCAATGACTGGAGTAAGTTCATCAGATAATTTCCCTTCCTAGTGGGGAAGCCAGAAGAAGTCATGAAACCTCTCTGAGACCGAAAATGTCCAAAATCATAGACCACACCAAACTTGTACTTAATATCAGTATAAACCAGTGTGTTCCAAACTTTTTTGACCACGTCTCTCTTGACCTACTGGCCGTGACTGCCCTTTATGTTACTTTTTTTGGTGGTTGGGAGGATGTTAGCCCGGCCTCGGGAGTACTTCCATTTTTCTCCCTGAAAATAATTGGGATGAAGCCGATGAAGATCATAATCCTAGATGTAACAAAATTAAAATTTAACAATTGTTTAATTAAACAAAAACACTTTAATTGCTAATGTCAGAAACAATACTCTTCAGAACTTGGGTGTACATATTTAATGCGGATCGAAGTGAGATTAAATGTGCGTAGTAAACCTTATGCACATCAATAGTGAAGCAATCTAACCCTCTTTCTGGATCGGTGCACCTCTATAGGCAAGCCAGGCTGTTCCAGAAGGTCTTCACCCTGTTGGTGGCGCACAGAATGCAGATGTGCATGGGATGTGTACTCTCCAAATATCCGAGATTATAAGAGTAAGCTGCTGTATGTAGGCGGTAGGATTACATGCACCGCTTGGAGCCAGAGTGCTGTGGCATAAACTGGCCAATCTGAATAAGAATCGAGGGGAAAATCAGCAAGCAATACACCCCAGCAGGGCCTGAGAATAGCCGCTAGACCATGACAGACGTATTTTCTGGGGTGAGAAAAGCAGATCCACACCGATGTGCAGAAAAAAGGAAGAATGGGCTTGCGCAATGAAAAACATAAAGATGCTTACACAGTACCAATGGGCAACGCTCTCTATTTAATCTATGTAAGCAGTTCCCCTCCAGCCAGCAGGTAGCCCACATGTTGAGCAGTGCAAAAACCGAGGACATTAGATAATAAATAACCACGTTATGCATATCATACAGACATAAATGAAGTGGTTTTACTTGAAAATCATTCAATCCCTTTCCAGTAGTTGGCGCCAGAGCCTGTGAAATACTGTCTGTGAATAGCGTAGTCATCGATGAAAATCCCAAATTAGGGCTTTGGTATCTGTTTGTGTGTTTTAATTATGTGACGTGTGCAATTTAATGAGATACAGTAACAGAGGAATGAACAAAAAGACCAATTACCATATCAATTTACAGTTTTAAAACTTGATTTCCTATTAGGTCATAAGATTATTAGGCACAATCAGCGCAAAATTGTTTCATAAAGTGCATCTGTTCTCAGCACCCGTGGCTAGCTATGATGGCGCACGGGGGTACCGGCGCACAGTTTGGGAACCACTGTACAAGGTACCCGGTATGCATTTTTATACACGTTTATTTTGGATAGGTAGTTTAAAAAAGAACAAGTTACTTACCTTTGATAACGCTATACACTGGCTCTGCAAGTATGCCCTTCTGCTCCGGAAATGACATGCAAAGCGAATATAGCTGCCTCTTCTGGATGCTGATGTCAGTTGCTTTCATGGCTGTTCGCACCCCGAGATGAAGAGCTCCAACAGCAAATTGACTAAGAGCAGTGTGCAGATTCCTAGACTTAGATCGTTTTAATGGACAGAGTCTATTTCACAGAGTGGGGGAGACGGGAGGGTTGATAAGGAATCTGTGCTTAGCAGTGGTGGCTGGTGACATTTGAAAGTGGTGGGGCGTAAAATGATTGTCATACTGCACCGCAGTGAGCGGGCGCAGCGAGCGAGCGCAGCGGGCGCAGCGAGCGAGCGCAGCGAGCGAGCCCGAACAACCTAAGGGGGGTTCGGGGGGGTTCTCCCCCCGTGAAAATTTTGAAAAAAGAGTGGACAAATGGTGCATTTTCAAGCAAATTTGAGAAAGCAGGAAGGTTAATAAAGCAATTGTGAAAGTGCAGTTATTACATTAATAAAGAGATGTCATATAACATAGGTAGCTGCTTATTCAAGCTTTCTTTCACCCCATAGTCCACAGGGTCTTGATACAAGACAGATAAGAGAAAAAGCAGTGTGGTCCTCGACCAGGAAGACACTCATATTTCGTTGGTAAGAAGTCAAAGGATTGGTCAAATTGAAAACCTGAAATGCAATCAAACAATTTGCAAGTACATCTCCTCTATGTTCAACAAGCCATGTTTTACCCATGATTGGAATTGTGAATCACCAAATAAACTGAGCCACTGCAATCAAAAGCAGAGGGCCTCCTCAAAAAATATGCCCTTAAGAGAGTTCTCTCATCTCATGTCCTCTCTATATTTTCTCTGGAAGTTGAAAACTCATCACATTCTACTGCACAAACCTGAACCCTTCTGCATATTCCAACACCAGAACTCATTCTTGGCCATTTAGTTTGGAGCCATTCATACCAGGAATACAGAAAATACCTTTAAATAGAGTAGAAGGTATTCCAAAACAAGGAGTGCTGAAATGTTGCTTAAGATAAGATGTACACACTAAGTACTATGGCCAAGAGCACGTAATGTTCAGTCAACAATAGGCTTAGGAAAACCAACCATTCTGAGAGCACCTACAGTCAAGATCCTTCACCTGAGACTATGTGTTCCCAAAGATGTAGTGATATGTTAACAGTTGTAGCTAGACTTAAGGCCTTCTAACTGATGTACAAGGTGAAGGATCTTGACTGTAGGTGCTCTCAGAATGCTTGGTTTTTCCTAAGCCTATTGTTGACTCTTTCTTCCCCTCTCCCTTTGTCCTCTACACTGTCTCTATCTGTGTTTTTTTCCCTCACTTCCATTTGTCTATTTCATCACCTAGAGCTCAGTTCCTTTACTTTTTCTCTCCTGGCATCCTCTTTCTATGCTACTTTTCTTTATTTGTTTCCGACTTTACTTTCTCTTTATTTACATATGTGCTTCGTTTACTTCCTCTGTTGCTCTCATTCAGATGATTTCTTTTTCTGTCTTGCGTTCTTTCTTGCTCTTTTTCTTTGTTCCCTCCTTTCTTGCCATCACACCTGTCCCATCTCTTTCTCACTACCCTTTCTTTCACTTCACTTTCTTCATCCCATCTTTACTATCCTCTCTTTCCCTTACTTCTATTTACCCCTTCTTTGTTTTTTTCCCCTCTTCCCTTCTCTTTCTGTTCCTTTTCTTTCACAACTTTCTCATTTACACCCCCTTCCTCCATCTATTTCTCTTTACCTTTTCTTTCCTTCACCCTTCTTTCCCCACCATAGACCAATTCTTTGCTTACTTCCTTGTGCATTTCTTCCTCCCTACCTCCTTTATTTACACATGTTCTCCCTCCAGTTTATCTGTCACCCCGTCCCTCCTCCATCTTATCCCAACCCCACTATCCGCCATGATAAACAAGGAAGAAGGAGCTGGCTCTCCAAAGATTCAGATCTGTGACCTGCAGGGCACACACACACAGCTCTCAAGAGCAAGATAAAAGACAGTGGGGTTGGCGCATATAGTCTGCTGATTAGACCCCAATGTAGTCAGCACGCATCCACCCATCCCTTAGATATTATTACAGCAGCAAGCCTCCTACAGGGTAATGCACATCTTACAACAGACTCAGCTGTCATTCAATGACGAGGATATAGAGTCTGTGGTCCACCACACATCTCTACCCCTGACAGCAGTTAGTGAAGTAAACGAAAAGAAGATTTTACAATGTGCTTTTCTTAATTCTTAGCCCACGCTCACTGTGAAACTATTAGTAATTTGAAATGTGATGTCTTTTTGGCTTCGTATTTCTAAAGGACACGTGGTTCATCACTCCTCCACAATTTCTTGCATTTTAATTCTACAAAACTGTAAAATCGCTATTAGGCACACTCAAAGAGGAGGAGGAGGAGGAGTTGTAGTTATTTTTAGAGACTAATTTTATGTTGATTACTGTCACCTGGCTTAGTTGCTGCATTTAACTAGTTGTCGCCGGCACTGCACGTACAGTATCTGCTATCTTTTATTTGTTTAGCAAGAAACGTTTTTCTGTTCTGCTAGAAATTAAAATCTTTGTGCCCTACCGAATTAAAGTAATGTATAGGCATGTCTTTCTTGAATATTTAATTGCCCACTACCTTGGTCAGCGTTTGTATGCCTTAGAGATTTTATACAGGGAGTTTGCCATTTCATCGTGAACCAGTATTGTGCTGATACTAACTCTATCGGCATATCTCTTGAAATTGGAACCTCCGTGTAGGGTTAGACTGACTGGATTTTGAGGGTGACCCTATTGTATTCAATGTAAATAAGATTTTTTTTATGGTGTGAGGAATTTTTCCAACGTAGGTGCTCCACTGAAGTCGAAGGGAGGCATTGTACTTGGTGAGATAAAGGTGAGTCCAAGAAGAGTAGCACCCTCTAAAGGCGGATGAGTTGAGAGCTTTTTATCTGCTTGCCATTATACAACTTGCATGACCTGAAGAGATGACTGGGTGATGTAGAGGACTCCTTGAACTATAGTAACTGATTTCTACATCCTTCAAAGACAGCATACTTAGTATTCCTTCGGAAGAGTTATTAATTCTACACATTCTTTGCAGAGTTTGTGCTGGGCCCGGGGTAAATCTGAAATCACATGCACTGCCTGCAGAAGTAAATAGCGTGCTGTTTTTCTGAATTAACTGTTCTTCACACCACACAGTCATACAAGCCTGAATAATAAAAGCAGTAGCTCTATATTTCATCGCCTACGTGCCATTGGTATATTGATGGTAGAGGGTGCTTGAGTTTCTTAGTCAGGCTCCTTGGTGTTTCAACGTCTGTTCGCTACTTATGAATGGGCTTTACTACAGTGCTGGTGCCAGTGTTGTAACTTGTCTGTGTGGGGGCTAAGTGTACTATTCTTTGTGCTGTGCACATTGTGAATCTCTGAGAGGCTTATGCTGCAGCCGTTTGACTGGTGCCTGTTGTGTGACTTACTTAAACGCAGAAAATGCTTTTCTTTTTCCAATCCTAGATGAATGACTTTGACAATGCTTGTTCGCCCTCTTTCCAAATTTTCAAAACCTCGCTTGAAATGTTCTCTCTTCGCTTGCGCCCATACTTCTTATCTACTGCCACCCCCAGAAATTATCTACGTCACGTTATCTACTTCCACCACTGCATGCGGTTGATCCGTGTTTCATCACTGGTGCGCAGCAGGTCTTTGTTGAAGGTACTTAATACAAGAAATCAATAAAACGTACGCTGACGTAGCACACTATGCCTGACAAAAGGCATGCACTGTCGACAGCCTGCAAAAGCAGTACAAAGTGTGTCTGACATAAGGCATACACTGGGACTTGCTTTTTCGTTCCAGAGCACGACGTTGACAAGAGACATTCCTTGCATCCTGTTCTAATTAATACAAATTACTCCTGACATGAGACAGAGACATACACGCCAGTGGCGCGAGTTTACACTGCTCAATTTAAACAAAATAAACACACTACGATCTTTTCTAATTTAATGTTATCATGCCTTTGACAAAGGGCATATTATGCATCCTGAATTACAAAAACATTGGAACATGACTTTCGGTATAACCCTCACCACATTTACCAAATGAGTTTGAAAACAATACGTGCACACGTGTTACGAGAAGAGGGCGCGCGCAATAAGCGTTGCTTGCTAGATGTTTCGACGGTGAGTGTCATGGTTGATGCACAGTGTATAATAGAGGGGCTCAGTCAGCGCAGGCGGAGCATGTCAGCACACTGTCCACACAGGCAAGAGTGTGAACAGGAGACAACATACAGCGCGAGATCCCCTCTCCCCTCTAACAGCACATACAGCCCTCCCTCTATCCCCCTCAATGCATTAAGGGTCGTGAGTGACGTCGGATGAAATGAGGAGCTGCCGGAGACTCTTGACATGAAGCGAGGGTGCCGCGGACCGGCCCCTGGCGTGGCCCTCACATAGGAAGAGTCCATCTTCCCTCTAACATTACATACTGCCCTCCCTCTATCCCCCTCAATGCATTAAGGGTCGTGGAGTGACGTCGGATGAAATGAGGAGCTGCCGGAGACTCTTGACATGAAGCGAGGTGCCGCGGTACCGGCCCCTGGCGTGGCCCTCACATAGGAAGAGTCCATCTTCCCTCTAACATTACATACAGCCCTCCCTCTATCCCCTCAATGCATTAAGGGTCGTGGGTGATGTCGGATGAAATGAGGAGACATGAACAGTGGGTTCATCGGTACCGGCCCCTGGCGTGGCCCTCACACAGGAAGAGTCCCTCTCCCCTCTAACAGTACACACAGCCCTCCCTCTATCCACCTCAATGCATAAGGGTCGTGAGTGACATCGGATGAAATGAGGAGCTGCCGGAGAATCATGACATGAACAGTGGGTTCATCGGTACCGGCCCCTGGCATGGCCCTCACATAGGAAGAGTCCCTCTCCCCTCTAACAGTACATAAAGCCCTCCCTCTATCCCCCAACGCATTAAAGATCAGGAGTGACGTCGGATGAAATGAGGAGCGGCCGGAGAATCTTGGCATGAATCGCTGGGTTCGGCGGTACCGGCCCCTGGCGTGGCCCTCACACAGGAAGAGTCCCTCTCCCCTCTAACAGTACATACAGCCCTCCCTCTATCCACCTCAATGCATAAGGGTCGTGAGTGACATCGGATGAAATGAGAAGCGGCAGGAGAACCTTGGCATGAAGCGCTGGGTTCCGCGGTACCGGACCCTGGCGTGGCCCTCACACTGGAAGATGTGTTCGGTCAGCCGAGGACGCTGGCCCTCGCTCCCTGTGAGAGGCAAGGCCTAGAGGGGAGCGCGTGTGTGTCTAGTGAGAGATGGGCCATTGATACCATACCATTTCAGCAGTCGCGGGGGGCGGGGTTTTGAACTAAAAAGAAAATTCCTACCTGAGCACTGACTGAGCAGGTCCGCCGTCCGCGCCGCCTGGGGTCCGACTCCGGCGTTTGCGCCTATGGCTCCTCTCAGCCAATCCTGGCGCTGCTGGCAGCGCCAGGATTGGCTTAAGGCACGGTTACCTCTCGCCCGCCTGCCCATTAAGAGACCGAGGTTTGAGCCTTTGCTCAACCCTCGCTCTCCTAATGGGCATGCGCAAGCCAGTGCACACACAAGTGCGCATGACTGGGCACGGCGCGAAAATTCGGTGCCCGTCCCCACTTATGCGCACTTGTGCTGCAGTGCTGCCTGCTGCCCCTGGTCCCTCTGACAATCATGTCAGTCAACATGACGCAGGACCGCCCACCCCCTTCAGACTCTGACTGACATGATTGTCAGTTCTCCCTCGGCGTCTTTGAACTTAAGTAAACTTAGGTTCAAAGACGCCGAGGGAGCTGCGGGGGGGCTATGCCCCAACGCCCCAATGGACGCACCGCCCCTGGTGCTTAGATGGAGTCTCTACCAGAAAGAGCGTTATCGTAGGCAAGTAACTTCTGATACAGACTTTTAACCATAGATTGCTCACCTTTTGAATAGATATCAAAGCAGTACCTATTCGTAGGTGAGTCTGTAAATGGACTCAAACCAGAAACACTTGCAGGACCGAGTGGGCAAAATGCCCCTCTTGGAGAATCTGACTGTCCAAACAATTGTGCTTTGTGAACCCATGGAGGGACGCCTATGTAGCAGCCTGGCAAATGCCCAGGACAGGGACTCCACGAATGCTGTGGTAGTAGCTTTGGCCTTGGTGGAACGAGCTTGCAGTCCATCAGGAGGCCGGATTTTGGCCAATGTGTAGCAGATCAGAGCTGCCAGAAGTTTGGTTATTAGTTGAGAGGGGTGGAAGCCCGACTCAAATAATAAACACAGTTTGTCAGGGTGAACCACAAAAGTCACTACATAAACCTGTGCTTAACACTCTGGCAGCCTGGCACAAAAGCAGTCAGGTTTAACTTCGAGGCAATGTGTAAAGTATGTATGCAGTGCACAAAGAGTAATGAAGTAAAAACATAACACCAATAGCATTCCAAAGTAATTTAGGAAAATAAAGTACATTTGTAGAAATAAAATGACATCTAACGACAAAAACCCAATCCGTATAACCGGAGAGATGAGTTTAGTGCCAAAAAGCACAAGTGCCACTAGTGGTTATCTGATCACGCTGGACTGGGTTAAAGTCATAAGTTCAGGCCAACCGTGATGGGGCACAGGTCCAATACAGGGGCCAATGTAGTCTTGCTGAAGATTTACCTTCCCAAATCCGCACGAGAAACTGCTGTTCGCGTTGGCGGAGGCCGCAAGGAGGTTGGTATCTGAGCGAGGAGCAAGTCGGGCGTTATGGACGGTTGCTGTTGTAGCACAAAGAGCCGGTCAACTCTGGAACTTTGTGTTGGCAAATACATCAAACAAGTGCAGTAATGGCTCTACTCGGCCGCACAGGCGTTATTTCCGTAGTATAAAAATACAATCACTCTCAACCTTCTAATGGTTCTACTGCTTGGGAAGCCAAGTAAGAATTATTCCAAATTTGGCTTGCTGTAGTGATCATTCAAACAAAGATATTCTTCTCATAGATTTCAATATAATGCAGGAGCCAAGGCATGATATTTCAAAGCAAACTTATTCTTTACAAAATCCAACAGCAGCCCAGCCAACGCGTTTCGTCCCTAACAGGGATTTCATCAGGGCTGGAAACAAATAATACATACATTTATGCACATATACACAACATCTAAATTCATATAAAAAGCCAGCATGTGCAAATTAAAATTTACAATAAAAAACATACAATGCACTCCCTTTTTACGTATATTTGTTCACTTTGTGTTGGCAGTCGACGTGAATGGTCACTGTTGGCACAAAGTGCAGGTCCCGCTGGAGTTTCACTTAACAGTCATTGCTAGCGGCCGTCTCTCGCCATGAAGAGTAATAATAAGAATTTATTGTGTAGTTAGTTAAAACCATTACAATTTTAGCATAAAATCATCAAGTGTGACAATATTCCTATTTACATTTTAAATTTGTTAAAAGTTAAAAAGGTAATTTAAACTTCTTACATAAAACTTTGAACATGGTGTATCTAATGCCAAGCCAGCACATTTGAGTTCAAAATGTGGAGAAGTCCGCTGGCTGCTTCACAGTGATTGTGTGGAAGCTCTGAGTCCGTACTAATGATTGGAGACAGTTCTTAGCACCAATCTGGGAATGTACATCTAACACCAGAAAGGAAAGTGAACTATGTGCAAGTTAATACCAGATAACAATCGTCCTCAATTACACTGTCATTTACATTATCTCAGTGCCCTTTTTTGTTTTGTTTTATTCTTTTTTTATTTGTTGCTGCCGAGTGGTTCATGTGCAAAAATGCAAATGTGCAAATCAATGTAGCGAGCACTTAGGAGGTAACGCGATCTTAAACAGTTTGGCACAAAGTGCGTCAAGACATGAAGATAAAAATGTACCATGTACGAGTTGGTGCCAGATGACTGATGTACATCTACACTGTGCCCTTTGTAGCAGCCACATAATTGAAGATTGTGTGCAAAATAAGCAGATTTAATATAGCAGTGGTGTAATGAATTATTAAAATGAATATTAAACACTATTTATTTGGTATTTGTAATAATTGCTGCCTTGTTGCAGGAATTTAGCTGCCCTACATGAAATCTGTAGCGACTGGCTGTTTAGTAATGCCATTACGGCTGGTCGGCATGATCTGACCCGAAGAGAGCGGAAAGCAGGAAGTAGAAAATGCTATCTCCAGCTGTTCACAGCTGGGCAGATACACAGAAGGTGTAAGAGTGTCTCTTCCGCCTGTTCGCAGAGTCTGCACAGAGTGGACGGCCATGTTCGTTTCCATGTTGGAACCTGATCTTTTGAGCAAAAAGCTCCCAGTCAAATCAAGAGTAGAGAATGCTGTACGGTTGGCGTTATGTGTTGGACCAGATACGGCTGTGGTGACCGGATCTCGTATGAAGATAAAACCATCCAGCCATGTTTTTTGTTTGCCAGGGCTGCGTTGTCCAATAGCCAAGCTTTTCGTTTTGCAGCATTGTTTGCTACTTTTTTAAATGCAGGGAAGCTATAGTTTGTGTCCCAGGCTTCGTGTAAGTTGAGAGCGAGTAAAGCTTGGTCAAGGGCGGTTGGCCAGTCTTTCTTTCCCTTTGGCTGGTTCTTCAGTTCCGTCCAGCAAAGCCCCTGCAAGGATTCTTCTTGGGCTGCTCTCAGTTTCCAGCACAATTTTAGTATTGCTGCTTGCCTTTCCGGGAGTTGATTGAATAGCCCGAATTCCAGGCGAACTTGTGCCTGAGATGTAAATTGAGGAATCCGAAAAATTTGTTTGAAGAGTGACTACATGGGCGTGAGGAGCCCAAAACCTCTGCATCTTCACCTTGAGTTCAGGAGGAGTACACTCTGATGCCAGCCAAGGATCCAGGACCTGGGAGACACCTCTTAGGGGTCAGGACTCACTCCAGCGGAAGCCAACAGCAGGCCTCAGGCAGGTTTATGCCAGTCAGCTGGCAGTTGCAGAAAGGCCTCTGGAAGCTTGTTGTGCCCCTGTAGCTCAAACAGGAGGCTAGCCAACATACCCTTTAGACTTTCTTCTGGAGATCCTGGGTTCCAGGTAAGCAGGTCCAGTCCTCTTTCTTCTGACAGCAGGGCAGTCCTTCTTCTGATTCTTCCACAGGCCCAGGAGTGTTCAGATGAGAGGGTCTGAAGGTGCTACTTTTATACCTGGTGCCAGCCTGCATGTGAGGGAATCCTCTGGCCTACTCCCCCAAAACTGTCTCTGGTCAGTTCTTTCCCTTCCAGAGCTCCAAACTGTCTAGGATGACAAAGGCATGGGCATGCCTGACATCAGCTTCGCTTGTGCGCGCTGCAGGCAGAGCCTTTTGAATTGCAATCAGGTCGGAGTACAGCTCCCCGAAACCATCCTGACAGGAAGACCCGTTCCCCTCACAGCTAGCCCTTTTTTCTCCCCATGTCTGGAAAGAATACACAACCCACAACAGGAGAGACAGTCATGTGACTCAGGACACTGGTAGAAAGGCACATTTGCTTTAGGCAGAAAAATGCCAACTTTCCATAAGTGGTATTTTCAGAATAGTAAGTTAAAACCTTACTTTACCTTTAAAGAGGATTTATTCATTTGAGTGGAAACAGCATTTCTTTATCTGTTCTCAAACTGAAATTATCACTGATTAAGTGTAATAAGGTAACCTAGTGTTAGTCTATGAGAGAGAGAGAGCCTAACAACAGTGAAAACCAACTCGATGAATTTTTCACTGCCAGGCATGTAAAACTTAAAAACACATACTACCCTTTAAATACCATGCACCCTGCCCTATGAGCATTTAAGGTCCACTTTAGGGGTGACTTATAAGTTTTAAAAAGAAAGTTCATTTTGCCAGTTCCAAATGTCAGTTTAAAAATGCACTACTGACTGGCCAGAGGCTTGATTTACAGTGTTATGTTAGTGTGTGGCACAATGTGGGCTGTAGGCCACTAGTAGCATTCAGTTTACAGGCCCTGAGTACATGTAGTACCATATTCTAGGGACATATAAGTAAATTAAATGTACCAATCAGTATAGGCCAATTTTACCATGTTTTGAGGAGAGAGCACAAGCACTTTACCTCTGGCTAGCAGGAGTCCTAATGCCAGCAAATATAATTTGAGCAAAAATAGGGGGAAAGGCAAAATGTCTGGGAGAATACCACACCAATGATGTCAGGTCTAACATGAGCCCTTCCCCCCCCCAGCATAAAGCAGGGAGAACTACCCACTCTCATGGGAGCTCTCACCTCTAAGGCAGTAAAACCTGAAGAGACCACCAGCACTGGCATGGCCACTCCCAGGGCGATGTTCTACCATAAAGTCCATTCCCGGTAGGGAGATGGACACCCTCAACAGTTTGGGATTCTCACCCCTCATCCGCATTTGAGGGGATATTTGGTCTGTCTGAACCCAGACGTGAGACCCAAAAAAGTATGGTGTCAACTTCTTCAGTGCAGTGCCCACACCACTGCCAACTGTTTACTTTCTATTACACTCCACTTCTGCTTCCGGGGAAGTAGCCTCCTGAGATGAAGGATACAAGTGAGGCCAAGCCCTCATCATTTAGCTGTGAGAATAAAGCCCCAATGCCATGCTCTGATGCATCTGTCTGCACGATAAACTTTATGGCGAGGTCGGGTGCATTGAGCACTGGTGCTGTGTACATGGCGAACTTTAAAGTGTCAAATTCTTTCTGGCACACCTCAGTCCAGATCATCTTCTGGTGTCATATCCCTCGAAAAAACTCCTTTAATAACTTGTGAGGCCTCAGAAGGCTCTCATCTCAGTCTTTGTCTAGGGGAGGTTCCGTAGCCAAGATGGCTTGTTTTTTGAGCTGGAGGGGCTGCACCTCGCCCCCACCGACACACAACAGAAGCCAGCCCTGACACTTACTGTTCATGACAGTCAGGCCTACCCTCTGGAGGCTTGAATCACTGCCAGTAGGTGATGCAGGTGGCCACCCCAGCTAGAGTTAAAAGACTGCAATGTCATCTAAGTAGGCAGCACTGAAGTCCTCCAACCCAGCTAGGACCCAGTTGGCCAAACTCTGTAGGGTAGCAGAGGCATTCTTTAACCCAAAGGTCATCACCCGAAATTGTAAGTGGCCCACGGGGGTGGAGAATGTAGACCTCTCTATGGCCCCTTCGGTTCAAGCAATCTGCCAGTACTCTGATGTCAAATCAAATGCACTCAGGAACTTGGCAGCTCCCAACCAGTCAATGAGCTCATCAGTTCAGGGGATGGAGCGAGCGTCAGTCTGGGTGATTGAATTGAGCCCTCAGGAAACCACACAGAACCAGCGTTCTGATGTGCCTATAGGTAGGGTGGCTTTGGGTACCAGAACCACTGGACTGGTTCATGGGCTTTTGGAGGGCTCAATCACCCCTAACTCCAGAATCTTGGACACCTCCTCCTTGATGCTAGCTCTCACTTTTTCAGACAGCCTCTAGATTTTATTCTTGTTAGGCAAGTTGTCCCCTATGTCAATATCATGGGTACACCAAGTGGGGAGCCCGCGAGAAGTGAGAATAAGGAGGATAATTGCTGCAACAACTGGCAGCATTCTCTCTCCAGGTGTGGAGTCAGAGTGTGGTAGAAGTCACACCCTCTACTGAACCATTTTGTTTTTTAGAGAAGAGGAGATCTGGGAGAGGTTCACTCACCTCTGCCTGTCACCAAGAGCATGGACTTACTCCAGTAGCAGGGTCCAGTTTGTGCTGGTCAGCTGGGGAGTGGCAAGGAGGCCTCTGGAAGCTTGTTGGGTCCATGTTGCTCAAACAGTAGGTCATCCAACTGACCCTTGGAGTCACTTCTGGGGAGACTGTGGTCAAGTCAAGCAGGTCCAGCCTTCCTTCTTCAGACAGTGCAGTCCTTCTTCTATATCTTCCATAGTTTCTGGAATGCACTGATGAGAGGTTCTGAAGGTATATCATTTTTTATCACTTTTAAGGCAAGCAATTTTTAGTTGACATAGCTAGTCGTGTTGCCTATATCATAGTTTTTTTCAAAGTATGTTTATTACTGGCTACCATTGCCAAGAATTATACATTGGCTTGTAAGGCTTTTAAAGAAATTCCTCGGTTTGTCTTTTGGTTTTGCTGAAGTTCATTTCTGTAATTTTTTATGGTGTTTTAATTTGTTTTATTATTTCTTTAAATTTCGGTGTTCTTGTGAATCTGTTGTATGAATTTATTGATTGATTGCTTGCTTTCACCTTGTTATGTGCATTTGCTTTTATGGCCTTTTTGACCAAATACATTTCTTTGATTGATTGAGTGCACAAACCACAACAGGAGAGCCATTGTGATCCTGGGCACAGGTAGAAAGGCACATTTGATCTAGGCAGAAAAATGCTAACAGTCTATAACTTGCGTTTTCAGATAAGGAACTTAGAATCCAACTTTACCATTAGGGAGGATTTTAAATTACAATTCATTTGAGTGGAAATAGCATTTCTCTATTTGGTCCCAAACGTATTAAGAGTAATAAGGTAACCAGGTGTTAATCTATTGAAGTTATAGCCTTACAGCAGTGAAAAAACGACTTCAGAACGTTTTCATTGCCAGGGCATGTAGGACTTACACTTACCACGTCTTACTTTTTTAATACCATGCACCCTGCCCTATGAGCCTCTAGGGGCTACCATAGGGGTGGCATATAAGTATTAAAAAATAAGGTTTAGGCCTGCAAAAGGTTTATTTTGCCAGTTCGAACTTGCAGTCTAAAACAGCAGTACAGACTGCAGTGGCTGGTCTGAGACATGTTTTACATTGCTACTTTAGTGGGTTGCACAATGAGTGCTGCAGCCCTCTGATAGCATTTAATTTACAGGTCCTGGGAATACGTAGGAGCCGATATTAGGGACTTATAAGTAAATCAAATGTACCAGTCAGGCATAGGCCAAATTTACCATGTTTTAGGGAGTGAGCATAGGCACTTTAATGCTGGTTATTAGGGGTATACTTGAAAAAGAAAAAATGAGCCTGTACCTTGCGTTCTTTATTTAGTATACAATTTCACTAAATAGTCAAACCCATCGATTTCAGTTTGAGCAGGTATTTTATTTTAACCTTTTTATTTATACTAAATTCTTATTTTTTGCTCCTCAAAAGATCTCCGATAAAGTGACCCTTCGGGGGGCCCGTAGGGAATTGCAGCGCCGGCCCTACGAGGAGCAACCGCCCGATGATGAAGCATGACATCCTTCGGGGTGAGTGAGGGCATCAGAGGACAAAGAGTGGTCGTCTATTTACCCGAGTGGGTCCCTAACCTAGGAAACCGTTTCACTCTTCTTTCCTCTTTCTTCTCTTTTTTAAGGGCATGGGTGACTGTTTGCACCTGGCCATAGGAACAGTGTCCTCCTGGTGGTTTACATGTAGTCTAGGGAGCATGGACACTGGGCCTTTAATATCACCCAGATCCCCCCCTCTTTTTGTTATATAATTTTAGTACGGCGGCTCAGCCGAGGGATCTCTATTCTATATTTTCCTCTCTTTGGGTACACGAGCCTTGACTACACTGACACTGGTGGCGTATCTAAGCTCCAACGTTCAGGGTGTGACATAACTCTTATTCAATTAATCGGCATAGTGAGCCTGATGGGGTTGGGGTTCAGGGGGTTCTTTAAATCCAAACCGAACCTCTCTCTCCCCCTCCCTTCTTCTTTCCCTTTCTTCATCGGTTTTAGGTGACAGTGCACCTTCACCCTGCATGTACTGTGCTTGCCAATAACCACAATTATGCATTTTTTATAAATTTTTAGCACGAGAAATTTGCTCTGGGATGGTTTTGCTTTGGAACATGCTGTTTTTTAAATCTCGGTATGCGTGGGAGGCATTACGATCATGCTTGAGTTTGGTATTATGAGCAAGAGTTAACGTGACAAAAGATATCGACAGGATGCCCGGATTGAGGCAGAGGGGACTAGTTCACCTTGTACACGCACGCGCACTGCCAACTACTACCCGCGCATGCGCGGCTTGTTCTGATTCGAGCTCACGTCCCGGAAAGGGAATTTACCCTGATACAATCCCTTGTGACTATTTAAGTTTTGTGCGCTGCCACTGGCAGTTCATAGCTGGCAGTCGCATGGATGGGGCAGGTACACAGTTGCTACCACCAGGGTAGAGACGTGAGTAGATTACCAGGAGAGGGGTTTTTACAACAAAACCGTTTTTGAACATTAGGAACCAAGTGTGTTTTATACCGATGGCACATTTTTGTTGTTTCAGCCCGGTAATTTGCGGGTGGCCCATGCTTCTAGCCAATGGAGCGTCTGTCTTCAACAAGCTAGGTAAGGTCCTCTGAGTATTGAGAACCTCTATGAACGTCATCAGGGGTTATGTTTCTTTGATGTGACAAGTGTTTTACGTAGTGGGTGAGGTAATTTTGCTTTGGCCTAACACCTGGGAATCTAGACACCACCCTGAATTGCCATATACGTAGCCGTTGTTGGGTAGGAATGTCTACTTGATGCCATACAGGGTTATGGCGCTTTCATGTATGTTTTGGACTCGTGTTCCAGTCCTGTTATGGGCACACAGTTGTGGCACACATATGTTGCATCAAGTTGTACTGATGCACATCCCTATTGTATCTTTTTCTTTTTCCTTCCTAGGTATTGATCAGGAGCGACTTTCATCATTAACCTGTAACCACATTGAGGGGGCACAGGTTATGGCCCAGATCGATATTGAGGGTATTTTAATTTTATTTATCTTCACGTGCACATTATTTTACTAATTTGGTCCTGAAGAAGCGCCAACGACCTTTATGGCGATAGAGCCGCGAAACATGTTGACCTATGACCCATGACCCCTGGGCATAGTGTGCCTCCAGTCATTTTTATTTTAGCAGTTAAATTCTGCTAAGGGTACATCTTTTCAAAAATTGCTGCATGATGACCCTTTTATTACTATTTTGTCACCATTTTGCACGCACTTTTTCTACCCTCCACATAGGACCCATCCCCGCACACCCACATGCACCATCCGGCGGTCCTCAAAAGATCTCCGATAAAGTGACCCTTCGGGGAGCCCGTAGGGAATTGCAGCGGCGGCCCTACGAGGAGCAACCGCCCGATGATGAAGCATGACATCCTTCGGGGTGTGTGAGGGCATCAGAGGACAAAGAGTGGTCTTCTATTTACCCGAGTGGGTCCCTAACCTAGGAAACCGTTTCACTCTTCTTTCCTCTTTCTTCTCTTTTTAAGGGCATGGGTGACTGTTTGCACCTGGCCATAGGAACAGTGTCATCCTGGTGGTTTACATGTAGTCTAGGGAGCATGGACACTGGACCTTTAATAGCTCCCAGATCCCCCTCTTTTTGTTATATAATTTTAGTACGGCGGCTCAGCCGAGGATCTCTATTCTATATTTTCCTCTCTTTGGGTACACGAGCCTTGACTACACTGACACTGGTGGCGTATCTAAGCTCCAACGTTCAGGGTGTGACATAACTCTTATTCAATTAATCGGCATAGTGAGCCTGATGGGGTTGGGGTTCAGGGGGTTCTTTAAATCCGAACCTCTCTCCCCCCCTCCCTTCTTCTTTCCCTTTCTTCATCGGTTTTAGGTGACAGTGCACCTTCACCCTGCATGTACTGTGCTTGCCAATAACCACAATTATGCATTTTTTATAAATTTTTAGCACGAGAAACTTGCTCTGGGATGGTTTTGCTTTGGAACATGCTGTTTTTTAAATCTCGGTTTGCGTGGGAGGCATTACGATCATGCTTGAGTTTGGTATTATGAGCAAGAGTTAACGTGACAAAAGATATCGACAGGATGCCCGGATTGAGGCATAGGGGACTAGTTCACCTTGTACACGCACGCGCACTGCCAACTACTACCCGCGCATGCGCGGCTTGTTCTGATTCGAGCTCAAGTCCCGGAAAGGGAATTTACCCTGATACAATCCCCCGTGACTATTTAAGTTTTGTGCGCTGCCACTGGCAGTTCATAGCTGGCAGTCGCATGGATGGGGCAGGTACACAGTTGCTACCACCCGGGTAGAGGCGTGAGTAGATTACCAGGAGAGGGGTTTTACAACAAAACCGTTTTTTGAACATTAGGAACCAAGTGTGTTTTATACCGATGGCACATTTTTGTTGTTTCAGCCCGGTAATTTGCGGGTGGCCCATGCTTCTAGCCAATGGAGCGTCTGTCTTCAACAAGCTAGGTAAGGTCCTCTGAGTATTGAGAACCTCTATGAACGTCATCAGGGGTTATGTTTCTTTGATGTGACAAGTGTTTTACGTAGTGGGTGAGGTAATTTTGCCTTGGCCTAACATCTGGGAATCTAGACACCACCCTGAATTGCCATATACGTAGCCGTTGTTGGGTAGGAATGTCTACCTGATGTCATACAGGGTTATGGCGCTTTCATGTATGTTTTGGACTCGTGTTCCAGTCCTGTTATGGGGTTGATGGGCACACAGTTGTGGCACACATATGTTGCATCAAGTTGTACTGATGCACATCCCTGTTGTATCTTTTTCTTTTTCCTTCCTAGGTATTGATCAGGAGCGACTTTCATCATTAACCTGTAACCACATTGAGGGGGCACAGGTTAAGGCCCAGATCGATATTGAGGGTATTTTAATTTTATTTATCTTCACGTGCACATTATTTTACTAATTTGGTCCTGAAGAAGCGCGAACGACCTTTATGGCGATAGAGGCGCGAAACATGTTGACCTATGACCCATGACCCCTGGGCATAGTGTGCCTCCAGTCATTTTTATTTTAGCAGTTAAATTCTGCTAAGGGTACATCTTTTCAAAATTTGCTGCATGATGACCCTTTTATTACTATTTTGTCACCATTTTGCACGCACTTTTTCTACCCTCCACATAGGACCCAACGCCGCACACCCGCATGCACCATCCGGCGGTCCTCAAAAGATCTCCGATAAAGTGACCCTTCGGGGGGCCCGTAGGGAATTGCAGCGCCGGCCCTACGAGGAGCAACCGCCCGATGATGAAGCATGACATCCTTCGGGGTGAGTGACGGCATCAGAGGACAAAGAGTGGTCTTCTATTTACCCGGGTGGGTCCGTAACCTAGGAAACCGTTTCACTCTTCTTTCCTCTTTCTTCTCTTTTTTAAGGGCATGGGTGACTGTTTGCACCTGGCCATAGGAACAGTGTCCTCCTGGTGGTTTACATGTAGTCTAGGGAGCATGGACACTGGACCTTTAATAGCTCCCAGATCCCCCCTCTTTTGTTATATAATTTTAGTACGGCGGCTCAGCCGAGGATCTCTATTCTATATTTTCCTCTCTTTGGGTACACGAGCCTTGACTACACTGACACTGGTGGCGTATCTAAGCTCCAACGTTCAGGGTGTGACATAACTCTTATTCAATTAATCGGCATAGTGAGCCTGATGGGGTTGGGGTTCAGGGGGTTCTTTAAATCCAAACCGAACCTCTCTCCCCCCTCCCTTCTTCTTTCCCTTTCTTCATCAGTTTTAGGTGACAGTGCACCTTCACCCTGCATGTACTGTGCTTGCCGATAACCACAATTATGCATTTTTTATAAATTTTTAGCACGAGAAACTTGCTCTGGGATGGTTTTGCTTTGGAACATGCTGTTTTTTAAATCTCGGTTTGCGTGGGAGGCATTACGATCATGCTTGAGTTTGGTATCATGAGCAAGAGTTAACGTGACAAAAGATATCGACAGGATGCCCGGATTGAGGCAGAGGGGACTAGTTCACCGTGTACACGCACGCGCACTGCCAACTACTACCCGCGCATGCGCGGCTTGTTCTGATTCAAGCTCACGTCCCGGAAAGGGAATTTACCCTGATACAATCCCCCGTGACTATTTAAGTTTTGTGCGCTGCCACTGGCAGTTCATAGCTGGCAGTCGCATGGATGGGGCAGGTACACAGTTGCTACCACCCGGGTAGAGACGTGAGTAGATTACCAGGAGAGGGGTTTTTACAACAAAACCGTTTTTTGAACTTTAGGAACCAAGTGTGTTTTATACCGATGGCACATTTTTGTTGTTTCAGCCCGGTAATTTGCGGGTGGCCCATGCTTCTAGCCAATGGAGCGTCTGTCTTCAACAAGCTAGGTAAGGTCCTCTGAGTATTGAGAACCTCTATGAACGTCATCAGGGGTTATGTTTCTTTGATGTGACAAGTGTTTTACGTAGTGGGTGAGGTAATTTTGCCTTGGCCTAACACCTGGGAATCTAGACACCACCCTGAATTGCCATATACGTAGCCGTTGTTGGGTAGGAATGTCTACCTGATGCCATACAGGGTTATGGCGCTTTCATGTATGTTTTGGACTCGTGTTCCAGTCCTGTTATGGGGTTGATGGGCACACAGTTGTGGCACACATATGTTGCATCAAGTTGTACTGATGCACATCCCTGTTGTATCTTTTTCTTTTTCCTTCCTAGGTATTGATCAGGAGCGACTTTCATCATTAACCTGTAACCACATTGAGGGGGCACAGGTTATGGCCCAGATCGATATTGAGGGTATTTTAATTTTATTTATCTTCATGTGCACATTATTTTACTAATTTGGTCCTGAAGAAGCGCCAACGACCTTTATGGCGATAGAGGCGCGAAACATGTTGACCTATGACCCATGACCCCTGGGCATAGTGTGCCTCCAGTCATTTTTATTTTAGCAGTTAAATTCTGCTAAGGGTACATCTTTTCAAAATTTGCTGCATGATGACCCTTTTATTACTATTTTGTCACCATTTTGCACGCACTTTTTCTACCCTCCACATAGGACCCATCCCCGCACACCCAAATGCACCATCTGGCGGTCCTCAAAAGATCTCCGATAAAGTGACCCTTCGGGGAGCCCGTAGGGAATTGCAGCGCCGGCCCTACGAGGAGCAACCGCCCGATGATGAAGCATGACATCCTTCGGGGTGTGTGAGGGCATCAGAGGACAAAGAGTGGTCTTCTATTTACCCGAGTGGGTCCCTAACCTAGGAAACCGTTTCACTCTTCTTTCCTCTTTCTTCTCTTTTTAAGGGCATGGGTGACTGTTTGCACCTGGCCATAGGAACAGTGTCCTCCTGGTGGTTTACATGTAGTCTAGGGAGCATGGACACTGGACCTTTAATAGCTCCCAGATCCCCCCTCTTTTTGTTATATAATGACCAAATTAAGGTCCCACTGTGGCATGACAAAAGGAGAGGAAGGAAACTGATATTGTAGGCCTTTCACAAAACACATATCAACAGGTGATTTATTCAAAGAGGGCTGAGCTAGCAACCATAAAAGGGCCAAAAGACCAGAAAGGTACCCTTTAACTGTGCCCAGAGCAAAGCCTTGCGGGGGGAGGGAGGAGGACAAAACCAAAAAGCCAAACATTAAACAACGTTGCCTGTAGAGGGTCAATCTAACATGTGCCATATCAAGCCACAAATTTGCCTCAACGACTGGCGTATATTGTCTTTGTCGAGAGACGCCATGCTGCCAAGAAGACATCAACCACCTCTGGAGGAAGGTAGAGATTGTGAAGTTCCGGGTGCAGAAACCCTGCACTTTTTTCTGCAACAGCAGATCCTCCCAGAAGGGCAGCCTCATCGGAGGACAGATGCTCATACCCAGGAGTTCTGGATACCATGCTGAATTCAGGGCCACTAGGAAGACTTGGGCCTGGTCGGTCCTGATCTTCTTCATAACTCTGGGCAGAAGATGTATCAGCGGAAAAGCATACAGGAGTCCAGAGTTCCACCTGAGGCAGAATGCATCTCCTAGTGAGATAATCTTTGGAAACGCCAATGTGCAGAACTGTTGACATTGCACGTTCTTGGTGGTGGCAAATAGATCAAGCCATGGTTCTTCCCATTCGTGGAAGAGACCTTGCACCATCTACAGGTACAACTGCCACTCATGGTCCACAAAGTTCCTCTGCCCTGGCATTTAAAGATCCTGCCACGTGGTTCATCACCAAGAAAATTCCTTGGTGGTCCAACTATCTCCTGGCAAAGGGTCCATGACCTTACTTGCCCTGTTTGTTGCAATACCACATCGTGGTGGGGTTGTCTATGAGTACCTGCACCAGCCTCTCTTTGATGGATGGAAGGAAGGTTTTTAACACCAAGCAGCTGGCCCTCAGCTCCAGAAGGCTTGGTATGGAGCCGGAACTCTGTTGAAGATTAGACGCCTCTGAACTCTGATATTCACCTCTCCCAGGTGGCCACCCCAACCTAGAAGTGATACATCAGTCACCACTGTCAGCTTTGGGTAAGGTAGGGAGCGGGGTCTGCTTCAGACCTAATTGCAGTTCAGTAACCACCACTGCAGATCATTTGCAGTCTCCTCTGAAATCTGGACGTGGTCAGAGAGGTCCTCTTGATGTTGGGTTAACGGAACCTTTTGGAGCATTGCCGATCCCACATATGCCACCTGGAGTGTCTGAACAAAATGATGTAGGAGGCCATCAGTCCCAGCAGCCTCAGAGTCGACCTCACTGAAACCAGGACAGTGCCTGAAAGTTCGTAGCCTGAATGTCCTAGACTCTCCTTTCGGGGGGGGAAGGCACAAAACCGACCCATGTACAGAATTGCTCCGATAAAGGGGAGTGTCTGAGAAGGAGCCAGGTGTGACAGGAGGTCCCCCATAGTCTGCAGGTGGTTGACGAATGCCTGGTGTGAGCCCACCTTCAACATACAATTGTTGAGGTAGGGGAAGACTGGGAACCCTGCCCTCCCAGATGTGCTGCTATCACTTTTGTGAGCACCTCATAGGCACCACAGGTAGCGATGATGGTTCTGCAAGATGGGTATATACAAATAGGTGTCTTGCAGATTCAACACCACCATCAAGACAAGACCTGGGCCAGGGTGAGCATCTTAAATTTTGCCTTCCACAGGAAAGCATTGAACGGGTGCAGGTCTAAAATAGGTCAAAGGCCTCATCCTTCTTTGTCACCAGAATAACAAACATTGTCCACTGTTGGCGCAGGCCAAAGGGCTTGATTTCCTGCCTTATGACAGACATATGTTCTCGGTCAGTCATTCTGGGAATGGTGGGATGTGTTGCATAGTGGCTATGAAAGATAAGGTGCTTCCCTTCCAGACATTCTGCAGGACCCACCTGTCCAATGTTAAAGCTGGCCAACCCAGTAAGTAATCGTTGGATCTTGCCTCCAACTGGGTGACTGCACTCTACTAAGGGTATGATGGAGTTTGGCAGGTAGGGCCACAGGAGGGACAGTAAACTGACTGGTGCACTGTCCCTGGCCGCGGGTCAATGGTTGCCAGGACCTTAGCTGCAATGAACAAGTTACTAACTTCCGATAACGCCCTATCTGGTAGAGACTTTCTAGCTGCAGATTGCTTACCTTAGAATTATCACCAGGCGTCAGACTGGGTCAGGAAATTTTCGTGAGCAGTACCCCTGCGCGCCGGTAGGTGGCGTCATTCGGCTCTGTGTGGCGTCGTCGGGGTTGTCCGCATCGATAGTGACATGCGTGGTGCCTATATAGGTGTCAACCCAGCGCGCCTACGTCAGTTTCTTTTCGCGACTGCACGCCAGCAGCACGGAGCCACGAAGAACACTGACTACTGGTGTGGAAAACTAGGGCCCTGAAAAGGGAACAGCATGTCCCTAAAAAATTCATTCGCAGAGGGGGGGAGGAAGGGTGGGTTAGTAAGAAATCTGCGGCTAGTTAGTCTTTACCAGATAAGGTATTACCGAAGGTAAGTAACTGTTCATCTGATAGAGACTTCTAGCCAGAGATTCCTTACCGTAGAATAGATACCCAAGCAATACTTCCTCTGAGGTGTGTCTGCAAAACTGTTTCACACCATAAATTCCTGCAGGACCGAACGATCAAAGTGCCCATCCTGAGTGCGAAGAAACAGCTTGTCTGAGTAGATGTTCAGGTACGGAGGCTTAGATCACAAAGCCTGAAGCTCACTGACCCTCCGGGCATATGTTATTGCCACTAGGAAGGCCATCTTAATGGTAAGGAGCCTGAGAGGACAGTTGTGCAGCCGCTCAAAGGGAAATTACATCAGAAACGTACGAGATTGAGGTCCCACTGAGGCATGAAGAAGGGCGAATGTGGAAACGTGTTGCAAACCTTTATAGAACCTATATACAACCGGGGATTTGAACAGGGCTGGCTGATCTGGCAACTGCAGAAAAGCTGAGATGGCGGCAAGCGAAAGGATAAAGAGAAGGACTTGAGAGAGGGGAGCAGAAAGAGGGTCAACCTGTTTCTCTGCACACCATGCCACAAACTTGCCCCAACAGCAGGCGTATACAGTCTTGGTAGAGGAACACCTGGGTGCCAAGATAACATTGCAGACTTCGAGCGTAAGGTCAAAAGCTGTCAGCTGTTGCTGCTCTATCTTCACGCATGAAGGCGTGGCGCTGACAGGTTCAGGTGGAGAACCTTCCACTGCTGCTGCAACAGAAGATCCTCTCGAAGGGGCAGGTTGATCGGAGGACTGATGGCCATGCTCAACAGCTCAAGATACCAAACTCTTTAAGCCCGCCCTAGAAACTCCAGTGCGGAAACCGCTGGCATTGCGCTTTCTCGGTGATGGCGAACAGATCTAACCAAGGCTCTTACCTTGCACCACCTCCTGATGGGGACATCACTTCTGATCGATTAGGCATCTTTGGCTGAGTTCATCCACCCTGGCGTTCAGAGAGCCCGCCAGGTGTTGAACCACCAGGTATATGCCCAAACATTCCAGCCATGTCCAGAGATGCAGGGCCTCTTGACAAAGGGTCCATGACCCCATCTCGCCCTGCTTGTTGCAGTACCACATGGCAGTAGTGTTGTCCGTGAACACCTGCACTAGCCTTCCCTTGATGGAGGGTAGAAAGGCTTTCAAAGCCAGCCCGATCGCCCATAGCTCTAGTGGGTTGATGTGAGGTCCATATTCCGCCGGAAACCAGAGGCCTCTGAGCTCCATCTCTCCCAGATGGCCGTCCCATCCCAAGAGTGACGCATCTGTCACCACTGTCAGAGCTGGTTGGGAGAGGGGTCTGCCACTGACCCAATCACGGTTCATTAACCACCACTGCAGATCTTTTGCAGTTCCCTCCGAGATCTCAACCATGTCAGAGAGACTCCCCTGATGCGGCACCCACTGGAACTGGAGGTTCCACTGCAGATCCCGCATATGCCAGCGGGCATGTGTCACAAGCAGGATGCCGGAGGCCATGAAGTCCAGCAGCTTAGGAGTCAGTCTCACCGATATCCAGGATAGAGGCTAAAACATCGGTATCATAGTCTGAATATCTTGGATTCGCCATTCGGGAGGATATGCCTGAAACAGTTCCAATGAAAGGGAGCATTTGAGATGCAGTCAGGTGTGACTTCGTCACATTGATAGTGAACCCCAGCAGGTGCAGAAGGTCCACCGTAGGATGGAGGTGGGAGATGACAGCCTGGGGCGAGCCTGCCTTCAACAGACAGTCATGGAAATAGGGGAATGGCAGTGGTTGCAGGTGAGCTGCAACTACTGCCATTACCTTGGTGAAAACCCAAGGGGCACTGGTAAGGCCAAAGGGGAGCACAGCGAACTGTAAATGCTCGTGGCCCACCGTGAACTGGAGGTAATGCCTGTGGACAGGCAGGATGGGAATATGGAAGTATGGGTCCTGGAAGTCCAGTGCTACCATCCAGTCTCCCAGGTCCAGAGAAGACAGGACTTAATTGAGCGTGAGCATTTTGAATTTCTTCTTTTTCAGGAAGAAATTGAGAGGGCGCAGGTCTAGGATAGGATGAAGGCCTCCATCCTTTTTGGGCACCAGAAATTAGCAGAAATGACAACCACAACCTACTTCTGGCGTTGGTACCCTCTCTATTGCTCCCTTGGCCAAATGAGCAGCTACTTCCTGGGACGAGCAAGTAGAGATGGTCCTTTGTCAGCCTGTCGCAAAAGGGTGGCATGGGTGGTGGAGAAGTCACAAAAGGGAGGGGGTAGCCCCTTTGGACAATCTGAAGAACCCAACAGTATGATGATACTGACCTCCAGTGGGGCAGGTGACGGCGTATCCTGCCTCCCACTGGGTGCCCATGATGGTAGGAGGGTAAACTAAAGGGGTTTGGAGGCTGCGGCTGCTGTGTGGGTTGGATGTAGGAATCTGGCCTTTTATGTAGTGTACCAAAATGAGGTACACTATGTAGAAAGTCCAGATGATCCTTATTGGCTTACAAGGGTTAAACTAATCTCAAATGCTCTCTTTTGTGGTAGTGTGGGTGAGCAGTTTAGGTCTATCAGAGGGTAGAGTTAAGCATGTGTTGTACACACAGAGTCAACAAAATGAGACACACATTCAAGAAGAAACTTAAAACCAATTTAGGAAAATAACATGTTTATATCATTTTAGACACCAAGATTATCAGAATCATGTAAGTACTTTAGACACTATCAATTTTCACAGTAAAAACAGTAGAAAATGACAGCTGTCAGATTTGAGGCATGAGCCTTGAATGCTGTACTGTTATCCTACGGGAGAAACATTCACTGCATAGGTACACTTACAGACAACTTACGGACTGTTCTTCTGGACTTCTGGTAAGTAGGGGTCAAGGGCCAAGAAAGCACCAGCAGTTCAAGTTTATCTGCCATGGGGTGTCTGGGTGCAGAGGTGCTTTAAGCAGAGTTAGCCTCGAAAACTACCCACTAAAGCCAATGGGGAAAAGAACCTGTAAGAAAAGGCTGCAAGGGGGTCATGAGGTACCAGTCTGGCAGAACCCAAGTGGGGGGTCTCGGCTCTTGAGGGTCTTAGGACCACAGAGACACTGTTGGTTTATGTGAGCCCGGGCTGGGGAGCTCAGGTGCTGAGGTGTTTTGTCCAGCGGGTCAGTGAGTTAGAGGCTTTCAAGGTTCTTGGTGTACCTGCAGAAGAGGGAAAAGAAAAACAGCAGGGCCACTCTCAGTGTGCAGCTGACCTCTTTCGAAGTACCTCGACCTGCAGGTAAGTTTTGGCGGTGGTGGTGTTCCGACTGAACACCAACAAGCTTTGGTGCTTGCAACTGGCTCCTCTACCTCAGGTATTGGAACAGGGCGGCTCCTGGGGGCCTTATGTCTTGAAACTTGGCAGGGAAACAGATCTGACCTCCTGGAGCATGACTACCTCTTGCTGGGATGCTGCTATCTTGGTGGGCCCTGGGATCGACAGAACGCTATACGGGCAGCTGTAGTTGGTGCCTGCTGGTGCAGGGAAGTGGCTCCTCCACTCTAAGGGAGATGTTGCGGAGTCGAGGAAGAGCTGGGCAGACCTCCAAGGGTTTGGGGATGCTGTTCCACTTCGGGACAAGTCGGTGTCTGTGATTGTCGGGCTGGAAATTTTCTGTCAGGACATTGGTTTGGACCTCTAATGTGGGGAGCTGGATGTCGAGCACTTTCTTCAGTGGCAGGACCTGTTGGTGAGACAAGGCCAGAATGCAGAAAGGTGTCAAGACCACTGGCATCTCTGAAATCATAATACCAGTTTTCTTTATGGTAAGATTGGCCAATTTCATCACCTGCATCAGTAATTATTGGAACCCGTCCCAAATAATGAATGTAGCATATGAGACCTCCTTTGTGGAGGTGGGACGCTAAGCGTGTTAAATGAAGAAAGCTGTGGTAAGGCAGAAACCGATTGCACCCTCATTCGAGATTGGAGGCGTGCCGACTAAGAGTCAGAAAGCACAATGAGCACTATGACCTCCGGCGTCTGAGAAGTTTGCATCGGCATCGACTCTCGGGCACTGGCATGGATCGTGTAGCCTGAAGTGGAATCTGTGTGGGAGCCAGGAGAGGCCCAGTAATGGGTTTGTAGGGTCCAACTGGCGCAGATGGCAAATCCAGTGATATCCCAGATGGAGGGCCTCTCTGCTCCTTGGGGCCTGCAGTCGCACCAGTGGGCATCGGAAGTAATCCAAAGAGTAGGAACATGGCCTCGCAAAACTCTTCGATCTGCCTTGGTGTCGCAGATGGCCCCGGAAACTCAGGCTGTGCCAAAACAAGTTACAGAATGGGGAATCCGATGTCGACCGACTTGGGCAGCGACATTGAGAGGCATGGCGACGCCCTTGCGCTCTCTCAGGAGTACAAACTTGGCGGGAAGAGCCAGAGTCCCGCTTAGATTGTTTTGGTTTTTTTCTTTGACTTACCTGAAGATTTGGAGCACAACAGCGATCAGCCTTGGGATCGATTCCTGAGCCTCCTAAACCAGGAACGGGACCAAGCGAGACCGACCCTTACTCTGCTCATGACGTGATGTCTTGCGGTACTTGGTGACGTAGAGTTCTGCCTCGTGGTCCTATATGGCCTTCGAGTTCATCAACGTGCAGCCACTGCAGGCCTTAGAGTCGTGGCTTCACCCCAGAAAACACATGCAAATCTAATGAGGACATGCTATTATCCTTACAATGTTTAAAGCCTGTCGGTTTGGGAGGTGACATTTTCCTTGCACACTGTAAAATTTTAGAGGTAAAAGGTGTCTCACGAGACAAAAGGTAGCTCCAGATAGGTATCTGATGGTGCGGAAAGAAAGAAACTGAGTGCAGTGAGCAGGTGAGACTTCTATTTAGGCTCCGAACGACGCAGAGGTACTGCTGAAAAGTTTCAGAATCAAGTGTGATGCCTGGGGACTATGAAAAAGGTGAGGAATCTTCAGTTAGAAGTCCCTATCAGAAGCTGTTTCCTTTAAATTACAGCTATCAATGAGCACTTATTGGAATTCAAATGACTAGGTTGCGTTTACTTTTCTGAAAAAAAAGTTAATAAAACAGTGGACAATGCTGAGGGTCAGTGGATATAGGCAAATCTGTAGCTACAACAATACAGTTACTGCATTAGCTGCATATTTTGCATATTTCCCCAAACATTTTTCAATTTCAGATGGATGAAAATACTGCCAGAGAATGTGCCACGTGATTTGCATTTTTGCTACATAATTTAGATAACCTTGCCGTATAATTTGGTTCTCTATGCCACATAATCGTAGTAGCCTTGTGTAGGAAAGTGGATTTCTGTTGCAGTAACCCCCCCACTTTTTGCCTGACACTTTGACTTGATGTGCCCTGGGTCCCTGCCAATCAGGTTCCCAGGGTCTGTGTTCTTTCACAAAACTGTACCTTTGTACCCACAATTGGCACATCTCTGGCCACAGGTAAGCCCCTTGTAAAAGCTACAATGGGTACCAAGGGCACTGTGACCAG
Organism: Calotriton arnoldi; assembly: GCA_963921515.1. Taxonomy (NCBI): domain Eukaryota; kingdom Metazoa; phylum Chordata; class Amphibia; order Caudata; family Salamandridae; genus Calotriton; species Calotriton arnoldi. Next base: position 152,799 of record CAWUFW010005474.1, on the reverse strand, counting down.
GGAAGGCCTCTAGGGGCTGCAGCACCTATTGTGCCACCGTTAGAGACCCATGCACCTTAACACCCACACACTGCCATTGCAGGCTGCGTGTCTTGGTGCAGAGAAAATTGAAGAGTCGACATGGCACACAATCCCTGTGTGCCATGCCTTCAACCCACAGCCTATGGCCTGGGTAAGTCACCCCTCTAGCAGGGTGCACTAGACCACAGGTGAGGGTACAGTTGCCTGAGCACTATACCCCTACAGTGTCTAAGTCCATTCTTAGACATTGAAAGTGCAGTAAGGCCATAAAGAGTATATGGTCTGGGGGTTGGTCATTACGCACTGCACAGCTCCATAATGGCTTTATGAAACCTGGGAAGTTTGGTAGCAAACTTCTCACCACATTAAACCCACAATGATGCCAGTGTGGGATTTAATGTAAAAAGGACTCAGAGGGCATCTTAGAGATGCCCCCTGAAAAATGACCAGCCCTGGTGTGGTTCCTGAATGGCTACCCGCCATTTGCCACCACCAGACAGGTTTCTGGACCCCTGGGTAGAGGGCCTCCGCTCTCTGGGGGCAGAAACAAAGCCCATCCTGGGCAGAGGTATCATGCCTCCTCCTCCAGTATGGGCTGGGTCCACGAAGGGAAGCTTCAAAGGCCTGCCGCCTTTATCAGCCGACCCTGCCTTGGATGCCCCCAGCAACTGGCTTCCACCAGTTCTGACCCCCACTTTGGGCCAGAAAATAGGCGGGAAAACCAAGACAGGAAGAGAGATTCCAAATTCATCTACAATTGCATTTCTGTGTACAGCCTTGCATTTGAAAGTATATTTTACCTACCTGTGCCAAGTTTTGCTTGGTTCTAGAAATAAAACATAAGTATACCTTTTTTATACTTACCCAATTGGTCTGGATTCAGTCTGTGTGTGTGTGTCATCGGTTCTTGCCTGAGTAAATACAAGAAAAGCTTAACACACCCTCTGATAAGCCTAACTGCTCGACACAGTACCACAAATAGAGCTGTTAGAGATGATCTAATTTAGCCTCTGCTATACCTCTGGGGATCCACTGGACTCTGTGCACACTATACCTTACTTTGGTATAGTATATACAGAACAAGCTCCCTACACCTTGTGCCTACATTGATTGTTCAGTGGTGGGATACAAGACTTTGCATTTGCTGTACCACTCTGTCAATAAGTGATTCCACTAAAGAATCAAAAAATTGTCTCTAATGCCAAAAGAACTAGTTACTTACCTTCGGTAACGTATTATTTGGTAGAGACACAGTCTGGCCGCAGATTCCTTAACTTGTGAATTCTCTCCAGGTGTCAGACTGGACCCGGAAATTTTTCAGCAGTACCGGTGCACGCCGGGAGATGGCGTTGTCTCCGGTTGTAACGTCAGTGGAGCCATATAAGTCCCCTCTGGCGCGCGGACGTCAGTTTCCTCTGTGAAAACGTCTCCACCAGAACACGGAGCCACTACAGAAACTGGCTGTGGAAACAGTGTGCCAAAAAAGATCAAAATATCTTTAAAAAAATAGAGAGAAAATGGAAATAAATGGTATGACAATACCCAGACCAGGCCAATAAGGAAAGACTAAAAGAAATGACGAAGCAACCATAAACAAAAGGTATGGCAATACCAAGTCAAGCTATAAGAAGTAAAAGCAAATGGTTCATTGAATTACACAATTATGTGAAACAGTGATCACTGGTATATAAAACCAGCACTGAAAAGGGTATAACCCTTACAATCAGATTGTTCTCAAAGTGGGGAGGATGGGCAGAGCGTTAAGGAATCTGTGGCTAGACTGTGTCTCTAACAGATAATACATTACCGAAGGTAAGTAACTTGTTCATCTGATAGAGACATCTAGCCGCAGATTCCTTAACTTGTGAATTAAATACCATAGCAATACCCACCCAGATGAGGGTCTGAGAACTAATCCTACAAAAGTTCTCAGAGAGAACCAGTCGGTTGAAATTAACCATAGACCAGACATACGTAGGAATTAGATGATCCTACAGGCCGCCCATACGAAAGGTGATCTACTTTATGAAATCACATCTATCCGTTTCTTCCCGGACTTCACCCTCATGGTCCAACGACAACGACGCACCTTCGATGAGGTTAAATGGACATTACGGACCTGAAAACCTCCAATATGCAATGCTATTCCCAGCTAAATTGAGTGTGTTAGACAACGGTAAAACATGGTACTTTGCATCTCCAGAAGAAGTGTGGGACTGGCTCGAGAGAGGGCGTAGGGCCACCCGACCAACGCAACAGGGTCACAATCGCCAACGAGGGTAACAGAGAGATGCCCCCCCTCGGAATCCCCACTCAGATCACGAAACTGGAGGCTCAGCGGCTGGGGCTGACTCCCCCTGATCGGACTACGCAAAGTTTGAGCCTGCATCTGACAAAGACACTGTAGTCTGCTACGAGTAACAGAGATCCCTCCAGCAGGTACGAAAACATGATGGAAAGGGGTGTACGACCATATTTTGCTAAAGACACACTTAAACAGACAATGCACGCAACTCGGGAGGGCCGCTGCCGGATCACGAACAGCAGCGCCGGCCAACCCCAGATTATAGTTTAATGGTTCGATTTGGGCGACAGGCGCTCTGCAAATTGGGTAAGTGGGTAGTTTTAAACCTACAGTGCAGGGCAGCAGGGAGGGGGGGGGTTTATGTGGGGTTTGAGTTTAAGAAGTTCAATGTCACACATGACCTTTTATATTATTTTTTATCCAACCAAAGATTTACAGCCTCTGTCAAGACATAGAAAGCAGCTTCCAAGGGAGGGTGGGGTAGAGAGGGCTCTGAGGGATAGAGGGTGGTTGTTAAGTGCCCGTACACAACTATGGCTGCGCAACCCACATCAACAATGAAAATGCTGTTGTGGAATGTAAATGGGCTAGGAGACAAGATCAAGCGGACTATGGTCTTGCAATATTTACGCAGACACGCCCCGGATCTCGTACTTCTGCAGGAAACACATTTGCGAGGCCACCACATTCTGGCACTGAATAGGTTTGGGTACACTCTCTGGGCGCATGTGGGCTACACATCCGGCTCCAGGGGGGTGGCGATCCTGGTTAAGAATTCAAAGTCCTTAATACCGGGCCGTATCTGGTGGGACCCACAGGGGAGGTTTGTGGCTATGGCAGGGACGTGGGAGGGCCGGAACTTAAACCTATGCTCCACATACATTCCACCAAGACTGCACGCGGGAACCTTCCCTGAGTCAAGTAACACACTACTAGACATGCCCCCTGGCGTGCTTCTACTGGGCGGGGACATGAATGCAGTGATGTCCCAGGATTTGGACAGAACAACTCGGCAAACTCGGGCGGGGGAGGGGGGACCCCTGGAGGCCTTCGCAACTGCAATGGGCCTGTCGGACCTATGGAGACTTCACAACCCCACTTGCTGACAATATACACATATATACGCAGCACACAGCAGTGGGTTGACTACGTCTTTACACAGTGCACACAAGCGGGACACTTCCATGGGGCCCATCACAAGGCCAGGTGCATATCTGACCACTCACCGATAGAGATCCTGTTACATGGCTTAACCAGGGACCACACCCTTCCTCCCCATATAGATCAGTGGCACTTTAAGGACAGAGACATCCAAGATAAGTTCAGAGAGTGCACTCAACAATACTTTGCCGAAAACGAGGGGTTGGTGGACTCGCACTGTACACTCTGGGAAGCATACAAAGTGGTGGCCAGAGGCTATGTCCAGGCAGCGGTGTGGGGGCTAAGGAAGCAGAGACTCTCCAAGTGTGATGAAATAGAGAGCGAGATTGCCGCCCTGGAGCGGCAATTACACCAGGAAACTCCGGGCACCCCAGAGTTGCTCACAAGGGTACGCCTTAAGCAAATCGAACTCAGGGACCTGGGGGAAGATGCGGCAAGATAACACGCACTGGCCACACAGAGACGACTGTATGACGTAGGGGACAAGGCCAATAAGTTAATTGCGTAGTTAGAGAAACGAGAGCGAGACTGGGTTGCGGAAATTCAAACAAGTAGTGGGGTGACACTTAGATCCGGGACAGACATCGCAGAGGCATTTGCGTCCCATTATGAGACAAGATACCAGTCAACGTCTACCAGATCAATGGACGAGTGCACTGAGCTGCTCGCGGACCTATCCTTACCGACTTTGTCACAGGAAGACAAGGAAGACACTGACCGGAACCTGATGGTAGAGGAGGTAGTAGGGGCCATCAGGGACTTACAATCCAGGAAGGCGGCAGGTCCAAACGGGCTCCCCGCCAAACTCTTTAAATGTGTGGCAACCGGAGTGGCAAAACCAATGTTGGAAATGTTCGCCGCGGCACTACAGGACGGTTGCTTACCTGCAGATTTGAGACTTGCCACAATAGTGGTCGTTCCGAAAAAGAACAAACCCATGGAGCTCTGTAGCTCTTATCGGCCCATTTCCCTGCTTAATTTTGAATCGAAAGTGCTGGCAAAGGTGCTGGCAAACCGGCTTGCCCCCATAATCTCCACCATTATCCACTCGGGTTTATGCCTCAGCCCAGTACCAGATTAAACCTCAGACGCCTCTATGGGGTGATGTACGCTACGGCAGCCAACCCAAGCGAATCCACGGCTCTACTATCGCTGGACGCCCGCATGGTGTTTGACAGCATTGAATGGCCATACCTCTAGGCAAAACAAACAATGGGGCGACCCTGTGTCCCTCAGAACCTGGGTATTTTATAAAGAAAAAACAATGGTTCTGTTGGGTGAGCGACAAATTTCTTGTACAGTTTAACTAAATTATCTTATCACTTTTATACAAAAACAATTTCAGCCGAAAGGAACACACGAAAAACAGATTAATGGGTAACAAGTTGTTTTTATATAAATTGCATCATTTATAAATTACCCATATTTGAATATAAGGCTGTCAAAAAGTGAAATTATAAGGTGACGAGTGACCAAGTGACATATTGTGCTCAGTGAAACAGTTGAGTGAATGATATGTACAAAGTGATTAAAATATGTACAAAGGAGGAAAAGGAAGGCCAGACTAAGGACAATGACTCTGCTATTAATCCAATTCTAATTCTTCAAGCAGAGCCTTGATCTGGACCAAGAGGTAGCGTCGACGTTTCAACCCTATCTACGCACTATTGAGTAGTCATTACGGGTCTTCATCAGGACAGGAGAGATGGCAGCCTAATGTATCCAGAGTTAATCAGTAGTAGGAGGGCAAGGGGCTCAGGTCCGCGTGCTCAACGCCCCTATCAGATAAATTCCAATAAAAATGCAGGGAATCAGGAATTAATAGGTAAATCCTCTTTCCCAATTGACAGAGGCACACAGTATCGGGCTCAGAGTAGAGGTCAATTCTTTAAGTCGTATATGATGATGTATGTATAATCACAATATTGATCAATGTTGCATCAATGATATTTCATAGGGATTTCTCCATAATTAGGTCATCAGCTTCTATGTTAGGTTATGGTAAGTACCAGACAAGTTCATCAAATTCCATATTTACTTCCTTATTCAAGCTTTATATTCCATATCTACTGCGGTCTGAGTTGCCAAATGTCGACATTGCCCTCCTACTACTGATTAACTCTGGATACATTAGGCTGCCATCTCTCCTGTCCTGATGAAGACCCGTAATGACTACTCAATAGTGCGTAGATAGGGTTGAAACGTCGACGCTACCTCTTGGTCCAGATCAAGGCTCTGCTTGAAGAATTAGAATTGGATTAATAGCAGTCATTGTCCTTAGTCTGGCCTTCCTTTTCCCTCCTTTGTACATATTTTAATCACTTTGTACATATCATTCACTCAACTGTTTCACTGAGCACAATATGTCACTTGGTCATTCGTCACCTTATAATTTCACTTTTTGACAGCCTTATATTCAAATATGGGTAATTTATAAATGATGCAATTTATATAAAAAACAACTTGTTACCCATTAATCTGTTTTTCGTGTGTTCCTTTCGGCATACCTCTAGGCAGTCCTGTCCAGGCTTGGCCTAGGCCCGCGTTTCTGCGCATGGGTTCGCCTCCTTTACAGGGATCCTAGAGCCCGCGTCAGTTTGAACAGATCCATCTCCAGATCCTTTGCACTCCACAGAGGCACACGTCAAGGGTGCCCACTTTCTCCCGTGCTATTCACGCTGGCACTCGAGCCACTCGCGGCATGGATTAGGGGGGACCCAATAGTCAGAGGCATAGACATGAGGGGGAATGGGAGGAGCGAATCTCGCTATACGCAGACGATATACTACCTCTATGCAAGTAGACTGCGGCAAACGTTCCACAGACTTATCAACATACTCCGGCTCTTCGGTACATACTCAGGCTACCAGATTAACTGGGACAAATCCCTCATTTTCAGCCTTTCTGGAATGCTACCCCCCTCCCATCGGACTGTGCGGCCCTAACACAACATGACAAATTTAAATATCTGGAAATATGGATAACAAAATCAGCCGAGGAATTCCTCGATCTGAATGTTTACACACAACTGACAAAACTTCACGGAGACACTGCTCATTGGCGATACCAAAGGGGATGATGGACGGAGCGTTTGAGCTAATCAAACACTCACCCCCAGTCAACTGATCTGGGTTTAATCCATCATCATTCTTTAGCTCACTCCACCACCCCAGTTCAGACATGGCCATATGCAAATCAGTCTGACCCTGTGCCTCATGGGAACAGTCCAGCCCAAACTGCCAAGCCATGTCTTCCCTGGACCGGAAACAAGCATCCTGGGACCGGTTTCTGGCTATTCAGCCGTCATCAGCCAGGCTAGCTTAAATCCAGTGGCAAAGTGAGCAAGGGACCCACGTCTGGGCATACCCTGCCAACTTAGGGCGAACAAAGCGATACCAAAGGGGATGATGGACGGAGCGTTTGAGCTAATCAAACACTCACCCCCAGTCAACTGATCTGGATTTAATCCATCATCATTCTTTAGCTCACTCCACCACCCCAGTTCAGACATGGCCATATGCAAATCAGTCTGACCCTGTGCCTCATGGGAACAGTCCAGCCCAAACTGCCAAGCCATGTCTTCCCTGGACCGGAAACAAGCATCCTGGGACCGGTTTCTGGCTATTCAGCCGTCATCAGCCAGGCTAGCTTAAATCCAGTGGCAAAGTGAGCAAGGGACCCACGTCTGGGCATACCCTGCCAACTTAGGGCGAACAAAGCGATACCAAAGGGGATGATGGACGGAGCGTTTGAGCTAATCAAACACTCACCCCCAGTCAACAGATCTGGGTTTAATCCATCATCATTCTTTAGCTCACTCCACCACCCCAGTTCAGACATGGCCATATGCAAATCAGTCTGACCCTGTACCTCATGGGAACAGTCCAGCCCAAACTGCCAAGCCATGTCTTCCCTGGACCGGAAACAAGCATCCTGGGACCGGTTTCTGGCTATTCAGCCGTCATCAGCCAGGCTAGCTTAAATCCAGTGGCAAAATGAGCAAGGGACCCAGGTCTGGGCATACCCTGCCAACTTAGGGCGAACAAAGCGATACCAAAGGGGATGATGGACGGAGCTATGTCTGAACTGGGGTGGCGTGGTGAAGCAAAATAACGCTGGATTAAACCCAGATCTGTGACTGGGGGTGAATGTTTGCCAATGTGCAGCATTCCGTCCATCATCTTGTGTGTTTTGCACACTGCTCATTGGCGCCAACTACCTATCACTCTTCTGGGTAGGGCAGTGCTGTTCAAAATGATGGCCCTCCTGTGCCTACTCTATTCATTACAAAACACACCACACAAGATCCCGGACACCTTTTTCCAAGCTATTGAAAGGGAGCAGCGTAACTTGTTAGAGGGGGGGCACCACAAATTGTGCTCCGCAAACTCCAACGGAGGTGTACGAGGGTGGACTAGCTGTCCCAGATATCCGAAACTATTACCTGGCGACCCAGCTCATTAATATAAACGGCTGGGTCTTTGCACCCCGCTCCGAGCCAACATACCGGGTAGACCGTCAGGCAATGGGAACCAACAGGCACTTGGCGGCGTTATACCAAGGAAGCGGGGGAAAATCACTCCCCACCCACACCCAAGTGGTGGTACGAGCATGGCAGAGCGCCACCAAATCACTGGGCTGGAAGGACAGATTGACCCAGCAAACCCCACTGTGGCACAGTGGTGCGCTGGGAGAGGTGGGTCGCCTACAGGGATTCCGCAGTTGGAACCTCATAGGCATAGATACTCTCGGGTACGTATGGCATAAGGGTAGAATGATTACCTTTAAGAACTTACAAACTGAATACCAACTGGCGGACAAGGAACAGTACAGATACCTACAGTTAAGACCTGAGTACTCCCCATTAGAAGACCGACTGTTGCTAGACCCTATCCCTGAGAAGGAGATCTCCCACACATACAGGAAATTAACAAATAACCTCCCCTATCACCTGGGACCACTTAGGGCAGCCTGGGAGGCGGACTTAGGACTGCTAGAGGACGACAACTGGCAAGAAGCAATCCAGAGCCCCAGAGAGATCGCCATACGGGCGCTATTCCGACTAGTTCAACTTAGAATTCTACATAGATCACACTACCCTGGCACACTTCAACACAAGATCGGGAGGGCAGACACAGACCAATGTGCTAGAGGCTGCGGTGAAATTGGCCCATTCTTCCATATTATCTGGGGATGCCCCAGAATTCAACGCTACTGGATTGGGGTTGTCGGGGTGATGTCAGAAGTCCTGGGAATTCGCATCCAACTAGATCCGCGCTGGCATTTGCTCGGGGTCTCGGGGGAAGACCGGTGGCCCACACACACACAAACATGGCTCATGCTAGCTTCAGGGGTGGAAAAACAAAATATCGCACAAAAGTAGGGGGCACGGGATCCACCAAAACTTTCCAATTGGGTCATAGACATGGACTGGTGCTGACTGGCAGAACAAGTAGTTTACAAGAGTTGGGGCTCTCCAAAGAAATGGGAAAAGATCTGGAGCCCATGGGAGAAGTATAGGCCCTAAAAACAGGAGCGACAGAGGGAATGTAGGTCTGGGAGTGATGCTGTAATTATCCGGCAGGATGTGTTAGAAATTGATATCTATGACTTTTTCCATATATGTGTATTGTCGCTTTCCCTGTAACAGAAGCTGTATAGAATATACCTGTCTAACGACTATTATGTACGTGGATGGATCTAGTTTGTTGAATAAAAAGAATTTCAACAAAGAAAAATAAGCAAAGTCCCTGAAAATTACCCAAAAGGGAAACCCAGTTAGAATAACTGCCCACAAGACATATGAGCCAAAATCTAATCTGACCGTAAGGCAGACAAGGGCACATATAGATATATTTAGTCGTCGAAGAATGAAGCACTAGATCATAATCTCACATTATGATCCCTTAAAAGGCTGTAAGGTAGAGAAATTAACAACCGCCTAGTAGAGAAAGGAAATTGTCCCCATGGAGACAGAAATGTATGACTATCAAAGATATGGAAAAAATTCAGAGGGTCCTTAAAGCGAAGAAGGATCAAAAACAAACCTTCCCCTCTGGAAAAAACAGAAATCTTTTCAACCATGTAAGGCATGGCCATAAACGACCGTAAAGTAACTATTCAGACACTGCATCTGAGATAAACCCAGAAGCAGAGCTCACGGGACAACCTTGTTCCAAAAGTGAACATAAGAATAAACATAACTTCAAAAATGGAGGAAACAAAGACTGCAAGTATTCAGAAGAATACACATCAGACACCCTGAGCTTGCCAGACGTAAGTCCTCCAGCAAAGAGGAGCACACTTCCATGGAACAAATTACCATGTGCAGGTAAAGAACTCAACACATATAAAAACAGGCATGATCCCCTCACCAGGAATCATAACCAAAGAATTATCCAATGCAAAAGCAATCAGTGCACCACCTGAAGTCTATGAAAAGTGCACTCCGCTAAAGTAGCGCAAAAGTCTGCGTTGGCCAAACCAGAGACCAAAATTACCCTGAAGTGGAAATTCAAAGTATTCAGAAAAAACAAGTATGCACCGTGTACACAAGCTCTCACACTTGGCATAAGTAATATGTCTCCATAAGAAATACTGTGAGTCAACAGTAATGCATACCTGAATACCAAACTGCTTCGAAAGAAGCATGTGAAAAGGAAAACTTCCTCATCGGAAGACACATCACCTGCAATGACTTCTGGGCATAAAGCCCATTATCAGAGGAAAAAAGGAAAAAAAAAGAATATACCTCAGGTATCCATATACCATTATACCACTTAAACTGTTACAGACAGTATTAAAACAATAACATCTGCACCCCGCAGAAACATCAACCAGGTGTAAGCAAAAGAGGGACATGTCAATGCCCTAACAAGTTAGGCCCTTTGAGAAAATAAACATCCAGTATAATTTATACAACCCAAGAATAGGGTCAAAATTAAAGAACATATAACAGAGAAAGAGTAATTAAGACTCTGTATCACTTCTCCTATCTTGGAAGCGTCTCAATGCTGAATCTACCTGAGCCCCAAAAAGATAAACTCCGGCATATCAACTAAAGTTGCCTGTACCACCTCTGAAAAACCTGAAGCTCTTAACCATGTCCTGCCTACTGAATCAGTGGTATCCATGCCACATCTGATTATCAGCTTAGCTGCCTGTTGTCCATCTCTATTCAGGTTTTCAGGTTCAGAATGGAAGCTATCCTGAAGCAATGGCAACATGGTTTGCAAGGTATCCCAAAGCGTGGGAAAACCGCCCAAGAACACAAGACATCTTAATGCAGAACTAGTAGAAACGAAGATGTGTCTGCCACATGCATCCTGACTCCTAGACTCCTTATTTAACAGAGGTTTAGGTGCAAAATCCACATCCTGTTAGACTGTAGCAGCTTTGAACTACCAGGCTACGAGTGGTAGGATGACTGAGGAGACAAACTGGGTCTTCTGGAGCAGGTAGATGCCTACGAGATCAACATATATATGTGAAGTGCACCGCACAATCAAAATTCAACAAAAGTTAGTCCAATCTTTTCATATGACGTCCACAGTAATCTTTATTTTTCATGGGAATGGAACAGCCAACGCGTTTCTTTCACTACATGTGAACTTCATCATGGCATAGATTTTGACTTTCAAGATATTTGTCTTAGAGCCAAAGGCGAGCCGCGATTTATCACTGTTTGACAGTATGGATTCCTGGTATAAATATTGAACTTCAATTCAACGGGTCCCTATATGTTTAAGGGCGAGCATATCTCATCATCATTCCTGAAAAAATGGCAGGGAGGCACCTTGATATGTGCCGTCTCCCAACTCCCGAGCCAGCGTCTCTCCGTGAGTTTGTGCACTTTACATATATATGTTGAACTTTTCTGATCTTTTGAGGTCGTACCTTTGGAAACAGCAGGTGCAGTGGATGTACATGCAACGCTGTTCTCTACACTATAAATCCGGATGTTTTTTGGGGATAAGGAGGGAGGTGCAACTGCTGCACTGGCTCGCTGTTTCATTGTTTTAGATGCCTACAAGATATAGCGCGGTCCACCAAGACCCCTGAATCAGGCTTGACCCTTGTTCAGAACAATATGTCAAACAGGATCTCACTATATGGAAGAACAGGTTCTTCTCCTGACTGTCCTTGTTAAAGGACATCAATCAGAGGTTCGGTGGACTTCTCCACCGTAGGCAGTGACAAGTCCAAAACTGCTGCCACTCTCCTCAACACATCTGCGAAGGAGGCACTTACCTCTGTAGCGAGGCTAGGAGGGGAAAGTAGCCCGAGGCTGGAGAGGACTCCAGCCCACTAGCCTCACCAAAAGCAGATATCCAACTCTTCTCTACTTGAGATGGAATAATTTCAGAAATGGGCTTAAAGAGCCCAGACCTCCTTACATCATCTGTTAAAAGGTGACTCTCTGTAGTGCTAGAGACACATTCCATTGGTTTGAAACCACGTGATGACCTTTGACTACCATGATTTTAATTGACTTTTTGTGTTTCATTTTACCCTAGCATTAATGTATGTCCGGCATATGCCTTTTTTCCCTTGAAGATTTCTTTCGTATCTCTCGTAGTTTTAAAGTGGGAGCTGTCACAGAGTAGAACAGCTTGCCAAGAACAGAACGTGTGGGATATGCATTTAACAGCATGAGAGAGAAAGATGTGGAATGTACTTTTTGGTCTCAAAGTGCAGTGTTATGAGCAGTGGTGCTCAAATGTGCATTGTGTTGTACATTGGCAGATGAAGTGTGTGATGCTATAGGCAGTGGTGCACAAATGTGCATTGTGTTGTACATTGGGAAGTATTATGAAGTTCTTACTATTGGCTTTGACATGCCCTTATGTCATCTTGAATTCTGACTCTGTCTTGCTTGAGCTTTTTGCGCGCACAGGCAGGTCCCCAGATTACTCAAGTTGTTTAGCACGTTCAAGGTTGTTTTGTTTTCTGCTGGATGGAGGCTTTCTTAAGCTTCGCTGGGATAATGTGTGGGAAGTGTGCTTGGCGCCTTTCAGAGCAGAGAATGTTGTTGCCAGAGAAATGTGTGGAATGTACAGCTCTGTCTCGGAGTGAAAATACAGGGGCCTGGCCAGCTTCTGTCTTGACCTTGACACAGACCAGTACAGTCAGCTCAGTTTTTCATAACAGAAGAAAAGGGGCGAGGTTTCTAGAACCTTCGCTTTAGGTTGAGTAAAAGGTATTAAAGGCGGGGGATCTTGGCAGGCAGATGGGAGCTCACTTGTGGGGCTGACGTGTCGTCACAAGAGAAGTTGGGATTTGGGTCCCGATCGAGAGTCCTGCCTGGCTGTCAACGGGCTCCTCCAGCTTGAGTTGGCAGGGATTTTGAGTGAACGATCGGTGAGGTGATTTGTTTCTGATCGTTGCCATTGTGATGCGTGGCTGTTTGCATGCATATTCAGTTTCCAGTGGCTATAACAGTTATTGTGATGCGTGACTGTCAGTGTACACCTTCAGTTTCCAGTGGCTATAATCATTTGAGGTGTTTTCTTTGAGTATTGACTTTGTGATGTGTGAGTGAGTCGGAGTACACATCCAAGTTAATCATCCGATGTATTAGTGTATATATATCGTTCTGATTTCTTGCAGGACGTCCAGTTATTATCCATGCATCTAACAGTTGCATTTGCCAAGTGTATTATTATTGCTTGTATATATATATATATATATATATATGTATATATATGTATATATATATATATATATATATATATATATATATATATATATATATATCCTTAAAGTTTTCCGCCACGTCAACCATCCAAAGGACGAAAAGCAGACCCAAAGTAAGTGCAATACAGGTTTATTCCAAAAACGCCCGCACCTCCGCCATTACGCGTTTCAGCCTCCAACGAGGCCTTGATCACATGACACGTTTCGGAGACCTTTTTTTTTTATTTTTAAAGTGCTAGTGCAGAAAACACACGTGATGAGAAATCATAGACATAGACGGTACATTCAATAATGTCATAAAAACCTAGTTGCCATACTGCATTTATAAAATCAATTCATAAATTGAGATGTAATAAATATGTGCAAAGAGAGCAAGGTATATTATATAAATATTCATGATTGCATAAATATTTAAAAGCACACAATTTCTATTGGGTAAAAATTCAATAAAAGGTTTTCCCTTAAAAATGTGCTTTGGAGACAGAGCTAAAATCAGTGTATAAAAGGAATAAAATGACAAAAAAAAAATCATATATATATATAAAATACGTACTAAGAAGCATAAATACACTTCTAAAATCATGTCAAAAATCCCAAAATTTATAATAGCTCATCTGCAGATGACAAGTATCACAGTAAAATACCAGTAGCTCAATTTTGTGTCATAACCAAAGATGCACACATAAATTCAAATGCAGTAAAGAAATGGATTCTCGTGTCCTGCCCAAGTGGGCCCATGACCCTGAAAATTCCTCTAGTATAAAGTGCTGGTGCTGTTATTTAAAAGTGCTAACACGCCGTGATTTAAAGTGTGAAAGTGTGTAAAACTGAAAGATAAATAAATTAGTAAAAACCTACTGTGAGGCGGTACTGATGTCAGCTATAAGAGAACAAATGTATAAGACAGATCTTTCATAGGCACGTAAAAAAATCCTCACTAGCGTTGAGACCTTGAGGTGTCTTACAGTCCAACTCCAAAATATATCTCGTTTCCAACTTTCTTAGGAGGTATTCCCGGTTACCACCCCTTCAAAGAGGCAAGACAGTATCAACGGCAAAGTATTTTAAATACTGTAAATCACTGCCGTGATGTTCTTTACAATGCCTTGCAACTGGATAAGCGGCATCATTGTTGTTAATGGCTCTCATGTGCTGGAGTATCCGTTTGTGGACCTGCAACTTGGTGCTGCCCACATAGCGCAGGCCACAAGGACACTCCAGCACATACACCGCGAATTCAGTTTTGCAGTTGAGAGATTTTGTTATGGCAACTGGCTTAGGTTTGAATGGGGTGGTATATGACTTGGTATTACAGCCATATTTACAGGCTCTACAAGTTGAACATTTGTAAAAACCTGTTCTGTTATTAAGCCAATTTTTGTTAAAAGTGACCTCGGGACTACTCCTTCCTGTAGGTGATGCTGGGAGTTGATGTCAATCGGCCACCTAATATTGGATCATTAAGTATCAAGGGCCAGTTTTTATTCACGATTCTCCGTAAGGTTTCGTGTTGACGGTTAAAAGTTAGCACCAAACGAGTGGGCTGATCAATAGGTTTGGAGGTGCTATTGTCCCTAGTGGCTTTGGTTGTTAACACTTCAGAACGTTGTAGCTTATTGGCCTTGTTTATAGCCGTCATGACCACCTCCTCAGAATAACCTCTGGCTAAGAACCTCTCCTTACTCGCCCTCTGTGCCTGACTGCAATCATGATCCGTGCTGCATATCCTCCTGATCCGCAGCATTTCCCCGTAAGGAATGCTGTTGATCAAATGGGAGGGATGATGACTGGGAGCATGCAGCACCGTGTTGCCTGCAGATGGTTTTCTGTGAAGACGTGTTTCTAGCTTGTTATTTGCCACGTATACCTCCACATCTAAAAAAACTATACTTTCTTTACTCATCTGGGCTGTAAACTGCAAGTTCAAACTGTTATTCTTAAGTTCTAATACAAAATGTTGAGCATCAATTACACTGCCTTTCCAAACCAGAAATAAATCATCAATATATCTATATCAGCAAAGTACATGTCTAGAAAGGGTCTCACCATGTGTTGCCCTGAGGACCTGCTCCTCCCACATGCCCATTTGTAGGCAGGCATAACTGGGAGAAAAGCAGGCCCCCATGGCAACCCCCCTGACTTGCTGGAAGATATGATTGAGAAAGAGAAAAAAATTATTCTCTAAGCATGTGGAAATCATGGCTAATAACATTTTGTTGTGCACATAAAACTGCATAGGTCTGGTGTTCAAGTAAAATCCAATTGCCATCAAGCCATCACGGTTATGTATACTTGTGTACAATGATGTAACATCTAACGAGATTAGTACACAGTCACTTTCCCATTTTACATTTTGAATTTTGCGAAGGAAATCCCCAGTATCTTGGATGTACGATGGGAGCTTCTTCACGTGCTCTTGAAGGAAGAAGTCTACATATTTTGATGTATTTTCCATCTGACTGCCCTGGGCCGATATAATGGGCCTCCCCGAAGGTTTATGCACATCTTTATGAATTTTGGGGATAAAGTAAATGGCTGGTATAATGGGATGGTCTACTTTCAAGAATTTGAATTCTTCCACACTTAACAGACCAGCAGATTTCCACGCCAGTAGTTTACTGTTAAAGTCACTCCATGCACATTTCACTGCTGGTATAGTACTTCTTTTATAGCAGTTTCTGTCATTCAATTGCTTTAGTGCCTCCTCCATATACAAGTCTCGTGGCCACATGACCACATTACCACCCTTGTCTGACTGTCGGATGATAATGTTGTTGTCATCCTGTAATTTCTTGATCAGTTGGGAATAGATGTGCTCTTGTTTGGTGTATTTCTTTGGGGACCTCATAGTGGAACTATAAAGTTTTTTCAATTCATAAATGACTTTTCGTGAAAAACATCCACATTGTCTCGCAGCATTATCGGACAAAAGGTTGATTTAGGTCTAAAACTTGTTTGAATTGTTGCCCCCAATTGTAAGGACTCTGGACCGGTCTCACTCGTGGTTGTATTTTGTTCATCAAACAATTGCTGCATATCTCTCAAAAGATCCAAATCCCCAGCTGTCAGTGTTGGGCTGGCACTCATTTCTACAGGCGTTGTTGTTGCAGTGTCATGATTGTGTGCTCCTTGAATTAGATGGTATTTACGTAATTTTATTTTGCGCACAAATTTGTATAGATCAATTCGCGTTTGTGCGTAATCTAAGTCTCTAACAGGGCTGTAAGAAAGACCCAAGGCCAATGTTTTTCTTTCCTCCTCACTCAATACGGTCATGGTCAAATTGATAACTGTATGTTCATCCATGGTGTTTGTTACCGTCTGTTCCATCTCCGATTCGCTGTTTTTTTGTTGTTTTGCTTGTTTCTGTTTTCTGCATTTGCGTCTTGCCCGTCGTTTTTGGTTTTGTCGTTTATTTCTTTGTTGGCACTTGTATTTTGTCCTCGTGGGCGTAGGGTTTGTATCCTGTCTAACCGCAGATAATCCAGTTCCTGACCCAATGATGGTTTTGTAAACCCCAATCCACGGGTTGTTAAGGCCTGATCATTATCAGAACCACTGTTGATGGCTGAACTCAAATCAGAGGCAGACGTGGATGCCTGTAGACTGCCGCTCACACTGGGATGTATTGAAGGGGTAGCCCTTGATGGGTTTGCTACTTTCACTGCATCATATTTCCTCGCAAAGGTGAATACACGCCCCTGCTCGTAATCCACCTTATCCCTTTGAAATTTGTAGGCTTTGCGTCTTTTGATGACATCCTCATCCCTATGGAGGCGGTTAGTCATATCCTCACGGTACTTCTGGCTCACGGCCGTGTTTTCCAGTTTGCCAATTTCCTCATTGAGTTCCTCAATCTTTAATTGTAATGCTGCCCTGTCACTGTCCGCATATTTGATCAGAATGACAACAAGTCTGCGTGACGATTCAAGATTGCAGTCCACCCATTCGGCCAACATCCGGGGATCCGGATTCTCATATCTTGGAGCAAGCATAATTCTTAACCCTCTCGGGATTCTTCCTACTTCGAGATATCTGGTCAGGGATTTACTCTCCCACCACTTGGCCTGTTCTGATCTCATACATTTTTCTAGTCTCTTATACAGTTCTTTAATGCTGTTAGTTGCTGGATGTGCGCCACTTGCCTGCGCTTGGTATGTTATCACCCCACTGGGGGAATCATCAAATAAATCATCAGCTGCCGCCTCTCGACTCCGAATCGCGTCAGCGGACATGGTGCTTCAGTAATGGGCCGTTTTCTTAACCCAGGGAAGGTGCTAAAGACAGTGCCCGCACCCGTTCCAAATGCACACTCCCTCCATATACACATTTGAATGTTGTTCATTTGACATCTGGGAAAGCCTTTCTGTTAGAAAGCATTGCATAAATAAAACCCCAAGCCTTATTCTGAAAAAACAGTCTTTGATGTGCTTCAATTTATAAAGTGAAATCCCTCTCCAGGGGGTGTGGTGTTGTGTCTATTGCTTCATCGTGTTTGAGCCACCGTGTGGTATTCTGTATTATCTGGAAGTGCGAAGCAAGACACTCTCCGAAGTCCCACCCTGAGAAGGAAGTGAAAATGCCACATTCCCCTCAGTATGCTCTACCGACTTTACACAAGACGCCGATCGATGCAGAGAAGGCGAAGTTTCGACGTCAATAGTAGGAGGAGAGACTTCGCTCCGCGCCGCTAACGTCAATGTCGGAGTCGGCTGAGCACACCGGACACTGAAGGTGGAGTACCTGAAGGGCTGTGCACCGGCGCAGTAATGGAGTCGGCCGAGGCCGACCTAAAGACTCAAATGGCCTAACCGCTACGAAGGATGTATAAATCGGCGTGATTCCACTCACCTCCTTGGGGCCCGTGGGTGCTCCAGTGTAAGGTGGAGGACCAAAGATGAGGTGTAGAGAGTTATAATACTCCCTCATCTGGGCCATCGATGCCCTGGCTCCCGGAAAGACAGGGAGACTGGGGGCAGAGTCGTAAACGGCCTCCTCAACCGGCGAGCAGGAGGAGCCGTGGGAGACGGAGTCTCCACGCAGCACAGTCGGGGGTGGCGTGACTTCAAACGCCTGTGCCTACCCTTGGACGTTTCTGATGTACGACGTCCTGGAGAATGGCTCTGGCTCCTAGAATGACTTCACAAACTGACCTTCGCAGGAGAAGAAGAAGAACGAGGCCGCAATGTCGCCAAGGACCGCGACAGACGTGCCGCCAGCAACTTCATACGGCGTTCTTTGAGCGCCTTCGGCTTCAGTCTCTGGCAGGAGCCGCAATCCTTGGAGTCGTGGTGCTCCCCCAAAGACCACATACAAACAGTATGCAAGTCTGTAACCGACATCTGTCAAGTACAGGCCCAGAAAGGCTTAAAGCCAGACGACATTGTGGAAAGGCACACTGTTCCCACCGACAAAAGCTGTCGAAATAGGCCAGGAAAAAACTGCCCGAGGATCCGCTTCTCCGGATCTGCGTTGCAGCGTAGAAAAGAAGAAACTGATGTCCGAGCGCTGCAGGAGACTTATATGGCTCCACTGACATCACAACCAGAGTTGAAGTAATCACAGAGCCGTATGGTGCCGTCCAACGGCACTCAGAGGTACTGCTGAAAAATCTCTGGATCCAGTCTGACGCCTGGAGAGAATTCACAAGTTATGGAATCTGCGGCTAGATGTCTCTATCAGATATATTTTTTTTTTAAATCAAGTCTTTTCTAAATTGTTTAAACTAACTTTAGGGCCTTGTGTTAAGTCCCCCAGTCTAAACTGTTTAGAATTTAAAAAGCATACTACTAGTTAGGCCTAACAGTCTACTTTAGAATTTCATGTCGTTTTTCTAGCAAGGTCCCAACTTTAGTAACATTGACCTCTACAGTGGCTACAGTTCAGGAGCTCAATCTGACCCCTTACCTGCAGCTTAAAACCCAGCAGTTAAGGATCCTCAGTAAAAAAAAAAAAAATTTAAACTAGCTCAGAACCTACCAAAGTAAAGCTTCAGAAGCTCTTGCAGAGTATGAGTTGACCCATATAATAGATGACACTGATCTCCCTAGGGTTAGGATGGAGACAGTGGAAGTAAGGATGAGCTTAATCCTCCTCCCCTGGAAAGAGACGAGGTTGTGCCTGTATGCATCAACATTAAGACTGCACCCAGAGTGCCTTCCTCTACTGAGGGTAAGTCAGGCAACTAAGGTACAGTGAAAACCTAACAGAGGATGATATCCTTCTTGTGAGACTAGCCAGGAGAGCAGCCCTGGAAACCAAAATCCTGGCTATAGGAAGGAAAAGGGCTGAGATGGATTTACAACCCACCCATCAATGGTGGCAGCATACTAATAAATAGGGTTAGAGAAACTTTTGACACAGAGGGGCATATGTATCAAATACCGTTATTGCGATTCTCAAATAGCGATTTTTAGAGAATCGCTATTTGAGAATCGCAAAACGGGATGTAATAAAAAATTTGCAAATATTTTGCGATTCCTTGGCATTCCTTAATTGCGACTCGCAAATTGCGAATCGCAATTAAGGAATACCTTCTTATTCATTCCTATGGGCCTAGAGTCCCATAGAAATGAATGAGAAGACATTCGCAATTTGTGAGTACCCATTAGGTACTCGCAGAATTGCGAATGCAATTCAAGGTGCAAGGGTGTCATAAGAACACCCTGTTGCACCCCTGAAATGAGCATGTGTGCACATGTGGCGCACATACATGCCCTAAGGGCATATATGCGTGCCACATGGCACTTTGAAAAATGCCAAAAGTGCATTTTTCAAAGAAATCGCAAATTATCACCAACTTGAAGTTGGTGGTAATTTGCGATTTCTTAAGGAGAAATCGCACAACTTGGGTGCTTTCTACATCGCATTTAAGGAATCGCAATTTGCGATTCCTTAAATGCATTCATAAAATAGGGAATCGCAAATTTTGCGATTCCCTATTTTGTGAGGCCTTTGGGATGATACATCCCAAAGTCTTTCCCGTTCGCAAACGGGCCGATTCTGAGAATCGGCCCGTTTGCGAACGGGAAATGGGCTTCATACATATGCCCCAGAGATCCCAAAAAGGATTTTCCCCACATATGTTGAGGGTGATATTCCCAAGTGGTTCACAGCCATTGAGAGGGCTTGTAGAATGAGAAGGCTTAGCCAAAGGTATTGGGGCTCTCTACTATGGGAGCTGTTCTCAGGAAAGCGCAGGGATAGACGCCTAACACTGAATGATGCAGATGCTGAGTCCTATGACGTCATGAAGGATACCCTGATTGAGGGCTTTGGACTCACCACTGAAGAGTACAGGATTAGTTCAGAGAGATTCACAAAACCTCGAGTCAGACCTGGGTTGATTTTGTTGACATCTCAGTCAAGACATTATGTGGCTGGTTAAAAGGAAACAAGGTACAGGACTGTGAAGAGCTTTATAATTTCATCACGAAAGAGCCCATATTAGCAAACTGTACACCAGACAAGTTACATCAGCATCTAGCAGATACATCACTTTCCAGTCCCAGAGAGCTGGCTAAGAAAGCTGATGAATGGGTTAGGACTAAGATTCCCAAAAGCATCAGGGGGGAGATCCCAAGAAAGGGGGGTAAGGCACACAAAAGGTAAAATAAGGAGGTGGTAAGTCCTCCAAAGATGTTCCTTCATGGACTCAGGCCCCTAGAAAAGAGGATAGTACATCCCACCCCACCTCTAGTGGTAACCAGAGTAGTGGGGACCCAGTGTAGCCTAAGAGGATTGGTCCTCAGATGAGGACATCTTTTTAGCTCTTTTAGCTTTTAACTGGGAAGTAGGGCCAGAAGGTGAGTTGGTGTTTCCAGAGGGAAGCAGACACTTACATCACATATAGGTGAATGGAATCTCAATCTCTGCCCCGAGGGATACTTGTGCCAGTCACACCATTACTGGGAAAACAGTGGAGGCCGCTCCTTCTCTCACCTGGCGGCCAAGACATGGAAAACATGCCCCCTGGACCTCAGAGTCTCACCTCTGCTCCAGCGGTTCAGGAAGAACCTCAAGACCTGGTTGTACAACCAATAGTAACAGGCAGCGTGATCCCGCAGCATGATCCCACAGCGCCTCGAGAACATCACGGGTGAAGCAGCCACGCTTTACAAATCCTGATAAATTGCGCATGTCAGATTGGAATCCCCACACCAGGATTTACCAGGAGAGACTAGAAGAGTAAAGGTTGTCGATGGTAAGAGTACTATTAGGCCTGTGACTTTAGGGTCCTTTAGTTGGCAGAGGGTGGTAGTCAGTCCAGACCTCCTTCTTGCTTGTCTCCTTGGAAATGACCTCCCAGAGGTTGGTCTGTGCCCAAAAGAGGTACTGGTCCAGTGCCAGTCCTCTCCCAAGGATTCTGGAGGTGCTCAACCTACAGGTAGTAAAAGTAGGCCCCAGATGAAAGGCAGGAAGAAAAGGTGTAGGAAAGGTGGGCAACTTTTAGAAAAAGTTCCAGTGAGCCAAGGTGTGAGAAGTTGGCCTGGTATATGCTGTTCACTAATTAAAGTGGACACCTTGCACCAGGGCAAATCGACTCTTATGGTAGATCGGTTTAAGACAACCTTTTAAAGAAAGCTATCCTAGTGGTAGCTGTGGAGAGCAGCCTTCAGGCTAAGTCTCGGAGGAATGTAAAGCAGCTTGTTTTACCATATAATCTCTTGAATCACCAAATGAAAAGACACCACACAGGTATATATATCAAATATATATGTATTTATTTCTAAATAACTCTCTACTAATCTCCTTATGTGATTAGAAGACAAACATATGCACAAATCAACGTTTCACAATAAGTTAAGCACAAAATATGGCTGGGGCCCTAGGGGCGTACCAGACCATATACTAAGTAAGAGACTTAGAAACAACGACTTGCAGGGAGACAAGGCCTAGGGCCTTCAGAAGTGCTGGGGCCTCACGAAAACACCCAAGGCAGGTAAGTAAAGGACCCACGGGGGACGCGTGCAGTGTGGATACACAGGCGCGGATCGCCGTTAACTTCAATGGGGCAAGTCGCGGTTGGAAATAAAGAGTTTTAGGATACTTCGGGAGAACCTACAAGCAAGTCACTTACAGGGTAAGTAGTTCTAGGGCCCACACCCACAGGAGCACCGTAGTGCTGGAGTTACCTCACCCAGGGAAGCCGGGTGCACAGGTGTCCTTTGGTGTCGGGTCGCGGCGTCGTTTTCAATGGCGAACAAAGAAGACTTGCTGCTTGCGGGAGCTGAAGAAGTGTCCGGTGGAATCCAAGCCTGGATTCTGAAGAAGGATGACCTGAAAGCAGAGGGGACAGTGTTCAAAGTCACTTGGCAGTGACCCGGGGCAAGGAAGATGGATGCCCACCGTCGTCGGTCGCTTCAGGTCGGTTGCGGGTGCCTTGACTCTTCAGCCACGTGGTCCAGGAGGTGTCGACGACGACCAGGAGCTGGATTCGGTGTGTCCCTCGACGTCTGCAGCTGACTGCGGTGTCGGCAACTCGATAGGAGCCAACAAGCCTTGGCAGCAGCAAGTCTCGGGGAGATGAAGAAAAGTCGATGGCGCAGACCAGCAAGGTCTGAGGGACTCACCCAGCAAGGGTAAGTCAGGGCAGGCCTGGAGCAACCAGGGGAGCCCTTTGGTTTCTTTAAGAAGTCTTCTGGGGACCCACAAGCCAGCGGGCAAGGGATCGCGAAGACACCTCGGGCGGAATCACTCAACAGGGGCCCACGGTCACTCGGGACGGTGTAGGCCTCTGATCTTCGGAGGGATTCCTGCTGGAGGTCGGGACCACACGTGGTCCAAAGCACAAGTTCGTAGAACGTTGTGAAGGGGTTGCACTCGACAATAGTGCACGGTACCCAGGGTCGCGGTTCCTCGTTACTCGTGGGGTCCACTTGCCTCAGCTTCGCTGGGGACTCACGATGGCCTGGGAGAGGTCAGGAAATCCACTTCTTGGGCTGCAGGGACTTCGGACTCCGGCGGGAGCGGCGTAGTTTGCGACCGTCGTTGTCGTTTTTGGTGCCTGCCAAGCAGGGAGTCACTCCTTGACTCCAAGGGAGATTCTTCTGTCTTCCAAAGGTAGTGGAACGTCGAAGGGCCAGGATTCTTCTGTAGAGCGTCGTCCAGGGGTTATCTGCTTTGCAATGGCAAGGTTCCCCCTCTTATACTAAAAAGAGGGGATGGACTAGCTCTATGACCCCACCTATGGGAGGGTCAAGGGAGGGGTGGCTACACCCACTTCCCTTTGTCCAGTTTCGCGCCAGAGCAGGGGCAGGTAGCCCCTGAGCTGGTTTGAACTGGCATATGCACAGAGGAGCCTTCTGCTCCCCCAGTGCAGGACTTCAAAGCACTCTAAGAGTGCACCCACCCAGCCCCAATACACTAAACCCTGTCTGGAAGGTGGTTACACCTCCCTGTGACAGGATGCCTATTGTTGGGCTTCCTCCACTGCGAGTTTCGGTCATCAGCAGGAGGGCAGCCCAGTGTCTGTGACTGGTGGCATCCATTTTGTGATGCCAGGGCTCTTTAGGATTCTACCGCGTTTCCACAGCAGGTACATGTCTTATCCCTCTAGAAGGGTGGAATGCTACCTCCGCCGCCAAGATTGGCGGGGGGTAGTATTCCAAGATGTTTGACACCAAACACGACATGTTTTGATGCAGCCATTCCAAAGTTAGCATTTACCGCGAGGATATAATGCACTTTAATAGTATATGGTTTAACCGCATCCACAAACAGCACCAGAGAATGGACTCTGAGAACTGCAGAGGGGCCCTGCTCATGCAGAGGCACCCCCTCACATAGAAGCCAAGCACCCTGCCCTCAGGATTGATAGGGCCTGCCTTAGGGGTGACTGATAGGTTTATATGTGTGTGCAGGAGAGATATAGGAAACCTATATCTCAGTGAGGGGTGCTAGCACCACCTCGCCCAGGCTGCAGTAGCAGGCCTGTGGTGTCAGATTTAGACTGCTTCCCAGGGGTGGCATAACACATGCTGCAGCCCCTGGTAGGCCTGTGAAGTACCTATGCCCTTGGCACCTAAGGTACCATATACTAGGGACTCATAAGGCACCACAGTATCCAATCACTAGTGCACCTAGAGTGCACTCCATGTCGTTTAGAGAGAGCAGATAGACTGGGGCCCTGGATAGCAGGGTCCCAGTCCAACTAAGTCATTAACCCAGCAAAACACCATAAAAAAAAGTGGGGGCAACCATATAGTCAGATTCCACCTTCCTACACAAGGACATTCTGCTTCAGTAAGGAAGAACTCCAAAGTTGGCACTAGTGAAGCCATACCTGTCCCACAAGAAGTCCTGACTAGTCAGGCAGCTGTTAAGTAGAAGATTGCGGCTCCTCAGCTAACAGAAGAGAGTGGAAGGAGGGTGTTTGCTACAGGAGGTAGGTAACTCCCCACTCAAAAACAGCAGTAGGACGCCCTGAACCCAAACCAATGTATTTGTTTACCCATCTACTTGTCAGTGGAAAGCTAAAGATGTGGTTCTAGGTACTGACAGTTGTCAGTAGCCTCTGCTGGGTGTTGGCCTTTATGGCTGCACTGTTCTTGGCATGGTGGCCTGACCCCATGTCAAATAGCAGGTTAGGCCCCCTGACCCTGCTGATCATGGTGGGGTTGCTCCAGTTCTAGATAACCTCTTTGGGTAAGCTGTGGGTTGCCCTGGCTAAGATAGGGTTAGCAGAGGTAGATACCTCTGACCCCAAAGAAAAGAGAATGGACGAGGAAAGCAAAATAGCAGTCAAAGTGCAGTTTAAACAGGGTCCTATTACTGTTGAGATGGGTCAGCTTCCCAGTGGAAGAGGCCTGGACAGGAGGATGTAAGACAGAGTAAGCCTTGCAACAATTCTGCCTGTTTCCTTACTCTCTTCCTCACCTGACAAACTAGGAAGACTCTCCCAGGTTGGGGCTGAGTCTCCTGGGCTGTTGCCTTGGGGATGGTTGTGTAGGAAACTAGGTTTTTGTTGCAGTACCCTACCCCCACCCCCCCACTTTGTGCCCCCTTTTTAGCTACTAGATGCTGGTTTTCAACTCTGACAGTACACTGAGGCCTGCTAACCAGACCTCAGTGCCAGTGCTCTTTCCTTTAAAACAAGGTACGTCTGATTGTTTTACAATTGACACAGAACTTTAGCACCCCTGTATGTCCCTAGTAAATGGTACCCCTGGTACCTAGAGCATGGGTACTAAAGAAGATCCCTAAGGGCTGCAGCATATCTTAACCCACCCTAAGGGACCCACACACAAATTGTACACAGAATGCCATTGCAGACTGTGTGACATGGTGCAAACCATGAGTGAAAACATGACATGGCACACTTCTGTGGGCCATGCCAAAGTCACTGCATTTAATATATGTAAGTCACCCCTACAGCAGGCCTTTGAGCCCTAAGGCAGGCTGCATTATATTTTATGTGAGAATATATCTGTATGAGCCGATATGCCCCTGTGATGTCTAGTTCTATTACTAGATATTGCAAGTAAACAGGGAAGCCATCTTAAGGTATGTACTGAGCACTGGTCAAAACAAGTTACCAAGCTGCATAATGGCTTCATTGAAACCTATGGTGTTTAGGATCAAACATCTCATATTAATAAATCCACTCTGATTCCAGTGATGTATTTATTAATACATGCACCCAGAGGGTACCTTAGAAGTACCCTCTGAACCCTACTAAACCTCTAGTGTACTGGCTGGCTGATCTTTACCAGCCTGCCACCACAGACACGTTTGTGATCCTTTAGGAGGTGAGAGCCCCCCTCTAAGAGGTCAGAAACACTGCCTGCTCTGGCAGGAGGTGTTTACACCTCCTCCAGCAGAAAGGCTAGTAAATGAGCATATCAAGGCCAGAGGCTTCAAAGCCTCTGCCGCCTTTGATATGCAAGCCTGGCTTCCCCCAGAACTGGAGGATGCCACCCCTTGCCCCAAGGCCCATTTGGCACCAGGACAGGCGGGAAATTAGCTAGTCAGGAGGCGTGTTGCACTGCCAGGCTGGACACATTTCTAGGGTGGGCAGCCTGAAGTGAACATGAAAGAAAGGTTCCACCATCTTGACAGTGGTGGAATTAGGAACTCTGGGACAGGGTGATGTCCACTCCCCACAGGAAGTGGTCATCCAGAGGGTATAGTGATCCCAGTGGTAAGTAGCCCATTGGCTACTAACCTTCACTTCCCTTAACGTCCCTAAAGTGAGTATTTAGGTGGCCCTTAGACACCAGGAAATCAGATGTGTCTACTTGAAGAAGAAAGAAGGAAAAAGAGCTATTGACGGGAGAACTGAGGACTTTACCACCACTTGGTGCAAAACCCTGCCTTGCTGCTGGACTTCGACAATTGCATGGACCTGGCTCGTCCAGAAAGCGGCGTCACCTCCAAAAGCTGAGAACGAGCGACTCAGAACTTCATCTTGCCAGCATCATTTCTCTTGGAGCAGAGGAGCTGCTTCCCTGCATCTGCAGGTTCCGCTCTCAGAGTCTGGTACTCTGTCCTGTTGGCCATCGGGCCCATCGAGGGAGCAACAAGCCAGAAGAAGATTGCTTGAAGCTTAGGAGGTCAGCCCCGCCACTTCACTGAAGACCCGAGAAGCTGCCCCCTCCCGGAGTTTCCCTGCAACTATACCCGGGGACCCAGACCACGTGCAGCAACCAAGGCTTTTTGGTGGTTCAATCCGGACTCCAATAGCACAAAGACAGACCTACCTTCCAGGGACATCAGAATCCACAAGGCCAGCATTGAGAGTGGCCATGTTGCCCTGTTTTCCCCTCTTCAGCAGGTCACCGATACATAGAGTGGGCCTCTGACCGCCACGACCCGGACAAAGGACCACTGCACACGAGTCCCACAGCCCGAGTCCAGGTGAACCGATGGTGCCAATGGGGTCCAGAGACCCTCTAAACCTGAGCCCCCCTCTGGGTTTGGCCAGATTGGTCCCCCAGTCCCCGCCTGCTGCCTCTTTCTGCAGGAAACCAAGAGCCTCCTGCAGCACGACCCCGCCGGACAAAGCACAACTGCACACTAACACCCCAGCCCGAATACCAAAGAACCGACAGTGTCCCTGAGTGCCAGAGACCCTCTAAACCTGAACCCCCCTGTACCTGCTTGCAGCCTCTTTTCATCAGGACCGTTTACCGTTGACTTAAACGGGGCACCCGACTCCGAAAAGCACTTCTGCACACAGACGCCCCGGAGCCAACCGAGCTTGCCTGTTGGTGCTGCCTTGGACCTTGCCCCCTACTTACCTTAAGTTCAGAAGAACAGTCCTGTAAGTCATTGACAAGTGACCGTATACAGTGTATATTTTCTCCCATAGGATAACATTACTGTTTCAAAGTTACAAATAGAAGCGTAGTTTTATATACTTCCAAAAGTGATAACGCGAAAAGTACTTAACTGATTACAATGATCTTAGTAATCTGTGTTATTTTTATAAATTGGTGTCGGATTTCTTTATGGAGTGTGTCTCTCGCTTACTGACTATGTGTGTGCAACAAATACTTAACACTATCCTCTGATAAGCCTAAACTGCTCGCCCACACTACCACAAAAGAGAGCATTTGGGATTATTATTATAGCCGCTGTGAACCAATAAGGGTGAATGGACACTCTACATAGTGTACCTCATTTTGGTGCACTATATAGAGAGCCAGCTTCCTACACCTTGACAATGTTAAACCTCTGCAGAATGGTTATGGGGCTGCAATTATGATTAAATCTTAATTTCACAGGCAACAGTGAAATATTTGCAATATTTCCTGAGTCTACGTGAATGAAATTGGATTATAGCACTGCATTTTGAGTACTAAAGCATGAGATATATATATATAAAAATAATCATACTGGCGATAGCCATCAGGTAGTTATAGTTAGGAACAACTTTTCCCATTGACAAAGCATTTTTGTTATGCTAATAACTTTGGCGCCGTTTAACGAATCTTCACAAAATGTTCCAACAAAAGTGGCCTACTTTTCCCAGTTCTGCATAGAAAGTGTTGGGGGGGGGGGGGGATTCGTCAAGCGGGGGCCGAGAAAAAGGTGGGATCCAAAAAAGATTTTTCCCCATGCAATGTCTATGGGAATTTTGCAATTTGTAGACACGGCTACAGGCCGAACAGTTGAACGGATTTACACCAAATTTGGCAGAAAGCTAGCTCTTGATCCAGAAAGAGCCCATTTTGTAACTTGGTGTAAATCTGTTCAGTAGGTTTGAAGTTATTAAATAAATACAACTTTGTATATCTAGGGACACGGATCCAATGTGGATCCAATGATATATTGCTTCACATTAAAAAAAGCATACAAATTCACTGGAAAAAAAAAAGGTTACAGGGACGTTATAGTTAGTTTCACATTTTACCCACACAAAAACATAGAAATTCAGCAGTTATAGTTATACTTATGTTAAGAAACTATAACTTGTGCCATTAAGTAACTTTAGGCCACAGGTTTCAGTTTCTTAACATACATATAACTATATGTAGAACTATAACTGCTGAACATCTATGGTTTTGTGTGGGCAAAATGTGAACCCAACTATAACGTCCCTGTAACCTTTGTCTCTTTCAGTGAAAAAAAAGATAGATAGATATAGCATGCTTTGGTACTTTTAGTGATATATATATATATATATAGTCACTAAAAACACACATGAGTAGGCAAACTCCAAGGACGGGCTGCTACAGACCGCTATAATAGCCGTTCCCTATCACGCTATGCTTGGGAAACAACTTATTTAACTTGGCCTCTTTTTTTCTCTCACATTGACATTTTAATGACGCGTAGTTCTGCACATCGGCACTTTTACAGGGGGAAAACATGGTCCATTTAGCATCGTACATTTACCCGCTTTAGCTCTGCATATAAGCACTTTAATTATCTATAGCGATTTACCTATGTGAACTCCAGCCGCCCGTATTGCAATTTTGCACTTGCACTTTACCCATTAGGTTAAAAAGACCAGTCCCTGATTAGTCATTTTGATCCATTTAAAATCTGCATTTGGCATCTTTACTTATATATTTATGAAGAAAAGTAAAAAAATGTGAAGGACAAGCGACAAGATGTCCAATGGCTGAAGTAGATGTATGACAATTTTTTTGTCTTTCTTGTATGCATTTTAAACCTTTTGAATTGTATGTTTGAATCATGTTTATGATTTTAATTGACTAATAAACTATTACTCTCACTAAAAACACACCGTTAAAAGTGTCTTTTCGACAATAAAATAACTTAAACATAAAAGTGTCTTTTCTGCTTCAAACAACATAAGTTAGAAATAAAAAGCCACAAAAATTTACCAGTTTCGGTGTGCAATGCATAGTACACACCATAAGCAAACCAAAATGATTTCCAATACCTCCCCCCCAACCAGAATGATTAATAGAGAGGGGTTATGGGGAAGCCATTTGCAAGAGATGCCATGGGAGTTATGACCTGACTGGCTGATGCTGCTCTTGTGATCTTCTGCCTTTAGAGGAACGGCGTGGCTGGTACTGTTGCTACTGCGGATGCTGCCAAAAGGGGGTTTGAACCCTCTGAGGCTGGTAAGGATGGTAACACCTCTTGCTATGGTTAAATTGGGCTTTGATTTTTTTTTCTACCATCTCCACTTCTTTCATTGTCTCTGCCTCAGACTGCATCTCAATTGTGTAAGGTCTGAAGAGCAGTGAGTGAGTAAAGGTGCAATGTCTTCATCCTGGTATCGGGTTTCAATGAAGTTAGCCTCAACTTAGAGTTTCTCCGACGAGAACTCATAGCAGGAGCCAGATGAAGATAGATCCTCTGAGCACAGACACTAATAACTTGATTAGAGAGTATACAATCTTCACTAGCTACCTTCAGGCAGTCTTTGCATCTGTCCTTTGGCATGTCTTCCACTGACATGTGCATTGTTTCCCTAAGGAAACTGCCATGATGGTCTAATAGAATAGTCGTCCTGATCGTTCTTAAGGCTGTTGCACCATTTTCACTGACTTTACGTCTTAAAGCGTCCAGTTACATGCTCTCCCTGTCAGGTGGCAATGCAGTCTCTACAGCCGATGCATGCCTTTTCCTTACAGCTGATAGTATTTCTGAATCCACTTTTGGATTTGCACCAAGGTAAGGTAGGTCCTGCTCTTTTACCCTCATAGTTCTTTACAAGGCAATGTGTTGCTGCCTTTATTGTTGCTGGTGTAAGAAATATTTTCTGTGC
Source organism: Calotriton arnoldi (assembly GCA_963921515.1). Taxonomy (NCBI): domain Eukaryota; kingdom Metazoa; phylum Chordata; class Amphibia; order Caudata; family Salamandridae; genus Calotriton; species Calotriton arnoldi. The sequence goes on along the minus strand of CAWUFW010005474.1, from coordinate 122,425 downwards.
AATTTCAGTGAAACCTGGGAACAGAAGCAGTAAAGATCTAGATTATATTCCCTGCTGTAAAGTTTTCATGTTAACCCATACTGTAGTCTTTGGTGCTTTTGTTGCTTGCCTGGGAGTGGAACGTTTTATCAGTCCACATAACAATTCCTCCTGTAAGATGTTATTATCATCACTGGAGTAACTCTAGATGGTCAATCTGAAGGTGAGGTTAGCTTGTATGATGTTAAGGTGTTTACATAGAAACCAGTGCCAGAGTGCCACAAAGGGTAAGGAGGTTATTTTTCTTGGCTGCTTTTGAGGTGGTTGACCCTGCAGCATGTTTTATATTGGTGCAGGTAATGAAGGACCTATTGGATCCAAGAGGTGCCTTTCTCCTAAGTCTGCTGCAGGGAAACCTGTTTTAGTCCTTGGAACCACTAGGGCTCAGTAAGGCTGTACCTTTGGTGGAGGAGTCATGATATTGCTGGGAACAGCTATGAAAGGTCTGAACTGGTTCATCCTTTGGCATAAGGATTACCAGAGTGCTTGAAATGTCTGGAGACCTGCTGGGGAAGATAATGTAGATGGAACTTGATGGCAAATTCCTTGACAGGGAATAATGCCTCGGTGAAGGTGTTTGACATTGAGTGCTGGCTTCTCTTTGATGTCGTCAATGACTCGTCTGTTATAGACGGTAAGCACATTAGGAATGCATCCATCTTGAACGACGTCCTGAACATAGACCAGTCACGATGACCATGCCTGGAGTGGTGCTGCTTCTTGTGCCCTCTCCTTTCCCTGGATCTCCCTCTATGGATGTCCTCAAGGGACAGAGAGCTCCGAACCAGCTTCAAAGGCACCCTCACTGGCTACTCTTTTGAGCTCCTGCTCGTCCTTGATCATCTACTGACTTAGGTCGTTCTCCAGTCTCTCTCTCAGCTGGATAACTTCATAATCCCTTTATGAAAAAAAGAATATTCCTGCACAGTGCTGGAATGTGGGAGACAAACCACACAAACTGCACAAGGATTATTTGCTGCTTTCTTGCTCCCACAGGTGGGGCATTTGAGAAGGTACGACTGCCAAAGTCCATGGAAAAATTATGCAAAAGATGGAAAAGTCCACAGATTGTGTGTGAAAAGACACTCCGGTCTAGAAAAGATCTGAAGCGATGACAACAACAATATTGAATAAAAGACCACCTCTGAGGAAAGTGGTGTACTAGATGGTGTGGTTGTGAGACCTCGCCATGTTATACACTCACAATACCATCGGGGTCCAGTAAGGCTTGTTTGTAAAACCTTCAGCTCAACGCTGGGTAGCTGTGGCTTCGAGAGGCTAGAATTAAACAACAAAAACAAGTATAAAGCATTTAAAAGTACTAAAACAATGAAACGAGAAATTCCCACAACACAAAACAAATCTGACACCAATTAAAAAAATAGATCTTATTTTTATGAATTTTTAGACACCAAAACCAAAACAAACCTAATTCACCAGAGGGATCCGGAGATTTTTAAGTAAAACTTAAATCACTGCTTTTCACTCAAATTATCAACAAGCATTGGCCAATGCCACGGTTAGCGGAAACTTTGTACAACTTTTGTAAGGTGGTGTAGGGCTACTCCAGCAACCAACTCTGGCAGGGAGTAGGTCAAGGGGGTCAGTAAGGTTTTCGAGAACTGTTACCAGTCGCCAAAGCAGTCTCAAGTCAAATTCCAAGCAATTCCAAGCTTTATGAGCGAACCGCCATAGGCTTCAATCGAGTGACCCTGATGCAGGGGATACAGGATGCTGAATCAGGTGTGTGGTTGACGGGGGTCTTTCTGGGGCTACTCCTTGGTCCATGGTCCTGTTGGAGCGGCTTTGGCCATAGGGGTCGATGTCCCACGAAGTCCCGATTGATTCAGCAAAAGTCTAGTTGCCACTGGACTACTGGCTTTCGTTCACAGCAAAACCAGCGTTTCAATTTGGTGGAGGCTAGCGTCCATCTTTTGCGACCAAACTGCACTCCGACAACTCTGCCAGGTTGAACAGACTCGGGAGCAATTTGGGGGCATTGAGACTTGGTCTCCCAGGCTGCACGTTGGCAGTCAGTGGCGATCAAGCGATTGTGGCAACTGATTAGCCAAGACTGGCTTCTTCAGCTTTCGTAGCCCTAGAGCTGTAACAGGAAGTCATCCAACTGACTTTTGGAGTTCATCTCTTATGTCTGGGGCTCGGGAGCAACTTTCTCTTTAGCCAGGCACCACACGCACAGTCCTTTCTATGCCAGCCCAAGGAGCAGCAGGTACAGTCCAGTCCTTGGTGCAGCCTCTCTTGCCCGGTCCAGGGAACAGCAGGGCAGTCCTCCTTTGAACCTCTCTCCAGTCCAGATGTGATCTGAGGTCTGGGTGCCATATTTATGGCACAAGAAAGTATCCTCAGGGATACAACAGTTACTAACCAATGGGGTACCAGGTTCCCTCCCACCTGATGACTACTTCCTACAATGTGTGTCAGCTAGCTATCCCAGAGCACACTATTCTACCGACTCTCGGTGTGTCGAGCTTGGTAGCCCATTCTAGAGGTGTGGCTACCCGAGGGCTACACGCCATCGGACAAAACGGTTTGGCAACTGTTTTCCCCTCTCTGTACCCGATGCCAGCCCGTCTACCTGAACAAAAGAGTAGCCCCTCTAGTGTGTGTTCTCTATTTGCTCTTCGAAGGCAGATTCCCTTCTGAAGCATGCCTTTTGGGCTCACACCCTCTGTGGCTTCCTGCCAAGGAGAGGTAACACCTCTTCCAGGGTTAGACCTCCATTGTCCCCACTCCTGGGAGTTGTTCACACTTCTCTTCAGGAGGGCAGAAGCTGTCGTTTAGCCAGCATCTACGAATGGCCACTAAAAAAGTTGGCAACTTTCTAATAGTTGCATATACTCAAAAGTTAAACTAAATTTGACTTGGGCATGAAGTCATGTTAAATCTGCCAATTATTTTGATACTTTGAAGCACCAACTTCAGTAATCGCATTGAGAAGTTAGCATAGCTGGGTTGTCAGCGTGTAACCCTTGACTCGCTGATGGGATTACTAGCCTATCCGCAGTAAAACGTCAATTTGTCGCTTTTACTGTTAAGACATATAAAAAACGCATGTCCTACTGAATAATATACAACATTGTGCTTTAGGAATTCATAGGCCTACCCTAGGGTTGACATATATATTAAAACTAACTTACAGGTCCAGGGTACCACCCGGTAACAAATACTAAGGACTTAAAGGTAAGTTCACCTACGCCATTTGGGTATAAGCCAATCACACATATGCTTTTAAGGGTCAGAGCACTGAGATCTGGTTGGCGGGCCTCAGTGCACTCAGAGACTAAAAAGCAGCAGCATCAGTCCAAAACTTTGGAGGTGATCATGCAAAAAGAAGCATTTCCTCAAGCTATCATACTAATAAATGTTTTTCACCCAAGAAGTATTCCAGGATCATTCTTTCAGGAGCCACAAAAACACTGGTGCTCTGAAGCAATTGTCTATACAATCCATGATTGGATGAGGAAGCTGCTGGCTCCGTAAAGGAGCAGCGACCTCATTTTAAGCTTTGCAGAGTTCAACCTACCTTGCTGTTTCTCTCTACATTTCGATTTTTTCAGGGACACTAGGTTACAAGGGAGTACTTATGCAGAAAAGTTCATTTCTGTACCAATTTTCTCTATTGAGCTTAATACTAAAAAGTAGAGAAACACCCAAAATTTGGTAACACCAGCCCTAAATAAGCTGTAATGCATGGTTCTGCATTTAAATATTTTCATCATTTACTGTAATTTTTATAAGTATGGTAAAATAAATGTCCCTAGTTTGGCACATGGGCAGGACAAGTCTAAAGTATATGACTCTCAATGAAGATCCAAAATGCAGAAGAAAAGGTTACTTACTTGTAGTCCTGGTTCTGCATTGTAGGAATCTTCATTGAAGTCATAAATACTAGAATAATTCAGCGCTGCGTGTTGTCCTCGGAGCACTTCTCAGATGTATTGTCCGTTAAAAAAAATAATACTGTGTCGTATGTGTTCAAGATGAGCCACAGCTCAAATTTGATGAATGTGAAATAACATTTTCAAGCCTGCATTCCATTAATGTGCATGGAGGAGTACAAATGTATGAAAAGGGAAGGAAAAAAGAATGCAGCCGAATAGGCATTTACTGTAAAGTCCTGTCTCTTTAAGAGTCCAGGAGGCTCCTCTAACCAAAATGCACTCTACTGGCAGTTACCTCAGACAGTTCTTTTTTACCGCAACTTATGTAATAGAGTTTTTTTTTATTATTTCCTATTCGCTGTCCAACTTTACCAAGGTGGGGAAGCAGGTGGGTTGTTTATGACTTCAATGAAGATCCCTATAATGCAGAACCAGGACTATAAGTAACATTTTCTACTGCATCACAGGATCTTCATAGCTATTCATAATTCATTGATAGTCATAAACGCTAAAATAGAATAGCAAGCTAATATCTTAATTTAGAAAGCGGCTGTTGGGTTGCAGGAAGGGATTTATTGGGGAAAAACTCCAAGTTTAATTGTACATGGAAAGATAAAGTAAAAGAGATTTTCTATTTAAGGAAATTGCTCAGGGTTTCCTGTCCTAGTCTAGCATCTGAGTGTTGTAATCCAAACAATGTCTAGAAAATGTGTGCACTGATTTCCATGTAGCTGCTTTACAGGTGTCAGTTATTGGTATATGTGTGGCACAAGCTGTAGTAGCTGCTTTTCTTCTTATTGAATGAGTCTTAGGTTTACCGGCTAGAGGTATGTTTGCTGACAGCATAACGTGATACACAATATTATTCATCTAGCTATGGATTGCTTGGATGTGGCCATCCGTTGTCTAATCTGACTGTATTTAATGAAAAGTCTTCTTCTTATCCTTAGTCTTTTTAAGAAAGAAACAAAGAACCCTTCTGAAATGTAGAGAATGTAAGGCATGTTCTGCAGGTGTTAGGACTAGGAAAGAAAGTTGGCCGAGTAACAACACTCATGGTTAACACGAATGCGGGATACTGTCTTTGGGAGGAATGAAGAACGGGTTATCTTTACTACTGTTCGATTGGAAAATAGTGTAGGGTTCTACGCAGATGAGGTGTGCAACTCGCTAACTGTCCAAGCGGACGTGTTATGTATTAAGAAGGTTCACAGAAAATTAGAGGTCAAAAATCATTCTAATTTGGTTCTTCCATATTTTTCTGTTATTTCGTTTTAGATATAATTCATAAGAAACGTGCCATAAAATAATTTCAAATAAAACTTCGACACGTTTGCCTTACTTGGCGGTAAAACGTACTTCGTGTCACTTCGACCTCATATGAGTAGGCTTCCCATCGTATTTATTGGACAAGAAGAACGAGTTACTTACCTTCGGTAACAATGTATCTGGTAGAGACACAGTCTAGCCGCAGATTCCTTAACTTAGAATATCCCCAGGCGTCAGACTGGATCCGGAAAACTTTTTCCCCAGCAGTACCTCTGCACGCCGGGGGGCGGCGTCGTCCGGCTCCGTCCTGACGTTGTCCACGGAAGTGACGTCAATGGAGCCATATAAGTCCCCCTCGGCGTGCTGACGCCAGTTTTCTACTGTGAAACTTTTCCGCACCACAACGCGGAGCCACTACAAAAACTGTGAGAGTATAGGAACATTGTGCCAAAAAAGGAGCAAAAACCTTTGAAACAACAATGATAAGAAATCATAGAATGATGAGAAACAACACCATGTTGAAAGAGTACTCAACACTTGAAGGGACTGAAGGGAGCGAACAGAGCACCCGCCCCAGGAAAAGCCCCACCCAAGCGAAGAGCTGTGCCCCCCCTAAGAGGCAATGGCAGTGGAAATGAATGGTAAGCCAAACGAAAGACAGTTTGCAACCACAGGACGGAACTGTATGAAAGACGGTCTGTAACCATAGGATGTAACTGTAAAGGACCACAGGACTGGAACAACATGACTCATGGCAAGTGACCAGAAGTGAACAACAACATAGAATGTTCACCACACCTCCCCACAATGACTTATGAACTGTAGCATAGGCAAACAGAACCCCAACCCAATCGACTGCAGCATAGACAAGGAGACCCCAAAGAAATGGGGAGAAACAGACGAGGGTGGAGGGAGGGTAGAAGAACATGAGAATCTCTACACCGGAAGAACCAGGGTGGAGGATCACTGAAGGGCACATAACGTAGCCACCCAAGAACGATAATGGGTGGAGAGCCATTGTGCCAAAAAATAGAATGACACACCCTGCCCCGGAGGTAGGAGAACTAGAGCACCCCTCAGGAAGTCCTAGGCCACCTGTAAGGAGGCAAGGTGGTAGAACCCCACCTGGAAAGTTCCTCGCATAACGGGGAGGATGGGCGAGCGTTAAGGAATCTGCTGCTAGACTGTGTCTCTACCAGATACATCGTTACCGAAGGTAAGTAACTGGTTCATCTGATAGAGACATCTAGCCGCAGATTCCTTAACTTAGAATGGATACCAAAGCTATACCCCATTGGAGGAGGGTCTGCAACCGTAACCCACCAAGTTCCCAAAGGAAGAAGTCCGTCAAGAACATTGACTTAAACAAGGTGGGGGGCCGCAATGCCAGCTTGGCTGACACCAGACCCATAAGGCTCAGCATTGCCAGCGTAGCTGACACCAGACCAAGAAGTTCAGGTCGGGCATGAGCAAGGGAAGAAAGGTACCACAATCCGTCAGAGGACGGCACGAGTCCACTGTCGGGCCAGACAGGGACGAAAAGAAATCACAGAACCGGAAAGGTCAGTGCACAATTGCAGAATGCCATAAACTGATAAACTGCGACGAAAAGAGGGAAACTGAGTAGAGGACCCCAGGATCCATAACAGACAAAGGCCCAGCGAAGGGACTTAAACATGATGACAGATTCCGAACACACAATGTGAGCGGCACAACATCAGGTGCCAACAAACGATATGTTAGGGCAGAAGGCATCATGCCGAGACATACAAACTACGGCTACCAGGAGATACATAGATGTGAATCACAAGAATACACGGAACAGACATAGCGTACCGTGAGAACCACACCACACAATGCATAGCTCAATGAAGTGTAACAGCAACAGCCTGTGCGCGTCGACAGAGAAGACGGGCGCAGCACCAGGTAGCCAACCAGTCAAGCGTACCCACAGGTCCAACGACCAAGGGCCACCGGCAAACCGGACAAACCCAAACTATCCCATGAGGGAGGGAGAGAGAGAGAGGAAACCTGGGACAATCCCCAGGAACCACCGCAGGGAAACCCCGCATGCCGACCCCCTAGTGTGCGTACACAGCACATAGAAATAGATGAAAAAGTCAAGAAGTGACAACCAAGGGTAAACTGGAAGAGTACCCCTAGAGAATAGAAAGTCGCCCAAAAGGTACCAACGGCACCGACTCCTGTGAAACGTATCAGGACATACAAGTCCAACCACAAAAGGGGGCGTACCCAACCCCCGGATCGGGAAGGAAGGGCCGAGCCACCGCGATACAGGTGGGAATACTGACTACCACACCAACGAAGAAGTCAGTAACACTCAGTCATAGAATGTCTGAAAAAGCATATATATATATATAGGATTTGAACAAAAATGGCCATGCACTCAAAAGAGCAAATAGTCAATTAGTAAAAGGATGTTAATATCCATAAACCATAACAAGAACAGTATAGAAGTATCTTCCCAAATGAAAGATGGTAGTCGATGTTTATGCTGCAGAAAACGATTCCTTTATTCTTTTAATCCTTAGAAATTCTTTAAAAACCAAATGTTTCTTTTGAAGTTAGTCCTTAGGTGAACAAACGTAAGCAGTCGTAACACAAGTAAATTCAGCAGGCCTACTAGTCAGAGTTGAGAAGAATGCCGATGTCCACGCTCGGTGTGCGTCAGACAATGGATATTCCAGCGTTTTATCAACTTAGTGACATGGCGTGAAAGAAAAAGTCTCCTCTGGTATTTGGCAGGACTGCTGAATTTACTTGTGTTACGACTGCTTACGTTTGTTCACCTAAGGACTAACTTCAAAAGAAACATTTGGTTTATGTTATATACTTATCAAGCCCTGAAGAAGTCCCATGAGGGACAAAACGCGTCGGCTGTCTTGTCATATGCACCCCACCTGTGCAACGTCATCAATCTCTCCTTCGAGACCGCGACCTTCCCAGAGAGCTGGAAACACGCAGAGATCAACGCCCTACTCAAAAAACCCAAGGCGGACCCGAGAGACCTCAAGAACTTCCGGCCCATCTCCCTGCTTCCGATCCCAGCCAAGGTCATCGAGAAGATCGTCAACAAACAGCTAACCCGATACCTCGAAGAAAACAGCATCCTGGACCCATCCCAATCGGGGTTCCGCAGCAACCACAGCACTGAGACTGCCCTCATCGCCGCCACCGACATCAGGATCCTGCTGGACAATGGTGAGACCGCAGCCCTCATCCTGCTGGACCTCTCCGCCGCCTTCGACATTGTCTGCCACCACACTCTACGCACACGCCTCCACGACGCAGGGATCCGAGACAAGGCCCTGGAATGGGCCACCTCCTTCCTCGCCGGCAGAACCCAGAGAGTCCGCCTCCCACCATTCTGATCCGAAGCCTCCGAGATCATCTGCGGCGTACCCCAGGGATCGTCCCTCAGCCCAACACTGTTCAACATCTACATGACCCCGCTTGCACGCATCGCCAGACAACACGACCTCAACATAATCTCCTACGCCGACGACACTCAACTGATCCTCTCCCTCACCAAGGATCCCCTCGCCGCCAAATCCAACCTCCATGAAGGAATGAAGGCCGTCGCCGATTGGATGAAGATCAGCCGACTAAAACTGAACACGGAGAAGACAGAGGTCCTCATCCTCGGCTCCAACCCCTCAGCCTGGGACGACTCCTGGTGGCCAACGACGCTGGGAGCAGCCCCGACACCCACCGACCACGCACGCAACATGGGAGTCATCCTCGACTCAACGCTCTCCATGGACAAGCAAGTCAACGCAGTCTCATCCTCCTGCTTCAACACCCTCCGCATGCTTCGCAAGATCTACAGGTGGATCCCGACAGACACAAGAAGAACAGTCACCCAGGCCCTCGACAGTAGCAGACTTGACTATGGGAACGCCCTCTACGCAGGAGCCCCGGCCAAGCTCATCAAGCGGCTGCAACGCATACAAAACGCCTCCGCACGCCTGATCCTCGATGTACCACGCCACAGCCACATCACCCCCCACCTGAGGAACCTGCACTGGCTCCCCGTCGACAGGAGAATCTCCTTCAAACTCCTCATCCACGCACACAAGGCACTCCACAAGACTGGCCCAGCCTACCTCAACAGACGACTCCTCTTCTACGTCCCCAACCGCCAACTCCGCTCCGCCGACCTCTCCCTCGCCACCGTCCTCGCATTCGAAGAACTACCACCGGCGGCAGATCCTTCTCCCACCTCGCCGCCAAGACCTGGAACACCCTTCCACTAAGCCTACGACAGACCCAAGACCTGCTGACCTTCAGGAGGCTACTCAAGACCTGGTTGTTCGACCAGTAGCAGCACCCCCCCCTTTTTTTTCTTTTTCCCTAGCGCCTTGAGACCCTCACGGGTAAGTAGTGCGCTTTACAAATTCTGTGATTGATTGATTGATATGCGTGTGGTCATTTTAAAGAATTTCTAAGGATTAAAAATAAAGGAATCGTTTTCTACAGCATAAACATGGACTACCGTCTTTCATTTGGGAAGATACTTCTATACTGTTCTTGTTATGGATATTAACATCCTTTTACTAATTGACTATTTGCTCTTTTGAGTGCAGGACCATTTTTGTTCAAATTTGTGTAGGGAGGTTGTACACCATCCCTTTGAGGACGCATGAAGGTCACGTCCTGGGTTCATTGCACCTAGTTCTAATTAGAACATCTTAGCTGCCATATGCTATAACGACTAGTGCAGGGTATTGCTGCCCTGACCTTTTTCTTGTACCAATATATATAGACAGGATGATGCCAGAGATCATCCGGAGAGAGAATACGTCCGTTGAAAATCGCAGCAGAGGCCAGGAGGAGAAACACCGGAGGCGTGTGCGGCAACGAACCGAAAACCTGAGCCCAGGCCGGGGCCCGTCAGAGGGAAGCAAGGGGCACAAGGTAAACGTAACAGAGATCCACTACGGCGAAAACTCTACCGCCCCTAGGCAAACCCCCTACAGGGTATGCCCAAGCCTTTCCCAACACCAGGGAAGAAGGCAACAGGAAGAGAACACAGCCATGACAGTGGCTCAAGGAACACTACGGGACCCCCGTGATAGTACACACACACACACGCACACACAGTGCGGATCACATGTGGTGCCCGCCCAGAGTACAGAAAGAACCGATCTGGAGTGGAACGGAACAAAGCGCCCACAGGGACGCGTACCCACGCCCAAGACAGCCAACAGCACTAAGGGCCGAATGAAGGCGGAAGAAGATCCAAATGCAAGGCAGGAGGACGTGCAGCCCCCTGGGGTGAGTCGGATGTGGCAGAGCCCCAATAAGACACCGGAGCAGAATGCGTCCACAGACGCATGAGAGTGCAACGGAACAACCGTAGGCAGCAATACAGAAGCTCCAGGAGAGGGCCACGTCAGCCCGTGGATCTCACCAGAGGAGGCATTCCACCACAGCCGGAAGTATGGAACAAAAGGGAGATGCCCACAGCATAACCCACAGGAAAAATCCCCAGAGGGATAGACAATAAAGAAGAGAACTCCACGGGAGCCTCTGAAACTTCCTGGCAAGGAAGAGCAGCTACACAATAGCGAACGAATACCCCACATAGGGTACGTCACATCCCTATAAAAGGCAAGGGACACCCCTTGAGACAAGCTCATAGGCAGAGGTCAAACAGAACCATATAAACAGCTGGCCCAGCTGTACCAAAGGAAGGAAGAACACGGCTGAACAGCCATACATCCCGGCTGGGAAATAATGTCTTGAACCCAGAGACGGAAATCATAAAAGCAGTGACAATACTGCATACGAAAACACAAGTCCACCATAGAGGACTAAAAACTTGGTAGTCATGGAAAACCAGATAGGAGGCGCCGGACCGCCGAATCTGCATGCTCATCAAACAGATGGGCCCCATCAAAGGGCAGATCCCGGAGTTGCTCCCGAACATTCTCGGGGAAACTGCCATCGCGTAGCCACGCATGGCGACAGAGAGCAACTGACCTGGCCATAGCTCGACCCACGGAGTCAGTTGTGTCTATGGCCGACCGGACTGAACACTGTGTCATGTCCCGGCCATCCCGAATAAGCCGGACCAGGTCAGCACAAGGGCCCTCCAGCAAAGAGGGAAGGAGTTGTTCGACTGAGTCCCAAAGGGCAAAAGTAGCCCGAGCAAACACGCAGGTCGTGTTCAGGGACCGAAGGCCTGAGCTGGTGGACGCAAAGACGTTGCGGCCACACGACTCCAACCACCTAGAGTCCCGAGTGGGCGGAAGCAACGGAGGCGGAGAGGAAGGGAGCGCTGCCTGTACTACAAGCCCTTGAGCCCTAGGATGGAGGGACAAACAGGCAGGGTCATCTGGAGCCGGGCGATGGCGATGTGCAACAGCACGATCCACAGGGTCACCCGATGAGGGCCTGGCCCAAGTCCCCAGAAGGACATTATACAATGACCCGCCAAAAGGTAAAAAGGCTCCACATCCACTGTGCCCTGGTGGAGAAGATCCAACAAAGGATCTGAAGGCAGGGAGACAGAGGGCGGCTGCATCTGCAAGATATCCGAAGCCCTGCGAACCACCCTCGCAAAGTCTGCGCTAGCCTCCGTGGCCATCCGAGGTGGAGACAGTAAGTCATCCATTGGAGACGGCTGCAGGCTAATCCGTCCACCCAACGACAGAGGCCCTGCAGCACAATGAACCGGCCCAGTGCCCCATGGGCCCTCGCTCCATGGAAAAAACCCTGGGGGCGGAGAACCCACTGGGGACACGTTCTCCACCAGCAGAGGAACAGCCGGGGACGGAACCGACGTCGGGACGACGTCAACGACCTCCGAAGAGGACTCGTCCGCTCACCGTCGGACCGGCGCCGACTCAACCTCCACCGAGGCAGGAGCCTGCGGGAAGGAACGAAGTCGACTTGGAGTCGAGCTCCGCACTGCAACCGCATCCAGCGACGACGCAGGGAGCCCCGCAGGACTGTGCGAAGACGCAGCAGGTTGACTAGACGTCAGAGTGGGATGCCCCTCCGGGCCGTGTCCCGACGTCGCAGCGACCCCGGAACCGGAGTCAAGGCACTCAGTCGACGCCAAGGGCGAACCCGCCAGCGAACCCCCGACCCGAGTCCCTACCCCCACTGTAGGGCCCGAAGGCGCACCAGGGAGAGGGGGTGACCCAAAGATGGCCTGCAGAACCCTGGAATAGGCCTCCATCTGGGTCCGAGTCGCCCCAGCACCAGGAAACGGTGGGTAGGCGGGGGCCGACTCCTGAGGGCCCGTGTCCGGTGAAGACTGGGAGCAGCGGACCCCGACGTCATGCTTGTGCGAGGTCGACGACTTCCGTGACTTCTTCCGGTGCTTACCTGAGGCAGACGAGCGAAGTCCACGGGAATGACTCCGGGATCTGCCCCGAAGAAGAACCTCAGCGTGGGAGGAAGAACTGCGCCGTTGGGATCCTTCCGCTGGAGACGGAGGCCGGCGCCGCGAGGATTCTGACTGGGACAACCGGGCGGACATCAATTTCATCCGTCGTTTCCGCAGGGTCTTCGGCTTCAGCTGCCGGCAGGCGTCACACTCGGCGGAGTCGTGGTGCTCACCCAAGCACCACATACAGATCTCGTGTGGATCAGTCGCCGACATCTGCCGCGAACAGGACGGTACACGGCTTGAAGCCCGCAGGCATCGGCACACTGTTCCAGACGCGAAAGGGCGTTGTGAGGGCCTGAAACCAAAACAGGCCAGAGTAACCAATTCTCCCGGATCCGCGTTGGGACGCGGAGAAGAAGAAAACTGACGTCAGCACGCCGAGTGGGACTTATATGGCTCCATTGACGTCACTTCCATGGACGACATCAGGACGGAGCCGGACGACGGCGTGCAGCGGTACTGCTGGGGAAAAGTTTTCCGGATCGAGACTGACGCCTGGGGATATTCTAAGTTAAGGAATCTGCGGCTAGATGTCTCTATCAGATAATAAGATTACTGGAGACTCGGTCTTGGACTTCTTTCACTGTATCTTTTTGGATCTTTTTTATTTTAATTTTGTTTCTTTTTCACTTTTGGAACAGATTTGTGCTCACCTTTCTCCTCCTATATATGCACTTGATTATTAGATTTGGGACAATTACCCATTAAAAGATTAGTATTTTAAATGTTTTCTGATGAGCATTTTCTTTACATTCCTTTTTGCTTACTGTTCTCTCCTACACAACGCTCTCAGTTACATTTTTGACTTTGATACAAACGTGATTCTGTGAGTACCTTTTCTGCCAATACTGATTTGTCATATGTTTTTGCATATTTGACTGATGTTTCTCTGTGGGCTTATGATATAATGTCCATTATAAGAATTGCGTTGGATAAATAACTTTCTCTGTGGACTGCCACTCACTATGCTACTTTTACCTTATGCTACGTGCCTATCGATGGGTGAACTATGGACAAATATTGATTATTGATAAATGTATTTTCGGGACATGCTTAATGCACATTTTTTTGATATCTCTTATTTTGTTGCCCATGTACAATATATTTATTCTCTAACTTTATTAGCCTTGAGAAAGCCCCGAGCCTGTGCGCCCGAGCCTGCGTGCTGGGAAGGGGCAAAACATGTTGGCTGTTAGCTCCTTATGAGAACTGGTTCAATGTTCGAATCTGCACCTTTAACTAATTACAAATAAAAATAGCACATTCTAATCACTATTTTGATCCATGAATTTTCATCTGAAATAAGATCAAGAAGATAAATAGCTCTATTTTGACCTCTAATTCTCTGTGATGTATATGTTTTGGTGGGAAAGAGGTATCTCCCACTTTTGAGGTCAATCTAGAATGTTGAACATTCCACCAAATAATAAAAGATTTGAGACTTATGAGACAAACTCTTTCTCTTCAAAACACGTATTAAGAAGGTTGCCTTTCATGACAGACTATGCAATTTAGGTTTGTGTATTGGCTCAAAAGTGGAGCTCATCATTTTTTTTTCAAACATTTTATTTGAATTTTAAATTGACAGAAGTTTATCAGACAAAACAAATGCAACGATACTCGCACACTTGCCCCCCCCCCTCTCCTCCTGAGATTACATATTGCGCATACAATGCATTGAGGCAACTTTTTCCGCTGTGTTCCACAGTCCTAGGAATGGACGTCCTTATTTCTCTGGCTGCCATCTGCACAGTACGATTCCTCCCACACCTGTGTCTCAATTCCCCTTCTCAAGGTCTCTCCATCCCTAGCTCCCTTTAGACCACCCTCCCCAGTTTTTAAAAAACTTTTTGGGGCATCCCATTCCCTCAAATATAATTTTTTCCCTTTCCCTACACACTTCCATTCCCAGTGACCAGTCTTGGGCATAACATCCTACCCCATTTCTGGGCGATTTCTCTCTTCACCAGAATACATCCTAGGTTAATCAGTAATCTTTTATAGGACGTTGCATTGGATTCCCACGATATTCCCGAAAATGGCAGGGGTGTGTGTGTACTAAGGTACACACGCACCCCTGGCCCTGTAGATACTCCATTGGAATCTTGTAATTTGTGTATCACGCCCACTCAGGTTTGAAGTTTGGGGCATTCCCATAATGTATGAAGGAAAGTACCTTTCTGACCACAATTTCGTAGGCACGTCATCTCTGGCTCTGCCCATTCTGTGCACTAGTACTCATATAGTATGCAGACTTTTTAGCTGGAATAGGCGGAAGCTCGCCTTCATGGCCACTTCTCTCATGAATTGTAACACATTCCTCCAATCATCATTCTCCAGCTTCCCCATGCCTCTCTGGTAATGTGCCCGCAACTGGTCAAGTTCGCCCTGCGTGTTCCTCATCACTGTGGTGTACGTGAGAGGTGGCCTTTGTAGTAATGTGTCCGTCCAGTCGTCAAATCTCTAGAGGAGAATCCTCTTTGGTTTCCTGGGGGTCGTCTCATGTAATGCGTGGCATATTTGCAAGTATTTAAGCATTTGTTTTGTTGCCATGCCATTTTCGACCCGCAAGTGCTCAAAGGGCACCATACCTTTTGCATCCCATACATCATCTAGTGTGGATTTTTTTTAAACCTGCCAGCCCTGTCACCAGTCCAAGTCTCATGCCCAACAATACAGGGTTTTTTGGTGTTAGTCTCTTCTCCCATCCCATTTCTCTATTCAATTTATCCCATATAGCAGGGTGTCAGCTTCCACCCTTCCTCCATATAGTAAATGAAGGTAGCCCTTCTCTCCTACTTTTGCATGGTCTACCTTAAATACTGGGTCATCTATTGGTGCATATGTCCATTCGTTTACTTTGCTACCCTGGGCTGCTTCAATAGTATTTTCGGATGTTCGGTAGCACTATGCCCCCTTCGTACACAGATCTTTGGAGGGTAGATAGCATGATCCGTCGCTGGCTACCCAACCAGAGTAGTGATCGTAATTATCTATTTTTTGTATAGAGAAATACGCATCAGAAATGGCGTATGGGCTGTTTTGCAGTAGGTAATTAATTTGCTGTAGTGCAATCATTTTAAATATCGCCTCCTTGCCTAGAATAGAAATGGGTAATGCCCTCCAGTATTTGATATCCTTCTCCAGCCTATGGAGTAGCTGGGTTAGATTGTCTTTATAGTGCATTTGCTCATATTTGCATATCCACAGTCCCAGATATTTGAAATGCTGGGTAGCAACCTTCAGTGGGAAAGGCATGTTACCCTGAGCTACCCAACTACCCATCAGGAATATCAGGGATTTCTCCCAATTTATTCTCAGTCCAGTCCACATTCTGCCAAGATCTAAGTCTTAATAGGGAAGCCTCCGGTTCTGCCAGGTACAACAGGGTATCGTCTGCGTACAAATATATCCATTCTTCACAAGGATCTCCCCACCGCCAAACCCACACCTGGGTGTCAACCCGAATCCAGGGCCTCTATCGCCAGAGCAAATAGCTTCAGCGACAGGGGGCATCCTTGTCTTTTGCCCCCATTCAATATTGGGAATGTCCTGGAGAGGATCCCATCACTTTCAGTCTAACCCTGGGGTTTGTATAGAGGAGTTTAGTCCACTGAAGAATTTTGAGACCGATCCCCATTTTTCCAGAATTGCGAACAGGAACGCCACCGTACTGAGTCTAATGCCTTATTTGCATCCAATGATGCTACAGCTAGTGGTGCCTTCAGCCCTCCCGCAGCTGTAATATAATTGTAAAGGCGACAAAGGTTTAGCTTGGTCTGTCCAAGGGGTATGAACCGCTTCTGGCCTGGGTGTACCAAGTCCAAAACCCCACCCGAAGTCTGTTTGCTAACAATCTAGCTAGAGCTTTAGTATCTGCAGTGAGGCGTGATAATGACTGGTAAGAGTCCCACATGTCTTTAGGTTTACTTACTTTGGGAATGAACACAATTGTCACAGTACATAAATCCCTAGGGAGCTCTCCCCGACAGTATCCCTCAATGTACATCTCATACAGTGGTGCAGTGATACTGCCTGACATTCTTGAAAAACTCTGCAGGAAGCCTGTTTGTGTCTAGAGTTTTTCTGGATTGTTACTGTGTAAGTGCCAAGTGTACTTCTTACGTTAGGTCGTATTCTAGTTCTGGGGCCCTATCCCTCTCTAGCCACCTACCTGGGAAATTTCGAATAAAGTTCTGCAGTTCATCCATGGCTGATGTTGACTTTTCTGCACAGAATCCCTGCATGTAATCTGCCATTAATGCGTTATTTAAGCACTACCTGGAACGTTCGTACCATCCAGGTCTAGGACGTCCTTAATCTGGTTTGTTTCTCATTCCCTGCTACTAAGCCATACCGGGAGCTTTCATGCTTTACCTCCCGCTTCATATATTTGTTTCTGTTTGGCCATGTCTGTCCTTTTGACTTCATCTGCAGCCAGTGCAAGGAACTCCTGCTTTGAGGACTAAGTGTGTCTGCATTTCGCCCGATGGCTTTAGGATATATTAATTCTCTAAGTCAACTATCTCCCTTTCCAGGTCCAGACATAGTTGGGTTCTCTTTCTTTTGCCCCTCACTTCACCTATTATTATTACCCCTCCCTCCCATATTATGGCCTTGTAGGCCTCTCACATTACTGCGTCCTTCACTGTGGTGACATCTTTAAAGTAGTGATTTGCCTAGGCGCTAAACTTCTATGTTCCTCAGTCACCATGCTGACATTCTCCAATCTCCCTCACCTGTATCTTTGTTGTTTGCATTATAGCGATCATCGGAGAGTGATCTGATATTCCCCTTGCTTTATAATCAGCCTTTGTTAATCTACAAAGTGTTGCTAGCAGCGTGAAGAAGTAGTCTATTTGGGAGTGGGTGTTATGTGCTCCTGAGTAATAGGAATAGCATTAACGTGTTCCGTGCAATGCTCTCCAGATACTCCCCAGTCCCATTGCCTGTATAAAGATTATTTCTAGTTTTCCCGTCAGAGGGCTGCGCATCTGTGTAAAACAGGTTCTAAGTGTGGGTGAAGTGCCATTTTAAAACACCCTTCCAATTTGGTCATGGCCTAAAGCAGGTCAGAAACACTAGTCCCAATTGTAGAAAAGTATCAGTTGGGCGATCCGGTGGGATTTACACATTAACTAATGCCATTGTTTCCCCCTCCCAGTCCCCAAGTTTTGCCGTGTATCACCCTAGGCCATCTGTCCATACCTATGTCGCATGGAAAGCCACTGCTTTCTTAATCAAGATTGCTACTCCTCTGGAGCCTGTGGTATATCCTGAATGGTTGGCTACTGTATATTTTCCTCTCCCCAAGAATCCACAATGGCAACCTTTCATGTGGGTCTCTTGAAGAAACACCACGTCTGCGGCATATCATGTCAGTACTTTAGTCACCAGATCTCTCTTGATTTGACTCCCTGACCGAGTGACATTCCATGTCAACAACTTCCACCTTCCAAGGCCCATGCATGCAAGCCACTTGCAAAATGTCATCCCTGTCCCAGAAATTAAGTAGTCTAACAACAATGGCTTGTGGTGGAGCACCAGACACAGGTGGCCTCCCCAAGATTCTATGGGCTCGCTCAACATTAAACCATTTCGAGGTTTTGCCCCCCAGCACCGAGGACAGCCAGCCCTCCAAGAACAGTTCCATGATAGGGCCTTCAGCCCACTCTGGGACTCCCACCAGATGAATATTATTACAGCGGGACTGCCCTTGAGCCATGTTTACTTTCTCCATTAAGGTATCCACTCCTGTTCGAGAACCCGTACGTGTGAGATGTTCTCGATCACCGTGGGTCTGAATTGGGCTAGGGTAGACTGAGTCCTAGACTGTCACCTAGTTTCCAGTGATTGGCCCTCAGGAGGTTCACTTCCCGTGCCACCATATTGATTTTAAGATCCAGGTCTTCTTAGTCTCCTTTATTGGCGCCAGTATGGCCGCCGTGTGTACCTCTAAACCCTGATCATCAGCTGTAGCCAACCACCCTTTCTTGTCGTCCTCAGTCCGGGTAGTGCCCTTTAGTTGAAGAGGTCAAGCCCATCGATTTTCATAGAACAATGTTCAACTCAATCTATAATCCCATCTAAGTCTTTGATGAATGTTGGCTTAAAGACTTTCTGTATGTTGTTATGGCAGCCAGATGAACATGTTACCTACTTTTGGTTGCGCTCTTAATTGTAGAGACCATCTAACCACAGTTTCCTCACCTTTTGAATATTCCCCAGGCATCAGACTGGGTCTGGAAACTTTTCAGCAATACCTCTGCATACCGGTGGGTGGCACCGTGAGGCTCTGCACGGACACCATTCTGTTCCATAAATGAGGTGCAGAGCTTATATAGGTGCCACTGACACCAGTTGCTTTTGTGGCTGTTTGCAAACCCAGATGCAGAGCCCAACAACAATCTGACTTTGACCAGTGTGCAGATTCCTAGACTTTGTATCTTATTAATGGTTAGAGTTCAATTCACAGAACGGGGAGGATCAGTGATTAATCTCCATTTACATAGAGCCTCTACCAGAAACAGCATTAGCAAAGAACAGAAATCACACCACGTCAAGGAGCTCCACTGGCTACCATCCACAGTAAACGTCGAAGGCAGACAGGACCTGGGCCAGGGTGAGCATCTAGAATTTGTCCGTCAAAAAGAAGGCATTGCGAGGGCACAGGTCCCAAATAGGACTAAGGCCTTCTTTGGCACCAGAAAGTAGCAGGAATAACAACCATGACAAACTTCTGGCACAGGCACCCTCTGACATGCTTTGGCCAAAAGGGCTTACAGTTCCTGCTGTAAATTAGGGAGATGTTCCACCACCAGTCATACCAAGGATGGAAGGTGCGATAAGTGGCTACAAAGGGTAAGGCGTTTCCTGTATGGGCCACTTGCAGGATCCACTTGTCCAACATTATGACTTACAAACCTGGTAAGATTCGTTGGATCCTGCCTCCAACTAGGTGGCTGTGCTCGACAAAAGGCATGATAAAGTGGTTTGGTGGGGGGAGGTCAGAGAGACAGTAGACTGACTGGCGTTCTGTCCCTGGCCGTGGGGTTGGTGGCTGCCACAAATCTGCAAGGCACATTGCTGAGGTTCAAGTGGATGTCTGTACAGGATACCACTGCTGAAACTGCGAAAGGAAAGGTGGGGCTGATGCAGCTGGGTAAGATTCAGCAGATAAGTCCAGGGAGCGAGCAGCATCCCTACTTTCATTAAAGTGCTTCAGAACGGAATTTGCCTTCTCCCTAAAAGGGAGAGTCCCTTCAAAGATCATGCCCATAAGCAACGACTGGACATTGCTTGAAAACCTGTCGGCTGCAGCCAGGCGTGGCAACAGATGGCCACACTAGTGCCAATGGCTCAACCAATGAATTCCATAATATCCAGGCCACAACAAACTGTGAATTTAGTGGTGTTGGAACAGTCATGTATGGCTTGGGATCCCAGATTCCTCGGCTGCGATGCACACTTTATACTGATCCAATTGTGAGGGTGAAAACCTGCCAGACGATCTCCAACAGTTTCAATATTTGAAGGGGCACCAGACAGGGCTTGTTGTATTCCTCTTAGGGTGTCCATAACGGGCTTTCCAGTATCATGTCCTTATATAGGCACAATTCGCCCTGCCCTTATATAGGCATAAATTCCCAGGCCTTATTTAGGCATTAAACCGTGCACTCCAAATACAGGCATGGTCTCCGACATCCGTCCACCCTAACGTCACAACGAGTTCATGAAGAACAGACCCTTAGGCTGCGGGAGTTTTCCTAGCCCAGGACTATTGATTTCTTCAAGGACTCATATTATGCATGAACCATTATTCCTTAGGGGTTCATTCATGACGTCTTTCGCTGTCCGACTCACGTCAATACTAACATTATGAGGTACCTCTCAGGTATAAATATACCTTCCCTAGCCCTTGTAAACTAGAGGAGACCTCGACTTCAGAGGAGCCTGTTTCCCGGCCTGACGCACTGAGAAGACGCTGTCATCCCTGCACGCAGAGAGTCCAGCTTCCAGTGATCTGACTTCCTTTGCGGGGTGTTGGAGTTCGAGTCTGGCAAAGAGATTCCTACCTCTCTCATTCTTCAGGTATGGAGCTGACAAGAACCTAGAGGGACTCTTGGCATACTAGGCTTAACATACTCTTAGTATACCATAGTAAGGAATACTTCACCTACTTCATACCTCTCCCTACACCTAGGTTAGGTACATTGGGGTAGAACTAGATTAGAAACGCATCGTATGAGTACTCGCATTTTTAGCTCATGTTATTTATGTATGTGAATATACGCTAAAAGATAATGCTATCGCAGTATTATTTATTTCTACTGCTCACACTGTACATTATTTATCTCGCATACTGTCTTGTGATCGTAACAGCACATTTTACTTACACCAGAAACAAGACTGTTCAATAAATCCTTTTATTGAAACGCCCGTCTATTCTTTCTGTGTAACTTTGAGGAAAACTAAGCATGTACGATTGAGCTGAGTGAAATAGTTATCTATTGTTTCCACGACTCTGGGACACGTTCGGATTCTAAAGGGAAACAAAGTGGTCATGTTTTGCGGCTGCCAAAAACTACTCCCTTCTTGTTTGTCAAGGAGTTTCTAGTGGCCTCTGAGCTAGCTGGCACAAGTAATTAAGTTTAATATACTCGATAGGGACATACTGACCTTAGTCCTATGTCAAACCTATAGGATATATTATTCCAATGCGCAGAGCCTATTAGGGAAATAGGAGCTACACTACAGGCTGTCCCCTGTCCCCACTCTTCTTTGCACTGCCTATGGAACCTCTGGCTTGTCATCTTTGTCAGCGAGCATTGCAATGGGGCATCCCGGAGAGCGGTATACACCATGTGATTTCATTGTATGCTGACAACGCACTGGGTTATCTCTGTGACGTGCGGTCTGCACTCCCTGACCAAATTAGTCTATTTGAAGATTTCGGCGACGTCTCTGGCTTACGTGTAAACTGGCCCAAATCCTGCTTACTTCTGTTAGTGCCCAGACCGACCATGCTGTGAGTGGAGCCCACGAGGAGCCACTTACAGTGGTGTTACGACACCTTCAAATACCTAGGAGTGTTGATATATCACACAGAGACTCATCTCCAAGGTGGCAACCTTGATAAAGCTGTTAACTCAATCAGTGCCCTTTTAGCGCTCATTGCCCCTATGTCCGTTGGGACGCGTGGCCATTTCTAAAATGCGAGTACTACCCCGACTGCTCTACTTCTTTGCTACCCTCGAACTTGTACTCCCAAAGTATTTATTCTGCATACTAAATAGATTATTACTCGAGTTAATATGGGGTGTGAGCAGACGCCGAGTTGCACTTACCAAGCTCCATCGCCCACTGGAGGATGGTGGTCTTGGGGCACCCAATTTCGAACTATACTGTGCTGCAGTGCAGCTGCAATGGACGCTAGCATGGCTACGTGTACCAGATAGTGCTGAATCGCTGCTCATTCGGAATGTGCTGTGAGATGTTAGTGCCTATACCTGGCTTTCTGACTTTGCCATCTGCCCTCAGGGAGAGATAAGACAGATGACAGTAGCCCGTGCTGCTAACGCAGATATGTGCATCCCAGAGACCCCCACCTTCCTTACTCTCCTTTAATCACTATCTGGGAATTGCCACACATGCAGGCCATGATCCGACGCCCCGACATTGCTCCTTGGAAGGCCGCAGAGTTAGAAAACGCCTGGGACTTCTATAATGAGGGGACTGTCATGCCCTTCCAGGCCATAATGGACACTCATGGCCTTGGAGCTGGTCAATTCCTGACCTATCATGCTATATTGCGATGATGCACAATTTTTTCTTTTTTCAAGGAGAATACCATCTCCAAACCAAGGGAGTTGCAATGGGGGCCAGCTTTGCCACGGATCTGGCCATTATATATACACGGACCATTTTGAAGACACCTTGTATTCAGTGAGATTAACCCATACCAGGAACATCTGACCCTATGGAAACGGTACATTGACGACGTCCTGCTTATTTGGACGGGAACATCTACCGAACTGGACAACTTCTTTGAGTGGCTCAACCAACGGTCCATAGACATCCAATTTACCATGCACTCAGATTGCAGTACAATTGATTTCTTGGACATCTCCATCAAAGCACACAACAACTTGCTGTATACCACCTTATTCAGAAAGCCGACGGAACGCAATTCGTTACTTCGATACAACAGCCACCGCCCCAGAGGGTTGCGTGACAATTTGCCATTCAGCCAATTCCTTAGGATTCGCAGGAATTGCTCACGCAAGGAAGACTGTTGCAATCTGAGAATCTCACTGATCGCCTCATTGAGAGAGGGTACCCGCGCAGACTGGTGAAGCGCGCAAGAAAAAGAGCTTGCTTTAATCCCAGGGAACTACTGGTTTGCCAAAACACGCAAGGAAGACCTTAGCAATAGTCTGATATGTGTCACCACTTTCTGCACCCGTAGTAATGCCATTAAACAGATTGTTAACCACTACTGGAAACTCCTTTCTGAAGATTTGGGATTGTCTGATCCACCCATGCACTCATTCAAGAGGGGGAAGAGCATACGAGAGCATGTCGTGCACTCTCTTAGAAACACCGCCAGCACCTACCATCCAATCCCTTTGGGACCTTCCGGAGATAGTTGGGCACTACAAATGTGGACACCGTAAGGCCTACAGCCTTACCATCCAGACTAAACAATTGATTTACAAACACCACATAATTGAGCTAAAAACCCACACCAATTGTAACACAGCAGATGTTATCTACGCTATCATATGTCCGTGCAATCTGATGTATATTGGGCAGACACGTCAAAAAGAGAAAGCACATGTCTTACAACACTGCAGCAGTGTAAGGTGTGGCGTAGTGGGGGCACCCTTGGTAGACCACGGTCAGGGAGCCAATCACTCACCAGACAGCATCAGATGGGTTGTCTTTGAGAAGATCAGTTTGGGCATTAGGGGTGGTGACATGCAGCAGGTCCTAAATACGCGAGAGTGCAAATGGATGCACACCCTTGACACGATTCAGAATGGGCTGAATGAGCTGGACGCCAGCAGTGTCCAGCTATCATGCCTGGTGAGGGAATGAGTAAGGGTTCGCAGTCACCTCACTTATTCCGCATAACGTTACCTCCTGGGGTATATACTATAGGTGCCCAACATTGGGGAAATGGTCTTCAATTCAAATGTACCCAATGACAATGGTTGTATATGCCCTTGTGCCACAGAGTGATCGGGCGTATCACTCTACAGACGCTGATACATGTTCATGTATTTTCGAGTACTCATGCCTGTTTTTGACGATTGTCGCATATAATCATACTTCCTTCCTCATGCTGTACAAAGACTGTGTATATCGCTCAACAAATGCTGTTTCTTGTTCATGTATATTCCAGTACTGTGCCTTGGTTGGACGTTTGTCACATATAATCACATTTCTTTGCTGTGGTAGCACAAGGAATTTTTTGCCTACATGCTGGTATATAACGACAATATTTCATGTACAGTGAGAGCCTGTTTACTTTGATGCAACTAACATGTGGAATCCTGTATACTCTAGAACGCATACCATGTTTGGATGTTTTTACAGTATCCCATTATTTTTAACATGTTGTTAAAAATCGAAATTGTATGATTTATGAGTCCCTGTGGGACTTTTACAGTTTTATACTGGATTTGTAATGCCACGTTAAATGCCAACCTTACTTATAGTATTTCTAATCGGTAAATCAAATTGTTTTCTACATGTTGTTAAGAATCATAATTGTATGATTTATGAGTCCCTGTGGGACTTTTACAGTTTTATACCGGGTTAAATGCCAAACTTGCTTCTAGTATTTCTAATCGGTAAATCAAATTCACACACTACTGAGATAAGCTGCATCACACAAAAACATACAGCAGACCATGATTTGAGCTATTCGTTTATGGAAATCATTTTCACGCTTAACCGTGACAAGCTGTATCTTCTGATCAGCTGCCGGTCTTCACGTTTACAACCCAGCGCTTCCGACGCGTGGCTCCGTTGTGAACAGCACTCAGCTGCTGCTCACTCAAGCGTAATGCGTGCACACATTTTGGCCGAGTGAGCTGGTATTTATCCAGCTGCCGACTCAGTGCTCCGTTTACAGATCTGTGAAATGGGCGCGCTCCAGAGGAGAGAGGTATGCTTTTAACCCTTTGTCCCGAGGGACACATTAACCCTTACGAACCTTGCTTAGTCTATCCCTTAGTAGTGGGGTACATTACTAACCCTTATGAACCTTGCTTAGTCTATCCCTTAGTAGTGGGGGACATTACTAAATCGTTGTCTCATGCTTAATTTTAGATACCTGGAGACTTTTGATTTATTCAAGCCCAGGATCATGAAAATGGATACCACTAAATAAGTGAGTATTCTTTGTCACTGGGGACCATTGTTGGTATTTCAGTCTTGACTATCCAAACGCCACATACTTTACTTGTGCTGACATTTGTTTATATGTTTTTACAGCCACAAAACAACGTCCCTTTCTGACATTGGAGCCTGAGGGCTCATCCACTTCCTACCTCGCCACCACACGTACCGGTGGATCAAGGGTAATTTTCTCTGCTCATGCTTCATGCAGTGATTATTTTCATTGTTCCATCACCTGTGTCTAACGAATGTCCCATTAATTATTCTTAGGTGTCCCACACTTGGTCCTGATGAAGACCCTACTGTAAGAACTCCAATTGTCTACACACACCCCCAGGGTCAATACGTCGACGGCTTGATATTGTGTTGACCATTGTGGACAACAGTGATAGGTCCCTCATGTGTCCTAACATTATGGTGTTGTAAATAGATTGGCCATGTATTATAGGCCAGACTGGCTTCTTACACTATTTGGATTTATATATTGTTCACTGCCCTCCCTCTCTCACTTACCCTCACCATTGCACATTGCTGCACTTACCCTTCCCTTCCCATTGGGGCACCTTCTTTAAGTGTATATTATTGATGTGTTCTCTGTGAACATGAAAGTCCATGTCTCACATAAATAAATGTGTTTAACCTATCGTAAACTGTTTGGAATTAATTCTACAGGTGATGCTATAAAGTTTTTTCTTAACATTGTGTCCACTAGGGCCAATTTTTTCATGTACCTATCACGCTATATAGCAGGTATTGCGAAAAACCTGGATCACAGGGAATGGAGAACCGACTACCTCAGAGATACTGCACACAATGCACAAGTTACTAACTTGTGTAACGATATATCTGTAAGAGACAGTAGTTAGTGACAGATTCCTTACCTTAGAATATCCCCAGGCGTCAGGCTGGATCCGGAAAGTTTTGCGTAGCAGTACCCCTGCGCGTCGGTAGGCGGCATCGTGCGGCTCCGCGTCCGTCGTCGTGATCGCCGGGATGACGTCGCGGCCAGTACTTAGACGCCGCCCATGCGCGCTGGCGTCAGTTCTGTACACGACTTTCCACGCCAGAAACGCAGAGCCATGCAAGAAACTGACACTGGTGTCTGAAAACTAGGGCCCTGAAAGGGATGACCTTAACCCTAGAAATCAGTTCTCAGAACGGGGAGGATGGGTGGGGCGGTAAGGAATCTGTCACTAACTACTGTCTCTTACAGATATATCGTTACACAAGTTAGTAACTTGTGCATCTGAAAGAGACACGTTAGTGACAGATTCCTTACCTTAGAATAGATACCCCAGCAATACCAACCCCGGTGGTGGGTCTGCGAACAAAGATCAGACAAGGAAGTCTCGGAGAACAGAACGGCCAAAGAAGCCGTCTCTCCGGACTTGGCTGTCAAGGCAGTAATGCTTGGTAAACGTGTGCCACGAGGCCCACGTAGCTGCCTGACAAATGTCCTGCAATGGGACACCACGTCCCAAAGCCGTGGTGGCGGCTGTCGCCCTGGTGGAATGGGCACGTAGCCCAACAGGGGGCTCCTTCTTAGCCAAAGAATAGCAGGCTTTGATACACAAGACGACGCAGCGGGAAATGGTCCGCTTGTGTACCGCCCGACCTTTTTTGGCACCCACGTAGCCAACAAAGAGCTGGTCGTCCACCCCGAACTGTTGTGTGCGGTTCAGATAGAACGAAATCGCACGTTTTGGGTCCAGACGGTGGAGCCTCTCTTCCTCTCTGGAAGGATGCGGAAAGAAGGTGGGCAAAGTGATGGTCTGCCCAATGTGGAAGGCAGTAACCACCTTTGGCAAGAAGGACGGATGCGTCCGAAGAACAACCTTGTCTGGATAGACAGAAAGGGGGGGCTTGCAAGAAAGAGCTTGGAGGTCACTCACCCGCCGAGCAGAGGTGATAGCCACCAGAAAGGCTGTCTTCAGAGTGAGAGGACGAAGAGGACAGTTATGGAGAGGCTCAAAGGGAGCGCACATTAAAAAGGTAAGAATCAAGTCCCACTGAGGCATCACAAACGGAACAGGAGGGAAAAGGTGTGTAATGCCTTTAAGAAACCTGTTAACAGGAGACTTGAAAAGGGAGGGCTGATCAGGAAGCCTGAGAATGGCCGAGATTGCACAAAGGTAGCCCTTGATGGTACCCAGGGCAGAACCCTGTTGGGCCAGAGAAAGAAGGAACAGAAGAACCTCAGAAAGAGGGGCAGAAAGGGGATTCACAGCCTTTGCTGTGCACCATGCCACAAACTTGTTCCACCTGCAGGCATATACCACCTTAGTGGAGGGACGCCTGGCTGCCAGAATCACATCACAAACTTCGGGAGGCAAGTCGAAAGGAATCAACTGCCACCGCTCAATCTCCATGCAAGGAGGAAGACTGGACAGGTTCGGGTGGAGGACCGTCCCCTGCTGCTGCGACAGAAGATCCTCCCGAAGAGGCAGACGGATCGGGGGATCGATGCTCATACTGAGTAGCTCGGGATACCAAACTCTTCGAGCCCAGTCCGGAGCCACAAGAATGACTTGGGCCCGGTCGTGCCGAATCTTCTTCAACATTCTGGGTAGAAGTGCTGACATTGCGCGTTCTCTTCGGTGGCGAATAGATCTAACCAAGGCTCTCCCCACTGTAGAAAGAGTCCTTGTGCCACCTCCGAGTGAAGACGCCATTCGTGATCCATCATGCACCTGCGGCTGAGATCGTCCGCCCTGACGTTCAGGGAACCTGCCAGGTGTTGAACCATCAGGAAAATGCCCTGATGTTCCAGCCATGTCCAGAGACGCAGAGCCTCCTGACATAGGGTCCACAACCCCACCGCGCCTTGTTTGTTGCAGTACCACATGGCGGTGGTGTTGTCTGTGAACACCTGCACTACCTTCCCCTTGACAGAGGGAAGGAATGCCTTTAGTGCAAGTCGGATCGCCCGGAGCTCCAGAAGGTTGATATGGAGCCGGGACTCCGCCGGAGACCAGAGGCCTCTGATCTCCGCCTCTCCCATGTGACCGCCCCATCCCAGAAGGGACGCATCCGTCACAACTGTGTGCTCTGGCTGGGGAAGGGAGAGGGATCTGCCCGTGACCCATTGCCGGTTCGAAAGCCACCACTGCAACTGTCGTGCAGTCCCCTCCGAGATCTGGACGTAATCGGACAGGTTCCCCTGATGCTGCGCCCACTGGAACTTCAGGTCCCACTGCAGAGCCCGCATATGCCATCTGGCATGATCGACCAGCAGGAGGCCATGAGGCCCAGCAGCCTCAGGGACATCCGTACCGAAACCCAGGATAGAGGCTGAAAGATCAGAATCATAGCCTGAATATCCTGGACTCGCCGTTCGGGAGGATAGGCCCGAAACTGCGTGGTGTCCAGAACTGCTCCGATGAAAAGGAGCTGTGGAGAAGGAATCAGGTGCGACTTCGGCACGTTGATGGAGAACCCCAGCGAGTGCAGGAGTCCGGCCGTAGTCTGGAGGTGGGAGACGACTGCCTGGGACGAGCCAGCCTTCAGCAGCCAGTCGTCGAGGTAGGGGAAGACTGGAACCCCTGCCCGGCGCAGATGAGCTGCGACCACCGCCATCACTTTCGTGAACACCCGAGGGGCGCTGGTAAAGCCAAAGGGAAGCACGGTGAACTGAAAGTGCTCGAGGCCTACCGTGAACCGCAGGTAACGCCGGTGGGCCGGCAGGACGGGGATGTGAAAATATGCGTCCTGCAAGTCCAACGCTACCATCCAGTCTCCGGGGTCGAGGGCAGTCAAGACCTGAGCTAGGGTGAGCATCTTGAACTTCTCCTTCCGGAGGAAGCGATTGACGTTCCGGAGGTCCAAGATAGGACGCATGTCCTCCTTGTCCTTTTTGGGCACCAGAAAGTAGTGGGAATAGCAACCACGCCCTACTTCTGGGGTCGGAACGAGCTCAATGGCCCCCTTGGCCAAGAGGGCCGCAACTTCCTGTCGAAGAAGTACCAAATGGTCCCCGACATGCGGTGGTGCTGAGGTGGCATGGCTGGGGGGGTAGTTTTGAAGGGGAGGGAGTAGCCCCTTCGGACAATGTCCAAAACCCACCTGTCCGATGTGATGGTGCGCCAGTGGGGAAGGTGATGGCGGACCCTGCCCCCCACTGGCGTGCTGTGGACTGGAAAGGATGGACTAGGAGGACTTGGAGGCCGCGGAGGTGGTGGTGGCCTAACCCGCACGCTGGTTACCCGACCCGCCTCGGCGGGAGCCACGTCCTCAGCCGCGCGAAGACGCCTGCTGCGCGGGCCGGTGGCTGGGCAGTGGACGTGACTGGGCGCCCCTTCCGTGGCCACGAAAGGGGCGAAAAGCAGACTGCTGCGGAGGGCGTGAGGCGGAGAGGCCCAAGGACTTGGCCGTAGCCCGCGAGTCCTTAAAGCGCTCCAGCGCGCTGTCTGCCTTATTGCCAAAAAGGCGGATACCATCAAAGGGCATGTCCATAAGGGTGTTTTGGACATCGCACGAAAAACCAGTGGTCCTCAGCCAGGCGTGAAAGCGCAGCGCCACTGTCGTAGCAAGCGATCTGCCTAGCGAGTCAGCGGTATCTAGGCCACATCGGATAGTGAACTTCGCTGCGTCTCTCCCGTCCGCAATAGCACGGGAGAGAAGTGCCTGGACCTCCTCAGGACACTTGGGCAGCACCTGCGCCACCGAATCCCACAGAGAGTGGGAGTAACGGCCCAAAAGGCAAGCGGTGTTCACGGACCGCAAGCCAGCACTGGAGGAAGAAAAATCTTCTTCCCAAATTGTTCCAGTTTTTGGATTCCCTATCCGGCGGAGCCGTAGGGAAGGCGCTTTGAGAGGTAGAGGCTTGGACAACCAAACTCTCGGGGTGGGGTGTTGGGAGAGGAACAGAGGGTCGCCCGGGGCCGGGCGATGGCGTCGGGCTACGTTCCTGTCCACAGGAGCCCCTGTGGTGGGCCTGGACCAGGTGCCCAAAAGAACGTCAGAAAGTGCGTCGTTGAACGGCAGCAGTGGGTCCGAAGAGGTAGCCGCCGGCTGAAGCACTTCCGTCAGGAGGTTAGTCCTGACAGCCACTGTAGGGAGCTCGAGGCGCAAGGCCGCGGCCGTCCGACGCAACACCGTTGCATAACTTGCTCCCTCCTCCGTGGCCACGGAAGGAGGAGACAGCATGCCAAGGTCAGGAGAGGTGTCCAGACCACTGGCATCACCCAGTTCCTCAGCCCTGATAAGGCTCACATTGAGCTGTGAGAGGGTCTTCCGACCCCTCCCAGTCCTCCTCGTCCTCCAAAACAGGTGAAAAGTATGGAGGAGGGACATGAGGGAAGAAAGGTCCCATCGGCGTCGGAATCAGCGTCGAGCGACGTCGATCCGGCTCCGTGTCCGGTTCCGGGAGAACCTGGGGACGGCGCCGCCCGGGGCCTCGGACGGCGCCGTGAACGGTATCGGTGAGGTCGGCGCCGGTGGAGGTGTCGTTAGGTCAACCGGCGTCGATCGGGATCCAGGCCTGGATCCGAGGGGGTCCCGCGGCACCGGAGCCGCCAGAGACACCGGGGCCAGAGCCGCCGGTGGTGCCGCTGAAGGAGGACTCCCACTGGGGCCCGAAGGTGCACCGGGATAACCCTTAGGCCCGAAGATGCGAGCCATGGCCGACAGGAAGTCCTGTATCTCGGCCGGGGTCGACGTCGGACCTGGAACAGGTGGGTAGGCCGGCGTCGGCTGTTCGGGTACCCCCGGAGCCGCGGGGTGGTACCATCTGGACCCTCGGCCGAGTCGTGAGACCGGCGAGGAGAGGTCTTAGAGCGGCGCTTCTTAGACCTCTTGTGCTTCGCCTTACCTGAAGACGAAGACTTCGACCCCGACGAATGACGGCTCCGCGACCGGCCCCTCGACCTCTCCCGGGACCGGGACCTCGAGCGGCGCGGAGCCGAGTGCCAGGCCTCGAGAAGCTTTCGAGACCGCTCTCGCAAAGCCTTCGGGGCGAGGGACCGACACTCGGGGCACGACTTGGGGTCGTGGCCGCGCCCCAGGCAGAAGAGACACTCTCGGTGCGGATCCGTAATCGACATCATGCGATTACAGATCTTGCATGGCTTGAAGCCGGGCATCCCTACTGACACCTTGGAGTCGAAACAACTCGAAAACTTGGACAAAAAAGTCTCAAAAAATACTCAGTCAAAAAATGACTGGGGGAACTGCTCAATCCGGATCTGCGCTTACTGGCGCGGAAAAGAAAGAACTGACGCCAGCGCGCATGGGCGGCGTCTAAGTACTGGCCGCGACGTCATCCCGGCGATCACGACGCCGACGACGGACGCGGAGCCGCACAACGCTGCCTACCGACGCTCAGGGGTACTGCTACGCAAAACTTTCCGGATCCAGCCTGACACCTGGGGATATTCTAAGGTAAGGAATCTGTCACTAACGTGTCTCTTTCAGATATTATCTGCAATGGGCACGTGGCACGCCATCACGTACTTTTATACCTCTTTTAATACGCCCTGCCTGCTTGCACAGCTGGTATAAACAAACAATGGTTCCTGTGGGACAATGTATGTGATAATGATACTTAAGTGCGCAATCACAATGTAAATAAGGGTTAAGTCGATGTCCAAAGGAGAAAAACCATATACAACACAATATTTGGTACGAACAGTAGTTATGTAAAAATAAAAAAGCAATTTTGTTACATCAACAGTGCAGTGTGTCCCCAGTGAACATGGAACCTAGAGAAATTGGTGACATATTTGTGACATATACATTTGGTTTCAAGCAAATTGTTAAAGTTGCTGGGGGTCGCGTAACTAGTTAGCATGGAGGAGTCTGGTTCGTTATCAGAATTAACCAGACAAATCGCTCCACCAACTAAGAACGGCCATGCACCACCACCCACAGAATCGATGTCCCACAGGAACCATTGTTTCTGTTTATACAATACGTACCCTGGTTCCGTGTGAGTAGGGTTTCCCTTGTTTCTGTTTTCTGCTTGCACAGCTGGAGCACACGCAAAATGGGATGCTGCACTCCAGCATCCTCCGACGGATGCGGCATTGGCTCAGGCCCTTCAATCAGTGAAAAGGATCTCCCGTAATTCTAGGTTCCGTTTCACTCAATTTAACTATGTGCACCACACCTACC
Organism: Calotriton arnoldi; assembly: GCA_963921515.1. NCBI lineage: Eukaryota > Metazoa > Chordata > Amphibia > Caudata > Salamandridae > Calotriton > Calotriton arnoldi. The sequence continues at coordinate 90,274 of CAWUFW010005474.1, read as the reverse complement.
TATCGATTCACCGCATACAACCCATGTTTTTGTTGCTCCCTACTGATTGTCCCCGTTGTAAACAACCGAATGTTGATGTTTTTCATATGGTGTGGTCCTGTGCGCTGCTACACCCGGTATGGCAGGAGGTGACAACCATGGTGTCCAAGCTGTCTTCACATTCCCTTATGCCCACACCTGACTCTTGCCTGTTGGGATTACGCTCTCAGGCCAAGGGGAACAAACACCTTCATCGCTTTATTGATCTGGCTATGTGCTGTTGAAACGTCAAATAGCCATGGCATGGAAGGCCCCTCTCGAGCTCAGGTGGTGGCTCAGCCCATTGTTGACGTGGACCGGAGCAGAAGCCCATATTCCCAAATTGCTCTTGCACAGGTGGGGGAATGCTGAGTGACTTTCTTAAAGTAGAAGCCAAGACTGACGAGCTTCCACCATGAATCATACCTTAGCGCTGCACACAGCTGCTACACACTCATATTGGGAAAATACTCACACTGCTGGCATATGGAGTTTGCTGGGTTCCGCCCGGAGCTCGAACGCATTGCTCCATCCCATTGATGGCATGTACTGGGTCACACTTATCAATGACATGCCGCACAATCACTGTCAGAGCATTGGCTTCCACCCCCATACTGTCTGCACGAGAGGGCAATTCTGCGTATCACTCTCCCACTATCTGGTACCAACAGTATTTCCACCCCCCACTCCACCTACACTCTACACGTGACCCTTGACACTTACACACATTGTTGGCACCAGAGCAATAGTTATGTGGTTTAACCTTATTTGTCTTCTCTTTATATTGTTTCCCTTTCGGTTGAGAAACATGATTCTTGTGTTCAATGATGTTGACTATATTATGACTTAATCTTGCAATGCTTCTTTAAAATTGCACGATCGATGCTCCTCCTCAAGGCATGTCTTTGTAACATCGTAATTGAAGTCATTTCTGACAAAACTGCACTGAGATATGCATAACTTTAATAAACACATTAAAAAAAAAATATATGGCTTGGGATACGACAGGGTGAAGGTCTTCCAGAACATCTGGGAGGATTTGAGCAACAGAATACCAGAGAGCATGGAAATAGTGACCAAGCAGGCAACTGGTACTAACAGACCTGATGGTCAAATAAGTGGAAGCAAATACCCTCTTCCCAAATGTCTCCACTCTCTTCGACTCCCTATCCAGGAGAGTAGTTGGAAAGGTATTTTTGTTCATTCGGCTGGTGGAATCCTACACCAACAAGCTCTCAGGGAGGGGTGCTGAGGAAAAATAGGCAGGGTCACCAGTTGTGGTTCAGTGGCGCTTCAAAATCTGGGAACTGCACGGTTGGGGCCAGAGTAAGGTCTGGCCCAGGCCCTTAGGAGGGTATCAGTGAGTGCCTCATTAAAAGGAAGTTGGGGCTCAGTAGTGGTTTGCCACCTTCAAGAAAATGCCCAAAAAGATCAACTGGACAGTTAGCTGTCAAAAAGCTTTTGACACCCTGAAGAAGGCAATGTGCTCAGCCCCAATTCCCAAAGCTCCAGACTACACCAAGCAGTTCATTGTGCAGACTGATGCCTCTGAGCTAGTGGTAGGAGCGGTCCTATCCCAGGCAAACGAAGATGGCGAAGACCAGCCTGTTTCTTTTTTAAGCAGGAGGTTACTCCCCAGGGAACAACATTGGAGTGCCATTGAGAGGGAAGCCTTTGCTGTGGTTTGGTCCCTAAATAAGCTGAGACCATACCTGTTGTGGTACTCACTTCCTTGTCCAAATCGACCACAGACCTCTCAGATGGCTCATGCAGATGAAAGGTGAAAACCCACAGCTTTTGTGGTGGTCCATCTCCCTATGAGGGAACGGGCTTTACAGTGGAATACAGACATGTGACTGACCATGCAAATACAGATGGCCTTTCCAGGTTCTTCCACTTAAACAATAAAGACCCTCTTGGGAAAGGATAATCTCATCCTCTTTGGTGGGGTGGTAGGAAAGTGTCCATTTTCAAGAGGTTATCCCCCACGTTTTGCCTGGTATCGGATACAACTTTCACTGAAAGTTTACTGGGTTCCTGCTAACCAGGTCCCCAGTATCAGAGTTCTTTCTTAAAACTGTACCATTGTTCCACAATTGTTATCACTACAGACTACATGTACGTCCCTAGCAAATGGTACCCCTGGTACTTAGGGCATTGGGTCTAAAAAGGTCCCCTAAGGGCTGCAGCATGAATGAACCACCCTAAGGGACCCCTCACCAAGATCATGAGAACTGCCAATGCAGCCTGTGTGTCTTGGTGCAGAGAAAGGTGAAGAGTCAACATGGCATACATCCCTGTGTGCCATGCCTAAAACGCACTGCATGTGGTAAAGGTAAGTCACCACTACAGCAGGTCTTACAGCCCTCATAAGACCGGGTGCACCATAGCCATGTGTGGGCATATCTGCGTGAGAGGATGTGTCCCTGTGCTAGCCAAGTTCACTCTCAGATACCACAAGTGCACAGGGAAGCCATACCGAGTACATTGGCTGGACACTCATGATTACGAGTTTCCCAGCTACACGATGGCTTCACTGTACTCACAGATGTTTGGTATCAAACATTGCATCTTAATAAACCCACACTCATGCCAGTGTTGGATTTATTAGGAAATGCACCCAGAGGGCAACTCAGAGGTGCCCCCAGAAAACCTACCGACCACTAGTGTGTTGACTGACCGGTCTCGGCCAGGCAGCCATCATAGACAAGTTTTTGACCCCTGGGGTGACAGCCTTCGCTCTCGGAGGTCATAAACAAAACCTGCTCTGGGCGGAGGTGTTTACACCTCCTCCCTGCAGAATGTGCATTCCAGGGGAGGGCTCTTCAAAGGCCCTGCCGCCTTTGTAATGCGACCCAGGCCTCTCCAGATAGTGCAGATGCCAACTCTCCTTTCCTGACCCCACTTTTTGGCGGCAAGCCAGGTGGGAAAATTAAGATTAGGAGGTGTGCCCACATTCAGCCGGCACCACCCCTAAGGTGGACCAGCTGATGTGGACCCCACTTTTCAGGTTTCCCCATCTTGATTTGGGCTGGATTAGTATTCTAGGGTCAGGGTTATACCCACTTCCCACAGGACGTGGTCATATAGAGGGTGAAAACACCCTAAAGGTGGTAAGCGCACTGGCTACTGGCTGTCACTCCCCGTAACACCCCTAAATTGAGTATTTAGGTGGCACCCCTGAACCCAAGAACTCAGATTTGAGGGATCAAGAGAAGGACGAAGAAGAGTCACTGCCTTGCGAGAACTGCAGAACAGCTGAGAAACTTTGGCACAAAATACTGCCTGCTCGCAACTCTCTCGACAATTGTGCCAGAGCTATGAGTGTACCTGGGTCGAGAGGGGCGCTTTTCGATTTCCTGCTTGGCACCAATCGTAGTGCTTGATGATAGGCAGATCTGCCCTATTCTCTCTGTCTATTTGAGAAATAAAATATTGCACAAGGACTTTGGAATAAGTGATGGAGGAAATGTCATTAATTCCCTAAAACCCTTGATGGAATACTCTAGGAATATTTGTGCCTGGATCGACGGTTCAAAAAGACATACCTAACTTGATGCAAGAGTGGATTACACATTAGACTTTTCTACTTCTGTTGTGCCCTGAAGAAGTCCATTTGTATATTGACGAAACACATTGGCTGGCTTTTTGCTGTGTACATACGCAGCAACCTTGAGAAAAAAATAATAAAGAGAAGACAAATTCCATTATCGAATTTGGAAATTGTTTGAAAACATTTATTGATTATTGTGATTTGTTGTAAATGTGGTGCACCTCTGTTTTTTATACTCATTAATTCTCCCTAGCTTAGAGTGCCTCTTCTTGGCAAAGGGTGCTCACAGGGAGTGCACACAGTGGAATATGAACAAGTTACTTACCTTCGATAACGATATATCTGTAAGAGACATATATTAGTTATAGATTCCTTACCTTAGAATTGCCCCCAGGTGTCAGACTGGATCCAGAGAATTTTTTCTCTAGCAGTACCCCTTCGCATCGGTAGGTGGCGTCGGTTGACTCCGCAACCGTCGTCGGCGTCGTGATCGCCGGGATGACGTTGCAGTGTCTATTTAGACGCCGTCCCTGCGCACTGTCAGGTCTGACACCACTTTCCACGCCAAAAGCGCAGAGCCATGCAAGACACTGACCACTGGTGCACAAAACTAGGGCCCTGAAAGGGAGTTCCTTACACTAGAAGTCAGTTCGCAGAACGGGGAGGATGGGTGGGGTGGTAAGGAAACTATAACTAATATAGGTCTCTTACAGATATATCGTTACCGAAGGTAAGTAACTTGTTCATATGAAAGAGACTATTAGTTATAGATTCCTTACCTTAGAATAGATATCCCAGCAATGCCAACCCCAGAGGTGGGTCTGCGAACCAAGTTCACAACAGAAAGTCCTGGAGAACAGAATGGCCAAAATTGCTGTCTCTCTAGACTTGGTTATCCAGGCAATAATGTTTGGTGAACGTGTGCAAAGATGCCCACGTGGCTGCCTGGCAGTTGTCAATGAGCGGGACTTCACCTCCCAAAGCAGTAGTGGCTGCCATCGCCCTGGTAGAATGGGCGCGCAGTCCCACTAGAGGCTCCTTTTTCGCTAACGAGTAGAACATTTTAATGCATAGGAGAACCCATCTAGAGATGGTACGTTTTTGTACCGCCCGACCTTTCTTGGCACCCACATAACCAACCAAGAGTTGATTGTCCACCCGGAAATGTTTAGTGCGGCCAAGGTAGAAGGACAGCGCACGTTTTGGGTCCACACAGTGGAGTCTCTCCTCCTCTTTGGAAGGATGCGGGGTGGAAAGAAGGTGGGCAAAGTGATGGTCTGACCTATGTGGAAAGAGGCAACCACTTTGGGAAGAAAAGAGGGCCTAGTGCGAAGGACCACTTTGTCCGGATGAACTGCAAGGAAAGGAGGCTTTGAGGATAGATCCTGAAGCTCACTCACCCTGCGAGCAGAGGTAATGGCGAGCAGGAAGGCAGTCTTCAAAGTAAGGTGCCGAAGAGGACATGTATGTAGTGGCTCAAAGGGAGCACACAAGATAAGTGAGGACAAGATTCAAGTCCCATTGGGGCATTACAAAAGGAGAAGGAGGAAAGAGATGAGTAATGCCCTTTAGAAATCTATTTACAATAGGGGACTTGAAAAGAGAAGGCTGATCAGGAAGGCAAAGAAAGGCAGATATGGCCGAGAGATAGCCTTTAAGAGTGCCCAAGGCAGAGCCCTGCTGGGCTAAAGAAAGGATGAAGAAGAGAACCTCAGAAAGAGGGGATCCACAGCCTTTGCTGTGCACCATGCCACAAATGTGTTCCATCTACAGGTGTATACCGTCTTAGTGGAGGGACGCCTGGCTGCCAAGAGAACATTACAGACTTCGGGAGGAAGGTCGAAAGCCATCAACTGCTGCTGCTCAATCTCCATGCAAGGAGGTGGAGGCTGGACAGGTTTGGGTGGAGGACCGTCCCCTGCTGCTGCGACAGAAGATCCTCCCGAAGAGGCAGTCTGATCGGTGGATCGATGGCAATGCTCAATAGCTCAGGGTACCAGACTCTTCATGCCCAGTCCGGAGCCGAAAGAATGACTTGGGCTCGGTCACGCTTGATCTTCAGCACTCGGGTCAGAAGTGGTTCAGGCGGAAAGGTGTACAGGAGGCCGCAGTTCCGCTCGCGACGAAAAGCGACACTGAGCGAGTGCTGCCTTGGAAATTCCAACGCGCACAACTGCTGACATTGCGCGTTCTCTTCGGTGGTGAACAGATCTAACCAAGGCTCTCCCCACTGCTGAAAGAGACCTTGCACCACCTCTGAGTGAAGACGCCATTCGTGATCCATCATGCACCGACGGCTGAGCTTGTCTGCCCTGGCATTCAGAGAACCCGGCAGGTGTTGAGCCACCAGGGACATGCCAGATGTTCCATCCATGTCCAAAGGTGAAGAGCCTCTTGACATAGGGTCCACGACCCCGCCCTGTTTGTTGCAGTGCCACATGGCGGTGGTGTTGTCTATGAACACCTGCACTACTCTTCCTTTGATAGAGGGAAGGAATGCTTTCAGTGCCAGACGAAATCACCCTGAGCTCCATAAGGTTGATGTGGAGTCCGGACTCCACCGGAGACCAGAGTCCTCTGATCTCCGCCTCTCCCAGGTGGCTGCCCCAGCCCAGGAGTGACGCATCGGTCACCACTGTCAGCTCTGGTTGGGGAAGGGAGAGGGATCTGCCCCTGACCCACTGTTGGTTCGTCAATCACCACTGCAATTGGTGTGCAGTTCCCTCCGAGATCTGGACGTAGTCGGGAATATTCCCCTGATGCTGTTCCCACTGTAAATTCAGGTCCCTCTGCAGAGCCTGCATATGCCATCTGGCATGATCCACCAGCAGGATGCAGGAGGCCATGATGCCCAGCAGCCTCAGAGTCATTCTCACCGAAATCCGGGATAGAGGCTGAAACATCGGTATCACAGCCCGAATATCCCGGACTCGCTGTTCTGGAGGATAATCTCTGATGAAAAGGAGTTTCTGAGAGGGAGTCAGGTGTGACTTTGGCACGTTGATAGTGAACCCCAGCGAATGAAGAAGGTCCGCCGTAGTCTGGAGGTGGGAGACGACAGCCTGGGGCGAGCCTGCCTTCAACAGCCGAAGAAGCCTGGTAAGGCCAAAGGGGAGAATGGAGAACTGAAAATGCTCGTGGCCTACCGTGAACCGTAGGTAACGCCTTTGGGCTGGCAGGACAGGGATATGGAGATAAGGAATCTGCAAGTCCAACGCTACCATCCAGTCTCCTGGGTCGAGGACAGACAAGACCTGAGCCAACATGAGCATCTTGAACTTCTCCTTCCGGAGGAAGCGGTTGAGAGCCCTGAGGTCTAAGACAGGAAGCAGGCCTTTGTCCTTCTTGGGTACCAGAAATTAGTGGGAGTAGCAACCACGACCTACTTCTGGCACAGGGACCCGCCCGATAGCTCCCTTGGCCAAGAGAGCTGCAACTTCCTGGCGGAGAAGAGCCAAGTGATCCTCCAACATGCGATGGAAGGATGGTGGCATGGAAGGAGGGGTAGTCTCCAAGGGGAGGGAGTAGCCCCTTCGGACAATTTGCAAAACCCACCTGTCCGACGTGATGGTTTGCCAGTGGGTGAGATGATGGCGAATCCTGCCGCCCACTGGCCACTGGTGGCCCTGAAGGGTTGGACTAGGTGGGCTTGGAGGCTGCTGCAGGGGGGGGGGGGTATGGGTGGACTGGCCCGCCCGCTGGCCCCCAGACCCACGTCGCTGGGCCCCACATCCGCAGCCACGCACAGGCAGCTTGCGTGAACCGGTGGCTAGATGGGGATGAACGTGGTGGGGCACCCCTTCCGTAGCCACGAAAGGGGCAAAAAGCAGACTGCAAGGGGCAAAAAGCAGACTGCATGGGGCGAGAGGTCGCCGCGAGGCCCAAGGATCTGGCCGTAGCCCTAGAGTCCTTAAAAGGCTTGAGCGCAGAGTCTGCCTCATCACCAAAAAGGTGACGGCCATCAAGGGCATGTCCAGCAGTGTGGATTGGACATCCCCAGAAAAACCAGACGTCATCAACCAGGCATAGCGCCTCAGGGCTACTGATGTGGAAACCGTTCTGCCCAGTGAGTCGGCTGTATCCAGCCCACAATGGATCGTTAATTTTGCTGTGTCTCTACCCTCAGCCAGTGCGCGGGAGAGAACGACGTGGGCCTCCTCCAGACACTGGGACAGCACCTGCGCCATCGTATCCCACACTGTATAGGAATAACGGCCCAAGAGGCATGCGGTATTCACTGCCCGCAGCACTAAGCTGGCAGAAGAAAACATCTTCCCGAGATGGTCCAGCTTCTTGGATTTCCTATCTGGGGGAGTAGTAGGGAATGCGCTCTTAGAGGATGAGGCTTCGCCCATGAAGCTTTCAGGGGTTGGGTGTTGGGAGAGGAAAAGTGGGTCGCACGGGGCCGGGCGGAGGCATCGGGCAATCATCCTGTCCACAGGTGCCCCTGTGCTGGGCTTAGACAAAGTGCCTAGAAGGACGTCCAGAGGGATTCATTGAAAGGCAGCAGGGGTTCGGAAGAAGCTGCTGCAGGTTGAAGTACCTCTGTCACGAGGTTAGTCCTGACTGCCACCATAGGAAGCTCCAGGCCCAAGGCCTCAGCCGCCCTAAGCAACACCACTGCATAAGATGCTCCCTCCTCCGTAGCCACGGTAGGGGGATAAAGCATGCCAAGGTCCAGGGAGGAATCCAGACCACCGGCGTCACCCAGTTCCTCTCGCCAGTCCAGCTCTTCAAGCTGGTCAGCTAAAGGGTCTACAGGCCCCTCCCAGTCCTCCTCACCCTCCCCTAGCTGCCAATCAGGCCTGTAGGGAACGCCAGGGATGAACAGAGGCCCAAAAGTGCCCTCCGGGGCAGTTCTGACGTTGGTCCAGCACCAGGTCCAAGTCGGGGGTGAGGCTGGGGGCGGGGCACGACGGGCGCTGGGGGCGTTGTCTGGATTGGCGCCGGGGAAGGAACCGTGAGGTCGACCAGCGTCGATCTGGGTCCAGGCCTGGATCCTGGGGAGCCCTCCGGCGCCGGGGCCAAAGCCGCCGGTCTCGAAGTCCCAGGGCCCTTAACCGAGCCCGCGGGGCCCGAAGGCGCGCCAGCGGAGTCGGGCTGTCGAAAGATGCCGTGTAGCGCTTGGTAAAAAGATCGAAGCTGGGCAGGGGATGCTCTGGCACCGGGAAATGGAGGGTAGCGCAGAGCAGTCCCTGGAGTAGGCTCCGAAGACGAAGCTGGAGAGCGACGACGCTCCGGGTCCCGTGCCGGCCAACGGATGGGGAGAAGGCGAAGAGCGACGCTGCTTCTTCGCCTTCTTCTTGTGCTTCGACTTACCCGAAGACTTTGAAGAAGAGTGGTGATGGTGGCTCCGCGAGCGGTCCCGCAACCTTCCCCGCGACCGGGAGCTCGAACGACATGGAGCCAACTGCCGGGCCTCCAATAGCTTTCAGGACCGCTCCCGCAAAGACTTTGGGTTCATGGCCCGGCAGTCGGAGCACGACTTCGGGTCGTGGTCGCGCTCCAGGTACCAGAGGCACACGAGGTGGGAGTCCGTAACTGACATCAGGCGGTTACAGGTCTTGCACGGCTTGAATCCGGTCCGTCGATGTGACATCCCTCGTGCACCAGTAGTCGGAAGACTCAAAAAGAAGTCGACAAAAGACGAAAAAATTGTAGTCAAACAATAACTAAGGGGCAAGCTCTCTCTGGATCTGCGCAAGGCTGGTGCGGAAAAAGAAAACTGACGTCAGTGCGCAGGGGCGACGTCTAAATAGACACCGGGACGTCGACAGACGCTACCTACCGACGCGCAGGGGTTCCTCTTGAGACAAAATTCTCCGGATCCAGTCTAATGCCTGGGGGTAATTCTAAGGTAAGGAATCTATAACTGATAGTCTTTTTCAGATATGTTTGAAACACAAACTTACATTTTGGGAGATAACAGCTTAGGTGTGGCACCTTTCTGGTTCCACTGCCATTTTTCTTATTACATTAATTGCGACAGAGTAACTCTACCTAACCTTGTGAAGGGAGGTTTTGCTTCTTTCCTTATCTCCATATTGGCCAGTTGGAGATCTAGATTGTAGGAAGGTGGAATCTGACTATATGGTTACCCCCACTTTTTTCCTGGTGTTTTGCTGGTTTTTGACTAGTCTGACTGGGATCCTGCTATTCAGGACCCCAGTCTATCTGCTTTTTCCCTACATTGATTACATGTACATTAGGTACACTCCAGATTGGATTCTGGGGTACCCTTATCAGTCCCTGGTGTATGGTACACCATGTACCCAGGGCATAGGTACCCCAGAGGCCTCCCAGGGGCTGATGCATGTATTGTGCCACCCCTGAGAGGCCATTCAAAATGACACCACAGGTCTGCTACTGCAACCTGTGTAAGGAGGTGCATGCACCCCTTACTTAGATATAGGTTGTTAGACCTGTCAGCCTTAGGGTGGTCTTCCCCTACATTTTTCCCTTTTTTTGGCCTCGTTATGGACCGCCATTTTTGCTGGACATAGAACTCTGGGCGCCTTACCGCTGCTAAACAGTGCTGAGGCGCAGGTGCTCTCTCCTAACAATATGGTTGCCACAGGCCCCTGCTACTGCGGAGTGGCCATTGTCCTATCTGTGCACTAGTAGTTGGGATAAGGTTGGGACTTAATGATACTGTAACCTTGACCGTCCCGCCTCTTGTCACCGCAGAGTCCCCAGTCTCTTCTCGAACCTTCCAACCCCCCAGGTTGGCGCCTGAACTTCCCGCCTTTTAGAAGGGTCACCTGACCTAGACGTATAAAAGGAAAGGAGGGAAATCTGACAGTTAGTTGTTGCACTACTGGACCTGGGGACCCTCCGCCGGAGTAAAGGCTGTCGAGCTAGGGGGGGCCTACACTACTGAGGCTGACCGAGCTTAGGCCCTGCTGCCCCAAGATAGATGAGTGATCCTGCCAGCCTGCTGACCTTGCCCTGTATGAGGGGAACCCGGGAGACCAACTCCAGTGTGCCTGCGCAGGACTGCCTATTCCCTGCCCCTACAACTGGCACCGGAGAACCTACCGCAAGCGCTGGGAACCTGAGAGGGTCGCTGCTGCCCGAGGATCCTTAAGGTACTGAGCGCTATGCCAGCGAAGCGCTGAACTCTCTGAATTTGCCCTTGACCCCAAGCGCTGGGAGCCCCAAAACCTGCCAGTGCACCCCAACGCTAATCCGGCGAAGTAGCGAAGGCCCAGAACTCTCAGCTAACGGCAAGCGCTGGGGCAGTGTGGCGCTGAGCAGCCTGAAAACCTAAGCGCTGTGCTCGCGCGCTGCCGTGAGGCCAATATCACCGCTGCGGCCCCTGCGCTGCTCGAGAAGAAGCGCCAGACGTGGGTGACTCACCGCCGCTGACCGGGGAACCTCGACCAAACGCTGTGTGAAAGACGTGCTGCTGTGGCCAGAATCGCTGCTGTGGCCAAAATCACCGCCGCGGCCCCCTGCCCCGTCCGAAAAGAAGCGCTGCTGAGGCCGGAATCACCGCCGCGGCTCCGGAGGACTAGGAAGAGCCGCCGCGCTCAAGCTGAGCCAGGAAGCGTGAGGGAATCCCCCCTCCCGAACCGGGAGTGCCGCGTGGGGATTGGACGCCGGAGAAGAAGCGTCGTCGGCCGCGCCGCCAGAACTCGGCGCCCCGATTGGCCCCCACACCCGGAACCAGCTGGGAGGGTTGGACTCCTGCCAATCTCCACACGCGGGGCTCCGAGAAGTGCGGGAGCCCCGAAGAGTCACAGGCCCGGCCCCTGGAGGCCGAGGAGAGCGCCGCCGATCGGAACGCGTTGACCCGCCTTCCCCCATCAGAGCCCCAAGTGAAGGCGGAGCGGGCTGACGGTGGGGAGGACGATCGTGTGAGCGGGAATTGGCGCCACTGGTTGCAGCACATTACCCCGCAGGGACAGAGAGGTGAGTGGGGAGATCGGGCAGGGGCCTACGCCAACCTGGAGGCCCCGCCCTGGTTGCAGTAGGGAGAGACCCAGGGGCGCCTGGGGCTCGAAACACCCAATGTGAAACTCGTGGACCCGAGTAAGGACTGTCTGGGAGCTTCCCCCTCCCCTGCTGAACTGCCCCCCTTTTAATCGCCCTGAACCTCGGCCTGGGGATTGTCAATTGTATTCCATCTAGGCCTAAGAAATGCGAACTGCCGGTAACATATCTGTGTAGTACAGGCTGCCTACATTGAACCTAATTACATGAGAACTGTTTCCTTGCCTAAGAATTACATGCTGTATTACTTACCTGCATAAGGATGGTCACCTGTATTACTTACCTGCATAAGGATGGTCACCTGTATTGAATATTTGCAACTGAATTATTGCAGGTAATGACCAGGTGCATAGGAAATGTTACTTGTAGTGACTTGATGTTATCGAAACCCGTTACCCTGCACCCTGTGCGAGCTTAGCGTACCTAATCCTGACATGAAATAGATAAAGGTACTTGTTTGTGTCAATGAACTTGAAGTGGTGTCTAATTATTGCGCGTGCTTTACTGGCTCAGTGTGAGTGTGTGCTGCACAACTACTTAACACATAGCTTCCGGCGTGCCTTCCCGCCTCGCGCCAAGCTATCCCGTCGGAGTCGGTGGTCCCTGGGACCTTCCGGGTCCAACATAGGTTACCTATATCTATTCTAAATCACTACTCATATAGACCTATCAGTCACCCCTATGGCAGGCCTTATCAATCCTGAAGGCAGGGTGCTGGGTTTTGTGTGAGAGGGTGCCCCTGCATGAGCAGAGCCCCTCTTCAGCCTTCGGAATCTATTCTCCTGGGTTGTCTGTGATGCAGCCAACCATATATACTTAAGTGCATTATAACCTCGCGGTAAATGCTAACTTTAAAACGGCTGCTTAGAAACATGTCGTGTTTGGTGTCAAACACCTTGGAATCATACCTCCACACCAGTAACTGGTGTGGGAGGTATGATTCCTCCCTTGTAGAACCACTACTATGCGTCACCGGTCTACCCGGTACCAGCTTTCTCGACGTGGGCAGCACAAAATGGATGCTGCCAGCCACAGACACGAGTCTGCCCTCCTGCTGCTGAGCCAAGCTCGAGCAGAGGAAGGCCTGACAATAGGTTTCCTGTCACAGGGAGGTGTGACCACCTCCCAGACAGGCTTTAGTGTATTGGGGCTGGGTGGGTGCACTCTTAGAGTGCCAGAAAGTCTGCACTGGGGGCACATTTGGTGTCCCCGTGCATAGTCCAGCTCAAACTGGTTGCAGGAGCCATTTGCTCCTGCTCTGGCGCGAAACTGGACAAAGGACATGGGTGTAGACACCCCTCTGTCCTGACCCTCCCCTAGGTGGGTCCCCAGAGTTAGTCCAACCCCTTCCTTGGGTATAAAGTAGGAAACCTGACTACAGGACTTTGGATTTTACCTGGACTAAACTCTGCTACAGAAACCAAGTACTTAGACGGTCTACACTTCGCTGGGACGACAGAAGAATCTCCCTTGGGGTAAAGGAGTTACTCCCCTGCAGCAGCAGGCACCTAAACGCATCTGACCGGTTTGCATCTCCCGAGCTCCTGAGGACTCCGAAGATTTCTGCAACACAGGAGGTGGGTTCCCAAGCGTCCCTGAGGTCGATCTGCTCTCTCAGCAATCCTGAGACCAGTATCCCTCGTGGGGACTGTGCAACCCGAACCCCTGTGCGCCGTGTACTTTTGCAGCAGCATATGCTTTTTGGCAATCCCGGAGGCTGTGCTTTGGACTACGTGTAGTCCCGACCCCGAGCAGCATTCCCACCAAAGATCTCCGGCCTCCACTCCACGAGTGCTCCGTGGGCTGGTGCTTTGTGATTCCGCTCGAGGTCCCTTCGCGATCCCTGGTCCGTTGGCCTGTGGGTCCTGGCGAGGGTCACTTTGATTTTCCTTGGGCTTAGCTGGTTGCTCCCGACGTGCTCTGACTCCCCATAGCTTGGAGAGTCTCCTGGACCTTGCTGGTCCACACTGTAACTTGTTTCCTCTGCCCGCGTGGGTTGCCTTTGCCAAGGCTTGTTGGTGTTCAATCCGGACACTGACCCCTCAGCACTCGACATCCTTCGTGGGACAGCTCACCTCCGGACTTTGGTCATCGTCGACGACTCCTGGTCCCCGTGGCTGCAGAGTCAAGCATCCTATCTTCACACCTGAAGCACCAGACATCGGTGGGCATTCGTCTATCGAGCCCCTGGTCACCCTGAAGTGACCCAGACTCTGACCCCTCTGCTTTCAGGTTCTTCTCACCTCGGATCCAGGCTTGGATTCCACCGGACACTTTTCATCTTCCCGGCAGCAGCACTCCTTCGCATCACGCCATTGAAAACAACAAGGGTTTCCAACACCACTTGACCCCTATGCACCCGGCTCCTCTGGGATAGGAAACACGGGTACCTCAGTACTCACAAGGGTGCTGGCCTTAGAACCTTCTATGTTCCAAAGGGTTTGCTTGAAGTCCTCTCCGAAGTGTCCTTAAACTGTAATTTTCCAACCGCGACTTTCCCATAGACTTGTACGGAGCTCGCGCCTGTGTTCCCACACTGCATCCGTCCTCCCTGGGCTCCCTGTGTCACTCCTTTGGGTGGTTCCTTGGGGTCCCAGCGATTCTACGTGCTCTAGGCACTGTGTCTAGTGAAGTCGTCGTTCTTATACCATTTTCTTAGTATGTGGTTCGGTCTCCCCATGGAGCCCGCTGTGTATTGTGCTATTTACTGTTGTTCTATTGATTAAGTATTGTGTGCTTTATGGTCTAATCTCACAGAGATTAGTAGAGAGTGTTTAGTAATAAATACATATTTTTTATATAACACTTGTGTGGTTCTCCTTTCATTCGGTCACTTAGGAGGTTCTGTTCTGGTAAAACAAGCTGCTTTACATTCCTTCAAGATTAAGCCTGAAGGCTGCTCTCCATAGCTACCACTAGGATAGCTTTCATAAAGGTTATCTTTGACCTAATCATCAATAAGGGTCGTTTGGACTGGTGCAAGGTGCCCACTTTAATTAGTGGACAGCATATACCAGGCCAACTTCTCACATAGATGACCATATTGTTTGACTTTAGGAGCCATGCAGCAAAACTCAATAATGCAAGGCTCTATGTTGAATTTGTCCCTAAAGTCTGGTCAGCGGGTCAGGTCTGTACAGATGCCTCTTGTGTGGTTCTATTGACATTTGGAATAAGTCCAAGTTCCACTACTGTCTGGGCCAATCTGGCGCTATTAGGATAATTTTTGATGGACACCTCTGAAGCTTCAGTATCATAGACTATCATAAAAACTGGCACTCTACTAGAGCATCTTTCTATTGTGAAAAATTTACCTCAGCAAAAAATTGCCCTAAAACCCTTTTTTCAAGTAGTAAAAACATTGTCAGATCCCACAAATATTACTCCAGTTGCCTCCATTTTGCAACCGCAGTGTGACAAATTAGCAAGTTTTTTTTCAAAAAAAAGTTGAGGACATTCAGGCTTCTTTTTCCTCTACGCCTGACTTTAACTGCTGTCAATTGCAACCTTCCCTGCCTTGCTCTCTGAGTTCTTTTATGGCTTTGGACATCCCAACTTTTTAGTTGCTTCTCAACGTCACAAAATCAGGCTCACCTTCCTGACCACCTTCGGTGTTTTGCAAACATGCCCCACAATTTCTGGATGTGCTAACTCAGCTTCTGAATGC
Source organism: Calotriton arnoldi (assembly GCA_963921515.1). Taxonomy (NCBI): domain Eukaryota; kingdom Metazoa; phylum Chordata; class Amphibia; order Caudata; family Salamandridae; genus Calotriton; species Calotriton arnoldi. Next base: position 75,041 of record CAWUFW010005474.1, on the reverse strand, counting down.
ATCACTAAGACGCCAGCATCCATAAGGCTTGGAAACACGCAATGGTTATGTCATGATTATCTTAGTCATGACCAGCCACACTCATAAAAAATGGTTTAGCCGTTTCCACGTTGGAATTCCAAACCTTTTCCTTTCTTTCCAGGTATGCATGAATACTGTATTTCTATGTATTTATAACTATAGCTGCCAGAAGTTAAGAAGGTGAATAACCAGTGGTATTGATTTGGTCCAGATCTCCCTCCCCTCAGTGCCCTACCTAATACCCTTCCCCTTGTCTAGCCACTTTGATCCTCTGTGCAATTAAGCCCTAGTCAAAGCTGCTTGAAGGTGGGCTTATTGGGGGTACTGCTCCTGAGGAACAGATAGTCTGTGACAGGTTATGCCCCTGTTGTAAAAGCTGAATCTTGACCCTTTCATCTGGTCCAATTATAGTCCAATCTCTCTTTTGCCAAAGTTCTTGAAAACCACATGAAAATTACAGTGTATACGGAACTAAATGGTCTGCTCCACCCCTCGCAATCGGGTTTTAGAACCGGCCATAGCACAGTTAGCTCTTCTCTGCATTACTGAACATCTCCGATGCCAGTTAGACAAAGGTGGTACTGCTGCTTTGATTATTTTCGATCTAAGTGCCGTGTTTGACACAGTTAATTGTAACAGACTTCTCCAAAGATTAGAGGAGATGGGTGTGCAAGGCAAGGCCTTAATTTGGCTAAGTTCTTTCCTGCAGGACAGTGTCTTCCAAGTACATACTCAACAGCATCGCTCAAAGCCTTATCCATTATCATCTGATGTACGTCAGGGCTCCACCCTCAGCCCAAACCTATTCAATCTTTATGTAAGGCCACTTGTGGATATTTTAGAAAGTCACAGTCTCACACTCTTTTCATATGCTGACACCCAGATTGTGGCGTCCCTGTCACCTCAGGAGACTCAAAGTGCAAATGCTCTGAATATCTGCTTACAAAAGTTTAATCTTCGATGAACGCTAACTCCCTTAAGTTGAATAGGGATGACACCGAAATTCTGTTGGTGAGCAACCACCTTCACTTTTGGGGACCCCATCTGTGGCCTGAGGCTCTGGGTGCATCTCCAACTCCAATACCAGTTATCAAGAATCTTGGTTTTTTGGCTTGACAACAAGCTGGTTATGAGCCTTCAGATCACCAAGGTTGCATGCATCTGTTTTGGAATTCTAAGATGGCTCAGGAAAATTCTTGGATGTTTTCCTGTTTCAGCCCAAAGAACAGTGATTTAGACCTTTATTAATTCCAGGCTGGACTATGGTAATATTCTTTACCTAGGCACCTCGGAAGTCATGCAAAATGCAGGATCTGCATTTATGGTTACCCCCACTTTTTGCCTGGTGTTCTGCGGTTTTGGACTGGTCTGACTGGGATCCTGCTAATCAGGACCCCAGTCTCTGTGCTTTCTCCCTTAAATTGGTTATGGTGAGTACTTGGGTACATCCCAGATTGGCTACTGGTGTACCCTTATAAGTCCCTAGTATATGGTACTGAGGTACCCAGGTCATAGGTACACCAGGGGTCCACCATGGGCTGAAGCATGTATTATGCCACCCATGGGAGACTCCTCAAACTGTGACTACAGGCCTGCCACTGCAGCCTGTGAAAGCTGGTGCTAGCCCCACTTACGACAGATATAGGTTTCTCAATATCTGAGGTCACTGCACTTAAAACATAAAACTCACCCCTAAGGCAGGCCTTTCAATCCTGAAGGCAGGGTGCTCAGTCCGTTCTAAGTGTGAGGATGCCCCTACATGAGCAGGACACCCTTACAACCTTCGGAGTCCATTCTCTTGGGTTGTAAGTGCATCAGCCATTACGATATATAGAGTGGCCATGCGTCATTACGCGATGACCATCTCTAAACTGTCTGGAACAAACCCGGTCGTGTTTGGTATCAAACATGTTGGAATCATACCCCAACACGGTAAACGGTGTGGGAGGTATGATTTCATGCACTGTAAAGCTCCTCCGGGAGGCCCTCAGGTCTCCCAGTACCCGTCTTCCAGAACCAGACAGCAAGCTAAGGCTGCTGCTGACCAGAGACATGTTTCTGCCCTCCTGCTGCTGAGCCAAGCTCAGGCAGGGGAAGGCAGAAGAAAAGATATCCTGTCACAGGGAGGTGTGACCACCTCCCAGACAGAGTTTTGTGTATTGGGGCAGGGTGGGGGCGCTTGCCAGCGCCATTGAGACTGCTTGAAGGGCACATTTGGTGCCCTCCTTTCATACTCCAGTTCAAACCAGTTCAGGGAACAGTTGGCTTCCGCTCTGGCGCAAAACTGGACAAAGGACATGGGAGTATCCTCCCCACTGTCCAGCCCCTCCTCTCTCTGGGAGTGACCCCTAAATCGTCCCAACCCTTTCCTTAAGGTACTTAAGGACTTACCTGTGGGTGGGTCCCTAGATTCGTTGTGGGACAAGATTCAGATCAAGACACCACTTCTTCAACCGTCTGGGCACTCTGGACTTCGCTGGACTTTGCTCGGGGCACAGAGACTGCAACTGGGAAGACTCCTGCTGCTGCTGGTCTCGTCGTCCTGCTCGTCTGCTGCAACGTCCGTGCCTGTGCTCCATACAGGAACCTTCTCTCTCCACTGCTGTGGGTCCTAGACTGTGGAAACGGGCAATGGTGGTCCCCCTACTTAAAAAACCTTCACTGGATCCAGCCAAATTGGAAAACTTCCGTCCGATATCTCTCTTACCTTGGGAGGCTAAGATTGCAGAGGCACATATTAATACCATCCTAATGGCATTCTTGGACAACCACGATGTCCTGGACCTCTCCCAGAATGGTTTCCGGCCAGGTCACAGCACGGAGACAGCTCTCCTTGCTGTGACCGAACATCTGCGGACCGTTCTGGATGCTGGGAACACCGCGGCACTAATACTGTTAGATCTTAGTGCCGCGTTCGATACGGTCTCCCACCAGATTCTTCTACATCGTCTGGAGGAGGCCAGTATCGTTGGCTCAGCGCTAGAGTGGTTTAGATCTTTCCTTTCAGAGAGAACATTCCAGGTGACCGCCCCGCCTTTTCTTTCACGTGTCCAGTCTATCGGACAGGGTGTCCCACAGGGCTCAGCACGGAGTCCTGTATTATTCAATCTGTATGTTCAACCATTGGCTGCGGTGGCCAGGGACTGGGGTCTCACCATTGTCTCTTACGCTGATGACACGCAGTTGGTGGTGGTTCTCTCCGACGACTCTACACGGGATGCTCCCAATTTCAGGAGCAGTCTGGCGGCAGTCGCGGAGTGGATGACCGCCAACTGTCTCCAGCTTAACGCCAATAAAGCTGAGGTGTTGCTGGTGGGGAAAGATTTTGAGTTATGGAGTGAGCAATGGTGGCCAAATATCCTTGGGAGTGCACCCACCCCTAAGTCGGTGGTGAAAAATCTAGGGGTGTGGATGGACTCGACCCTCAGCTTTCAGGACCACACCAAGAAAGTGGCTGGCACGTGTTTCGGCTTACTCCGGGGATTGAAACCCCTGCTGGGGTACTTTGACCCGTCCACCCGACAAATGATTGTCCAAGCAGCTATCCTGTCAAGGCTGGACTATGCCAGTTCGCTCTACCTGGGGGTAAATAAGGCAGAGGTCATGCGTTTGCAAAGGGTCCAAAATGCGGCAGCCAGAGCCCTGCTTGGGCTCCCTAGAAGCTGCCCGACAACTGCTGCCATTCGACGGTTACATTGGCTGCCTATGGCCAAGCATATTGAATTCAAGGCCCTTTGCCTGGCCTTTAAAATTCAGAAGTACTCTTCCCCGGGTATTCTGGCCAATCTGTTAGTGCCATACACACCCATGCGCCATCTGCGCTCCATGGGGCACAGCCTGGTTATCGTCCCTCGGGTGAAACGTGTACGTGCCGGGGGACGGTCATTTCGCAGCTTAGCGGCTAAGCTCTGCAACTCCCTTCCCTTCCAGATCCTCTGTCTTGACAACTATCTGGCGTTTCGGAAGGCTATCAAAACCTATCTCTTTCCTCCGGCTTAGGCTTTAACCTATATGTCTTGTTGCAGTCAGCGCCGGGACGCCTCTTCGCTGAGGCAGCTGTTGCGCTATACAAGTTGGGTTAACTTAACTTCCATGGCCTGTGGACATCCAAGACACCTGAAGGAATCTCCCTTGAAGTGAAAGAGTCACTTCCCTGCAGCTGCAGGCATCGCAAACAAGCTAACCGGTCTGCTGCTCCTGGGCTCCCACAGACTCCGAAAGGCTCAGCAACACAGGTGTTGGTTCTACAACTCCCTTGAAGCCTGCACTGTCTTCACCGAGTTTGAGGCCAGTATTCCTTGTTGGAGCTGCAGGAACCAAATCCCTGTGCACTGCGTCAACTTGTCGTTGCAAAGGCTTGTTGGCACACTTCCTCAGAGATCCTCGGGCTCCAAGTAGCCTCAACCATCTCCTGGGACCAAGATATTCGTCCTCACCACATCTCTTGCACCATGGACCTGCATCTTTGGTGAGCTGCTCGAGGTCCTCTTGCGACTCCAGTGCCTCTGGCCTGTGGGTCCTCTTGAGGGTCTTGTTTGATTCCTATGGGCTCCCCTGATTGCTCAGTGCCAACTCTGGTGCCCGTTTGTGGTGAGTCACTTGGACCTTGCTGGTCCAGACACTGCACCTTTTTCACTTATCACGTTGGTTGCAGTTGCGAAGGCTTGTTGGTGCTCCCGAAAGACACCGACCCCTCAACTCTCAACATCTGATGTGGGACAGCTCGTGAATGGCTCTTGGTCTTCCACACCATCGCCTGGTCCACACAGCTGCAGCTCCAAGGTCACCGTCAACTCTCCTGCAACACACTCGACATCGGTGGGCATTCTTCTCCCATGCCCCTGGTCACTCCTGAGTGGCATAGACTGTCCCCTCTGTTTGCAGGTACTTATCTTGAATCCACTTTTGAGTACCACCGGACACTTTCACCTTCGCCAGTTGCATCTTCATTAAGTCCTCCATTGAGTTAGACGGCGGTTTCTAACGCCACTTCCCACCTATGCACCCAGCTTCCCTGGTGTAGGTATCCTGGTTCCTAGGGTATCCACGGGTGAGGTGGCTCTCCAACCTTCTGTCTTCTACAGGGTTTCTTCAGGGTCCACTGGGAAGGAACCTTCTTTAAAATTTCAACCGCGACTTACCCACTGACTTGAATTGAGTGCGCGGTCGTGTTCCCACTCTACACACGGCCTTTGTGGGGTTCCTGGGTACTTACCTTGGGTGGTTCCTTGGGTCTCCAGCCCTTCTACGTCTTCTGGGTATCGTCTTGACTTGAGTCGTGGTTCACATTTCACTATTTTAGTATATGGTTTGGTCTCCCCCTGGCGACCACTGTGTATTTGTGCTACTTACCTATTTTCCTTGCACAGTATTGTGTTCATTGTGTATATCTCCTGGTAGGAGATATTTGTATGTGTTAGTGAGTGTCTTATAATAGATCTTTTTATAAATACAGTGTGGTTCTTTTTCATTTAATCTATACCAATAAGATTATGTTCTGGTAAAACAAGCTACTTTACACTCCTAGAATAAGCCTGAAGGCTGCTCTTCAGAGCTACCACTTAGAGGGCTTTTTAAGGTTGTCTATGACCACTAAAATCACCAAAAGGGTTGTCTGGATTAGCGCAGGGTGACCACTTACATAAGTGTGCACCATATACTAAGCCAGCCTCCTACGTTGGTGTGCAGCGGTTGGGATTCAAGCCTGCACTGTTTTACCAGCTAATCTTGGTGTGGATTAATTGGAAAAACCATCACTAACATTAGGCACATATAATACAGCTTAGAATAAGTAAGTTCTACTGAACTTGGGGTTGGGTAGTTAAGGGTCTAGCACAACCCCTTCTCCAACCTTGGAGATTTTGGTTTACACAAGGTTAGGTAGGTGCAACACCAAACTACACTTAGTGACCATGTCTTTAGTCTCGGATGCTAGTGCACCCCAGGCCGCTTGATACAGTGGTCTTACATTTCAGGAACTAAGGACCCTGTGTACTTCCAGGAAGTTAAAGACAGGTAGTAATCCAACCACTTAGCATCTCTTAGAGTTGCTTATCCTGGATGATCTCCAGCATCCTGATAGGTTGGGGGATCAGGACAAAGTGGGTGGGGATGCTCCAGAGGATGGGACAGGAGGGGTAAACCCCACTGGCCCTAATTCTGAGCATGATCAAGAGGAGTCCGAAGACTCCACCTTGATAAACTCTGATCCAGGGAGTAGTGCAGATGGTACAGAAGGTGTTCCTAGAAGTAGGTCCCCCTTTATTCCGCCTGGGAGGATTCAGAGCAGACAGAGGAGGTCTAGATCTCCCTCTGCTGAGTCCAATGCTTCAGGACAGTCCATAGGGACCTCAATCTCTAGTAAGAGAGAGGACTCCTTGGATAGGGAATACCAGCTGATCAAACTTAAGAAGGTTAGACTCCAACTGAGGCGAGACCAGTTGGCCCTTGACAGAGGCCAAAAAGCTAGGAAAAATCTGGGGCTAGAGTCCCATGGTGGCAGCCCTAGTGTCCCTAGAGTCAGGGAAAACTCTTGCTACTAGGAACTTGAGCAGAATAGTCCCTCATTACCAGGAGGGAGATGACATCCAGAAATGGATCACTGCATTAGAGAGGGCCTGTAATGTTCAGAAGGACCAACAAGGGCAGTGGGCAGCTATCCTGCAGCTCTCCTTTTGCTAACAAAGGTAGAGATAAGCTCCTCACTGTTAAAGAGGATGCAGACAATTATTCACTTCTGAAGAGTGCACTCATTGATGGGTTTGGCTCAACCACTGAAGAGTATAGGATTAAGTTCAGAGACACCCAGAAGGAACACACCCAGGACTGGGTAGATTTCATTGATGGTGCTACTAAGGCTCTGGAAGGCTGGCTTCATGGAAGCAAGGTACACAACTATGAAGGATTGTACAATTTGATAATGAGGGAGCACATCTTTAATAACTGTCAGAATGAACTTTTGCACCAGTACCTGGTGGACTCTGATCTGACCTCTCCCCAAGAATTGGGAAAGAAGGCGGACAAACGGGTCCGCACCGGGGTTAAGCAGAAAAAACATGGAAATGGAGGTGACCAGAAGCAAGATTCTTCTAAATCTCAGGGTAAGGGTGGGGACAAGGGTAAAGATAAAAAAGAGTTCACAAGGGCCCCAAAAACCTGCATCGGGGGTGAGTCCCAAACTTCCAAGAAAGGCAAAAAGAAACCTTGGAGCTATTTATGTAAGGTAAAGACCCTTTGGACAATGGATGCTGATTGTCCAAAGGCCAAGGAAACTTCTATGACCACTGCCCCTAAGGCACCTGCTTCCACTAGCACCACTATACGTGGTAGTACAGCAACCAAGGGATTAGTAGGGTTAACCTTGGGTACTGAGATGGGTTCTGGCCTAGTCAGGACTCCAGCTCAGGTTGTGTTGGTCTGTGACGGTGGCATTGATCCTGCCACCCTCCTGGTAAGCCCCACTAACTTGGGCAAGTACAGACAACAACCTTTGATAAATGGAAAAGAAGCAATAGCTTTCAGGGACACAGGGGCCAGTGTCACCATGGTGACAGAGAAACGTGTGTCCCCTGAACAAATCACAGCTGGACAAATGTACTAAGTTACCAACGCTAGCAATGTCAGGACTGATCATTCCTTGGTAGTTGTGAATCTCAGCTGGGATGGGGTAACTGGCCCTAAAAGAGTTGTACTGTCTCCAGACCTATCTGTGGATTCTTTGTTGGGCAATGATTTGGAAACTTCAGCCTGGGTTGAGGTAGAGAGTTCAGGACTCATGCAGAAATGATGGGCATTTCTGCCAGCGTCCTTGCTGTCACCAGGGCTCAGATCAAGCAGATCAGCACTGAAGGAGCACTGGATCCTTAAAAATGGACCAGATGCCTACCAAGAGAAGGAGCTGGAAGGGTAAGGAATTGCCCTCCTCTCAAACTCTCAGTGAAGATCAACCTCCTGAGGGAGATGATCTCAGTCCCTGTGGAGGAACTATCCCAGGGGAACTTGGGCCTGACCAGGCAGAGTTCTTTGGGGCATGGGGCCCTTCCAGGGCAGACTTGAGTTTGGAGCAGCAAACCTGCCCCTCTCTTGAATCCCTCAGATAGCAAGCTACTGCTGAGGAAGCAGGGAATATCAGTGTGTCCGAAGATATTGGGAAGATGGGCTTCTGTACTCTGAAGGTAGAGACCCCAAGCCTGGTGCCACCAGGAGGTTGGGGATACCCCAGAAGTTCAGAGGTTTCCTTCTCTCCCTAGCACAGGATATTCCTCTGGCAGGACACTTAGGGCAAAGTAAGACTTGGGACAGACTTGTCCCTCACTTTCACTGGCCCCATATGTCTGAAGATACCAAGGTGTTTTGTCGCTCCTGTGTCACTTGCCAAGCCACTGGTAAGTCAGGTGGCACTACAAAGGCCCCCTTAATTCCACTTCCATTGGTTGGGGTCCCCTTTGAAAGGGTAGGGATTGACATTGTTGGTCCCTTGAACCCTCCAACCGCATCTGGGCACAGTTACATACTAGTGGTGGTGGACCATGCCACTAGGTACCCAGAAGCCATTCCCCTTAGAACCACTACAGCTCCTGTAGTGGCCAGGGCCCTCCTGGGAATCTTTTCCAGAGTGGGCTTCCCTAAGGAGGTCTTAACAGACTTAGGTACAAACTTCATGTCTAGTTATATCACTGCCATGTGGAAAGAGTGTGGAGTAAACTACAAGTTTACCACACACTACCATCCACAGTGCAATGGGCTTGTTGAAAGGTTCAACAAGACCCTCAAGGGTATGATCATGGGACTCCCAGAAAAGCTCAGGCGAAAATGGGATGTCTGACTACCCTGCCTTCTCTTTGCCTACAGAGATGTTCCTCAGAAGGGGGTTGGTTACAGCCCATTTGAACTTTTGTTTGGACATTCAGTTAGGGTTCCATTGTGTCTAGTTAAGGAAGGCCAGGACCAACCCCTCAAGCCACCTAAACAGGACATTGTGGACTGTGTCCTTGGCCAGCGTTCATGCATGGCTGAATACATGAAGAATTCCAGGAAAAACTTGGAGGCCAGCCAAGAACTCCAAAAAGCTTGGCATGACCAAAAGGCTGTCTTGACTGTTTACCAGCCAGGCCACAAAGTGTGGGTGTTGGATCCTGTGGCCCCAGCAGCTCTCCAAGACAAGTGGAGTGGCCCCCACACTATCCTTGAACAAAAAGGTGAGGTCTACCTGGTGGACCTAGACACTCCAAGAAGCTCCCATAAGGTACTTCATGTGAACCGCCCGAACCCTATTGTGGACAGGGCTGACAGGAGCTTGCTCATGGCAACTGATGAGGGACAGGAGGAAGAGAGTGACCCTCTCCCTGATCTCCTCTCTCAGTACCCTGATGATGGGTCAGTAGATGGAGTAGCCTTGGCAAGCAGACTCACTGACCAGCAGCAAGCTGATTGTAGGCAAGTCCTCGATCAGTACAGACACATGTTCTCCCCGACACCCAGTCATACCACCTGGTGTACCCATGAAGTAGACACAGGTGACAGCCTGCCTGTCAAGAGTAAAATCTATAGACAGCCTGACCATGTCAGGGATTGCATCAGGACAGAGGCCCAGAAGATGCTGTAATTGGGGGTCACTGAGCCTTCAGATAGCCCCTGGGCTAATCCAGTAGTCCTTGTGCCAAAACCTCACACCAAGGGTGGAAAGAGAGAGATGAGGTTTTGTGTGGACTACAGAGGCCTCAATGCAGTATCTAGGACTGATGCCCATCCTATTCCACGGGCAGATGAACTTTTAGATACCCGACTACTGGCAAATCAGACTAGCTGAGGATGCCAAGCCAAAACCAGCATTTTCAACCCCTAGTGGGCATTATCAATTTATTGTGATGCCCTTTGGTCTGAAAAATGTACCTGCCGCATTTCAGAGGTTGGTAAACAAAGTTCTCACATGCCTGGAAGACTACAGTGCAGCATACCTAGATGATCTAGCTGTCTTTAGTTCCACCTGGGAGGATCACCTGGTCCACCTCAGGAATGTTCTGGACGCCCTGCAGAAAGCAGGCCTCACTATCAAGGCCACCAAATGCCAGCTAGGGCAGAGCAAGGTTGTGCACGTGGGCCACCTAATAGGTGGAGGCCAGGTTCAACCATTGGAGAGCAAAATCCAGACCATTGTGGACTGGATTGCTCCCACTACCCAGACTCAGGTCAGAGCTTTCTTGGCCCTCACTGGATACTACAGAAGAGTTGTCAAGGGATATGGGTCCATTGTGACCCCCCTGAATGATCTTACATCCAAGAAAATGCCCAAAAAGGTTCAGTGGACAGTAAGCTGTCAAAAGGCATTTAAAGACCTGAACCAGGCCATGCTGGTGTACCCTTATAAGTCCCTAGTATATGGAACTGAGGTACCCAGGTCATAGGTACAACAGGGGTCCTCCATGGGCTGAAGCATGTGTTATGCCACCCATGGGAGACCACTCAAACTGTGACTACAGGCCTGCCATTGTAGCCAGTCTAAGCTGGTGCTAGTCCCACTTACGACAGATATAGGTTTCCCTATATCTGAGGTCACTGCACTTACAACCTATAAGTCACCCCTAAGGCAGGCCTTTAAATCCTGAAGGCATGGTGCTCAGTTTTAAGTCTGAAGGTGCCCCTGCATGAGCAGGACACCCCTCCAACCTTCGGAGTCCATTCTCCCGGGTTGTAAGTGCATCAGCCATTACAATATATTTAGAGTGCCCATGCATCATTACGCGATGACCATCTCTAAACTGGCTGGAACAAACCCTGTCGGGTTTAGTATCAAACATGTTGGAATCATACCCCCCCCACACTGCAAACTGTGTGAGTGGTATGATTCCATTCACTGTAAAGCTCCTCCGGGAGGCCCTTGGTGCCAGAACGGGTCAGCAAGCTAGGGCTGCTGCTGACCAGGTACATGTTTCTGCCCTCCTCTGCTGAGCCAAGTTCAGGCAGGGGAAGGCAGAACAAAAGATATCCTGTCATAGGGAGGTGTGGCCACCTCCCAGACAGGGTTTGGTGTATTGGGGCAGGATGGGGGCGCTTGCCAGCACCACTGGGACTGCTAGAAGGGTACACTTGGTGCCCTCCTTGCATACTCCAGCTCAAACCAGTTCAAGGAGCCGTTGGCTCCCGCTCTGGCACAAAACTGGACAAAGGACATGGGGGTATCCTCCCCACTGTCCAGCCCCTCCTCTGGGAGGGACCCCTGAATCGTCCTAACCCTTTCCTTAGGGTACTTAAGGACTTACCTGTGGGTGGGTCCCTAGATTCGTCGTAGGACAAGATTCAGATAAAGACACCACTTCTTCTTCGACCGTCTGGGCACTCTGAACTAAGCTTGTCTTTGCTCTGGGCACCAAGACTGCAACTGGGAAGACTCCTGCTGCTCCTGGTCTCGTCATCCTGCTCGTCTGCTACAACGTCTGTGCCCGTGCGCCATACAGGAACCTTCCAAAGCCTGTGGACATCCAGGACACCTGAAGGAATCTCCCTTGAAGTGAAGGAGTTCCTTCCCTGCATCTGCAGGCACCGGAACCAAGCTAACCGGTCTGCTGCTCCTGGGCTCCCATGGACTCCGAAAGGCTCACCAACACAGGTGGTGGTTCTACAACTCCCTCGAGGCCTGCACTGTCTTCTCACCGAGTTTGAGGCCAGTATCCCTCGTCTGAGCCGCAGGAACAAAACCCCTGTGCACCGCGTCAACTTGTCGTTGCAAAGGCTTGTTGGCACTCTTCCTCAGAGATCTTCGGGCTCCAAGTAGCCTCAGCCTCAAGCATCTCCTGTGACTAAGATCTTCGTCCTCACCACATCTCTTGCACCGTGGGCCTGCATCTTTGGTGAGCTGTTCAAGGTCCTCTTGCGACTCCAGTGCCTCGGCCTGTGGGTCCTCTTGAGAGTCTTTGTTTTGAGTGGGCTCCACTGATTGCTCGAGGCCTACTCTGACTCCCCTGTTTGTGGTGAGTCACTTGGACCTTGCTGGTCACGACACTGCTCCTTTTTCGCTTTCCACACTGGTTGCAGTTGCCAAGGCTTGTTGGACACTGACCCCTCAACTCTCAACATCCGACGTGGGACAGCTCGTGTAGGACTACTGGTCTTCCACAGCGTCGCCTGGTCCACACAGTTGCAGCTCCAAAGTCACCGTCAACTCTCCTGCAACACACAACGGTGGGCATTCGTCTTCCGTGCCCCCTGGTCAATCCTGAGTGGCATAGACTCTGTCCCTTCTGCTTGCAGGTACTTCTCATCTTGAATCCACCGGACACTTTCACCTTTGCCAGTGGCATCTTCCTTAAGTCCTCCATTGAGTTCGGCGGCTGTTACCGACGCCACTTCGCACCCGGCTTCCCTGGTGTAGGTATACTGGTTCCTAGGGTATCCACGGGTGGGGTGGCTCTCCAACCTTCTGTCTTCCACAGAGTTTCTTCAGAGTTCACTGGGAAGGGTCCTTCTTAAAAATTGCAACCGCGACTTACCCACTGACTTGAATGGAGGGCGCGGTCGTGTTCCTACTCTGCACACGGCCTCCGTGGGGTTCCTGGGTACTTACCTTAGGTGGTTCCTTGGGTCCCCAGTGCTCCTACGTCTTCTAGGTATAGTCTTGACTTGAGTCGTGGTTTGCATTCCACTATTTTAGTATATGGTTTGGTCTCCCCCTGGCGACCAGTGTATATTCGTCCTACTTACGTGTTTTCCTTGCAAAATATTGTGTGCATTATGTATATCTCTGGGTAGGCGATCCGACTCAGAAGATGGCCGCCGTTGAGTAGGAGCCTCCTGGGGATTACCGGCTTGGTAGTTATCCCCGTTAAAACCGTCGCTTGACCTCCGACTACTGATGCTCCGATCTGCTCCTATGCTGTCTGGGTTTCCAGCTCCGTCTCGACCGATTCCTGGCTACCGCTGAAGTCAGCGACCCTCTGCTACAAGCCCTTGGCCCCGACGGTGTTGGCTCCTCCGTCACGGTGGTTGCCTGATCCTGGAGGTCTGAGTGCTCCGTGTTCTAGGGGGTTCCTGGTCTGCAGGCGCCATTTGCAATGACTGGCCATCTTCTCCCGCTGACCCGATGATCCGACGGTCTTAGACGGAGAGTTCTGCGCCGAGTGGGTCACCGTGAAAGGATGGCGATGTCCGACAAGGACCTGTAGCTGGTCGCACCCGGAGGAAAGGTCCCTGGTCACTGCAGTACGTGCCCCCCCCCTCTCGGAGTCACTTTGCGAGAAGCTCGCATCAGTGTGGCAAGGATACTTTTCATGCAGTGAGAGGCCAGGTTGTGACAGCGTCGCAGGCTTAGTTCACTGCTCGAGGAGCGGGAGGGGTTTCCGTGGATCGGATGTTTTTCTCGTCCTGCACCGAAGTCTGTGTTCATTACGGCGCCACCCTGCCTGACTCTAAAATGGCTGCCAATGGGGACAAAATGCAGCATTTAGAATGCAATCTCTAAGATTGTAATCTTTTCCTGTCTTCCTTAATTCTTCAGTGGATCAGAAGTCTTCTCTTTCTGCACCGAGTTGAGGTCACCACGGCACCAGCCGGTTTGAGGCATTTCTCTACCGGCACCGGAGTGGAGGTCATTACGGCACCAGCCTGCCTGTCTATAAAATGGCCGCCAACGGGGACAAATTGCATTGTTTAAGAGGGTACTCTTTTCTATCTTCCTTAACGTTTCATCCCTAGAACTCTGCGTGACGAACGTGATGGGTTGGGGTTCCTTGTGGGACTGTTGATCTTTGCTACGGCGCTGGAGCTGAGGTCTCTATGGCATCTACATGCCTGACCCTAAAAAATGGCGGCCAACAGCTTTCTCTTGGGCTATCATTCTAACCCCAAGGTCTGCGCCTGGTAGCTCGTTGATGGATTCTTCCCCCTCGCTGCAACATCAAATAGGGAATTGATTTCCATGCCCTTTTATATGTGAGGTGATTTAGCCTCCAGAGTTGTTTTCTGTAGGTACGTCACTACTGAGGACCGGATTGCTCTCCTTCGCAGCATTTTACTGCCTGACATTACCTCAGGCAACTGATATAGTCTGACTGGGGGCTGGAGGGCACAGTGACTCACTCTTCCATCATGCCTTCACTTTGCGTGAGAGTGTAACTTTAGCTGGGCTCCTGACCTCTCTAGATATCGTCTCCTAATTCGCTTCCCTTGTCAATGCAGGAAAACAAATGAGGGACTCCCACGATCCATGAATTCTAATGCTTCCTTTGTGTTCCGGTGGTTCTTCTTGGAGGGGTCTCTTGGTCTCTATATCGCACGCCTGAAGGAGGGTTCCTCCCTATGGTCCGGGTGGCCATCCTGGAGTGATGTCTTGGTCCTTAGACCACACAACTTGATAGTGATCTCTCCTCCTAACGTCTCTTGGTCCATATACCACACAATTGGTGATTGATCTCTCCTCCTAACACAATATTCACCCTTCAACCGAGGTCATTATCATCGTTTTATCGTCTCACTCCGGAAATGGAGTTAAGCCCTGATCCCTCAGGATCCAACGCATTCATCATCAACTACCCACCCAATCTATCGAAAAATGCAGTTAAAAAGCACAAACATCACATTCTGAGGTCGAAGCCAGAAACCTTAATCTCTGACGTCTATTTTTGCACAAACAATGGCAGTAAAGTTAATGACCTTATTTTCTATACGAGGAAAAAAGCATGCTGGCGAAGAGTCCTCTACTCTTTGCTCCGAATATCTGGTACCAGGAAAACACCTCACGGTCTCAAACTCACTACAGCGCCCTCGTCCTTGCTCAACGCCAGTACCACCTTCACCCTCTTTAACAATGGGATCATTCTAATCCAAGCTTCCAATGTCAATCTAATCAAGACAGCCTCCATATTCCCTTTACTCAAAAACGCGGTCTCGGCGAATACTAATGTCACTCTCTCGCACCCATCAATCACCCAGGTCGCCACCAGCCCTCCTCCCACCACTCGGGATAGGCCCTCACTCCCCCTGAATCACTTCACTTCCTCAGATGACCTCAGAGCGGCCTTATCCCCTGTATCATCCCCTATTGAGGTGCACCAACCCTCTAGACTCCGTCCGCAGATTGTGAGAGCAACTCCGGGTTCACCCGTCGGTCAACAACTTAAGCAGATTATATCTGCTCCTCACTATGAGAGATCCTCATGTGCCCCCACTACCTTCGCCTTCAGTGAATGTTCCCTCTCCCCTCATCCCTCTCCCCACGACTCCTACTAGGGTGGTGAGTGGGCACTTGCCCTCCATAGACCTGGTTATCTCAAGCCCGTCCTCTTCCGTCAGGAATATAGCTGTCCCCCATCTCAAGGAACATGTTACCCCCCCTAATGCTCCAACCTTGATACCTAATGGTCAAGGATCTCCGCTACTCCCAAGGGATCAACTCCCCCACCTGCAGCAACCCCCCATCACCTTGAACCCCAAGAGAGTACACCTAGGCCCCCTTTCTCCGCCTAGTCTCCCAACACTCCCTTTACCCCTCTCAGACCTTGCTACGCGCCTGGATGATATATCCCTTCAGCTGCACCTCCTTACTACTGAACTACATGACCTTAAAGCCCTCTCACATGATCTGTTCCCTGCGATCAGCTCCTTCCTTACCTCTGCGATCCTACCCAGAGCCTCCCCTAGTCAGAGTGAACGCATGGACAAGTCTCTAGCCTCCCCTGTCCTGCAAACCATTCCTTTAGCTAACACGCCCTCACGTCCCAGAAGATGCGAGTCCTACCAGGACCCCAATGATCTCAATATCCTGCCCAAATATTACTGTCCTAGCTCCACCCCCACTTTGACTCCGCCGCGCAAAATTCAAACCTTACACCAACCCATACAGAGATCCCCCTCACAATCCTAGAGTCATCAATAAGGACAATCTCTTGAGTGTGAAAGTCAAACAGTCTCCCTCCCACTCCAATCCATCACGACTCAAATGTGTTTTACTCAACTGTAGGTCTGCTAATAAACACGCCTCCGACATCTTTGATCTCATCCAGCACAATGATTTAGACATTAT
This sequence comes from Calotriton arnoldi, assembly GCA_963921515.1. Classification (NCBI taxonomy): domain Eukaryota; kingdom Metazoa; phylum Chordata; class Amphibia; order Caudata; family Salamandridae; genus Calotriton; species Calotriton arnoldi. The sequence continues at coordinate 59,008 of CAWUFW010005474.1, read as the reverse complement.
CATCCTTACTGAAACCTGGCTAAATCCTTCCTCCACCCCTATTCTTGACCTGCTAGTACCTCCTACTCACGACATAATTAGGCTTGACAGAGCCCGGAAGTTGGGGGTGGCTTAGCGTGTATTCACAGGAACACTCTCTCGATTTCTCACTCAGATTCCTCCTCACCCTCCTCATGTGAATACCTTTGTCTCAGCATCTCTTCGAATAACCTGCCGGTTTGCAAACTCCACACTTTTTACCACCCCCCGGGAGAAAATCTTCCTTTCATCGAGCATCTAATTGAAGTCATCACTGGCAATGTCGACTCAGCCTTTTCCCAAATTTTCCTTGGTGATTTCAACCTCCACTGGTCCAACCCCAACGACCAAGCTGTTTCTTGCCTCAAAGCATTCCTGAATGATCATGAACTTACTCAGCACTGTGACCAACCAACTCACAATAAAGGAGAAACTGACCGCGAATGCGCAGACCATCACATTAGAGAACATTACGCCTTGCGATTGGTCCGATCACCACTCCATCTTATTCTACATTAACAAGGAGGTATCGCTGAGGAAGGCACATCCAACGAAATCAAAGATCTGGAAAAGAGACCTCAGATCAATAAACTCAGATGATCTAGCAATCCATTTTAATTCAGCCCTCTCATCCCAAGCAGACTTGGTTGACGTCCAGTCACTCACGGATTCCTACAACTCGACCATCTCCAACATCTTGGATGACATCGCTCCGCTCCAACAAAGAAACTCCTCAACAAAAATATCTAAACCTTGGTTCAATGTCAATCTAAACACGGAGCGCCGCAATCTTAGAGCAGCTGAACGCGCCTGGAGATCCAATCCATCCCTGGATCATTTGAAACTTCTTAGAGACGTTAGAAGCACGTACAACAAACAAATCAAGAGTGCCAAAGTTGATTACTTCAAACTCCAACTTTCACAAGCTGCTAACCGGCCCAAGAAACTATTCGAGCTGATCAAACAGCAGTCAGCGGTAGGCCCGATTAACCCTGTTTCGGAAAGCTGCCCACCTTCTTGCGATGATCTTGCTGCTTTCTGTACTGAGAAATCAAGGCTCATCAACATTGAACTCTCCACTAAGAAGGCGCTATTACCATCCCCAGGGTCTGATCCACCCTTTGATCCCTCAGAAAAGCACAAATTGATCACCAAGAACAATGCGACTTGGGACACTTTTTCACCATTCAGTGAAAGCGACATCAACAAGATTCTCCAGAACATCAATCCTTCTAACCACTTCAGTGACCCGCTGCCACCGGCCATCTTCAAAGAAATCAAGAATGTACTCATTCCCACTTGGACAAGGATTGTAAATGCTTCCCTATCACAAGGCATGATCCCAGAATGCCTAAAAGCAGCGCAAGTGTCTCCTATCCTAAAAAACCTAATGCAGATAAATCTGACCTCAATAATTTCCGCCCTATCTCCAACATCCCCACCTTAGCCAAACTACTTGAAAAATGCGTACTGTCCCAACTCTGTGCTCACATAGAGAATTTCCAACTCCTAGACCAGCATCAATCCGGCTTTCGGAAGGGGCACAGTACTGAATCGGCTCTTTCGCACGTTATGGACGACATCCTAAAAATGCTGGACCAAAATGATGCCTGCCTCCTAATACTCCTGGATCTCTCTTCCGCCTTCGACACGGTCAATCACGACAACCTTCTTTCCATTCTGAAGAACAGGATGGGATTCTCGGCCTGGTGTTCCAATGGTTCTCATCCTTCCTTCACCACAGATCACAAAGAATCAAGGCTAATCACTCCCTCTCCCAGCCCTCCCCAGTTCTCATGGGTGTACCCCAAGGGTCCGCCCTATCTCCTATCCTCTTTAACCTTTTCTTGGAACCATTAGCTAATCTTCTAAACGCTACGAAACCTCTCTTCCATATGTATACGGACGACACACAACTTTGTGAAAATCTCATCCCCGGACAACCTAATCTCACTCAACACTACCCTAAATATTACACAAAACTGGTTAACAGAGAACCATCTACTACTAAACACTTCTAAAACGGAATTTCTTCTCATCTCTCTCCCGAACCATGTCACCAAGCTAGACCCTTGGTTGAATCTCCTCACTGCCTTCAACTGCTCCCCTCTTATCATTGATTCAGCCAAATCTCTCGGAATCACCCTTGACAATCACTTGAACATGAAAAATCATATCAGCAATGTCTGTAAGGGAGCTAATCCCCTAATGAGGACACTCAGAAACAAAGCCATTTCTCCCACAAAAAGACTTTAAACATGTGGTACAGGCTCTGGTCCTACCGAGACTGGACTATGGTAGCGCCACGCTCTGTGGCCTTCCCAAATACACGCTGGCTCCCCTAAGGGCTTCACTGAACACAGCGGCCAGACTGGTTACAGATACCAAACGTAGAGAGCACATATCTCCTATTTTAAAATCTCTTAATTGGTTGCCCTTTGAAGCTCGAATTCAGCTAAAGATTGCCGTTTTGGCGCACAAAGCCCTGCATCTCAAAACTCCAAAGTACCCAACTTAAAATCTGGAACTATCTTGCGGTGGTAGAGCCTCAGGAAGTGCTATCACCCTCCTCCTGAAACCTCCCATTTTTCGAAAAAAGAGAACTGGTGTCCGAGCCTTCTCTGGAGCAGCCCCTAGGATTTGGAACTCTTTTCCACCGGAAGTACGCACAATCTCTTCAACGATTACTTTCAAACTGGAAGCCAAAAGATTCCTAATGAACAAATTTTTACCTTAAATGTAGACAATGATCACGTGCTCGTCCACATTTTGACTGCAACCATTGCTCACTCTTTTGTGGTTATGCTTCCTCACCGCATTTAGAAGCCTGTCTTATCTTTGCATAGCGTATTACTCCCCGTGATTCATTGGTCCGATGTGTGCGAGTATTATGTGCGTTTATCCCTACCTATGACCGATACTGGAATTAGGCCCTTCCTCACCGCAGGTTATATCTCCTCTCTAAGCCTGCTTCATACCTGGTTATTGTACTACTATCCGTGTCTCTTGTGTCTGTGAAATAGTCGGTTAGGTGGTTAGAATGAAGGCGATAACCTCCGGGTGTGCTTCCATATTTGTTGTCATTATTTGAATGTTGACTTACTTTCCGTCCTTTGTAAAGCGCTCTGATATCCCTCTGGATCTTGTTCGCGCTATATAAAACTTTATAAATAAATAAATACAAATTTATGTGTTAGTGAGTGTCTTATAATTGATCTTTTTATAAATACACTGTGTGGAATGGAATGGAATGGAAGGACATTTATAGAGCGCATGGCTACCCTTAAGCGTCCCAGCGCTATGAACTGACACGGAGGAGACAGAGAGCTAAGGAAACAGCGCAGTCTTTAATTGCTTACGAAAAGCCAGATGGTTGGAGACTGTGCGAAGGTGTAAAGGCAGAGAGTTCCAGAGTTTGGAGGCGTTGTAAGAAAACAGCCGACCACCACTTCTGGACCTCTTAATCCTCGGGATCTCTGCTAAATACAGGTTATCTGACCGGAGATTCCTACTTGCTTTATAAGGGCGTATCATGGTTGAATTAATGGGCGGCCCAATCCCCTGCATAGATTTATGTGTGGTTCTTTTTCATTTAATCTATACCAATAAGATTATGTTCTGGTAAAACAAGCTGCTTTATACTCCTTCTGGACTAAGTCTGAAGGTTTCTCTCCACAGCTACCACTTAGAGAGCTTTCTAAGGTTGTCTAAGACCACTAAAATCACCATAACGGTTGTCTGGATTAGTGCAGGATGCCCACTTAAATAAGTGTGCACCAAATACTAAGCCAGCCTCCTACACAGCTGCAAGACTTTTATTGCACCCTCCTAAAATCACGTCTATGGCTATCTTTCTCCATGATCTTCCATAGCTATTAATTGAACGATGAGTGTAATTTAAAGCACTATGCTACATGCATAAATGTATATCAAACAGGCCCATTTATTTCAGATCCTTGCCGTCCAAACCAAATCGTTCTTTGTGTTCCAGCAACTCCGAGCATGCCGTAATTCCAAGAGTGAGGAAATCCCGTCAAGGAGGTTGGGCTTTTCCTATCTAGACCCTAAGCTTTGGAATTCCTTACCTTCATTTATGAGAGCATGTTGCTCTCTCTCGGTCTTCCGTAAACTGTTAAAAATGGCATTAGGCAGCCAGGTAGATGTGTATGAAAATCACCTTTCTTAAGTGGGCTGCTACCACTACCACACATTTCAAAAATGTGCACAGAGCAGACCTGAGGCCAAAAGGTATTTTAGTGTACTGGTAATAACTGTTTCCTACTACAGATTGAGGAATTTCCTGTGGGGCTTGTTGCTGCGGTGCAACTTGCGATGGGGTGACCTTGAAACGTACAAAGTATCCACGAGCTATAATATTTAGCACCCATTCCTCTTTTGTAATTGACGTCCAGTCTGGCAGATTCCCCCCCCTCCCTTTTCCCACTGCAATGTGGGGAGCAGTATCACATTTTCAGTCTTGTGCCAGTTGAGTGTCTGCCTCTAGAGGAAGGAGACTTCAACGTTGTTTTTGGTTTTGATGTTTACCTCTGGAAAAAGTACCTCTGACCACAAGGGTATTGTTGCTGCCAAAAGGACCACAGAGGGATTTGAACCCTGTGATGATAAATTCTACACACCCTCACCCTGTTCTGTTGTCTGAAAATCGTTTTTCCTTCCTCAAGGTAGACTGCCTTCAGAGTCTCTGCTGTTTTTGTCAGGATTTTCTCCTCCATAAGCTGACCAAATAGAGAAGTTTTGAAAATGGGAGAGTAATGATTTTTAGTTGTGCCTTTGGTTTCAGAGTTGTGTCAGAGCTCTGATGATCTACAAATGGATATGGGCTTGCAATATCCTGTAGCTGCCAATGAGTTGCCCTGCAACATCTCTGTGGTGTCTTGTTACTGGTGCTTCTATGAAGAAGCACAGGCCTTCACATATTTCTCTTCGATAGCAACCAATGCAGTAGCACTTGCATTTTTTAGATGTGGGACAACTGTTCTGAACACCTTCCGTCCCATGGCATGTATGCCTCCTTACCGAGGTCACTATAACTGAGTTTGTTTTAAGGTCTGTGTGTCGTGTTGTGGATCCTTGTATCTTTCAAGCATTTGTGGTGTTGGCACTTTGACAATGACTGGGGGTCAGATATTTCTCTTCTGCTCTATCAAGCAGTCCAGAAACAAAAGGAAGAAGCAGTTTCGGAGCTGCTCTTGTTTGTAGCGTTTCCAGAATTACTAATACTGTTGTGAGAAAGTGCCCTCTTTCTGCATGGTAGCCCCAACTTTTTGCTTAACTGCTGATGTGCTTTGACTGAGTGTGCCCTGGGCTCCTGCCAATCAGGTACCCAGGGCATATGTTCTTTCCCTAAAACTGCATTGAAAACAAAACCCAATTGGAATCTCTGGCCACAGGTCAGCCCCTGGTAAATGGTACCACAGGTACCCAGGGCACTGTGACCAGGGAAGGCCTCTAAGGGCTGCAGCACTTATTGTGCCACCCTTAGAGGTCCTGTACCTTTACACTCACACACTGCCTTTGCAGGCTGCGTGTCTTGGTGCAGAACAAAGTGAAGAGTCGACATGGCACACATCCCTGTGTGCCATGCCTACAACCCAGTGCCCTGGCATAGATCAGTCACCCCTCTAGCTGGGTGCCTATACCAGTGGTGAGGGCACAGGAGCATGAGCCCTGTACCCCTACAATGTCTAAATCCATTCTTAGACATTGCAAGTGCAGTGCTGCCATTAAGAGTACATGGTGCTGGGAGTTTGTCATTACGAACTCCACAGCACCATAATGGCTACACTGAAAACTGAGAAGTTTGGTATCAAACTTCTCAGCACATTAAACCCACACTGATGCCATTGCGGGATTTAATGAAAAATGCACAAAGAGGGCTTCTTAGAGATGCTCCCTGAAAAACAACCTACCACTAGTGTCCAGGCTGAGTGGCTGCTTTCAGCTGCCACCACCAGAGAGGTTTCTGGACCCCCTGGGTCGAGAGCCTGCTGCTCTCGGGGGCCTGAAACAATGCACATCCTGGCACGAGGTGCCAAGCCTCCTCCCCCAGGATGGGCAGGGTCCACGAAGGGGAAGCTTCAAAGGCTTGCCGCCTTTGTGAGCTTCCCCAGGCCACTTGCTGCTTTCAGCAACTGGTCCCCACTGGTTCTGACCCCCACTTTGGGCGGGAGAACCGGCGGGAAAAACAAGTGAGGAAGAGAGGTGTGCCCACCTCTGCCAACTCCACCCCTCAAGTGGGGGAGGCGAGGTGAAGCATAACTCTCAGTCCCTGTCATCTTGCAGATGGGGGACCCAGCCAACCAGGGAAAGGCTTATGCCCCCCTCCCACTGGAGGGTGGCATAATAGGGGGTGTACCCACACCAGGGAAGGGACCCATTGGTCCAACCTTTTACCTACCTGTAACGCCCCTAAATCTAGCATTTAGGGGCACCCCTAAACCTTGCTTCCTCAGACAAGAAACCAGAAGAAAAGAAGGACCAAACAGCCGTGCAGAAGCTAAGAGGAGGACGCCCACTGACTTGGCCCCTGCCCCAGCCCTACCGGCCTGTCCCCACCTCGAACCTGCTCCAGCGAAATCTCGGTGTATCCTGCAGCCAGCAACCTCGAGAAACCCGGAGGACCTGCCTACCTTCCATTCCAAAGACACTGTCTCCCGTGAACACCGGATTTGTTCATCAACAGACTACCACTCCTCAAGGATCCGCGGGTCTGCACCACTCTGCACCCGAAGCCCACGGCCTGAGTTTGAGTGGTCCAACACCAAGAGGAGGTCTCCCCGGCGATCCAGACCTGAGATCCGGTGATCCCTGACCTGCCTCACGCCTCCAGCAGACGCCTGCAGCCTCAAACCGGAAGGTCCCCGCGACCAGGAGCTGGCAAGAAGATCTGACCCTAAAAGGCACCCCTGCACCAGACGCCCTTGGGTGGCCCAACCGATGGTGCCTAACCACCCCCCCAGCATCCCAACTAACCTCTCCAAGAGGTCGTCGCACCCAGAAGACCTTCGTCCCCGAGCCTACAGTTTGTTTGCAAACCAGAGACTCCCCATTGAAAGCTACAGGGCACCCCACGCCAAAACAGCACTCTGCGCCCAGCCGCCCCAGTGCCGCTGAGGGTGCATCTTTTGTGCTGGCCTAAACCCCCATTTGTCCTGAGCTTAAGTCCAGGAGTTTTGCTCCCACAACCCAGTGGCCTGCTCGTCAGCAGCCACCAACCAGAGGCCCCCTATCCCCCATTGTTAACATTGGGCCTCAGCACTCTGCACCCGGCCGCTGAGAGTGTAACAAGAGTACATCCTTGACCCTGGGGGACCCCCGAGTCCAACCACAGAATACCAACTCCCACAACAAAGTACTTACCTGCTAACCGATAACACTATTTTCCTCCATAGGATAACATTGACTGTTTGTCTATGAAAAGTTTCTAAGTGTGGAGTTGGAAAATCTATGAAAACCTTTTAAAACTGTACTAAATAACAAAAACGCTTTTACTTACCTGTTTACAGGAAATGTCCCAGTGCAGTATCCAGGTATACTGTACTGTGTAAGAAAAGTAATCTACTGGTCATTTTACTAAAAAAGCCTATACAAAGTATATGTACTGTATTTCCAAAGCATTGCATTTTCAGTAACAATACTGTAATCAAAACAAAGTGCATATACAATTGCAATCCAAACTGTGAAACAACTGCATTACTACTGTAAAGTATTTATTGCTTACCTGTGCCAGGCTTGCTTGGTTCTAGAAAAATAAAATAACTAAAAGAATATTTTTATACAAAAACAATTGGTCTGAAGTTCAGTCTTTGAGTGTGTGAATTCATTTGCTGACTGAGTGGGTAGAACAAATGCTTAACACTGTCCTCTGATAAAGTCTTACTGCTCGACCACACTACCACACATAGAGAGTAAGGTTCTATCTACTTTTACCTCTGCCTACCTTTTGGGTTCCACTGGACTTTGTGCACACTATACCTCACTTTGGTATAGTATATACAGAGCCAGCTTCCTACATTGGTGGATCAGCGGTGGGATATACAACTTTGCATTTGTTGGACTAACTTGGTTACCACCTGATCACACAACAGAACTCTTAAATTGTCTTTAGAATTCTGATTTTTTTCCAAATTGGCATTTTTTGCAAAATTACAAAAAGTCTTGTTAGGACCTTGGTTAAGTCCCTTTAGAATTTTAGAAAAATAAATAGTCACTTTAGCTAGGATTAGAGGGGTTAGAAATCTTTAACAATGTCTCAAAACAAGAACCCAGCTATTAGCTAAGATAACCACAATGGCATAGAGGACCAGGTTGAGGAGCTCAACCTCACCCCTTACCTTCACTTGTCTTTCAAGGAGGAAAGGCCCCTATGTTAAATTAAAAACATAGCCATGGGCTCCCAACCCACCAAACAAAAGCTCCAGGAGCTGTTGGCTGGGTATGCTAAAAACCACCCATCTGAAAATGGTGAAGACCAATCAGATGAGTTAGAAGATAGAGAGGATGCTATCCAACCCTTCCCCCCACTTCACAGGGAGAAAAGGGCCCAAGTGCCCCTGACTCCAAGAGTAAACCTCTTAGTACCTAGAAGCCACACAGGTGGATCAGGTACTACTGAGGACATTGAGGAGTGTCTCAATGAAGAGGACAACCTGCTAGCAAGGTTGACCAAAAGATTGGACCTAGAGACCAGACTCCTGGCGAGAGAGAGAGAGAGAGAGAGAGAGAGAGAGAGAGAGAGAGAGAGAGAGAGAGCGAGAGAGAGAGAGAGCGAGCAGAGATGGGCCTAGCACCCATCAATGGTGGCAGCAATTTACTTAATAAGGACATAGAGCAATCTTATGACCCTAGAAATCCCCAAAGGGATTGTCCCTAAATATGAAGAGAGTGATGATGTCACAAAATGGTTCACAGCCTTTGAGAGGGCTTGTGAAATGAGAAAAGTGAAGAAGTCACATGGGGGGGGGGGGCACTCCTTTGGGAACTGTTCTCTGGTAACTGCAGAGACAGACTCCTGACCCTTTCTGGGGCAGATGCTGGGTCTTATGACCTCATGAAGAGAACTCTGATTGAGGGATTTGAGGGTGTAACAAGAGTACATCCTTGACCCTGGGGAACCCCTGAGTCCAACACTAGAATACCAACTCCCACAACAAAGTACTTACCTGCTAACCGATAACACTATTTTCCTCCATAGGATAACATTGACTGTTTTTCTATGAAAAGTTTCTAAGTGTGGAGTTGGAAAATCTAAGAAATCCTTTTACAACTGTACTAAATAACAAAAACGTTTTTACTTACCTGTTTACAGGAGATGTCCCAGTGTAGTATCCAGGTATACTACACTGTGTAAGAAAAGTAATCTGAAAGTAATGTACTGGTCATTTTACTAAAAAAGCCTATACAAAGTATATGTACTGAATTTCCAAAGCATTGCATTTTCAGTAACAATACTGTAATCAAAACAAAGTGCATATACAATTGCAATACAAACTGTGAAACAACTGCATTACTACTGTAAAGTATTTATTGCTTACCTGTGCCAGGCTTGCTTGGTTCTAGAAAAATAAAATAACTAAAAGAATATTTTTATAAAAAAACAATTGGTCTGAAGTTCAGTCTTTGTGTGTGTGAATTCATTTGCTGACTGAGCGGGTACAACAAATGCTTAACACTGTCCTCTGATAAAGCCTTACTGCTCGACCACACTACCACAAATGGAGAGTGAGGTGCTATCTACTTTACCTCTGCCTACCTTTTGGGTTCCACTGGATTTCTAGCTACTCTCTCTTAGCGCTAAGAGACCTGACGGTGATTATGTGCTTTATAAATCCCAATTAACAATAACAATAAAAATAACTCTGTGCACACTATACCTCACTTTGGTATAGTATATACAGAGCCAGCTTAATACAACTGTTGGTTGTGGAGCCTCCATAAAGATGATCAGCTTGGTAACTCCCATGGCTAAAACCTCGTGAACTGTAGAAACCGAAAAGGGGGGGATGTCGGCGTGAGATGCAGCTGGTGCATTGGCATTTAGGAAGAGTTAGTTCTGTCTGACACTAAGGAAGGTGATCTGGATCTTGAAGGAGAGCTGAACTGTCTTTTTTTCAGGATGAGGAAAACTGGTGATCTTCTAGAAGATACCACAGAAGGTTTCCTTTGCCTTTTTGGAGACATAGAATTAGGTCTCAACATCATTCTGATAGGAGATAATTGCAGTATTTGTAAGTGAAGAGGAGTTGGATCCTCAATGAACAAGTTACTTACCTTCGGTAGCGATGTATCTGTAAGAGACATAGGTAAGTTGTAGATTCCTCACCATAGAATTTCCCCCAGGCGTCAGACTGGATCCGGAGATTTTTTCTTTAGCAGGACCCCTGCCCGTCGGTCGGTGGCGTCGGTTGACTCCGCATCAGTCATCGGTGTCGTGGTCACCAGAATGACGTCATGGTGCCTACTTAGACGCCGCCCCTGCACGCTGACGTCAGTTCTGACACGACTTTCCACTCCAGAAGCGCAGAGCCATGAAAGACACTGACCACTGGTGCACCACAACTAGGGCCCTGCAAGGGAGTCCCTATCCCTAGAAGTCAGTTTGCAGAGCGGGGAGGATGGGTGGGACGGTAAGGAATCTACACCTAACCTATGTCTCTCACAGATACATAGTTACCGAAGCTAAGTAACTTGTTCATCTGAAAGAGACAGTTAGTTGTAGATTCCTTACCTTAGAATAGATACCGTAGCAATACCATCCCCGGAGGAGGGTCTGCGAACCAAGTTCAGACTAAAAAGTCCTGGAGGACCGAACAGGCAAAATAGCCCTCCCTCTGAAATTGACTGTCCAGGCAGTAATGTCTGGTGAACGTGTGCAGAGATGCCCACGTTGCCGCCTGGCAGGTATCAAGGAGTGGGACTCCATGTGCCAATGCAGTGGTTGCTGCCGTAGTCCTAGTGGAATGAGCACGCAGCCCCACTGGAGGATCCTTCTTCGCTAAAGCGTAGCAGATCTTTAAGCAAAGGACAACCCATCGAGAGATGGTACGTTTTTGAATAGCCCGGCCTTTCTTGGCACCTACATATCCAATAAAGAGTTGATCATCCACCCTGAAATCTTTGGTGCGGTCAAGGTAGAATGACAACGCACGTTTAGGGTCCAGACGGTGCCGTCTCTCCTCCTCCTTAGAAGGGTGCGGAGGTAGGAAAAAGGTGGGCAAGGTGATAGATTGTCCTACATGAAATGGTGTAACCACTTTAGGAAGGAACGAAGGCCTTGTTCTAGGCACCACTTTGTCTGGATGCACAGAGAAGAATGGGGGCTTGGAAGACAAAGCTTGAAGCTCACTCACCCTGCGAGCAGAGGTGATGGCCACAAGGAAGGCAGTTTTCAGAGTAAGGAGCCTAAGAGGACAGGTATGAGGCTCAAAGGGAGCACACATAAGATATGTTAGAACAAGATTCAAGTCCCTCTGGGGCATTATGAAAGGAGATGGAGGAAATAGATGAGTAATGCCCTTCAAGAATCTATTTACATAGGAGACTTGAATAAGGATGGCTGATCTGGCAGCCGAAGAAAAGCAGACATAGCAGCAAGATAGCCTTTGAGAGTGCCCAGAGCAGAACTCTGCTGGGCCAAAGAAAGTATGTACAAGAGGACCTCTAAAAGAGCGGCAGAAAGGGGATCCACAGCCTTTGCTGTGCACCATTCGACAAACTTGTTCCATCTACAGGCGTATACCGATTTAGTGGAGGGATGCCTGGCTGCTAAGATGACATTACAGACTTCGGACAGAAGGTCGAAAGCTGTCAACTGTCACCGCTCAATCTCCACGCAAGGAGGTGGAGACTGGACAGGTTCGGGTGAAGAACCGTCCCCTGCTGCTGCGACAGAAGATCCTCCCGAAGGGGTAGTCTGATTGGAGGATCGATGGCCATGCTCAGGAGCTCGGGGTACCGGACTCTCCGTGCCCAGTCCGGAGCCACAAGAATAACTTGGGCCCAGTCGCGCTTGATCTTCTTGAGCACTCGGGGCAGAAGAGGTACAGGCGGAAAGGCGTAAAGGAGGCTACAGTTGCACTCGCGACGAAAGTCGTCGTCGAGCGAGTGCCGCCTTGGAAGCTCCAACGTGCAATACTGCTGACATTGCATGTTATCTTCAGTGGCGCAGAGATCTAACCAAGGCTCTCCCCACCACTGAAAGAGACATTGCACCACCTCCGAATGAAGACACCATTTGTGATCGACCAAGCACCGACGGCGGAGTTCATACACCCTGGCATTCAGAGAACCCGGCAGGTGTTTAACCACCAGGGTCATGCCCTGATGTTCCAGCCATGTCCAGAGACGAAGAGCCTTCTGACGTAGGGTCCACGACCCCACCCCACCCTATTTGTTGCAGTTCCACATGGCTGTGGTCTTGTCTGAACACCCGCACCACTTTTTCCTTTGAGAGAGGAAAGGAATGCCTTCAGTGCCAGCCGGATCGCCCGGAGCTCCAGCAGGTTGATATTGAGCCCGGACTCCGCTGGAGACCAGACGCCTCTGATCTCTGCCTCTCCCAGATGGCCGCCTCATCCCAGGAGTGACGCATCTGTCACCACTGTTAGATCTGGTTGGGGAAGGTAGAGGGATCTGCCTCTGACCCAAGCTTGGTTAGTTATCCACCAGTGCAATTGTTGTGCAGTTCCTTCTGAGATCTGAACGTAGTCTGAAAGATTCCCCTGATGTTGCGCCCACAGGAACTTCAGGTCCCATTGCAGAGCCTGCATATGCCATCTGGCATGATCCACCAGCAAGAAGCAGGAAGCCATGAGGCACAGCAGCCTCAGTCAATCTCACCGAAATCCGAGATAGAGGCTGAAACATCGATATCATAGCACGAATATCCCGGACTCGCTGCTCGGGAGGATAGGCCCGAAACTGCACTGTGTCCAGAACAGCTCCGATGAAAGGGAGCATCTGAGAGGGAGTCAGGTGTGACTTCGGCACGTTTATAGTGAAACCAAGCGAGTGCAAGAGGTCTGCAGTAGTCTGGAGGTGGGAGACGACAGCCTGGGGCGAACTCACCTGGGAAACATCATTTACAACGCACACGTTACAACACGTGTCATTACAAAAAAAAAATTACAACGCCAAATCCATTACAACGCATGTCATTACATCGCATTATCCATTACAACGCATTCCCCAAAGTAACGCCCCAGCGGAGTTAGAATAGTCATTGCATTGTAATGGATTAAGCGTTGTAATGACATGCGTTGTAACGACATGCGTTGTAATGGATTTTGCATTGTAAAACATTTGTTGTAATGACAGGCGCTGTAACGTGTCCTATTCACTCTCCTTAAACAGCCAGTCGTCGAGATAGGGAAAGACTGGAACCTCTGATCTGTGCATATGAGCTGCGACCACTGCCATCACTTTCATGAACACCCGAGGGGCACTGATAAGGCCAAAGGGGAGCACAGTGAACTGAAAGTGCTCGTGGCCCCCGTGAACCGTAGATAGCGTCAGTGGGCTGGCAAGACGGGAATATGGAAATAGGTGTCCTGCAAGCCCAACGCCACCATCCAGTCTCCAGGGTAGAGGGCAGAAAGGACCGGAGTCAACATGAGCATTTTGAACATCTCCTTCCGTAGGAAGCGGTTGAGGGCCCTGAGGTCTAGAATAGGACGCAGGCCTTTGTCCTTCTTGGGCACCAGAAAGTAGCGGGAATAGCAACCCGACCTACTTCTGGCACAGGGACTCTCTCTATAGCTCCCTTTGCCAAGAGAGCTGAAATTCCTGGTGGAGAACTGCCAAATGATCCTCCGACATGCGATCGAAAGACGGTGGTATGGAGGGAGGGGTAGTGTCAAAGGGGAGGGAGTAGCCCCTTCGGACTATTTGCAAATCCCACCTGTCCGACGTGATAAATTGCCAGTGGAGGAGGTGACTTTGATTCCTGCCTCCCACTGGCCGTTGATGGACTGAAACGACAGGCTAGGAAGGTCTGGAGGCTGCAGCAAGGGGGGGAAGGGTGGACTGGCCCGCCTGCTGGCTTCAAGACCCACGAGGTCGCTGGGTCCCACGCCCGCAGTCACGCAGCTTGCTTGAGCCGGTGGCTAGACTGGGCCGGACATGGTTGAGTGCCCCTTCCGTAGCCACGAAAGGGACGAAAAGCAGACTGGAGTGGGTGAGAAGGCGATGCCCAAAGATCTGGCTGTAGCCCGAGAATCTTTGAAGCGCTTCAGCGCCGAGTCTTTGTCGCCAAAAAGACGACCATTGAGGCGGACTGGACATCCCCCGAAAAGCCAGATGTCCTCAACCAGGCGTAGCCCCTAAGGGCTACCGACGTGGGAATCGTACTGCCCAGGACCAGGTGCCCAGGAGGACGTCAGTGAGGGCTTTGTTAAATGGCAACAGGGGTCCAGAAGTGGACGCCGCAGGCTGAAGCACCTCTGTCAGGAGGTTAGTCCTGACCGCCACCAAAGGAAGTTCAAGGCCCAAGACCTCAGCTGCCCTTCTCACCACCACAGCATAGGACACCCATTCCTCCGTAGCCACGGGAGGGGGAGAAAGCAAGCCAGTGTCTGGAGAAGTGTCCAGATCACTAGCATCACCCAGGTCCTCTCGCCAATCCGGTTCCTCTAGCTGGTCAATTAAAGGGTCCAGCGGCCCCTCCCAGTCCTCATCACCACCCTTTGGTCGATAGGGAACACCAGAGATGGACAGAGGAACAAAAGTACCCTCTGGCGTCGGTTCAGACGTTGGTCCGGCTGCAGGTCCAACTCTGGGATGAGGATGGGGACGGCGTCAGTCGGGGGCACGACCGGCGCTGCGGGCATAGTCGTCAGGATAAGCGCCGGGGAAGGTCGAGTAAGATCGACCGGCGTCAATCCGGATCCAGGCCTGGATCCGCGGGGGTCCCTCAGCAGCGGGCCCACCAGCATCGAAGGCCCAGGACCGCCGACCCGCTCCAAAGGGCCCGAAGGCGCACCGGCGGAGTCGGGCTCCCTAAAGACGAGGTGTAAGGCCTCGTAAAACTGTCAAAGTTGGGCTGGGGACGCTCTGGCTCCCGGAAATGGGGGGAGGCGCGGAGTCGTCCTTAAATCAGGCACCAGAGATGGAGCTATTGAGCGACGACACACCGAATCCCGCGTCGCGTCAGCTGACCGACGGGGAGAAGGTGAAGAGCTCTTGTGCTTCTTCGCCTTCTTCTTGTGTTTGGACTTACCCGATGACCTCGACGACTTGGAGTGCGGGCTCCGTGAACAGCCTAAAAACCTTCCTTTTGAATGAGACCGGGAACGATGCGGTGCCGACCACGGGGTCTCCAACAACTTTCGGGACCGCTACCGCAACGTCTTCAGATGCATTGCCCGGCAGTTGGAGCACGACTTCTGGTTGTGGTCGCGCTCCATATACCACAAGCACACGAGGTGCAGGTCCCGTCACCGATATCATCTTGTGACCGGACCCGCAAGGCTTGAAACCGGTCTGACATTGGGACATACCTCGCGCACCAGGAGTCGATACTCACAAAAAAGTTGACAAAACGTCGCAAAAAGTCTAGCCAAAAAGTGGCTAAGGGGTAGCTGTCTCCGGATCTGCGCTAGGCTGGCGTGGAAAAAGAAAGAACGGACGTCAGCACGAAGGGGCGGCATCTAAGTAGGCACTGCTACGTCATCCCGGCGACCACGACACCGGAGTCGACGGATGCCACCTACCAACGCACAGGTGTACTGTTAAAGAAAAATCTCTGGACCCAGTCTGACGCCTGGGGGAAATTCTAAGGTAAGGAATCTACAACTAAATGTCTTTCAGATAGTTATATTTGGGTTTATTGGCCTGCACATCCATGGAAGAGGATTGGGGGTAAATGGTTGTGATGCAGACAGAGGAGGCTTGGACTAACACTACTTTTTTGGAGTAGTATTTAAAGATGAAGTGGAAAATCTAAGAGTATATAGATGTATCTACACCTTGTTGTCTCAGTGATGTTAGTTGCGGAGAATGTAGAGGTGATGAAGCCAAGGAAATAATGGACCGGAATGAGGTGTGCCTGGCTATTGGTTTTGAAGTAGTTAAAGTACGAGTTACTTACCTTCGGTAACGATGTATCTGGTAGAGACGTTGTCTAGCCGCAGATTCCTTAACTTAGAATATCCCCAGGCGTCAGACTGGATCCGGAAAATTTTGCGCAGCACCTCTGCGCGCCGGGGGCGGCGCCGCCTGGCTCCGCCCTGACGTCGTCCCCGGAAATGACGTCAGTGGAGCCATATAGGACCCTCCCGGCGCGCTGACGTCAGTTTTCTTCGGAGGAACTTTTCCGCGCCACAACGCGGAGCCCCCAGTAAAACTGTGAGAGTATGGGAACAGTGTGCGAATAAAAAAGAAAATTGGTGAGAGAGAAAGAACCAAAGGGTGAGAAAGCACCATGAACGACAGTGAGAAGCACTGTGGACTGAAAGTGGTTGAAAAGGAAAGAGCAGAGCAATACTCTGAGAAGCAGTTTCGCAAAAGCGAAGTGAATGCCACCCCTGAGGCAAACCGATCTATAAAAAGATGACCAAGGCAGACGACAGAAAGCCTGCACCAGATGAAGTGAATGAAAAGAGCAGAACAGTACACTGAGAAGCAACCCCGCAAAAGCGAGAGAATGCCCTCTCCTGAGGCAAAACGGCAATGAAAAGAGCCAACAGCGACAGGCAAGAAAGCCCCAAACCACAGGATTAAAGAAGTGAAAGAAAGAAATATGGAGACTCTGTCCCCCGTGAGAGAACCATTGGACTGAGGCACAGGCCAAAAGACCTCAAAACCAATTGACTGGAGGAGTGTCAATGGAGAAGGTGGGTGGGAGGGTAGAGAACACCAGTAGGCCCCATACTGGAGGAAACCCATGTGGAAAAACGCAGAAGGACACCTGAACTCACCGCCCAAGCATGAGATTGGGAGGAGCAGAAGTAAACCAAAGGAATAAGCCTGACGGGGAGGGAGGCGAGAGATACCACCCCGCAGAAAGAGAAAGCCACCCCAAGGGAGGCGAATGCAGAAAACCCCACCTGAAAAGGTCCTCGCAGATCGGGGAGGATGGGTGGGCGTTAAGGAATCTGCGGCTAGACGTCTCTACCAGATACATCGTTACCGAAGGTAAGTAACTCGTACATCTGATAGAGACATCTAGCCGCAGATTCCTTAACTTAGAATAGATACCAAAGCAATACCCCATAGGAGGCGGGTCTGCGACATAACCCCACTAAGTTCCCAAGGGAACAGAAGTGTCAACCAATTGACTAAACACAGTGGGGGCAGCACTGCCAGAGTGGCCAACACCAGACTAGGATACTCCGTAGGGAGTGGCCAACAATGAGAGGCAAAGGCATCAAAAGCTGCCAAGGGCGGCAGGAAAGCCCTGTCGGTTAAACAGTGTTGAAAGGGAGCACAGAACCAGAAGGTCAGTGCGGAATGAGAGTGGATATCTTCTGTAAAGAAGAGGAACTAAATGTAGGATGTGAGGGATCCGCAGGATCCGATGGACCTGCAAAGAGAAAGGTCCAGCTAGGGTACAAGAATGGACCGAGTCCGAGCATGCAGGACGGACATGCATGACAGTGAAAGAAGCACTGTGGAAGTGGGAACAGCAGCGGAAGGATGCTGACGACTCCCAGGATGAGTCAGTGTTACTGGAAACACAAGACCTGCCAATGCACCACCGCCCATGCACCGGACATGTGAAAGGGCGGGCAGCAAAAGGCAGAATGGCAGAGAATGATGGCAATAACCAGTGCTACGCACGTGGGGAACAGAAGTACACAAGAGACACTGTATGTGCCGCCAGAACCACACCACGGAAAGAGAAAGGCACAATAAAGCGCCACGAGCAAAGCTGAGATTCGAGAGATGCATCACCAGGGTGTATCGCGTGAAAGAAAGCCGGCAAAACTAACACACGTAGAAGACTTGCGCTCATGAAAAGTGAGGAACAAGACCACGGCCACCGCAAGAAGGACCATGCATGGAGGAGGTCTGGGTGTGTGTAGTACGCCGGACCGGAGAAAAGAAGACAGGACGCAGCCCGGTGGATGCGTTGAGAAAGAAAAGAAAAGGCACCATAGGCACCAACAGCCATGGTGCAGCGGTACCGGACATAGCAATGCCCAGAGCCAGACGCAACAGCCACAGGCGGTAGGAAAGATCCACCGTTTACCGCGAGACAGACAGGGAGGCCGAGCAGTAATGGAAGGAGTCAGTACGAAACGTACCGGAGGAACAAAAGTGGAAGTACGCACAATAGCCCACCAGGCAAACAATGTTCTGAGGAGAACACTCCCGCTGAGAGCAGCAACAGCAGCCCGAAGGAAAGCACGACAACACCTGCGCGGAATGCAGCAGGGAAATGGGAAGCTCTGGCAGGGGAAGTGCCAGAAAAGCAAGGCACAAGACAATGGAAAGTATCAGCGTCTGGGGCCAGAACGCCACCATGGAGAGCGAAGTCCAACCATGGAAGGACTATGCAGCATGGATAGAGGAGAGTAGAACTAGGCAACGTAAAGTTGCAGGAAAGCGCAGCGGCCCGTGACAGCGAACATACCAGGGAGCAGGCATCGGATGCGTATAGAACACAGAAGAATAGTGCCGAGCTAGCTGTGCGTGCTCGGGGACAGCAACAGGGTCCCTCTGGTAGGCAGTCCACAGATGGGACGGCCGCAGCGAAAGAACCACGACGAGACGGTTAGGAACCAGATGTTGCAAGGAAAGTGGCTGACGAGAAAAGCCAGCACAAACCACCCAAGGAGGGCTAACCTGAAAAAACCCTCGTGGAAGAGGTGACACGAGGTAGAACCTCAAAGTCCTCCGGGATGAGGGCACACGAGGACTTGAAAGCCCTCCTGGGCCACAAGAAATGGAGCAGTGAGATGCAGGGGAGTGCCACAGACCAGCAGCAGACACCATGAGAGAGGCGAGAGAGCGAGACCAACAAATGGACCGCAAGAAGGTCCCGGGAGGGCCCGCAGCAGCAGTGAAAGTTTACAGGCACAGCCGCAGGACAACCTCGTGAAAAGGACCCCCCCCAGGAGCCTACCAAGACTGCTGTGGGAAGGAGGCAGCTATTTCAATAGTCAACGAATAGCACACATAGGGTAAGTATCAACCCCAACAAGGGGCACCTCTTGAGCGTGAGCTCATAGACAGAGGATCAACAGAAATATAAGCAGCTGACCAGCTGCATGAAAGACAAGAAATCGCGGCGAGAAGCCGCCCAGGCCGTTCAGGTATTACAGCATGAACCCAGGGCCGACATGAAGCAGAGACAACACAGCAGAGGGTGAGGACAAAGCCCGCAACCGGACAGAACAAAAACTATGGAAGGTTAGAAAGAAGGCGGTGAACCGCAGAGTCCGCATGTTCGTTAAACAGGGACACACCATCAAATGGCAAATCCCGGGGACTTTCACGAACATTTTCGGGGAAACCGCCATCGCGCAGCCAAGCATGACGCAGAGCAACGGACCTGGCCATAGCCCGACCCACCGAATCGGTGGAGTCAATGGCAGACCGAATGGTAAAACGTGCCATTTCTCGGCCTTCATGAAGGAGACGAGCCAGGTCAGCACGAATACTCTCAGGGAGAGAAGGTAAAAGACACTCAACAGAGTCCCAAAGGGCACAAGAAGCCCGGGCAAAGACGCAAGCCGTGTTCAGAGCACGTAAGGCTGAACTAGCGGACGCAAAAATGCTGCGTCCACATGTCTGCAACCAACGAGACTCCCTAGTGGGAGGCAGCAATAGAGGCGGAGAGGAATGCTGCATGGCAAAAGCCACCTGGACTACTAGTCCCTGAGCCCCAGGCTGAAGGGACAAACGGGCTGGGCCCCCAGGGGCCGGACGATGTCGATGCGCAATGGCCCGGTCGACAGGATCTCCTGAAGAGGGCCGTGCCCACGTTCCGAGAAGCGCGTCGAACAAGCAGCCGCTAAAAGGCAGCAAGGGCTCAATATCCACCTCACCCTGGTGGAGGCGATCCAATAATGGATCGGGGGACAAGGAGACAGACAGAGGGTGCAAGTGTAAAACAGCTGCAGCCCTGTGAATACCCCTTAACAACAAAGCACCAGCTTCAGTGGGCGTCCTGGATGGCGACAATAGGCCATCTGTAGGGGACAGTTGCAAGCTGACACGTCCCGCAGCAGGAGGAGCAAGGGGCCACTGACCCCAGGGCATCGGAGCCAAATGGCGTGGAGATAACCCCGGGCATACCGGATCTGTGTCCTCCCGAAGTGGAGAATCAACTGGAACCGGCGGCTGCTCCGGCGTCGAACGACGCCGAGACGGCGTCGAACCGACGTCGACCTCCACGAGAGGCGACCCGGCTGGGGCACGACCCGGCGTCGACGTCCCCACCACCGATAGGTGCGGAGAAGGAGTATGACGACCAGGAGACGACCGGCATGGTGCCGCTGGCACCGCCGATGTCGACGCAGGGAGCTGCCAGGGGTCATGCGGAGACAGGGCAGAATGGCACGACGTGGGGCTGGGACGCCCATCCGGGTTGTGTCCCGACGTCGGCACGACTCCGGAGCCGGAGTCGAGGCACTCAGCCGGCGCCGAGGGCGAACCCGCCAGCGAAGATCCGACCTGAACGCCTACCTCCTCTGTGGGACCCGAAGGCGCGCCAGGGAGAGGGAGGTGACCCGAAGATGGAGTGCAGAGCCTTGTAGTAGGCTTCCATCTGGGGTCGAGTCGCACCATCACCCGGAAAGGGCGGGTAAATGGAGGCCGACTCTGGGGGGTACGGCTCCGTGGTGGAACGGGAACCATGACCCCCATCGTCACGTTGAAGTGAGGTCTTTGACCTCCGTGACTTGTGCTTGGACTTACCTTTAGGTGAACGACGGTCGCAGGAACGACTCCGGGAGCGGACGCGGACAGAAGAGCCAGCCCGAGAACGGCGGGTAGACGCCGTGCGGGATATCCGGGCGGCCAGGAGCTTCATTCGGCGCTCCCGTAGGGACCCGGACGCATCTGCCGGCAGGCGGCACACTCCACGGAGTCGTGGTGCGACCCAAGACACCACATGCAAATGGTGTGCGGGTCCGACGCCGACATCTGTCGCAAACAAGTCTCACACACCTTAAAGCCCGAAGGCATCGCACACCGTTCCCCGACGCAGAAGGCGTCGAAAAGGCCTGAAGAAAACAGGCCAGAGGAACAGCTGAATCCCGGATCCGCGTTGGGACGCGGAAAAGAAGGAAACCGACGTCAGCGCGCCAGGAGGGTCCTATATGGCTCCACTGATGTCATGTCCGGGGATGACGTCAGGGCGGAGCCAGGCGGCGCCGCCCCCGGCGCGCAGAGGTGCTGCTGCGCAAAATTTTCCGGATCCAGTCTGACGCCTGGGGATATTCTAAGTTAAGGAATCTGCGGCTAGATGTCTCTATCAGATGTTAATCTTAACCTTTGACGTTGATGGAGACCTTGTATGACGTTTATAGTGTATTTTCTTTGATGTTGAGTGGACCGACGACGAGCTGTTATCAGTTTTAGACATTGTAGGTGGAGTTGCACAAGTTACTAACTTGTGTAACGATATATCTGTAAGAGACAGTAGTTAGTGACAGATTCCTTACCTTAGAATATCCCCAGGCGTCAGGCTGGATCCGGAAAGTTTTTTGCGTAGCAGTACCCTTGCGCGTCGGTAGGCGGCGTCGTGCGGCTCCGCGTCCGTCGTCGGCGTTGTGATCGCCGGGATGACGTCGCGGGCAGTACTTAGGCGCCGCCACTGCGCGCTGACGTCAGTTCTGTACACGACTTTCCGCGCCAGGAACGCAGAGTCATGCAAGAAGCTGACATAGGTGTCTGAAAAATACTAGGGCCCTGAAAGGGATGTCCTTAACCCTAGAAATCAGTTCGCAGAACGGGGAGGATGGGTGGGGCGGTAAGGAATCTGTCACTAACTACTGTCTCTTACAGATATATCGTTACACAAGTTAGTAACTTGTGCATCTGAAAGAGACACGTTAGTGACAGATTCCTTACCTTAGAATAGATACCCCAGCAATACCAACCCCGGTGGTGGGTCTGCGAACAAAGATCAGACAAGGAAGTCCTGGAGGACAGAACGGCCAAAGAAGCCGTCCCTCCGGACCTGACTGTCAAGGCAGTAATGCTTTGTAAACGTGTGCAGCGAGGCCCACGTAGCTGCCTGACAGATAACCGGCAGCGGAACACCGCGGCCCAAGGCCGTGGTAGCAGCCGTTGCCCTGGTGGAATGGGCACGCAGCCCAACAGGAGGCTCCTTCTTAGCCAAAGAATAGCAGGTCTTGATGCACAAGGTAACCCAGCGGGAGATGGTCCTCTTGTGCACCGCCCGACCTTCTTTGGCGCCCACGTAGCCAACAAAGAGCTGGTCATCCACCCGGAAGTGTTTTGTGCGGTCAATATAGAAAGAGAGCGCACGTTTTGGGTCCAGACGGTGGAGCCTCTCTTCCTCTCTGGAAGGAGGCGGAAAGAAGGTGGGCAAAGTGATGGTCTGCCCAATGTGGAAAGCAGTAACCACCTTTGGCAAGAAGGACGGACGCGTCCGAAGAACAACCTTGTCTGGATGAACAGACAGAAAGGGAGGTTTGCAAGATAGAGCCTGGAGCTCACTCACCCGCCGAGCGGAGGTGATGGCCACCAGAAAGGCTGTCTTCAGAGTCAGAAGACGAAGAGGACAGTTATGTAGAGGCTCAAAGGGAGCGCACATTAAAAAGGTAAGAACCAAGTTCAAGTCCCACTGAGGCATCACAAACGGAACAGGAGGGAAGAGGTGAGTAATGCCTTTTAAGAACCTGTTAACAACAGGGAACTTGAAAAGGGAGGGCTGATCAGGGAGCCTGAGGAAGGCCGAGATAGCACAAAGATAACCCTTGATGGTACCCAGGGCAGAACCCTGTTGGGCCAGAGAGAGAAGGAACAGAAGGACCTCAGAAAGAGGGGCAGAAAGGGGATTCACAGCCTTTGCTGTGCACCATACCACAAATTTGTTCCACCTGCAGGCGTATACCACCTTAGTGGAGGGACGCCTGGCTGCCAGAATCACATCACAAACTTCGGGAGGCAAGTCGAAAGGAATCAACTGCCGCCGCTCAATCTCCACGCAAGCAGGTGTAGACTGGACAGGTTCGGGTGGAGGACCGTCCCCTGCTGCTGCGACAGAAGATCCTCCCGAAGAGGCAGACGGATCGGGGGATCTACGCTCATATTGAGTAGCTCGGGATACCAAACTCTTCGAGCCCAGTCCGGAGCCACAAGAATGACTTGGGCCCGGTCGTGCCGAATCTTCTTCAACACTCTGGGTAGAAGTGGTATAGGCGGAAAGGCGTACAATAGACCGCAACTCCACTCGTGACGAAAGCGTCGCCGAGCGAGTGCCGCCTTGGAAATTCCAACGCGCAGAACTGATGACATTGCGCGTTCTCTTCGGTGGCGAATAGATCTAACCAAGGCTCTCCCCACTGTAGAAAGAGTCCTTGCGCCACTTCCGAGTGAAGACGCCATTCGTGATCCATCATGCACCTGCGGCTGGGTTCGTCCGCCCTGGCGTTCAGGGAACCTGCCAGGTGTTGAACCACCAGGAACATGCCCTGATGTTCCAGCCATGTCCAGAGGCGCAGAGCCTCCTGACAAAGGGTCCACGACCCCACCCCGCCTTGTTTGTTGCAGTACCACATGGCGGTGGTGTTGTCTGTGAACACCTGCACTACCTTCCCTTTGACAGAGGGAAGGAATGCCTTGAGTGCAAGTCGGATCGCCCGGAGCTCCAGAAGGTTGATATGGAGCCGGGACTCCGCCGGAGACCAGAGGCCTCTGATCTCCGCCTCTCCCATGTGACCACCCCATCCCAGAAGGGACGCGTCCGTCACAACTGTGTGCTCTGGCTGGGGAAGGGAGAGGGATCTGCCCATGACCCATTGCCGGTTCGAGAGCCACCACTGCAACTGTCTTGCAGTCCCCTCCGAGATCTGGACGTGATCGGACAGGTCGCCCTGGTGCTGCGCCCACTGGAACTTCAGGTCCCACTGCAGAGCCCGCATATGCCATCTGGCATGAGTGACCAGCAGGATGCAGGAGGCCATGAGGCCCAGCAGCCTCAGGGTCATCCGTACCGAAACCCAGGATAAAGGCTGAAAGATCGGAATCATAGCCTGAATATCCCGGACTCGCCGTTCGGGAGGATAGGCCCGAAACTGCGTCGTGTCCAGAACTGCTCCGATGAAAAGGAGCTGTGGAGAAGGTATCAGATGCGACTTTGGCACATTGATGGAGAACCCCAGCGAGTGCAGGAGTTCGGCCGTAGTCTGGAGGTGGGAGACGACTGCCTGGGACGAGCCCGCCTTCAGCAGCCAGTCGTCGAGGTAGGGGAAGACTGAAACCCCTGCCCGGCGCAGATGAGCTGCGACCACCGCCATCACTTTCGTGAACACCCGAGGGGCACTGGTAAGGCCAAAGGGAGCACGGTGAACTGAAAATGCTCGAGGCCTACCGTGAACCGAAGGTAACGCCGGTGGGCCGGCAGGACGAGGATGTGGAAATAGGCGTCCTGCAAGTCCAACGCTACCAACCAGTCTCCGGGGTCGAGGGCAGTCAAGACCTGAGCTAGGGTGAGCATCTTGAACTTCTCCTTCCGGAGGAAGCGATTGACGTTCCGGAGGTCCAAGATAGGACGCATGTCCTCCTTGTCCTTTTGGGCACCAGAAAGTAGTGGGAGTAGCAACCACGCCCTACTTCTGGGGTCGGAACATGCTCGATGGCCCTCTTGGCCAAGAGGGCCGTGACTTCCTTCTGTAGAAGCGCCAAGTGATCCCCTGACATGCGGTGGAATTGAGGTGGCATGGCTGGGGGGTGGTCTCGAAGGGGAGGGAGTAGCCCCTTCGGACAATGTCCAAGACCCACCTGTCCGAGGTGATGGGACGCCAGAGGTGAAGGTGATGGCGGACCCTGCCCTCGACTGGCGTACTGTGCACCTGAAAGGAGGGACTAGGAGGGCTTGGAGGCCGCGGACGGGTTGGAGGTGGTGGCCTGACCCGCACGCTGGTTGCCCGAACCGCCACGGCGGTATCCACGTCCTCGGCCACGCGAAGGCGCTTGCTGCGCGGGCCGTTGGCCGGGCTGCGGACGTGACTGGGCGCCCCTTCCGTGGCCACGAAAGGGGCGAAAAGCAGACGTGAGCGGAGGGCGCACAACAGCAAGGCCCAGGGACTTAGCAGTAGCCCGAGAGTCCTTGAAACGCTCCAGCGCATGGTCTGCCTTCGAACCAAAAAGACCGACACCATCAAAGGGCATGTCCATGAGTGTATTCTGGACATCTCCCGAAAAACCAGTGGTTCTCAGCCAGGCGTGGCGACGCAGCGCCACCGTCGTTGCAAGCGATCTGCCCAGCGAGTCGGCGGTATCAAGGCCACAGCGGACGGTATATTTAGCCGCATCACGCCCTTCCGCAATGGCGCGGGTAAGCAGTGTCTGGACCTCCTCAGAACACTGCGGCAAAACAGTTGCCACCGAATCCCACAGGGAGTGGGTGTATCGGCCCAAGAGGCAAGCGGTATTAACAGACCGCAAGCCAGCACTGGAGGAAGAGAAAGCCTTCTTCCCAAAGTGATCCAGGCGCTTGGATTCCCTATCCGGAGGGGCGGTAGGGAAGGCGGTTTGGGAGGCAGAGGCTTGGACAACCAAGCTCTCAGGGGTGGGGTGTTGGGAGAGAAACAGGGGGTCGCCTGGAGCAGGGCGATGGCGTCGGGCCACGTTCCTATCCACAGGAGCCCCTGTGGTGGGTTTGGACCAGGCACCCAAAAGAACGTCAGTCAGTGCCTCGTTGAACGGCAGCACAGTCTCCGAAGAGGAGGCCGCCGGCTGAAGCACTTCAGTCAGGATGTTAGACCTGACGACCACTGTAGGCAACTGGAGATTCAAGGCTCCAGCAGCTCTACGCAACACCGTTGCAAAATTAGCCCCCTCCTCCGTTGCCACGGGAGGAGACAGCATGCCAGAGTCAGGGGAGGTATCCAGACCACTGGCATCCCCAAGT
Source organism: Calotriton arnoldi (assembly GCA_963921515.1). Lineage (NCBI taxonomy): Eukaryota > Metazoa > Chordata > Amphibia > Caudata > Salamandridae > Calotriton > Calotriton arnoldi. The sequence continues at coordinate 32,922 of CAWUFW010005474.1, read as the reverse complement.
TCCTCAACCCAGTCCGGGTCAAACTCGCACTGTTGTGTGAGAGGGTCGTCAGACCCCTCCCAGCTCTCCTGGTCCTCCTCAGGTTGAAAATATGGAGGAGGAGGGACATCAGAGACCCAAGGTCTCATCGGCGCCGGATACGGCGGTCGGGCGACGCCGTTCCGGCTCCATGTCCGGACCCGGAGAGAACCGGGGGACGACGCCGCCCGGAGCCCCGGACGGCGTCGGAAACGGCACCGGGGACATCGGCGTCGGCGGAGGCGTGGTTAGGTCAACCGGCGTCGATGGGGGTTGCGGCCCCACCGGAGCCGGGGTCGAGGCCGGGACCGGAGCCGAGAACGGGACGAAGGCTGGTGGGACAGGCGACGCCGGGACCGGAGTCGACGGCGACGCCGGAGCAACCCCATCAGGGCCCGCGGGGCCCGGAGGCGCACCGGAGGGACCTTGAGGCCCGAAGAGGCGGGCCATGGCCGACAGGAATTCCTGTATATCGGCCTGAGTCGCCCCCGAGCCCGGGTAGGGCGGGTACTGCGGGGGTAACTCGACAGGCACGTCCGGGGCCGCGGGGACGGTGCCGACAGGGACCTCAGCCGAGTCGCGAGACCGGCGAGGCGAAGTCTTAGAGCGATGACGCCGCTTAGACTTCTTGTGCTTCGACTTACCGGAGGAGCGCGAAGACTTTGAATCCGACGAACGGCGGGGACTCCGCGTCCGGCCCCTCGACCTCTCCCGGGACCGGGGCTTGGTGCGGCGCGGAGCCGAATGCCGGACTTCAAGGAGCTTTCGAGACCGCTCTCGCAAAGCCTTAGGATGAAGTTTCCGGCAGTCAGGACACGACTTCGTGTCGTGGTCTCGGCCGAGACAAAAGAGACACTCGAGGTGCGGGTCCGTGATCGACATCATGCGACCACATTCCTCGCAGGGCTTAAAGCCGGGCATCCCTACGACACCTTAGGAGTCGTGAAGACTCGTTGAAGAAACAGTGAAAAAATTCACCAAAAAGATAGTCAAAAAGTGACTAGGGCACTGCTCTTCCCGGATCTGCGCTTACTGGCGTGGAAAAAGAAGAACTGACGTCAGCGCGCAGGGGCGGCGCCTAAGTACTGCCCGCGACGTCATCCCGGCGATCACGACGCCGACGACGGACGCGGAGCCGCACGACGCCGCCTACCGACGCGCAAGGGTACTGCTACGCAAAAAACTTTCCGGATCCAGCCTGACGCCTGGGGATATTCTAAGGTAAGGAATCTGTCACTAACGTGTCTCTTTCAGATACTAATGTTGACAGTGTTTCAGTTGCTGCCATGCAGGTTATTGGCATCTTCAGTAACTACAAGCGGCGGACATGTGTTGACGAACGAGGAGTACTCCGACAGAAATCTTGGCACAAGGGTGTTTCAAAAGTTCATGACATTGTTTAGTAGATGTTAAACCCACATGCGACAGAGAATAAGTAGGAGGAGCATCTCTTGACAGCAACATCTTTGATCTGAAATGTTGAGAGACAGGTCATTGATGTTTCAAAGACAACCTCCTTTCTCTAGATCTCCCTTTGTGGGAGTCTTTGTCGGCAATAGACGGCTTCTCAAAGGGGGCATAAGAAAATGATTTCTCCAGTCTTCTCTTTTTTCTTAATTTCTTCCTCCCCTTTTATGTTTTGCATGAGACCCCTCAGTTGGATGTCTTCTCGCTTCATAGGCCTTCTAATTCATGTCCTAATACTTCATATAGTGAGAGCTTGGCAAACGCAGCATTCAGACCCTATGGGGGTCAGAAGTAGCCTTTTGTGGTCAATAAATCTAAGAGAAGTGCTCCGGGGTCCACACAGGCAGTGCAGAATTTTTCTAGTGTTTATGACTATCAATGAATATCCTACAATGCAGAACTGTGTACCACTGTGGTTAAGCACCATTTTACTGAGCTATAACCTAACAAGCTTCTAGGTGGCAGGAGAGAATAGGTGAGAGCTACTACACAGTGGACATGAATGCATATATTATTGTGTAGTTTACTTTACAAAATGAGGTTGTATTACCACAGCAAGAAACTTAGCTAAGTATTTATATGACACAATGTATACATATAACCCAAGAGACAGAGTAGCTATATGACAGCAATTTTTAATTGCAGATAAAGCATAACTGTGAAGAATTTACAGAAAAGGTTTCACAAGAATACTCAAACCAAATTTAAATATACGGTCATAAAATAAGTAGTGCATGCAATGAAATGTCTCGTTGCTGTGTCTGCATAGATGAAATATTAATCTAAGTGATGTAAAAAGACACAAACATATTGCCAAGTGTCACAAAGATCTGTGGTGGACAGATGATAGTGAAATACTTAACTATATGTTCTCAGTTCTCCTTACCCAGAGTTAATATACGCATCTTAAATAGTGCGTTTGGGAAATTTCAAAAGGAAAAATGACCAGTATTACTTGCATACACACACATCTGTTTATTTAGTCTTACTTTAAACATACAACATATTTCCTTTTACAATAAAGGAATATTTTTTAATACGCAACTCTTTTATCAAAAGAAAATTTGCATTTGCTGTATTGAGCACATCTAAGCTAAACAGGCTCACTTTCAAAATCATACTTTTACCATGGACAGGACAATATACATTTTGTGCCTACATTGAACTAACAATATTTATATTGCGCAACACTCCTCTCATTCCCAGAAAACATCATGGAAATTTCTCAACCAGAAACGTTTTGACATAAAATATTTCAACTAACAAAAAATAAAAGCAAAAGCAAACCCTTTAGGTCTCAGAAGGCTACAGTATTTTACCTATCTGTAGTCCATTGCACCACTGTAAACCAGAGATAGCCATAAATAATAAAGAGCTTCCTTTGGTTTATTCAGCTATATTTTTCTTCATATTTATATCACTTGCTTTGAAAAGGATATGAGATTCAAGAGGAAACTATGAATAAATATTTCACTACTTTTATTTTATTATTTTTGGGTTCGGTTTACATGCCATCTTCACAAGCCACCAGAGGAAAATAAAATGAAGGTAGATTTATAAAGAGCCCTAATGGCTATATTGTTTGCATATCAACAGACCTATACTGCCCTATCTCGCATGCCATAGATTAAATAGAGGTTTTATAAAGAAAGTGTATATTTTAACAAAGATTAAAACATTCAAGGGAAAACATTGTAAGTTTTAAAAGCAATTTTTTATAAACTATAATTTACTATACTTGTAAATCTCATCACATTTAGATGGTAACTTTTTTCTACACATTGCTCTAACGACAACATGGAAGATAAACCAAGTGAAACGCAGCTATGGAGAGCTAAAAATTGAGTTAATTAGATATGTAGTTGGTTCTCATCTTGTTGTACAGTGTATGTTACCATTTTCCATATTCTCAGCATGGATATGTGAATAAATGACTTCCAATTTCCAGACTTAAGTATTATTTGAGGTTTAGTGTTGTGAATTACAGATCAGTTTAATAAGATTTCCCATTTCTATTAGGAAAGAGAAAATAACTAATACCAAATATTGCAGACTATTACAATAACGGATCAGATAACCTGAAAAGTGATCTAGACTACAGTAGAGAAATGTATTGCAACTTTGTTTCAGATTTTAATAATGTTTAATGGACAGGTGAATCCTTTTAACCCGTATATGTCTGCTAACATAACACACAAAGTTTGATCAATGGAATATGTACAAATTACATCATTGAAACCTGAAGAAAAACGTTCCATTGCTTAATTTGTGAAACAACAACTGAGCATGGTATGTTCATGAACTGTACATGAAAGGGATAGAGAACAAAAAAACACCAGATTTAATATAAATGGCATACAATGATGTGCCGGACAACAGTGTTATATGCAAATATATCTGTGAGGGCAATGGGTGAATTCTATTGGATTGCAAATAACTACTGAGATAAAATTTGCAGTGTTGAAAAGAGCAAATTGAAACAATTCTCAGATTTACTGACGTGTAGAATAACCCAGTTGTTGAATGGCAAAGAAGAAAGCAGATGCATTCGGTCATGGGGTGGAAATATCCAATCAATGGTGTAGATCTGGATGTAAAGCATTTTGTGCAAATCTTCTTTCAAGCGCTTTGCACAAATCGTTGCAATCTGCATCAATGTTTTAGAATGGGATTGACACAAGCCACATCATTAATCTACTATGTCTTCTTGATAAGCCAGAGGCCTGTCTAAGGCATGTGTGACATATGAGAGCTCAAAAGGACAACCTGTGAATTTTAGTGAGCAGAGTATTCAATTTAAAAAGGTCTATGAACAAGGAACATTACGATATGCATGGAAAAGGCATAGAAAGGCCAGGTGACTCTGGTTTTTGTAGGAGATGGTCCACTGAAAGAATGACCACAATGCAAATATAGTGGTACACGAGTGTCTTTAGTCCTGGAGGGCCTCTAAATTAATTTTGAAGATGACCAACACAAATGTCAGTGACTGAGTGTGCAAAGGGACATTGTTTAACAGTCAATTTTGTGTGTGGGAACAGTTTATAAATGTAGTTTTCTATGCAAATTTTTAATGTTAGTAATTTTATTTAAACCATGCTCTACTATTTTTCTATTGTTGATAATATATTGAAATTATGGAATTTTGCCTTTGCAGAATGTATAAAGTAGAGAACAGTCTTACCCCCCTTATACTGTGTGTAATGTACATTTAAGTTATCAGTGTCATACAATAGATTACAAAAAATCCATAGAGAAGGCCACACACCTGTGTACATATACAATACCAAGGTCAGCGAATCTCCAAGAATGCTTTTAGCAGCTACAAATTCTTTCCTTTTTGACTAAAGCACTACACACTTAGATCACTTCATATGAATGTGGCATTGTCTCACGGGTAAACACAGTGCCATAATGAATTAAAGTACTCCTACTCTCCTCAAATTATTTACATATCACTCACAGTGATTAGTGAATATGCACATCAAAACAGTAGAACTCCCCACCCCAAACTACACAAGATTTTGGCTGAATTTATAACACACTCAAAAACTTAACACATAAGAAATGGCTACAACACATGCAGAATTGTGAAACATGTATAATAGATTCCAGCATCTAATCAAAAACTACTGTTCATAATAGCTCCATATGTTGCACTATACCAACGCTCTAAATTGTGCTAATGTATTTTGACATTTTCAGTAAGTTTTTTGTTTTGAAGGAACACTGTCAATATCAGTATGAAGGGCCATTTACCAGTGGGTATTTATTTGCAAATATTGTGCTAACATGGAATGACAACTTCCCTCATAGAAAATAAGTTTTAAGCTACATCACACATTACAGATATTCACAACCATTATACTTAATGAAAGAAAAACCTTTCAGTTTCTACCTGTTTGTAACATCTGTGGTGACATGATCTTTCCAAGACCCCAGAAAAGAAATAATTCTGTGTTATTCAGGCACCGTTCAGGAAATATGTTCCCTCATTTTCCGCACCCATTAGAGTAACATTTCTGGGTTTCATTTTTATTGCAATGACAAACTGTGCTACTCTTATGTACAAGCTATTTCTCATTCTTCCTACTGTGTTAAATAAACCACAAACAAGCAAATAATGATGAATGTAGTCTTATTTGACACTGTTTTATTACATTATATTACATATATGATTGTCATGCATTTATGTCTACTCTTTAACATGAATAAATGCAGTACACCAACACCTTGGTTACTACACAAACAGCTATATGCAAGCCCACCTTCTTAAGGCAAGTCCATAATGATGAATTGCGCTGCACAATTCGAGCTCCATTTGAGTGCTTCATTCATTGAATGCAGACTGTACATTCTAATCTGAAATTCCACTAGGAATCTTCAAATGTGCAGTATTTATCTCCTTTCAGGAGTTTCATAGGTTTGAACTTGGAGAGAGGTAGATAACCACTGCCATGTGCCCAAGAGCACCAACATAGATTAATCACTTTGAATGTGTATGTTTTAAGAAAGATAGCAACCTTGAAAAATGCTGTTTGGTATCTTTAAATTGCCTTGTCTTTGCACAAACATACATTATGCTTTTTAAAAAAGTCAAAGAAAGGTGATAGGACTAAAACAATGTAGACTGTAAGCTGGTGTTTCATTCCTGCTATTTGCCTTTCTCCAAGTAAAATTAGGATACAGTGCACTATTTTATAGCGAAAAATCAATCAGTAACTGTTACATGACAGTTCCCATACAACCTTTTGGTCATTCGACAAGTAACCTCTCAAAAATTCAGATTCTGCACAGAAACTTTAAAACTTCAGAACCATACACCTGAGTGTTTACTAACTTTAACTTTCAAAATAAAAAGGAACAGAATACAACATTTTGCATAAGTGAACTACAATATGGGAACGCTTATCCAATTAACTAAATACTGAGTATTTTGACTTGGTGAATTTCATATTGCTCTTTCCTGTTGTGAATCTATGGTGTGTGTGTGTGTATATTTTATAATTCAATCCGTTTGTTAATGGTGTTTTAATATTTTGTTTAAATACTGTTCCTAACACCACTATGCAGAATATCAGGTGAAGAACAATAAAGAACACTAACTGCACTAAAAAAGTTAAGGAAATCTGAAACTAATATACTGAAAAGGGAACTAAGCTATCTGCAAATACAAAATATTTCGATGAACATGTTAACAGAACAGCCACTACATTAAAACAAAATATGAAATTTTCAATGGCCATTGTTTCAAACACTGACATTTTTGTAATAGTTCCAGCTTGCCTATAGATTTTCATGGATTATGTCCTACATACTATTTGGCAACATAGCACTAATTGGAAAACAAAAAAATCAAGGCTTTGAATTAGCCAAAAATAAGTTGCTCTTTATAGTTGCCAACTAGTTTTCTTAAGAGATGTCTAGAAAACTAGTCTTCCATGTATACAATTTGAACAGATGGTAGCACATTTACATTTTGAGTGTAGGGTTATTTTAATGTCTGTAGCAATGTGTTAACATATTTGAAAGCTGATCAAATAGAGGAGAATATATAAATCCCCATTTACATTGGTTGTATAGGCACTCTTCCACAAACCTTGGTTTAGATGTAAGCAAATAAAGCTAGGTTCTTTATCGTAGGCTGTTCAAAGATACTTTATGTACACAATATCGATAGTATGCACATGTGGATTCTCTATGATTAGACCATGTTACGGAAATTTAAATCATATATTCTGTGTTGGTATGTGATTCCAGTTGATTTAAAAAAATAAATAACATTGCTACAAGAAGTTAGAGGTAACATGCAGGAAAAAGTTCAACTTACTATTTAATAGCTTTAACCTGTCAGAAATGCTACATTGTGACTAAGTAGACCTACATATGCATAGCCTGGGTACATTTGCAGAAACACTGGGTCAGGTTCTTAAGTGTCTAGTTTTCCTCAGTACTTAGTAATGTGAATAGGCTCATCTCCCCAGAGAAAAATGGCCAGAACAGAAATGCCACTGTACAAAGAAATACAAATGCCACACTCTAGATTAATCTCACAATAGTTAAAATCACAAGTCAAATGCCATTTCCATATATTAATTGGTTCCTCCGAGACGCGAACATTTAAAAAAATAAAATCTTCCTTAAAATTAAGGGATAACAACAAAAAAGAGCTTGAGTAAGCATTTTTGGTGATATATAGGTTTGCTTGATGAACGTGGTCTTCAGATAGTCTGTTTGCACCAGAGAATTTTCTTTTGTGTTGTACACACAGAAAATGGGATAATCCTTTTCCAGCACACCACAGTATATTAAATGCCTTCATAGAATACTGACAGAACAGAGCGACAACTGAACACAGCAATGAGAAATCTTCCCTTTTTCTGAAAATGTTGCAGTTTTCACTTCTGAAATAAAGCTGTGATTTGCATGTGAAACTTCAATGCTCTGCATCCATTGCATCAAGATATTTTGATTCAATAATCCTGGGAAGCAGGTTATACCTATAAAGAAAAAAAGTGCTTGAGAAAAATGTTCACAAAATTCTTGCATAATAGGTTATTTAGTCTCCAAATATATACTCTCATTCCGTCATTATGCCTTCAGTATCATCAACAATAAAACCTAGAAAAACATGTCTGAGTCCTTTTAGTGCACAAAATATAGTGGCTTAAAACATATTTAACAGGCAGAGGATCTCATTTCAGAGATATGTCAAATACAAATTTCATCTGATGGCAAGCCAGGATTCAGTACGATTTCCTTCCCTCCAGCTAATTTGCTCCCAACGCAACCCTGTGTATTCAGATAATGACAGACACAAAATAATCTACAACGATTCACCATTGATATTGTTTAATTATCAACCTCTTCATGGAAGCTAAGCAAAACTTGAACATTCTTAAATCTGTCAAGACATGGAGTGGCAGCTTCAGAAATCTGAGCTTACCCATTCTCTACTGCGTAATCAGTGGTCTATTCATTAAAAGCGGAACATTTCATTGCTGTCAGGGCTCATAGCTAGCTCCACTTGCTGGCAGCATTTTCAAAACTCTCAATATTCTAAAGGCAGTGTGTGCTTTTTCACAAAGCTGATTGCAGTTAAAACCCTCTATTCTTAAGTAATAATTCTTAAAATTTCTCAACTAAAAACAGTCTGATTTAGTATTTCACTTACTATTTTCAATACACACCTGTCTAAAACAAAGCATTGTTCATCACTACTGCCCCAAAATAAACGTGTAATAATAAATATCAAAGGCTCCTCCCGATGGATACATAGGGCGACATTACACAGATAGATATATATATATATATATATATATATATACATACACACACACATAATTGGAAACAAAAATCAAAGGTTACAAGGACGTTAGAGTTAGGAATTAACATTAAAAAACCTTTAAAAAAAATCACTGAAAAAACAAAGGTTACAGGGACTGTAGGAAAGCAGGATCTGCTTTCATGGTTACCCCCTTTTTTTGCCTGGTGCTATGCTGTTTCTCACTAGTCTGACTGGGATCATGCTAACCAGGACCCCAGTCTCTGTGCTTTCTCCCCTAAATTGGCTATGGTAAGTAATTAGGTACACCCCAGATTGGCTACTGGTGTACTCCTATAAGTCCCTAGTATATGGTATCAAGGTACCCAGAGAATAGGTACACCAGGGGTCTCCCATGGGCTGAAGCATGTATTATGCCACCCATGAGAGACCACTCAAACTGTGACTACAGGCCTGCCATTGCAGGCTGTGTAAGCTGGTGCTAGCACCTCTTACAACAGATATAAGTTTTCTTATATCTGAGGGCACTGCACTTAAAACCTATAAGTCACCCCTAAGGCAGGCCTTTCAACCCTGAAGGCAGGGTGCTCGGTTCTAAGTGTGGGGGTGCCCCTGCATGAGCGGGACACCCCTACAACCTTCGGAGTCCATTCTCCCGGGTTGTAAGTGCATCAGCCATTACGACATATAGAGTGGTCATGCAGCATTACGCAATGACCATCTCAAAACTGGCTGTAATGAACCCGGTCATGTTTGGTATCAAACATGTTTGAATCATACCCTCACACAGTAAATGGTATGGAAGGTATGATTCCATGCACTGTAAAGCTCCTCCGGGAGGCCCTCAGTGCTACCGGTACCAGTCTTCCAGAACCGGACATCAAGCTAGGACTGCTGCCGACCAGAGACATGTTTCTGCACTCCTGCTGCTGAGCCAAGCTCGAGCAGGGGAAGGCAGAACAATAGATATCCTGTCACAGGGAGGTGTGACCACCTCCCAGACAGGGTTTAGTGTATTGGAGCAGGGTGGGGGCGCTTGCCGGCGCCACTGAGACTGCTTGATGGGCACATTTGGTGCCCTCCTTGCATACTCCAGTTCAAACCACGCTCTGGCGCGAAACTGGACAAAGGACATGGGAGTATCCTCCCCAATGTCCGACCCCTCCTCTGGGACGGACCCCTGAATTGTCCCAACCCTTTCCTTAGTGGACTTAAGGGCTTACCTGTGGGTGGGTCCTTAGATTCGTCGTGGGACTCTGGACTTCGCTCCTGACACAGAGACTGCAACTGGGAGGACTCCTGCTGCTCCTGGTCTCGTCTTCCTGCTCGTCTGCTTCAACATCCGTGCTCCATACAGGATCCTTCCAAGGCCTGTAGACATCCAAGACACGTGAAGGAATCTCCCCTGAAGTGAAGGAGTCACCTCCCTGCATCTGCAGGCACCGCAACCAAGCTGACCAGTCTGCTGCTCCTGGGCTCCCACGGACTCCGAAAGGCTCAGCAAAACTGGTGGTAGTTCTAAAACTCCCTCGAAGCCTGCACTGTCTCCTCACTGAGTTTGAGGACAGTATCCCTCGTCGGAACCGCAGGAACCAAACCCCTGTGCACTGCGTCGACTTGCCGTTGCCAAGGCTTGTTGGCTCTCTTCACCAGAGATCTTTGGACTCCAAGAAGCTCCAGCCTCAAGCATATTCAACAACCCAGAGGTTCGTCCTCACCGCATCTCTTGCACCGTGGGTCTGCATCTTTGGTGAGCTGCTCGAGGTCCTCTTGCGACTCTTGGGCCTCCGGGTCCTCTCGAGGGTCTTCTTTGACTCTAGTGGGCTCCCCCAATTGCTCGGGGTCTACTCCGACTCTCCTGCTTGTGGTGAGTCACTTGGACCTTGCTGGTCCTAACTCTGCACCTTTTTTCGCTTGCCACGTTGTTTGCGGTTGCCAAGGCTTGTTGGTGCTCCTGACAGACACGACTCTTCAGCTCTCGTCATCTGACGTGGGACAGCCCGTGAACGGCTCCTGGTCTTCCACAGCGTCGCCTGGTACACACAGCTGCAGCTCCAAGGTCATCGTCAACTCTCTTGCATCACTCGACATCAGTGGGCATTCGTCTCCCGTGCCTCCTGGTCACTCCTGAGTGGCATAGACTCTGGCCCCTCTGCTTGCAGGTACTTCTCAACTGGAATCCACCATTGAATTCCACCAGACCCTTTCACCTTCAACAGCTGCATCTTTCTGAAGTCCTCCATTGAGTTTGACGGCGGTTTCGACACTACTTCGCACCTATGCATCCGGCTTCCCTGGTGTAGGTATCTTGGTTCCTAGGGTACCCACGGGTGGGGTGGCTCTCCAACCTGCTGTCTTCCACGGGGTTTCTTCAGGGTCCACTGAGAAGGGTCCTTCTTTAAAATTGCAACCGCGACTTACCCATTGACTTGAATTGAGTACGCATTTCCCACTCTGCACACAGCCTCCGTGGGGTATTTACCTTGGGTCCCCAACATTTCTACGTCTTCTGGGTACAGTATTGACTCAAGTCGCGATTCGCATCCCTCTATTTTAGTACATGGTTTGGTCTCCCCCCGGGCGACCACTGTGTATTCGTGCTACTTACCTGTTTTTACTGCAAAGTATTAAGTGCATTGTGTTATATCTCTGGGTAGGAGAAATCCTTGAGTGTTAGTGAGTGTCTTATAATAAATACCTATTTTTATAAATACACTGTGTGGTTCTTTTCACTTAACCTATACCTATAAGATTAAGATCTGGTAAAACAAGCTGCTTTACACTCCTTCTGGACTAAGCCTGAAGGCTGCTCTCCACTGCTACCATTTAGAGAGCTTCCTAAGGTTGTCTAAGACCACTAAAATCACCATAAGGGTTGTCTGGATTAGTGCATGGTGCTACACTTACATAAGTGAGCACCATATACTAAGCCAGCCTCCTACAGGGACGTTATAGTTGGGCTCAGATTTCACTCGTACAAAACTATAGAAATTCAGCAGTTCTAGTAACCTGAGCTAACGTACGAGTTACTTACCATCTGGTAGAGACGTTGTCTAGCCGCAGATTCCTTAACTTAGAATATCCCCAGGCGTCAGACTGGATCTGGAAACATTTTGCGCAGCAGTACCTCTGCGCGCCGGGGGGGCGGCGCCGCCTGGCTCCGCCCTGACGTTGTCCCCGGTCACGTCAGTGGAGCTACATAGGATCCCCCCGGCGCGCTGACGTCAGTTTTCTTCGGAGGAACTTTTCCGCGCGACAACGCGGAGCCCCCAGCAAAACTGTGAGAGTATGGGAACAGTGTGCGAATAAAAAAAGAAAATGGGTGAGAAAGCACCATGAACAACAGTGAGAAGCACTGTTGACTGAAAGGTGTTGAAAAGGAAAGAGCAGAGCAGAGCAATACATGGAGAAGCTATTTCGCAAAAGCGAAGTGAATGTCACCCCTGAGGGCAATAGATGCATAAAAAGAAGACCGAGGCAGACGACAGAAAGTCTGCACTTGATGAAGGGAGTGAAAAGCAATCCCATAAAAACGAGAGAATGCTCTCTCCCGAAGCAAAAGGGGTAATGAAAGGAGCCAACAGCGACAGGCAAGAAAGCCCCAACCTATAGGATTAAAGAAGAAATAGGGAGACTCTGTCCCCTACGATAGAAGCATTGGACTGAGGAACAGGCCAGAAAGACCTCAAAACTAATGGACTGTATGAGTGGCAACGGAGAAGGTGGGTGGGAGGGTAGAGAACACCAGTAGGCCCCATACTGGAGGAAACAAGTGAAAAAACGCAGAAGGACACCTGAACTGATCGCCCAAGCATGAGATTGGGAGAAGCAGAACAAGCAAATCCAAAGAATAAGCCTGACGGGGAGGGTGGCAAAAGATACCGCCCCGTAGAAGGACAAGCCACTCCAAGGGAGGCGAATGCAGAAACCCCACCTGAACAGGTCCTCGCAGATCGGGGAGGATGGGTGGGCGTTAAGGAATCTGCGGCTAGACAACGTCTCTACCAGATACATCGTTACCGAAGGTAAGTAACTCGTACATCTGATAGAGACATCTAGCAGCAGATTCCTTAACTTAGAATAGATACCAAAGCCATACCCCATAGGAGGCGGGTCTGCGAGACAACCCCACTAAGTCCTTTGGGGAACAGAAGTGCCAACCAGCCGGCTAAACACCGTGGGGGCAGAACTGCCAGAGTGGCCAACACCGGACTAGGATACTCCATAGGGAGTGGCCAACAATGAGAGGCAAAGGCATTAAAGCTGCCGAGGGCGGCAGGAAATCCCTGTCGGTGAAACAGAGGAGGAAGTGAGCACAGAACCAGAAGGGCAGTGCGGAATAAAAGTGGATACCTTCCGAAAAAGGGGAGGAACCTAATGTATAATATGAGGGATCCACAGGATCTGATGGACCTTCAAAAGAGAAAGGTGTAGCTAGGGTACAAGAACGGACCAAGTCCGAGCAGGCAGGACGGACATGCAGAAGCACCGTGGAAGTGAGAACAGCAGCGGAAGGATGCTGATGACTCCCAGGAGGAGGCAGTGTTAAAGGAAACACAAGACCTGTGAATGCACTATGGCCCATGCACCGGAAATGTGAAAGGGCGGGCATGAAAAGGCAGAAGGGCAGAGAAGAATGGCAACAACTAGTGCCACGAACGTGGGGAACAGAAGTACATAAGAGAAACCGTATGTACCGCCAGAACCACACCATGGAAAGGAGAAGGCCCCATAAAGCACCACGAGCAAAAGCTGAGACACGAGAGACGCACTAATAGGTGTATCGTGTGAAAGAGAGCCGGCAAAACTAACACACGTAGAAGACTTGCGCTCACGAAAGTGAGGAACAAGACCACAGCCACCGCAAGGAAGAGTACGCCTGCGGGAGGTCTGGATGTGTGTAGTACGCCGGACAGGATGAAAGAAGACGGGGCCCAGCCCGGTGGATGAGTTGAGAAAGAAAAAACACCATAGCACCAACAGCCACGTAGCAGCGGTACTGGCCCAGAGCCAGACACAACAGCCACAGGCGGTAGGAAAGATCCACTGGCTACCGTGAGACAGACAGGGAGGCCGAGCAGTACTGGAAGGAGACAGTACGAAACGTTGCGGAGGAACAAGAGTGGATAGACGCACAATACTCCCCCAGAGAAAACACTGCTCGGAGGAGAACACTCCCGCTGAGAGCAGTAACCGCAGCTGGAGGGAAAAACAGGACAACACCTGCGCGGAATGCAGCAGAGAAATGGAAAGCCCTGGCAGGGGAAGTGGTCAAAAAAGCAAGGCACAAGACAATGACAGCATCAACGTCTGGGGCCAGAATGCCACCACGGAGAGCGAAGTCCAAACATGAAAGGAATACGCAGCACGGGTAGAGGAGACTAGGGAGCAGTCACTGTACGTAATAGAACATAGCGACAGGGCCCTGTGATAGGCAGTCCACAGATGGAACAGCCGCAGCGAAAGAACCAAGACGAGACGGCAGGGACCTGAAAGCCCTTCCGGCCTCCAGAAATGGATTAGTGAGATGCAGGGGAGTGCCACAGACCAGCAGCAGCCACTATGAGAGAGCCCAACAAAGGGACCGCAAGAAGGCCCCGGGAGGGCATGCAGCAGCAGTAAAAGGGCACAGGCACAGCCGCAGAACAACCTAGTAAAAAGGGCCCCTATAGAAACGTACAAAGACTGCTGTGGGAAGAAGGCAGCTATACAATAGCTAACAAATACCCCACATAGGGTAAGCATCAACCCGAACAAGGGGCACCTCTTGAGCGTGAGCTCATAGACAGAGGACGTAAATTGGGAACACAGAAACCACAGGTTCCGAACACAGAACCCCTGGGGTAAGGGCGTGCAACCTGAACCACTAGGCGATAGTGACTCAGAAAAAGCAGCAGCTGACCTGCTGCATGAAAGAAAGCAAATACGGCGAGAAGCCGCTTAGGCCGGTCAGGTATCACAGCATGAACCCAGGGCCAACATGAAGCAAGAGACACTACGGAAGGGTAGACAGAAGGCGGTGAACCGCAGAGTCCGCATGTGCGTCAAACAGGGACACACCATCAAATGGTAAGACGTGTTTAGAGCACGTAAGGCTGAACTAGAGGACGCAAAAATGCCGCGTCCACATGCCTCCAACCAACGAGACTCCCTAGAAGGAGGCTGCATAAGAGGTGGAGAGGAAGGTTGCGTGGCCAAAGACACCTGCACTACGAGGCCGTAAGCCCCATGCTGAAGGGACAAACAGGCTGGGCTCTCAGGGGCCGGACGGTGCCGATGCGCCACAGCCCTGTCGACAGCATCTCCTGAAGAGGGCCGTGCCCATGTCCCGAGAAGGGCGTTGAACAATAAGCCGCTAAAAGGCAGCAAGGGCTCAATATCGACCGCACCCTGGTGGAGGAGATCCAATAAAGGGTCGGAAGACAAGGAGACAGAAGGAGGGTGCAAATGTAAAACAGCTGCAGCCCTACAAACACCCCTTAAAAACAAAGCACCAGCTTCAGTGGGCATGGTGGGGGGGGACAATAGCCCATCTGTAGGGGACGGTTGCAAGCTGACACGTCCCACAGGAGGAGGAAAAAGGGCCCACTGCCCCCATGGCATTGGAGGCAACTGGCGGGGAGACAAGTCCGGGCCTACCCGGCCTGTGTCCTGTGGAAGCGGAGAACCGACAGGTGGCGGCGACCGTTCCGGCGTCGAACGACGCCGCTCCGACGCTGAAAAGGCGTTGATCCCTCCATGGAGAGGCGCGGAGACAGAGCCTGAGGACCAGGTGACGACAGGCACGGCACCGGCGGCACCGCTAATGCCGAGGTCGACGCAGGGAGCCGCCAGGGGCTATGCGGAGACAAGGCAGAATGGCTCGGCGGGGGGCTGGAACACCCATCGGGGTTAGGCCCTGAAGCCGGCACGACTCCGGAGCCGGAGTCGAGTCACTCGACCGCCGGCGCCGATGATGCCAATGTCGACGCAGGGAGCCGCCAGGGGCTATGCGGAGACAAGCCAGAATGGCACGGCGGGGCACTAAAACTGCCATCGGCGTTGGCACCCGACGCCGGCACGGCTCCGGAGCCGAGGCACTCGGTCGGCGCCGAGGGCGAACCCGCCGGCGGAGATCCGACCTGAATGCCTACCTCCACTGTGGGACCCGAAGGCGCGCCAGGGAGAGGAGGTGACCCGAAGATGGAGTGCAGAGCCTTGTAGTAGGCTTCCATCTGGGGCCGAGTCGCGCCAGTACCCGGAAAGGGCGGGTAAAGGGAGGCTGACTCCGGGACGCACAGCTCCGTGTGGGAACGGGAACCAAGGCCCCCATCGTCAGGTGGAGACGAGGACCTCGTCTTCCGTGACTTTTTCTTCAACTTACTTGTAGAGCGACGTTCGCTGGATCGACTCCGGGAGCGGACGCGGAGAGAAGACCCAACCGGAGAACATCGGGGAGACGCCGTGCGGGTAATCCGGGCGGCTAAGAGCTTCATCCGACGCTCCCGTAGGGACTTCGGGCGCATCTGCCGGCAGGCGGCACACTCCACGGAGTCATGGTGCGACCCAAGACACCACATACAAATGGCGTGCGGGTCCGTCGCCGACATCTGACGCAAACAAGTTTCGCACAATTTAAAGCCCGAAGGCATCGCGCACTGTTCCCCGACGCCAAAGGACGTTGAAAAAGGGCCTGAAGAAAAACAGGCCAGAGGAACAGCTGAATCCCGGATCCGCGTTGGAACGCGGAAAAGAAGGAAACTGACGTCAGCGCGCCTGGGGGGTCCTAAGTAGCTCCACTGACGTCAAGTCCGGGGACAACGTCAGGGGCGGAGCCAGGGCGGCGCCGCCCGGCGCGCAGAGGTACTGCTGCGCAAAAATTTTCCGGATCCAGTCTGACGCCTGGGGATATTCTAAGTTAAGGAATCTGCGGCTAGATGTCTCTATCAGATTATAACTTACGGCCCCACAATGCACTGCTTACATATTACATCACTGATGACATCTCAAATGACATCACTGATGACATCCAGTTATTGTGAGCGTTTTCTAAACGTTTATAAGTGTTAAACATATATACTAAGGTACCACAAAAGTTAAATTAGTATGGTTTGTGTACTACTGAGTGATAGTATTTTAATATAAGTCATGTGAATGGCTGTGTGACTGTCTATATCAGTGTGTGAGTGGGTGTCCGAGTATGGCTGTTTTAGTGGGTGTGTGAGCAGTTGTATGGGTGAGTTAGTGGCTGTGTGACTGCTGTACTGAGAGTGAGTGGGTGTGTGAGTGGCTACATGGGTGACTGAGTGGATGTGTGGTTGGCTGCATAGGTGTGTGTGAGTGGGCGTATGGGTAACTGAGTGGCTGTGTGAGTGGCTGTATAGGTGAGGGAATGGACGTGAAATTGGATGTATGAGTGAGTAAGTGTGTGCATAGGTAAGTGAGTGGGTATCAGTGGCTGTATTGCAGAGTGACTGTATGGGTGGCTGTATGCATGTGTGAATGGGTATGTAAGTGGTGCTGTGGGTATCTGTGTGGTTGTATGGATAAGTGAGTGGCTGTATGGGTGAGTGAGTGGCTGTATGGGTAAATAAGTGGATGTGAGCAGCTGTATCGCTGAGTGAGTGGCAGTGTGAGTGGCTGTATGGGTTAGTGTGTGGGTGTGTGATTACCTGTATGTGTGGTTGAGTGGTTGTGAGTGGCTGCATAAATGAGTGACTAGGTGTGGGAGTAGTTGTACGAGTGTGTGAGTGATTATGTGGGTGTGAGTGAATGTATGAGAGGTTGAATCGGTGTGTGAGTGATTCTGTCATCAGTGATGTCACTGACCATGTCATGAGTGATATAATATGTGAGGTCATAAGCAGTGCATTGTGGAGGCGTAAGTTATTCTAGCTCAGGTAACTAGAATTGCTGAATGTCTATGGTTTTGTACGAGTGAAATCTGACCCTAACTATAGCCTCCCTGTAAGCTTTTTTTTTAAAACATTTTTATTGGCATTTATCATTTAAGCAAAATATCAGTCAAATAATCAACATCATACAAGCTTCTACTCGCATATCTATTCAATGAAAAAAAAACATTATGGTTTGTGTCCAATTTAGCTTACATCTAGAAACCCGTTTCATGTATGTTATGTAGCTTCAGGATGTTATTGGATTTCTTCTACGTTTCAGTCGTATAAGGCGGCTTTACGGTGTGCACTTTGAGTATTGTATAGTTGTGTCGTCATCTAGATTGATCAATTCAGCTCGAAAAGGGGTTTATGGAGTGCTATTGATTGATGCTCAACAAACGGAACCAGAAACCCAACAGTAACTTAACTTATGCAGGACAATGGTAAATGATGAGACCATGAGATTAATCTGGGGCTGTCGGTTTACAGGCATAGTGGGGCTAAGAGGGGTGTCAGCTGTTTCTAGTTATGTCTATGACCCACTTATTATATGCTGTGTAATGTGCGGGGGGTTGCAGCAGTACTACTGGCTTACAGTGGGGCGTTCCGACTCATTTCCTCTCCAGTCCCTCCACCTCCGCCTACCTACTGTCTGAATCCAGGGTTATCCAGCGTTATGGCCTTACTATGAGGTGGCGTGGGTGTCTGAGTTTTAGTCTATCTATGGCTTCTCATTCTAGTTCGCTCGTATCCCCACTCCTCTCCACTACCTGTCTGCGTAGGGTGTTCCCAGGCAACCAACAGTTCCTTTCACTGCTCCGCTATTGGGCGGCATCTCAGTCCTTTTGATTCCACTCTGATCAGGGCTCTGCCCTCTGCTCCAGCCCAACTGGTGACATCTCGTTCCCAGACTCCTATCAGTGGCTCATTGGCTAACTTCCAGGACATTGCTATCCTCCTTTTGGCTAATGCCATAGTCAGGTCTATGAATCTGTTCCCCACCTTCCGTCTGAGAGTTCGGGGTAAGAGCCCAAGTAGGCATATTCCAGCCGTAACGCTCAGTGAGCACCCTAGTGTATCATTGACCCTTGATACTACTTTATTCCAAAAAGGCTGCAAATTCGTGCAGGACCATGTCATGTGTATTGAGTCTGCGTCGTCGTAATTACACCTCAGGCAACTACGCATTTTCCCACCGTATGCAACGCGGAGACGGTGGGGAGTCATGTATGTCATGTGTACAAAGTTGAATTGTGTATATTTCAGCCTTGTGTTACGAGAAATCTTCCTGGGAGATACCAGAATTCTTCCCCATTCCAGGTCAGTAAGCTCTTTATCTAAGGCCGATTCCCATCGACTCTGCAGTGTGTGTAGTGGAGTAAGGGACGCTCCAATCAGTGAAGCTTCGAACCCCTTAACCTGATGCCTAGCTGCGCCTAATGTAAGTAGTGAGTGCAATACTACAGGAGTCTTGAGATCCTCCCACCCCACAACTTCCCGAAAGTGCGGGACAAGGCTTCATACTGCAGGAACTGCCCAGGGGAGAGCCCACAGCTCTCCACTAATTCCTCGAAAGGGATCAACATTTTCTCCTGGTAGCAGCCTCCCACTGTCTCCAGCCCCGCCTCTGTCCAAGCTGTTATTTGTTCGGATGTAAATATCGACTGAGGATCACCATGAGGCAAACCAAGCAGTGGCAACACCAGTGCACAGCGAGGGACTCCGGCCATTTTAGCCATGCATCTTATCCAGCACTGCAGGGCTGTGGTCTGCAGTGTCGACCGGTAGGGGACTATCACTGTTGAGTCGAGTAGCTTGGCTAGCAAGAGGTTGGGGCGTGCACCCAGAGCCATCAAAAATGTACCCTCCATATTCACTCCCTCCAACCACTGTGCCAACCATTACATTTGGGAAGCAAGGAGATAAAGCTCAAAATTCGGCACCCCCAGTCCCCCCTGTCATGGGGCGTTGTAGTCTCTTAAATGAGACTCTCCGTTGCCCATCACCCCAGATAAGGTACCGCAGCAAGGAGTCCAACTGTCAGACCCACCCTGTGGGCATTAGGATTGGGAGATTGACAAAAAAAGCATAGGAGACGGGGTAGCATGACCATTTTGGTGATGATGGGTAGTCGCAAGGAGCACCAGAAAGGTACGCAGGACCGAAGGGATCGGAGCGTCCTATCTAAGTTGCCCTCTCTTAGATCGTCTAGGGAGTGCAAAATATGAATGCCCGAGTATTTGAATTTGTTAGGTGCCCAATTAAGGTCTGCAGGCAGTGCCAGGGGTCGGGCAGGGCGCCAGCTACAGGAAACAAATAGGTTTTGCTTTTGTTGACCCATAAGCCGGACAGGTGTTCAAATCGTACCAGAAGGCCCAAGGGAGTGTCAGAGCCTACCACTGCTTCTTTCAAATAGATCAGGACATCATCTGCGTATAAGGAGATGGAATAAACTCGCCCATCTACTATCAAGCCCATCCCTTCACCTCCCTGTCTAAACAGTGCGGCTAACGGCTCAACCGCCAGGGCAAACAGAAGGGGCAAGAGATCGCATATTGTGCGGATACCGCTTTGCCTGTCTTAACCAGAGCCGTGGGACATGCATGTAGGACTCTCACCCAATTCACCAGGTCGATCGATAACATAGCCGCCTGCGTGAGAGACCGTTCCTCAGAGTGATATAACACAGAGTAGAGTCTACGCAGGTTAAAGGAGGTGTTTCGAGACGGAATAAAACCGTTTTGGTCAGTGTGGATTAGAGTCCGTATGTAGGGAAGCAATCGGAGCGCCAAAATCTTGCTGCGTACTTTGAAATCCATGTTAAGCATGGAGAGTAGTCTATAATCCACTACACGGGCTCCCGGGGTTGTCATTTTGGGGAGGGGGATCACAAGCGCGTTCCGTGTGGTTTCAGGAAGACTTCCGAGTCGCAAGGACTCCGCATAGAGAGTCACTAAGTGAGGCACCAATTTGGGGGCGTATACAGGTATACAGAGTAAAATTCCGCAGGGAGACCATCCGGCCCGGCCACAGGGCCATAGTTGCAATAGCCTTGTGGATCTCTTGTAGTGTCACTGGGCCTCCCAGTGACTCCTGTGCTTGTCTATCTAGCACTCGGAGCTGTAAGGGAGTCAAGAAGTCTCTGATATCCGGTTGTGAGACCAAAGGAGGTGCAGAATATAGTGTGTCTCGTAGTACTCCCTAAATAAGGTGTTAACCGCGTCAGGGTCATAGACGGAGGCCCCGGCCTCAGACTGTAAATGAGTGATCGGTGCCCCTCGGGTCTCTGGTCTGATTAGCCATGGCAGTAGGCGGCCGGCTTACCCCTCCTCCTCCTGTACCCTAGTAAGATATTTCTTATAATCATGGCATAAACTTTCAAGTGTGTCGTTATAGAGTGCACTAGTTTCTTGTAAGCGTATCAAGGCTAAGGCGTCCGCTCCCTGCGCGTTGTCCTGTCTACGTGATTGCTCCTCTAATTCGTCCAGCTCCCGATGGAGTACCCTTTGTGCCCCGACCGACTGGCCCAGGCAATGTCCCCGCACCACCACCTTGAACGCCTCCCATTCCACCAGTGCCGTGGAAGCAGTGTGCGCGTTAGTAAGAAAGGAGTCAATAAAGATGCCCAAGGACTCCCTAAAGGGGACGTCCTCCAACATCAAGGGATTAAGTCTCCATAATGGAACCGAGGGGCGCACCCCCAAGGGTTGGTAGACAAGCATTGTGGACTGTGGTCCGAGAAAGTGCACCCTAGGTATTCAGTATGTGTGACAGAGCCACTAAAGTCTGGGGAGCATGGGAAGGCATAGAGTCTTGTGTGTAGTTGATGTATGGGGGAGAAAAAGGAGTATTCCCTAATCTTCGTGTGCCGTACCCTCCAAATATCTTCTAGTCCCCAGTGGTTCTTCCAATCACGGAATCCTGACGCTGTGCGGTGAGTCTAGGCTCCTGGAAGAGGAGGGTGGGAGCAGTCTAGCGATATATCTGCTACACAATTGAAGTCCCCCCCTTATTATCATCGACCCTGCTGTTAGGTCAGCAATCTTAGTCGAGAGGTCATAAAGGAAGGTCACCTGATCTTGATTTGGGGCATATATGCTACCCAGTGTGATATCCCGGCCAAACAGCCTGCCAGTTAGCAACACGTATCTACCCTCCTTGTCTAGCAGGGTACGTATTGGTTCAAAAAGGACCCCCAGATAAACACACCCGGGCATAGGCTGAAAAAGAGGTTGCGAATATCTTCCCTCTCCACCGTCTGTGGAGTTTTTCCACTTAGCTTTATTACAGGAGACCCATCTCCTGAGAAGCGATCTGTATGCCCCTCCTCCTCAGGTAGCTGTGTAGGTTATGTCTTTTAGCCATCTAACCCATCCCCTTTAAGTTCCATGTTAGGAACTTCACTCTTTGGTGAGCAGCTGTCATATCGACAGATAAATTCCAAGGTACCACCCTCCTCTGCCCCCCAACCAAACCCTCCCACGGCCAAAAGATTAATTACCATGTCTGCAAACAAAACAAGTTGAACCATAAAACAAAAATCACCCACTGTCAACAACTTCCCGATCCCAGAGCAGTCTGGCAACAGCCAGCCGCCCAAACTGTAGATAAACCATGAGGCTCCAAATGGGGCCCAAACCAACCAACGGAGTGGTCCATCTAGGGGGTGAGGCCAGTTTGGAAAAAACAGTCAACTCGGCAAGCCACACCGGCCCTGTTCTTCCCGGCCCGATCAGACTCCTGAGCTACTCGGTGGAACACAGCCCATTACATGGGGCCCGGCGCCACATTTGTGCTTTATATGGTCAGATAATCTCATCTGCAGTCCTCGGAGTAATGGATGGCAGGGTGATACTGTCCCCACGGGAAGAGTCCGAGTCGGACCCTTCGGTCCCATTCACAGAGGGGGAGCCAGTCTCTGAGTGGATTCCTTTATCTTGCATCATCTCGGCCACTGCCTGGAGAGCCGCAGCTCTCTCCCTCTCAGTTTGGGATGGACTTGGTTTCTTCGGAGGGCCCAGTTTGGTTCTCTTTCTGAATCTCTTCCTCAATCCTGGATCTACTATACGGAGACGGGCAGAGAACATTAGGGGAGTACTGTAGACCTTCTTCCTGTAGGGTTTTCTTGACTCCGAGGAAAGAGGCTCTTCTTCGTTGGACCTTCAGAGTGTAATCGGGGAATACAGAGACGTTGCAAGAAGGGGCCATCAGTTTATGCCTTATGGAGTACTATGTCTGTCCCTATAATGTAATTGCTTAGCTACAACTGGGCGTGGGGGGCGGGCCGGGCCAGCACCCAATGAGCTCTTTCAAGGGTGTAGAACGCTGACAGACCCACTGGTGCGACCACAGTGCGGAGCCACTCCTCAAGGTAAGCTATTATATCTCCGCCCTCCACTCCCTCTGGCAGGCCCACCCCTCTAATGTTGTTTCCTCTATTGCGGCCTTCTGCATCTTCGGCCCTATGTTCTAGTGTGCGGACCCTATCAGAAAGGTCTTCCATTTGGAGTGTCAGTGCCTGCTGTGTTGGGTTAAGATCAGCAATCGAGGACTCTGCGACTTTCACCCTTTCAGCCAACTTATGGTGTTCTGCCCTGAGGAGACCCAGCCCCACCCACACAGTACTAATATCTCCGAGGCTCCACACAGGAGAAAGGAGGTGTACAGGGGGGCTCAGGACCAGGCACAGCCACCCCAGTCTCCACATAACTCGCCGGGCTTCGATTCAGGCCCAGAGTGTCTGCCGTCCCCACTCACCACACCTCCGTCGGGGTCGACCCGGCCTCCATCGCACCGGCCAGCCCCCGTCACCTCACGGGTATAGATGTGTCCGTCTTTGGGCTCACCCGGGCTGCAGGCGTTCCCGATGCCGCAGCAGGCGACCCCTGGCCCCAGCCAATTCGTGCCCCAGCAATCGCAGTCTTCCGGAGGCCTCACCCTTCCTCAGGCCGCCCAGCGCAGCCCCCCTCCTCCGGGCCACAGGGTCCCTGCCGCATATCAGGCAGTATCCAGGAGTGCTACGGCTCAGAGCCTCCCCGACTCCTTTGTTTATAGGACCGGGGTCGCCATCTTGGAGACGCCGGCCCAACATCCGGCCTCCCAGATCTACGCCGTCTGAGCGCTCTTTGCTCACGGGCAGTGCTTCAGAGTTCTCATGGCTCCCCTTAGACCGGGATATACTCCACCGTTGATCGTGGGCCAGGTTTGCGGTGGATGTGACAGGATAAGTAGCGGGGCGATGCAGAGCAACGAGCTCACACGTCCGCCATTATTGGCTGCCAACCACAAGGACCCTGTAAACTTTTTTTATGTTATTCACGACCTGTAACCTATGAGAGTGAGTGTGTGAGTGCATGAGTGTCTCGGTGGGTGTGTGCATGAGTGTGTCACTGGGTGTGTGAGTGGGTGCGTGACTGTGAGTGGGTCTGTGAGTGGGTGTATGAGTGCCTCAGTGAGCTCTGCTCGTTTTCTGCCTTTTTTTTTGCTCACTTATGACCTTTATTTTGCCTCTTTCTGTTCGTTTCCTCTTTCTCCTAGGCCTGGGCGGAGCTTGCGGCGTTTAACTCCATGGAATTCCGCAGAGTTACCAAAAAACTTCTGATGCTGAGAGTAGTAAGGGGCCAAGAACACCTATTGTTGCCACCAGTAACTGCCCCATAGCGGGATTGCTGAGACCTCGTCGGAGGCCCCACCCCCTTTCTCAACCACTCTGTCAAAGAAACTTCATGCGCACTACTGGTTAGAGGATGACGTTCCCTTAGACGCTGAGAGTAGTTAGGGGCCAAGAACCCCTTTTGTTGCCACCATTAAGTCCCCCATAGCAGGACTGCTGTGGCCTTGCTGGAGGCCCGCCCCTTTCTCATCAGCTCTGCAAAAGTGCCTCCTGGCGCACTACTGGTTGGGGGATGAAGTCCCCTTGGCTGGTGAGGGTTGCTGGGGGCCTCCTTCTGCTAGTTTCTGACCTCTATTTTGCCATCATTCTGCTCGTTGCTGACCTTTATTCTGGCTCTTTTTGTTCGTTTCCGACCTTTTTTCTGCCTCATTTGGTTAGTTTCTGACCTGTATTCTGCATCTTTCTGCTCCCTTCTGACTTTTATCCGGCCTTTCTGTTTGTTTCCCACCTTCAATTTGCAGCTTTCTGCTTGTTGCTGACCTTTATTTTGCCTCTTTCTGCTTGTTTCTCACCTTTATTTTGCCTCTTGCTGCAGGGTTCTGACCGCTTTTTTGCCTCTTTCTGCTCTTTGTTCTCTATGTTGCCTCTTTCTGCTCATTTCTCACCTTTATCTTGCCCCTTTCTGCTCATTTATCACCTTTATTCTGCCTCTTTCTGCTTGTTTGTAACCTTTATTCTGCTTACTTCTCACCTTTATTTTGCCTCTTTCTGCTCATTGTTGACCTTTATTTTGCCTCTTACTGCTCGTTGCTGACCTTTATTCTGCCTCTTTCTGCCCGTTGCTTTCCCCGGGACCGTGGGGGGAGCCTCAAGGTCCCAACTGGCTTCCCACGTCCTGCGGGAGCCGGCATTGCTGCTACACGGAGGGAGCTGCCTCCGTGCAGTAGCAATAGTTTAATCTTTCCCAGCTTGCATGTCTGCGGGCAGGAAACGAGATGAAACCTCCGCTTCCAGCAGGCGGGAGCTGCCTCCGTGCAGTAGCAATAGTTTAATCTTTCCCAGCTTGCATGTCTGCGGGCAGGAAACGAGATGAAACCTCCGCTTCCAGCAGGCGGGAGCACTTTGACTGCTCCCACCCGCTGAAACCGGAGTGTTTGCTTCCGCTTGGTAAGCTATAGTAAAAAGCTATGTCCAGTGGGTGGGCACCCCGGGACATAGCAGGAGCCGGCCCTGGGGGTGGCGGTACCCAGGGCCATGTATGACTCCAGGAGGGTGGTGCGTGGCCCTCATCCTTTACTTTTTAGGGCCGGCCCAGGGGACCTATGTGGCCCGGTAGAGGGGGGAGTGGTGGGCGCACGGCCCCTCTTCCATTTGTATTATAAATATTTGGCCCTGGGTAGGTGGTGGTCCCCAGGACCCAGGGGGGTCCTCGGGGCCCCCAATAATGTTCAATTAACCCCGGGAGGTAGCCCCATGGAGGGGGGCTCTGTGCGCCCTCTCCTGTTTAACAAATAAAGCCCCGGGGAGGTGGTGTTCCCTGGGGCTCAATAAGCCTGAGGAGGTCGGCCCCGTGTGCCCACATCCTTTTAAAAAAAAAATGCTCCCGGGACCTGGCCCACCCGGGGGCTGTATTTAAAATCAGCACGGTAGCCGTGCCACCTCCCCCCCGGATTCGAGGCTACGCTGCGTTTTAAAAGTGGTATCTGAAAGAGACACGTTAGTGACAGATTCCTTACCTTAGAATATCCCCAGGCGTCAGGCTGGATCCGGAAAGTTTTTTGCGTAGCAGTACCCTTGCGCGTCGGTAGGCGGCGTCGTGCGGCTCCGCGTCCGTCGTCGGCGTCGTGATCGCCGGGATGACGTCGCGGGCAGTACTTAGGCGCCGCCCCTGCGCGCTGACGTCAGTTCTTCTTTTCCGCGCCAGTAAGCGCAGATCCGGGAAGAGCAGTGCCCTAGTCACTTTTTGACTATCTTTTTTGGTGAATTTTTCACTGTTTCTTCAACGAGTCTTCACGACTCCTAAGGTGTCGTAGGGATGCCCGGCTTTAAGCCCTGCGAGGAATGTGGTCGCATGATGTCGATCACGGACCCGCACCTCGAGTGTCTCTTTTGTCTCGGCCGAGACCACGACACGAAGTCGTGTCCTGACTGCCGGAAACTTCATCCTAAGGCTTTGCGAGAGCGGTCTCGAAAGCTCCTTGAAGTCCGGCATTCGGCTCCGCGCCGCACCAAGCCCCGGTCCCGGGAGAGGTCGAGGGGCCGGACGCGGAGTCCCCGCCGTTCGTCGGATTCAAAGTCTTCGCGCTCCTCCGGTAAGTCGAAGCACAAGAAGTCTAAGCGGCGTCATCGCTCTAAGACTTCGCCTCGCCGGTCTCGCGACTCGGCTGAGGTCCCTGTCGGCACCGTCCCCGCCCCGCGGCCCCGGACGTGCCTGTCGAGTTACCCCCGCAGTACCCGCCCTACCCGGGCTCGGGGGCGACTCAGGCCGATATACAGGAATTCCTGTCGGCCATGGCCCGCCTCTTCGGGCCTCAAGGTCCCTCCGGTGCGCCTCCGGGCCCCGCGGGCCCTGATTGGGTTGCTCCGGCGTCGCCGTCGACTCCGGTCCCGGCGTCGCCTGTCCCACCAGCCTTCGTCCCGGCCTCGGCTCCGGTCCCGGCCTCGACCCCGGCTCCGGTGGGGCCGCAACCCCCATCGACGCCGGTTGACCTAACCACGCCTCCGCCGACGCCGATGTCCCCGGTGCCGTTTCCGACGCCGTCCGGGGCTCCGGGCGGCGTCGTTCCCGGTTCTCTCCGGGTCCGGACATGGTGCCGGAGCGGGCGTCGCCCGACGCCGTATCCGGCGCCGATGAGACCTTGGGTCCCTGATGTCCCTCCTCCTCCATATTTTCAACCTGAGGAGGACCAGGAGAGCTGGGAGGGGTCTGACGACCCTCTCACACAACAGTGCGAGTTTGACCCGGACTGGGTTGAGGAACTTGGGGATGCCAGTGGTCTGGATACCTCCCCTGACTCTGGCATGCTGTCTCCTCCCGTGGCAACGGAGGAGGGGCTAATTTTGCAACGGTGTTGCGTAGAGCTGCTGGAGCCTTGAATCTCCAGTTGCCTACAGTGGTCGTCAGGTCTAACATCCTGACTGAAGTGCTTCAGCCGGCGGCCTCCTCTTCGGAGACTGTGCTACCGTTCAACGAGGCACTGACTGACGTTCTTTTGGGTGCCTGGTCCAAACCCACCACAGGGGCTCCTGTGGATAGGAACGTGGCCCGACGCCATCGCCCTGCTCCGGGCGACCCCTGTTTCTCTCCCAACACCCCACCCCTGAGAGCTTGGTTGTCCAAGCCTCTGCCTCCCAAACCGCCTTCCCTACCGCCCCTCCGGATAGGGAATCCAAGCGCCTGGATCACTTTGGGAAGAAGGCTTTCTCTTCCTCCAGTGCTGGCTTGCGGTCTGTTAATACCGCTTGCCTCTTGGGCCGATACACCCACTCCCTGTGGGATTCGGTGGCAACTGTTTTGCCGCAGTGTTCTGAGGAGGTCCAGACACTGCTTACCCGCGCCATTGCGGAAGGGCGTGATGCGGCTAAATATACCATCCGCTGTGGCCTTGATACCGCCGACTCGCTGGGCAGATCGCTTGCAACGACGGTGGCGCTGCGTCGCCATGCCTGGCTGAGAACCACTGGTTTTTCGGGAGATGTCCAGAATACACTCATGGACATGCCCTTTGATGGTGTCGGTCTTTTTGGTTCGAAGGCAGACCATGCGCTGGAGCGTTTCAAGGACTCTCGGGCTACTGCTAAGCCCCTGGGCCTTGCTGTTGTGCGCCCTCCGCTCACGTCTGCTTTTCGCCCCTTTCGTGGCCACGGAAGGGGCCCGGCCAACGGCCCGCGCAGCAAGCGCCTTCGCGTGGCCGAGGACGTGGATACCGACGTGGCGGTTCGGGCAACCAGCGTGCGGGTCAGGCCACCACCTCCAACCCGTCCGCGGCCTCCAAGCCCTCCTAGTCCCTCCTTTCAGGTGCACAGTACGCCAGTCGGGGGCAGGGTCCGCCATCACCTTCACCTCTGGCGTCCCATCACCTCGGACAGGTGGGTCTTGGACATTGTCCGAAGGGGCTACTCCCTCCCCTTCGAGACCACCCCCCCACCCATGCCACCTCAATTCCACCGCATGTCAGGGGATCACTTGGCGCTTCTACAGAAGGAAGTCACGGCCCTCTTGGCCAAGAGGGCCATCGAGCATGTTCCGACCCCAGAAGTAGGGCGTGGTTGCTACTCCCACTACTTTCTGGTGCCCAAAAAGGACAAGGAGGACATGCGTCCTATCTTGGACCTCCGGAACGTCAATCGCTTCCTCCGGAAGGAGAAGTTCAAGATGCTCACCCTAGCTCAGGTCTTGACTGCCCTCGACCCCGGAGACTGGTTGGTAGCGTTGGACTTGCAGGACGCCTATTTCCACATCCCCGTCCTGCCGGCCCACCGGCGTTACCTTCGGTTCACGGTAGGCCTCGAGCATTTTCAGTTCACCGTGCTCCCCTTTGGCCTTACCAGTGCCCCTCGGGTGTTCACGAAAGTGATGGCGGTGGTCGCAGCTCATCTGCGCCGGGCAGGGGTTTCAGTCTTCCCCTACCTCGACGACTGGCTGCTGAAGGCGGGCTCGTCCCAGGCAGTCGTCTCCCACCTCCAGACTACGGCCGAACTCCTGCACTCGCTGGGGTTCTCCATCAATGTGCCAAAGTCGCATCTGATTCCTTCTCCACAGCTCCTTTTCATCGGAGCAGTTCTGGACACGACGCAGTTTCGGGCCTATCCTCCCGAACGGCGAGTCCGGGATATTCAGGCTATGATTCCGATCTTTCAGCCTTTATCCTGGGTTTCGGTACGGATGACCCTGAGGCTGCTGGGCCTCATGGCCTCCTACATCCTGCTGGTCACTCATGCCAGATGGCATATGCGGGCTCTGCAGTGGGACCTGAAGTTCCAGTGGGCGCAGCACCAGGGCAACCTGTCCGATCACGTCCAGATCTCGGAGGGGACTGCAAAACAGTTGCAGTGGTGGCTCTCGAACCGGCAATGGGTCATGGGCAGATCCCTCTCCCTTCCCCAGCCAGAGCACACAGTTGTGACGGACGCGTCCCTTCTGGGATGGGGCGGTCACATGGGAGAGGCGGAGATCAGAGGCCTCTGGTCTCCGGCGGAGTCCCGGCTCCATATCAACCTTCTGGAGCTCCGGGCGATCCGACTTGCACTCAAAGGGAAGGTAGTGCAGGTGTTCACAGACAACACCACCGCCATGTGGTACTGCAACAAACAAGGACCCTTTGTCAGGAGGCTCTGCGCCTCTGGACATGGCTGGAACATCAGGGCATGTTCCTGGTGGTTCAACACCTGGCAGGTTCCCTGAACGCCAGGGCGGACGAACTCAGCCGCAGATGCATGATGGATCACGAATGGCGTCTTCACTCGGACGTGGCGCAAGGACTCTTTCTACAGTGGGGAGAGCCTTGGTTAGATCTATTCGCCACCGAAGAGAACGCGCAATGTCATCAGTTCTGCGCGTTGGAATTTCCAAGGCGGCACTCGCTCGGCGACGCTTTTCGTCACGAGTGGAGTTGCGGTCTATTGTACGCCTTTCCGCCTATACCACTTCTACCCAGAGTGTTGAAGAAGATTCGGCACGACCGGGCCCAAGTCATTCTTGTGGCTCCGGACTGGGCTCGAAGAGTTTGGTATCCCGAGCTACTCAATATGAGCGTAGATCCCCCGATCCGTCTGCCTCTTCGGGAGGATCTTCTGTCGCAGCAGCAGGGGACGGTCCTCCACCCGAACCTGTCCAGTCTACACCTGCTTGCGTGGAGATTGAGCGACGGCAGTTGATTCCTTTCGACTTGCCTCCCGAAGTTTGTGATGTGATTCTGGCAGCCAGGCGTCCCTCCACTAAGGTGGTATACGCCTGCAGGTGGAACAAATTTGTGGCATGGTGCACAGCAAAGGCTGTGAATCCCCTTTCTGCCCCTCTTTCTGAGGTCCTTCTGTTCCTTCTCTCTCTGGCCCAACAGGGTTCTGCCCTGGGTACCATCAAGGGTTATCTTTGTGCTATCTCGGCCTTCCTCAGGCTCCCTGATCAGCCCTCCCTTTTCAAGTCCCCTGTTAACAGGTTCTTAAAAGGCATTACTCACCTCTTCCCTCCTGTTCCGTTTGTGATGCCTCAGTGGGACTTGAACTTGGTTCTTACCTTTTTAATGTGCGCTCCCTTTGAGCCTCTACATAACTGTCCTCTTCGTCTTCTGACTCTGAAGACAGCCTTTCTGGTGGCCATCACCTCCGCTCGGCGGGTGAGTGAGCTCCAGGCTCTATCTTGCAAACCTCCCTTTCTGTCTGTTCATCCAGACAAGGTTGTTCTTCGGACGCGTCCGTCCTTCTTGCCAAAGGTGGTTACTGTTTTCCACATTGGGCAGACCATCACTTTGCCCACCTTCTTTCCGCCTCCGCATCCTTCCAGAGAGGAAGAGAGGCTCCACCGTCTGGACCCAAAACGTGCGCTCTCTTTCTATATTGACCGCACAAAACACTTCCGGGTGGATGACCAGCTCTTTGTTGGCTACGTGGGCGCCAAAAAAGGTCAGGCGGTGCACAAGAGGACCATCTCCCGCTGGGTTACCTTGTGCATCAAGACCTGCTATTCTTTGGCTAAAAAGGAGCCTCCTGTTGGGCTGCGTGCCCATTCCACCAGGGCAACGGCTGCTACCACGGCCTTGGGCCGCGGTGTTCCGCTGCCGGTTATCTGTCAGGCAGCTACGTGGGCCTCGCTGCACACGTTTACAAAGCATTACTGCCTTGACAGTCAGGT
Source organism: Calotriton arnoldi (assembly GCA_963921515.1). Classification (NCBI taxonomy): domain Eukaryota; kingdom Metazoa; phylum Chordata; class Amphibia; order Caudata; family Salamandridae; genus Calotriton; species Calotriton arnoldi. The sequence goes on along the minus strand of CAWUFW010005474.1, from coordinate 1,813 downwards.
CCGGAGGGACGGCTTCTTTGGCCGTTCTGTCCTCCAGGACTTCCTTGTCTGATCTTTGTTCGCAGACCCACCACCGGGGTTGGTATTGCTGGGGTATCTATTCTAAGGTAAGGAATCTGTCACTAACGTGTCTCTTTCAGATGCACAAGTTACTAACTTGTGTAACGATATATCTGTAAGAGACAGTAGTTAGTGACAGATTCCTACCGCCCACCCATCCTCCCCGTTCTGCGAACTGATTTCTAGGGTTAAGGACATCCCTTTCAGGGCCCTAGTATTTTTCAGACACCTATGTCAGCTTCTTGCATGGCTCTGCGTTCCTGGCGCGGAAAGTCGTGTACAGAACTGACGTCAGCGCGCAGGGGCGGCGCCTAAGTACTGCCCGCGACGTCATCCCGGCGATCACGACGCCGACGACGGACGCGGAGCCGCACGACGCCGCCTACCGACGCGCAAGGGTACTGCTACGCAAAAAACTTTCCGGATCCAGCCTGACGCCTGGGGATATTCTAAGGTAAGGAATCTGTCACTAACTACTGTCTCTTACAGATATATCGTTACACAAGTTAGTAACTTGTGCTTTTGGCCCTGTCGGGGTCCGTCTCGAACCCCATGACCAGAGCTAAGGGAGTCAGGGTATTCCTACCCTGCCCCCTTTTCTTAAAACTTTTTTTTGTGGGTCTCGGCTGAAGCAGAGTCCCAAGATGGCTGCCAACACTTACAGGAAGTGTTGGAAGCTAATCAGATCTCTCATGAGATCGGGAGGGTTCGCAGAGGATCCGCATCCCAAGATATACAAATTTAGATTTATTTTATTAACTACAGACACATACACCGAAAGTACTTTCTGGACCAAGAACTATCTTTCTGCCAAATTTGGTATCATTCCGTCCAGCGGTTTGGGCTGTAGTCTTGTTTAAAATTCCTATGAGAATTAACATGGGAGACCCACTTTTTTTGACCCCCACCTTTTTCTCGGCCCCCACTTGACGGATCACCCCAAAACTTTCCATGCACACCTAGATGGAGTAGGGCACTTTTTTGGGAAAATTTCATAAAGATTCTTTTCCTATGGAAACTAGGTCCCAACTATAACTACCTACTGGTGACTGCCTGTGAGCAAGGCAGGGGATCCTGTCGAAACGCGTTACAACAGCACATTAACTAAATAAATAAACTTACTTAAAACTGAACCTGCGGTGTCGGTATCTAGCTGTTGGAATTGGAAACGCTGGAGTTGGATGTGGATATATATATATCTATATATATATATATATGCAAAAAAAGAAGCAGAGAACTCTTGGTAGTTCTCAAGTTTAGGTGGAAAGCAGCTCGTGTATAGAGCACTCAACACCAGCGACACTCAAAATCTGCTCACCTCAAATGTCTGCTTTTCTATCAAAGTCTTTAAGCATAGGATTAGCACAGTGCCATCCACGCCGAGATAGAAAGGGACAAAGTCTTTTGCCATTTCTACAGCAAAGTCTTTAAGCATAGGACTAGCACAGTGCTGTCCATGCCGAGCTGTAAAATGACAAAAGCCATTTACCACTCCAGGCACAGTATTACAGCTTTGAATTGGTAAAATACCAACTGAGCCAATCTGAAATGAGTAAAAGCAACCCCTGACACACTGTTTCGCTCTAATTAGAGCTCTTCAGAGAGGTATAGCATTGTCTAGACACAAGGGAGCACCCAGTAGAAGTCAAAACAATACCCTTTGAGGCATAGAGTGACGCATTAATTATGCAAAAAAGAAGCCGAGAACTCTGGGTAGTTCTCAGGTTTAGCTGGAAAGCAGCTCGTGTATAGA